>OY282387.1:28402235-29780019 GCA_958295455.1 Coleophora deauratella
CAAACTTGAATTTGCAAAATGTTGAATTCCCATTATTTTAAATCTTATCATGTTGGATTCCTATAACTCCCGACTAATATTATGACTTTGTTTTTTTTATTTAGTTACAATATTTTTTGTTTTCCTTTTCTCTTATTAATCTACATAAGCTCGTTCAGTGACCAGGTGGCTTAACCTGATATTTTTTAATGCAATGTACTAACATAATCTTAAATCTTACTACTAACCAATATGGATCCTACTGTAATCTGCTGAATAAATAAGTAAATAATAACAATTATCGGCGGTACGTGACTAATTAAATGCATGTATTAAATTGTTTCCTCACTAGTTTATAAGATCTTTTGATTTATGTTTTGTTCTATTTTCTTTGTTTTGTTGCTGAATAAACTTTTTTCTTTTTTAATTTTTAGAAGATAGTTTCTTTTTCCATAAGTACACTGAAATCCCTGTTTTCAGGCAGGTTATGTATTTCAACGCAATGCAGCAGCTTCTCACAAGAAATATGAGACTAGTAACAAAAGCTGGTTTAAACATTTCTGATAATTACGCAGGATAATCTCTCTTAAAATATGAAGCAAGCAATTAAGTAAACAACTTTGATAAGTTAAATCCAGGTTGCATAAAGGTCGAAAGTTTATAAGAGATTTTGCAGAATCCACCCCAGAATATTCTTGAGATGTAATTTTTTAATAACCAATTAGTGCTTTAAGAAAATATCGAAAATATATTGATATTTTGTACTCGGGCTGAATGTAATACGTTTTAGGCTAGCTCATGTATGTGACAAACACATTCTGAATTCTTCGAAGTCGTAGGCAGCAGTTTGCTGTCAAAAGGAAAATTACTTTATTAAATAAATACAAGAAAAACAACGTTCTTTTCATTTTTAGGCTCAACATTTTTTCGACACGGCGTTATCAAACACTGAGGGTAGGTTAATAGATGCCACATATCAACAAAATCACTCAAGTAACATGAGTAGTTATTATGAATATTTAGGCATTTAAACATATGTATTATAAACGTGTGTATAAGTTCCGAGAGGTAGGAACTTTGTACTAGATAGAAAAAAATTACGATTTAAAGGAATGCGTACAGCATACAGCATCTGCATTAATAATAGACTTGTATCTAAGCGCTATTATTAAAAAATCTATCTCCAAAAAAACTTTAGTCTACATTTTAATAAGTAGTCCGATTAATCGAAAACATGTGACATGTGGTGATTTTAGTCGATTTTTAATGTTACAGTATTTTTATTCTCTTCCATTAATCGCTATGATTAAGAATAATTAATCCGGGAGTTGACTGCATGAAAAATAAATTGCGAAATATTATTGACCAAATAACTCTTTAATTGTAATTGTTAAAAAACGTAATCACTTTAATTTTCATTACATTTTCAATTTTTAATATATAAGAATTTCCTAATTAGTTATGCAAACTACTATTTTGTACAATGACGTCATCGTACAAAATTTCAAACATTTTTAGAACAAAATGCCGTTTTTGACATTTCATAAAAAGTAACTCAAATGACTAGCAGTCAACTACCGGATTCTGTATAAAACTGAAAATTAACATATGACACCAAATGACCTATTCGGAGCTTTGCATGTGAGAAGGACGGTATTGATTTTTTAATAACACTGCAACATGTTTTTTTTTATATCATAATCACAGGTTCATTTCTGTACTAGCAAAGATAAAAAAGTATTTATGTCGCTTTTCCACGATCCCTACATCAGTATTGCCAGTGGAATGTATAAATATACAAACATTATAAAGATACGTTACACTTTCTAGGACATTCTTAAACTTTTTCTTATTTTATTTAAAAAAGATAAAGTATTGTATAATTATCTTATCACGCCCGCACTGGAGCTGGCAAAATAGTTACATTTTTAAACTGTTTTAGTTCTTGAATAAATGCCAGAGTAAGATAGGTAATTGCATAATTAAGATACCTAAATGCAGTTCACTCGGCATATTATTACCGGTGGGTGATGGCTGTCCACCCAGAGTATGAAACTTCCAAAACATTAAAAATTTCTTCAATAATATTATGGTAATATTTTTCTACTTGTTTTTTATACGGGTTGAGTTTTTATTCACCTGTAAATTGTGACAATAAGCATGTAGAATGTAAAATTCGAATAAAAAGGAAATATATGATTTTTCAAATTGTTTTAGTATTCTGGAAGTCTCCAGTAGGATCGATTTCCGTATTGGCATTAATAAAATATCGAAGAATCTTATGGTTTGGATCTAATTGCATTATCTGTGTACTCATACCCCTCCCTCAGACCTTTCTATATATTTATTTTTAATATTTCATACTTTGAAGGTGGATGTTACTTTGGATTATAATCTTTATATATATACAGGGTGTAACAGAAAGGTGTGATAATAATTCAAGGTGGGCTTTTACCCATCAAACTGAACAACTTTTGTTCTACAACTTTGTTGAAATCGCAAAGAAATTTTCGGACTTTTCATACAAACTTGGTTCGCCAGCTGATCGATTTGTATGAAAAGTCCAAAAAAAAATTGCGATTTGAACAAAGTTGTAGAACAAAAGTTGTTCAATTTGATGGGTAAAAGCCAACCTTGAAGTATTATCACACCTTTCTGTTACACCCTGTATATATAATTTTACTAGTAAATGTATAAGAATCTTTATGCTCATAAGCATAGCATGGTGCAATTTTTTCTTAGTTGCAAAACTAGGTAGGTATTCTTATTCGAAATGTGCCTCAGTTTTGTTCCCAAATTCAGGTCCAAAGCAAGGGTACTCGTAAATGGCGTTAGTAAATGCTGAATTAATATTTTCTACAGATATTTTAGTGATAGAATTGTGTTATATTATAAGACTATTATATATATTGTATATGTACATGTTTTAAAATTTTCTATCAATTTTCACACACACTTCTGACTAAATCTAGCTTGAAAATCGATGGAAAACTTATACGGTTTAACTTATACAGGTTGTAAGGGACAGGTTTCCGAAAACTTTAAGGGCTTGCTCAGTAGACGAAACTGAACAACTTTCCACAAGAACTTTTTTCAGAAAACGAAAAAAAAAACGGCTTCACCATACAAACTGTCCAATCAAGTTTATAATTTTGTATCGAGAAGCCGATTTTTTTTCGTTTCCTAAAAAAAATCTTGTGGAAAGTCAAAATCAGTTTCGTCTACTGAGCAAGCCCTAAAAATTTTCGGAAACCTGTCCCTTACACCCTGTATAAATTTATGTGAAGGTAAAAAACTTTAAAAGTATTATAAAAACGCTAGAAAGCTCCTAATAAAATCGGCTACTTAAGGCAGGGGAACTCCCCGATCGCTGTACTAACCATTTTAATGTCTGATATAGTTGTGATCATTCTCACATACAGGTTAATTGTAACGAACGCTGGACCATCTGTCAAAACATGTAGCGCTCGCTTAGCTCATACTACTCGTTACTAATTAAATGTATTTTAATAGCACCCTATAAATAGAGGCACCATACAGGGTTCTCCTAAAATACCTGAAAAACAGGGGCTTCTTGTATCAAACTGAACAACTTTCCTCAATACTCAATTCGAAAACAATTTTTTGAACTCCACATACAAAATCAATTGGTATAAAATTTCCATTTTTTTGGAGAATTAAGTATAGGTTTCTTTGGAAAACTTGTTTAGTTTAATGTATAAGACCGTGTAAAATAAAATATAAAACATCACACAAATACGGAATATTATCAACTACCATGGTATCGATGTTGTCACTAAATCTACTTCAACAGGGTGTTTTTTTTATTTGCATACAAATGACAAATGATAGACTATTCATGAAAGTGAACAACTCTCCCAAGGAACCCGTACAATCGGAGTATAAAAGTCGACTTCCTAATCTAATTATCAATAATTCATCAATCTATTTGCAGACTTTGTATTGGCAGTAAAAGCTTTTTTGCTCTGATCTTATGAGTTCCCTGGGGACTGTTGCTCAGTTTCATGATCAGCATATATCATTTGACGCTTAATTCACCCTGTATGTATACGTATATTACAATTCCCTGTATGTATACGTATATTACAATATAACATTATCTGTATTGCGAATAAGTATGCAATCTATTTAATGAATGCGTAAATACGTCGGATCGAAAAATATTGTTAACGCCACATCATATTAACAATAAAGCGCTGGGTACTGATTCTAACTTCATTATTAAAATTTTGGCTTAGAGTACGTATGTAAGCAGAGTGGGTGGATATTTTTCTACGAAAAAAATTGCAATTGAATTACACTTTCAAAACCGAAGAGGCGAAAACGTGTATTTGAATATGAAAATGTCGAAAATGGTAAAAACTTTCATTTGTTCCTTAAACTATCTATGTTTTAAAGGAGGTTTTTATTCACAAAACTGAACAACTTTTGTTGTACAATGTTGTTTTAGTGCTATTCGATTTGTCGATAAACTAGTATAGTATACGTATAGTCCATTCTTTTTTATATACATTCTGTCAGGTTAATTCTTGAAGCTTTTCTGTTTTATGAGTAAACGCTTATCTTAAAATATATTTTTTATGTCGAGAGAAATTTAAAAAAGTGTATGGAACTCTTGCATAAAATTTTGCTAGGAAAATTGAGGAAGGAAGTGTCAAAGGTTTCAAATAACGTAGCGGTACGCGGTTTGTTACATCAGAAGGCGCTGGAGCGCCCGCGCCGCACCGGCGGAAATTGACATTTATGATCCTCTATATGTATAAGTGTAGGTAACATAAAGATGTAGAACTAGGAAAGGGGGAGGATATTTGTTCTAGAACTTTGCTGAAACCGTAAATTCTTTTTGAAACTTGTCATACAAATCTATAAGCTAATTTTCCTTTGTATAGTAACTTAACTCCAGGTTCCTGGTAGCACGTTTGTTCAGTTTGACAAACGCAAGCCCACCCTTAAGTACTGCTAAAAAAAATATTACACCCTGTAAGCCTAACCAGTTTATTTAATATCAAAATCGAGTTATCGAGTGATCCCGACAGTTTATAGTTCACGTCGCTTTGAGGTAAAAAATAGAGGAAAACTGAAAAGGAAATGCTCTAATTGATATGGCGGGGAGTTCCTGTGGCGCCCGAGGCGTGACACTATTGTGTTGATGGTGTCGTTAGGTGTGATTAATGAACCACTGCGGGGCGCTGTCTGGAAATAGCGCCCCGCACAATACACCCACATTATTGATAGTAAAGGCTAGACAAAAACATTTAACATTTAAAAAGTATGAATTAATTTTTAGTCCTAGTAAACGAAATATTTAAGGTCTCCGTGCAATATTTCTTTTCAGGTAATATATTTTTTTTGTATATAATGTATTCAATAACACGAAATATTTGGGTGTATTTAAATATTCACAAGTTTATTTAGCTGAGACTAGTTTAGTTTATGGTCGGCGACGCACTTGTGACTCCTCTAGTGTTTCGGGTGTCTATGGGCGGCGGTAATCGCTTACCATCAGGTTATCCGTCTGCTCATTTGCCACCTATCACAAAAAAAAACTGCTGGATGGATTTTGGAACGCGAGGTTTCGCTAAAATTTCCTTAATTGCATGCGTCTCATCTCATAGGATGCACTAAATGCAATTTGCTTTATTTTTTTAATAAAATCGATTACCTTTGCACTTTGTAATATCGTTATGAAAACTTGTACTTACTAAAAGGCCAATAGTATTATAATTTTTTAAATGTACACTACACTATTTAATTTAATTTCTGTTCTCTTAAATCTCAAAGATGACGTCTTTGAAGATAAAATAAATGATAATTTTAAAAACTCCCTAAAGAAAGAAATCTTTTTAGGTTCCCTAGGGAATAGCAGAACATGACTGTTTTATTCTGGTCTACGCATATTCAATTAGATATTACGATTGCAAAACTAAAAAAGTCTGAATATATTACTTCAAATCAGAAATACTTGTAGTGAAATGAGAGGGCACCATTTATTTCAATCTATTTTAAATAAAAACCTTAACATTTAAATGATTTCAATCAATTAGGAATTAGTGCTTTGAAAATAGAATCAATCAAATGTTAATATTTAAGTGGAAACAGCAGAAGCCCAGCTCGATGTCACGTAACTAAATTTAATCAAAATTTTAAGGTTTTAAAAATATCGACAGAGTTAGACCAGATGGAGAGAAACAGATGGTTCTTATACAGGGTGTAACAGAAAGGTGTGATAATACTTCAAGATGGGCTTTTACCCATGAAACTGAACAACTTTTGTTCTACAACTTTGTTGAAATCTGCTGGTAACCTGATGGTAAGCGATTACCGCCGCCCATAGACACCCGCAACACCAGAGGAGTCACAAGTGCGTTGCCGGCCTTAAACACAAACCATATATTATGCACAAACTTCACAATATTTTTTTTTGCCATATTATAATTATATTCGAGTACGTTTGACTACATCTCACACATTGAAAGTGAAGATATATTATAGTACAGGGATATTAGCCAAATTGCATATTCAAAATTACCTACAAGCGCATAAAAATAAAACGGCATTATTATGCTCTGTAACGGGACATAAAAACAAGTCTGCTATGTAAACAACTCTTGTTTTTGTTCTTATTCTTTGGGCTGCATTGATATTCACTGAAAGATCTATTATAATTTATAATATATTCTGCTTTCAAACACCGCTGAAGTCAAACTCTCGGGTTCAATACAACGCGAATGTTTTCGTATTCAGAATACTTTACTTTACCACTCCATACGAGTATAAAGCTGAATATTTAACAATGCAATGGCTGCCAAGAGAAGAGGTGAATATCAATTAATAACTCAGGTAAACAACGTTATTATACAGGCGATTATATTATAGGTTACTGTACAGGGTAACAGTAATAGGTGTAGGGACCTTAAAATAGGTCTGGCAATATTTTAACAGTGGCTTCTACTTATCATCTGAACAAATTTTCCTAAGAAACTCATGATCAAAAAGGAAAAAAAAATTGGACTTCCCATACCAAAGATTAGCTGACGGATTTGTATGAAGAGTCCAATTTTTTTTTTTGCTTTTTGAGTACTAGTTTCATGAGGAAAGTTGTTCAGTTTTATGAGTAGAACCCACTGTTAAAATATTGCCAGTATATTTTTTATCACCTGTATAATATAAAAGTGAAAAATTTTTCTTGTACGGCGAAATAGAATACAAAATAGTTCAACTGTTTGTCCGTTTTTGTGTGTAACAGAGTTTTTTTGGGATTTCAGCAAAGTTTAAGAAGAAAAGATTTTAGTTTCATAGCTCGATTGTAAGTATACCTGTTTTATATTATACTGCTTTTCCTTGGTTCTATCCTTTTGTAGCATAACATCTTCATAAATAAACAAAACAAATCAAATATAAACAAAACATAAACAAACCAAGTGAAATAATTTATTTCCACAAATAAAAACATCTCAGCGGCCGTTACCATTTAAATTAAGCCCAAAATTATTCTCTGTTTCAGAATCTTTAAGAAATTCCTAAAATAACAAATCCACTTTCAAACCATGTCAGTATAAACCTATAACAGACAGGCTTTCAGAAGTTTTGTCGACACACCATTACTGGAGGAAGTCTACGCGCGGTCGGCGATCGTGAAACTTTGCCTTTTCACTCATTTTGGCAAGGATTTTTCACTATTCCACTATTCCTTGGGGGTCGTCCATTAATCACGTGAGGCTCAAAAGGGGGGGGGAGGGGGTTCAGAAAAAAACAAGGGGGAGGGGGGGGGGGCGTGTATTGATATCACATGTATTTATTTTTTCGTTCAACGCGCGATTTCTAGAGTAATTTCTAAGCGTCGGACTGTTGTTGTTACGAGTATGTTGTTTTTAACTCTTCCCAAGGTTCGAAACGGCTTCAGCCAGTCAGAAACAACCTGCAACTTTGATGTCCGTTTGGAAATGTTTATCACGGTGCTTAATTTTTCAGAATTAAATTACATTATACCTGTATTTAAAGATAATATTTTGTACCAAAAAAATACACGTGATTTTAGGTAGGGGGTAGGGGGGTAGTCGAAAACCTCACCACGTATCACCAGGAGGGAGGGGGGGTCTAAAAAGTTGCTAAAAAACATCACGTGATTAACGGACGACCCCTTGCCAAAATTAGTGATATAATGTTCCACCAAGAACCTATTGTAAAATCAAAAGTATTAACTATTTGCCTTTTCACTACGTAACTATCAGCTCACCAAAGGTACATCGACTTTCCACAAAAATTGCTTATCACTGCTTACATAAAAATATGACGTTTGTACATAAAGAACAGTGTGCGTTGCGTGCCTGATTTGACCTGACCTGTCAACTGGCACCAGTTCTTACCAGCACAGGGGGTGAGGTCGGCTTGATAGAGAGACAGAGAGAGTGACTGTACAAATAAATTACAGGTAGTAAAAAAGAGCCATAGTGCCTACTTAAAATAACCATAGATGATATAACATAAGCTTATGTGTTTCGCCGTACCTATCTAAAAATAACCTAACTGAATTTATTGAAATTTAAAAAATTATATTTAAATGTCGGTATCCCATGTTAAATCTGGTGAAATACTAGATCTACTCGTGACCACGGTACTGCATAACTAATTTTATTTTATTTAGGACTACCTATTTAGTTTTTTTTTATTATGTATAAAATATTTTCATTTCAATGTGGAGATCAAGAAGAATATGTACATATAATAATAGCTGTAACTTCAGAATCCATCTAGCTGATAATCTGAAAATGTAATAACTAGAAAACCCCTCCGCTAGGGCTGTCTCGTAAAAAAAAGTAAAAAGATAGGTATTTTATTGGTAACTGAAGTTCTAGGGAATCGAAAACAATATTTTGTGAAACTACATTTTATTTTTAAGATATTCAAAACGAAATGAAATAGTGGAGCCGTAAAAGTATAAGTAGTTCTGTTACGGGCTCTTTCTCAAAATCTAAACTAGTGAGGTATTTGTAACTTCAGTATATTGTGTATCAAGTACTGAATTACAAGTACTAAAAACGCCGATCTTTGAGTAAGCTATGGGGAAAAAATCACATAATAATTATCAATACATCACCTGATGTACTATTAAAAAAATTCATTAGGGTGAAACTTTTAAGTTCTGTAACAGAAGCCCTAGCTAATAAATTTTCACGTCAGTAGATACATATTTCAGATCACGTTTTACTTACGTAATTGTTAAAGTTACAAGCCACGTTTGCTTCAGGTGTTTCAAAATTACATAATATATGTAAGTATGTATGATTTAACATTATCCATATATTCCAATATTACTATTTTACGTAATAATTAGGAGTAAGCATATTAGAGCGAGTAGACACATAGGGATCTGTTAATTATCCTACACATCAATGAACATCAAGAAACAATTAGGGTGTTAAAAAAGTTGTGAGTGATTTTATCGTGTTAGATCGAATTAGGTTCTATCTTTTGCATGCCCTTGTCTGAACAAAAAGAAGGAATTAATACTCAATTTAAAATATTTACTAACTTGAAAGTTCAAGATTACATCCATAGACTATTTTTGGATAAATGTTTTTAATGAACGAGACTAGATTTTCTAAGCTTATGTGGTTTATAAATAAAACAATCATCAAATAAAACAAACCAAGGTGATTTTCCTTAAAGCAGTGTTTCAACCTTTTTAATACCCGACCCCTTTACAAGTTGAAAAATTCTTGCGACCCCCCTAGGACCATAAACATACAAAATGTTAGTGATTTGAGAAACTTACGTTTATAATTTTCTTCAATTAGAAAATGATTTACTTAGCAACGTCTCCAAAATGGAACCACTTTTTGACAATTTGTCGTAAAATAAACAGGCCTAGCCTTCTCACTGAAATCGTATTTTTTCATTGCATTGTAGGACCTACATTCCTTTCCCGCGACCTCTTGAGAAAGGCTTCGCGACCCACAGGTTGAAAAACGCTGCCTTAAAGTAACCAAATCATAACTTCTCGGTGGCAATAGCGATTGTTGATCGTGAAATTTTCATATCCACCCCTTATCCGACATACGTACTCGTAAATATTTCGGCCGCATCGATTCTATTTAATGTGTTAAAAAATAACGAAGTCGTGAAATTTCAGGGGTATAAGGGGTAATTCAGAATCGATATTCGAAGGCAATAAATACGGCTGGTTATTGCGGCCGCGGTCTCCTTTGTTTATAATTAAAAAGTTGGTGCCCGTTACATCGTCCGTGTGGAATATAGAGCACCCTAAGTACTTGATTTATTCGAGTTTGGTACACCCTGCCTTCCTAGGTTAAACCCCTGAAAACGTGGGTTAAGCTCAAACTAATTAAGTAAACAATCTAATTACATATCGATAGTTTCCGCTACAAAGGTCGTAACTCCAAAATGCATAGTTTTGGCAATGCCAAAAAATATGTAAAAATCCTTTAAAAAAACTAAAAAGATTTTTAAAGGTCTTAATAATAAAAGAACCATTAGAACCAAATTTTTATAACTTTAAAAATAAATAAAATGTTGAAAATATTTTATTTCTTTGGTTTTTTGGTTATGTAGCGGAAACCATCGATATGGATTTTTTAAATTTTTTTTTTTTTTTTATATTTCTTATTTATTTTGATCATTCTGTTCTTTTTCCTTTTTTCGACAGGGGAGGCAAGAGAATAGAAAAGTTCTAAAGGCACCCCAACTTCTAAGAGAAGAATGTTGCGGTATAGTATAAAAAGTTGATTTTGTTGCGATTTTGTTGCGGTATAGTATAAAAAGTTGAGTTGAAGAGAAATTTGCGGGTGGTAGGACCTTGTGCGAGGTCCGTCCGGATCGCTACCACCATCTTACTCGCTAATCCTGCCGCTAAGCAGCAGTGCTTGCACTGTTGTGTTCCGGTGTGGAGAGTAAGACAGCCGAGGAAATTACAGGCACAAGAGGCATTTCATCTTAGCCCTCTAGGTTGGCAACGCATCTGCAATCCCCTCCGGGGTTGCAGGTGTCTATGGGCAGTGGTGATCACTTACCATCAGGTGACCCACTTGCTCGTTTGCCTTCCTTATCACATAAAAAAAAAAAAAAAAAAAAAAAAAAAAAAAAAAAAAAAGTTTCGTTTGTCTTTCATTTTTTTTCTGCGTGATGAGCGAACTGTCAGACAAAAAAAAATGTTCTGGTATCTGTGGCTATACACAAACCTATATATCCTCACCATAAAAAATACGACCTCGTTACAGTTTTTTTACGTTGTATTTATAGATTCTTGTTCTAAAGAGTTGTCTTTTGACCAAATTTTTTTGGCTTGTAGGTACTTCAGTATAATTATACAGCCCACCTTTGAGGTTAGCAGGAGACCAAAATAATTTATACAGGCGAATTTTTAAAATTACTTCAAATTTCATGTAATCCAGAGAAGATGCTGAATTACCCCTTAAAGTTGAAAATACTCTTACACCTGGTAGACTTCGTCATGGTATCATAAGATTATGATACTAGAAAATTGTAAGATTCAAACGCACAGCTTAAGCGCGTATTTAGTCAACGCGCGCTGGAATGATGTCCGTAGTATTCACTTCACAAATTCAGTAAAGTGAAGCTGTCGCACACTCAACAAGACGAGATGCGTTAAAGCTTCTCATGTGAATCAGCCTTGGGTGTCATGCTAGATGGTGATGCGAGGATCCAGAAGAAAGCATTACTCACCAGTCCCGTTGATACCCGAGGGGCGGATGCGAGCGTCATAGCGCCCCGGCCCAAGGATCTGATCCAGAATCTGCTTCTCTTTCTCGCGGAAGTTGATCTTGCCGTTCATGCATCTGTAGCAAAAAGTATGAAATTAGAAATATTTTGCAAAATTTATTTTAAATCTTGGTACATTTGTGATAGTGGGTGAAAATCCAATCGCATCAGCTTCACTATAAGCAAAGGCAAGTGCCAATCTATGATAGATAATTAACAAATATAGTAACGCGTCATCTGGGAGCTTTAGAGAGGTTAAATTCCTTAAATTAAAATACTTCTGGATATGCCAGGCATTCTAAGCCGTTGTCCCGGTTGCTATCGCCACATTGCAGTCACGAAGCCACGCCAGAGGCCCTATGACAAAAACCTCTATACTCTCAGTTGATACCAAACTTTGTAAGTCGATCTTAAAACCTATACCGACTCAATGCATCCAATTTAACCGTAGGACGTGGCTAGCAACATTAACGTAATATGCCTCTAATAAGCTCAGAAATCTCAACAGTCATTAGAAATCAGGAACTGGCCGAGTATCTTCTACTGCCAATGATAAAGGAAAAAGCGTTGATTACACAAAGCGGTGTTCTCAACGAACTCTTTTACAATTAATCTCCAGGTATGGGACCTAAATATGCTAAATATATATATTTTTTAGAAGATGTTTTACACATTCTTTTAAATCGTATTTTTTTTCTAATTAGATGTTTTCTAATTAGATGTTTTCTAATTAGTATTAGTATACACCGCGGTGATGGCTAGCAGTTGAGCATACCATACCATCACAGGAAAACAACTGTACTCGTATATGGTACTGAAGACAGCAAATTATAAAAGAAGCAAAAATAAATGTACTTCCCGACATGTTGTGTATAATTTTGTGAAATGAGCTTTCTGGCAAATAAATCTTTATTAGTATCATTATTATTATTATATATTGTATATGAAAAGAGCCTATTTCCTATGGGGATGTTATTAAAATCGTTGTTTACTTAAGAGGAAAATAAATAAGGTATTTTGGGCTTGCCAACATGATATTATACCTAACGTCGTTTATAAATATGACTTACTTGAAAATATCTTTCCGAGAAATGAAACCTCGAGTACGATGAATATTTAAAAGCGCTTTTTAACCTATTAGATACACGTAATCCTCATAAAAAGGTACACAATTATTATATTAAAGTAAGCTGGTTAGTTTATAAAAAAACAATGAAAGACTACTTACGTTTTTCCGAACCTGTGCCCGATTTCAAGTAGGTACAATGGTGAATAAGTCCATTATTTGTATGAAACTCAGAATTTTATACCTTTCCTAGAAATGTTTCAGAATCTCGACTTCATTCGCTACGATATCGTTTGATTCGACAACGAAATTTTAAAAGCGTGTTTTGTTCGATTCCAGTAACAATCGCCTTGACATTTTGATAGTGCGGCAAAAAGACTATATTTCACGCTCTAAACGAGATGCAAAACCAATTAGTCTCTTTTCAGTGGCTCGCTGATGATGTCCCTTGTGGCTACAGTTTTCCCAAGGGGAACGTGACATGCAGAGCTGCGGACGTGACCGCGGTGTGAATGTTGAAGCGCATGTGAAACACATGTCCTAAATGTTGAATAGTCAACTTCACTTGTTGCCTTGTTTATTAGATTCAAGGTCAGCAACGGATAGTAACTCGTTCGTGACAGCCAACTGTCCTTCTCCAGCTAAGTGAATTTTCGCCGACCTGATCACACCCGTCCTTCAATTACACATGAGCTCGCAGAATACAGGCGATTTTACACGTGTAACTGCTCTCGGAAAACTAAAATAGGTAGTTGAATGCCAACGATGTTATCTGTATGTATTGTATTCCAACAATAAGTAAGATTGCGTCTTTAACCTGTGCCCCGAATGTTTCATCTTGATGTATTTGCTTTAATTTTCTGAAGATTTGAAAGCATGTATATAAGCTATATAAAAATGACCACGCTGAATACGTTAAAAACAACCGACTTCAATCGCAACAACTCCAATTTTGCTATGTTTTTGTTGATTTTCTCAAAAACCGCTGAATCGATTTCGATAAAATTTATATGGGACTACCTGTGAAGTATAACCTTTTGAACAAAAAAAGAATTTTCGAAATCGGTTCAGGCGTCTTCGAGTAATCGGTGAACATACATAAAAATAAAAAAAAATAAAAAAGATTCCGACGAATTGAGAACCTCCTCCTTTTTTTGAAGTCGGTTGAAAATAGTACGTATCTCGAAATTAAAATTGATGGGCAGTTCTGCAGAAGACGCCGTGTTGGACAGGTTTCCGTAAGATGGGCTGAGTGTTTTGTAATTTGCAAGCCACTGGGTATATATGTATAAGGTGCTACTTTATTAGTGCCCGATATTTTAGTCAGTGCTCCTATTCCTGATTCTGATCAACTTTCCCCAAGGAACCCATAGTCAAATCGCAAAAAAATTTTTGGACTCTTCATACAAATCGATCAGCCGAGCATCCAAATTAGTATGAAGAGCCCAAAAAATTTTTTGCGATTTGACTATGGGTTCCTTGGGGAAAGTTGATCAGAATCAGGAGTAGAAGCACTGATTAAAATATCGGGCACTAATAAAGTAGCACCTAATATGAGAATCGTTTAATTCAGGAACCTTATAAAGAGGCTTTGCACTGCGAAAGATGGAGTAGATAGCGTAAGGTTTGCGTTCGTAGTGGTTCCCCGCGATTTTTTTTATAATGTTTTTTTTTATGTGTTAAGGAGTAACTCCGTTAGTAGCATATCTCCGGTTCCAACCTTCTCTTCGGCTTTTCGGTGTGAAGGTATTTTTTTAATGTTCAAATATTATTAAAATCAAGTATGTATCTAAAGGCTTAAATTAAAATTGTAAGTAATCGGGAAAGTGTTAATTGTTTACACAAAATTCGCGTGAATTTAAATCTGTAAGTAAGTTTCAGAAAAATATAACGTTAAAAGATGTTATATTTACTAAAATATTCTACAACATTTATTAAGTAGTATCGTTTTTCTTTGAATTCCAACATTTAAGCTTCGACAAAACTATCAGGGAAATATCCTCTATTTTTTTTACTTTACTGGGATATTTGATATCTGTTGTTAATAATGTTTACTGTTTCTGTCACAGTGTTAACCTTATTGTTAACCTTATACTGGTGAAAATGAAAATACGTGAGCTATAATTCTAGCAATCATATTTTAAAAGTCTTTTATAGTAAACAACTCAATTAGTCTCTTCGTGTACGATACAACGGCTCTTACTCCCACGTATCAGAGATAATAAATGCACTAGTGTAGATAAAAATAAATTCATTTCATTTTCACATGAACTGTATTGTTTCTGAGGCACTTAGAGAGCGGGAAAAGCTATCGCAACATAATTAATATCCAGGTTAACAGGAAGAACATGCGCCCCTCCTAAACCTACCCCTATCTAGAAGTTGAATTTGCTAAGACGTATTTATACTGGCGATCGCAATCCCAAGCTTGCCGACACAAAATGTTGAAATATATTGAAATATACTAAACTCTGTTAGCACTGGTGAATCTGAATCATAAGTTGTAAAAAATATAAAAGTTAACAAAATTGGCAGATTTGTTAACTTTTATTTAAGTGGACGCTTTACACATTTTTTTAAAATAGTGTTTTTTTTCTACCTAGTACAAAGTCTCTACCACGCGGGACTCGTACACTCAACATTTCAAGAAGTGTTTGCGAAGCGAGAAGAAAGGTCGAGTCCAAAAAAACTCTATTACTATTTTAAACTTGGGATTCTACTACTGATATTGAAACTAAAAAACTTTTCCAAAGGAGCACATTGGCAATAACCAAAAGAGCACATTGGCAATAACCAAAAGAGCACATTGGCAATAATCAAAAAAATACATTTTTTTTACGAATTGACTACACGAGTAACTTCCTTAGGGAAAAATGCTATAGTTTCATCAGACTTTGTTTGTCCTTTTAAAAAAAGAGATGTTCCTTTAGTAGTACTGTTTACGCTCAAAATATCGAGTAATTATAACTTTCTACACCTAATATTTAAATCTGATCTGAAGTCTGAGCACCTTGTTTAGCGATGCTCCTAATTCTACGAAACATCTGAAAGTTATGTTTTAATTAAACTTTCACACCGTTTGATCTAAGTCTCGTTTGCGAATTTTCGATAATTCTAGAAGTTGTATTCGTATTCACAACACTGAGTTCAGCGCAGTTTATCGTTGTATGGTATGCTGCATATAATCGTTTTAACACCTACTTGGTCTCTTCTAAGGATTATAGGTTTGTGTGTTTGTAAACTCTTTATTGCGAAAGAACAAAATACAATACATAAAACAAGGACAAGACATACAAGGGCGGACTTATCCCTTACGGAATCTCTTCCAGTCAACCTTAGGGTTCTTTGTTTGTAAAAACACAACCATCTCTTGTACGACACCTGGTTAAATTTTTCAGGTTTTATGCGTTTTTGCAGACGCATCTTTAATATAAGATAATATTGTATAAGTCTGGCATGAAGATAAGCCAAGTTAGCCAGTTCCCCATTGCGTTGGGGAATCTTGGTAAGCCCGCTTCCATCTTCGGCATCATCATCACTTACCACCAGGTGAGTTGATGGCAAGGGCCATTAACCAATTGAGGGTAAAATAAAAGAAGTATTAAGTATGGGGCGCAATATACAGGGTGTTAAAAAAGTGCGTTTGAAATTTTAAGGGGTTACTCATATTCAAGTTGAGAATACAGGAAAAATATTGAAAAAATCCGTTGTACAACCTTTTTTTCAGATTTCCATACTAAATCTGAAAAGTGAATCGAGAATTTGTATTCTGTACTTGATTCTGAGTAACCCCTTAAAATTTCAATCGTACTTTTTTTAACATCCTGTATACTGCCTATTGACCTTTATTTCCGAATCAACTTTCTTTATACTGACTGACTGCAATGCAACTTTAGTACGTCTTCTTGTACTTCCCAAAACGTAGAGCGTACAAATTCCGCGTGGTAGGAATTTTGTACGATGTAGAAAAAACGATTTAAAAGAATGTATAAATAAAAAAACATTTTGAGTTTATGTCTTTAGTATGTCTTGTCTTGCTTAAGACATAAAATTGTAACAAGTATACATATAACTTACTTTTTCGAATAACTTCATTATCTCTAATCTTACCAAGTAACTAAAAATCTAAAAAATGCAATGTTTTTTTTATTCGAAGTAGGTAGCAATGTACACATTTCGAAAGTCATTTTTTTGCCTACCTAATATGAGATTTCTATTTCATTGCATTCACTATGCAGATTACGATTAAAGCATGAAAGCAGGCCTTCATCCAGCAGTGGACGTCTTTTGGCTGGTGATGTCGATTAAAGAAACTACGAAACCAATTTTTTCGGTGGAAGCCGACCTTCAGAAAATCGTATTAATATACGACCCTGTATTTAGCGGGCATGCCCTTTTGACACTAACTACGCTGACCATTGTAAATCACAACACTGTCGAGTGTTCTGTTAATAAAACGTGATGTTGTTCTTGAGACATGATCTCAGGATTATTTGTCCTCGTGGGAGCGAGCGTCGCCACGCCGTTCTTCGTGTCGTTTCGCTGGCGACGGCGATTACCGGCTCGATCCTGGCGCGGACAGATACAACAGACTCAAATCTGCGACCTGACCTTCTATACTTTATGCAAGTAAACAGTGTGCAAGGAATGTCAAAGAACTTAGCAGTGGAAATTTTCAACCAGTTATCTAACTAAACGAAAATAAAAGTTTTAGTCCATTTCAGAGTGATTCTTCAGTTCTTAATTGTTTAGAGTTTTAACTTTGTTAAGGTATTTTGTATTGCAACTTCCACGAACGGAAATATGTAAATTATGAATTATTATGTATTACTTAAAGGGCATTTGCTCTAAATAATTTACTTTGTCGAAAAAGTGGATTATTTTTTTTATGGGGGTGGCAAACGAGCAGACGGATCACCTGATGTTATGGGTTATTCGATGATTAAGAATCATCGAATAACCCATAACCCCCTTTGTTTACAAAGTTGGTAAGCCTATTGAAAACTAGCCGTTGGTGCTGGCGGTCGGCGATAGTTTCTACGGCTGGAAGTTGTTGTTTTTCAATGATCAAAAGGAATAAATAAGTTGTGATTATCTAAAACATAATAACATAAAGGAAAAATAATACAATTATTCAAAAAGTTGGAAATAAGAAAGCTTTATCGGATCAGTAAACTAGCAGTATTGTAGGCTAAAACTCCCCGCGCAGATATTGTTAGAAATCAATCTATTCATGACCGTAACTTTGGCTATAAAGAGGTTACATTGTACAAAGAACTTATCCCATTCACTGCGTTCTAGAATAACCCTTGCAACCGAAGGCTCAGTACCGTTGTAGCCTAGGTCAAAAGTTAAAACTTCAACTATAGACCACGTAAGCTGAAATCCATCAAGAGGTTGCGTAGCTAGAGATCTTTGTCACCAAAAATTGTGATAAAAAAGTGCCATTTCTCCAAGCCCGACTGCGAAAACTACGAAGTTAAACCGTTTTTATTTTCTTTTAATTTGGTACAAAATTTAATCCCTCACTCGCTCAACTTTACGACTGATAGCGAATTCAAAATAACTTCTTAAATTGAAATTTCAATTTTTGTGTGATTATCACCCGTTTGTAACGAAAACCAAAGTAAAAGACGCTTCACGTCAAATACGTGTCATGTGAAAAATCCTAACATTTAAACTAGAATATTATTTTGTTTGATCTTCCTGCAACGCTGTTTGTCTTAAAAACATTAAACATTTCATTATTAACTTTTAAACCTCAGGGAGTCGACGAGCTGTCAAAATAATTTATGCTACAATTTCCACATTCCCACAAAATAAGTTGGTGAGAATTATACGCGCAAGATTAATGTCAAGAATGTATCGACGCGGCGCGGGCGTAGGCGGGAGTATGCTGGCGTAGGGTCGGCGAAAACATTTTTGGAAATCCTCGTACTTATAAAAAGTACTTTATTTTTCCTATAAATTCAAATAAAATCAAACCATCGTGAAATATGTTAAGTTGAAGGAGGTCGTTGATTCAGACTCAAGACTTTATAAGACAAAATTTTATAAAACATTCATTTGGAAAAAAGTTTTGTAGATTCTTTACGAGCCATAGTGTATGATTTTTTAACAAAAGTTTTTGGAGTTTCGCCCATCTTGTTGAGTCTTGATTTATTTACATCGAAACAAAAAAGTCTTAATAATAATAATTACAATATAATAATAATATTATAATAATAATGACACTCGGGCAGCTAATCTCTTTACAGCATTGCGCTGTACAAATAGTGTTTAATGTAAACACTAATCTGCTGACTGTAGCAGTGGACATAATTTTTGCTTGATTTGTGGTCGTAAGGCAACTCTGTGAGTTATATCCAGTTCCCGGTGGTACCGATTCGGCGCCAAAACACTAAGAATTTTCCTCACTGTTTACACTTCGCATGCATAAACAACTATTTGCATAGCCCTTGAAAAGCGCATTCTTTTTTTAAATACAATTCCGTCAAGGATCATAATACGTATGATAAGAGCAATGCTATATGTTTATGTTTTTATTTTCCTGTTTTGTTGTGCAATAAAGTGTTTTCTTTCATTCATTCATTCATTCAATGCAATAAAGTCCAATAGATCTCAAAATTCTTAGGTTGGAATGGCTATCATTACTGAACGACGACTATTTACGTATTTATCTTGTATTGTTTTTTTTTCTCATGTAAATATGGCTTATGTCCTTAATGAGAAATAAAGTTTCATTAAACCTATCATACATTACATTAAGGAAAAACTGGCTATCTGTCTGTCAATACTCTTTTCTTAGGTACGCGTGGAGGCATCAAGTTGAAATTAATATCAAACACTCAAGTCTGCAATCCCTGAGTCATGAAAATTGAACTTCAAAATTAACGCAATCAAAACCTACGGCCGTTTATGCCGTATATTTTGATACTCTCCAGGGAATTTAAAGTTATAGGGTAATTCCCGTTTCCGTTTCCCCCTAAATTTTGCAAGAAGAAATGTTTTATAGCACGAGTAAAGGAAAAATCCGAAAACAGTAAATTTGTCGTTACATCACAATTTTATCACGAATTAAAATTTATTTGCAGTTGGTAAACTGATCGCGACCTATGTCGATGTATGGGAACAACAGTTTTCCAACGACAAACTTAAGCTTGTCTCTGTACGGAGCCCTCGGTGCGCGAGTCCAACTCGCATTTGGCAGGTTTTTTGGGATCAATGTAAGGTCTGATACCGTTGACAGCGAGTTGTAGCTTCCCGAAACACTTCCCGAAACGGTGGGTATACGAGTTCCGAGTGGTAGGAACCTCGTGTTAGGTAGATAAAAGAATAACGTTCGAAAAGTGTACACTGCTACCTACTTCGAATAAAATATTTTCATTTCATTTTCATTTCATTTCATAGCCTCGTTGTCGTTCATGCGTTGATGCAGCGCATTCGACTAGTGGACGCTGGCGACTATCTATTGGTTTGGTGCGGGGGCGATTTATGTACGACCTCTAGATATTGCTTATATTCACTGTACTGACAAAAGGAGGGCAAGAAAAGATAGTCTGAGAAATAACCCCGTTTAAGCCTATAGGTCGCATTCTACAGGTGTTAAAAAGTGCGTTTGAAATTTTAAGGGGTTACTCAGAATCTAGTATTGAATACAGGAAAAATATTGAAAAAATCCGGTCAACACTCGGTACACAACAACAACCGGTACTAAACCATACTAAATCTGAATAGTGAACCAAGAAAGTAGTGGTGTGAGTAGTTGTATGGGAAACTGAAAAAAAAAATATACTATTTGTGAATCTGTATCTGGAATTAAACGATATTCTATATTTCAAACGCACTTTTATACACCCTGTATAATACTCGTATAATACTCGTAGATAAAGCGATTCAAATGTCAATGAAATCAACCTAAAAATAGGCATGCAAGTTAATTAAGATATGATAAGATTTTTTTTAAAGCTTACAAGTAAGTTACGGCTGATAAAAAAAACTAATCTTTTCAAAGTTATTGCAAACTTTTTTGTTATGTGTACAGCCTTCACCACCTATTAATTTCATTGTTAACTTTGGGAAGATTCTCGGAAATGCTTGAGAAAATCTCTCTTAGATAGTAGATAGTTTCAAAAAATGAGGGAGTGTCAAAAATGTTTTTTGATATCAATTCAGCGTATAACTTGATATCTACATAACTAAAATACTTATAGTTTGGGTGAAGTTGACGTTTGTGATTCTTCCTTGTCTATTTCAATGTTCAGGCCGCTGCGCCAGGCGGGATTGAAACGAAAGCATGGATCGGAGAGAACTTCCGCGGGACCTCGGTATTTCCACATCGGGCAGTTTGCGATTATGGTATTTCGTAGGCTGATTTTCCACACCGTAATTGAAATTAGCAGAACCCCTCTACATGCATTTTTACAATTTATATACTATATCAAAAATAAATACTCACTCTGATAGGTGGGTTAACAGCAGTATTACGAACACAACAAGCAGCAGGGGCGGCTGGTGTATTTCCATCGTCCGCCTGCAACAATGAAAAACAACATTATTATTATATCGGTTTTTAAGCAAGGATTTTTTGAGCCCATTAATTTAGCTCACTAATATCTTGCCGAAAAGTAACAGTGTTAACTAAAAACATTATTTTTCCCGCAACTTTACCGCTGTACCTTCTCTTGCACATTTAGGAGATTGGATTTACAATAGGGTATCATGTTTTCAGAGGGCAGCCAAAGAACGCACAATAGTTATACGAGTATGTACCTTAAAAGTTGTCACTTTCAACAGCTTACAGTAGACAGTTAAAACGATTATACAAAAATTGGCACAGATATTAAACTGAAGGGTGTAGAACAACATAATTCTTTCAACGAATTCTTTTCATCCTGAAGAAATGCAAAGATTCCGAGGGATTGTAAAAACCGTATTGATCACTGTTTTGTGCTGAAAATATTAAGCGAATTTCAGTGTAACTTGACATAGGTAAAGTGACGAGTGAATAACATTATAAGAACCTTTTATGCAAAGAAATTTCGCAAAGACTTTTATCCACACTATCAATCGATACAGGCTGGTTCAAATATATTTTTAGGAACAGACATGGTTTCTTCGAAAATATCCAGGGCCCATAGGTACACCTACTAAGCCTGAACTCCAAAAATCAGGCTATTGCGAGTTGGTCTCGCCCTCTTAAGATGAGGCACTACGTCATGCATCTATAATTATTTAAAAAAAACTTGTTATCTAACCTATCTATCTATCTATCTATCTATCAGCCGAAAGACGTCCACTGCTGGACAAAGGCCTCCCCCAAGGATTTCCACACCGACCGGTCCTGTGCGGCTCGCATCCAGCGGCTTCCTGCAACCTTTACCAGGTCGTCGGTCCACCGAGTCGGGGGCCTGCCCACACTGCGCCTTCCGGTGCGCGGTCGCCATTCGAGAACTTTACTGCCCCAACGGCCATCTGTTCTACGAGCTATGTGCCCTGCCCACTGGCACTTAAGTCTAGCGATTCTGAGAGCTATGTCGGTAACTTTAGTTCTCCTACGTATCTCCTCATTTCTGATTCGATCACGTAGGGAAACACCAAGCATAGCACGCTCCATCGCCCTTTGGGTGACTTTGAGCCTTCTTATAAGGCCCATAGTAAGCGACCATGTCTCGGATCCATATGTCATCACTGGCAACACACACTGGTCAAAGACTTTAGTCTTGAGGGACTGCGGTATTTTGGACGTAAAGATATTGCGAAGCTTCCCGAACGCTGCCCAGCCGAGTTGGATTCGACGATTGATCTCTTTCTCGAAGTTGGACCTACCTAACTGGACTGTTTGTCCCAGGTATACATATTCGTCAACAACTTCGAGTGTAGAGTCTCCAACCTTCAGAGGAGTGGGTGTAACACGGACGTTTGACATGATTTTCGTCTTATCCATGTTCATTTTAAGACCCACTTGTTGGGAGACTCTACTAAGTCCTTCGAGCATTGCGCCTAGGTCTTCCAAGGTCTCAGCCATGATCACGATATCGTCAGCAAATCGAAGGTGAGTGATGTACTCGCCATTGATGTTAATGCCGAGTCCTCTCCAGTCCAGAAGCTTGAAAACGTCTTCCAGTGCAGCGGTGAACAGTTTCGGAGATATAACGTCTCCCTGTCTCACCCCACGCTGCAGCCGGATAGGTTTCGAATTCTGATCCTGGAGGTGGACCGACATGGTGGCGTTTTCATACAAGCACTTCAACACTTCGATGTATCGATAATCAATTTGGCACCGTTGGAGAGACTGCAACACAGCCCAGGTCTCGATCGAATCAAAGGCTTTCTCATAGTCCACAAACGCCAAGCATAGTGGCCGATTATACTCTTCGGTCTTCTGTATAATCTGCCGCAGCGTATGTATGTGGTCTATGGTACTGAAGCCTTTTCGGAAACCGGCTTGTTCGGGAGGCTGGAAGTCGTCAAACCTGCGTGCGAGACGATTCGTAATGACTCTCGAAAATAGCTTGTAGACATGTCTCAGGAGTGAGATGGGTCTGTAATTCTTCAGCAGAGACTTATCACCCTTCTTGAAGAAGAGCACCACCACACTCCTGTGCCATGCTGTAGGCGTTCGTCCCTCGAGCATGACGGAATTAAATAGCTTCCGAAGAGCTATAAGTACCGGTTCTCCACCTGCTTTCAGAAGCTCAGCCGTAATTCCATCATCACCCGGTGCCTTGTTGTTCTTAAGCTGTTTGAGAGCCATTCTAATCTCGCACAGGCTGACGTCTGGGATATCTTCGGTATAGTGTCGGGACAATCTGGCTCTCGGGTCTTCAGCCAGATTGCTGACAGGTAAGCGTGTAGTCATGTATAATTGTCCGTAGAATTTCTCAACCTCTTCCAACAGCTCGGGCTTGGACGACACGACTCTGCCATCCTCGGTCTTCAGCTTTGTCAGTTGGCTTTGACCAGCAGACAGATCCCTTGCGAATACTTTTGACCCTTTATTGCGCTCGATAGCCTCTTTAATACGATTGGTATTAAATTGGCGTATATCACGGGTCAAGGACTTGGAGATCTGTCTGTTTAGTCGCCGATACTGACAAGCATCTTCAGAGGATTTCAGAATCAGGCTTCGTCTTTCCTCCATGAGCTCGCTGGTGAGGTCCGAGATACGAGATGTTTTTTTTAAACGGCCGGTTTTGAAGGCCTTATTCCCAGCCGTTTGGACAATTTCCATGAACCTGTCGTTATAATTGTCCACATTTTCGCATTCTCCTAGGCATTCGAAGCGGTTGTGCAACTCGAGTTGAAAGCTTTCGGGGTTTTGGAGTTGGATAGGCGCTGGTCGGAGCGTGGACTTCATCAGTCGACATCTTTCTAGCTTTGTTTTTAGATTCAATGTGCCTCTTACCATTCGGTGATCGCTTCCTGTCTTCAGCGAGTTGATCACAGAGACATCATTGAATATTTGCCTTTTTGTCGACAAGATGAAGTCAATCTCATTTTTTATTACGCCACTGGGATGCAGCCATGTCCACTTGCGGTGTTTTGACTTTTTGAAGAAGGAGTTCATCATGAAGAGGCCCTCCTTCTCCATAAAGCCAGCCAGCAGCTGACCCCGCGCATTCCTCTCTCCGTATCCAAATTTCCCCACTCTCAGCTCGTTGTCCCTTCGTTTGCCTAGTTTCGCGTTGAAGTCCCCCATCACAACGGTGAAATGGGTCCTGGAGCTATGTATGGCTCTGGAGATAACCTAACCTATAACAGTTAAAAAGATACATCCCCATATTACACTGTCACGCAGAGATACGTATGGCGTAGGCTAAAAATAGTAATAAGGTTGCGTTCATAATTCTTTATTTACATCTAGAAATGGTTCACACGGTTCCAGGTTCAGCGGTAAATTGGCTCGACCCAGCGTTCTTGAGTTGGCATCGATAATTCAGCGGCCACCGACGATGCACCGCTTATCTCTAATTCAAACGTGGCGACGTACAGACGGACCGACGACCCAATTAAATCACTTGCTATTTATATCCGTTTCTGATATTAACAACTTTCACTAGGTGACTGTCAATCCAGATGCTAAGACAATTAAACGCGAGAACTTTATTTTTCACAGTTCTTACTCTAGCTAGATGTATTTGAAATCTGCAGCTAAAAACCAATTAAAAGAAAGTTTATTGTAATAGTCGAATTGTTAGGAAAATCGAATACCGCCTACAAAAAAAGAATATCCATGAAGAACTTTCAAGTTTTACACGTTTATATTTTAGCGACTTCGAATGGTATATTTTTCGATTCGGTTCGATTTCAATGAACAAAACTGAACTGAAACTGTGCGAGCTCATTTGTATAAGACGCGACACGACACGCGAGAATAACATCAGTCATCAAGCGTTAGCCGGTCAAGTAGACACGTCTTTAAAGGTACATTTTTAATACAGACAGACTCGGTGGCTCAGTGGTTAGCGCTCCTGACTACTGATCCGAGAGTCGTGGGTTCGATCCCCACCCAGGGCAAACATTTCTGTGATGAGCAGATTTGTTTGCTGTGTGTCTGGGTGTATTATATCTATATATGTATGTATTTAAAAGTATATGTGTATGTATATCAGTCTCTGGTTCCCATAATACAGGGAATCCTAGTTTGAGGCCAAATAACCGTGTGTGATTTGTCCCAATTATTATTATTATTAATAACATTTTCATGTGATGAAGGTTAGGGCGAAAACACACGAGTACGGCAAAAGATTGACGACACAACGCCGGATCGTGGTATAAAACACGGCACGGCACGGCACGGCATCGCTGATACGATGCGCTTGTGAAGTATGAATTGGATTACTGTAGTTAATCTGAAAATAGGGACTGCCACCGTACTACAGTAGTCATCTATTTTTGAACTCAAGTTCAACTCCTGCTGTTAGCATGCGCTGAACATCAAAAACTGATTCATAGTGTTTCGATATTATTTTCAGTTCTACAAACCACATACCCTATCTTTGTTTTATTGGAAATAGACCAATAGACCATAACCGATGTAGATGTTACAAGGACTTATAGAAAGATATTTATTTTCGCGTAAAATACTGAAAACTTCTTTCTACTAGCTAAATATTAGACGATTTCAATTCAGTTTTTCACATGGACAAAGGGGTCGTCCATTAATCACGTGAGGCTCAAAAGGGGGGGGAGGGCTCAGAAAAAATCACGAAATATCACAATGTTGGTGTACTGATATATCACGTGTATTTATTTTTTCGTTGAACGCGCGATTTCTAGAGTATTTTCCAAACGTCGGACTTTTGTTATTATGTGTTTTTAGCTTCAGGCAGATGTCTGTCTGGAAATTTTTATCACGGTGCTTAACTTTCCAGAATTAAATTACATTATACCTGTTTTTAAAGATAACATTTTGTACCAAAGAAATATACGTGATTTTGGGTAGGGGGTGGGGGCAGTAGTCTAAAACCTCACTTTGTATCACCAGGTCGGAGGGGGGTCTAAAAAGTTGCTAAAAAACATCACGTGATTAATGGACGGCCCCAAACCTCATACGATTACAAGTATAAAATTATTTTAAAATCAGCCGGTTACTTTCTCAAAAGTTCAAAGAATAGTTTCTCGCGAACTCCAGGCGCCCGCATAAAGAAGAGAAAAAACACAGAAAATAGTAATGCCTTGGCAGTTTTTACTTCAAGATGTCGTGCCGTAATTGCCGGCGGTAAAAGTCGTACATTTTCCACAATAGGACGCAAGGTCGCGTCGTTTCCGTGTCCCGTTTAATGCGTTTTCGCCCTATCTAATAAGATATGATATCAATTACGGTTAAGTAAATATTAAAGTATATTAAGGTAATATTTTAAAAATACTTTTTAGAATGTATTTTTCTATCAGCTATTAATCAAAAAAGTAACACTCTACCGACACTGATATCTCAAATCTAATTACAGCTATAAAACTATTTTCTCCAAGAATAGGTTTTCATGAACTTTCAAGACCTTCATAAAATATCAACTCACACCAAATAAGCAAATAGATGTGACTCGGTGGCTCAGTGGCTAGCGATCCTGACTACTGATCCGAGGGTCGTGGGTTCGATTCCAACCCAGAGCAAACCATCAGATTATATGATGAACAGATTTGATTGTTATTTACTTATTTATTTACTGACTTCTGGAATCGATCATCCGTTCCAGTCACAATAGTCCTAGTGAAATGGTGCGACGGCGCGCGGCGTCAAATTAGATGTTTAGTGAATCTCATTGCTGTCCAATACCTAATCACCGTCAGCATGTATTACTTCACTGTTGTACATAGGCCTCCCCCAAGGCACGCCACTTATAGGATCTATCTTCAGACGATAATTCACATTAATTTCCTATTACAATCTACAGCATATATGAATATAAACATATATAGGTATGTATGTATATAGATTCTGCTTATGAAACAGAGTTTTGAACTTTTCATAGGAATCGATCAACTTGTAATACAAGTTTTTAATAAATTGAAAATCCACTTTTTTGTGCTTTCTGAAAAGTTATAAAGTAGTATGATACCATTATGTATGAGACCGAGGAGATAAGCAGGAGAACTAAAGTAACCCGACTCAGGTCACAGAATCGCTAAACTTGAGTGGCAGTGGGCAGAGCACATAGCTCGAAGAACAGATGGCCGTAGGGGCCATTAAAGTTCTCAAGTGGCGACCGCGCATTGGAAGACGTAGCCTAGGCAGGCCTATAACTCGGTGGACCGACGATGTCCAGCACGGGTAGCATGATAAACGTGAGAAAACAGCTCAGTTGTCTCTTTCATTAGCTTAATGTTAGAACGGAACAAATGCTTTTAAAACTCGCGTCGCGCGCGATATACGACGTCATGCTACCGGTGCTGTACGGGTAGCATGAAGCGTAGACAAAGCTGTTTGTCGCGCCAAACGCGAGAAAACAGCTCAATTGTCTCTTTCATTAGCTTAGCTTTAGAACGGAACAAATGCTTTTAAAACTCGCGTCGCGCGCGAGATACGTCGTCATGCTACCGGTGCTGGTGAAGTTTGCGGGAAGCCACTGGCTGGATGCGGGTAGCGCAGCGCCGGTCCATGTGGCAATCCTTGGGGGAGGCCTTTGTCCAGCAGTGGACGTCTTTCGGCTGATGATGATGATAATGATAGAAAAAGTCACAACCAGTTAAAAGATTTGCAAGTATGTACTGGTACCAGTCACACTAAATACGTGTTCATGAACTTTGTGCCCAATATTTTTTCTTTTTCATGATTAGAGAGATGTTTAAGACATATTTTTATACACAAAGGGCGACCTTTGTAAATCGTAAAATATTCGCAAAGAATTTTTTGATCCTATTTGCCAGAAGAATTATTTCCACGAACTTATTTTGACGCACGGTTTTTAAGATCCTATTTCAAAATAAAGAAATAACATGCGAGTAAGGCTGTATATAACGGCTCATGTTATAGACGTGACTACCTAAATTGAAAATAAGAAGTAAAGAAAAGTGTTCACTGCCAACAGTGACGAAATTACAAAGTTCACGTCTTGTTAGTTACTATCTGAAACCTTTTAGAACATAATGTCTTTGTGACAGTTGATATAGACTCACTCAAATAACAAACAGTTTCTCAGAATAAAAAAGTCTTGAGAAGTTTACTTTTGTTATAGCAACAGAAATATAAAAGTTGGGTAAAAATCTTAAGATATATTATGAGATCCACTATGTTACCAAGGTATAACCAGTGTTAAAAATATGTGATTGAAATTTTAAGAATACCCGAAAAATATTAAAAAAACACATATAATTCTTTTTTCAGTTTCCCATACAAATTCTTGATTTACTAATCAGATTTAGTATGGTAAACTGAAAAAAAAAATTGTAGATCGGATATTTTCAATATTTTTCCTGTATACTTGATTCTGAGTAACCCCTTAAAATTTCAAACGCACTTTTTAAACACTTGTATGTCTTTTAATTTAGGCACGTTCCATATTCATTTCAAGCGCCCTTTGTCCATCGGAGACATCAAAGTTACAAAAAAATAAATACAACAACCAATAATGGAGGTCATGAATATTTTTTTAAGTCCTAAATCATTTTCCACATGCACTTTAAAAAATATGTATATACAGGTTGTAACAAAAAGGTGCAGTAATACTTCAAGGTGGGCTTCTAAACTGAACAACTTTTGTTCTACAACTTTGTTGAAACAACACTACAACTGGACTACACTACAGTTGTTCTACAACTTTGTTGTCTACAAATTTTTTGGACTTTTCATACAAATCGATCAGCTGGCGAGCCAAGTTTGTATGAAAAGTCCAAAAATTTTTTTGCGATTTCAACAAAGTTTTAGAACAAAAGTTGTTCAGTTTGATTAGTAGAAGCCCACCTTGAAGTATTACTGCACCTTTTTGTTACACCCTGTATATACATATTAGGGTTCCGTAGCCAAATGGTAAAAAACGGAACCCTTATGGATTCGTCATGTCTGTCTGTCTGTCTGTCTGTCCGTCCGTATGTCACAGCCACTTTTTTTCCGAAACTATAAGAACTATACTGTTGAAACTTGGAAAGTAAATGTATTCTGTAAACAGCATTAAGATTTTCACACAAAAATAGAAAAAAACAATAAATTTTGGGGGTTCCCCATACTTAGAACTGAAACTCAAAAAAAAATTGTTCATCAAACCCATACGTACCAAAATGTTGGTGATAAGTGGACTGTATTTTAGGTAATATTAAGAGAATTAAAGAAAACATGAAAGATGGGTTTTTTAATAATAGACAGGAAAAGAAAAAGAAACAAAGCATTAGACCATAAAAAAGTATATAAAACCAAGGAGTCTGCGACATCTATCTATGGATAGGTCTTCAAAAATGATATTGAGGTTTTTAATATAATTTTTTTCTAAAATGAATAGTTTGCGCGAGAGACACTTCCACAGTGGTAAAATCTGTGTGTGTCCCCCCCCCCCGTAACTTCTAAAATAAGAGAATGATAAAACTAAAAAATATATATGATGTACATTACCATGCAAACTTCCACCGAAAATTGTTTTGAACGAGATCTAGTAAGTATTTTTTTTAATACGTCATAAATCGTAAACCGCAATTTACCTACAACGAACTACAAGAACTTTTATATTATGTTACTTGCTGCTACGGAACCCTTCATGGGCGAGTCCGACTCTCACTTGGCTCCTTTTTTAAAAGTGCATGTGGAAAATGATTTAGGACTTAAAAATATTCATGACCTCTATTATTGGTTGTTGTATTTCTTTTATGTAAATTTTATGTCTCCAATTGACAAAGGGCGCTTGAATGACGGCAAACATTTATTTTATATTTGCAAAGTGCCTAACTTTAAAGATTTATTACAATTTTTACTACCATACCATATCGGATTTCAAAATTTTTAAGGGATCCTAGAGTTTGTAAAAACTTTGTCAAAGGATTTTTCCTTGTAGTGTATTTCTTTTTTGAAAAACAGAAGTGAAAACGATCAGTAGAAAGAAATTTTCAGTATTTTACGATAAAACTACTCGTTGTCCGAATTAGCTTCATATTATAGAAATAATGTCAATAAAAAAAAAAACATGCAGTACCGACAACAGTTATTTAGTCTTATTTTAAATAAAATATTATAAGAAAGACAAATTATGAAATCGCATTCGTTTTTTTTTAATATCACAAGAGTACGAATAAGCTTTTAATGTTCAGCGCGCCCTTAAGTATGCTTTTGGTTCCCTTTATTTTATTCTAAAAGTATCATTGAAAATCGCATAGTTAACTGAAATATTTTTGCGTGGTTACCAGACAACATCTCGGTTAGTTTTCGAGCCGCCCGCGCCGCAGTGAGCCCACCTATTTATTGGACACCGTCCAAAGAGTTCATACGGTAATGGGTTCCGTCTCAAATTACTGCGACATTCTCGTACAGAGCACAATTAGTATGTAGGTAGGTGCCTTTTAAAATTTTACAATGCCTCTAGTCTGGAACGTAAACAAATGGCTTAATATAAAAATTAACCCGTTAAATTGGCCGTACAATTGATATAATATGTCTCCTCCATTCGTTCCCACTTAGTGTACGCCCTACATGTGACCGCGGATGATGCTAGTGCAACAACAGGCATCCGCCGGCCGTCTATACCTTGAGGACGGAAGGTTTTTTTCTCAACTGGTCAGCCCTTAACCTTAGGTGAAAGGTTATCTATATATCTATCTATCTATCAGCCGAAAGACGTCCACTGCAGGACAAAGTCCTCCCCCAAGGATTTCCACACCGACCGGCCCTGTGCGGCTCGCATACAGCGGCTTCCTGCAACCTTTACCAGGTCGTCGGTCCACCCACACTATCTCCTCATTTCTGATTCGATCACGTAGGGAAACACCAAGCGTAGCACGCTCCATCGCCCTTGACGTGACTTTGAGGTGAAAGGTTAATTGACAATATTTCAAAAAAATTCCTTCAATTTTTATTAGTGATTATTACAATGAAAAGTCTACGTTTTTAAAGTTCCTTAATATCTGTTTACTTTACGAGTAAAGTTTTATTTGTATCTGAAGATATTTTAGGTGGAATGACGTGTTATTCTAGAACCTATCCAGTTAAGAAAAAAATTACGTTCTACCTGTTTTGTTTTGAATTTGCATCCTATGTTTTCGCTCTATGGGTATTTTATAAGAAAATTGTTACATTAGGAATACAAGTGAAACGTAATCAGTCGCTAAAATAAATAAGAAAACTGTTGAACAATGTTAAATAAATACGTTTTCAAGTTCGCGTGGACCTCTGTAGGGAATATCTTGTGATTAGGACGACCAGACACGATCGAGTTGTTTTAATCCCATTCAACTAATCCAAATCACTCAGTCAGAAGCATTGTTGCGGTCACTTGCTCAATGTCACTATCACACAACTTTATTTTTTTCATAAAATATTATTTATTTATTACTTTATTTCACCTGTATATCGGCAGTGAAAAGGTAAAAGTGCTAAAGTGCATTTTTTCAATTTTTTTTGATTTGAAGTTTTAAGATATTTTTTTACAAAAAAAATCACATTATTTCGTATTCCACGAAGCTTGTTTTAATGCTATATGTACAACATTTCATTAAAAGACTACTCGTAGAATACGAGGTGATGATTATTTGTAAAAAAAATTACACCCCATCCCTGTAAAGTTTTGAAAATGGCGTTTAAGCTTATTATAGGAAAATCAGCGTTAAATACGAAAAAACGTAGGATAGTAATTTGACAATATTGCATAATTTGTGTGAAAAATCAAAAAAAATCAAAAAATGAGAGATGAAGATAAAACGTCAAGTTGTAGTAATAGTTTTTTCGAAAATGCAATTTTCTTGTTTAATAAGGCAATATTGAGAAAATGAAAAAATCGTGTACTTTATTTTGGATCTTTAATACCACCCATATTCAAAGGTAATAATAATAGGTATTATTTATGGGTATATGACGGGAAAACAAGAGGTCACACGCCGACGACATGGTACCGTGAAGAGGAAAGTTCCTACATCGACCCGTACACTTGACCCAAGATCGCGTCCAGTGGAGGATCATGTGTGGTCTCCATCCTCAGCAAACGACTGAGAGGAAGTACCACAGTACAGGGTATTTAAAAAAGTGGTTTTTTTTTTTCTTTTTTATGGCAGAGGTGGCAAACGAGCAGACGGATCACCTGATGGTAAGCGATTACCGCCGCCCATAGACACCCGCAACACCAGAGGAGTCACAAGTGCGTTGCCGGCCTTGAGATTTCAAGGGGTAGAATTTGTATGGGAAACTGAAAAAGGAGCTGTAGAGCGGATGTTTAAAACATATTTCCTGTATTCTGTGCTTGATTCTGAATAACCCCATAAAATCTCTAACGGACTTTTTTAACATCCTGTATGAGAAGAAGCGTGCGGGCCCAGAACAACATAAAAATATTCAAGCTATATTTTTTTAAATATGCGAATAATTTCACATTTCTTCACTTTATCGAAAACATATAAACATATAAAAAAAGTTTATACGGTGATGTTTTTTTAAACGACCGCTTTCCATGTTTTACAAACTGTTTTTTTAGCGTTAAATACTGAAAACTTCCTCCTGCTGGCTATTATCAATTCAAGATTGTATTTATCATAATACGGTACCGACATAAATGACTGATCCGATGACAGAGACAAAATTATTTCCAGTTAAAAAGATGCTTTTGAAAAATATTCAAAAAATTTAATTTTTACGAAGTAAAAAGACTTGTTTAAAAATTTCGTTTTTAAAAAAATGCAAAAGTAATTAAAACTTCTAAACAATTAAGTCCGATCCGCTGATCGATTTGTGTTATATTTATTTATTATAACATTATGGATTGCAATAAACTATTGAAATTGAAATACTTATATTAAAAATCTTTTTATTACTTTCGAGCGACGAAGGAGTAAGAAATTATTGTCATGGCAAAAAAATCGAACTTGAGATTTAGATAGGGATCGATCCTCTTGCACTTCTTCTTCTTATCATGGGGCACATTTTAACCGTTCTATCCACAAGGTATAGACGGCGGTTGCCTGGTGTTGCACTTAGCATCACCCGCGGTCACGTGTTGGGCATTTAGATTTACACCTACGGACGTGCGCAACGCGACCATGACACATATCTAGAAATCAGATGTGCAGGTTTCTTCACGATGTTTTCCTTCACCGTTAAAGCAGTCGGTATGAAAATGCACGTAAGTTTCGGAAACCCATTGGTGCATTGGCCAGGATTTGAACCCCCGACCTCTGGTTAGGAGGAGGGAGTCACTACCCGCTGCGCCACCGACGCTTTTTTGTCTTGCATTTATAGAGCCCAAAAAACAAAAAAAATAAAAATGACTGTGTATGTGTGTGTGTGTGTGTGTCCGTCCCGTGCTCTAGCGCTAAGACCACTAGACAGATTTGGATGAAATAATATTTTGTTAATGTCTCCAGCCGATTTTTTCATTTTTTTTAATAACGCCATTATTTAGGGCAGCCACCATAGTAAAAAAACTCTTTTAATTTTTCTGCTCAAAAATGGCTCTAACGTTTTTGATAAAACTTTGTACAATACCATATTTTTATACAACCTAGTACATTAGATAGTTGGTTACTCTGGGAAAAATCTGGTTCTGACACCTTCCATACAAAAATAAGTTTTTTGATATTTTTTCTAAAAAAAAAACGATGTTGTACTTTGTACCTTTTAATAATTTGTAACTCATAAAAAATCTAATATATTTTTGTAGTAAATATGCAGGTAAAAATTACTTCGCACTGTACTGTACTGTAAAAAATTGGTAAGACCTGAGTAAAATAAAAAAATATAAATTATTATTGAAATTCGCTAGCGTTGCAATATTGCCTCCAATTTTCACATAAAATAAAATAAATTACTACTACCCAACAATCCAAATCATCACAGTAAATTTTAATTTTAATTGAACATGTTCAATAAACAAATTTAAAAAATCAAACAAAACTCAACTGAACACGCCCAGCTTTTCAATGTTAATAAACAAAACACGTAAACATTTAGCTGTTATTCTTCTTAAAATAAATCAATAAACGCTGAAAATGAACATAAAAATCACAAAATGCAACAAAGCACTTACCTCCACTTCCTGTTGATCATCATATAAACACAGCTGCAGGGGGAGAGAAGATATAACAAAAGATATCTAAGTTCAAAACAAATAGATTCAAGATAAACTCTTTGAATTTCGCGTTCGATATACCGCGGGAGCGCAAGCACAACGCTGACGACGAGGTTCCAGGCGGCTTGGCCCGTCCCCTTGAACCAGTTGAACAAGTTCGGAAACTTCATGATTCACGAGTTAGTACATTGTGGATCTAGCGAGTAACTGAACCGTCCACCTGGTTCGCCGGCGTGCCAGCGACTGAAGCGGTGCTCGAGGGCGTTCTGTTTTTGGTTTGGTGAGCTCTAGGACTGGCAGTCCTAGCCTGCGCGCTGCCCCGACTGGCGTGCATTATCCTGGATAGTGTTGTAGCTGGTATCTAATCGATATTAATATTACGTTTTGTTTTTTTTAATTTAAGCATACTAGAAAAACATTGAATTTTTATTTAACTCAGAACGAAAACCTATATAGCGCTCTCTATTTTTTTGCTTCTCAAAAATCGAAGTAGAAATATGTTTTACGAAATTAATCAGAGTTTCAAAAAAGCTTTATAACTTTTAAACTTTACTTTTCTTTAGTTGATTTTAGCACGAAAAATAACAAGTAGTCACAAAATTATAGATTGCGTCGAATTTTAAACTTCAAGGAGTTTTCAAGACAACTATTCTGTTCAAAGCTTTGTTGTTTATATTCAAGTCTACAATTTGCAGAAAAAGTTTAATTTGTACACAAAAAAAAAGAATATTGATTTCTCAACACCATATAATATATATAAATAAGAAGAAGGATAACATATTATTTAATGGCTCCTCTAAAGTGGTATACACAACGCAATGGTCAAGAGAAATACCTAATGGGGTACTGCAACAGGTAGGTTGTGCCATTATTTTACATGTTTAAAAAAGGTTATAGAGTTTTTTTCCCACAACAACAAGGGACGCGAAACATCCTACGTCGCCATTTTACAGACCATAACTAAAAGCTTTTCCGATACTGTAAAAGGTTTTTAAGTGTTTATATATTTGGAAATTTATTGCGCACGATAGATTTACTTATGAAGTTGCCGTTTCAGTTTTGAAAGCTCAACAGATTTATCGAATTATCGTATTCTGATATTTTAATTATATCTCTTTCATGGGTGAGTGGAGTGCTATCTCTCCTTTAATAGGATTAAGGTTCAATGGAAAAACTGTATTGGCGTTTTTTGAAGTTTCGTTGCGTCAAACGCAATTTTTTCGAACATTCTTTTTAAGTGTTTTGAAAATCATGAAATGAATGCGAAACATTTTAAAAAATGCAAATGGTAGCAAAGAATGCGCTGAGGTAATTCTAGTCATTTCATATTTATTTTTAAGCACTAAAAAATAAATATGAGCTTAATAATAAAATTGGGCTCGGCAATTGACGGTAAAAAAATTAGTTTTTTCCTGAAATAATGGTGAATTTCAGTAATGAAAAAATTCTTTTTCATGGCTTCTCAACCGTGCTCTCAAATTATTCAGAGAATAGTATTATTTAATTTCTACATATCCAGTGCTACTTTAAGAAAACTGTTTTAATACCTTAATTGTTCTATATTAATTTTATTTTTAAACTAATCGTCAATTTCAATTTGTATGTATTTAAAAGTATATGTGTATGTATATCAGTCTCTGGTTCCCAAGATACAGGGAATCCTAGTTTGGGGCCAAATGACCGTGTGTGATTTGTCCCAGATATTATTATTATTATTTCATAGGTAACCACCTAATAAAATGACTGCTTGGAAAACACCGTCGCACATTTAGTAAGCCCAATTATTTCGTTGGCACAATAGATAAGTTGGCGACGAAACCAAAGGAAAAGCTTTTAACCTGACGTAAGGACATTAACGGCGTCAGTAAACCGAGGAAGTGGCGTTGGCGACTGACACGGATCCAGCGATTTATGTCAACTGACTTGTTTTAAGGGCGTCACACACTAGCGCTATTTCATCTTACGATATCCACCACACTCTCGGAAAGATATTCAAGCTTGAGGCTTCAAATTTCACGGTCACCCCACTTCGTCCATGAGTGTGGCGGATATCGTAAGATGAAATAGCGCTAGTGTGTGACGCCCTTTACTTACCTGAAAGTGGTAGTTTTCTTTGTTAAGAAATGATACTAGAGGTACTTGTGCTTGTAACATAATATTATAAATACCTAACTACCTCTTACTTAACGGTTTATCTCAAGAGAAGAAATCACAACATTTTCTGTGCTGTGTATATAATATACCTATGTCTGTTCCATTGGAAAGGCCTGTAAGATTTTACTTTTTAGACTTTTGCCCTTTAGGTTTGTGTGCAGATATCTTTAGATTAGTCTTAATAATTGTTTTGGATAATGTACGTATCGGATTCTTAATTTAGATTGAGTTTAGCTCGATCCCTAGAAGTGAGATACCTAGATATGAAAATGGAAAAACATCCGTTCCTCCGCAGTGGGGAAGTCTTTGGTTGTGAGCGTGTAGCGTAATGCCAGTGTATTTTGTACTTTTAGAATGCTTACTTAACAGTTATTTTTGTGTTAGAGCTGTTCTAAAATAGCAAAAACAGAATCCTTTATAGTTTCCAACTCTTTTCACGAGTAATGTATTGCCATATCTTTTTTCTACAAGATATTTCCAATTTCACTTCGGCACAACCATGATTTTACCGTGTTATGTATGTTTATTATTGTTTTACTGTGTTATGTATGTTTATTATTGTTTTTAGGAAATATGCGGCTTATTTTACCAGAAATTGACAAAAAAAAATGTATGTTACTATTCAGACTTGAAGGCTAGCTTTGACTTTTTTTCATACTTAGCGAAAACCATTTTAAATTCGGAGAATAGAAAGATTTCGTATTAAATACAAAAGTTCAATAAGGTATTTTTAAAATGTGTAGTTTATTATAGAACTTATGTGTAGTAATTATATAATTATTTATATATATTAATATTTTTGCTATATGTTTTTAATTTTAGTCATTTTAGTTTATGGTAATGTATTGCAAACTAAGTATTTCGTGTTATCTTCTACCTCACGGTTAACTGGAAGAGATTACATAATTACGTACGTAAATAGTCGGAAATCACTGTTCATGATATTCACAGTCATTTAGTCAATACTTTTTCTCTAAAGTCAGGCAGTTAAAACCGCAAACGAGTTATAGGTATATTTTAGGTAGGTGATGTTGGTATTTATACAAATATCTGATAACTTTAAGAAACCTCATTTGTCAATTTTTATGAAATTTATCAGAACGTGCGACCTTGCGTTTTCTTTGTCACCGAGGAGGGTTGTTACCAAAGCACTGTCAGCATTGTGCATTGCTCTTCTGCCCTCTGTTATTTATAAATTTCTCGCCTTAGAAGCAATTTTGAAAGGAAATTATGCATGCTGCGTTACTACAGCTCAGAAACTTGTCTTACCGACCAGCTTTACGAAGACACTTGTAAACATTACAAAAATAACTTATAATATTATAATTGTCCAATCCGCTGCTCACTTTACAGAAGTTATTTTGTTAATATTTTTCGAAAATGAATTCGGTGTACATTTTTCGTAGGTAGTTCTAAAGGTTGCTTGTGACGACTCGAATACTTAAAAACAGTATTTGTACAGGGGCGCCGACTTCCTAAAAATATTAGCGGGGCTGAGGTGGAAAAAAAAAATGTTTATTTTCCTAATATTTTCTAACTAGCTGGAGCATGGAAATGAGATTTTTGAAATAAAAGTGTCCCAAGAAAAAAAAGCAACCCCAGTATTTTAATATAAAATATTGGAGGGGGGGGGGGCTCAGCTCTGCTGATAATATTATTGGGGGAGCTCGAGCACCCCCAGGCCCTATAGAGTCGGCGCCAGTTTGTAAACAGACTCACCAAAGTCTACAAATTTATTCAACATTTGGGTTCAATGTAAACAAGCCATGCTTATCGGAAAACTATAGTGAATTTCCACGAAAAAGTGTTTTTATGTTTGTATTCCTAGTATAATATTCGGGCCATTGACACCTGGGGCTTCGTAGATAGGTATTCCCCCATCTTGTGACTAAGATAAAGCTAATAAAATTAAAATGATTTTCGGTAAATGTTTTGTAGTGAACCCTGTCACAGGCTGCGGTCTTCTACGGGACTGCTGTGTTTCACCATGAGACTAACAAAAGTTGACTACAGCATTTATTTGGATTTGTGTAAGTTAATAAAATACTAGCAACCCACCCTGACTTCGCAGGGGTGCAATGTATTATATACATATAAACATTCCTCTTGAATCACTCCATCTATTTAAAAAAACCGCATCAAAATCCGTTGCGTTGTTTTAAAGATCTAAGCATACATAGGGACAGACAGACGCAAGCGACTTTGTTTTATACTATGTAGTGAAATTTAAAAAAATAATAAGGTGACAGTATAAGTAAATAAATATATAAATAATTGTATTTTTAATATTATACAGGGTGTAAGGGACAGGTTTCCGAAAACTTTAAGGGCTTGCTCAGTAGACGAAACTGAACAACTTTCCACAAGAATTTTATTCAGGAAACGAAAAAAAAAATCGGCTTCTCCATACAAAATTATAAACTTGATTAGACAGTTTGTATGGAGAAGCCGATTTTTTTTTTCGTTTCCTGAAAAAAATTCTTGTGGAAAGTTGTTCAGTTTCGTCTACTGAGCAAGCCCTTAAAGTTTTCGGAAACCTGTCCCTTACACCCTGTATATTATATTAATTGTATGGTAAAAAACAGTTCTCTCTCACGTAAATACATCAAACACTTATTTTTACAGCGGTCTATGGACAACGTAGTCCTACATAATTCAAATATTTACTATACGGAATTCTGTGGACACTCAACTCTAGTTTATTTAATTTATTCTAATAGTTTATTTGTAGAAAAACAAGTATTATTTAAAAAAATCGTGATAATTGGAAAATGCAGTTATAAAATACTATGAACAAAGCTGAGTCTTATTATACAGATCTATTCTTTGTAAAGCTAAATAGATAATCTAACTTAGCTGTCCGTCCTACATTATTTTATTCTTTTTGAAGGTGTGCTGAACATCAAATACAGATACGTAATTTTATTTCTTTTAACCGCCTCCGTAACCGCTCGCTTCACATTAGGAGGTCGCGGGTTCGATTCCCGACGGGGTCCAACTTTGTGGACTCGGTTTGGTTGGTGGTAGGGCATTTTCTGAGCCCGCCTGGCTCTAGCTACCACCATCTTATCTAAGTCTTGCCGCCAAACATCAATGTTAACAGCATTGATGTGTTCCGGTATGAAGATAGATAGCCAGTTCCCCATTGCTTTGGGGAATCTTGGTAAGCCCGCTTCCATCTTCGGCATCATCGTCACTTACCATCAGGTGAGATGATGCCAAGGGCTTACCAATTGAGGGTAAAAAAAAAAAAAAAAATATTAAAAATATACCATATAACTAACGACCGTACCGTTTTTTTAGCAAGGTTTATCATTATTTAACGAATTTAGTAAACATGACGCGTTTTAGCGTAAAATATTGTTTTTTTTCTAATACCTAATCAATTTTAGTTCAATTTTTCAAAACAAAAAATACGCTACCGCCATATACATGTATATATATATGTACAAATTTTCTTTAAATCAAGTCAGTTTTTTCTTAAAAATTCAAAGATTAGGCTTTTACTAACATCCAGAGTACACTCCTTAAGTACTTACATATATATTCTCAAACCATCCATTTATTTGCGGTATCACGTATTGATTTTTTTACTATTATTTCTAATTTATACAAATACACAGTTAAATGCAAATACTCACTGACGTTTATCTGGCGCAAACGAGTCGCTCCTTGCTACAGTACCATTGATGTAGTAGATTTTACTTTGTTTTTACACTTATGTCTGTTGACGTACATAGTTTTGATCTTATTTTACTGTAATAGATCCATCTCCTTTATAATAAGTCCACTGTAACATCATTATCATACTTTTTAGAATAGTATTTAATGTAATTTCGTTTCGCGGTTTATTACGTGTCGCTAGTCGATGAGCGCTCGATTTATTAATAGCTTTACGCTCGTAGTGGGGTCTTTGCGCTCCCTGCTCACGGCTACGACCGTCTCGAACGGGAAGCGAGCGGAGAAAGAACAATCAATATAGGTACTGGGATGAGGCAAGTGTACACGTTGCGCCATTTTCCGACTGCCTGTGACACAAATTTCTTAGCTGCAGCTTAGGAATAGCCTGTTAGTAACATGTAAGGCCTATGATGGTGATGAGAAAGTCATCAGTTTTCAAGTATGTGTTGATATGTTTTCAAGTATGTTGTTTTTATATTAAAATTTGAAATAGACAACAATTTGCAGTACATATATTTTGAGTCGGCTTCTGAGAAGGGTTGCTGATGTTAGCGCAGGCGCGAGTGCTAACAGCATGGTTTCATCTCGTAGCGTGGACCGGCGTACGTGATACTCCATGCGTTTTCGAAATATATATATAGTTATATAGATTTTTTGATTTAATACGCAAGCACAACCTAGACTTTTTACAATATGGACATAGCCTTTCGTTTCAATCACTTCTATTTTCCTTTAAAAAATCTATAGCTATTTTTATAAATGGAAATTATAAATAGATTCTTAGCCTGAGGATGTTTTCTCGAATTGATGCCTGTTTAATTAATTGGAAAAGCTTTATTTCTTCTGGAAACTAGGTCGATCTGGTCATTGTGTACAATGAGGTTAAACGTTCAGTTAGAGTTTGATTATTTCGTTGATTTTTTTAACAAGACTACATAATCATTCAAGACCAAAAGCAGTTGAAATAATAAATATAATAATGCAACGAATTCATATATTAAATGAAAATATAAAATGTATAGCCACGCTATGCATAGTTTTTCGCGAAATCCTTAACTGTCTGGCATACATAGAATTGTCATTGTTTAATACAAATCAGCGATAAATATTCATAATCAGTAACTATGTGTAGAAATAAGTCTTCAGAAAAAATAAATAATAATCTAGATTTGGGTTTTCTCGGAGTAGCAAAACTCTAGTAGGCCATATAAAAATATACCACTGTACCTCTATAAAGTTTTACCAGATTGTTAAGAGCCATTTTCGTAAAAAAAAAGATAAAGTTAATTTACTATGGTGGCAATCCTAAAAATATAATTAAAAATAAAATTGAATAGATTGCAGATATCCAAAAATGTTACCTTACCTATTCAAACATTCAATTCTGTCAAGTAATCTTTTTAGTTTTTGAATTGTATTAGAGCAAGACAATTGGTCCCCTCCAAAATCTCAAGCCATTTTCATTGCCATCTCAAAACGTCGTCCCTCGAAACGAAAAATGCTTAAAAAATAATCAGGGATACGCTAATACCAATAAAGAATAAAAATAAAAAGCGAAAATATATGAAATCATTTATTTATATAGTAACAATACAAAGTAAATAAAATTATTGCATCACATAAAAGTTAATACAAGTTTTGCGAGCGCGCGCGTGGTACTAATTTCAAGGATGTGGGGGTCGCTCTAGCACGTGCTGGCTCTGCCTCGGGCCGGGCTGGAACTCACTCACCTCAGCTGAATTCCATGTTCGTACCGCACCCAGCTCTTTCACACAACTAACAGCACATGGTCCTGTTACGATTTCGTAGGTATCGTATTTGGCTTCCCAGAACTGGATTCAATTCGCGTCTATTTGGCAGCTGTGAGACGATCTGAACCGCAGCATTCGGGGGAGGGGTTGGCTCTCAATTGGGGACAGTGTCGGATTTAGTGAATGAGACTGGGACACAATTTAAGGGGGACAAAAAATGGTGACGTGTATGATGTGTGACATTAGAGTTATTTTTAAAATTTAACAAAAAAAATTTTGAAAAATAATAATTTATCATTTTTTTCATCATCATCACCATCATCATCACCACCACCACCATCACCTTCATCATCAACATCATCATACTATCCAACACTACTTCAACCGGCCCACGACTTAGCAACGATAACGTCTTAATTATATTCACACAGACCTGTACCCCGCTCCCGGAGCGACGATATTTTTTTTTATTATTCACTTTAACTATAATTCACGTACTATTTTTAAGAATATACTACTTTTATATTCCCAAAACACTGAGTGTACAAGTTTCGAGTGGTAGGAACTTTTTACTGGGTAGCATCTTAATTTTCCATTACGCATTTCTATATGGAGATAGAATAGTGCCTGGTCCCATCAACATTTCCTATGACGCACATTTTTTATTTGACTGACTCGGTGGCTAAGTGGTTAGCGATCCTGACCTCTGATCCAAGAGTCGTGGGTTCGATCCCCACACAGGGCAAACATTTCTGTGATGAGCAGAATTGTTTGCTCTGAGTCTGGGTGTATTATATCTATATATGTATGTATTTAAAAAGTATATGTGTATGTATATCAGTCTTTGGTTCCCAAGATACAGGGAATCCTAGTTTGGGGCCAGATGACCGTGTGTGATTTGTCCCAGATATTATTATAATTCACTCTATACAGGGTGTAACAAAATTGGTGTAGGGCCCGTTAACCTGGGGATTCTACTCATCGTACTGAATATGGAGACTGAAATAGTGTCCGGCCCTATCTTAATTTTTGGTAATGTTTTTTTGTGTCGAGATTGGAATTGTGGATGGTCGCATCTTGATTAACCGCGACGCACATTTTCATATGGAACTGGAATAGTGCCTGACCTTATCTTAATTTACTGCGAGGTACATTTTTATATGAAGATTGGAATAGTGCCAGGTCCCATCTTGATTTTCAGTGACGTACAGTTTTTGCATGGAGGCTGGATCACTGCCTTTCCTATTTTTTTTTATTAACGCCTATTAACGCCCATCTTTATATCCTATTGACACTGAATTAGTGTCTGGCAAAATTAAAATTTTTGGCGATGCAATTTTTTTTGTATGGAGTATAGAACAACCCCACCTTCTGTCATCAAATTACTGAATGACGTAACTGAATTTTTATAAAGCATTTTAAATAATATACATTAGTTCATATTTCCCTTTTCTATCAAAATATTTAGGTTAAATCACGTATCGCCAAAAAAAGGAATGACAGCGGATCTTTTTCTACAAGGGATGGTAGACACGTTTTTATTATTTTTCATCCCCGAGTGATCTCAGATACTACTGGCTTTTTCCCACAATTAAAAGAAAACGTTCCTGTCTATGCATGGCAACGCACTGTGAAAAAAACCGGCCAAGTGCGAGTCGGACTCGCGCACCGAGGGTTCCGTATAAATTCATAATCACACATGTCTTGAACTCTATATTTTTTACATTTAAGTTGATTGAATGAAAGGTAATTTGTGGTTTACGATTTATGACGTATTAAAAAAAAACTACTTACTAGATCTCGTTCAAACCAATTTTCGGTAGAAGTTTGTATGGTAATGTACATCATATATTTTTTCTAGTTTTATCATTCTCTCATTTTAGAAGTTACGGGGGGGGGGGGGGAACACACACATTTTACCACTTTGGAAGTCTCTCTCGCGCAAACTATTCGGTTTAGAAAAAAATGATATTAGAAACTTCAATATCATTTTTGAAGACCTATCCATAGATACCCCACACGTATAGGTTTGATGAAAAATTTTTTTTTGAGTTTCAGTTCTAAGTATGGGGAACCCCCAAATTTTATTGTTTTTTTTTTCTATTTTTGTGTGAAAATCTTAATGCGGTTCACAGAATTCATCTACTTACTAAGTTTCAACAGTATAGTTCTTTTAGTTTTGGAAAAAAGTGGCCGTGACATACGGACGGACGGACAGACAGACAGACAGATGGACAGACAGACAGACGGATAGACATGACGAATCCATAAGGGTTCCGTTTTTTGTCATTTGGCTACGGAACCCTAAAAATATATAGTTACAGTGTAAAAATTAAAGTTCATGAAAAATTACACCAATTTTTTTACAACTATATTTTTTTTACACAATTTTGCTTTGTACATCACGTCTCAATTGACTTTATTTGTAATTACATGTAGTTTACTTGTAATATTTTTTATTTTATTTTTATTATTTTGCATTTAACTATTTTTACAAATTCAGATTGCTGTGCAAAAATGTTCTCCCTTAATTTCTCCTAAATTTTAGTTAAATTATTTTAACATATTCGAGTTCTATTTTTCACTTAATTTTTCATGTTTATTTAAATATTATATATTTCCAAAATCAAGTTGCTAAGCAAATTTTGAAAATATTAAATAATAAACAATGCAAATACCTATATGCATGCATCTCAAACACATAAATATTTTTTAAAATTTTTATTTTCCTTCCAACGTGTCTCTATGGCAACAGCCGGACTGCGGTATTGTTCATTAAGTTCCCAGAATCCGAGTTCCGCCCTGTGCACAACACGTACTTATACCTCTGCTCTGGATTTCAGACCCTCGTATTGATCGAGGAAGCGCGCAGCCTCCGCCGTGCTGTGGCACCTCGCAGCTCGCACGTCGGCCATCCCAGCGCCCGACGTCGACTAGCCCGCTTCTCTGTACAGACCTTACCCATAGATATGCCAATAAAACACCTTAGAAACCTCCTAACCTAATAAAAGATAACAATAAACAAAGAGAAAATAAACACGATCGTCTGCCCCGGAAATTCGACTAAGGAAACCAGATACTGGTAATTAATATTTAGGTTTGAAAAAATAATATTTAATGTAAAAGACTTACACAGAGCAGAGCAAAGACTTAAGCAGACTGAAGGATTAAAGCAATGCGATATAAACACAGCGCCCCTGGCTGCACAAAAGACGGTTTTTATAAATAAGAAATTTAGGCATTATTCTTAGAAAAGTTATTATCGTACTTCAACTGACGCGTGAGTTTAAAAATAAGCTGTTAAATTTTTTGAATAAAATTGTCACCAGTAAGTTATGCATCAAAATTTTAAAAATATAAAATATTTTTCATTTGTTTTATTGAAATTAGACCAATTTTTCCTGTATTCCATACTTGATACTGAGTGACCCGTTTTTTTACAGTTTCCCATACAAATTCTTGATTCACTATTCAGATTTGGTATGGGAAACTGAAGAACAAAGTTGTAGACCAGATTTTTCTATATTTTTCCCTAAAAAGTAACCCCTTAAAATTTCAAACGCCCTTTTTTAACAGCCCGATATAACAAAAACAATTACAAAAGCACGTTCACCTAATCGTTTTCAGGTACCGACTTTTTGAAAGAAATCTAAAAACAGCTCAATCTATAATTAAAGACTTTAAAAGGGAACCAAGAGACTATTTTGTTCATCGGTACTCCAAATTTCCGAGAATCAAGGACTAGAAATTCATTTTGTCGTCGTGTACTGAAAACTTTTCATCATGCTCAGTCTTTTTCATGTATAGGTTTACTGTCGGTAAAACACTGTTCACACAAACTTAAATTCAAATACTTAATTTAAAATGCCTTTTATACGTATGTTCCTATTCTATTTTTATAAATAGGACGTCAAAAAAAGGTATAACAATATTTTAAGATGGGTTTCGACACATCAAACTAAACAGCTTTGGTTTAACGTACCTATATTTATTTCTTATGTAAGCAACGTCTTTGAATTTGAATGTCAATCATTCCTTCGAGAATATGCAACATGAGTCTATTGAAAGTAGCCTCGTGTCCGAGACCATGTGTTGAAGTAATGGTGAAACGAGGCGATCACAATATTTTCAAGACAGTTGGTTCTCTCAAGAGATTATATACTCGTGCGTGATTATAATATTTCCATTCGATTTCCTCTGAAAAAAATATGTTTTCAAATAAATCTGCAACCTTCAAACGGTTTACGCCAATAAGAATGTAAAAAAATACATTTCTAAAGCACACAATTCTGAAGCTATTTCTAGACTATCAATATCCAACGAAAGATTTATATTTCCAAGTGTTTTTTATCTCGTTTCGTTTATTAAATAAATTCTTTTTGGTAGACACGAGCTTCTCTGAATTCATGAGTTACAAAATATAATCCAATATCTTCTGAAATACCTGGAAAATAAATTATAAGTCAGTCGTTTTGACTACAAATCTTATAGAATAAAATTGACATACCATAAATATGTATGTATATTGTATATGTTACCGGAAATGTATAAAACCTAGGAATTGTACATCCTAAGTCCTAAGTCCTAGGAAATATATGAAATTCCGAGCCTATTTAAATGAATGGAAATGTGTAAAATAATGTTTTAAAGATTCTTTAATACACACATTTCCTGTGAATATACATATAATATATATTTGCTAAGAATTTTATGTAATTCCGAGAAAATACTAGGAAATATATAAAAACGAATGCTTTCTGTGAATAAGAGTCTAGACAGATATATACTGCAACATACATCTTTACTGCAAACCAGCTGCAAATTTGCAGTTTGAATGCGGATTATGCGCAGTGCAATTGCAGTTGGGCTAACAGCATGGAAACGGTCCACCGACCGACATAGCGCACTTCACTTGCACTTGCAGCCTGCGTGCAGTCTTAACAACTGCACACTGACAGCACGCTAGCTGCACGGTTGTGATGCAGTCCTAATGTAGTTAAACTGATTGCGAAAGGACTGCATCTCAGCTGCGTAGCACCTTCGCATGTTTGGTTGCCGCTCTCCCAGTACTCACGGAAAGTTTAGAATGAGCGCGAGGCGATGTAGGTGAGACGCGGGTGGAGCGCCGCGCCAGACGGTGGCGGGGCTTTGCGGAAGTTGTGCAGTTCAAATGCAGTTATATTGCAGCCAGTTCAACTGCATTAGGACTGCATCACAATCGTGCAGCTAGCGTGCAGTCAGTGTGCAGTTGTTAGGACTGCACGCCAGTTGCAAGCGAACTGCGCTGTCAGTTAGCAGTTTCAATGCTGTTGGCCTAACTGCAATTACACTATGCATAAACCACATCCAAACTGCGACTAACTGGCTTACAGTCACGATGCAGCGCGTCTCTCTAGACCAGTGTTTTTCAACCTATGGGTCGTCAGGGGGTCGCGGGTAAAAGAAAAAGGTAAGTATCCTACACTGCAATACAAAAATACGAAGGCTGGACCTGTTAATTTGTAAAAATGTGGTTCTATTTTGGATACCTTAAAATTAAATAATTTTCTAACTAAAAAAAATTGTAAACGTAGTCTTTCAAGTCAAGACATTTTGTATGTTTATGGCCCTAGGGGAAGAATCGCAAGAATTTTTTAACTTGTAAAGAGGTCAAGTATTAAAAAAGGTTGAAAAACACTGCTCTAGACCCTTAAATAAATCGGTCCGCTATCTCCGCTGTACCCACTGACGATGACGTCCCGAATGTAATATTTTTCCTATTGCTATTTAGGAAATGTATAGATTTCCTAGGAAAAGTGTATATTACAAAATATGTCATACATTTCCTATCTCTTTTATTTAGGAATTGTACACAATTATGGATTACATACATTTCCGTTAACATATACATACATGTACTTACACATCACTCAAAAAGCATTAAACCCTTTCATCTATGTAACAAGATCAACGTCCTCCGCTAGAAAGATAAGATGATGTTCATTTTCATAACATTTTCGGAGGCGCACCAATTCACCTCTGCTTATAAAAGCGTGAAATATTAATTTTAGCATATGTAAACATCGTGTTCATTGACCCAGCTTTACTTCGCTCACAGACGGTGATTTCGTAACAATAACAGCTCCTGGAAATTCACGAAGCTTTTAATAACATCTCATTCACCTTTGTCTTTACGTATACGCAAACACACCCCCATAGAAGCGTGATATAGGTATGCAGGTGTGATATATGTATCTACTCCACTATGTACCAACTACGGCGAGCCAGCAGTGCGGCGGGAGACGACGACGCGGGAGTAAGGGGCCATCCATTGATCACGTGAGGTTTTATAGGCGACTTTTATACCCCCCTCCCCCTTGGTGAGACGTCGTGAGGTTTTAGACTACCCCTCCCTCCCCCCTTCCAGGATCACGTGTATTTTTATGAAAAATATCAGACATTTTAAGAATCTGTTTTAATAAAATGTCAAAAACATTAAATTATATTATATTAAAAAAATACACGTCACACATTTAATCATATTATTTTTTGACCCACGAAAAAAAATCACGTGATATCTCACTACACCCTTCCCCCTTGCGATACTTCGTGATTTTTTCCGAACCCCCCCCCCCCCCCTTCAAGCCGCACGTGATTAACGAACGACCCCTAAGCATGTGGAACAAACCAGATCAAGGACGGGGTTGCTTTATTCAGGCGCCTGAGTTCAGTGAATGAACCGAGTTCACCTCGATCTATTGTTGGTGTTGACTACTACGCAAAATGACGTCACTTGTTATCGGTAATTACGGGAGAAATTCTCAGAAGTGTCCTGGGACGTTAAGCTATTTAACATTTAAAATGAGTAAACAAAACTGAATGGAGGTGTATAAAATTTATGTAGGGTACGTTAGATAATAATAATAATATCTGGGACAAATCACACACGGTTAGAGTTTGTGTCCCGGGAAATCCCGTCCCGGGACTTACCGGGACTTTGGTTTAGCTCGAGACATTTGAGACATCGAGACATTAATTGAAATACGCGAAATAGTCCAATCAATAAAGGAGTTGTACAGTGCGTGAGCAGGGACCTAAGCGATTTCTTCATAAACGTATTCAGGGTGCTTAGGAAGTGAACATACTAAAAGTCCCCGTCTTTAGGGGGTGAGCCCTCACTTCCGCTCACCCCTAGAGGGGACACAAAGGTTTTTCTCTCAAGACACTCTTTTGGGTTTTCGGTAATACCTCAAAAACGGTGCGTCGTATAGAAAAAATGTTTAGTACTAAATGATTTTTACAACTTTTATTCTATAAACTTTTTTCGTATTCGCAAACGTTTTCGAGCTACATGCTCGGGAAAAGTAAACATTTTCGAAAAAAGATTTTTACCAAACATTTCTTCATATCGTCTAAACTATTATCTACATGTATTATTATACATATGCCAATAACGTTTTTACCCTCTTAGGCCACCCATGACGGTCCTGGCAAGTTCTCCATGGCATCTTGAGCCTCAGGTGGTGCTTGCTGAAGGGGCTCAACGTTCTCTTCATCGTCGTCCTCGTCAACAGACATCCGGCGACGTTGAGGCATTTTCCTTGTCAGTGGAGTCACGCCGTAGAACAGTTCAACATTGCTTTCAGGCATCCACATTTGCCACCACCACAATCCTTGGTGCAGCGGCAAAAAATCGTGTTAAGTAGGACCTCTGGTACCAGTGAATCTTCTGTTTTTATTGGCACCAGGGTGTCTCCTACATGTCTCCACCCCCATTCTTGAAAAGACAGCTCATTCTCGAGCCACTTCTGCACTCGCTGGTAGGTGAGCCGGGAATTATGTTTAACTGCACTGACATCAGATTCGGTGGGAGGAATCTGATGTCAGGTTTAATATTTGCCACTGACCCCTTGAACGACTGGAAACGGTACTGGTCAGGGAAGTCAGTGTTGCTGGTTAAAGAGAACCTACTTTTCCTTATCGAATTTAATTTATTTTAATTGTTACTTAAGTGACGAAAGATGATAACATTTTTATCAAAGTACCTTTAAGAAGAAGAATATTTTGTTTCAAATTTAATTTCTAATTGCGTAGAATTACGACTCAAAGAAGTTTCTTGAGTTTAAAAAGTGTATAAATAAAAAATATCATGAAAAACGTCAAAATTAATTGTTTACTTTACGTCTCGAATGTCTCAAAAGTCCCGGGAAATGTAGCTCGAGTCTCGAGTCCCGGGACTTTCAAAACCTCGAGACTTGACAAACCCTACACACGGTCATCTGGCCCCAAACTAGGATTCTTATATTTTGGCTGATCCTGATGTACGTCCGATTTCATATTTATGATTCAAAATATTTTATACGGACACATTTTTTTAAAATTAGATATAGTAAAACTGTTCCTAAGAATCCTTGTAAACGACATTTAAAAAAAAGTTTACGAAAATATTTTTTTATTTAAATTTCATATGAATAAAAAGGTATTTATATTATAACAGACACTGTTGTCGATTCGGTTTTCACGGTTAAACTTATTTGACAGAACTAAACTTAATTAAAGTGTTTTGTCTTATTCTCTCTGTATCGAAAAGACAGGATAGCATGCTTAAATTAAGTTCAGTCCCGTAAAATTAATTTAATCGTAAACTCCGAATCGACACCAATGACGTTTAAATCACCTTAAATATACGTAAGGCCGGTGATAATGATAACGATAAATGTTACTGTAAAAATATATAATTATGAATTCTAGAAAATCATCATCACCCAAAAGACGTTCGATGCCGAACTGAACAAATGCTGAACAAAGACGTCAAACAAGCAAATAGAAAAATCAAATATCCGCAGCAAACAGCAAACGTTCCCATCCGGCTCCGAACTACCTAGTATTCCCTGTATTATGCAACTAACTACTAACTATTACGCAAGGTGTCTAGGTTTATTATATCTATATGTGTGTGTGTATTTAAACGTATGTATCAGGTGATTATAAAATGTCTGGCAATATTTTAACTTTGGCTTCTACTCATCAAACTGAACAACTTTTTCCATGAAAGTCATTGTCAAAAAGCAAAAAAATTTTTGGACTCTTCAAATAAATCCGTCAGCTGGTTGATGAACTTTTTATGGGAAGTCCAAAATTATTTTTGCTTTTTGACCATGACTTTCATGGGAAAAGTTGTTCAGTTTGATGAGTAGAAGCCAAAGTTAAAATATTGCCCGACATTTTATAATCACCCGGTACATACGTTTAAATACACACACACACGCACGCATATATACAGGGTGTTAAAAAAAGTGCGTTTGAAATTTTAAGGGGTTACTCAGAATCAAGTACAGAACCCAGGAAAAATATTGAAAAAATCCGCTCTTCAATTTTTTTTTGCAGTTTTTCATACAAATTCTCGATTCACTATTTAGATTTAGTACCCCTTAAAATTTCAAACGCACTTTTTTAACATCATGTATAATAAACCTAGACACCTTGCGAAAAAAATCTGGATGTCACTGAAATGTTTGCCCTGATTGGAAACGAATCCACGACCCTCGGATGAGTAAGCAGATACTGATCCACCGAGTTAGCCGAGCTCCCAGTGCTGAGCAAAGGCATCCCTATTTTTCCACACATCCCGATCTTGGGTCAACACTTCCCATTTATCTTCAGACCTATCTATCGCATTCCGCTATCTCCTTCTGAAACTGCCGCGACTTCTAGAGCCTCCTAATACCTAGTCCGTGGCGATTTGTGCCCATATTTCTGAGTGTATACGGTACACATGAAATGAAATGAAATAATATTTATTCGAAGTAGGTATCTCTATACACTTTTCGAACGTCATATTTTTTCTACCTAATACGAAGTTCCTACCACTCGGAACTCGTATACCCAACGTTTTGGGAAGTGTTTGCGGAGTGAGAAGAAACGTCGGGCCCTAAAGAAACTCTCTCCAACACATTTTTTCAAATAAAATTCTTACATGCTATTACAATAATTTGGGTAAACATCAAAGTTATAGTTAGTTTAGTTGCATACTATTTATAAACGAATGTGAAAGGATCAACAAAAACATACAGGTACAATGTGCAAACAGGTAATTATTGTGACCAAACACCAATGAAAAGAGCAGGCCAGTTCACACGGACAGCACCCGATCACGAGTATAATGCCAGAGTCAGCTATCGCTCCCCTCAACCATATTTGAGGGAAGGGAACTACCCAGCATGTACTGCCTAATCCGACTTCATTCTGAAAGCCCTCTTACCGACCTACGGCATACGACATACGAGTCCTGGAGCTCATCGTGTTTCGGATGCAATCGCACCTCTTCACACACTCTTTACTACGCTCCATGAACCTTCGGCAGAGCTCGAGTCTGAACTTGAGGGTTCATGGAAATAAAATAAAAAAGTGACTTAACAAGAGTGTAAAAATTCGAGGCCTCTAAGCTTCAAATACCTTATAAATTAATTTAAAAAAGAGTGTCTGTTACTTAAGAATAATGAAGAGAATTTTTGAATTAGCCTTATTTCTTATTAATCAACTCGCACAAAGGAACGTCACACCCACCTCTTTAATAAAAATAGTAATAACATGAAAATAAAAACTTATAAAGCAACTCTTGCTTTTAGCTACACATTTTCGATACAATTGTAATCTTTTTTACCTTCTGTAAAACCGACCGACATATTATACACATATTATATACATATATATGTATACATATACATACAGGTTGTTAAAAATAGTGCGTTAGAGATTTTAAGGAGTTACTCAAGTATGTGATAAAAAACAGGAAAAATATTTATAAAATCGGATCTACAACTTTTTTCAGATTTCCGTACAAATTCTTGATTCACAATTCAGATTTAGTATGGGAATTTCAAAAAAATATTAAGAGCGGATTTTTTAAATATTTTTGCTGTGTTCTATTCTGAGTAACTCCTAAAAATTTCAAACGCACTTTTTTAACATTCTAGATAGGGTGTAACAGAAGTGTGTGACAATACTTCAAGGTTGGCTTTTACCCATCAAACTGAACAACTTTTGTTCTACAACTTTGTTGAAATCGCAAAATTTTTTTTGGACTTTTCATACAAATCGATCAGCTGGCGAACCAAGTTTGTATGAAAAGTCAAAAAAAAATTTTTGCGATTTCAACAAAGTTGTAGAACAAAAGTTGTTCAGTTTGATGGGTAAAAGCCAACCTTGAAGTATTGTCACACACTTCTGTTACACCCTGTATATTTTTTAAAAGGGATGTTAGTTTTAGTGAATGTATCTCCCTGACTAAAAAGTATTTTGAAGCACTAAAAGCTTTGTTTTTGTAAAAAATATTTTATCCAAAATGAAACAACCATAGCAAAATTGTGAAGTCGATTGTTTTAAGCCTGTTAAGAGCTGTGAATTGTTCACTCTATATTTGTGAAAGTACTTAATTATTGTCGTGAGTGTTCTGTATAGAAGGATAGAATACATATTTAACCGTAGACAAAGAAGTTATATATAAAATAATAACTTCGTGTCTAAAGAAGAATGTTATCTGGGTTTGGTGTATGTTTCTCTATGTTGCTTAGGCCTATTAGCTATGAAAATGAAAATATTTTATTCGAACTAGGTAGCAGTGTACACTTTTCGAACGTCATTCTTTTATCTACCTACTACTCGGAACTCGTATACCCGCCGTTTCGGGAAGTGTTTGCGGAGTGAGAAGAAACGAGGGGCCCCAAAAGAAACTCCCTCCAACACAGCTATTACATAGAAAATACATCAACGAGCCATACAATCCAAATAATTGATCAATAACACAAATCAACATGGGTAAAATTGACTGTAATTGAACAATGATTTCTGATAGATTTCGAAATGTTCACTAACGGAAAAATAATTGAAAAAATCTATCACGTAAGGTTTTTTTTAGAAATCTTAATAAATATAATAGTATCCAAATACCAAGTTGCTATTATCAAAATATTTTACTTGAGGATAGTTAACAAACAAACGCAGTAAAATGTGATTCAGTGTGATTATAAAATATCATTTAGCACTTAAATGTGACAAAATAAAGTAAACGTTATAAAAATTTGCCCTAATTATTGAAAAGCTTGACTACAAAATACACAAATGGGTTGTATGTTGTGATTTAAAAGTTATATTTACGTTATTTGGACAACATTTCCATTTTCATTTTTTGGCTATACAAAATTTCCATGCTTTTTGTGCAAGATAGAAAGATTTGTGCTGGATAAGAAAGGACTGCTATGCAAAAAATCCTTAAAACACGAAATGTGAAAATTTGGTTGATCTTACAACAGTTAAACTTGGACTTATAAATAAATTCGTAAAATCAGTACCAAAGCAAGGAGAGTGTTTTAAATATCTATGTAGTAGACTATACATTTTTAGAAGCCAAATAGAATTTTCGTAGGCTAAAATTTTCGAAAACTCACGCATGATTGACGAAGCCTTCGAAATTAAAATGAACTCCTAATAAAAAAAAAGCATGAGTTTCTTTTAAAAAACTAGTAAATAATATCTGAGCAATAATAAAAGTTCCAATTAGTGGGAAACATGTTAGATTTTTTTTGTAAATTGGGATGCAGCATGAGCTTAAAAGTACATCTTCTAAAATCGCACAAAGACTATTTTCCAAAAAATCTTGGGGGTTTCAGTGACGAATATGGGGAAAGATTCCAACAAGATATAAAAGTATTGGAAAGGCATTACCAAAGAAGGCGAAATGGTTACATGATTGTAGACAGTTGTTGGATGTTGAAGAGGTCCCTCTTCAACAAATGTACACAGGCGAAAATCTTTAAAAAGGAGTTTCAAAGATAAGAGAAAGAGGTACTACAAAGATATCAAGCAGTTTATTTTCTATTTCAGTTTAGTCATAATGTCATAAGAAATTACATATATGTGTAAGTTGATTACGTATTTAAAAAATATTCATATAAAAACAATCTTATAAAAGCAACAAAAATGATGTTTTTCATCTTTAGTATATCTAAAAAAACCTTACGTGATAGAAAAAAAATAATACGATATTCCAATTCTGTACCCCAAAATTATGACAGCAATCAATTTTCCAAAAGTTAAATTTTACAGGCCTGTGTAATAAAATAATCTTTATAGGACATAAAAGTAAAAACATATCTCCATCATTAACGTTAAATTTAATTAATGATTATTATTATTATTTTCAAATATAAATTTGGGCTACTCTGACCACTTCGCGCTAGGCTACTCCAGCAGAAGCACAGTCGGCTGGAGGTCAGTGCGACGAGGAGTGAAAGCGTCGGACAATCTGGGCATTGTTGAGGAGGACTGCCTTTTGCATAGCCGCTATTATCGGTCTACCTCGAAGTCCCAACCGTCTAAGGTTACGATCCCAGTCAGCGGGGATGAAACCATTAACGGACAAGACTACAGAAATGATTTCAGTGGATTGCACTTGCCACACATCCGTAACCTCGTGCGCCAGGTTAAGGTACCGAATCCTCATGTCGGCATCAGCTTGCACGAGGTTTTCGTCGTATGGAATAGTGATATCCACCAAAAACACCCTTGACTGCGCCCGATCCATCAACACGATATCAGGTCTATTATGATCAATAGACCTGTCCGTGATGATGTCTCGGTCCCAGTAGAGCTAGGCGCGGTCGTTTTCGAGAACCGACTCCGGCGTGTACTTGTAATATGGCAACCGTCGAGCTATGAAACCATACTTTACAGTGATCTCTTGAACAAGAATCGAACAACCGGAGGTTATATGGCGCAGGGCTTCACCTGGCTCACAGCACAACCGATATACCTAAGTACAAGGTACTGAAATTTTTTTTGCGAATTCATTATGGGTTCCTTTGGGAAAGTTATTCAGTTTCATGAGTAAAAGCCCCAGTTTTAGTAATGACAACTACTTTCTTAACACCTTATATAATCCGAAACTCCTTAAACTACCACAGACTTTTTCTCCTTGGGGCAGTCGGATTAAAAAACTACTTTTACAGATTGCTCGTCGATTTTCTTTACCAAGAATTTTGCAAATCTGACTTCCAGTAACTCGAATTTAATTATTGGAAAAGTTTTACTAGACACACTTTTCTCGGAAGACAGTCTCCGCTCTCCGGAAAGGGCCTTGCCCCAGCCGTAGGGACGATGCGGGTAGTTAGCGAACGAATATCTGAGTATAGGTCGAGGGTCACTGAAAGATAAATACTATTCAGACTAAATGCAGTGATTTGATTTGAGTAAGGAACTAATATTCAGTACTAAAGAAATAAATTATAAAAAAAGAATAAAAAACGTAAAAACTAGAACAGCACAGGTAGTTATGTTTTAGTTCTAGGTAGGTAGGTAAATTGCCGAGAAATTAGTTTCTAATAGAAAGAGCCATACTATAGAGAAACATCTAAAAAATAGAATTCCCGCCAGTTGTTTTAAACTCATCATAAATGGTCAGATCAATTTAACATTAAAATTTAAATTCCATCATCGTAACATCAAAACGAATTTAATGCACTTCGCACTTCAAAATTATTGGATAACGGCAGTAACAATGTAACAAACATTTACACATATTTCAATTTCAATTAATTTATTGTTTCATGCGATTTTACAGGTCTTAATACAAAAAACAGGAACATTTGCGCATGAACCCTGTGATAACACTCGAAAAATAAATACCATGCAGACGTGTGGGAATAGAATAGAAATATTTATTTACTTATAGACAAGGTGCAGTCAATGGTTGTTAGGATCAGGGTGATAATTGACTTGATAATTATCTTGATATTACCTTGACAGTCATCTTGATAATTAAAAAAAAACATAAAACAATTTTTTTTTGTGTACGTATATCCAAATACGATTTGCGGCCTCCGAGCATATAAATACTTTTTTTAAATGGCGTTTAAAAAAAGCGGAGACAAATATAATGTTTAAGACACAGAACAATAAGTACGATTTGTATTTTTGATATATTTTATCGTTATTATTATATAATGAAATTATCATTTGCAAGTCAAAAAATAAAAAGATCAAGTTAAAAGACAGTGATTATTATTTGATAATTATCACAGAAAATAATTCTCTTGGTAGGTAATTTCAAACCCTGGTTAGGATGCGTTCACAAACTATACTGTCATGAAAAAATGTTCTGTCTCGAAAGAACTAATAATGAAATATGTTTATTGCTGATTAGTATGAAATGTGCTTTACCTATTGCTATTTTTATGTATTGTTCTTAAAATAAATTAAAAATAAAAAACATAATTTCTACTACTAACATATTACATAAAATATGACTGATTTTTTACATAATTCTACTAATTAAATTTTGGTCGTCAAGTGTATTTTTAACTTAATTTAATTTAATGTTATTAAATTGAATATTATTGTATTTATTTATAAGTGTCATATTTGAATCCCTTGTTTAGCTATATAATATGATAGCATGCAAATATTAATGTAAGTATATAGATTAATGATGAACTATATAAATCTCTTTTTTGTATGTTAACAACCCATTACGTCCCCGCTGCAGGGGCACAGGTCTCCTCCCATACATCGGGAAGGTTAGGCCATACTCCACACACGGGGACCAAGTCCGGATTGGTGGAGGTTGTGAGGCTAGTGGCCAACCCCGTGTCAGAAGTTTTCAAGCCGCCTATAAGGCCTCCGACATGGCTTAACGAAACACAAAAACAGTCGAAATAAATGCCACTAACACTCAAACCCATCCAGCTTATGACCGTGCCTGTAGTCAGTTAACCTGCGTGATCGACGCTACCACGCATGCCGCACTGAGCCACGACCGCTTCATATTATTCATTTTTGTATAGTTAGCATTAAATTGTTTATAATATACAAAAAAGGTAAATTAAATCATCTCATGTTCACGAATTTTTATGTATAGCTTTTCTTGCGATCAGTTCATTCTTTAGAAAATCGTCAACAGAATATAACATGCTCTGAAGAAGCCACTTGTGACTGCTACTTTAAATTTATTGTAGGGTAATTCTTGAATGGAGCGAGGTATTTTGTTAAATAATATTTATGACCCACTGGATGTTGAGTAAAAGGAAAGAAAATGAAATAAACTATCCATATTCATGTGCATAGCGTAAAAACCGAGTTACATAATAAAATGAGTCTCATGGTTGTCTCGCCACCGCCAATTTCTCAAAAACGGTTTCAAGAGCCTTGACTGTCATCCGGGAGGCACCAGCGATCGACCCTTTGTTTATCTACAGGTTTACGTAACCTACATACTACAGAAAGCTCGCGACTTCGTCCATGACTGTTTGAGACTGAAATATGCAGCGGCATAATAAGTTGTCATAACAAATAACTTTAGTTTAAGACATGTTTGAATTCAAACAGATTATTGCACAACATTAAAAAAGAAACAATATTATAAATGCAGCAAAACTTGAAAGGCAATGAACAGATTTTCACCAAAACCAGCGCGGTCGTTCATTCAAAACCTGCCTTCGATTGGAAAAAACTTTTAAATCTGTGATGTTCCACACAGAAACAAAAGCTTCGGACCTCTTACATCTTCTCCCTTTTGCGTCGCGAGCTAAAAACAGTAAAATATATAAACTGTATACATAAATAATAATAAGTCAAAAAGAAATTTGAGGCGTGCTAAACGTGATCATTTATGCTCAAATATTCTTAGAAAAATATATTTACAAGGGCATCAATCAGCATACTTTTTATCCACCATTAGTAAGCTCTTGGCATCAACTCACCTGATGGTAAGTGAACCGAAAGATGAATACGAGTAAAGTTATTTAAATTTCATGTCGGAACATAGTAAATGTAGTCTGGAAAATAAATTATGAGCTGAAGTTCAATAAATTGCTCTCCTACAATTTTTTTTTTAATATATTTGTTTTGTTTCAATGTTATCTTTAATTTTGAATTAGCGAAAATCACAAAATGAGTCCCATAATACCGCTGAATAACTATAGGCATTTCAGACATTTCAGACAAAATGTCGTTTTTGACAGATGATAAAAAGTAGGTAACTCAAATGACTAGTCATCTACTCTACTGCATAACTTTTTTTAGGGTTCCGTAGCCAAATGGCAAAAAACGAAACCCTTATGGATTCGTCATGTCTGTCTGTCTGTCCGTCCGTATGTCACAGCCACTTTTTTTCCAAAACTATAAGAACTATACTGTTGAAACTTGGTAAGTAGATGTATTCCGTGAACCGCATTAAGATTTTCACACAAAAATAAAAAAAAAAAACAATAAATTTTGAGGGTTCCCTATACTTAAAACTGAAACTCAAACATTTTTTTCATCAAACCCATACGTGTGGGGTATCTTTGTCTTCAAAAATGATATTGAGGTTTCTAATATTTTTTTTTTCTAAACTGAATAGTTTGCGAATATGTGTGATTCATGCGAAGAGACACTTCCAAAGTGGTAAAATGTGTGTCCCCCCCCCCCTGTAACTTCTAAAATAAGAGAATGATAAAACTAAAAAAAATTATTATGTACATTACCATGCAAACTTCCACCGAAAATTGGTTTGAACGAGATCTAGTAAGTAGTTTTTTTTAATACGTCATAAATAGTAAACCGCAATTTACGTTTCATTCAATCAACTCAAATATAAAAATAATAAAAAAAACCATTTAATTTCATAAACACAAACGAACTACAAGAGCTTTTATATTCTGTTACTTGCTGCTACGGAACCCTTCATGGGCGAGTCCGACTCGCACTTGGCCGCTTTTTTCATTCATATTCTCCTGTTTTTTGTTATGCAATAATTATTCATTCATTCTTTCATAATTAATATCTTCATATTATAAAATTCAACTTCAAAGTTTTAGGAGAATGTTGGATTTTGATAGAACCGACAATAACAGTGACAATGTCTGGTGAAGGCTTTTTATAACGTCTTTTCAGCTAATTACACTTGTTTTTCTATTCTTCTTGAAGGTAAATACGTAAATTAGGGATGTCAACAACAAGCAGGCAACCAACGAATATCTCAGTATAATTATTTCACATCATCATGACGTAAGCTGTTATAAACCTAGCAAAATGAAGATTTTCATTAATCTAGATTTTGCAGTCACCTGTCAATTGGCAAAATTTCAAATTTTTGAAGCCCCATTTTTACGTGTGTTTTATGGCGACAAGGTAGGTGCCATTTTCCATTTTTAAAAGAATTAAATAATTTCTCGATATATATATTTTTTCTCTGTAAGGGTCCTCAACATGAACATAAAGTCCCAACTGGGCGAGCACAAGTAATTTTTAAAAATGTGAACTCGATGGAATGTATTTCATATTTCAGACTGACTCGGTGGCTTAGTGGTTAATGCTCCTGACTACGGATCCAAGACTCGTGGGTTCCTCTCCATTCAGAATAAACATTTCTGTGATGATCAGATTTTGTATATTGTACACAAATAATGAGAAGGGGGATTGGAAATGTTGTCAATTACGGTTAAAATTAACGGTATAATTTTCCACATCCATTTTAATATCCATCGACAACTATATTTGGAGCTCTCTCTTTACTTTTATTATGATTCACCTAAGTAGGTACATATCTGCATCAGCTGATCGAACCAAGTAATGGAGCGGCAGAGCGACAGATGCATCGTCAGCGCCGAGCTCCCCACTGCAGCCAGAAAGTAAAAGCACACGCGGCACGCACCGCGGATCACTGTCCGCCACGAAAGTGAGCGCGCGCGCACGTTCCTTTCTCAAACCCTCCAAAAACTGCGCGCCGAAAAAACATCCAACTGTTTAGTCTTGGATTTTTTTCCTCTTTTTTTTTCTTTTTTTCTTTAATCTCTCCCGTGCGTTGAACTTGGTAAGGCAAAGGCGTCGGCATTACGGGCAGTGATCTGGCCAGTATCATTTGTGTGATTATAGCATGTTATTGTAGAGAGTGAAAGTGTGTGACGTAAGCGTTGCATTAGAATACATATACCTATATTATTATGACGGAAATCGGGCGGTCCGGAAAGCAGTGGCTTATGGCTTTCGGTGAGTATTGTTTAATTGTTGTAATAGCTCGGAGAAACTTTTTTTTGTTTAATTACTAATTACAATACGATCTACAAGTTATGTGTTTCACTCTAGATAGTATGCGCAGTGCCAGTGCGATTTCAATTGTCTTTACATGTTTGAATATAGGGTGTAAAAGCTTACGTATGAAATTTGCGGTGTGACTCAGTGTCGTGTATAGAATACAGGAAAAATATTGAAAAAAATACATCTTCCAATATATTTTTTCAGTTTCTCATTAAAAAAACTTGGTTCACTATTCAGATTTAGTACAAGTATACATTATTTTTTGGACAAGTTCATTTTTCAATATTTCTCATGTATTCTATACTTGATTCCGAGTAAATTCCAAACGTAGTTTTTTAAAACCTGTTTACACATACTTTAGTATTAAAGAGAAATATACCACCTCAATCTTAAAATCAATATACAGATAGTACACTGACCCACAGAAATATCTGAACCCCTATTAAAGCTATTCGTGATACACCATGTATTACGGAGAGGTTCAGATATCTTTGTGGCTGTCTGTACTAGCATAACTTAAAAATCGCCAAACATAGCTAAGCGTTACATTAGATTAGAAGAACCACTGCAAAAAAAAAAACAATTTAAACTTTAAAATCAAACCACAATCAAATCGAACCACACTTTTTGTGTCTGGAATTAGAAACAAAGTATTCGATAACACAAACAAACAAAAATATGACTTACCCTATTAAGTCGTATTACCCACTGAATTACGTCGTCGAACCTATGACCCCATAGCGCTTAAGGAGGCCAATTACTAATGCACAGTTAACACAGCGTTAAATAAATCATATTACGTAAAAGCCGACTTAACCCTCTTTATAACGTCGTGACGTCGATCGCTTTATTTCGGAAATGAAGCCGGTTAAAAAAAATATTAGTTTAAAAGTTATTATTAATATTAATATCCTTAAGATCACGTAAATCTAATACTTACGGGAAACACCGGACATTATCGTTCGCTTCTTAATTATGATAATTTTTCGGATTAAAACAGATACGAGTATTTAGTGTAAATCGGGCTCGCTTATCGTTGGAACACGTAATAATGAAAAACGGATTACGTGAAAAATTACCTTTTTTACAAAAAAAATACACTTTGAATATTATTTAGTAAAATATACTTTACTGGGTTTACAGATTTATGTGAAATTATATTATGCGAAGCGTCCAAACACGAGTAGGCGCTAGGACTACTTCGGTTAATCTTAGGAAAAGCTCTATTATATACCCCGTATAAACGTATCTGCGAGTTTTTACCACTCTCTGGTTCACATAAGGCAGGTACTTACTCCCAGTTCGTGGCCAGATGACCGTGAGTTATTTGTCCCAGATATTATTATTATTATTATTTTCTACCACTTTTTAAATAAACGACATAAATTTCAGACTCGCTATACAATAATGACTCAGAAGCAGTCATGGCTCAGTGCGACTTCCGTGGTCGCTTCGATCACGCAAGTTAACTGACTACAGACACGGTTATAACCCGGATGTGTTTGACTGTTAGTAGCGGTTATCTCGACCGTTTCCGTGCTTCGCAAGACACGTTAAGCCGTTGGCGCCGGCTGCTATCACTAGGTAGCAGTCGTTAAGCCATTTCGGAGGCCTTATAGACGTCTTGAAAACTTCTGACACTGGGGTTGGCCACTAGCCCCACAACCTCCACCAATCCGGACTTGGCCCCCGTGTGTGGAGTATGGCTTAACCTTCCCGGGGTATGGGAAAAGATCCGTGCCCCTGTAGGGGGGAAGATATGGATCGTTAACAATACAATAATGGCCAAGCTTGAGTACATTTTTTTTACATTTATTTCAGAACCGGTAGAAAAAAAGTTGTTACATTTCAACCGAATAAATAGCTTGGTGATGTTCATGTTAGCTATTAAAAAAAACATACAGAAATAACAACTAAATCGCTAAGTCAGCTGAGTGATACCTTGAGAATTTCTAAAGTTTAAAGGTTAGCCGTAGACTAACCAGTGTAGGGCGCAAAGGGTCCAGTATTAAGGTCCAGTTTTTAATCCCTTTAGGAGGGATAAATCATCTTCAAATTTGTGACGGTGAAAGATTCTATAATATCTAATATTGCGTTTAACATTGAAAGACGTTTTTCTGAGGTACCTCGTGCGTAGATAGTAATAACCGCGTAGCAAATACATTCGTAGACGACAAAACACTAATGGAACAGAAATCGAGCAATTCTAAACCTTTAGGTATCGCAGCTTCTAATTCATAACACAAACAAGAAGAATTTGATGAAAGGCCAACTAATTCAAAATAATGATGACGATAACATATTCCGCTACAAATTGGTATCATGTATTTCCTTTGGGATGATTAAGTTAAATAAATGATTAAGTTAGAATTAAATCGATTATTTTATGACAGTAACATACCATATTGCTACGATACATCATTGTTTCATATCCTCCAAGAACAGTCAAGAGTGAATCGGTGGTACCACGAGTAAACAGTCAATTACTCGTCGACCCACCTGTGGGACTATGCGGTGGGACCACGAGTCGGGAGCGGAAAAATGAAATCTCTGGTCTTCTCATATAGTGCGGTAGTAGATAGATGTTGTTTTGATGTGATGTATTTACATAGTGGTAACAACTTAATATAAGCCCCCAAGTGTTATTACGAGATAGGTGCCCTTTTTAGGTACACTTGAGTGAAAAAGTGCATACATACCTATCTGAGTTCGATTTTTATTTAAAAAGGTATTTTTTCTTTCAAACACTTCCAATAGTATCCACTCATACCTTCATGATTTTAGAGTTTAATTATAAAATTCTTGCGACTTCGTCGTCGAAGACTACACTTAACATGCCGTCGAATCCTTTGGAAATTCAATATTCTAACTAAACTAATGTAAAACCCTATTCCACCAAAATTTAAAAAATCTTTTTAGTGTTATTCTACACCATTCATGGACTGTATGTTCTTTGTCTTCCTTTGCAGGCTGTGCTTTGCTTTTTAAAAGGCTTTATGTTATGCGTTGTCTCTCAGTCAGCAGATGGTGGTAAAGGAATTGTTTAAGAGGTATCCATAGATTGTCAAAACACTGATTTTCAAAAAAAAAAAACGTTTGTACGAAAATAGGCAGTATCTTTAAGCAGAGTGGATTTTTTAAATTTATAACTTTGGTTCACAAATAAATCCGCAATTTTGCACCCAACTGTACCTACGGCGGCGTACGACGTACAAATAAAGATTTTCTTTCCGAGCCCAATCCTCAAGAGAAAGTGCACTTTTCTTGTACAACAATTAAGATGGGAGAGTTCGCAAAAAGCAAGAACAATGCGTTGAGGCGGAGCCATTGTAGGTACTTGCGACAGTAACGAAACGAAGTGGTCGTAGGTTGAAAACAAGATTTAAAAAACTGCGTAGTTTATGATCCGTTTGTTATTGAACAAAGATTAGAATGATACTGTAAAATGCTATTATAAAAGTATGGAAAAATATTTTTCTGTGTCGTATCCATCGAAGTGAATAAAATATAAGAAATCTTTAAAAATATTTTGTCTGAGTAAGTATAGTAAGCCCAATTTTGGTTTTATAAATTACTATCACATTTCTTGAGAAATCCGTACAGTTTGGTGAGTAAGAGGTATATTGTACAAAAGTTCTGTGGCTGTCAACACAAGGGAAACAGATTCAAATCGATACGACAGTTAGAAGTTGGTTAAATTCGACTTGCAGGATTTGTTTACATAAAAAGTTAGTTAGTTAAGTTACAGGTGAAGGTATTGTAATAAAAGTGTGTTAAATAGAAAATAAAAAAAGGTTGACATTTGACACTAAGTACAGTACAGTCTGTCTACGATCTTTTGGCAGATGGATGACATTGACATGGTGGCGCTTCAGTCGTAAATCTGACATTTCTTTCATATAGATTGTGTCATTTTTCAAGATAGAGCGGCGTTAGGTCCTTGGTTATTATACTGTGCTTTGGTTTGCCAACCTCTTGACAAATGGTCACACATCGGTCACACAGGGGGGGTGGGGGGTGAGGTAGCATTCAGAGAGCGGCAGGGAGTATCCATACTGTATAATGTCCTTATACTGTGGAGCGGATAAATTACATTTTTATTGAAGGAAACATCAAGAGTTTTAAAGAATACACTACCTCTTGAGATTGATAAAGATTGACAAATTCATTGACAGATAGATAGAGACTCGATACAAGGAAACTCCTCGTTGACTGGACAAGGAAAAATGAAATGAAATGAAAAAATATTTATTTGGAACCAAAAACTTAAAATTTAGATATATGTGTGTTCGATAACAGCACATTAGCTTTCGCTGTGTCGCTGCAGTTAGCAAGGAGGTGCTATATCTAGGACGAGGAAGTCCACAGCCCCACCCTGGACACTTCATCAGAGCATTTTAATTTTATTTTTTAACCGCGTACGTGACCTAGTGGCTTGTCCGCTCGTTTCACATCAGGAGGTCACTTTGTAGCACTTGGTTTGGTCGGTGGTAGGGCATTTTCTGAGCCCGCCTAGCTATCTACCACCATCTTATCTAAATCTTGCCGCCGAACATCAATGTTAACAGCATTGATGTGTTCCGGCATGAAGATAAGGGGAATCTTGGTAAACTCGCTTCCATCTTCGGCATCATCGTCACTTACCACCAGGTGAGATGATGCTAAGGGCTTGCCAATTGAGGGTAAAAAAAAAATACTTACTACTTCTGCATAAAAATATGAATGAAGATTCTACAAGTGTAAATATGTGTTTTGTGGGACTTGCGCTTAAGCAATCATCACTGGACCTAACCCGTAGGGGGGTGGTGAGGTCACCTTTAGACAGGGCAGTGAACAGCCATACCGTTCAGTACTAATGTAGCTGCATATTAGTAAGATCACAGAGCTGGTACATTTAGTTCCGTGACAACGACACCCGGATTCGTGGAAACAACAGCGAAAGCATGAGAATTCGTTCTGTGCGGTCCAGAAATGGTTGCAGCCTCCGCTCACAGCGATGCAATGCTACCTAATTAGCGCACAGTGGTGTCATATCATATCACGAAAGTGGAGCATGCGCATACCTGCCAGGAAAGTTCAGCGGATTGGAATACGTCGCTGTTTTAGCCGCATGCCAGGTGGCTGTGACAAATACCTGGTGCACGTTGTTTAGTTTATTTTGGCTGTGTCTGGCTCGATGCGTGCTCGTTTTATAGTTTAAACTTATCTTTTAAAATCACTTACCTGCCTGTTTTGTTCTATAGTTTCATTGGCGGCCTAAACCGCTTTATTTTAGGAGAGTATAGTCTAGTATTTTAAATACTGTTACTAAACAGTAATTTAACACTTTGTCCCATATATCAGGGTGAATTATCGGGTCAGTTTTTTTACTGGCGAATGGTAACCCTTGGCATTATCTCAAATTATGATGCCGGAATATGGAAGTGGGCTTAGCAAGATTCCGTAAAGCAATGGGGAACTTGTTATCTTATGTCTATGCTGAAAGACGTCAATGCTATATTAACGTTGATGTTTGGCGCCAGTGCTTAGTTAAGATGGTGGTAGCTAGCCAAACGGACTCAGAAAATGCGCTACCACCAACTATACCGATTCCTACAAAGTTCCCCGCCGGGAATCGAACCGGCGACCTCCTGAAGCGAGCGAACTAGCCACTAGACCACGGAAGCGGTCATTATCTTACCAATCTAAAACATTTTACAAGACATATTAATGCAGGTATTAAGATATCTTTTTCAGACGAATATATACAAAGTGTTAAAAAAGTGCGTTTGAAACTTTTATTTGAAGAGCGATTTTTTAATATTTTTCCTGTATTCTATACATGACGATTCTGAGTAACGCCTTAAAAACTCAAACGCTTTTTTTAATACCCTGTATAGTTCACTGCGATGTAGGTTTGCATGACATGCAGAGTTTTGATTTCGTCTGACCATCAATAGTGCAGTGTAGGAACCAGAGACTTGCCTATCAACTTATTTTAAAACTATATACGAAGTTAAAAATGCTGCTGTGCGAACGTCACAACTTCTTTACATATGTATTGTGTGCTGAGCGAATAAAATATGTGCATTTTGAGAGCCTTTAGCGAATCTTTTTTATAAACAGATATAAGACTCTTTCTCTTTGATTATCTTTGTTTATCTTTGTAGTTGGTATCTTTGTAGTCGGTATCCAGATTTTTTTATTCATACTAAAGAAAGTAAAAGTACATAATGTAATTTGTGTTGCCAGTAATGATCTGTGTTCTGAGATGTGATCGCCAGCTACTGGTGCTAATTAGCGTCACACTAAGCTGAGTCACTCAAAGATCCATGGAAAGAGCTATAATATGCTTGGAGTTTCTTTATGCGATTGAATCCGGAACGAGAAAATCCGTAAAATGAAGAACTCCCTGGCGTAGCTTGTAAAATAGGCAAAGTGAGGAAGCCATAAGCAGGTCATAGCGTAAACTGATGACCGATACACCGATAGGGAAAAAGGTTTTCGACCCAATCAAGCAGTGGCTGGCAAAAAAAAAACTAAACTTCACTAATTACCGGCATCTCAGCAGGAAGATGTCATTTTTTATAGTGATCCACACGGCATGATTTTGAACCGTATGCATGCAAAGCGGGCCAAAGTAAGCCTTACCCGACAGGGGGGGGGGGCTAATTCTCATACCACTTTTTAAGGAACTCGAAGCCTCAGTAACAACTTCGTAACTCAGCCCAATTGATTTTAAACAACGATCGCGCCTTCAAAAACTTGTTCTTGGCATTTTTTTTGCAAACTCGCGTTACTTTACCGCATTGCGTGACTGAGATTCGTTTTTCGAGAGCACTTTCAATCTCCAAAACATAAATATTTCTTAGTTAATTCTGTTTAGGTGTGGTTGGGTATGTCGAAAAAACATACATGAAATACTTACTTACTTAAAAAATAATTATGAGGTGTTATGGAAAAAATGGCAACTCATTAAGCTGAAGTTTCACCAGAAATCTAAAAAATCCGAGCAAGAAATATTTTTTTAATTTCCGTACTAATTCTTGATTTGCGGTCTTTGTGAGGAAAGTCAACGTTTTGCTCCTATTGATTGCATAAATTCATTCATTTCATGCATACCCAGTTAACAAGTCCTACACCAGTTCAGTTACACCCTGAACACCAAAATTAAATTCTGAATAACCCCTTAAAACAAGCGCACTTTTTGAACAACCTGTATACCAAAACACTGATTCAAATGTGCTTATTTGGTGTTCTACACCTACCATTGCGACTGACATGTAAAGCATTTTATTTTGCCCTCGCTCTGTTCTTTACAATGAATCCGCTTGCAAAAACCTCGCCATTAAATTGTCACGAGTCATTCTCTTCGAAAACTGGATCATGTCCAATTTTGCAACTGGGTTTAACTCTAATTGGGCTGTTGAAAGACTCTTCGGTGTAATGGTTAGCGGTCTTTCTTCTATAACGAGGACCGTGGGTTCGATCTACACCCAAAGCGTAATATTTGAGTAACGATCTATGTAATTGGTTTTACTGTACGTACGTCCGGTTGGTATTCGTTAACAACCCATATCGTCCCCACTGCAGGGGCATAGGTCTCTTCCCATACCACAGGAAGGTTAGGTTATACTCCACACACGGGGGCCAAGTCCGGATTGGTGGAGGTTGTGGGGCTAGTGGCCAACCCCAGTGTCAAAGGTTTTTAAGCCGCCTATAAGGCCTCCGACATGGCTTTACGACTGCTATCTAATGATAACAGCCGGCACCAACGACGGCTTAACGTGCCTTGCGAGCACGGAAACGGTCAACATAAATGCCACTAACAGTCAAACCCATCCAGGTTATGACCGTGTCTGTAGTCAGTTAACCTGTGTGATCGAAGTGACCATGCATGCTGGACTGAGCCACGACCGGTTGGTATCCCATTGCATAATACTGGGAATTTTACTTTGGGTTCAGATGATCGATTGTGACTTTTAAACATTAACTTAAATTCTAAGCCTCTACTACAAATCAGTTCCGGATCTTCAGTGTGACACTAAGAATATGGCATCGGATACGTGTGACCTATGCTGTCCTGGTTGCGACCGAATGCTGACAAACATAGAAATATACATATTCAATAGTATGGAAGCTTAGCCACCTGGCACAAGGAGCTTAGCTCCTTAAAAGGTTGTTCTAACAATGTATTATTTTATAGTTTCAATGCCACATAAATAAATAAAAATGTATTTGTAGAGGAAAACAGTAAAATTTGTAAGAGTAAGAACTTGGATCATGCTAAATACAGAGTGACTCAATCAAAAACGACAACTACTACTAATCTCAACAATCTACGCATAAAACTAAGCAACTTTCTCCAAGAAAACAATAATGATCAGAGAAAAAATGTCTTAATTAGCTTGCAATGCTACTTTGTTCTTCGAAATCCGTTCCCAAAATGAAATAAATATTTTGTAATTATGTTTGTTTAGTCTATGAATGATATCCCAATTAACCATGAAGTGTGATTGACAGCTGAAATAATTAGTAACTTTATGACTGACTCGGTGGCTCAGTGTTTTGTTCTCCTGACTACTGATCCGAGAGTCGTGGGTTCGATCCCCACCTAGGGCAAACATTTCTATAATGAGCAGATTTGTTTGCTCTGTGTCTGGGTGTATTGTATCTATATATGTATGTATTTAAACGTATATGTCTATTATATCAGTCACTGGTTCCCATAACACAGGGAATCCTAGTTTGAGGTCAGATGTCCCTGTGTGATTTATCCCAGAGATTTATTATTTATTTATTACATTAAAATGTATTTCATCCCGCACTTTCAGCTCTTTGTTTTCACAATAAAAAACTAATTTTGGTATATTATTGAGAAGCTACGACTGCGAGTCGCTGCTCCTTCGCCAATCCACTCCTCAAGTTTATTCTTATCTTCAGTGAATTTGAATATTATAATGAAGGATTACATTGCAAGATTTGTTGTTTATTTTTTACGCTACGAAACTTTCGCAGTCATTGATGCTTTACGCTCGGCTGGTTTGACATCTAGAGTCGCAATTTGTCACGCGGGCACGCCTTAACATGCGCGTAAATTAAGTGATTTGTTTTTGCCAAATGCAGTAAGTAATGAAGATGGCGAAGCGAAGTAGAAACAGCTACATCTACAGCTGTGGAAACAGCCGTATCGAGAACATAAAGTCCAGCTGGAACAGGCATCTCAAATAAATGGTTTTAAAATGAAACATTTGTTAGCCCTGGGCATTATTTTATCTAATGGGAAGTGATGATCAGAGATCGGAGTAGGTAGATTTGATTTTTGGTACTTGCATTGTGATTTTATAAAATGGACAATCCTTTTTTCAAGAAATCTTCGGTATTTCCGGATTGAGTTGAGTGTTATTAAAGTAAATCTGGTTCAATCAATTAATTCTGAAGGATGCAATATATTTATATTATGTAGAATAACAAAATAAATATTCGTTTCTGTCTTTAAAAAAATGTTAATCTCTCGGAATCCGCGCGGCATGTACGTATATAATAAAAACATATACGTTTGTGGTCATTGACCCTATTTCAATTTACCTACTCCGATCACTGGTGATGGTGGTACTGAAGACAGAAGCTGGCTTACCAAGAGTCTCCAACTTGGGAAACTGACTATCTTATATTTATGCCGCAACCCATCAATACTGTCATCATGATGCGTGGCGATAAGACTTAAATAAGAGATGGAAGCTAGGCAGTCGTGCTCAGAAAAACCACTATTACTAACCAAACCGAGTCCTATACTTGTGAAACGAGTGGCCTAGTCACTAAATGATAATGACTTTTGATGCTGTATAAACTTGGGTTTTCAGGAAACTTTCGTAAAGTTTAGAAATTATCTGCCACTAAAAGTTTCCCATATTGTGGACCCAGCCAGGAACCGAAAGTATGACTCTAAAGCTGTACATATTTAAAAAATTCCAAACTCAAATGTTTTTATTTCAAGTATACCTATGCTTTAAATTCCTTTAAATACAACTTTGCTATGTCTTAACTTAGCATTTTTTAAACACGTTTTTAGTCTGTCTAATACCAATTCCCTACTTATTACTAACACTTTGCCATTACGTTTTATGGAAAGTTTTTTCAGTAAGATAAGTGGAAGTACTAGCTAAAAGTAACATCCTATACCTAACTTGTTGCGACGCCCTGCATAGTTAGGTCTGACAATGTGATGATATGTCGGTCGCATTTCGACAAGGCGCGCGCGCCGGCACATCCGTGCAGGTTTTGCAATCTCTCGTCGGTCGCGTCGCGGCGCAACTTGCACAATGCGCGCGAGCCGGTACTGTTAGGAATTAGTATGCGTGTCTTTAGGTTATCCTCATTTGTTAGTTTACCGTACACAGAGTATAAATATGTCGCATAAAATAAACGGGGCTACGGACAATATCTCATTAAATTGAACAATTTTAACTTAGATATCAGATTGCATATTTTTTAAAGTAATACTGTAGGGCCCTTATATAGGGCCCTTCTAAAATAGGTGAATGTTTTTAACTGAGCTTTTCTACTTATAAAAGTGAACAACTTTTCTTAATAAACTTAAATTAATTTGCAAACATTTTTTTGGTGAATCAGCTGATGTAAAAGTACCAGTATTTTCAGCGAAAAAGCACCTTTTTTTCAAGTATTTCAGAAAGACCCTGTTATACATATTATTAATAATAATCAATTTATTTGAAAAATGAATAAACAACACTAAGCTTAAACATTGCCCTCTGGCTTATTCTAAGTTCTAATAATTGACCACGCTGAATACGTTAAAACCAACCGACTTCAATCGCAACAACTCCAATTTTGCTATGTTTTTATTAATTTTCTCAAAATCCGCTGAATCTATTTCGATAAAATTTATATGGGACCCCCTGTAAAGTATACTGTTTTAAACAAAAAAGAATTTTCCAAATCGGTTCAGGCGTCTTCGAATAATCGGTGAACATACATAAAAAAAAAAGATTCCGACGAATTAAAAACCTCCTCCTTTTTTTGAAGTCGGTTAAAAATATACGCAGCACGTACCCATTCTAAGTAATACTTGTGTCAGCACAAGTAAACTTCGCCCTCCGTAACGTAACCATTAATAGTGTACAGTAGTTTCTTAGCAGTTATCCAATTTAACATGTTTTACTAGATATAATACACTGGTGGACTAAAAAATCGACTCAAAGTTTGTTGCCCGACTTGTGAAAAATAACTCAGTCTACAAAACTACTAAATACAAAAAACAAAAAACGAAAACCACCAAACTAAAATCATAAAAAGTAATCATACAGTTTTTAACTTTTAGTTTTGTGTTTTTTTGCTAGATTGAGTTATTTTTTCAAAAGTCGTGCAACAAGGCTTGAGTCGATTTTTTTGTCCATAAGTATATTATTTTCTATGGTCTCCTAAAATTACTCGGGTGTGTTGTGTAAGACGGAATAAGAGTTTATTTCATAACGTATTTACGAAATACCTCAAAAAATTTCATTACGGCTTCTACTCACGAGACTGAACAACTTTCTGCTAGGAACCTGTACTTAATTAGCTAAAAAAAAATTGGACTTCTCTCTTATACTAATGATCAAATGATCTACCAATTTTGTATGGGCAGTCAACAGTATTTTTTGCGAATTAAGTATAGGTTCGTTAGGGAAAGTTGTTCAGTTTTATGAGTAGAAGCCCCTGTTCATTTTTTTTTCAGGTATTTTAGGACCCTGAAGTTTAGTCTAGTTTTTCTTACTATATTTATACTGTGCTACCCGAGTCAGTTTTTCTTTTCATATAAGAAGAACAAATGCGTTTATTGAAGTATTTGCGTGATGGGCGTGTGTAGGTTGGCTATGTTTATGTTTCAGTAAACATATGCACTTACGATTATGTCAAATTTTGTAGAAAACTGCATGTATGATAATATTTACTAGCTTCTATCCGCGGGCGCAGTCCGTGAGCTGCACGAGCTCGGGAATGATATTTTAGAGCTTTTTACTTTAAGCTACGCTATTTATTGGTATAACTACTCAACTGAGATGGGGAGCAGGGAACAACATAGGATACTTACAATTATCCTATGTTGTTGTATCGTAGTTGAGTAGTAATAGCAATGGAGTTGCTTTGTCAACTTGCAAGCTTTTTGGACTTTCCAGTATAATTCCCGACGACGTCAAAATATTTTTTATAGGATATAACGTAGCCTTCAGTACAAACCCCGTTCACTTCACTATCTCTATGCAAAAAGCATTTCGATCTGTTGCACCGATGCAACGTAAAAGAAGGACAAAGATACAAACAAACAAACTTACTTTACATTTAATATCAGTAAGATGTTTTGCACGTGACACGATTCCAGTTTTCACTGGAATCACATCAATGAGAGTTGGCTATTTTAATAGAACTGGGTTCTATCAAAGGGAGGGCGCGCCACTTTGAAGCAGGCAGTTGTTTCCAATCCGGGCTCTCGACTTCTCAGAATTCACACTTAAATATAATTATCGTGATCGTGTATTTCAAATTTCACTTTGAAAGGAGGCTGCGATAGGTTCTGGTACAGTGCAACTCAATGTATGGAATATTAAGCTACAGTATTTCCGAAAAATACCATCATTTTTACCTCGTTAATAACCCATATCGTTCCCAAAGTAGGGGCACAGGTTTCTTCCCATCAGGCGCGGATCCAGGGGGGGGGGGGCAATGGGTGCAATTGCCCCCCCTGAAGCCTGATCGAAGTACTAAAACTTCTATAAAATGCAAATAAATAGAGGCATTTCTTAACTATTCAAAAAATTTCGCGCTCGCTGCGCTCGCGATTTTTTATATTACGTAGTGGTCTAATACCATCAACAGCTTCAAAAATACGGGTACACTGAAAATTTGCCCCCCCCCCTGAACAAAATCCTGGATCCGCGCCTGCTTCCCATACCTAAGGAAGTTTAGGCCATACTCCACAAACGGGGGCCAAAACCAGATTGGTGGAGGTATCGAGGCTATTGGCCAACCCCAGTGTTAGAAGTTTTCAAGACGCTTATAATAGCAGCCAGCACCAACCGCTTTACGTGCAAAATCAAAATCAAAATGTTTTTTATTTAAGTAGATGTTTTGCACATACTTTTAAATCGTCTTTTTTTTCTACCTAAGTAGTACAAAGTTCCTACCACGCGGAACTTGTACACTCAACGTTTCGGGAAGTGTTTCCGAAGCGAGAAGTGCTTTGCGAAAAACTGAAACGGTCGAGATAAATGCCACTAACAGTTACACCCATCTAGGTTATGGCCGTGTCTGTGATGGCTCACCGCTTCATCGCGATCGTTTTAGCTCATACAAAAGCTTATGTGCAAAGCATGGGTGTTTGTTTGTTTATTTATTTGTTTGTTTGTTTGTTCCACTTTCACGCCGAAACTACCGAACAGATTTGGATGAAATTTGGTAGGTAGATAGACAAAGCACTCGGCTAACACATAGGATACTTTTTATCCCGGAAAACTTAAGGGTTCCCGGAGCAATGCTTAAAAACTCAACGTTTCCACGTCGTCACTAGATGTTGCCACCTTAACATTTTCTTTCTCTCCGGACCCAATTCTGAAGTTCACACAGACGAAGTCGCGGCCGGAAGCTATTTAGTCACATGGCGAATTATATGTAGTTGGATCCAGACTCTTGAGGAATATTTGCGACACTCAGTCCGTTGAATAATAAATCTTGTATTTTGTATTCAAGGGATAAACAGACACCTTTCAAATTTCTAAAGGACAAAGCTGTATGAATACAGTAAAAATTAAAACGACATTTTTACATCGCGTGTGTGTATTATAAAAGAAAATCACAAAATCATGATCACCTCTGGACCTCGGGGTGTTATTGCAGGTATTTTGAGCCTTCATTATTTTTCATACGTTATTTTATACGTGGTTATATAGACTGACTCGGTGGCTAAGTGGTTAGCGATCCTGACCTCTTATCCGAGAGTCGTGGGTTCGATCCCCACACAGGGCAAACTTTTCTGTGATGAGCAGATTTGTTTGCTCTGAGTCTGGGTGTATTATATCTATATATGTATGTATTTAAAAGTATATGTGTATGTATATCAGTCTCTGGTTCCCAAGATACAGGGAATCCTAGTTTGGGGCCAGATGACCGTGTGTGATTTGTCCCGGATATTATTATTATATTATACACATGTTTCCTACACCGTCATTTACGAAGTAAATATCTTTAACAAATACCACCTGTTTAGTATCCAACCATGAAACGTAACCATGTGGAACTATGTAGCGTAAACGGAACAGAATATACGAGTATTAACAAAACAAAAATGTCACCCCTTTGACAAATAACATGATAATAACCATAATTATTTTTTTTGTTTTATTTTACCCCGAGATGGGAAAGGCAAAGGATCAGAGCAATACAGCCTAGTCGGTTGAACATCATTTGTCATATTTAAGGCCAAAAGCCATTTCTTCCGTATTTCTTCGTCTTCATAGAAAAATTCAATTAAGGCCAAAGCCATTTCTATCGTCTTTGAATTTCCTATTCTATACCAAAATGATAGCACTTTTGATTAAGATTTCATGGAATTCTTGAGAGCACTCGAAACACAGTCTACATACTTTTATTTCATTATCCTACATATTAGACACTTAAATAGCACTTTATTGAACAATACACTATCAATATTATGCATTAAAAACCACACTATCTATTTTTTCTGACAATAAAATAAAACCGACAAACTCTTGCTACGAGTTCCCGCCAAAAAGTCCAATAACCATATTTAAATATTCGAATGAATATATAGTTTTTTGGCAGAGGTGGCAAACGAGTAGACGAATCACCTGATGGTAAGTGATTACCGCCGCGCATAGACACCCGCAACACCAGAGGAGTCACAAGTGCGTTGCCGGCCTTTGATATGGGAGTACGCTCTTTTCTTGAATGAATGAAAACACTTTATTGCACAACATAAACAGGAAAATTACAAGATTTGTAAAAACTATTGAAAGGTTCCACTATGCACCTCCTCATTCATCATCAGATCAGCTCAATTGAACCAAAATATTGTACTGTCATTGGTATTACATACATGTGCAACGACAATTAAAAGTTGGTACAATTCGACTTCCAAGATCAGCTGTTATCATACAAAGTCAGTTAGTTACAAGCGAAGCTAATAAGAAGTGTTAAAAAACCCAGCTAAAGTGGTTATTTAACGTTTTTAAACAAAAAACTTCACAGACGAAATGTTAAAAACCTTGATAATCAGCTTCCTATTAATACCTCGGACGAGCTCATCCCTGTGAAGGACTACTACCCACATGAGACTCCGCATTGTTGTCAGCATCGATCCGCGACAGTGAAAGCGGTGACGACATCGGCGCACGCCACCTTTATGTAATGCTCTAGCTGCGCGGGCGCCGCATGTCCATCTACGATTCAGGGTTCAATAACTATGTTAGCTTAGTACTCATTATGTCTATCTTTAATTGATTGGCGTTGAATAACTACAATTCAGCGACGATTTCTCGAGTTTGGCCTCAATTTTTTAAAGCTTAATCTGCGTCAAACCATTACAGAACATCGAGAATCGTTGCTGTCGAAAAGTCATCAGATCGAATTGACATAATATCGAAAGAAAACTAAGTTACAAAGAAAAGAACCAAATAAATGAACAGCTCTTTAAATAATAAACTTGTAAACACATATTTTTTGTGCTGATATGTTATAGCTAGGAGTTCAACCTTTCCAGTAATGGGGTCAGTAGATGAGACAACGGATAGCTTAAAAAATACAAGTTTTGGTGGCTTGGTTTTTTTATGGCAGAGGTGGCAAACGAACAGACAGATCACCTGATGGTAAGCGATTACCGCCGCCCATAGACACCCGCAACACCAGACGAGTCACAAGGGCGCTGCCGGCCTTTGATATGGGAGTACGCTCTTTTCTTGAAGGTTTGAATAATAAACTACGGTTCAAATCACACACGGTTATCTGGAACCATCAACACATACAATACTCATATACTCTAAAATACATACATATACAGATATTACACAACCAGACACAGAAAAAACAAATATACTTAGCACACAAATGTTTGCCTTGGGTGAGAATCGAGCCAAGACACTCAACGGAGAAGTCAACATACGTATGTTGCGGTGATCGCAATTTCCTTTGAATTTGTTTTTTTATTTTCTATTGCATTTTCTACACTTTTTTAAATTTTTAATCGTATTCATTTATTGTTAACATCAAGTGATATTTCCCGACCATACAAAAGATATCAACGAGTGATGCAACTTTTTAATTTGTAAGTAATATCTACGGAAAAAATTGCATCAACTATTTCATTACAGCCTGCATGTAAACTAACGCAACTAATCACCTTTACACAAAATTTTGGAGTTTTAATCAGCACCTGTATGTTTTCAGTTCCACTTTCTTGTTTCCCCGTTACTTACTTAAGAAATGTTATAAAGTAAATTAAAAAATAATAAAGCTAAACAACATCTAGAAACTGACATTGAACTTAACAGGACCGTGAACTCTATCAAATGTAAATTATGAAAAAACAACTAAATTACTTAGCTCTTTTATTATATTTTATAATGACGTCATTATATTTTTGTATGTTTTATTTACAGACATGACATTGTATAATTCATTTATTGATCTAGCATTAAGATGTAATAGAATATCAGACTTTTTTTGAAAAATGTGTTGGAGGGAGTTTCTTTAGGGCCCGCCGTTTCTTCTCACTCCGCAAACGCTTCCCGAAACGGTGGGTATACGAGTTCCGAGTGGTAGGAACCTCGTATTAGGTAGATGAAAGAATGACGTTCGAAAAGTGTACACTGTTACCTACTTCGAATAAAATATTTTCATTTTCATTACCCTCGTAAGGCCCAACGTCCTATTTTTAGGACATGCATGGGCTTAGTAGAAGTTCAGACATGACTGATTTTCGAACCCGTATTACGATTTGAATGTTGGCTCCATTTCTGAATGAACCATATTTGAGGTCAAGCGTTAGGGTATTTTTTTTAGGTCGTTGGGCCGCAATGACTACCTGCCTAAATTTAGCTTGGGCTTTACGAGGTTAAAATTTTGGAAAAACTTACTTGGACTTTTTTACATGTAAAACGTTTAATTTGCATAAAAAAATGTATTTAATAATCAAACAACGATATTTAATAATGACGTCATGATTACTGAACTTAATAGTGAATAATTAACATTTCCATAGCAAAATGTCACATTTGATACAAAATATCTCACATGACTTCCAGCTAACTACCGTATTATGTGCGCCTTTTGCAAACGAAATTGTACTTCGAGCGCACTAATTAAGCTGAGTTTATACGGGTATCACGCTCGTGTTGCTGGCGTAGATAATTGCAATTTAAATACTGTAGACTCAATCGAGATTTACTAGAGATGACTAGTAAAATCTGTAACTTTTATCATCTGAAATAAAACGCTTATTACTCACAATTTTGCGTCATATAAAAACAATATTTTTGTAATTTTTTTAATTTAAATTAATTAATTTAAAACTCATTCTTTTGTGATTTAAAAAAACTGAAATGTAATATTTTTTAAATAGATTGAAAAAAATCAAAAAACTATATTATGTATGTCACAGGTCACATAAAGAAATCATAGAAAATGTCTGTCTGATGCTTCCTTTTATGAAATTTTATTTAAAATTATTTTTGACTGACTCGGTGGCTAAGTGGTTAGTGATCCGAGGGTCGTGGGTTAGATCCCCACACAGGGCAAACTTTTCTGTAATGAACAGAATTGTTTGCTCTGAGTCTGGGTGTATTATATATATATATATATATATATATATATATATATATATATATATATATGTATGTATTTAAAAGTATATGTGTATGTATATCAGTCTCTGGTTCCCAAGATACAGGGAATTCTAGTTTGGGGCCAGATGACCGTGTGTGATTTGTCCCAGATATTTTTTTAAAGCTGCTTTTACTGCATTTTACTGCTTATCCTTAAAATATACGTTTCGTAAGCTATCCTCGCCGGGGTTTCCCTAGGCGAGTCGGGCCACGTGCGGTTCTTGCGCAACATGCGCACACGCCGGGCGCCGCCAATTCGCGCAACCGGCGGCGCAGCGCCACTTTCTCGGCGTGACTCATCATTGCGGTCTGACATCATACGATATTATGTTATGTGCCCCAAAATTTGGCGGATCCACACACTCCGAAAAACACAAAGATCCGGCTAAACGCTTATAAAAGTACCGAAGCTGATAATTATCGTAGAATTAAACAACTTTGTCAAAGAACCTTAAGTGTTTATAACTAGTGAATAGGAATTCAAAGTTTTGCGAATTTGTTTAGTGAATTTTCGTGGCAATGCAATGAGCATAGTTGCTTATAAATCCATGGTGGCAACTCTACACAAGTGACATATTTAGGTCTATTTTACCTACAAATACGAATAGACATAAATTCATCATGCGTCAAATTGTTGAGCGCTGCGTAGAGAAACACTTATTGCTCTCAGTGGATTCCGGGCCTAAAGACACGACAACTTGTTCGGAAGCTGACTGCGTAGGTTTAGTTAATTTGTAGTAGGATGCGATATTGTCGCTCGATCCTTTCGATTTCTCCTCTTAAGTGTATCAACGGTCTTTATAAGGCACCCGGCTTTTTGAAGATTTCACTTCATCCCATTTTTGGAGTTTAGTTATTTTCCAAATAAATTATCTAATTTAAACATGCTGCGAATTAAATTAAAATAATTTTATTCTTGACTCTATCAGGAAAGGCTTTATAGCGAATTTTTAGTTCTAATAATTATATTTGTCCACAGATATTGTTTCGTAATGAACATGACAATTTCGTCTGTTGCAGGGATAATTATAATGATGTCGCAAACAAGATGCCAGTATCCAGCTCACCCGGGTAGGTATGCATCATTCTTCAAATTGTCTATTTTTTTATCTCATTCAACAATCATAGATTACAGACAGGCTTTCATTGTTTCAGTTACATATGTGCCGAGCCCGGGTGGGTACAACCCGTATGTGCAACCACGCAACCCGCCATGGCATCAGTTCTCTTCGCCTAGAAAAAGATCGCCAGATGTCACGTTGAACTATTACAGCAGATCAAACCACCAACATGTCTCATATAGCCAATCGCCATTCCTTCGGACCGGGTTTGAGGCTCCGTATGTCCCCAGCCAAGCTGGTCCACTGCCAATCGATCTCATCAACTCAGAGAGTCGTAGAAACGACAACGATGGCAGATTACTATCAGATTCGGCGTTCACGAAAATATCAGAAACCCTCGGAGCAATCAATACCGTCGGGCATTACTTAGTCGACATGGTCAATGAGAATGAGAGGAATGAAACAGATCCTAATCTGCAACAGCTGCCGCAAGCGATTTACACTATAAGTAAAAACGTTCTTGGGAGAAACGTCACAGATAAAATAGCACCTATAGTCAAGAAGGCGCTGCCTAGAGTGCTTCCTGATGCACCTATCACGAAAATAGCAACCGGTGGTGAAAGCGACTCGAAGTCGTGCACTACTCCAGAGGGAGAGGTCGGCGTTTGCGAGGACCTGAGTAACTGCCCGCAACTACTCTTAAACTTGGTCAATTTAAGAGAGTCTCTTTGCTTCAAGGACCTCTTTGTTCCTGGCGTATGCTGTCCGAAGAACGGTGTCGTGCCAGCGACACCTTTAGTCGAAAAGCCTATCGTTTCCACGACCACTAAGCCCACATTCCTAGTACCAGTGACCACTCAGCGGCCTATACAAAAGCCTCCAACTACCAAGAAGCCGAATGCTATCCTGGTGCTGACGACGAAGAGGCCGAAGCCGACAACCGTGGCTACCAGCCGCCCCACCACCGCAGTCACCACTACCTTAAAACCCTCCACCACAACCTTTTTTACTGTGCCACCGCCATTTATTGGCAACTACTCCAACGTTGTTGATGTCAATGGTAAATTTCGAATGACGCTTTGATTTAAAATTTTGCATTTTGGAATCGTTTATTTCATGTTTGAAATCGGAAATGATTATTTATTATAACTTTGATGAAATACAACAGTCTTAAAGTTTGGTAAACGCCAAAGCAGCAAAATTTGTCGAATTTTTGTAATCCTACAAAAATATCCAAATTTTACTACCTACGTTGTGGCGACCTCTATTCTATATATTGGGCATTGACAAACAGAAACTGTGTCTTCCAGAATGCGGCCAACGCGAGGACGAGGGCGGGCGCATCGTGGGGGGCACGGAGTCTAAACCCGGCGCCTGGCCCTGGATGGCCGCCATCTACCTGCATGGCAACAAGCGGCGGGAATTCTGGTGCGGAGGGACCTTGGTCGGCAAGAGACATGTGCTCACAGCAGCGCACTGCACCAGAGATTCCAAGCAGAGACCGTAAGTTCTGTATTCACACAAATGGATACGTTTTTAATTTCTTTTCTGAGTGTTTTCTATATAAGTGTATGTATGCACTTATTTATATTTCAATGAGCAAAACACAATCTGTAATAATGATTTGTTCCAGTTTTGGTTGTTTACCGTAAATGAGTTTTATTTTCCTACAGATTTTAAATGGTCTACAGATAAACTTATTTTCGCTCGACTCAATATATCAATTACCAAAAATACTATCTTGTTGTTTCCGTATGCAGATTCCCAGCGCGCCAGTTTAGCGTGCGCCTTGGAGACGTGGACTTATCGCGGGAAGACGAACCTTCCCGCCCCGTCACCCTAAGAGTGACTGCCGTCCGGGCACATGAGCAGTTCTCTCGCGTCGGCTTCTACAACGACATAGCGCTACTTGTGCTGGCAGGTGAGATAATCTATTGACCTTTATTTGTATCATATACGAAGTGGACTTATCGGGAGATGAACTGTTTCGCCTCATCGCACTGTGATTCACCAGTTGGCAATGGGTTAAACTTGTACAACGATATGACTGTGATGGCAAGTAAGAGATTTATCTGGGCTTTGTTTCATTATTTAAAAGTGGGTTTATTGCGACAAATTGAACAGTAAGCGCTGCTTATGCTGGGTCGCCAGGAGAAAGGTTTTTTATTTTTGTTTGTATTTTGTACGTGGACTTTTTTTTGTGAGCTTACATTGATAGATTTACCATTGTATTTAATATCCAAAACTGATTAACCCTTGGCAAGTATTCTTTCCTGATGGTGCTCGGCTTTACTTAGATTCCCCAATCCTAGTTATAGAGAACTGGCTATCTTCTCTATCTACATGCGAGAAACATCAATTCTGTTGACACTGATTGCTACTACGACGGTAGCAAGTCAGGTCTACCACCTACCAAACCACGTCTTACAAACGTACGTTATGTCATTATGACTGACTTTTTGCTATTTGCTTTGACTTTTGATTAAACTCTCTCATTTGGAACACAATTTGTTTAATTTATTTAATATTATTCCGTACAGTCCACTTTTATCGAGGTCAACAGCACTCAAATATAAGTAAAATTTTGTTTATTCCAGAGAACGTGCTAAAGTCCAAGTTCGTGATCCCGATCTGCTTGCCACAGGGCGAGCTGGCGCGACAGCAGTTCGACGGAGCCGTCGCCACCGTCGTCGGGTGGGGCACCACCAGGTACCCTCATCTCACCCTAACTCCACCTAGCCACTTGAACATTAACACCCTTAGTACCTCTTAGACACACCCACTAATGCCCACACTTTTATACAATAGCTTTACCCGACTATACCTGGAATATTAAATATTATATGCCGACTATTAGTATATTACATCTTATATGATACATCCGAAATCGCTCACTCGATTTATGAGACTAATATTTGTTCTCAGTAGGTAAGTAACATCCTCATAAGAGAGATTATTTTTCAAGTTGGTAACTGTCAAATAAATGCCAGTTACAGTTTATTTTTAGTGTTGTGTACGCAATAAAGAATTAACATAAAAACAAATGCATCGCAGATAGATATGTACCGTTCACCTTTTATAATTAACGGACATAACCTCTAAAATATAAAAACATCAAAAAGAACAACACTTTTAATCTAATAACTATAAAGTTAATAACAATACTGTAATCGATTTGCACGACCGCCCTTGGCCGAGCGCAGTTGAATAGTATCGGATGCCCAATTTCTGCGGTAGCGAGTGTATAATAGCATTACTAATGAAATTACTCTAAGCTCAGCACCAAAGACGCGACATCCCTATAATCAATGCGGAACTAAGCTGCCAGCTCCTTCCCTACATTGTTGATTTAACTGTATTGTATAATATAAAAGAGTATTGTCTATTTGTCTTGCTTGAACCGGTAGTGTACACTGTACAGTGCAGCTTGCATGGTCGCGTCGATCGCTTAGGTTAACTGACTAAAGACACGAATGACCAGAGGATATGTAACCTGAATGCGTTTTACTGTTATTAACATTTATTGCGGCTGTTATGGTGCACCGCAAGCCACGTTAAACCGTTGTGCCGGTTGTTATCACAAGATGGCAGTCGGTAAGCCAAATCAGAGGCCCAATTCTTACTATTTAGGTATTTTTTACATAATTTATTTTAGCATAAATGAATTTATTTTAGCATAAATTAATTTTTCTTAATACACATTCGATAATGTAAAATAACTCTAATAAAAAGTTGCATATCATTAAATACCCTAATGCAAGCAGACATCCAAATTCAGGGCAAACATTTCTGTGATGATCAGATTTATTTGCTCTGTATATAGTTATATTATATCAGTCTCTCGTTTCCAATAATACCGGAAATCCTCCAGGATCCACTGGGACCAGATGACCGTGTGATTTGTCCCCGGATAATTATCATCCAAGCGAGCTTCCAGCGAAGTGGACATTTCGAGTATTTATTAGCACAATTCATCTTTTAGACACAGTAAAATACAATACCTACATCGGAAAAGGGAACAACGGGTCACTACACACAATGTGTTATTAGTTAGCAAGTTTGCTTTGTCCAGTGGATGGCTATGATACTGCAGGCATCTCATCCTCTCAAAACCACTACTAGTTAGTATGTTACTCCATACTGAAGCCTGAGAGGTCATTAGGGCGACCGCTGGGTCTGCCTCAAAAACGCCGCTGCGGTATAAACAAATGTCGTGTTCTTTGTGCAACACACCCTTTACGTACGTGTTGTCTATGAATGCAATATTTATTACGTAGTACTACTATACATGGAATAGCTAAATAATATAATAATATTCGCAAACCGACTAAAGTTCTTTATCATTCAGTTTTGAGACTTGTAAAAAGATACGAGACACAGATCAAACAAAAGACAATGCCCGAGTAAGCCATACTGTTATGCTCCAGCTCGAAAATACGCGATGCACTCTTACCTATTACACGAATGATTGATATATGAAACGATAGCTGTTTATTTGTAATATAAACCCGATTTTCTATTGTATCTTCAAAAGTTTTGAACACAGAACTATTAAATGTTAAGGTAAAGTTGTATAAGGTAAGTAACATTATTAACAATGTTACATAAAGTAACAATCGGGTAATAACGGACAATATAATGTGAGTGCCTGCAATTACGGTGCAAAAATCTCTATAGACGGGTATCCTGCTTTGCTATCCATAGAAATGTTGTGCCTGGGGTAGGAATGGAACTCATGACTCTCGTAGTAGAAGTTAGGAGCGCTAGCCGCGAAACTACCGAGTCACTCAAAGAAGTTATCTTCATCCTTTGCTAAGTGACACGTCACGCGCGTGTGGCTGGCTTAAGATGATTACCTTTGCATAACCCAGCGGACACCCTTAGTTGTATAACTACGCCAATTAAACCTTACACGTGTAACCTAGAAAATTGGAATAATTCTGACCTGGAAGGCAATTTGCGCATGGCGGAAGCTACCACATTTTCTGTTTACAAACATGTTCACAATATGCACAGCAAGTGCACTTTGGAACTTGTTACCGTGACATGAAAGGGACTATGGTTCATTCCAATCAAAAAAAAGCAAAAGGTAAATAAAGATAGTATGCATCTGACATTGACATGTGTCATTTCCATAGTAAGTTTGTTTACCTTTTGCTTTTTTTTTGATTGGAATGAACTATACGTGATGATACTCAACTCGTTCATAACTTCTAATGTACTTTTAAACTTACTTTTACTAACGGTTTTTTTTTTATTCGAAAAGGAGAACATGCAGAGGAAACCTGCAAACTATGTATCTATTGTTGTGTACACACGTAAAGGACTGTTAAGAAAATGAAAATATTTTTTTCGAAGTAGGTAGCAGTATACACTTTTCGAAGATCATTCTTTTGTCTACCTAATACGAGGTTCCACTTGGAACTCGTATACCCGCCGTTTCGGGAAGTGTTTCCGGAGTGGGAAGTGACACCGCCGGCCTAAAAAACTCCCTCTAACTCCTTTTTTTTTTTTAATTACGCTTTTACGTCTTAATTTAAGGTCAAGGGTTGATTTATATAATACTCTATTTTTTTTAAAGGATTGAAAAAAGATAAAAGTAAATTGCAATTTATTTATTCGTATGGCATTTTGAGTCGCTCTACTGCAATTAGAAAGCTAATTACTAACAATTTTGAAACGCCAATGACCATAGCAGGCCTGTTCACACGGACAGCACCCGATTACGATTAATTTTACAATTTACCCGTTTAATAATTTAGCACCCGATCATTATGGAAAACTTAATGATTTGATAACCGTTTCATAATTCATCAGATACGGTGGCAGCGAGAGTTCGAGGCAGCTGGAAGCTAAGCTACCCGTTTGGCGTAACGAGGACTGCGATCGAGCGTACTTTCAGCCCATCACCGACACGTTCTTGTGCGCGGGATACTCGCGAGGCGGCGTCGACGCATGCCAGGTATTTTTTTTTGTGTGAGATGGCAAAAGGCTGACTTCCCCCCGGGATGGAAAGCGGCATCCGCCGCCTGTGAGCATCTATAACCCCAGAAGAGTAATCAATGCCTTGCCGATCTTGAGAGCTTAGATGGAATACCTCTTATGTCGGTAATTACGCTGGCTATCTCACGCCACCCGCCGGCACACAGCGCGCTGCTGGCGGCAGGTACAGAGCGAGCAGTGGTACCCACCCAGTCGGACCTTGCATAATAATAAGGTCCAGATAGGTACACCATTCTTCACCCAGCCCACTAATTACATAACGAAAAGTTTCCAGCCAGGCATTACAGTCCTATCACGTTTGATGTGGGTAGACAAGACATGAGAGTCACGGATTACGTTGCGATTACGATTTTCTAACTGCCAGAAATAGCAAAATTTCTGCAGATTCGTGTTTTGAATGGCAGAAACACGAAACGTAACGCGTGATCTGGCCAGGCGTTACGTTCCTTATAATACGTGATCATCGGGATGTATAAAATTTTTGTATAATAGAATATTTACCATCTTTTACATAATTTGTCCGTCCACTGGGAATTTTCCTCGGGTGGTAATGTATTAGCTGAAGTATATGAAAAGAGCCCTCCGGTACTTCCATAGGCGAAGTCCCCCCACCTCCGTGAAGATTCTGATGGCACCATATGATAGTACACCCAAACAGAAGCAATGTCTCAACAGGACCATCCCTCTATTTCTTATAGATTTTGAGCTAGTAGGTCTAAAAACCATAGCATCTTTCTAGACTTTGGAAAGAGGTCCAATTATGGGGACTGCGGAACTTAACTAAGAGTCAAAAGCTGCACAAAAATATATTTATTTCAAGTCACGACAATCGCAGCATCAACATCTTTTTAAAATCACAAAAGAATAAAAACTCCACAAAATTGTATGTTATTCATATCAAGTGACACCGTAAATATATGTTGTTAGGCATTTAATGTGCTTTCAAATGATATATTTTTGATCACTATATGTATGGGGAAACATGGTAGAAAAACAAATCAAAGTCAAGGATCACCCATGATGGATAATTGACACAGTTTTAATTTTTAAATAAACAATCAATCATATATATAGGTATATGTAATGTAACCTATGTTAACGATTGATCGTTTATCATCATTGACATAAATAATTAAGAATGTGTCAATTATCCATCATGGGTGATCCTTGACTTTTGATTCATTTTTCTACCATGTTTCCCCATACGAATAAATATATCATTTGAATCCATATTAAATACCTAACAACATTTGTTTACGGTGTCGCATACATGAATAAGACACAATTTTATGGAATTTTATTTTTTTGTGATCTAAAAAAGATGTTGATGCTGCGAATGTCGTGACTTGAAGCAAATATTTTTTTGTGCAGCTTTTGACTCTTAGTTAAGTTCCGCAGTCCTCATAATTGGACCTTTTTCCAAAGTCAAGAAAGATGCTATGGTTTTTAGACCTACTTGACCCTATAGCTCGAAATCTATAAGAAATAGAGGAATGGTCCTGTTGAGACATTGATTCTGCTTAAGGTATACTATCATATGGTGCCATCAGGATCTCTTCACGGAGGTGGGGGGACTTCGCCTATGGAAGTACCGGAGGGCTCTTTTCACATAGCATGGGGAACTTTCCTCAAACACAACAAAGCATGGCAACGTACCGTAAGCATGTGTATGAAAAAGTAAACCTAACCTATTATTAACTCTATGGTCTGGCCCCCAGGGTGACTCGGGAGGCCCGCTGATGCTACAGGCCAATGGACGATGGACACAGATTGGCGTGGTGTCGTTCGGCAACAAGTGCGGGGAACCGGGGTACCCTGGAGTCTATACCAGGCTCACGCACTACCTGTCGTGGCTACAGCAGAACCTCGTGTGATCCAACAACGAATGTCTAATTAAAGAAATCTTTACTCAGTATTTTGTTACAGATAAATTAACAGTAGTAAAGGTTACGAAAAGTTTTATTATGAATCTTTATTTGAGGAACCAAAAAAGAGAATAAGACGAAAAAGTCGATTAAGTTTGTACAATGTAGAATCATTTTCAAATTGAAATCAAAAATCGTTTTTAAACGATATAGGATAAAGGACGATTAAAGGGTGGGTTATGTTAAAGAATATTATAATACAGGAAACCAAATCAATTTCATTAACTGAAGCAAAGTTTGAATTATTACGCACTTAAATTTAGTTTATACGTAATAGTTGAATCTAAAAGATTTATCCCCAGCTAAACGCAGCACTCTATTTTAAAAAACTATGCCGTAACCAAAAGTGAACATTCTTGGAGCCATGAGTGAACACAAATAACTATTGCTACTAAAATGTTCTGGTTCAATAAAACTGATTGTAAAGTCTGCACGTGACCTTGACAGTTAATTTCAATTTCAAGTAAATCTCAACTCGAGCAATATTGACAGAATTCGAGGAAGCCTCAAAGCATTTGACAGAGCAATATTCAACATGAACTTGGGGTATCTTAAATATAAGACTTTGATGATTTCTACTTTGTGATAATATTCCAAGAAATGTTTGCTCTATAAACTGGCTATTGAGACGACTATGTCGTTCAAGATCTCCGTCCCAAAAGGAATGTGTACTTTCATTTACTTCATTCTAACAAGTTTATTTGTTTTTGTTTTTATATATTATGTGTTTTGGTATCAGTGTTTTCCTTTGTGTAATTTGGTATCAGTATTTTCCCAGAATGGTTAAACATGATCAAACACATAAGTCTAGTTCACAGAAGTACTGAATGCTCTGTGAGTGTAAACAGTTCAAGTAAGCGTATAATTATAATAAGTTCATAGGATTTTGATTCGCAGAAAACATCATTATATCTAACTTTTATTTTTAATTTGGATGTAGCAAACGTTGCTTTATGTTTGTTTAGATGATAATGCAGAAACATGATAATTGTTCTGACAAGACCCAGCACAGAGCTTATTCCGTATCACTGGAGCACTACAGGAAAAATACGCTGAGTTCAAGGCTACCTCAAGAAAAATATAACATTTGCACAATAGCGGCGCAATGAGCACCGGGAGGACTCCCGTGGATTCTCCGAAACGGATTAAAGGTAATCAATATAGAGCGAGTTCAGAAGAAAACGTGATCCCGATAGTTCAAGGATCACCTGTATAAAGAAAATTGCTCATTAAATGTCATTTATTTGATGTAACATACGAACAAGAAGATCATTTGAAGCGAGCACAAGGTCGTTGTCATGGTTACCTTCTAGCGAGGTTTTCTTTGATAATATGAGACCGAACTGGCATCAGCTCGCAAGGATGAAGAGATGCAATAATCATGTTGTTGTGTTATTACCTACAACCATGGGTTGAGGTGTAAGGGAGGGGGCATCTGGAAACCCCCTCCTTCTACAGATACGGTTTTAGGAAAGGTTCATCCAGCCAGATTCAAAATCAAGTAAAAGTTCTTAAAGAATTTTCTTTACAAACAATAGTGCTATGGATTTTTTAACAGACTCGCTTCGCTCGCTTTTTCGACGTCCTTTTATCGATGTTAGGTGTCAGCGATGCGGGCCGAACTAACGTACGTTCTGTAGCAAGGCACAGCAAACTTGTCGACTGTTTTATTCTACCAGAATTTTATCCAGAAGCCAGCGGACTCCATTCGCAATCCTTTGTCCAGGTGTTGTTTTGGTCAACTCCCTTTTCAGGAGTGATAGTATACATTATACTGATCCCAAAACAATAAACCTTGTTTTAAAAAAAAAGTTATTTTGTAGCATAAGCACAGAGTGAGAGTTGCGGGGGAATCTGATCAGGTCTCTGGGGAGTCTGGACTCGTTTATAACTATGGCTCAGAAAATCAGGAATGAGGAACGAACCTTCAATAATCGCGAACTTTAGTGCAAGTAAGAACTCAAAAAGCTCGCAAGTGTGCGACAAACTGTGCTTCACGAAAAGTCTTAAATGGAGCCGGCCATCACTGAGTGTCAAACTATAAATAAATATAAGTATTTTCAAAACAACCCGAGACCTTTATCAGCAACATAATATGATAGTATTAGTTACTTTATTTGACTCAACAGATGGGATTAAAATTTAACTCAATATTTTTTGTCCTCTCATACCTTAGAAGACGGTAGTCGACCAAAACAATACCCTGTACTGTTACAGATACCCTACTAGAACTCTCATCTATCTATCTATCAGCCGAAAGACGTCCACTGCTGGACAAAGGCCTCCCCCAAGGATTTCCACACCGACCGGTCCTGTGCGGCTCGCATCCAGCGGCTTCCTGCAACCTTTACCAGGTCATCGGTCCACCGAGTCGGAGGCCTGCCCACACTGCGCCTTCCGGTGCGCGGTCGCCATTCGAGAACTTTACTGCCCCAACGGCCATCTGTTCTACGAGCTATGTGCCCTGCCCACTCTTATGATAAGAATAAAATAAATATCCGGGAATAACGAAAACCTACAGAAACAAATTAGATACATATTCTTCCGTGTTCTAGTCTGATGTAAATGCAAAAAGCATAGCCCCATGTCTACGACAATATATACAGAGTGTCCAGTAAGTATAGGTAAAAACTGAAACTGGAGGTAGATCAGGTCATGACCTATGAGAATTTAAAATTTGATGTCATACATGATTGATTTTTTTTTAACTGTGACCTTTTCGTAAAAAATATTTGAATGCATTCGGTAGCCTGATTCTTTTGTTACATACAACAGAAAAACAAAATCTCAAAATATCTTTATTCACCTGCAATATCCCAAAAAAATACTAAAGGTAACAATTTCCTGAAATTAAAAAAAAACGCCATATCTCGGAAACCGTTAGGGTTTCACGACATCAAAGTTTAAATTCTGATGGGTCATGACCTGATCTAGGTACCTCCAGTTTCAGTTTTTACCTATACTTACTGGATACCATGTATATATGTATTTGCTGGGTCAGCGTGATACGATGCTGACTATATACAGGTGTAACAGAAAGGTGTGATAATACTTCAAGGTTGGCTTTTACTCATCAAACTGAACAACTTTTGTTCTGCAACTTTGTTCAAATCAGCTGGCGAACCAAGTTTGTATGAAAAGTCCGAAAATTTCTTTGCGATTTCAACAAAGTTGTAGGACAAAGTTGTTCAGTTTGATGGGTAAAAGCCAACCTTAAAGTATTATCACACCTTTCTGTTACACCCTGTATAATTGTGCCAAAAGGTTGCTTCCAAGGAAACACAGTGAAATTTTAACCACCTATGGGGAAACGACTACTGACCTTAGTAGCTCTAGAAACGGAAATTTATTGATAGCATACATAGGTCAATGTAATTTGTTTGGTTGTAATGTTCCGATATCGTATGTATATATAAAATATATTGATATATTATACAGGGTGTTAAAATGTGCGTTTGAAATTTTAAGGGGTTACTCAGAATCTAGTAAATATAGAATACAATCTACAATAATTTTTTTTCAGTTTCCTATACTAAATATGAACAATGAATAAAGAATTTGTATGGGAAACTGAAAAAAAATGTAGATCGTATGTTTTCAATATTTTTCCTGTATTCTATACTTTGTTCTGAGTAACCCCTTAAAATTTCAAATGCACGTTTTTAACACCTGTATATGTTTTCGTGTTACCACAATTTTTCCGTAGAAAACAAATCCTAAAAAACCGGTCCTTCTGAAATACCTGAGAAAAATAACTTCGGCAACAACTCATGAAATTAAACCAATTTCACTAAGTGAACAATAATCAATTCAAAATTTAAAGCATAAGTATTGGACTTAAGCTAAGCAAAATGTTATTTTTTGGGGAAAGTTGTTCAGTTTCTTATGGGGAACCAAATGACTTTTTTAAAGTAAACGGCTGAATTAGGAGTAACTGTAGGAGTTATACCTGTAATCGGATAAGGTTCCGTGTTTAAAAAAAACTGATCTAAAATATATAATTAGGTAGTAGAAAGCAATTTACGTTCCATTTAATAAGTCTCGCTTCGAAAAAAATCGTTGCAGTACCTACCGATATTGGTTATTTATATTCCCTCTTATCAAAAAAAAAACAAAGAAAAAAGTAATAAGTATTCTCTTGCTAATCCAAAACCACAAAGTCTCAACCATATGGACGGATTACTAAAACGCCAGATTATAGTATAAAAACAACAAATTTAGTAAAACGAGGATATTTTGGAATAATTATGTGTTTGTATTTAAAAATCAACTAACGTAACACAAATTACTTATGTTTTGAAAAAAAACCAGCCAAGTGCGAGTCGGACTCGCGCACTGAGGGTTTCGTATAAATTCATAATCATACAGGTCTTAAGGCGCTAAGTATAGCCAAATCGCAATATTCAATTCAAATTCTTGAAATAATGGTTAAAGCTATCACCATGGAAAAAATATATAACATACTTGAAACAATAAAAAACAAATTGTCTTGAACAGAATCATTAAAATCACAGAAACTTTGATGAAAAAAAAAATATCCTGTAAACCCTGTATTTTGCATTAATTGCAAATTCTCTCGGAAACACAATATTTGTTTATGTTGAAACCAACACACAAAAATCGGCCATTTTAATACATTCAATTTATCTTAAACGGATTTTTTTTAACTTATTTGAAAGCCAAGAAAAGTAATAAAAACATCGAAATCTCGAGAATTTTGCGTTCGGCCTTGACGTAATCGCCGCGACGGTACCCACACTCATCTGAACTTAAAATGATTGGCGTTACGGTCGTTAAATTATCATGCATCAACCTGCTCAGATTGAGTGTACTTCGCGCCTTAAACATCAAATTCTCAGGCCTGCAATCCCTTGAAGCTGAGAAAAGTTATGCCAACGCAGTCAAGAGATACGGCCGTTTTTGCCGCATATTTGGACACTCGCATGGGAATCAGCGAATATAGCGAGAGAGTACTGTACAAGCCCTCTCTTTTATGTCATGTCAACCTGGTAATGTTTTTCTTTGGGCCCCACGACACGGCCTAGTGTGAAGACTAAATGTATTTATTTATGTGAAATTCCTTAATTTCCTTTTTTCAAATACATTGTAAACGTAATAACGACTGTAGCATTATTTTCGACTGACATAAAATATAATAAATTACATACCTATATTAATATTTGGTTTAGATGTAAATTAACGGTAACGTAACGCAATGAAGGTAAATAATGTAAGTTAAATTTAGAATTAACAACATTGTAAAAGTATCGTAGTACTACACCTACCGAGTAGTCTATTGTAAATGTAAATAAAATGTAAACACGTGATTCTTTATTTTTTATTTACCAATAAAAATCTAGGAACCTACTCCTACAAAATGCCGACTGCCCTGAGAGTATTAAGAAATGAAATGAAATGAAAACACTTTATTGCACAACAAAACAGGAAAATAAAAAAATAAACATTAAAAAAATGTTATACAGGTAGGCGGTCTTATCGCTAAAAAGCGATCTCTTCCAGACAACCTTTAGGTGAAGGAAATCGCGTAAGAACATTATTATAGGGTAGTGCGCAATATCAATAATAATAAAAAAAAGTAAATACTGAACTTAAGAAACTACTAATATACATAGACCATACTATAAATATATAGGGTGACTTTAAATTAGTTCTTGATACCAAAGGATATGCATGTGCCCATGATTACAAACAACTTTCCCTAAGGAACCAACAGTCAAATCGCAAAAAAAAATTGGACTCTATACTAATTTGTCCAGTCCGTTGACCAATTTGTATGGAGGGTCCAAAACTTTTTTTGAGATTTGACTATGGGTTCCTTAGGGAAAGTTGTTTGTTATCACGAGCACATGCATAGGCTTTCGTATCAAGAACTAATTTAAAGTCACCCTATATACTTATAAGAGTTTATCCTTATTAAATATTATTAGATGTTGCTACGAGAAATACAAATAAATATGATGATTTAGTTTAATGTTAGTTACAGTAACAGGGTTCTTTTTTAAATTAAATTGTTTATTGGAGATTATCTTTAGAGCCCCACAACAAATATTATTTCTATAATGTTATTATGTTTCATAGACTTTCTTTATTATATATTATAATATAATATATAAAAGAAAAATAAATATCCAAGTAATCTGCGGTATTTCCGGACCGATACGACATTCAAACCTTCAAGAAAAGAGCGTACTCCCAAATCAAAGGCCGGCAACGCACTTGTGACTCCTCTGGTGTTGCGGGTGTCTATGCGCGGCGGTAATCGCTTACCATCAGGTGATCCGTCTGCTCGTTTGCCACCTCTGCCATAAAAAAAAAAAAAAAGTAAAAGTAAAATAAATAATATATAAACCTTCCAAATTGTCCGGGCGAAACTCGGTCACCCAGATATTTTCTGTAGTCAGCAGAATTGGTGTTGCTCTTTGTCGGGTGCATTATATCCATAATACAGGGAATCCTACTTTGGGACCAGCTGACCGCGTGTGATTTGTCCCGGATATTTATTTATTTAAAATTCTAGAGATTATAATATGTTATTCCAATCATCACAAGCCAAAAGCCAAAAATTGCTGAACAATAGCTTCCTCAAAGATTTCCACGACGAAGGGTCTTGCACTACCGTCGTCCAGCGGCTTACCGCAACCTTCATCAGGTCATCGATCCACCGAGTAGAAGGTCTACCTACGCTACGTCTTTGAGTGCGCGGTCGCCACTCGAGAACCCTCAGGGGTTCTCGGCGCCCGGCATAACTACAACTAACCCATTTCGACTGACTCGATGGCTAAGTGGTTAGCGATCCTGACCTCTGATCCGGAAGTCGTGGGTTCGATCCCCACACAGGGCAAACTTTTCTGTGATGAGCAGAATTGTTTGCTCTGAGTCTGGGTGTATAAAATCTATGTATTTAAATGTATATGTTCGTATGTATATCAGTCACTGGTTCCCAAGATACAGGGAATCCTAGTTTGGGGCCAGATGACCGTGTGTGATTTATCTCGGATATTATTATTATTATTTCACTAATAAAAACCCGACTACTGAATAAAATTTATCGTATACCAAATCTGTGTATCGATATGAATCTACGACACCTCCTCGCACTGCAAACCCTAAGACATACATGCATCATTCCTCATACATGCTTATATGCATACAAGTTTATCCTTAATTTGATCAGTCGCATTTTGTTATAATATTTTGTTATAATTCATCTCGCCTGTGCCTTGCGGACCAATGTTTGGTATACTTACGTACAAATCGAAATCACCAACTAAAATCAATAATGCAATGAAAATATTTATCAGAAATAGGTAGCAATAGCAGTAATAATTTTGGATCACGAAACCTGTTGCTGCACCGCATCGTTATGAGGATTGCAGCACTGACGATCATCGACCACACCTGAGCTAAGCGCATGCGTGCTTTACACCAAATATCGAAAAACTTACGACCTATTCACGTAATATCTAAAGTGATCAATTAAGTTTAATGAATGAACTTGATGTTAAATTCAACAACTAAACACCTCGAAGCGTTCGCCTCACTTATTTTTCTTTCAAGCGACTAAGAAAATAGATATTACACATACACCACACAACACAGCAAATCTACTCATCACAGAAATGTTTACCCTAGATGGGAATGAACTGACGACCCTCATATATCGAAGTCAGAAGTCCAGGAGCGCTAACCACTGACCCACCGAGTATGTCGAATAAACAAAACAGTCTTAAATAATACAAAGTAGGTGTGTACGCAACCCACAAGATTGTTCAATAAGTAGTGAACGAGAAATATAACATTGATTATATCATGAACATAGACAGGCACAAAAGTGATTCACTGCAATAAATAATTAGGTAAAAATAAAAAACGTATTTTAGGAAATCGAGGAATACTCAACATATCGTTGTAAGATCCAGGTTACACGCTCAGTCTGGCGTCAGTCTGGTCCATGAATGATGAGAGAATGATCGTGTAACCTACTGTCTGCCGTCAGTCTAGATTAACAGTGTACCGTGAAAATCATCCATCATTCTGGCGTCAGTCAAGACTGATGGACCAGACTGACGCCAGACTGAGCGTGTAACCTTGCTCTAAGACCAACCAAACTGTGGAATGAATTGTCGCCTGCGGTATTTCCGGACCGATACGACATTCAAACCTTCAAGAAAAGAGCGTACTCCCATATCAAAGGCCGGCAACGCACTTGTGACTCATCTGCTGTTGCGGGTGTCTATGGGCGGCGGTAATCGCTTACCATCAGGTGATCCGTCTGCTCGTTTGCCACCTCTGCCATAAAAAAAAAATAACAGGGCTTCTACTCATATTTACGACTAACGAATTTCTTGAAATCACGAAAAGGACATTCTTTATACAAGTGATCAGATGTTTGGAAAGTTAAAAATAGACTAGAACCTACCGACCTGGACCTATTGTGTATTCTGATGGTATTATAAAAGACTTTGGAACCATGATAGTTTAAGTTCAACATGAATTCCGCGCCAACTTAAACACCACGAAATATGAAATCGAGAAGAGGCTGCATATCTAGATGTAGGTTCGTCTCGTGCTAAAATAAAAAGAACCATGTTTTCCGAGCCGGACTTCAGACTACAAATGCAATCACAATTTGTTCTAAACCCACGTTCTAAACATAACCCGAGAGTGGACTGTCCCAAAAATAAAATATTAAGTATTGTTCAATTTTATTTTAATTTTTTTATTATAGATTTCAGCGCGTTTAGCAACACCTCACCTGATGTTAAGTGACGATTCTGCCGAAAATGTAGCACGCAAGCTCAAATAGTGCCTGTTCAGTGTTCACTCGCACCTTGAAGATTCCTAAATTGTACGAATCAGGGAGAGAACATAGCAGCAGGTAGAGAATTGCACTCCTTAACCGTCCACTTAATAATGCGTATAGGTGGAAATCTACGATGTCGTCCGATGATTGAATGGAGAAGGGGGTATGATATCGAGGGTTCACGGGCGACTTGTATTAAGCGACATTTTTGGAAACACAGGTAACCTCTACTTTAAAAATTTATTTCTTACAAAATACCTCACAAAAAATAACTTCTGAATAATATTTAAAATATTAAGAATATCGAGAATCTATATAATACTAAGAAGTTAAGTATTAATGATTATTTTTCTAAGAAATATTTTTTTTAATCAGTCTCCTGAACATTTCTAAAAATGTCGCTTAATACAAGTCGCCCGTGAACCCTCGATATGATGGGGGATGAGATTGTGAAGTTCCTGAGCACACTCTCCGAAATTAATCCTATAAAACACCTACTTTAACAGTGAACTAATTATTGTAAACTTTTATTGAAATTATAGAAACATGTATTTTTTAATGTTTTTCTAATTAGAACAGTACTCTATATTAAAGAATCATCGTCAATGTCAAACAATTTTAGAACAAAATTTCGTTTTTGACATTTGATAAAAGGTACCTACTCTGATGACTACGAGTCAACGGGTACTAAACTGGCATCTTAACGAACGGAAGCGAAAAAAGCCTCTAAAATCTATTTGAGCCAGATTACTTAGTACTAGCCTTTTTTCTATGGAACTAGGTACACAAAACTCAAACTCAAAAACTCAAAGTGGCTGAAAATCAATAGCATTTCATACCATAAAAACTTTAAGTTTCGAAAGTTTTAAGTTTTACAACTTTCATTACGAAACCCGCAATGATATCATTTGATCTGCTTATTATACAAATTTGGCCAATGTTCCTGGACGATTTGTAAAATCTGGTAAATATAATTATAAAAAGATAATTCAAAAAACTACGTCCCGAAAGGCACCTAAAATATACTGCAATCAAGTAGGTCTCCGTCACGGCTTCTCTCTCTGTTTTCTAAGCTTATTTAGGTAGGTACGATATAAAGAGCCGGTGTGACTAATACCGCCATCTCTTATATTTCAAGAGAACTAAATCAGGCGAGTTATTTGTAGGTGGCATTTATTTCAACCCTTTTGCAAAAGTCGCAAGGCGCGCCAAGCTCTCTTGGAATTGGGTGGTTATATGCTGATTGAAAAGTTCCGAAAATGGAGTTCGCTATTAGCGCCAATACCTCTACCAAGTACCCGTACCCAGCAACTGGAACACTACTATCACACAGTTTTAGAAATAATATGTTAGCCTGGATACGCATTATTCATGTCTGCCATTATAATTGACCACGCTGAATACGTTAAAAACAACAGACTTCAATCGCAACAACTCCAATTTTGCTATGTTTTTGTTGATTTTCTCAAAAACTGCTCAATTGATTTCGATAAAATTTATATGGGACCACCTGTGAAGTATACCCTTTTAAACAAAAAAAGAATTTTCCAAATCGGTTCAGGCGTGTTCGAGTAATCGGTGAACATACATAAAAAAAAACAAAGATTCCGACGAATTGAGAACCTCCTCATTTTTTTTGAAGTCGGTTAAAAATCACTTTGTTTATCGGTAAATAGTGCGTAAAAACTAGCACTGTAAAGGCAAAAGCAACAGAATACTACCTCGCGCGTGGTTCATGTAAAAAAAAATACGACACATAATTACAACATTATATTTTACAAAAAAAGATATACAATATTTAATTTATTTACACATGGGTTCATTAAAAAACAATTATGTATTGTAAATTATATTATAACAATTATATTGGATGAATTATTTACACTTACATGGGTAAATACTATGTTTGATTATACAAATGCAATTTTCATTTTTAAGCTTCATTGTTTTCAATTCCAAAGAAATTATACAGACTCTCGATTTTACATTTATTCCTCACATCACATTCTGTTTTGACGATGTCATCAGCTTTTTTGACATTACCTTTTTATAAGTATTGTATTACGGGGACGGCATTCCTTTTTTTTATTTAGTTTTGGTATTCCGTGAAACAGGATAGCAAACATTTTCCAACGTAGCTAAGAAATACTTCGATATAATTTACAACATAATATACATTTGTGATCCCACATTTTTATTTGTTTGACGGAGAAATTTATCGATACAGTGTATAAAAAAGTGCGTTTGAAGTTTTAAGGGGTTACTCAAAATCAAGTATTGAATTCAGGAAAAAAAAAAACGCATTTATTGTTGCCTTTTTCCGTTGAACAAACAAAATTTGGGGTTCAAAAAATTTTAATGTTGTCAATTTTTGTTTGCAAATAAGTCAAAATTTCTGTGACACGAAATGGCTATTCTCGAGTATAATGTGATGAGCTCATATATTTTTATCGCATTTTTTCTTGACTTGCGCTATAGTTCATCTCTTTGGCTGCAAATAGGTACCAAAATGTTTGCTATCGTTTAGTCACGAAACACGTTAACCCAGTAGAAACGGATGTTATAGGATTTGGATATTTTAAGAAACGGATGTTATGGGATTTGGATATTTTAAGAAACGGATGTTATGGGATTTGGATATTTTAGGAAATGGATGTTATGGGCACAAACGCCAGTTTCAGGTAAGTACCGACCCATAACCAAGATTCAATCTTAATGAAACCACCAATCATGCGAAGAATTCATTTGAAACTCATACCTGATATGGCTTTAGAGAAACCTTAAAGCTCTCGGACCTGCCTAAGTAATAAAGGGCCTATATGGTGCAAATCTGTATTATTCCCTTGTCCATTAGTAAGCCCTAAAGCTTTAAACACAAATAAATATAAACAATATAAAGACAAACTCTTTATAATGTTCGCTATGTTCAGATTTGTCAATATGCGTTGTGATTTTAAGAGGTTACTCGAATCAAGTATAGAACACAGGAAAAAATCCGCTCTTCAAATCTGTTTCAGAATCCCATACTGTGAATAGTGAACCAAAAATTAGTATGGAAAACTTAACAAAAAATTGAAGAGCGGATTTTTTCAATATTTTTCCTGTGTTCTGTACTTGATTCTGAGTAACCCCTTAAAATTGCAAACACCCTTTTTTACACCTGTATAAAAGTAGAACAGATAATAATAATATTTATATTTTTGCTAAATTGAATCAATGGTGCAGAAATACAAAGAAATACAATGGAAATAGTTTTAATCGAAATGCTGGAGTTTATGAATATATAAAAAAAATATATATATCTGCTTTCATACTAAAATTACACGCATTTAATCTCTTTTATTCTTATCAAATCTGACAGTAAGAGATAGTGTGTTGCCATACAGCGCTCTTAATCTACTTATCCTTTCAGTTAAGGGATAAGCCGCACAGCTTGTACCAAGCTGTTAACAATAATATCTTCAGGTCATAGACCCTTACTTAATTCTACACTATATACCCTTAAGTAGCTTCAATGCTACCTTCGCGTCTTTTGAAACTGTTTAAGGCTTTAAGACTGGCTATAGGAGTCGATAGTGGTAGAAGTCCATCAACATATGACTGAGGTTCCAACCGGCAGCTAGAGTTCCCAGGTAGACCAGTACCAGTGCTGGCAGTGGCAGCAAAAACACCCGCGTATTCTTCAGCAGCGGTATATCTGGAACCAACGAGATATGTCGATGAGGTGAACCTTTTTACTATAGTTTGCTTTTTGGAAGACGGAGTAAACTGACATTCGAAATTCCTGTCAAATAAATAGTGATGTAGTTTTCGGAAACTGTATCGATAAAAGTTTTTAGCGCTGTGAAACATTTTGCAATCGGTGAAATGTGTGTGAACCTCACGACCTTTTAAATTAAGAAACACTATTGATTTAAATATATTTTAAAAATATGTTAATATTTGTGTAGATAAGGTGTTCACGATTTAACTTATTTGACAGGACTAAACTTAATTAAGGTAAGCGTCCTTAGTCTTATAGATGCTAAAAGAAAAAGACAGAATACTTAAATTTAGTCATGTCAAAAAGAAACCTTGAAAACCGAATCGACACCATTGTATGTCATACATAAATTATGCGTTTAATAAAGAACAAAGACAATTTTTATATCATTTTAATCCGTCTTCCAAAAAAAAACTAAATGCTCGTTAGCTGATTTAAGTAGAAATTATAAAATAGATAGAGCGATACAAGTACCCATTCCTAATACGCTCTATCTCTTTTGTACTTTTATTCAATCGGCGAACAAGGTTTAAAGACAAAACAGAAACATTCGCCTTAGATACTTTTAACCAAAAATATAAAATAATGATGTAACTAAAAACCTGGGCATTCTTTTCAACTATCGATCTACAAATTAAACGGATTAACTCAAAAACACATGAAGTGAGATGAAATACATTAACTAGGCTTTATGGTCTGCTTGCGGAAAAAAGAAAATACGCATTATATGTATGTTGTAGGTTGACTTTAAATTCGTTCTTGCTATAAAAGGTTATGCATGTGCTCATGATAACAAATAACATTCCCTAAGGAACCCTTAGTCAAATCACAAAAAAAAATTTGGACTCTTCATACTATATTAATTTGGCCGGTCAGTTGATCGCTTTGTATGTCCAGTCCAAACTTTTTTTTTGCGATTTGACTATGGGTTCCATAGGGAAAGTTGTTTGTCACAACATGCACAGCATTTCGTATCAAGAACAAAGGCCGGCAACGCACTTGTGACTCCTCTGGTGTTGCGGGTGTCTATGGGCGGCGGTAATCGCTTACCACCAGGTGATCCGTCTGCTCGTTTACCTCTTCTGCCATAAATAAAAAAACCCTATATTATTACCTTGTACGAAATATTGTATCTATGTCGCGCCGTATTTTGTTAACCCATAACGTCCCCACCTGCTTGGGCACGGGTCTCTTCCCATTGCTCAGAAAGTTTAGGCCATATTCCACTCACGGGAGCCAAGTCGGGATCGGATTGTATCGTATTAGAAGATTTCACTAAAGAATGTGTAGACATAAATTTTTTAACTGTCCTTATGAAAAGGAAAGAAAAAAGTTTATTTCTTTTTCTATATCCTTATATTCTAAAACAAGGTTGAGGTAAGCAAGTTATGTGAGGACGGAAATACTTTTTCAGATTCCTCTTCAACTCTGTTCTACTATATTCTTCCCCAGCCTTTACTTTAGCTATATGCCGAATTACCGTACCATCAATAAAGCATTTCCAGTTGACATTAAGTTATATGTATTTTTCCAGGATAAAAAGTATCATAAATCACTTCCAAAAAATTAAGTGGAACTGTGAATTTATGAAAAATATGCCCATAAATGATTTAAATGAACACAATAACAGGTATCTTACAGAAACCACGCATCTTACCAGGATAATCCAGTGATTGATCTCTCTACCTACAGTAGAACAAACAAACATCCATTTTCGCTTTTATAAGTGAGATGAGATTTACATATTTTTGCGCCCACTAGATACGGTTTTCATTACGGTACTTATACTACCGGAAAAACGGACATGTGAGTCACACATATACAGGGTGACTTTAATAGTTCTTGATACCAAAGGATATGCATGTGCTCATGATAACAAACAACTTTCCCTGAGGAACCCATAGTCCAATCGTGAAAAAAAAATTTGACTCTCCATACTAATTTGGCAGGTCCATTGGCCGATTTGTAAGGAGGGTCCAAAACTTTTTTGAGATTTGACTATGGGTTCCTTAGGGAAAGTTGTTTGTTATCACGAGCACATGCGAAGCCTTTCGTATCAAGAACTAATTTAAAGTCACCTATATACATTGGTTCTGTACTATCGCGAACTCTATTCCTTCTGCATATCAATGATCTCCTGCAAATACGCGGTATTCATTGCTATGCGGATGACAGTACGGGTGATGAGCAGTACACAGGCCGAGCAAACAACCCACGGGCCGAAATGATTCAGAGTCATGCCAGGCTTGGCTTGTATCGTATCTGAAGTCGAAGACTCTCTGAAGCAAGTCTCCGAATGGGGTAGACTAAAAAAGTCCGCTTTAAGCCCACGAAGACGCAAGTCTACGATTTTCCCGTCTAAAAACTCCCATTTACAGTTGCGCCTAAATTTCAACGAACAACGCTTGCTGTTTATCCGAGCATCGGGATCCTAGGTGTCAACATTTCTAGCAGCGTCAAATTTCGTGGTTACCTGGAGGGCAAGGTTACATTTGCAGCGAAAAAACTTGGAGTGCTCAATAGAGCAAAGCGGTACTTCACATCCAGTCAGCGCCTGCAGCTATACAAAGCTCAAGTGAGGCCACATATGGACAACTGCTCACATCTCTGGGCAGGAGCACCTGAGTATCAGCTGAACGCCCTCGACTCCACCCAGTGACCAGTGACGACCAGAATTGTCGACGACTGTGAGCTCACGAGCAGTCTAGAACCCCTCAGCTTCCGGAGAGACTTCAGCTCTCTCTCTGTGTTCTACCGCTAATACAACGGCATATGTTCAGCAACAGTTCCTCAACTGTTCGATGTGATGCCTACAGCAGTTTTATCACCGTACCACTCGCCATCGGAGTGGAATTCATCCCCACCAGTTAAAGCCAAGTTGGTCACGAACCGTAAGGTAAGAGGCGCTTCTTACTTAGAACCATTCATGTGTGGAATGAACTTCCACCCGAGGTTTTCCCTGAGGTCTACATTATGGGATTCTTCAAGAAGAGATTGAAAAGGTCCTTAAAGGTTCGGCAAAGCATTGGTAGCACCCCTGGTGTTGCAAATGCCCACAGATGGCGGTAACCACTTTCCATCAGGTGTGCCGTGCGCCTTTTACCATTTAGGTTAAAAAAAAGAAAAAAAAGTACATCAATCGACAGTAGCTAAACATCGGTCGCAAAATGCACGACGCACGTTACGACTAGCAGACAACAACGAAAACATACAAACAAAACATTAATTGAAATTAGACTTACTCGATTTTGGGGACTGCGTTTTCAATTTTCACGTAAGGTCACTTTTGTGTAGGTCCTAATTAAAACTTTGTTAGTCGAGGACAACGACAGATTATGAATTAGCAACGTGCTAACTAAAAATGGTATTGTCGGGAGTTTATTCTGGAAGTTATTGTGCAATCCTCTTCCATTCAACGCTCTTCGGAAGTCAGAAACCAATAGACAAATTAACCACTACAACGATATAAAGAATGTTAGCACAAAAAGGACCGCGTTAACGAATAACAGCTACTTCAATTGTCCAGCCGATAAAAGCCTGCACGTATTAATTAGTTGCAAAAATTGTACAAACAAATAAATGTAGCTTCTACTCTAGACAACGAGAGGTATACGCCGATTTTGTTAGTATAGTTTTTGATTAAATCTGAATCTGTTTTAAAAGTCAAACGTATCCACCAAAAGTCTTTAACTTCAGATAATTTCAATAATTTATCCTCTCAGTATGACCATTCAATGTTACTGGTAGCAATACAATGACACAAATGTTAATGAAACACAATCAAACCATTGAAATTAATAGATGAAAGGAAATTGTAACCGGAGACTAACATACAATCAGAAAAAGAAAGAATTCCAGAACCATATACTTTTAAACACCCTCTAGATACCACCCACATTGGAAAAACATTCTTGTTACAGCCATAAATGTCCCGTAAAAACTACAATTAACTTACCACCGTCAAAGCCTTTCCCATAATCTGAAAGTTAACGAGTATAGTATGTTCAAATCACAGCAGGACATTATACAGTGTGGATACTCCCTGCCACTCTCTAAACTTCCTCACCCCCCCCCCCCCTCCTGTGTGACTTCTAAGGGACCAGTTGTCAAGAGATTGGCAAACCAAAGACAATTTTGTTTTCATGCGGAGAGAGGTAATGGCTTCTAGCCTTGTCGCGTGTATACAGTTTTCACTTCATTAAAAATGACAATTGTAAAAATCTGTCGTTTATGTTCATGCCTGTCGTTAAAAGTTCTGTTTTCGGAAATATCAATAACTAAAAACGCCAACGTAACAAAAGGAAGTGACAAGGCGGTATGACCAAGAGCCTTAGGCTACCTAAGCTTAAAAAATCGGTATCGGCGCTCGCTCTTTACCTGCCGCCAAGTAGCGCGCTGTGCACTGGCAAAAATCGGAGGAATCGTAAAACAATATGAGGAGTCTGCGTATAAATGAATCAGCTCTTTGGCGAATTTTGTATGGAGAGTTTTTGTTTAATGACAATGTATCTCATGGAGAAAGGTAATCAGTATGATACGTATAAGAAGATGTCCCGGTTAAAGGGGTCCTGCACCTATACTTCATTCCGATAAAAAAAAGCAAAAGGTAAACAAACATAGTATGCAGATGACATTGACATGTGTCAGATCCATAGTAAGTTTGTTTACGTTTTGCTTTTTTTTGATTGGAATGAACCATATTTTGTTACATGTGTGTATAAATGTGGGTGATTTTGACATCTTTGCTCGATACGTTTTTCTTTGAAAACAAGTATTTCGAATCGCAAAGATTACCTTCTTTACAGTTTATATTACTAGATAATTTCATCGAAAGTGAAGGATGCCAATAGAGCTGTCACTGTTGTTTATTGCCAATTGATGTAAACAACTTAGTATATACAAGCCAGTTTCGATGTAAACTCAAGTCATTTCTGCTAGAAAAAAATTATTATAGCGTGGATGATTACATGCACTAATTAGTTTAATTTTAATTGACTTGACATTATCATATTGCATTATTAATTGTATTATTCATTTATTATCAAATTTATTAATTAGATCTTATGACATTTGATCACATAATGATTCGTTTTGTACCCTATAATTCATGATTGTTTTAATGAAATTATTTTGTGTGTGTTTTTGTTTTTTTTTAAATTTATTAATATTATTGTATTGTTAGCTATAATTTCAAACACAATGTAAATTGTTGATGAATAAACGAACGAACGAACTATTGTATATTTAACACTATTTCATATTATAAACATGCCTTAATTCTATACTTCGCACCTTGTTATATGAAATCTATCTACGGATGTTATTAAACCTACAGTTTTATAGCCAGCAAAAAAATAAACTAACTCCGACTGAATCAATGTTATTCATACTTGCCTGGTCGTGTCGCAATATGGCCGGCAGTAGTCTTAAGTTATTTTAAAATCAAAATATTAACTTTATACAAATACAATAATAACTAAATGTCTACAATGAAATCAAGCAGTAAATAAAAAAATCTATTCTATCCCATTCAAATAGCGATCTGCGGTTTCTGGCTTCCCCAACGGAAGCTATGTATAAAATCTATACAATTCACAAAGCAGAATTCCGAAATCGCCTATTTAATTCTTATTTTCAGGTCTTTAACAAATAATTTATCGAGTCGATTTAAAGCATCGCTGTACGAAATGTTAAATGTTATCACGACTCTATTGTAACTAAGAAAAAGATCGAATGATTTTTTAATTAGTAATAACCAGTATCGATGAGCATGATTATATGCGTGGGTGTAAATGATTTTCCCTTAATGAACTTGTAGTAAATTGATAATTAGCTGATTAGTCTATTTCCACCAATCAGTAGCTTCATCTTTCTCGTGAATAGAAGTCGCAGTATTATTTTTCAAATGGTATTTAATCACGCTTCAGAAAAATACTAGTTGCACATCAAATGAACTAAATTGCTAATCTAACCTAACCTATAGATGTTGAAACATATTTTTTTACTGTGCGATTCAGTATTTTTTAATGGGCGATTAAATATTTCCCTTATTTTTCAAGTATTTCTGAAGGTCGACTATAAGTTAGGTAGGTATTAGATTTTAGGATGACCTTATATACATTTGAGGGGTACTTACTGCTGTAGCCAAGGAAAGTGATGTAGAGGTAGTAGAAGACTGAAGCCAGCCAGAAGGTATTGCTCACGAGACAAGACAGGAACCCGCCGTGCACCAATAGATCTGCAAACAAATGGAGAATAATCTATAGTTGAAGGAAAAAAATTGCAATGAAAACTATTTATTCGACGTATGCAGCACTGTATAAAGAGTATAACAAAATTAGTGTAGGACCCGTTGCTACTCACCATTCTGAACAACTTCCGTTCTACAATTTTGCTCAAATCGAAAAAAAATTATGGACTCTCCATATAAAAATGGCCACACAGGTGATCAGTTCAGATCAGTCTGAGGTTATAGATGCTCATAGGCGGCGGATGCCGCTTTCCATCAGGTGCGCCGTCAGCCATTTTTCATCTCACACAATAACAATAAAAATAATAGTTTGTACAACCTTTTACTGATTTTCTGTATTGTATTTTATAGAATAAGATCTATATATATACAAAGAAATCGCAAAAAAATGTTTGGACTTTTCATACAAATCGATCAACTGACGAGCCAAGTTTGTATGAAAAGTCCAAAATTTTTTTTGCGATTTCGACAAAGTTGTAGAACAAAAGTTGTTCAGTTTGATGAGTAGAAGCCCACCTTGAAGTATTACTGCACCTTTTTGTTACACCCTGTATATCACTGTTTATTTGCTCAATGGAGAGTATTGTACCAAATCGTTGATTTGGATACCATTTGAGTAATGAAAAGAGTAGATCATTTATACAAAGTGTTCGAAGAGCACAGATGTCCGAGGCAGCTGTAAAGAGACCTGAGAAGAGGGGAGAAACAGAGGCATCAACCGCAAAACCAAGATCAAACTCATGCGGACTCTTATCTTCTTAATATTCTTGTATGTTTCGGAGATCTGGAGCATAAAAGCCCAAACCCGTCGCAGAATAGATGCATTCGAAATGTGGTGCTGGCGCAGAATGCTCCGAATATCATGGACTGAGCGTCGTATAAATCGTCAAATGAGTCGTCAACTCACTGTTGAACAGAAGGATCTGGAAGCAATGCAGCAGCGAAAGTGGCGGGAAGAACGCATTGATGTGGACGTCGAAAGCGTAGCCCCACTCCACGTCGGCGCTGCCTGGCTCCCGGAGCAGGTACTTGTTGCTTATACACCTGCACAAGCCAGAACGAGAATTCATTTTATTATAATGTGTAACATAAGTTTTAGATTAATAAATCTTTATATACATATACTTAAGATTCATTGTTTGCTCTGAGTCTGGGTGTATTATATCTATATATGTATGTATTTAAAATTATATGTGTATGTATATCAGTAGCTGGTTCTCAAGATACAGGGAATCCTAGTTTGGGGCCAGATGACCGTGTGTGATTTGTCCCAGATATTATTATTATTATTAGTTAGTTAATGTCAGATCAAGCAACTGCTGTCCGAGATACTTTAACACACACATTCTCGCTTCGCAAACACTTCCCGAAACGTTGAGTGTGCAAGTTCCGCGTGGTAGGAACTTTGTACTAGTTACAGAAAAAATGAAGATTTAAAAGAAGGAGTAAAGCATCTACTTAAATATAAAACATTTTGATTTTGATTGTTTACGCGCGTACAAACAAAATTTATTATGTAGTAAACAATATCTCGAAATTTTTATGAAGTGTCCAGGTGTGTCTGTATCCAAATATCTGAGCGTGTTTGAATCAATGTTGTCATACTGTTTGCCGCGCTATTAGGGTACTACCATGGAACATCCAAAGATGGCGCGTCAAGCCATTAGCGCTCTGGCAGCTCGCTACCTCCTCCTGCTCAGAGTCACCACCATCCACGAACATAACGTACTCGCGTCTACTTTAAAAAATCGCGTGTGAAATCACTGTACCAGGACTTTCTATGATATCAAAACTAAAACTTGACCAACTGTGAAACAAATCAAACATCCGCACTGGACATTCCGTCGCGGTAAGCCTGTTTTTTAGCTTCATCCAAATCCCAAGAGCACTTGCAAACATTTACTGGTCCATATCGAACTGGAATACCTATTAAAGCCGTATTCAGTTTCTAAAAAACTCCAGTTTACAGGCAAATCTAAGTCAAATTCATTTCGCATAATTTTATATATTTTTTTGTGTGTACTTGGGCTATTGTTATTGTGTACTTTTCTATCTATCTATCAGCCGAAAGACGTCCACTGCTGGACAAAGGCCTCCCCCAAGGATTTCCACACCGACCGGTCCTGTGCGGCTCGCATCCAGCGGCTTCCTGCAACCTTTACCACTTTTATTCTTTCTTAAACAAAATGGCAAAGCGTATTCAGAACATTTAGAACTTGCTACAAACTATCTGAAACGAATAAACTGAAGTTAGATACGCTAAAGCTAGCGATTAATCCTAGTGATCAATAGATTATAAAGCTCTGTACGTTTTGGATGACTTCTACAAAACGCTGTTAACCCTGCTGCTCGCGCCGCGTTGCGAATCAGAACCTACACCCCAAGCGCGTCTACCTACAATCCAACCACCTAAGTTTGACGGAAACTTTGCACATTGGCAAACCTTTTACGATACCTACTTATCGCTAGTACACGAGAATAACAAGTAACGTTAAATAATAAGACAAAATAATTTTAGCAGAAAACCACCTTAATAAAATACTTAAAATAGGTACTAAGTGCGAGTCCAGTGCCTAACTGAAGTCTGAAAGATTTACGTAACTTTGATTTGAAAGCATGAGCCACGAATCTGTAAACTCGTTAAAGGTCATGTAAACATACTTAGACGAGTTCATCTTGCTCCATTATTATAAAAATTACACGTCGACTGACTTTATAGGCAAAGAACTATTTAATTAATAAAATTTATCAAATGAAATGCCACAGATTACCTGCATTTTAAGAAGTTTTACGTATATTTTTTTGCCTTTCTTTGCATACGTTTCTTTAAGACTTTAATTGACGAGTAATATAAAAACTACTACAACTACAAAAATACGAGAACGAAGCGAGCGTGAAAATTTCAAATTCATCCAAAAAAGATAAGCAGCGTTTTTATAAGTTTTCAGTCAATTTCGGGACCTCCGTAGCGTATAGGTATGCCTCCAGTATATTACACGAAGTACATAGTTGAACGTATACGAAAATATTTACTACTACTACATAAAACTAGAGGGCGCGAGCGGAGAGCGCATAAAAAATTAAATTTATCTAAACACATATGCCACTCCATGAAACACCAAAAATTCAATTATTGCTTTTATTGAAAACTTAATTTCGGGGAGGATTAAGATCCTCAAATCCCATCCCCGGCTACGGCCCTGAATGGCCATGGGTGCGGCGCACCCACTGTTAACCGTCTTGTAGGTTCTCTTTTAACTTTGTGGCTATAAGTTCAAATTCTATTGTATCGCACCGCGAGATTATATTGCGTAACTAAATTGTTTAACACCAATTCCGGAACGCTACCCTGACAGCAGGATAGCGTTATGGCAGACGCCATAAGTTAGAAAGAGATAGGAAGCGTAGGATGTGCTGAGGTCACATATTCCCTTCTAAGATAATACGAATGTATGGCTCCTGGACATTGTATCGAGCTTGTAATATCTGTGGTGTGACACTTGCCATTGAGACTTTGTACGGACGGTTTCGCTAATAAAATATTCTAAGAGGGTTTCAGCATTTTCACATTTCCAATCCAAACGCTACGGGCAGAAACATAAATCATGATGCCGAGGGACTACCAATTGTGGTTTAAGCAAAGAATTTATAGATACACTGATCTTTGAACTTGGTATCTCAGGAGGTACCGAATTGCATTCATACAGGTGAAGATTATCATCATCACCGTCATTAGCCAAAAGACATCTACTGCTGGACAAAGGCTTCGCGCAAGGATTTCCATACCGACCGGACCGGTCCAAATTGTTGTCACAAAATATTAAATCTTGATATTTTAGAATTTAACATTTTTGCAATGATCGTGCGATTGTCTTCCAGCAATACCTTTATATTTGAGATAAAAAAATATCATTTGAAACATTTTGGTTATTTCTTAGGCCAAGATATTTTCGACTTTCCTTATATCGAAAACATAAAAGTCTTGGTTTAAGAGTTTTTTTTTTTCTGTGTACCCGCATCCAGATGACTTTCCGCAACCTTCCCTAGGTCATCAGTCCACTGAGTTTTTTTAAAACCTTAATTGGTAGGCTTTGGCATCATATCACCTGCAAGTGACGGAGTTATCAAGATTCCCCAACGCAATGGGGAACTGGCGAATCTTATCTTGCGGGAACACAATGTTATTATTGATATGGATCTGTGCCCCTGCATAGACGGCATGGGTTGTTAACAACAACACTATTATTGATACGACGATGAAAACATACCAGAAAAACGTGGAGACGACGACCGCTGCTCCTATGAAGTCGACAAACACGACGAAGAGAACGAAGAGGAGCATCTTGCGCCACCCGAGGCCGATCGCGAACGCGAAGCACATCGACGACACTGCGGGGACGCACAAAGCACGTACATTAGCAACTGACCGTCGATATAGGAGCATTATGGACATAGAGTATATACATTAGTACTGTAACTGCATTAACTAACTAAACGTCGAGATAGGATAACTGTGGACACAGAGTATATACATACTGACTCGGTGGCTAAGTGGTTAGCGATCCTGACCTCTGATCCGAGAGTCGTGGGTTCGATCCCCACACAGGGCAAACTTTTCTGTGATGAGCAGAATTGTTTGCTCTGGGTCTGGGTGTATTATATCTATATATGTATGTATTTAAAAGTTTATGTATATGTATATCAGTCTCTGGTTCCCAAGATACAGGGAATCCTAGTTTGGGGCCAGATGACCGTGTGTGATTTGTCCCAGATATTATTATACTGTATTAAAGCGTGACCACTCTCTGCGCTTTCTAAAAGCGACTACAATTGGGCTCAGATCCGGTGCCAGTCGTTAAACGTCCAACGCAAACCACACAACACACATTTAATACACGTGTGCACACGTCATATTGTCTATACTCTATAGGCAATTTTACGAGTTACCGGAGCGTACTGTATACGGCAGAGCTGTCTTATATCCTATAGTGATTTCTTAATGATGCTCAAATAACTCCTCATTACTGGCTATATTTAAAAAAAAATTCAACCTGATACGTCTACGCGTTCCTGAGAAAAAGGGTCTTGACAGACAGACAGACAGACAGACGGACGGACAACAAAGTGATCCTTAAGGGTTCCTTTTTTCCTTTTGAGGTACGGAACCCTATCTAAAGTACCAACTAACAGTGGAAAAAGTAAGGTCTACTATTCAAGTTACAATGATGTAGCTAAATTGTCTATGACAATTTTATTTCATCTGTAGCATACAGATGAAATAAAATTGTCATATTCATTTCACATTTAATAACGCTCGCTTAATATGAATATTATATTCGATAGGGCACCTCACTCCCCCGATAAAGGGTATCAGTTAAATTGAACTTCTTCAACTTTTTAAATTAATTAGCTAAGTCGACAACATAATATCCAAAAGCACTTTCAGGATTAATATCTTAATAGCAGGATCATATTGTGTAAATATGTTCTTTTTTTAAATAAACTAGTGTATAGACAAAATAAGCAACTAACCATAAATAACAGAAGTAAATAGCCAGTTTCTCTATAGTTTCACAATATTTTTTAAGACGGCTTAACACTTCATTACGTCACATCGTTTAATTGTCAGCTAGGCTTGTATTATTAAAATAATCACAGGTTTTGCAGCAGATGCTTGATACAAAAAAAGAAAAGAAACTCGCTTCACTTTCCATAAAGCCACTGCTTGTCTTAGTAACTAATTTTTACACACGACTAACGATACGTACAGCAAAATCATTCGCACATACATGTAAGTACGTATCAAGCTGCATTGAGTTATAACAATGAGAAATTAAAGGACAATTCACACACGCTAATTCACTTTCAGTCCCAGATTACGATATTGTCTCGATAATGTCTCGGAAATACTTTTATACATTTAAATATGAACACCGATGTATGACAATAATATGTGGGAATCGAACTCCGAGTGTTCCTCTCTTAGCAATAGGGTGCGCTAGCGTCCACACCAATGGCTCATTAAATAATAAAATATGCATAAATATAAATAATTTATTAAAATAAATAACTACAGGTACTTTCGCGTAAAGTCGGTCAAATCAATATAATAAAGAATTTGTTGCAATAAGAAAACAAATAAATCGCCATTGCCAATTATTTGCTTTACATTACATTGATAGTTTAATTGAAACAATCAAAACAATTACTTCAATATTTTAAAATAATATGCGCAAATCATGCATTTAGAATAATAGGGCACCACGAAAAAAATCAATGAAACATAACTAAACTATAGTTTTTGTGTACTGTATTTTACAAAATTGCACATATTGGATGACTATTATTCAGGCGCGGATCCAGGGTTTCGTTCAGAGGGGGGAAATTTTTTTGTATACCCTTATTTATCAAGCGAACTTGTGGTATTACCCATTAATATAAAAGTCGCGAGTGTAGCGAACGCGAAATTTTTTGGATAGTTAAGAAATGCCTCTATTTATTTGCATTTTATAGAAGTTTTAGTACTTCGGTCAGGCTTCAGGTGGTGGACAATTGCACCCATTGCCCCCCCCCCCCCCCCGGAACCGGCGCCTGCTATTATTCACTGAAAGGTAGGTGCTACACAAAAAACTGAACAACTTTCTCTAGGTAACATACAAATAACAATAATGTGCAGGTCACATCGCTTTCAGCACATTTTTATAATAAAAATCTATTTTAATAAAATACTGCAATCACAGTTAAGGTAAATATTCGCCAGAGGCTGCAATGATAGCAAAAACTCATCAAATGCACCAACAGTTTATCTAAAGTAAAGAAAATGAATGCCTACTGCCTACTGCCGTCCATTAATTAATCAAATAAAGCTGTGAATGCGCTTAGGATGGCCTTAAAATGTCCCCCTCGTCTCAGTAGTTCGGTAATTTAGTCCGGTAACCGGACTTTTAGTGCCAGCAATTCGGTGTTGAAATATCACCGAACTAGTGAGCCATTTAGTCCGCTTAGGTGACTTCGGTAGTGTACCTAACCTGCTCAATTTGTATTGATGCGAAAAATGCCCCAAAGCTCTCTGGAGTACACAAAATTGTTAGATAAAATGGTCACAATGTGTAATTCGTGAAGTGGTCCCTATAACGTTTTCTAGAACTTAATTCGTTTGTGCTATTGAAAAGTTCGCATGGCAGCTGGTGATTGATAGTATGGCACTCGAAGCCATTGGAAATGGATAGTCCCATGACAACAGGCATTGGCATATACAGTAGGTAATATGATTATATGACTGACTCGGTGGCTAAGTGGTTAGCGATCCTGACCTCTGATCCGAGAGTCGTGGGTTCGATCCCCACACAGGGCAAACTTTTCTGTGATGAGCAGAATTATTTGCTCTGAGTCTGGGTGTATAATATCTATATATGTATGTATTTAAATGTATATGTGTATGTATATCAGTCTCTGGTTCCCAAGATACAGGGAATCCTAGTTTGGGGCCAGATGACCGTGTGTGATTTGTCCCGGTTATTATTATTATTATATTGGATTGGATTGCAGAATTGTTTGCTCTGAGTCTGGGTGTATTATATCTATATATGTATGTATTTAAAAGTATATGTGTATGTATATCAGCCTCTGGTTCCCAAGATACAGGGAATCCTAGTTTGGGGCCAGATGACCGTGTGTGATTTGTCCCAGATATTATATTATATTATTATATTTAATTAAGTCACAATCGTTTATTTTAAGCTTTTGTTCAGAAAAAAGTGTTACAAAATATCAAATACTCAATTCTCAATCATTTGTTGCATTGCATGAGTTTTTGTTTGTTTAAATAAATAAGTGCTATGCTAAGTTTATGTGTTCGCTTTTGCATAGGCCTCCTCCAAACTTTACCATTTGTTACAGTTACAGTTCTGTGGTGGTCTTATCCAAGCTGGACAAGACAAAGTCGTCACTAACTCTTCAATTGGTCATTTTGTAGTCAATGGCTATAATACAGATATTATTTTCTTGTGTTATGCTATATAGCCACTATGCCTCTCCAACAATTTCACCTGAACATCATCAATTATTGCTTAAATGCATAAACATAACAGAAAAGCATAACCATAATTTAATTGTATGACTTTCGTATAGCAATCACGAAATAAATACACAATCTGAAGTTAATACATAATTCTGACATAAGACTGACTCGGTGGCTAAGTGGTTAGCGATCCTGACCTCTGATCCGAGAGTCGTGGGTTCGATCCCCACACAGGGCAAACTTTTCTGTGATGAGCAGAATTATTGGCTCTGAGTCTGGGTGTATAATATCTATATATGTATGTATTTAAATGTATATGTGTATATATATCAGTCTCTGGTTCCCAAGATACAGGGAATCCTAGTTTGGGGCCAGATGACCGTGTGTGATTTGTCCCAGATATATTATAATTATTAATTATGCTTTAAGTGTAATCAAGATTTTTGTTTGGTAAATAAGCAACTTCACTTGAATGAAAACTTTTTTCATAACTTATTTTTGTTACATAATTCATTCAGAAGTCCATGATAAGCTAATACGGTCGTTTTTGTAAAATTTGCGCAAAAGTAAACTTTTTTGAAACAAAAAGTTTTATGAGCTCCAAATATTCTTTGAAAAAAAGGAAATCCAAATGTTGTGTGCTTATTAAATAAATTTTTTTTAGGAACTCTTCGGCTGGTAAAGTGATAACCACACCTACACAAGAATTCTACCCAAAATGACATTTTAATTAAAAATATCCAAGTGTACGTATCTATCTATCAGCCGAAAGACGTCCTCTGCTGGACAAAGGCCTCCCCCAAGGATTTCCACACCGACCGGTCCTGTGCGGCTCGCATCCAGCGGCTTCCTGCAACCTTTACCAGGTCGTCGGTCCACCGAGTCGGGGGCCTGCCCACACAGCGCCTTCCGGTGCGCGGTCGCCATTCGAGAACTTTACTGCCCCAAAGGCCATCTGTTCTACGAGCTATGTGCCCTGCCCACTGCCACTTAAGTCTAGCGATTCTGAGAGCTATGTCGGTAACTTTAGTTCTCCTACGTATCTCCTCATTTCTGATTCGATCACGTAGGGTAACACCAAGCATAGCACGCTCCATCGCCCTTTGGGTGACTTTGAGCCTTCTTATAAGGCCCATAGTAAGCGACCATGTCTCGGATCCAAGTGTACGTATAGAGCAACCTTTTCGTGATTGAATTCAACACAAAATATAATTTTGCGCTTTTAAAATTGTAATTCATTTATTGTAACTTAATGCAATAGGCCACAGGAGGTTCAAACTTCAAACGTTTCCATTGGAATTGTCAAGAGACATTACTATTACATAAGGAACTCCAATCATAGTAAAAATAGTCAAATTCATTAAATACTTACAAAATAACCATACACTGAGTAGGACCAGGAATGCTGGATCATCTCGTGCAAACTGTGACTTTGTATCTGAAAAAAGAACATAAATATTGAGAACAGATTGAAATTCCATGACTAGAAAAACAATAGATAGTTCGCACCATAAATGATGCTCAAAGACTTGGTGGCTCAGTGTTTAGGGATCCTGAGTACTGATCCGAGAGCCGTGGGTTCGATTTCTGTGATGAGCAGATTTGTTTGCTCTGTGTCTGGGTGTATTATATCTATATATAATAATATCTGGGACAAATCACACACGGTCATCTGGCCCCAAACTAGGATTCCCTGTATCTTGGGAACCAGAGACTGATATACATACACATATACTTTTTTTTAAATACATACATATATAGATATAATACACCCAGACTCAGAACAAACAATTCTGCTCATCACAGAAAAGTTTGCCCTGTGTGGGGATCGCACCCACGACTTTCGGATCAGAGGTCAGCATCGCTAACCACTTAGCCACGGAGTCAGTCCGAGATGTATGTATGTATTTATTTAAATGTATATGTGTATCTATATCAGTCTCTAGTTCCTATAGTACAGGGAATCCTAGTTTGGGGCTAGATGACCGTGTGTGACTTGTCCCGGATATTATTATTATTATATTGTCAGGCCATCTAGTACTTTGACACAAAGTCAGTATGTAACATAGAGTGCACTAACATAATACATTTAAATGAAACTGAATAAATATATGAAACAAAGATGCCTCAAAATCTTAAATCCACTATTTTCCTGATTATGGACCTTGACATATTAAATCATCATAAATTCATCAATATAACGAGATTAACAAAGGCAAATGCTACAAGCAAAAGACGTGAACCTAAGAAATGACTAGCCATGTCTGTGTACCCAAGAAATATCTACCAAACAATGCAAAGAAGCTTTAGCTTCTATCGAAAACAACTCACGTTTCCTATAATTGAAATTCCTAAACACTTTCTGCGGGGCTATGAACAAGTAGACCATTTGCCAAGCCGCGAACTCGAAATCCATTTGGTTGAACTGAAACAGCCTCCGCAGGTACTTGTAGCGCTTGACGGCGGCGCTGGCCACTGTCGGCTGGTAGTTGGCGGGCGCTGGCAGCGGGGATGTGCTCCTGGGGAAGGTCGGGTACGACCCTGGCGGCGGAGAAGTCGAGTACTTCATCTTGTGTCTTTACAAACTAAGAATGTAGGAGGCAAGGGAATTTAGGCTCTCAATGCCAAAGCGGTTCAGTACAGAACTAAGAAACACTTCACTGCGCTAAAAGAGGTTGAAATATAGTCAATTTAATAATATTTTTCGAAAAAAACATAATTTTAATGACAAAAAATGTTTCGTGAATATTGTACGTGATACTGTCAATTTGACATGATGATGATGACGAATTGACGACACACTAGTGAAGTAAACCGATAAATTGGGAAATCGATTTATGGATACACGTTTTTAATCATAGATAGAGCACTATTTTTCAATGTTCTAGCGCGGTGTTTTTCAACCTTTTATAATACCCAATTCCTGTATAACATTCTTGCGACCCCCCCTAGAGCCATAAACATGCAAAATGTTAGAAAGCGTTCCAAATTAGTTTCGTTAGAGTAATTTTCACTCTGACAGCAGGATAGCATATTATATTTTTTTGAAGTGTGAAAGGGACAAACTCTTGTCAGGTGAATCTTAACTTGGTTATGGAACGACTTCTTAGTGATTTGAAAGACTACGTTTATATTGGCGCATAATTTTCTTCAATTAGAAAATGATTTAGTTATTATATTAATGTCCCCGGGGGGTCGCGAGTCGCGCGCGACCCCCAGGTTGAAAAACACTGTTCTAGCGTATCGTTGTGTGGACTTGACGCTACTTTCAATTGTCTATGAATGTCAACAGACTAGGCTGTATACCTCTGATCTTTTGCTTTCCCCTTCCCCGAATAAAATAAAATAAAAACTATGAATGATAGAAATATCAGGTCTTTTTTAGGTTATGTTGATATCTCCGTTTTCTTTTTCAATTCTTGGTCAGAACTTTTATGGTTTATTTAACTAATAATTACCTGAAAAAACAAAGAACATGATATCCCAAAACTCGTTACTAAAACGCACATGGCCTATCATCGTACAATGCGCCGAGGCACATCGAAAACCTCGGTGGGAGCCCGTGGCGAAATCGAAGATCTTCCGTATTCCTAAGCGGCCAGTGGTACCTCCAGAGGAGCGCATTGAGCTGCAGCGCATAAACAATAACTACAAAGTGCAGATGCGTGCCATAAGGAGGTTTTATCATGAAGATATGATCAAAGAGAAGTCGACGCTTGAGAGTGCCAGTTCAGCCATGTCGCAGCGGTTAGAAGCTGATGAGTGGGAACGCTGCGTGCGGCTGAACGACGAATGGAACGCGAAGGTGGCTCAGGAGCGAGAAGAACGCCGCAAGAAGGAGCTGGCGGCTATGGAGGAGTATGCACTGGCTCGCATTGAAAGAAAGGACAAGATTCAACAGGAAAAAATAGCCCAAGCGTCGGAGATAATAAAACGAGAAAAGGTAACGAATTCCCTTATTGCTGCTGCTATCTTTTACAATGGTCAGTACTTGTGACTAACACAGCGCAGCGTGTTACAGCTTCTCAATTTCTTGTCCTGAGAACAGTAGCAGAGTTACCTGTGCAAGTCTCTTAGTAGATTCAATGTAATGTTTCGGAATAATCTTGGGAAAACTTGGCTGTTAGTATCAGATATTACAAAAAATGCATCTAGAGGCAAGACTTAAATAAGAATAGCCAATAACTAGCCAATTGAGCTCAGAAAATGCCATACCAAGTGTTACAAATGTGGATCTGAGAAACAAGTGTACTAGCCATTATGCTAGCAATGAATATCGTTTAAAATGTTTTAAATCCCTCTTGACAGAAGATTAGACATTAGAAAAGCTTTTTTCTAGCCTTTAGTACAGTCCCATCAATTCTGCCTCAATTCCCAAAATGTATTTATAACTGAAAATGTTCATATTTTTTAACAGTGGTTTTCATTTTTAGGAGCTGAGCGCCACGTTCATCACACCAGAGACTCTAGACCAGGCCATAGAGCATGCACTCTCCAATCCCGTAGATTACAACTTTGCTATTGATCTCAAAGGCAACCAGTTCATGGGCAGAGAAACGCTCATCACCAAAGATAAAGAGCAAAATGCGACAGCTTCAGCCAATTCCTAGTTATTGTTTCGTAAATTCTGATTAATTATTAATTTGTATGTAAAATCTGTTGACAATGAAAATTATATACACTTAAATATAGAATCGAAATATGTACACAATATGAATTGCCAATTTCAAGCAGGTCAAAAGGACAATGTTACCATTCCAAATCCAATATACTGCCGTGCTTACGATAAGAGCAGTAAGTCTGTGAAACACACTTTTGACTTTTCGTCACATTTTTGCATTTTCCGAATTGTTTCCTTGGATTATTTTAAATACAATTTTTGAAATGTGTAGCTAAGTTTCTGTATTTTTATACTGCGTTATCATTTATCTGTCTCATTTATTTGTTCTTACACAATTAAATGACGAAATGGGTTGATTTACTACTTTTAAAAATATACTTACTGCTCTTATCGTAAGCACGGCAGTATAAGAGTAACCTGACCAGTCTATTTCATCCACACTTAAAAATATTTATTATTATAGACTTTCCTGATGTCCAGGATGCTCTCCCTGATGTAGACTGGAACACTTTCTAAATATATTGACTTGTAGTAAGTACAAATGACCACAAAAACATTTTTCAACCATAAATGCATTATCAGAATTTGATAGCCCTGGCATTGTGAAATATTTATATTTTAGGTTAAGGTAGTAATAAATAAAAGTGCATTGTTTATTGTAATATAAAATGGTGTTTTATTGTATTTATCCTTATTTATACACAATTGCTTATACAAAAAAGCGCATATCTTCTTTTGAATACTTTGGTAAAATTTTAAAAAGCACTGTTATAATTATTTATATTGACATATAATTTCAGTTTAGTTTAATTTGGGTTAGTTCAGAAAAAACTCATGAATAAGGAAAAATACAAAAAATCTATTTGCACCGCAAGTATTTAGTATTACTCGTGCCAATAATTTTGCTTATAATCAAAACTGGATGGAGGTTGGTTTTATAGTAACAGACTTTTTCTGTTTTGCTCCATTGAGAGTAATTTCCGAACCATCCCTTTTTTAAACTTTTTATATAGCTACATTTCAACTTTGAAACAGGGCAAAGCTAAATTATTATTGTAAAATTCAGTTACTTCTAAGGTTTATTGTCCTTCCTCTACGGTTTCACCTTATTTTGCTACATTCTTAAAACTAACCATTTAAATACAAAATTTAATGCAAGCAACAAAAATCGTTGCAAAAAATTGTTAAGCCTAATATGGGTAACAATATATGGATGTAAGAGAAAAAACCTCTAAGGAATTTTTAACTGACAGTGCAAGACAGCTTTAAAATTACTAAATACAACGACAAAGTTATAAATATATTATATAAATAAACAATGAGGAAGGGAAATGCAGCTTGCATTGCAGAATTTTTATTTTTTATTTGCATATTTGAAATTTGGAGGAGAGCTACCTTACACTACAGTAAACTTTAACTGTATCAATATTATTGCTTTACTAAATTTCCAACAGTAGACAGATGCAACAAAAGTACACATCATATCTACCTATATAAAATATAAGATTTTTCTACATTATTCATTACGATTTAAATATCGTATGTAATAACTTTCCACTAAGATAGCAGAAAGGATACAGCTATATTTATGGATGTCTCTTTTGAGGGTTCAGCTAATGTGATGTTATAGTGTAAGCTGCCGCTAGCAGTTCATCCGTATTAGAATGTGGAAAGATGCATGAACGTGTGTTACTCAAAGGCGCGGTTTAGAATCTACTTTAGAATATATGTTACATAGGTATTTCATAAGGACCCAAATCTGAACTACCTCAGAAAATAGGACTCGCATTTCCTCTTTTCTCTGTATAGTCAATATTTAAAAACCTGTAAAAACTTTAATATTTTAAAGAACTGCCCCTTATTCACACCGCTTTTCACACGCGGTCACGTGTTGGACACCTTTTTACTCGCAGACTTCTGCTATACCTTCATACTTATCTAGTAGTCATATTCTTCACGTATATCTTCACCGTCAAAGCAATCGGTAGTCAATGTTTCAATTTACCAGCAACTAAGGGTAGTTAACATGAGGGAGTAAACAAAACCGTTTAACAAACGCTTAGCGAGAGAAAATGTTTACGTTGTCTTCCTCACTGGCTCGACATTAGAGCGAGACGGCCGCTTTATCGCGCGCGAGGAACGTCGTCTTGCTACCGATGCTGGTACCTCGGGGCTCCCCTGTGTGGTGCCATGGGGATCCCCTGTGCGGTACCCCGGGGCCCGGGATCCCCTGTGCTAGTAAGGCAGGTCTCGTAACAGGCGCGGCCAATCCGGTGCGGCACACAGCTTGTGTCGAAGGGAGCCAAGCGCCACCACGTTCGCGCTACGAAACCCATCCGCCACCCCGACCGACACCACTTGCTGGAGGAAAGCTGTCGGCGTGCCGGAACTTACCTGGCAGGCAACAATATTTTTTATTTATTTTATTATGTCTCGGGAGTCTTACAGCGATATATTATCAAATGAATAAGTCTATACTAATTACAAGTCTCCACTTCTTTTTAATAAAGAAGGAATTTTTTATAGGAAGGCTACATATAATCGTGAAAGATATGTATTAAGGAATGAAAAATATATATAAAACATGAGCTATGGAAAATATCTTTACTTTCTTTTGATTGCAAGATATTTGTCCTAGTTTGTGGGACCACCACTATTCTACTTCTAGGTTCCCATCGCAACCTCGTGTTAGGAACCAGCAATCCTAAAAACGAACACCGCCGGATTCAATTTCTCACGTAGCACATAGAATACATATTTAGTCAACGCTAAGTTTCTTCAAACTTCCAGTTTATAGTTATCCGACCATCCCTAAGATCCCATATCACATCAGCCACCAGGCCACGTGACCCTCTCCCTAACTTTTTTTTATCTACAATTGGTAAGCCCTTGGCATCATCTCACCTGGTGGTAAGTGACGATGATGCCGAAGATGGAAGCAGGCTTACCAAGATTCCCCAACGCAATGGGGAACTGGCTATCTTATCTTCATGCCGGAACACATCAATGCTGTCAACATTGATGATTGGCGGCAAGACTTAGATAAGATGGTGGTAGCTAGCCAGGCGGGCTCAGATAATGCCCTACCACCAACCAAACCGAGTCCTACAAAGTTGGACCCCGCCGGGAATCGAACTCGCGACCTCCTGATGTGAAGCGAGCGCCCTAGCCGCTATGCCACGGAGGTGGTTGAACTTATGGGAGCTCGAGATACTTAAACTCTCTAGGCTTCCGTTAGGGCACGACTAATTATAAAATACTATTTTTTTTGCCCGCGGCTTCGCCCGCGTTCAGACTTTCATCCCCTACATATTTCACCCCCTTCAAGTTTTATTTTCGCTACGAAAAGTAGCCTAAGTCCTTCTCCAAAGTCCCACCTATCTCCATACCAAAATTCATCAAAATTGGGTCAGCGGTTTAGGCGTGAAAACGTAACAGACAGACAGACAGAGTAACTTTCGCATTTATAATATTATAAGTTTGGATTTTCACTAAATAGGTAGCTCTTCTATTAAAACTGTAGAAAAACGTATCTTGGAATCTGACTTCGGAGAGATGGACATTGGAAGCGTTGGTCTGTAAACTCTAGGCTTCCGTTAGGGCACGACTAATTATAAAATACTATTTTTTTTGCCCGCGGCTTCGCCCGCGTTCAGACTTTCATCCCCTACATATTTCACCCCCTTCAAGTTTTATTTTCGCTACGAAAAGTAGCCTAAGTCCTTCTCCAAAGTCCCACCTATCTCCATACCAAAATTCATCAAAATTGGGTCAGCGGTTTTGGCGTGAAAACGTAACAGACAGACAGACAGAGTAACTTTCGCATTTATAATATTATAAGTTTGGATTTTCACTAAATAGGTAGCTCTTCTATTAAAACTGTAGAAAAACGTATCTTGGAATCTGACTTCGGAGAGATGGACATTGGAAGCGTTGGTCTGTAAACCATCCTGAAGGAAACTCCAGAAATCAATCATGTAGGATCCAATCTGAAAATGCGTCACCCGATCTGGCGCCACACATATCGGTTTGCTTACCCACCGGTAAAAAGTCCTGTGACCACACAGTCCTTATGTCGCGTCATTGCAGTGATTTATTATGACTCTCGTTTACCTAAATAACAAGAATTACCTCACTTTTACCTAAATAACAATAATTACCTCACTTTTACCTAAATAACAATAATTACCTCACTTTTACCTAAATAACAATAATTACCTCACTTTTACCTAAATAACAATAATTACCTCACTTTTACCTAAATAACAATAATTACCTCACTTTTACCTAAATAACAATAATTACCTCAAGAAGCGTGTCGCCCAGTGCGAGCATGACCCGTCCGGAGCGGTGTATCTGCAGTTTGCCTATCTTGCCCTCTTCCAGCTGGGACAGGTGACATCTGTCGTCTACCTGCTACACCAATTTACCGATTAAGTGGCTCTCACATACACCCTGGGCAGTTTGACTGTATAAATTTTTTTTTGTTTATTGGAATACTTATTTGTTTTGGAATTTCCGAACTTATTCAGTTGGATTTTCTCGTATTTTTATCAACTAGTATAGAAACGACCTTATTGAATAGTGACGTCATAGTTCATTTATTCCAACATTTTGACTGCTTCTTCAAAAAGATCACTGATTCAATGTTTTTGACGATATCGTTAACAACCAATATCTTCCACAATGCTGGGGCACGAGTCTCTTCCCGTACCGAGCGAAGGTCACTCCACACTTCACACAGGGCCCAAGTCCGGATCGGTGGATGTTGTGAGGCTAGTACTCAAACCCAGCGTCAGAAGATTTCAAGACACCTCCAAATCCAAATGTCCGTATTGTATGTAATACTAATGTATATTTGAAGTCGCCATATATCCATATTGTGTTGTAAGAATTTGTATTCTATGCCGATATCGTTAGAATCCGGTAGTTCACTGCTAGTCATTTGAGTTACTTTTTATGAAACGTCAAAAACGGCATATTGTTCCAAAAATGTTTGAAATTTTGTACGATGACGTCATTGTACAAAATAGTAGTTGGCACTTGGGATACTACCAAATTAGGAAATTCTTATAAATAAAAATCGAAAATGTAATAAAAATTAAAGTCATTACGTTTTTTAACAATTACAATTAAAGAGTTATTTGGTCAATCATATTTCGTAATTTATTTTTCATGCAGTCAACTCCCGGATTTGATTGCTCTAATTATGCTCTGAAATTTGAGATAGGTAGGTTTCTTCTAGGAGCCCTAAGAAAAAAGTGATTGGGGCACATAAGTACTCGCCTGGTCCGGTGCGGACTGGTTAGCAGACGCGGCGGGATCGGCCGCCTTGCGCCGCGGCCCGTCGTCGCCGCTGCGCCCGCGCCCCGGCAGCGTGTCTGGTAACTAAACAAATCTAACTTTATTAAAACCTAAATTTTAAATAAAAGTTTTCGTAAAACTTTGCATGTTCAAAGAATGATACAAGTTTGACAAAGCTCTGAGCCTATTCGCTGATTTAATTATAATATATCGGTCCAAAGAGAGGAATGTGAAACCCAACACCCTGTATTAGGATCTTACTTAACAAAAGTACTGACCCTATTAAAACTAAGACTTCTACTCACGAGACTGAAAAATTTACCCAAAAAACACATAGTCCATTCGCGTAAAAAAAAACTCAATTAAACCTATTATTTTCGAACTTTATAGATTATTAGAAACAAAATATTAAAACTGAAAGCTTTGTCCAAAATTACACAAAATGCGAATGCTTTCCATGTTCAATAAATAGTACATTATTGGGTTTTAGAATGGATTCAAACGAACCTGCACCAATATCATCGTGGGTTCTTCTCTCCGCAGCAACTTGATCAAGTCTGTGTCTTCGAACACCTCGTTCTTGATGTCAGGGAAAGGCTTCACGTCAAGCATGGCTTCAGCTGTGGGAACAGACGTACCCCAGCCTCAGTTAACGTAAGTACTATTCTTGTTTAATTAAAATAACAAAGACATATACTGTACGACTTTGAGGGCCTCTAATTAAACTGTTTCTTTCCTTTTATTATTCTTCTTCTCTTGTGGGTCAGTCAAAAGTGAATAAGAAGAATCACAGTCCAAGACTTTAAGATTATCGCATCTTATATGCACTGTCAGTTTTACTAAAATGAACAAAACATTGCGCAATATTGGAACATTCAAAATTTAAAAGTTTACTGAGGTCTATACATATTGTATTAAATATAATAAACAAGTACATACTGTTAAATATAACATAGTTCTAAATATACTGATCAAAAACGTCCACAAACAATAAATTTCGAATACGCAATCGTTGTACGTTCCGAAATAACTTGTTATACGTAATATTATCTTAACAAAACTAAGTGCAAGCTGTTTAGTGTCGCGGTTCCCTCCACCGACATGAAACTATTCAGTCGGTATTTTCGGGAACTTCTTTGGGCGTAAAATGGGGAATCTTACTGATGTCAAAATCGGCCGGCTCCTGCTTGATAACCACCTCCTGCTTCACCGCTACGGCCGGCTTGGGCTGGCTGGGTAACCAGCCTATAAAATAATATATAAATTATATTAGCATCCCAGTATAAGTGTAGCTGCGAGAGCTGCGAGTACCCTCGGTGTATTACTAGTATCCTTAAAATAGTATAATAATACTAGCAGACCCGACAGACGTTGTCTTATCCAGTTGTAAATCTAAACCATCCAGGGACTCAATTGAACCCACACAAAAAAATATTACAACCGGCCCAGCCGTTTACGAGGAGTAGAGTTCAGTGACATACGTACAGAAGAACTATATATATAAAGAAGATAAATAGTGCAAATGCCGGCTTTGTTCTAAACACTGATACATGTATTGGGAAGTCTGTAAGACATTTCAAAACAAGTGTATTTTAAGAAAAAGCGTTACTTATTGTTTAAGATGTGTATAGTGTGTTGTAAAATGTAGAGTTAAAATAAGTTTTACAAAGATTATGCTGTCAGAAAGCAGTGGGCAGTGGTAGTAGGCTCCACAGCCGCAATAACAGGGGACATAAGTACAAATAAGTACAACAATAATCAATACTCGTATATTCTTGGACGGGATTAACCTTTGAGCGCCACAGTCGGCTAGGGCCGACAACCGGTTTTCGTGTCACAGGCGCCAAGATTTGAGATTTCATTCATTTTTGTCGGCTCTACGTCGGCGCGACGCGGCGGTGGTGAGGGCACGATTTGTCAGAGTAGCGTAGCGGTCAAAGGGTGAAAGTGAACGTTAAAAACAGAAAACAAAAACCTACACAGAATTTTCCGTTGGTATATAAAGATACCATATGTAAGAAAGTATTTACATGCTGCATAAGGAGAATCTCGTAGTAACGCTTAGTATAGAGTTTTAAAGTACAGTCATTAATAAAAAAAATCTTAAAAAAGCAGAACAACCGCGCATGCGCATTTTCAACGTAAAATTAAACAAAGTTGAGTAAATCCTCTAGTTTAAAAGAAACAAGTCTCGGCGCTGTTTATACTAAACGGCCTGATCCTTACAATAGATATAATAAAACAATATTATAAAAGCCACAAAACTGTGTATAAAACTTTTACGAAAAATGGCGTTATGTTATTCACAACAATATAAAAATATACATATTGTTCTTAAAATAAAGCATTATTCTATAAATATAAGTCAATTTTATTTTGTGATTTCAGGATATACTGTTTAGTTGGAATTACACCAATATTGAAATATCACACCAATCTTTTTATAGAATTATTTGTTTTTAAGTGCGTGAATCATCATGGTTGGGTGCGTGAGGTGAAGAGTTTCTGTACAACAGATACTTATTATAGTAAGCCAAGTAGTAAGCAATCTCACAATCTCACATAGGTAAGTGTAAGCACATGCCTTTAAAAAAACATTTACAAAATCGAGTTACGTACCTAAAAAAAGTTTGAAGCTTAGTTAGATATCCACTGTTGCTGGAGTATATAAGGTGCTACTTTATTAGTACCCGATATTTTAGTCAGTGCTTCTACTCCTGATTCTGATCAACTTTCCCCAAGGAACCCATAGTCAAATCGCAAAAAAATTTTTGGGCTCTTCATACACATCGATCAGCCGAGCGAGCAGGCAATTAGTATGAAGAGTCCAAAAATTTTTTTGCGATTTGACTATGGGTTCCTTGGGGAAAGTTGATCAGAATCAGGAGTAGAAGCACTGACTAAAATATCGGGCACTAATAAAGTAGCACCTTATATAAATTTGTTAATTTGCAAAATAGACTTGGCGAAGGTCGTGGGAAGCTGCTGGATGCTGACATAAGACAGCTGATATAATATTGAGGAATTTCCAGAAACTTTTTGACTTTGTTTTATTGTACACCGAACGAAAAATGTATACTCGACAATTTTTACTATAGTTCCATTGATATTTTTAAAGGGAAATTAAAATGATAGTAATTGGTTTACATACCCCCGTCGTCCATGGGCAGTTTGATAGGTGTTTCCAAGTCCAGGGAGCGTTTAAAGTCCTCGCAAACGTCTGCACCGCCGAAACCATCGCCCACTGCCGCCTTTATCTTCTGGTCTTCCAAGTCTTTGTTGATCTGCAACAAACTTTACTTTTATGGGGGATGTTCTCTCTTCTCTTATCGTGTGACACAATTTAACCGCGCTATCCACAACCGGTTGCCTGGTGATGGAAAATATTACTCCACGCTCACTGCTGTGACACACTTTCTCATTCCACTTTATTATCTTGTTCCACTGTCACGCCTAAACTTCTGTAGGAATTTGGTAGTAGATACATGAAGCACTTGTATAAAACGTAGGCAATTTTTCACTAAAAATAAATTGTTCCTCTATGATAGCTTTAAATAAATTAAATAAAATAAAATGCATAAATAAACGATACAAACACGCGGCAGATCAACGTGATATTTTGCAGAGACAGTTGATAGAGGTGGAAATCATGAACCTTAAGGAATCGTAAAAACCTTTTGTTTATGCCGAAACTAAAACTAAACTACTGAACTGATATAACTGTTTCGGCATAAAGTTTAAGTGAAGGCTGGCGAATAAAAAAGTATATATTACACTTTAATAATACATTAAAAACATATTATTTACCTACATACAAAGAAATTGAGCTGACGCCCCTTACCCTACATTTTATCATTGTTTTCCCACAGTACACTGGTCTTTTTAATGCTCAGTTTTATTTACCTTGCTAAGGTGTTTGACTCTTAGTGTTGGTTTCTGCAATGTCGCTGCGGAATCCGTGTCTCTCCCATACCCGCTGCCACGGTAGTGTCGCTCTCCACTACCGACGCCTGTGAAATGGTGTTGAGATTGTCAAACAAATCTTATATTTCTTATGCCTTAGTTTTATGCACTAGTCTTAAGGACATGATGTAGTTGAAAAATTTTTGTGTATTCATGTTTTTAAAAACTGAATGGTTGATTTCAATATAAAGAGGGTGTTAAAAAGTGCATTTGAAATTTACTCAGAATAAAGTATAGATTCTGAGTAACCCCTTCAAATTTCAAATGCACAATTTTTAACATCCTGTATGGTAAACATCTCCTGTAGTTGAAAAAATATAGTGAATATGCAATATCTTTTTTTACTAAATGGCAGATTTTTAGATAAAGACAGCTAGAAGACAGGTATATGGGTTCCAAATATGTTGAAACAGCAGGTAGACCCTAAGTATGAAATAAATTGACAGATTAGTCATTTCCTATAGATATGAGGTATTATTTATTGAAGGGAGACCCAAAATAATTACTACTTGGTATCCTGAGAACGTGAAATATAAATTAAAGAGATTACCTCAAAAAATGGGAGATGAGATGATATATCGAAGGAAGGAGGACAAAAAGTGAAAAAGGTTTTTTTTCTTATTAATAAATTAATAACAATTTATGAATGAAAATTTAGTGCACTGCTTTAAGAGCAGTACAAAAGAGAGATCATCTATAAAGTATAAAGGTTCCATCGATCAATCAAAATGTATGATTTTTTGAAATTTAATTCTTTTAAAAAATATTTTTTTTCTCCCTAGTACATAACGTTTCGGGAAGTGTTAGCAGAGCGAGATGATAACAGCTCCATTACAGCTCTATCTTTTTTCACTAGTTTGATTCAGTAAACAAGGTTCGATTACTGGCAGCTACCTTCGGAAAACACTCCGCCAGATTTAATTATGTTGGGCCCGTTCTTAAAGTTTTTGTTTCTGTCATTTTTACGATCCTTTCGCCCTTTGTCATCTTTCTTCTGGTCCCTCTGTGCATTTGTTGTGGATTGCCTGAAAATATATCTTTGATGAAGAACTTCTTTACAATAAATTTTGGACTTTGGAGACATTGGTATAAGTAAAGCGCTGCGCAGCAGTGTGTGCCTAGGAAGGAACCAAGATAAGACATTTGTGAAATTACTGTTACTCTTTAATTACTATTACTGTGCATTTCACAATGCATGTTGTAAAAATTACATTTTACTGTTCAACTCAACAATCTTATTTTATCTTTGTTAATTTGCTAAACTGTAACTTGTAAAATAACTCAGTATACCAAACTTTTGTGAAGCAGTTTAATCATAAGGGACAGACCAGATACACACACACCTCTTAAGTCAATAGCATGTACCGTCTTCGTTCCATCATGGATTAAAATTATTACATATAGGTATATTTTCATATAACACACGTCGCACTATGGGGCCTATTTTCGGTATCAGCGATCGAAATACCATTTTTGAAAATATTGTTATAACTACAATTTTTTTATTTATTTACAATTTAGAGACATCTTCCTATGCCATAATAATATTTTTACCTAATTTTATGAACCGAGTTAATATTAACGGCACTTCAAACTTAGCATTTCATCGCAAAAATTGTTTGGAAATTTTCGTTACGTTCAGTAATGTTTTTTTTTCTCGTCACTTTGGCAGACAGTGCACTCAGGTATTTAATGTTTTCAAAGTAGGTTACTTACAGGATCTTACACATATTTTTAACATCATTATATTGCCTTCCGTAATGACACAGGCCGCCATGAACAGGACCACTTAACTTTTCTATATAGGCGCCTGTAACTTTTGTAAAGGCAGAGCGCCAGACTTTTTTTGTACCTTAATTTATAGGTAATATATAGTTACTTAATAAACTATATTCAAAAGTTATGGCGCTTTGCCTTCGTAGAACTTTTCATCATATTTTTACTAAAAGTGCTTATTTGAAAAATATTTCAGTAATTTTTTCAATATCTTTTTTAAACATTTTATTTCATTTTAGACCTTATTTATTTAATTCTATAATTTATTTAATTTTTATAGACTTTTTCCATAACTTCTGTATTAAAAAATTATTCATAATTGGAAATTAATATTTTCTGCATATAGTTTTATTCAAAACGAGGCTTAAAAAGATAATATTATAATACTTATGTATATTTGTATATAAACATATAAATAAATAAATAAATATTATCTGGCTCAAATCACACATGTATTTTTGGCCTCAAACTAGGTTTATCTGTATTACGGAAAACAGAGACTGAAATAATAAATAGATTTTGTATCCAAAATTGGTAGATACATTGAAATACATACTTATATAGATATAATACAACCAGAAACAGCAAACAAATCTTCTCTTCGCAGAAATGTTTGCCCTGCGTGGGGATCGAAACCATATGGTACTACATACGCCCCCACGTGCATAAAATACTGATTCATGGTTTTTTAATAATACAGACAGCCGTATTACCCATTGGGCAGCTATCTAAGGAGGCACAAGATACCCGTAATTAAGATTTTAAATTTTATCGGGAATACTTCAGCAGAAAAGTATCAAGGACGAGTACAATAACTGATATCTTTCAAAAAATACACTTGTCTTCCGATCCGTATGTAACTTTGACCAGGAAGATGGAAAATAAGAATAAAAACACCTTGTTAAAGAAGTAATTGATTTGCTGCAGCAGAAAATGTTGATAAGTCAGTGCCCACAAGTGATTTTTTTGTATATATATTACGCGATTACTCCGCCAATTATGACTTGATTTTGGTGATTCTTTTTTTGTTAGGTAGGTAATACTTTAGAGGTGTTCCCATATAAATTTATCGAAATTGATTAAGCGCTTTTTGAAAAAATAGACAAAAACTAAAAAAAAACAGCAAAATGGTAGCTGTTACGATTGAAGTTGGTTGTTTTTAACGTGTTCAGCATTGTCATTAGTAGTTTAATCACTCTAAAGACAAAATAAACGAAAACATAATTTTGATCACGTTTTTGGAAAATGGCCCCACTGTGCGTCGTTTTTGTGGTTATGAAAGCGGGAAAATATTCTATTGTACTTACTGTTTAGTTTTGTTTCTGGACACGTTCAGGTTCGGCGTAAATATCTTTTTGTTGGGTTTCATGCCTCCCAACGAGAGGTCACGTTTGGGCTTCAGCGAAGGCAGCCTTTGTAAAGGATCTATGCCGTTGATCTTAGAGTTTTTGTCGTCTGGGTTAGACATATTTCCTACTTGTATAGGTAGATTTATAACAAATAATTTGCTTTGAAAATTACGATTCTTCTGCACATCTTTTATTTACTGTGTTAGCTATTTTAGCTGTTCACTCTTGGTTCACTCACATTTCACATGGCTATGTGCGAGATTTCGTTCCAAAATACTTCGGAAATTAATTATTATGTACCTTGACATGAGGATTGCCTATTTAATCTCATAAGTGTGAAAGGGATAGATTTAAGCAATTATTAACTGATTTTTAGAACGACGCCCAAGAAACAAAATGACATTTCAACAAAATAAACATAACCACAGGGCCGCGTTCAGAACCGTCATTCTGACAGCAACTGTTCACTCTGACAACAGGATAGCATAATATAAATTGAATAAATGTGAAAGAGAGGCTACAAAACGGTTGCTGTCAGAGAGCAGGTTCTGAACGCAGCTCAGGGCATAACAACAGTGTTTCCGGAAATGTAGCATTCATATGTACCGCATTTATACACTCGCGCACGCAACGCGACTCTAGAGTTTCAAAAACAAAAACCTGCAATCACATTTGTGCATGTTATTGTTTTGTAATATGTAGTATTGTGTTTTTTTAATTCATGTATTTTATTTAGTGACGCTAAATGTATATACAGTATGTCCCCGATGGAACTAGCGATTTTGCAACTCTATAACGTGTAATATAGCCCATTTCCACCTTAAACCACACCTTTATTAACCAGCTGGAGACTGACAGGCGACGAGAAGCTTACTTCGTCTAAGCTACAAAGCCTAGAGCATAGGCGTAAAGTCGCCAGTCTCTCAGTTTTTTATAGATTGCATTTATGCGCGTAGGAGAGTATGCGCAGGAATTACACGAATTGATTCCACCAGCCGCATTCCACCTTCGGTCGACCAGGCGTCGGTGAGGCTTCCACCGTCCACCCCTATGTAGTAGATATTCCACTCCTAGGCACGAAGCGCTTTGCCTCATCTTTCATTATGCGTAGGTACTGCAAAGGAGTGCAATTCCTTGCCGGCATTGGTGTTTCCCGAGTCTTATAACCTGGGGATCTTCAAGGCGAGAGTGAATAGGTTTTGTTTGGGATTGTGTGTTTCACCATCGACTCCATCGTCACTTAACATTAGGTGAGATTGGAGTCCAACACTCCCAAATCTTTAATAACAGAGGTAAAAAAAAGTAAAGTTTTCATGTTGTTCTGCTTGAATTATACAATTTAAAATTCTGTTTAGTACTTGTTACAAAATTCTCTAGGTAAACAACAATATTAATGGATTTCTCATCCCTTTTTCCTTCCATATATTAGACAAATGTATACCTAAGTACGAGATTGCCAATGTAATAGAGCCCAATATAAATAAAATCAACTTAAAATAATTGTTTGCAAGTTCAGGAAATCAGTGGAAAATGTAATGAAAACATACTAACTGATTAGTAGAAAACCAAATGCAAGTGAGGATTTCAACATTATAGATAAATAACCTTTGTAACTCCTACTGGGGAATTTAGTGCAACGCCTAGTATGGGAACCGTTTTATTTTGGATCCGGCGCTCAAATTTGGCATAGTTGTTCCCTAGGCCGGTCTGAGTAGATTAAGCCCGGGAGCCACCGGGAGCCATCCCCCGTTTGGCAGGGGGAGGGGGGCAAAGTTTGTTTCTGCCGCGCTCCATTTGTGGGCTTATATCTCCAAAACTATTAGTACTAGGGCAAGTGAGATATCATTTTCGTATGATTAAAGGATAAGGAATTCATTTCTGTAACAAAAAAAATGACTTTCCATATATAAAAAAAGAAATATTTGATAAAACGTGTAAAACATGGCTACCTTTTTTCCACATATGGGTCGATTACTTTTTAATCGTCTTTGATATTAGCATGAAAAAAATATATTCTGAAAGCCACACTTCTTAGGATTATAAAAATATAAATTTCATTAGAATAGCATAATAAATACTTAGTGAAAAAAAATATAATTTGATGCTCGGCAGAGTAGCTTAAAACGCGCGGTTTTAAGAAAAGTTGTTCGGAACGGTTGTTCGAAAGTAAATAAAATGAATCATCTAGCGCCCAAATGACTGATAACATAACGTAATATAAACAGGTACAAATTATTATTATTTAAATATATCTCGCACGCACAAAATATTTGTCACGTAGAACAAAAAATATTTTTCCTCATAAGTAAAAACGTATTTGAGAAAATCTGCAAAACGTGACAATTTCTCATACGAATTATGGTGGTTTACTATCTAACTTGCGTAGTATTATGGTGGTCTACTATGTAACTAGCGTGGTCACGTTGATCACCCAAGTTAACTGACTTCAGAAAAGGTCATACATAACCATAATGAGTTTCGATTCTTATTGACGCATTAATCTCGTAACCATTTCCGTGCTTCGCAAGCCACATCAAATTATTTTCATTACAACTGATGAAGCTTCGACCAGCGCCTATATAACTTCAAAACCCCGAAAGCTTTCAGCTCGAGTTGCACAACCGCTTCAAATACTTAGGAGAATGTGAAAATGTGGACGAATATAACGACAGGTTTGTGGAAATTGTCCAAACGGCTGGGAATAAGGCCTTCAAAACAAGACGTTCAAAAAAAACATATCGGATCTCGGAGATCACCAGCAAGCTCATGGAGGAAAAACGGAGCCTGATTCTGAAATCCTCTGAAGATGCTTATCAATATCGGCGACTAAACAGACAGATCTCAAGGACTATACGATATACGCCATATACGCCAATTTAATACCAATCATATTAAAGAGGCTATCGAGCGCAATAAAAGGTCAAAGGTATTGGCAAGGGATCTGTCTGCTGGTCAAAGCCAAACTGACAAAGCTGAAGACCGAGGATGGCAGAGTCGTGTCGTCTAAGCCCGAGCTGTTGGAAGAGGTTGAGAAGTTCTACGGACAATTATACATGACTACATGCTTACCTGTCAGCAATCTGGCTGCCGGATTGACCAGACACTATACTGAAGATATCCCAGACGTCAGCCTGTGCGAGATTAGAATGGATCAATTAGGATGACAGAATTACGGCTGAGATTCTGAAAGCAGGTGGAGAACCGTTACTTATAGCTCTTCAGAAGCTATTCATTTCCGTCATTCTCGTGGCACAAACGCCTACAGCACAGCACAGAAGTGTAGTGATGCTCTTCTTCAAGAAGGGTGATAAGACTCTGCTGAAGAATTACAGACCCATCTCACTCCTGAGCCATGTCTACAAGACATGTAGTCATTACGAATCGTCTCGCACGCAGGTTTGATGACTTCCAGCCTCCAGAACAAGCTGATTTCCGAAAAGGTTTCTGTACCATAGACCACATACCTGCGCTGCGGCAGATTATACAGAAGACCGAAGAGTATAATGGCGTTTGTGGACTATGAGATAGCTTTTGATTCGATCGAGACCTGGGCTGTGTTACAGTCTCTCCAACGGTGCCAAATTGACTATCGATGCACATCGAAGTGTTGAAGTGTTTGTATGAAAACGCCACCATGACGGTCCACCATCAGGATCAGAATATACAATCTATCCGGCTGTAGCGTGGGTTGAGACAGGGAGACATTATATCTCCGAAACTGTTCACCGCTGCACTGGAAGACGTTTTCAAGCTTCTGGACTGGAGAGGACTCGGTATCAACATCAATGGCGAGTACATCACTCACCTTCGATTTGCTGATGATATCGTGATCATGGCTGAGACCTTGTAGGAACTAGGCGCAATGCTCGATGGACTCAGTAGAGTCTCCCAACAATTGGGTCTTAAAATGATCATGGATAAGATGAAAATCATGTCAAACGTCCGTGTTACACCCACTCTTCTGAAGGTTGGAGACTACACTCGAAGTTGTTGACGAATAATGTATACCAGGGACAAACAGTCCAGTAAGGTAGCTCCAATTTCGAGAAAGAGATCAATCGTCGAATCCAGCTCGGCTGGGAAGCGTTCGGGAAGCTCCGCAATATCTTCACGACCAAAATACCGCAGTGTCTCAAGTTAAGACTAAAGTTTTTGACCATTGTGTTGCCAGTGATGAGACAACATATGGATCCGAGACATGGCCCCTTACTATAGGCCTCATAAGGCTCAAGGTCACCCAATGTGCGATGGAGCGTGCTATGCTTGGTGTTACCCCACGTAATCGAATCAGAAATGAGGAGATACCTACTAAAGTAGTAAGAGAATTAAAATTACCAACACAACTCTCAGAATCGCTAGACTTAAGTGGCAGTGCGCAGGGCACATAGCTCGTAGAACAGATGGCCATTGGGGCAGGCCTCTAATTCCGTGGACCGACGACCTGGTGAAGGTTGCGGGAAGCCGCTGGATGCGCGCGGCACAGGACCGGTCGGTGTGGAAATCCTTGGGGGAGGCCTTTGTCCAGCAGTGGACGTCTTTCGACTGATAGGTAGTAAACCACCATAATTCGTATGAGACATAGTCTCATTTTTTGGATTTTCTCATACTTATATGTTTTTTAAGGAAAATATTTTATGTTCTACGTGACAAATATTTTGTGATTGCGAGAAATATTTAAATAATAATATTATGTACCTATTTATATTATGTTACTTAACAGTAACTTTTTGACGCTAGATGATTCATTTTATTTACTTACGAGCAACAGATACTAAAACCGCGCGTTTTAAGCTACTCTGCCGAGCATCAAATAATATTTTTTTTCACTCAGTATTTATTATGCTGTAACACCCTAACCTACCTAAGTCTAAATACATTAAGCACCTACCTAACATAGCGAAACTTAAAATATAGCGGAACTTAAAATATACATGTATGTATGGCCAGTGATCGCTAGTAGCGAGAACCTTAAATTGTGATCGTCTAGAAATAAGTAACCCTAATTCTTTTAGAATGGATTGAGATTAAAGAAAAGTCAACTGAACGGATTTCCCTAAAATAGAACCTTAAATCCCTGAACCATAAATTCTAGAACCTAATACGATAAATACTCTTTGTAAAGGACCCCTCCCCAAAGGGAGAGGGAAAGTTGCCCCCTTAGCTTAGCATAATGCGTGACTAAAATTTAGTCGCACATTATTTTTGATACATAAATGTAGCCAAAACGAGCAAAGGTTAATTAATCAGAGAACTGAACTCTGCACAAACAAATAAGTTAAATTTAGGCGCTCCCGCAACGTTCCATGCACCTCAACCCTCCTAAGTTGGATAGTGCTCTGTCGCCATAATTTAGTCCATATTCTTTTCTCGTAAACATTGGAAACAGCGCTTGAAACAAGAATGCTTTTCACTCTTTTAAAGTATTCAACAATTATTGTAGATAACAGCGTTGTTCCGCCCGGACACATCCCACTGGACAACTGATTGGTCGAATACTCAAATCTCGTAGAAAGCTGTAGTTCTCTGTATGTCGAGTTTGTAGAATTTCACCGTAGATTGTAGCTAACTAAATTCATCCAAGACTCAGGTCAATAATGCTGTCATAGCGTAGTACTTTTCAGGTTTCGCGACACCACTAAGAACCCAAGTGTAAACGCATAGGTTTGGAATGAATCTAGCGACGTTGGCGAGTAAACATGAAGACTTTTATAGTAAAGATGCAGTTCTTTAATGCTTTAAAGCTTAGTACTTTTCAGGTTGGGCATTAGCACCAAAGAACCAAACGATAACGCTTAGGTTATAAATAATGATAATAATCAAAGGCAAATGCCGCAGTTCTTTAATGTTTTAAAGCTTAGTACTTTTCAGGTTCGGCAGTAACACCAAAGAACCGAAATGAAAACCCGGAGATTGTTTGCAGTAGATATCTGAGTAGTTTGATCTCTCATTGATATTATACAGAGTAGCTTCAGCCCTCGACGATAATAATATAATTAGTTCCAAAGAACTGATCAACTAGAATAAAATATATTAGTTGCCTCGCATACTGCGCAGTAGAGATTTGTATCCAAGCAAAACAAAGATGTCATATTATAAAACACATGAAAATAGACAAATAAAAGCATGCAAGTTCAAACCGCATATTAAATAAAACCAGCTCCAAATAGGAAGACACCCCAGAGTCCCGCGTAATTAATACACTTATTACTTCAAACCATCACTCGAACGATACGAAAACATAAAATCCATGGCGCTTCTAAGGAATCGCCCTAGAGCGAATACTTTACCGATTCGCCCACTTTCCTAGCTAAAACTCTAATAGATTCACGAAATCTATTTTAATACAAACACTCATAATCTATCCCGCACCCCCTCTGTCTATCTAAATAAACTAAAAGAGAATTCCCCACTTGAAATTAATAATCACTAAACCACTCGGTTCCGAGTTCGATTCCCTCAGCCCCCCACAATGTCAAACACCTTATTCTTCTCTATAAAAATATTACAATAAACTTGTCAGTTTGTTTGTATTTTTAATATCGCTGTCCTTAGTTTTCCCTTAAATAGTGATACTATTATAACAAAAGTTATAATGCATTAATTTCTGAACCTCTTAGAACTATTTATTATTTAAATAACCTCAACAGATGCGTTTTAATAAACATTATTTTTCCACAATTAGACACATAGACTAAGTCACGGGTAAACCCTTAGTATTCCGCCAAAAATCAATAATTTGCTCAGCAGCAAAAGCTGTCAGTAATTTCCTTTTAATTCCTCGTAGCGTAAAGGAGACGAATCTATTGAAATAGATATTATTTCTGAGAATTATTTGCAAGAAGACTGAATGTGAAGGCTTATTTCTATTAGTCCTTAAAACTATTGAAATTCGTAAAGGTTTTATTAAATAATTGCATTTGTGAATATGTAACGTAGTTTGGTCCGTTACAATTCAACCCCCAAAATTTTAAAAAGGAAACCCGTTGAAAATTTTAAAATTCTAAAACCCACAAAATTCACAAAGCCATTTTGAATCAAACTTTTAAAAACTGTAGAACCCACTAAACAAATCAAAACCCCGTGAAGCTCCTTGTGGCACCTCCCTCAGAATGCAATTTGTAATTATGACAATATATTTAAACCAGGCATTTCATTTATTAGTCTTCATTTAGGTGTACAATCCGAGATCTAGCCAAATTTGAAAGGCACAATTCTCTACCAGCATCGAGAAACCCGGACAAAGACAGGGACCTTGGTCTCAAACAAGGCTATTCGAAACGGTAAGTATTCAAGCTAACAATCAGTCATCCAACCCCCGGCGTACCAATCGCTATGAGAGGCATCCCCAACGCAAATGAAAGTTGGCCTTCTAATATACCCCTTCTGAGAATCCCAATGCCTCCGTCAAGCAGGTCCGGAGAATGTTACAATGCAAACCAACCGATCCCACAAACTGACACCTCACTGAATGCCAATACAATCATACCTGGAGAATGTAGAGTGTTACAAGTTCTATTCCTAGCTTCTTGTCAGTATTAGCCAAAACGCATCAAAATTACTCTAAAACACAAAACGATGCATTTGACTACTTTTGTTGGTTGGGCCTCGTGTCGGTGAGTCCCGTGAATATCCTATCTGATAGGAAGCACCAAAAGGCTAACCAGTTTTCTTTCGTTGTCAAAACTTGAAACCCTACTCCATACATCTCTTACAAAAGAGTTGTAATAAACGCTAATCTTATACCAGAGTAACAATTAGAGTTCATTCCATCTCTACACCAAATATAACTTGTCAAAGTCCCTTGAATTCTACGATCCTTCTCATATTCCGAATTTCAAATACCAACAACAAATGCCACCCGGTTAGATTGGAAAACAAATGCAGCGAAGATTTGTAATAATTTAAGTATACATAGATTTATTATTTTTAATAAATTTTACCCATTTGAAAACATCACCCAAAATATAAATAAAAAATATTTCCCATTTACCCCTTTTCACCCCGCTGTGAAATAAAACAAGAATATAAACAGTTCACCTTCCCCGTTTACCTCAATGTAAAACCATAAGTAAGATTTCACATTCACAGATGCAATGCAATATTATGATATTTTTGTTAAACGAATATCAAGTCCATTTATTTAAAATTCATTATCTTTGAAAATCACCCCAACAACTTCATCACCTTTACCTCCAATATCCTAAATTTAAACCAGAAACTTAAGACCGAACACATTACGCTTCACTTAAATATTATTTTACCCTTTTTTGTGAAACCAACTGTAAAGTGACACTCTCCAAATTCTACCTCATATGAAAACCTGACAGAGATATATCAATCAATGAATACATACTTACTTAAAACTGAACCACCATAACTTCTGAAGTTTATGACATAAGAAAACCTTTTATTAGTAGGGAGGGAAGGATCGTTTAAACGTCAATGTCCCATAACAAATCACGAACGCACCCCTAGTTACCAAATGTTTTACTTTTCGCGTTTACCTTAGCCGTTGTGCCAGCTATTATAAACTCTATGCAACAAGAAATTCTAATCGGTTACTCACTACGTACGCTTAGACGTACCCCACGGGTGACATAGATCGAATTGAGTTTCAATACAGTACTGCACCTCAACTCGCCTACTCCTTTGATAGGCTTTGCATCCGTCCAAAGGCCCTTGAATGAATGCAAGACTACAGATTTTCCCGAGATCAAAAGAGACCAATCACGAAAACTATTATTTAAAATAAATACAAATAACACTAGGCCCCGAACAAGTGACGCAACCCGCTATGTTTGGTAAGTCTGCAATTTAAAGAAACAAAAGGCTGGTGAACCATTTTATATCAAACTAAAGTCAAACCCAAAAGACCATGCTACCACCGCTTCAGAAGGGAAAATCTTGGTATGAAACAGCGCAAGATTCCCCAAGATCCAAACGAACTGCAGGCCATCAATCAACTCAGTATTAGCCCTACACATCGTTCTAATTTATATTTCTGAATTCTTAACTACTTTCAGTTTTACTAATTAACTTTCCAATAAGACATCAACCCCCCATTTATTTATCTATCGACACATTGGTAAAAAAAATAAAACTGAACAACTTTTGTAAAAGTGAACAACTTCCACAAAAGTGTACAACGTCCCCCAAAATGAGCAACAGTCTCCGAATTGAACACCAGTCTCCAAATTGAAACATTCCCAAAGTGAACACCTTTTAAAAGTGAACAACTTTCTCAAAATGGAACATCTTTTCAAACGTGGAAGACTTTCTCAAAATTGAACAGGTTACCAAAAGTGAACGAATTTCCCGAAGTGAACAACTTTTTAAAGTGAACAACTTTCTACAAAACAAACAACTATCACAAAAAACAAGCAACTTCTATCAAAATGAACAACTTTCTTCAAAGTGAACAACTTTCTCCAAACTGAACGACTTTCTTCAAAGAAAACATCTCACCACCAAGTGAACAACTTTCGTCAAAAGTGAACCACTTTCTACAAAACAAACAACTATCACAAAAAACAAGCAACTTCTATCAAAATGAACAACTTTCTTCAAAGTGAACAACTTCCACCCAAAACAAGCAACTTCCATCAAAGTGAACAACTTTATCGAAGGTGAACAACTTTCACCAAAGTGTACAACTTTCTCAAAAGTGAACAACTTTCAGAGACGGAACATCTTTCTTCAAACTGAACAACTTATATCGAAGTGACAACTTTCCGCAAGCGAACAACATCCAACAAAAGGAGTAACTCCCCTCAAGACGAACAATTTCCACCGAAGTGAACAACTCCCGCTAAAGCGAACATCCTCCATCGAAACGAACAACGTTCACCAAAGTGAACAACTCTCGTTTGCCAAAGTGAACAACTCTTGTTTTGTGTAAAAGTGCAAATACAACCCCCCCATTGTACTAATCTCAAAATAACAAATGAAAGAAAAACCAATTTCCTGTTAAAATTTCCTAAAACCATTTTCAAAATATAAATAAAAATCAAAATTCCCTTTTCCTTGAGATCCCTAATCCGTATCTTACCTACATACCTGTTCAACTGACTTTCCTCAATCCAATCTCATTCTATCCATTTCACGGTCAGCTAATTGTGGTAAAACCACTTTAAACTAACTACCTTAAAACACAAAACAAAACAATTTGAAACTAATACCTAATGTACCAACATTCGAATCCTGGTAACCACGGCTCCAAATTGTAATACCCTAACCTACCTAAATAGAACTAAATGAATAAACAAATCTGGAAACCGGTAACAGATTGTAAGAACCTAAAAGACTTAGACCTAAACTTATCCTGGTCACCGGACACATAATTGTAAGAACCCAAAGACCCAAACCTAAACTTACAATGCTATTCTAATGAAATTTATATTTTTATAATCCTAGAAAATGTGGCTTTCAGAATATATTTTTTTCATGCTAATATCCTAGAACATCAAAAATTAATCGACACATATGTGGAAAAAAAACACCCACTCTTCATTATTTACTTATTGGGTGGCGCTTCTTTGGGGCTTACATATCTATAACTTTAGGTACTAGGGCAAGTCCGATATCATTTTCAGATATTCCAAGGATGACAAATTCATTTCTGCAACAAAAAAAATACTTTTCGTAGAAAAAAAAGAAATAGAACTGCTGAAATTCAGAACCGCGCGGACTGCGCGTTGTATGCCATGCTGCCACGCATTGAATTTTATTTTTTTCACTTAGTCTTTATTATGCTATTCTAATGAAATTTATATTTTTATAATCCTAGGAAGTGTGGCTTTCAGAATATATTTTTTTCATGCTTATATCTTAGACCATCAAAAATTAATCGACACATATGCGGAAAAAAGGTAGTCATGTTTTATACGTTTTATCAAATATTTCTTTTTTTATATATGGAAAGTCATTTTTTTTGTTACAGAAATAAATTAGTTATCCTTAAATCATACGAAAATGATATCTCACTTGCCCTAGTACCAATAGTTTTGGAGATATAAGCCCACAAATGGAGCGTGGCAGAAACAAACTTTCCCCCCCTCCCCCTGCCAAACGGAGGATGGCTCCCGATGGCTCCCGGGCTTAATCCACTCAGAACGGCCCAGAAAACAACTATGCTAAGTTTGAGCGCCGGATCCAAAATAAAACGGTTCATCGCACTAAATCCCCGACTATTCTGAGTTATACTCGTACATCTCAGTGGTACCCGAATTGTATTTGACCGCCCCGCGTTACGCGTTTGAATATTAGCTCTTCCATTAGGCAAGCAATAAATCATTTTCAGTGTCACTAAATACTACTTACTCGTCAAAGTACTTTACTGAAATTCTCAAAAAAATATAACATTGTCATTTAATAAAATATGTATAAAAGTTTGTTTGTTTGTATGTTTGTAATCTCTTTATTGTACAAAACATACATTTTACTGAATAACCTTTTTTTAGACATGTGATCATTTTTAAGCAAGCAATGTACGTGCAAAAATTCATTGCCGCATGCCGCCGCAAGCGTGTGAGTGTACCCGTGGTTGTACGTACCTACTAAGCTAGGCAACGTTTTTGCATCTCGTAGTCGTCGTTGCGTGCTTTCGCCCCCACCCCCGCCCGCCCCGCGGTTTGTTTTTGTGATCAGCTGTTGCACTTCGTAAGTTGGTAAATAAGACAACGTTAACTTATCGAAAAATCCATACCCAGCCCCGACACCGTTGTTGGTATAAGATACGATACAATCATTCTCATTTGGAGTGTACTCTATGGGCCAGGGACTCGGCCATCTATCGCATATCCATCACCAGAATAGGGGGTTACCATGGCTAAATCTCTAAGTGCCCCTAAGTCTACTTTTAGTGGAGTTTTGGATTTCGGTTGCATTTTTTTTTAAAGGTGCATCCTAAATAAAAAGGGTCACATGACCAAAGTTGTTTCCCTTGGCCCCTACACGATGCAACAGTAAAAAGGGCGGGGTTGCAAACAAAAACAATCAACGAAATTTTTTGAAGTCCTGAGCCCAAAAAAGCATTTTGGATGGGGTGCACATAGGAGGCCTTAGTCAGAGGGAAGCTTAATACTTCATACCAACTATGGGTCTTGCCTACAAAGTTGTTAGTAAAACCTTACCTGGAGTACCTGGTAGACTGACTGCAATACCTGGTAGACTGTAGTGGACACTGTAGTGCTATGTATCTGCAAGTAAAACACTACCTCACACTAATCCAACACCCATCGTGCACACCCATTATTCACAATTTTCATTACCACGAACACTAAACCGACGTAATTATTTGGCGTAGTAAAATTAATAAAACACACACAAACTATTTACGAAATTATCGAAAAAAAATACGATCACCGAAAGGGGGACGCGGGGGGGACGCACGATCGCGCGGCCGCCCGCCCAACCGCATCATGCGTACTACCCACACGGCTCGCGAGCCGCGACTGTGGAGTGACGGAGGCGCCGCTGCCGAGCGCGGAAACATGGCAACGTTGCCTACCGCGCCTAGCTGTAGCAGGGATGCCCAAGCGCGGCGGTACACGGGCCGCAGGCCCAAAGATGTGCCGCATGTTTATATTTTAAAATAATTATTCACTTTTTAGATACGATATGTTATTGTTATTTAAAATAAATTGTACAGCCACGCTGTGCACACTTTCTCGCGAATCCCTTTTTACCATCTGACATACACAGGTTGTCATAATTATCTCACTCAACATAAATCAACAATAAACATTGATAATTAGTAGGAAGTGATAGGGGTAGGGGTGATGTGGAGTAGACTTCACGTAACAAAATAATGTGGTTTTGTATGGGAAGTACCTTATTCCAATACTGACCGGTTTATTGTGATGTCAGATGTGAAAGCCGCTCCCTGCTGGCACGCTGTGAGTGTAAGTACGCGGTTTCTACTCGCCCATACGTGGACTTTGCCGGCCGACGACGAACCCGTGTTATGTTCCCGACTCATTTAGGCCGTGGCGTGGACGCAAGCGAAGGCGACAGCGACAGCGACAACTGTTCACGACGCACAGAGAGGTGGGTTGCGGGGGGAGGCGCGGGATCCGGGGGGAGCAGGATGCGGAGGGAGGAGTGGGGTGCGGGGGACGGTGAGGAGTGAGGTGCGTGGGCGTTGCGGGGTGTGGGGGTGCGGGGGGAGGCGCGGGGTGCGGGGGTGAGGCGCGGATTGTGGGGATAGAAGAGAGGGGTGGGGGGAGGCCCGGAGTGCGGGAGGGGGAGGAGCAGGGTGCGAGGGGGGGTGAGTTGCGGGGTGCGGAAGGGTGAGGTGCGGGGTGCGGGGGAGGGTGAGCCGGGGGGTGAGGTGCGGGGGATATCCCCCTGAGCGAAGCCGGGCACTCCAGCTAGTATAAAACTTTATCATTTTATTATTTGAAACTATTTTTTCTACTCAAACTGTCGATAGTTTAAACTGGTTTATCGATTAAAGAAGAACGTCCCTAAACGCGCAACGTCCTTGAAATGTCGCTCGTCGCTGGTGTGTCACCGCGCGTGTCACTGTCGTCCAAAACAGCTCCATACAAATCTATGGAAATGATCAAGTCGCTCGTGTCGCTGTCGCCGTCGCTGTCGCCGTCTCTTGCGTCCAGGCCGCAGCCTTACAGTGCCATTCTTCACGTCATCATCGCGGCAGCGGCAGTCTCCAGTCACGCGGGTCGAGCGCAGTACTTAATTTAATTTTAAAGCGAAATTTTATTAATAGTGGACGTAAAAGTTGACAACCCCTGACTGGCAAGTCATGTTGCTTGTGTTAAAACTCGGCTTGCTCTTGATGGTTGGTCTTCTCTTTTCTGCTACCGTGCTCGAACACATTCTATCCTGTTCTTTCGCGCACACAAAAGCGGGTCGCTCTTTTTGATGTTTTTGTAAAAAAGCTTTGTTTGTAATAGTCATTAGGTAGTTCGTGTATCGTTCTCCTCCGAGTTAGACCTGTGCTCTCAGTAACTAATTCCCGTCGCGCAAGTTTCCTTTATTTTTTCTGTAGGCTTTAAGTTTTTTGTACGTAAATAACTTTGTTCTGATTATGATTAGGTATTTGTTATGATTATACATTTTTTGTTTGAATTGCTGAGTGTTTCTTGTGTTTTAAGTTGTGTAGTTTTTTGTGAACTCTTTGGTTTTGATTTTTGTTGACAATTTTTGTGTTTATTTTTTGTAAAATGGCTAACCGCCCGCGTCGTGAGTCTGTTAATTATTACTACAGCGCTGAAGAGTACGCAGAAATGGTTTTGTGTTATGGCATGACAGAAGGAAATGCGCCGATGCTGCTTTAGAACTCTATCGAGAGAGATACCCTACGCGACATAATCCATCGGATTCCAGCATGAGTGTGCTCGTCCTCATGTTATAGTGTCAGTGCGTCGGAGATTAGATGAGATGTTCCATGGATTTTGGATCGGACGATTCGGTGAAACGCCTTGGCCTCCGCGGTCTCCTGACTTAACCCCGTTAGACTTCGTTTTGTGGGGTTATGTGAAGGAAAGAGTATTCAACAGGCCCAGCGACAGTGCAGAAGTAATTAAAAGAAATACGAAAGGTATTTGACAGGCTGAGAGAGGACTGCGCTGAAGACCCAACGCTGATGCCTCGCCTTCATGAGGAGAAGGTGCGTACAGCTCGCCTCTGTCTTGAGATGGGGGGCGCTCAGTTTGAGCCGTACCTCATAAGATCAGACAGAAGACGTAGCTAAGATGGTAAGTTTTAATTTTTTTAAGTTTTCGAACAAGCGGCAGCCGTGTGTTGTGTTGTTGACCCGCGCGCGCCCCGCTTGTGTGTGTGTGTGTGTGTGTCGTTGAACCGCGTGCCCCGCTCGCTTGCCGCTGCCGCTTGTGTGCGTTTCTGGTGGCAAGTTTATCGTGTTTCTCTTTGCTTTTCATTGCGGATTTTTGCTATTTTATTCATTTTTAATTTTTATTCAAAAAAGTAAATTGTATTCGGTTTCTCATGTTGTTTAGAGGTAGTTAAAAATTAAAAAAATAATAACATTTTTTTCAAAAATGACATCAAATTTTGCTGTTTTTTTACATAAACGTATTCAGTAGCGTGCCTAGAACCCACCCATTAAGTTTTCGGGAGTGGTCTTTTTACACCCTGTATAGACAACACTAATACATAATATACATACATAATGTAATTATAATACATACATAAGTAAATAAATATAGCTCAATCAAGGAACTTTGTTATATCCCCAGTGCTACAGTAGGCTGGACTTGAAACAGGACACAGAAGGACTGGTCCTAACATTAACGGGCAGGCTGTTCTAAAGTCGCATAGCATGCACCGCGAAAAAGTTTTGCATTATTGAATGAAACATAGTTTTAAAAATTAAACACCTTTGTTTGATTTTCAGAAATACCATTTATAATGTTTACATTCTATAATACGAACGCTCCACGGATCCGAACGGGGGTGGGGCAAATTTTGGTTGTCCGGATTAAAGAGGCCCTGCTGTATAGGGTGGAATGTTGTAACTTCACCTGATGGGTAACTACTCTAAATTCTGGAGATAGCAAATAGTTCTTTATTTTTAGGAAGAAGCAAAACTACATTCAAAGATTTTTGAAAATCCGTGTCTACGGCTAAAATCCATCCGCCCAGTCTCAGAAGTTTCCAAGCCGTCTATAAAGTCCTATGACATGGCTTAACGACTGCCATCTAGTAACAACAGCCGGAACCAATGGCTTAACGTACCTTGTGAAGCAGAAGCAAGGAAACGGTAGAGATTAATGTCACTAACAGTCAAATCCATCCAGGTTATTTATTTCTTTTTAATAGAACAAGAGTATACAGTTGCCCAAAGCACTCTTGATGTTACACTTATAATTAATTATGACTAAGAAATAAACTTAAATGAAAAATAATTGTATTGATACTGTTGTCAAAAATGTCGACAATTTGGATTTGATCAACAAATGCGTTTAGCAGTTGGAGAGTGCGCTGTTATGACCGTATCTGTAGTCGGTTAACGTACTCGTATGTGATCGACGCGACCACGCAAGTCGCACTGAGCCACGACCCTTTCTATTATTTGATGTTTTTTGTGCAGAGATGCGTAAAATAAAATAGTGAAAAATTCGTCCTGGGGAGGGGGAGGGGATGGACCCCATAAAGGGGGTAGAAATGGGCTATATACACATTCTTACAATATATCCGGGACACAGTGTATATCTGTAAAAAGTATATTCATACTGTGGTAATGTAGTTACTAATCATAGTTTCTTTAGTCTGAGGTTCGTAAGGTTATAGTGTACTGCCATCTCACACCATTGCGCGTACGCCGGAACTCAGCACATTGCTTGGGTGCGTTGCCGTTCTTATTCCTCCTTTAGAAATAAAATAAAATTTTCTCGTAAAATAAGTAAGTATTTTCAGTGGAGTATTTGGAGTGTAAGTCTTTCGGTACTTCTCAATCATAGCACGAATATGTAAATTCCGAGAATATGGCAACATCTGGAAAAAAATTACACATAAATGTCAACGTCAAATACATGCACGGCACGATGTTTCAGTTCCCTACATCGATGTCGCGTTCGCGCTGAGTTTCTGAAGCGGTAGCGCACCTTTTTATGACTTTAATAACTCGATTACTAACTCAGATTCATCGTCCATCCGTTGTCTATTTCGCTGCGTTTTTCTTAATTGTTGCACTTCGTTTTCTGACGCTTACCGTCATCTACAACATGCCGGTCGAGCAGATGCAATACTCCGAAAAGTATTTTGACGATTTCTACGAGTATCGGTAAGGCTTCTTAATATTTACCTATGTAAAACCATTATAAAGGCCTGGCCTGATTCATTCTGACCCTATTTGTAGTACCCAATTTCCTTTAGAAACCGCAACCTTAGTAATAGTAGTAGAACCTTCTCATAGCCTCTACGAATATTTACATCTGTTAGTAGGACTTAAGTACAGTTTAGTCGACATAGTACAGTATTTTATATTTTGCAGACCATTGCCACAATAATTTTAGAAGATTCTCTTCTCTTACAGACATGTCATTCTACCGCCAGACTTAGCGTCGCTTGTTCCTCGGAACCACTTGATGACCGAGACTGAGTGGCGCAACCTCGGCGTGCAGCAGAGCCCCAACTGGGTGCACTACATGATCCACAACCCCGAGCCCCACGTCTTGCTGTTCAGGAGACCAAAACCACCGGATGAGCCCACAGAGTCACTCAATGAAGTAGACTCACATCCTAACACTATTACTGCAGTATAAACAAAAGGATCCGTAGGACATTTTTATATTATAGTCACTACAACTTTATGTTGTAGGGAAAATATTTAGTTTTATGTTTATATGTCAATTATAACTGTAAACCTGTAACAACTTATTGTGAAATGTCATCTGTACTTGTGAAAAAACAGATTTTGTGACTTTATGTGATCTATGTATATGTGTATGCTATAAGTGCATCGCTTTGCTACTATTCTAAGTAAAAGAGGGCTGGTTTCCCGTGAAGACATTTGTTACATTAATGTATAGCAATAGGTTTTAGACTACATGTTAATTGCAGCATAGTGTTAAGTTAGGATAATAGTTGTTGAATATTATAAAGCTAGGAAGTCGATTAACAATTTATAAGTTACACTTTAAAAGGGCCAGGGTGTCTGCTATGTAAATATTTAACATTTAAAATGATGTCTAAAGTAATTGAAGCATTTATTGAAACTTGTCACTTATAAAAGCAAAATATAAAGTTTATAGAATTTTATAGGCAGATTCTAGTGAAACCTTTTAGTCATAAAGATACAAAGCTGTTTATTAAATTCTTAAATGTTCATTAAAATCGGCTTATTATAAAGAAGTTTTGATATATATTTGTATGTGCGACAAGTTTCAGTAAGCAAATAAAACGTTTTGTAGTTAAGGGCACAAAAATATTTTTAAGATTCATCTTAACATCAAACTTCAGGTAGTCTGCGTTTTGCTCCTTGTCTAAAAACTTATGTCTTTAGGATACCCTACGAAAGTAGTGCTTAGTCACGAGGGATTAAATGTATGATACAGATGTTGGGCCCCCGTGAGTTATTGTTATAGTGAATGAATTGGCCAGATATAAATGCTTAATTTCTTTGGTATATCATTCTCATTATATGTATAATAGTGGTTAAATTATCTTTCGAACAACTTTCTAAATGACAATATTGTGGGTTAAAAACATTTATCGGAAAAGCGCGTGGCGTTTCATCGGATATCGGTATCACGACGGGTCGGCGTCGCAGTGTCGAACTGCTCTAACGTGGTCCCTTAGTAATTCGTTTTTTCTTTTGCACTCTTTAATCTCCGAATAAGGTTTCGGTTAACGAATTTGTGTATTTATCTATTTATTAAGGTGAAGACTAACTACAAAGTTTAGTTTGCTTTTGACTCAGCTAGGGCACGCATCAGGCTGTTATAGGTTTTTTGTTAAGTGAGCTTCACTTAATGTTTTAAGTTTATTTAAATACTAGGTACAATTATTTAAGTTTAACCTTCAGTTTAGGTACTCTATGTTCTAATAGTTAACTTTAAAATGCCCTGAAGCTAAGTTTTTAGCTGTAGGCATCGCTCTAGGTCAGGGATTCAGGTGGTCGCCTGTTGTAAATCTTCTAAGTGGTAAAGGGGCAGACACTTGTAAGGTAAATCTTACATAGGTTCTGGGACGGGTTCTCAGGCATTTGAGAATCTTGTTTGTATACTTACCTTTACAATAGGCTGAAGATCCCAATTTCTATTTTATTTTTTATTAGTATAAAGAATTTGAATTATGTATCTATGATATTTCGATTATAGTTCTTTCTCCTATCATGTTTTGGAATGCAAATAAATATCGGAGGTATAGTCTGACAAAATAATGGTTAAACTATTTAAACTAGAGCTTGCACTCATGAGATAGAATAACTTTCCACATAAAAACAATTCGCCACAAAATGATTTATTAACCCTTTTATGAGTTAACTCCTAAGAAATAATAATTAGCGAATTGAATATAGATTGTTTGGAAAAAAATCTTCAGTATATGAGTTCTCAGGTCAGATATTCTAGTTTTACATGATTTTGTTAGACTCTATATGAATACCTGTTAAATATTTGTGAAGTATGTACTTGTTAAAATGCTTGTTATATTAATAATGCATGTGTGTATAAGTATATTGTCCAAATATATATTTTTTATTTTTAAACGGCGTTTGTTTACCAATTGTTTGTATACCAATTTCATTATCAATAAGCAACGCGAGATATAAGCGATCGAATCGGCCGTGGCTCATTTCGGCTTTCGTGGTCGCGTCGATCACGCAGGTTAACTGACTACGGACACGGTCACAACCTGGATGAGTACCGTTTCCGTGCTTCGCAAGACACCTTAAGCCGTTGGTGCCGGCTGCTATCACTAGATGGCAGTCGTTATGCCATGTCGGAGGCCTTATAACCGATACTGGTAACTTATTCAAAATGTTGTTTTGGGCTGCATAATACTTGTTGCGTAGTAGGTGTTAAACCGAGCCCAAGGGTCATGTTTTTCACGCGTATCTAGGTACGTATATAACTGAGATTTTATTCCCCCGAAGCATCCCAACATCTGGATGGATTATGATGAATGAGGTGTCAATCTGTTCACCATCTTAACCGTTCCATGGTCATACGGTAAAATTATGGCGACTGAATGTGACCTTTGTGTAGTAAATATACTCATGGACAAAAAAATCGACTCAAGGTTCGCATCGCAAAGCGATACGCCATTGCGATACAGACCTACACTGGTGGACTCAGTGGCGTAGCGTGGGTTTTCGCCGCCCGGGGCCGATCGAAAATTTGCCGCCCCTTTCTATTTTGATCATTAGTAAAAAAAAGTCAATATACTATAATGCATGCTACGATTACTGGCCAAGAGTGAATCGGTGGGACTACGAGTAAACAGTCAATTACTCGTCGACCCACCAGTGGGACAATGCGGTGGGACCACGAGTTGGGAGCGAAATAAAACAGCCAAATTCTATAATCAATTAAAAATTATGTACTTTTCGTTTTTTTTTTTAAAGCAAAATCTTTTATACAATCGATGTTATATCACGTTCGATTGCTAATTGCTAATAAAGCTAAATTCGAAATCCATAATACTAATTGAACCCCGCTGGACATCGAACTTGCAACCTCCTGATGTGATGCGAGCGCATTATATTCTTCCGTGGGCGAGCGTCTACGAACATAAATTATATTTATAAAAAGCGCGAGCGAAGCGAGCGCGAAATTTTTTAAGATATCTAAGAATGTTTATGTTAAACCAACAAAAACCCTTTTACTTGGAGCGCTCAGCGCCGTTCCAGTTAGGGTAGGTACCCCAACTAACAGGGTGCTTGGACTGCTTGGCGCCCCCATGAGCTCGACGCCCTGTGTCTGTGCACGGGTGACACGACCCAAAGACCGGCCCTATTTAAAATGTAACTGTGCGCCGCTGCTGTACGGGTTTCATTCTTCATACGATAACATTTGTTTTCATGACGTTTTATCTGGGTCATGTAACTTTGAATATTTTTATCATATATTCTGATCGCTCAATTTGCCGCCCCCCTGGACGTGCCTCGACCTTAGGTAATTTTAATTACCTTCAGTTTAGAGATGCTTCTCTCACACTTGGCACTACTAATGGCAGCTGTTAAAAATATTCTTAACATTATGATAATATTTGGTAAACACTCATAAAGTTTATAATATATTTTAGTAAGCCCAGTGAGCCAGACATAATTATGTATGCATTTTTTAAAGTCTGGGTTTGTTGCAGCTACATAAGTACGAAGAAGTACACGCTCAAGTTTGAACTCTTCACTATTAGTAATATCTTGAGGAGCGTGATCTAAGTCCAGTTCATCGACGCCTAATAACACCTAATAACACTAGGTAAAAAAAATGTGGCGCTCGCCGCCCCTATCCATATGCCGCTTGCCGCCCCTATCCATGTGCCGCCCGGGGCCATGGCCCCCCCGGCCCCCCCCCACGCTACGCCACTGGGTGGACTAAAAAATCGACTCTAAGTTTGTTGCGCGACTTTTGAAAAAATAACTCAATCTAGCAAAAAACACAACCAAAATTTCAAAAACTGCGTGTTTACTTTACTCTTAAAGATTTTAGTTTGGTGGTTTTTTCTACTTTTTAGTTTATGTATTTAGTAGTTTTGCAGACTGAGTCTTGATTTGAGTCGATTTTTTAGTCCACCAGTGTAGTTCTGTATCGCAATGGCGTATCGCTTTGCGTGCGTCTCAAGAGGTTGTCGGTAACTGTTATGTAATCTGTGGTAGTATTTTTTGAGTGTATTTAAGACCGTTTCGTTGTTACTGGCTTGATGGATTGAGGATGAAGGTGTGGGTATACAGGGTGTAACAGAAAGATGTGATAATACTTCAAGGTTGGCTTTTACCCATCAAACTGAACAACTTTTGTTCTACAACTTTGTTTTAATCGCAAAATTTTTTTGGACTTCATACAAATCGATCAGCTGGCGAACCAAGTTTGTATGAAAAGTCCGAAAATTTCTTTCCGATTTCAACAAAGTTGTAGATCAAAAGTTGTTCAGTTTGATTTGAAAGGTTTGAAAGCCAACCTTGAAGTGTTATCACACCTTTCTGTTACACCCTGTATAGTTTTGCATAACTTATCAATTTGTTAAAAAGACAGAATACTTTTAAAAACAGTTTATTATCATCTCTGATCATCGATTTGCATGGCGACGCTCTCTTCGATGCTCTGGCACATGTCCTTGAGCGAGGTCTGAGTCCACGCCGTTGTCGGCTTGGCCTTGGGCTGAGCCGGCTTGGGCGGCGGCACCGCCGGCTTGAACGCCATTTGCGACCCGTCGTACTGATTGAATATGTCTGTCGGCGAGCTGTGGGTTTAACAAGATATTAATATAACTGAATGAGCTATCTTCTTTGAAAATACATTAAGATGTAATAGAATATAAGACTTTTTTTAAAAAAATGTGTTGGAGGGAGTTTCTTTAGGACCCGCCGTTTCTTCTCACTCCGCAAACACTTCCCGAAACGGCGGGTATACGAGTTCCGAGTGGTACGAACCTCGTATTAGGTAGATAAAAGTATGACGTTCGAAAAGTGTACACTGCTGCCTACTTCCAATAAAATATTTTCATTTTTATTTTCAAAAATGTCTTTTTATGATTTTGCTCAAGAAGTTATTCGATAAAATCATCATAGATTACGTCCACTGTTGAAAACAGAATTGTTTTTCAATTCCATTCAATACCGTTTTGAGCCACATCTATTCAGTACAGTGCTGAGCCAAATCCATCCAGCACCAACTAGAGCTGCATCCATCTCGCGTCATTCCGAGTTACATCAATCTAGAGCCATTATGAGCCACTCCACCAAGCACGAATCTAAACCTAATCCATCTAGCTCTCATCTACATCCATTTAGCATCAAACCATCAAGAAAAGAACGTACTCCCATAGCCGGCAACGCACTTGTGACTCCTCTGGTGTTGCGGGTGTCTATGGGCGGCGGTAATCGCTTACCATCAGGTGATCCGTCTGCTCGTTTGCCACCTCTCCCATAAAAAAAAACAATCTGACATCCATCAGCTACATCAATGAATACTTCAATCTACATCCATTCAGCACCATTCTGAACCAGACCCATCCAGCATCATTTCAAACCTGGTGAATGGATAAATGTCATCCATCACCATTCTAAGCCCTATCCATTCTCCATTCATCCTCAGTAGGACTCGTCCGTGCTTAGAATTATGCATCCATTGCCGTTTTATTTTCGATTTTAGCTATTTTTACACAATAAATCTGAAAAAAGTCTAGTGGATCATGAATTTCATTCAGACAAAGTGATGAAGGTAATTTGACTGACTCGGTGGCTCAGTGGTTAGCGCTCCTGACAACTGATCCGAGAGTCGTGGGTTTCGATCCCCACCTAGGGAAGCATTTCTGTGATGAGCAAATTTGTGTGCTCTGTGTCTGGGTGTATTATATCTATATATGTATGTATGTATGTATGTATGTAAATGTTTGTATGTATGTATGTATATCAGTCTCTGGTTCCCAAGATACAGGAAATCCTAGTTTGGGGCCATATGACCGTGTATGATTTGTCCCGGAGATATACATACATATACAGGGCCATTTTTGGACCCCCACCAAAACTTTACAGTGGCTTCTATTTATGAAACTGTACAACTTTCCTCATGGAACGAATGGTCAATTCGCAAAAATTTTGCATCTCCATACAAAGTAGGCCAATCACGTGATCAAATAAGTATGAAAGGTCCACAATTTTTTTTGCAATTGACCATTTGTTCCATGGGATAAGATGTTCATTTTAATGGGGGGTCCAAAAATAAAAAATAATGCACCTTGCCTATTGGAAACCTGTCCCTTACACCCCGCAAACTCACAGTTTAGGCAGACCCGGCGCTTGCTGGCTCAGCAAAGCGGCGGCGGCCGCGCGCACGGCGGGGTGGTAGTGTGTCCTCAGCGCGCAAAGCTCGTGGAAAGATGCGCTTTGCGCGTTGCAGTGCTCCGGGGATTGTAGCAGGGGGTCGAAGCGGCCCGATCCGCTCTCAGTGTCTACCTCGAACATGGATGAGACTGCTTTGCTTTGCTGTGATTAGAATTTTGTGATGTTAATTTTAATAGCGGTCATCCATAATTCGTCACACGAATTTCATGATTTTTTGACCCCTTCCCCGTTCTTGTCACAGAACGTCACATTTGTAAGACCACCCCCTCCCTGGTGTGACGTCACATATTTTGCAACTTTTCGCCCAGAATTAAGTAAATGAAAACATAAATTTTTATGATTTATTATGTGACGTCACAGAGTTTATGACTCCCCCCATCCCTTGTCACATAATATCACACTTCGTTGACCCCCTCCCTCCCCCTTAACGTGTGACGTGTTTTATGGATGGCCCCATCTCTCCAAAGAACAGATTGATATAACAGCATATTGGCTGAGGGAGTTGACTGCATCAAAAATAAATTATAAACTACCGTTCACTAAATTGATTTCGAAATAAAATTTTGAAAAACTTTATTTGTTTTGTTTTTTTATCCCATCTTCAATTTTCTATCAATAAAGTTATAAAATTAGTCACTCAATGTCACCGAAAAACTATGACGTCACATCTAAGTATTTCAAACATTTTAGAACAAAATATATTTTTGACAGGTTTAAAAATAACTCAAATGACTAGTAGTCATCTTCCCTAAGGGTGGCACACCTGAGCGAACTGGTTGCGAATTTACGTTAAAAATGTTTATTTTCGTTAAAAAAATATGTTCGTTTAAAATGTTGATGTTCGTTAAATGTTTATGCTCGTTTAAAATGTTCATTTAAAAGTCCATTTTCACAAGCCAGGTTATGAGGTTACTTGCATACCTGTGCAAACTGATGTATGAGCGCAAGGCTAGCCAGCGCGCCGTTGTGTTGCACCTGCAAAGCGAGGGTTGCCAGCCGCTTGGAGAAGGCAGTGAGTACGGCGGGAGACACGCGACGTGCCCGTGCGCAGACCTGGCTGATCGACTCTAGGATGATCTGTGCGTCTGCGTGCGAGGTGCCTGGGTGGAGTGATTAACTGAACGTTAGGTTTTTTTTTAATGTGATAGGTGGCAAACGAGCAGACGGATCACCTGATGGTAAGCGATTACCGCCGCCCATAGATACCCGCAACACCAGAGGAGTCACAAGTGCGTTGCCGACCTTTGAAATGGGATGGGGGATGGGGGAATTAGGGGGGGGGGGGGGGGGGGTTAGGCCTCCGGTACACTCACTCACTCGGCGAAACACAACACAAGAATTGCTTCATGAAATGAAACAACCCACCCATTACGTCCCCACTGCAGGGGCACGCACGGGTCGCTTCCTATAACTCGGGAAGGTTGGGCCATACTCCACACACGGGGCCCAAGTCCGGATTGGTGAAGGTTGTGGGGCTAGTGGCCAACCTCAGTGTCAGAAGTTTTCAAGCCGCCTATAAGGCCTCCGACATGGCTTAACGACTGCCATCTAGTGATAGCAGCCGGCACCAACCAGCCAGAAGCCGATCTCTAGGTGAACCATTGGTCATTAGGGAACTCGATCCCAAGTGCATCCTACAGTTCATTAGAACTATGGGCTATGGGGAAATAATATAATAGGGGCAGTGATCACAATAGATCCACCTTTAGTCCTTTACTCCTTATACCCCCAAATCTCACTAATATTATAAATACGAAAGTATGGATGTTTGTTTGTATATTTGTTTATTTGGTCTACTTTCACGCTGAAACTACTGAACGGATTTAAATGAAATTAAGATAGATAAAGCACTCGGCTAACACATATGATGTTTTTTATCCCTGAAAACTCGAGGGACCCCGCAGGAATGGTTAAGAACTGAAATGTTTACTTTGTCACTAGATGGCACTGCGTTAACATATTCTTTCTCTCCTGATCCAATTCTGAAGTCCACGTAGACGAAGTGGGCAGAAGCTAGTAGTAATAAATAATAATCTTCACTCACCCGCATGCACTTGGAGCGCATTAGCGTACAAATGCGCGTGGAATCTCGCCGGGTCCACACTTAGCGCATCTCCCGCTCCGCCGAGGACCGCCAAGGCTGTCCGCACACAAAGCAGACGCTCTCGCTGGCCCACCGCTGCGTGCACCAGCAGGCCCGCCAGGATGGCCACCAGGTCAGAGTAGTACTCCAGGTTGATGACGTGTGTGAATCTGGGGAAAGTGTTCCAGGTTGATGACGTGTGTGAATCTGGGATTTAGTATACAATTGTTCAGGCGAAAATTTTGTTTCGATTGGTCAGACGACATCGACGTCGAATCGAAACATAATTCTCGCCTGACTAATTGTATACTAAATCGAATCTGGGGAGAGGAAAGTGTGTTGTGCGTTTACACGACAGTATGTATGTGAATCTGGGTCAGAACAGTATTGGTTTATGACTTGCGTGAATCCGGTGAGAAAATGTAAGTTGTGTGTAAATACAACAGTATCAGGTGTCCGTCAGCTTTTTGTCATCTTACACAATAAAATAAAAAAAACACACCCTAAAGGCAACTTCAGCCCCCTGCGGGATGCCCAGTGTAAGAATCTTCCCCAGGATCCTCAGATCAACATCAGGAAGCGCTAACCACTGAACCATCGAATCAGTCACCTAACAGGCTAGTTGACTGTCAATCATCAATGTCAAAAACGACAATTTCTTCTAAAAATGTTTGAAGTTGTAAACAATGATGTAATTGTGCAATATAAGTATGGTTCATTCCAATCAAAAAAAAGCAAAACTTACTATGGAACTGACACATGTCAATGTCATCTGCATACTACGTTTGTTTACCTTTTGCTTTTTTTTGATTGGAATGACGTATAAGTAGTTTGCATACTTATTACTTTCCTTTTTAAATTAAAAATTGTACATGTGATGAAATTTAAAGCGAGCAAGTCTTTCTGCAATTTTAATAATTTGTAGTGCAAAATATTTCATAATTTACCAATACACTTTTGTGGCGTCTTACTTGGCGAGTCCATTGAGCGCGGCCGCAAGCAGTTTGGTCTGCGGCGCTGTCTTTAGAATCCTGAAGTAGATGTGGAAGACAGTCTTGGTGACTTCTGTGAGTTGGCGACGGCGCGCCACCTCGCTCTCTTGGGCCTCAGTTTCCAGCAGCTCTCGTTCCACCTCTTTCAGTTTCTTGGCGCGCTGTAAGTACGTATATTTAATAATTCAATTCAATTATTCTTTATTGCACAGAAACATAACACATGACAGTAATATTTAAAAGAATGTCACTTAAGGCGGCCTTATTGCTTAGAGCACCGAATCTAATAACGAGAACCGTGTCTGGTGAACTGTTAGAATTATTATGTAATTTAAAAAAAACGTATAAAACACTATATAAGTTCTGGACGATATTTATACGACAGTAGGTATGTACATTATTTCAATGATAGTTTCATTTGGATAATTTCTTCAGCAAAATGATATGGCGTTTACATGTGAGTTTAATGTGGGTTAAAAAATAAATAATTTTGACTTAGAATAGGGTAACTGACAGCGTTAAAACTAAATTATGAAGCATTGACCTTAAACTATAGATACCAAATTTCAAATGGTATGAAATTCGTATTAGGTAGCGTGTAATACGTAACAGCGATACCTACTTTTAATAAACATATTTGATTTGAGGTATTTCAAAAAAGACCTGACATTCAACATCAGTACAACCACACACACCTTTTTCTCCCTCTTGGACAAGTTGACGATCCTCTTCTTGTGCTTCTCCTCCTGCTTCTTCTTGTGCTTGACGTCGGCCTCCGCGTCCATGTCCACGTCTCGTATCTTCAGGCTGAGCAGGCAGTCGAGAGCCGCCGGGTCCAAGCGCGCGCCGCGACGTTTTACTAACTGGTTGATTAACCGGACTATCTGATGATGGAGAAGAATAAGAATAGCTTTGAATTGTTTATTTTTAATCCACAATGGGTAGTTGACAGTATAATAAATAATAATAAATAAATAATATCTGAGACAAATCACACACGGTCATCTGGCCCCAAACTAGGATTCTTAGGTAGGATCTGTATCTTGGGAACCAGAGACTGATATACATACACATATACTCGTACTTTTAAATACATACATATATAGATATAATACACCCAGACTCAAAGCAAACAATTCTGCTCATCACAGAAAAGTTTGCCCTGTGTGGGGATCGAACCCACGACTCTCGGATCAGAGGTCAGGATCACTAACCACTAAGCCACCGAGTCAGTCAATCAATAATAAATTGTTAAATATTGTATTATTCATTAAAAAGCATTTCTCCTACAAATTCAAAAAGCTTACGCGATTTGTAACGCAAACGATTTCCGAACAAAGACGTTTTTGACAGTTGATAAAAAGTCACTCAAATGACTGCTAGTCAAATACCATATTGGTAAGCCTTTCAGGATTAACCATTGACCAAACCCACCTTTAAGGGACCACAGATAATGCTGTACGCGTGGCTACCTACTGGACCGGGAAACTATTAAAAAAAAATATCGATCGAAAAGATGGTAGCCCTTTGGCATTAATTCGCCTTGTTTTCTGTTATATCGGTTGGGTACAAAGCAGATGTACCCAAGGCGACACATACAGCCTACTCTCTTTCCACTTTGTACACGCGGCAAAAATTAAGTCCCATCCACTTTATAAAGGTCCTTTTCCAGTTGGTAGTATTATCAATTTATTGCGATAATTTGGAGTAGTAGTGGAGTAGTAGCATTATACAGATGTAAAAACCACTCTCGGAACTTTTTTTTAATATTTATTTTAGGAAAACTTACAGACAAACTTAAAACTACAAATTAGGATACAATAGAATATAACAATGCCAATAAGAAGGGTTTTTAACAGGCTATTCTACATTCTGTCAAAAAAGTCTTGAAAGCTGATTTTATTGAAACTACATTTATTTACGATGGCAACCTCAAAATTCTGAATCCTTATTGGTTGAATGTGCTCGAATATTGCCGCGTTGAAACGAACAGCGCCCCCATTTATTTTCAAGACTTTCTTGACTGACTGTTCTTATGAAATGGAACAATTTTTCTTATGGAACCTATACCAAATGCGCAAGATTTTTTTATTAGTACTTTGAGTAAGTTTGACTGCAAACTTTGGAAATAGAACTTTTCGTAAAAACTGATCGGCCACTAAGCCAATTTTGAATGAAGAAACCAAAAGCTTTCCATACAAATTGATTCAATTAGCCAATTATTTATGCAGAGACCAAGATTTTTTTTTGAGAATTTAGTGTGGGGTTCCTTGCTAAAAGTTGCAAAGTTTTCTGAAATGGTATTTTTACACCCTACATAATAATGAACATCATGCAGGGAAATATAGAAGGAAATAGAGGTAGAGGACGGCCGAGAATAAGTTACATCGATCAAGTGAAGGCCAAAGTCCACGTCGTGTCGTACCAGGAAGTCAAGGAGTTGGCAAGGAGTAGAAAAGAATTGCGCTTGCTCCACTGACAAGAGCCTAGCTCTTAAGATAAAGAAAAAGATAATGTTGGTAGCAACTCACAGTCAACGTAATCTCGCCCTTCTTGTCGTCTTGGAAGACTTGCTTGCAGCATTCAGTGACGATATCCCTCGCTTCGGGTATCCTGCAGTCCAGGAACGGGATGACGCTCTGAGCGATATTCGGGGCGTAGTTGAAGTTGGGCCGTGCGACCAGCATCGCGCACATGCAGCGTAGGGAGACCAGCGCTAACTGCTTAGCGGTTTCCTCCAGTTTGCTAAGAACAAGAATGTGAAGACGTAAGATACTGTTTCTAAGTGTTTTGCTTTGAAACGTGGCAATTTAATTTCATTTATTCATGAACGATTAATAATAATAAATAATTTACATATCTGCAGGTATAACAAATCCATATTCATCAATCATCAAATACACAAAAAAAAAACCAACAACAACATATCTCTTCTCCTAAAGAGGAGTTATAATATATTAGAATTACTGATATAATAATACAATGTGAATGTTAATGAACAAAATATTTAAAAATGTCAAAATAAGATAAGGTTTAAAGAACATTTATTCTTATTAAGAATTTTACAATTCAATTACAGAAGAACCTACTTTTTGATATTAGAATAAAAAATATTTATTCATATGCTAGTAATATTGATTACAAAAATATGAATTCAAATCTCATCACAAAAAAATAAAAAACGACGTTATCAAATTCTCCAAATAAATAAAATTAATAGGTAGGTATAAAATATAAAAAAGATATCAAATAAAATAGTTAATGTTCATAAAACTAAGCATTAGCTATTTAAATACGAAAGAAAAAAATACTAATGAGACACTGATGCAGGGCATCGTTAGGTAATTTGCAACCAGCCTAATATATAAGGTGCTATTTTATTAGTGCCCGATATTTTAGTCAGTGCTTCTACTCCTGATTCTGGTCAACTTTTCCCAGGAACCCATAGTCAAATCACAAAATTTTTTTTGGACTCTTCATACAAATCGATCATCCGAGCAGCCAAATTAGTATGAAGAGTCCAAAAATTTTTTTGCGATTCCTTGCGATGGTTCCCTTGGGGAATTTTGATCAGAATCCGGAGTAGTAGCACTGACTAAAATATCGGGCACTAATAAAGTAGCACCTTATATACCTTTGACAACCAATCCGGGAACCAAGTTGTTGTGTATTTTGGAAAAAAACATTCGCAAACTCAGCAGCGGGAATGTTCTGGACTTTAAACTCGCGCTAAAACGTCTGAGCCGACATGATATAGTTGATTGAGATAGATTATTGAGCTGATATTAAATAAAGTGGATACCTACTATATGTGTATGGGATTAAAGCTCTATTTAGAAACTAAGAGAAATAATTAAAAGGCACATAAATACATTTTAAAATATTAACTTTGACTATTACTTCTAATTGGACGGAGCTTCCTGATTAGTTAGGGCTGGGGGTGTATATGCATACAGGGTGTTTGGATTTTGAGACTGTGCAAAAAACTGATGTAAGAGTTGGTTGAAATAAGTATAAGCGTGATTTTTACGGTATTTTTGAATCTTTAAAGATGGAATAACTTTGTAAACCGGAGTGAATACAAAAAAAATGATAAGTCGCCCTTGGCGTTGGCAATTGCAAATTTTAAGCAAACCCGTGAATATCAACACAGTTTTTACTGTAAAAAGGTTTCATGCTTATCAAAATATTCTTATTACATTTGTCTCCTTTGACAATTTTATGCAGCATCACAAACTCAATATCAATAATACTTTATCGGAGGATAATATTTTGTAAATAGTAATGGGCGATGGGCGCACTTACAAGCTAACACATGTCAAAACTCATACTCATCATTATCAAATTCTCATTATTAATCCTTAGCTTAGATTGAGTCACCATCACAAGAGGACTATTGCTAAGACCGAGGGTGATCCTGGTTGCAACACCAGGCAACCGCAGTCTATACCTTTTTTTTAACCACAATTAGTAAGCCCTTGGCGTCAACTCAACTGGTGGGAAGTGATGATGATGCCGAAGATGGAAGCGGGCTTACCAAGATTCCCCAACGCAATGGGGAATTGGCTATCTTATCTCCATGCCGGAACACATCAATGCTGTTTATGTTTGGCGGCAAGTCTTAGATAAGATGTAGGTAGCTAGCCAGATGGGCGCAAAAAGTTATAATCAAATCAAATACTCTTTATTTTTTTCTATTTACTACAAACAAATAATCCGTGGATAATGTTGTGGGCTATATATTTTTTTTTTTTTTTTTTTTATGGCAGAGGTGGCAAACGAGCAGACGGATCACCTGATGGTAAGCGATTACCGCCGCCCATAGACACCCGCAACACCAGAGGAGTCACAAGTGCGTTGCCGGCCTTTGATTTGGGAGTACGCTCTTTTCTTGAAGGTTTGAATGTCGTATCGGTCCGGAAATACCGCAGGCGACAATTCATTCCACAGTTTGGTTACATACTTATTAACATAATTTAATCCTTAATATCTTGTAATATTTAGTACACAGTTGTTAATTATGCCAAATAAATAAAATAGATAGCAATTAACGGCATAAGAGGCTTTCCACACTAAGATAGCGAAGACACCGATCACCTTTTAGGTTTGCAGTAGCCCAAAGGTCGTGGTAGCCACATTATGTAACGTGTTACCCTTTTGCCACCAAATTAACTTTATACAATAACTAGCTGGTGGCGATCCTCTTCATATACTCTGCGAGTGCGAGGCACTGGTCCAAGCCAGAAGCCGATCTCTAGGTGGACCGATGGTAACTCCAGAGGTCATTAGGGAACTCGATCTCAAGTGCATCCTACAGTTCATTAGAACTATTGGCCTTGAGGATATAATATAACAGGGGCAGTGATCACAATAGATCTACCCAGGTCGCAGTGATCCAATAGGGCCCTCCTTTGGTCCTATACCCCCAAATAATAATAATAACTAGCTGGTGTCCCCGACTTCGTATCTTACGCGTGGAAACCGGGGAAAAAGTAGCCTATAACTATATGTTAATCCAGATTATAAAGAATCTGTGCGCCAAATTTTAACTAAATTCGTTCAGCCGTTTTAGCGTGATTGAGTAGTAAACATCCAAATTTTAACATTTATAATATTAGTAGGATACAATATCGTATAAAAAATGTTCAGAATAATTTTAGAAATCTCGACAATGATTAAATATGAACTTTATAGTGAATTAAAGATTTTTTCCCCGTTATTACTTTCGCTCTTTAGCAATTTTCAATGCGACATCTAAGAAATTAATAGTACAATGTCAATACAATGTCAAATCAAATTTAAATATATATTTTTTTCATTATAATCTACTTCCTTTCTTACTACATGAATGCGATGTTTCTGTGCCGCCAGCAAAGCCCTGCGAAGCTGCCCCGACCCGCCATATCGACTGTTTGCGATCACCAAGTTGCAAAAACACGACAATTTCAAAGACTTCGCTTAGCTAGTGAACTGCAGCGCACTGAATCGACGTTTCGCCGAAAGCCGTTTTTAAGGTGGCGAAAATTTGAAAAATATTATTCATCGGATAAACATTATACGGAAAATTATGCATACAATGCATTAGACAACCGTCACCTGGACCTATCACTGGGTTCGGGTGGGACGGGATGGACTGACTTATGTTTAGTGCATGCGTATTGCAATCTGTAATTCATTTGCGATGTAGGAGAAATCTAAGTCACAGCAATATAAAGTGTCGACTTTGCCACTGTTGTTTACATTTGATAAATATTGCAGGAACGATTACGTCATACGGATCGGTCCTATGTAGTGGTACCAAAGTGGTACACGAGTAATGCCTATGTATATTGTTTAAGGCTGTTTTCCTGCACACTCTTACGGTACGGCTCCATGCCTAGTAGGATACCTTATACACAGTGATCGGAGTAGCTAGATTGATTTTTGGTACTTACAGTGTGAATTTATAACATGGCCAATCCTTTTTTCAAGAAAGTTTCGGTATTTCCGGATTGAGTTGAGTATTATTAACGTAAATCTGGTTCAATTAATTAATTCTGAAGGAAGCAATATATTTATATGTATAATAACAAAATAAATATTTGTTTTTTTGTTAGAAAAATGTTAAACTCTCGGAATCCGCGCGGCATGTCCACATTAACAAGCGGTCATTGACCCTAATTCAATCTACCTACTCCGATCACTGGTTATACAGAGAAAGAATTATGAATTATGAGAATGAATAGAGAGAAAAAATGAGAATTATGAGAAAAGGCATATAGAAGATAACAGTTTTTTACAAAGCAAGATCACAATTCACAACACAGACAAAGCCAGTTTGTTGCGAGCAAAATATAAAAATCTATCACATAACAAATTCGGTTGGCATATGCGTTCCGAGTGGTAGACAAGTGGATATAACAAATAATCATCGAAAAATGTACAGCGCTAAAATATTTAAAACGAAATTCGCAATGGCTGCAACTATAAAATCTAACGATAAGCTAAGCTCAGAAAACAAAATACTGGGCAGTTTATAATGATTATACATAAATAGCTTATATTCTAAATTCGCAACGGTTCAACGTGTATATAAAATCTATTTGGTTACCTTCACAATCCACATAGGTAATAGTTTATGTCATCACTATCACGGCATTCGATGTTGAAAATAGGCCTCCCCACAGAGTTCCACTTGACGCGGTTCTGAGCAACAAACATCAAGTGGCTTCTGCGAAGCTTATCTAAGTCTTGCCGCCAAACATAAATGTTAACAGCATTGATGTGGTATGAATAGCATTTATGTGTTCCCACACGGAGATAACATAGCCAGTTCCCCATTGCGTTGGGGAATCTTGGCAAGCCGCTTCCATCTTCGGCATCATCATCACGTACCACCAGGTGAGATAAAGCGAAGGGCTTACCAAAAGTGGATAAAAATTAGTCGTATTTGTATCTTACCGTGTATCCCCTTTCTTCTTCCGTATAGCGAACGCAGCCTTCTCAAGCCTCTGCAAATATCTTTTGTAGAACTCGAGCAGCTCCTTCTCGTATTTGTACAGTGCCAGCGTCTCTTTCTTTACTGCAAAACAACATTATTTTCCTCTATAAATGATAAAACCAAGACATTTCATTTCGAGAGGATGAGTGGGGTGAGGTCTGTGTGTTAAACATTAGTATGTCAAACGACTTCGCTAGTCCAGATCATATAAAATACACTAACAATACTATTAAGTTAAATAAAACATGTTAAAATACCAGCTGTACATTTTTTGTTCACACTAAAATTTTTATTTATTTCTATAAGAGTCCAAGTCCAATAGTTATCAAATATTTGTAAGACAGTCTTGTGAATTTAAATATGTCGACACGACAGAAGATAACTCACGCTTCACGTTGGAGTAGTCCTGATGCCGGATTTGGTAGTCGGGAAGGATGTCTTTAAACACCTCGCAAGCGGACAGAGTCGCTAGCTTGCGCACAGAGTGTAGATTCAGTGTTTCGTCTTTCAGTCGCTCCTCCATCAGATACAGGATCGGATAGAGGTTCTTTAGCTGTGAAAATAATGATGTAATTTGTGATAAGAATGTAGAATATAGGAACTTTTATGTTGGAGGGAGTTTCTTTGGACCCGTCGTTTCTTCGCACTCCGCAAACACTTCCCGAAACGGCGGGTACACGAGTTCCGAGTGGTAGGAACCTCGTATTAGGTAGACAAAAGAATGACCTTCGAAAAGTGTAAGTACACTGCTACCTACTTGGAATAAAAAAAATTCATTTCATAACAAAAAAGTATTTTATCCACAACTGGTTGGCATTATATCAGTTGGTGGTAGTAATGATTAGCTTTGCTTCGCTGTAAATGTGGCAGGCAATTGATTTTATAAAATAAAATGAAACCGAAGATGGATGATAGATGTAGTCCCGTTAACTAGAACTTCTACTTATTATATTAAACGAAATTGGTTTAATCTTTTGGACTTCCCATTCAGTTTCTCGCTTCGCAAACACTTCCCGAAACGTTGAGTGTACAAGTCACGCGTACTTTGTACTAGGTAGGAAAAAAAATATTGACGATTTAAAAGCATGAGTAAAGCATGTACTTAAATAAAAAACGATTTGGGTTGGAGTCGATCAAATTTCCTTTATATTGGTACACCTTTTTGTTGGTACATTTTAGGATCTTTCTAGAAAATCTAAGTTCAACGGCATCTAAAACCGTATCACTCAAATGTCATTGCGAGTCATATTTTTTTTATTTTTTTTTTATTTGATAGGTGGCAAACGAGCAGACGGATCACCTGCTGGTAAGCCATTACCGCCGCCCATGGACACCCGCAACACCGGAGGAGTCACAAGTGCGTTGCCGACCATTGAAATGGGATGGGGGATGGGGGAATGGGGAGGGGGAGGGGAGGTTGGGCCTCCGGTACCCTCACTCACTCGGCGAAACACAACAAACGTTGCTTCACGCCTTATTGCGATCAGGCAGAGAATATATGATGTGCCTCTTATGTAATCTCAGTGAGAATACCAATGGAAAATTTCCAAAGGGACAGACTGAAAATGTTTAGGAACGAACGGAAACTTTATCAAAGATCCAGGACGTTATGACAAGTTTTAGAATCCATTGCATTCAAAATCAACCAACAAGACAATTATTCATTTTTCGTGCTGAATTATTTATTTAGTACCTACGACATGAGAACACAGCAATGTTGATAGATTAGGTATGCAGATAGGCTTAATGGTAGTATGACAGGATCCATAATTTTACAGCTATGAATGTTTCTTTATTTTGACCATTTAAAATTTTTAACCCCCCAGTTTTTTTAAACCACCATTGGTAAACCCTTGGCATTATCTCACATGGTGGTAAGTGATGATAATACCGAAAACGGAAGCGGGCTTACCGAGATTCCCCAACGCAATGACTATTTTATATCTATGCCGGGACACATCAATGCTATATCTCACTAATATTATAAATAAATAAATATATAAATAAATATAATATTATAAATGCGAAAGTATGGATGTTTGTTTGTTTGTTCCGCTTTCACGCCGAAACTACTGAACGGATTTGCATGAAATTGTAGGTAGATAGATAGAGCACTCGGCTAACACATAGGATACTTTTTATCCCGAAAACGTAAGGGTTCCCGTAGGAATGCTTAAAAACTCAAAATTTTTACTTCGTCACTAGATGGCGCTATCTTAACATTTTCTTTCTTTCTGGAGACAATTCTGAAGTCCACGCGGACGAAGTCGCGGGCGGAAGCTAGTAATATATAACATGAATGCTTGGAGGCAAGGTTTAGTTATGACTGTGGTAGCTGGCCAGGCGGGCTCCGAAAACTGATCTATCCTGATTGTTGAATGAATACTTGTGTAACCAGTAGTCTAGTGGAGATGTGAAGAAAACTGACAAAGCTCGCCTATAGAGGCGCTGATATCGCTTGACTCATACCAACTGTCAAAACGTATAGAAAAAAATGTTTATGTGAACTAAACATAAGATTATTAAAAAAATACCGCGTTGTGTGGCGATTGGTTGCAATAATAATGGCAATCATTAATTTTCTAAAAATTCTCGGATGAAGAAGACGTGGGAAAAGTTACGTTTTCAATTATGTACTTTTCAACTTCGCCTTTAATTGAGGAACAGTCCAAGTCGCATACATTTTCCATTTAACAATTTTACAGAAAAAAATCTAATTTATAACACTTCGATAGTAAAAAACTCGGAACTAATTGAAAGTTGTTATGAGTCAAGCGTCCGTAGCGCCATCTGCAAATAGATTTTCGTTTTCTTCCCCATTGTCAAACAGGTGGCAGTGGGGAAAAAATGATTTTGGCTATATTTATTTACACACTTTTCGTAAACTTAAGTAGATACTTGTAATATAATACCACGCAGTTTTTGATCACTATAAGCAAAAGTATTTATATTTAGTTGCAAGTACATAAACGGCACTACCTAATTCCGATCTCTGACAATAACAATTAATAAGGTACATATAATGAATTCTTCGGGCACAAGTAGTTAATACTACTTAGAAGAGGTTATCAGAAGCTTATTGGTTTTGTAAAATGATTTTCATGTTTTTTTTATGAATTTTCCTCCTCAACACATACCTTTTTCTCAGGGCTCTCAAGCAGCGATGAGCAGAGAGCGCCTATCCGCAGCTTGTCGTGTTGAAGCCGGTCCCGCCGCGCGGCCAACAGCTCCACCGTAGTGACCACCTTCTCATCACCACCCTCGCCTGTAGTCGACAAGAAAATTTAACAAATAAGCTTAGTTCAGCTGCTTATGGAACCACGCAAACCGCACTAAGCCACAATCGGTTCTACAAATACATAAATATTTAATACTCAGAGGAAACAAAGGCATCACATCTTTGCAAACGTGTTTTTTTAAAATTTCAAAATACCTCTAATCAAAATTCGTGACTACACCCTTACACTTGACTCTAGTGAAATGACTGATGCTCCATGCCAAAATGTGACTTTGTTATTTTAATGTGGCCTTTGCAGATGGAGCAGGATACGTAGCACAATTAGAATACAATAATAATTTATTGCTTTTCTGTAGTACATAGTGGCAGATGACATGGCCCATTTTTCCATACAGATACCAAACGGGCATGCAATGCACAATCTTAAAAAAATACATTAACATTATACTTTTTTAGTTAAAACTTTAACTAAAATATTATTTAAATTATAGAACACATTTTCTAACAACTATGCTTTCAAATTTCTTGTGAATTTTACTCCTTTTTACATCTTTAGATTAAACTCACTGGATTATTATTAATAGTTAATACACTAGCAGTCCTGAAAGGTGATGCGTGTATATCACGGCACTTGTTTATTGGTTTTCAAAATGTATTGATTACCGCCATCGAAACGTCGAATGCCCAATAAAATAAATTATGATAGGAACTGCCATACAAGAAATCTAACATCGCGCTGAGGGTTGGACAGGCACTGGTAACACCTCTAGTGTAACATATACTTTTGGGTGGCATTAGCCACTTAGCCATTTTACCACCAATACAATAAAAATAAAAAAAACTGTTACCTTTTCCACCTTGTGGGTCGCCATCGCCAGGAGTCTCTTCCTCACCGGTCCCTTCCATGCCTGAGTCAGAATCTGATGCTAGTTCCAGCTGTTTCTCTTCCAACTCGTCATCTGATTCTGTTTGGTTGAGTGATAATATTGTGGTCAGAAAATAAAGAAACAATTGATAAGAACTTGACATCAATTTGTGTAGAAGAAACATTCAATAAGTTGAAAACATAAAAAACTCTTAAGCATCCTAGGGCCATTTTTGACAAAATGTATATTTTTTATATGACAGCCTACTAATTTTTAAATTCAATCATATTAGCTACTCTATGTATTTACTCCTTTTTAATAATAAACATGTCATACCCTCCACTTCCTCAGTGCGTTCCATCAATCCTTGCTTTGTTTTGATAGGCAGGAGTGGCCTGACTTTCTTAGCGGGTCTCTCAGCCATATCCTTTTCATATTTCTCTTCGACCTCGCTGCCTGACTCTTCACTCTCTGCACCGCTGTCACTACCTATTGATGGCTTTTTCTTTGGACATTCTTTTTGCTCACGTTTGCGTTTCTTGCCTCCTCTGAAATTTATGGTGTTTTCTAGTATTGAAAATAAATTATATAAAATGCCTTTTATCAAAAAATAATTCCTCCCATGAAAAAAAACAAAATTGTTTGTGGTTTCATACAAATAAGTACTTTTTGTAAACATATGTATAACAAGATAACTTGGAACTCCATACCTCTTATTTTCTTTCTCCTCCTGAGGAACATTTGAGAGTAGCTGTGGCTGCTTCGACAGTCTGCTCATGATGTACTGCTGTTCATCTTCGTCCAACATATCCGCCCACTCCTCTCCCGATGCTGAATCACTGTCACTGCTATATTCCACCTGTCAGAAAAAAATGTAAGTATCTGGCTGATCTAGTGAAGATTCCTGAGGTGTCAACAAATAAACTTTTTATCGAATGTGAACTTTATGATATGTATAGGTTTCATAACATTGTGTTGTTTGTAACAGAACACTTGGGTGCACTTAAGAGGGTTACCTATGGGACTATATTAGGCCACCCTCTTAATGTGCACTCCTACTCAGTTATCTTTTCAGATAATATATATATTAAATGTATCTAATCTCGCTAGAATTACCTTTACTGACCTGTGGTTTATCTGGCTGTTTTTGCTTTTGAACCTTAGTCCTATGCCGCTGAAGTTTCAACTTCCCTTGCTTTTTCATTTTGTTCGTTGTCTGATTGTTCCTCTTGACTTTACTGATCTTTGCTTTGCCCTTTTTCTGTAAAACAGACAGAATGTGCATGGTAAAAGCCACGAAATTTTTAGGTTATAAATAAGTGCTTTTTTTAAAACACCAGCAAATGAATACTTACAGCCATGGTGCAGTCCTGTAATTAGTTAACCTAAGAAATTATATCAATTTATGTGAATAAAGAAGTACTTATGTGTTCTTTTTATACGATGAAAACAATGTGAGAAAAGAACGACCCGACGACCACAATAGTGACAATTTACTTTTTTATTTTATGTCTCTACCACGTAGTGTCGAACCTGATCATGTGAAATCTAAAAACCGGTAAAATCGTTAGCAGGGTTTAGTACAAAGTGCAAGCAAAAAAAGAGTTGCAGTTGAACGAGGAAATTGAAGAAGGAGTAGTTTTTCGGATGTGGAGACTGATGTCTGATGATGAATATCTCTCATTAAATAGTAAGTTTTATACAAAGTAGGTATGCAATATTATGGGCCGCATAATGTATGCACCTACTGCGGGTTGCTACTTAATGGTTGTTTCGTTCCGTTTTTTAATCATTTCAATGAGTTTAGTTAGTTCCAGAATTATGATATTGGTAATTTTTGAAAGAGTAAATTCACAATGAATAATGATATACCAAAAAAACAAGACCAACAGAAGAACCAAATTTTTATTTCACCATCACGTCTCATTGGAAATGTCTGAAAAGCTGAGCAGCTTTTGCTAAAGTTTGTTGTTGTCATTGTCAGTTGTCACGTCAGAGAAGGAAGAACGCATTGCAAATCAAACTTTCTAAAACGTCAGTTGTAGACCTCGAAACTTTCATTCTAGTTTTACTAGTTTTGTTCACATAAAAAATTAGCTTCGGGCTGAATTGTATCCGTTTCTCGACCCAGTGAGCTATGGCGATGGTCTAACCAAGGAAGTATGGTGCCCCAGCAGAGGAGAAGACGGCGGAGGGTGGTGTCGCGGACTGCTGAGCGTAGGGTGGTAGTGTTGCGGGGCGTAGGGGGTTTCGGTTTCACCATAGCGGGGCAACGGCCGTGCGTGGTGTCTGCGGTGGCGGCGGGCGGGCCGGCGGAGCGCGCGGGGCTGCGTGCGGGCGACGCTTTGCTGGCGGTGGACGGGGCTAGCGTGGCGCGGGCGCCGCACGCTGCCGTGGCGCGGCTGGTGGCGGGCGCGCCGGGGCCCATCGCGCTGAGCGTGGCCCCTCGCGAGGCGCCGCCCACCGACACGGAGGACACGGAGCCGGACGAGAGGGCGCGCACGCGCAGGCGCCACCCGCCGCCCCGGCGCCGACCTCAGCCACCGACCCTCATCCATCATCCAGGTATAGCACTCAAATTAGCTGTATTAGTGGAAATCTTATTCTTCTTATCGAGTCAATAACAATCTTAATCTAAATTGTGCTGGCCCAGCGGTAATATAATGTATGTATTTTTATTTAGACTAAGTAACAAGGATCAAAGTGAAGTTGATTGGAACATTGCTGATTGGAAAACAGTAAACTCTGATATTATAGTTTAAATTGCTAATAGAATTTCTGACCAGCTTCATTAAAAGTAATGTTGACAACACTATGAGTGATACTGAAGAGTTGTTGTGTCTATTAGCAGTGGATGTCTTTTAGCTGATGGTAATGATGATGAAATAAATAGCATTCTATTATTTCTTGCAGATCAATAATGGCAATCTAACAAATGAATAGGTATGTGGGTGCCTCCTGATTGAGTGTTGTTGATGTATGCACAATGCAATACCACTTGAAGTAATTAGGCTCTGTTCACATGGATGACAGCTACTTTTCATCATACATTTAAATATTTGCAGGCCTACATGGGGAGAGGTCACTTCACCGACAATGGTAGAGCCATGAATTGTCTGTTACACATGTGAAAGGCCAACTAAATGATGATATGCAATCATCAACACAAGAGTTTAGTTCAGCTAATCACAAGTGATCATACACTATGATGAGGAGAAAGATATGCATGGATATGCGAAAGAAAAAATTCCCTTGCAAACAGATGGTTGACCATCAAATTCCGTGGAATCTAAGTCATACATGTGAACGGAGTTTTAGTAATTTTGCACAAATCTGTGGCTTAATGCACTTGTTTATCTTTGTGTGTTGTTATATTGACTGTAATAAAAGACTGATTAGAGAAACAGCCCTAGGACTTCAAGAGCATCCCGTAATTCATAAAATAAAAACATATCGAGGGTTCACGGGCGACTTGTATTAAGCGACATTTTTGGAAACACAGGTCACCTCTACTTTAAAAATGTATTTCTTACAAAATACCTCACAAAAAATAACTTCTGAATAATATTTAAAATAATAAGAATATCGAGAATCTATATAATACTAAGAAGTTAAGTTTTAATGATTATTTTTCTAAGAAATATTTTTTTAAATCAGTCTCCTGAACATTTCTAAAAATGTCGCTTAATACAAGTCGCCCGTGAACCCTCGATATTCTTTTAATGTTAAAGAACTAATTTGTTAATTTTATTGCATTTGTTATTAGATTTGCTATATCTATACTAATGACTATAATTCAGATTTTGAATGACACAATTAGTAGTTTCCTTATTTTGATTTTATATATGTATTATTTTATTTACTGACTCGGTGGCTCAGTGGTTAGTGCTCACTACTGATCCGAGAGTCGTGGGTTAGATCCCTACCCAGGGCAAACATTTCTGTGATGAGCAGATTTGTTTGCTCTGTGTCTGGGTGTATTATACCTATATATGTATGTATTTAAATGCATATGTGTATGTATATCAGTCTCTGGTTCCCATAGCACAGGGAATCCTAGTTTGGGGCCAGATGACCGTGTGTGATTTGTCCCGGATAGTATTATTTATTATCTATCTGTTTTGTGCACTTAAATAATTAGCACTATTTGTTTCTTGTTTTTAGTATCATAAAATGTTTATACATATGTTAAAAGAAGGTTTTATTTTAATTTGAACTGTTTGGATATCTAACAAAATATAACAAGAATAACCCTAAACAGAGTGTTTTTATAAGGAGACAGTATGAGGATAGGTAAAGCTATAAGAGATACAGGGAAGAAATAATTAACAAAAAAAAAGGGTTTTCCAGTGGCAATATCTTTATATTTTGTTTATTTTGCTAATTTATATGGACAATGCATCTAAAATTCCAATGTGAATATTGTTTTCATAAAAACCCTATTGTTATCTGAGGTAGTTTCTCTGTATCTCTTAATTTTTGTTTCACTTAAATAAAACACTTTGTACCTATATGTATTGTATAATATGAAGTAAGTAAGTCAGATATTCATAGGTTTGAATCAACACATGTTTTGCTACCAAGCTCATTAAACCTGCGATAGAATAGGTGGTTTTTTATTTTTATGCAATTATTTTTCATATACATATATTAATATGAATCCAATCTTCCAGCATGTCACGTGGTTCCCAGCGTGTCAGGGGTTAGCGAGATCCTCCAGAACATAAGCCGCGCGCAACTGACTCCGCATCACGCCGCTCGGCTTGAGTGTCGCACCGTTGTCGGCTACTTAGGCACTATCGGTAAGTCCCGCAGAAAGTTGTCAGCCGGAAAATGCAAGCTACGGTTTTTCACCCCAAGAAAATAAGAGAAATATAAAGTCATCACATTAAGAGCTAGACATCAGTGTTAACAACATGAATGTATTCTGGCATAAAGATAACAAAAATGTTTTTATTACATATATGCTTTACACATTCTTTTAAATCTGAATTTTTTTCTTTATATAATAAATGAAATTTACAGTCACATCATCTTACTTTATCAAATAAATAATTCGTTAACATTGTAATAATTTTTTTCTAATAGCTAATTGTGTAATTTTTTTTTAATAGTATTCCATGTAGATCTTTTAATGTGTCTGGTATTGCATTGTAAATTTTTACGCACATAAAATAAACATTTTTACTGTATAGAGTAGTTCTTGGACAGCGCTCTAAAACTAACCGATCGACATTTCGTGTGGCCCTTGGGAATATATGTTTGGCTTTTTTGAAAAGGTAGCTGTGTTTTCTAACAAACATACACACTTCAAATATATACAAGCTGGGTAACGTTAATAGCTTCAGTCTTAAGAAATGTGGTTTACAACTATCTAAAGGATGGGCGCCACAAATTGCGCGCACACATTTCTTTTGGGCTATAAATGCTTTGATCATATTAGAGCTATTTCTTCATTGAGGGATCATGGTAAGGCTTGAGTCGTCGTCACCAGTGTAATAAATAATAATAATAAAAATCCAGGACAAATCCACACGGTCATCTGGCCCCAAACTAGAATTCCTTGTATTATGGGTATCAGAGACTGATATAATACATACGCATATACGTTTTAAATACATATAGATACAATACACCCAGACACACAGCAATCAAATCTGCACATCACAGAAATGTTTGCCCAGGGTGGGGATCGAACACACGACTCTCATATCAGTAGTCAGTCAAATCGGTCAGTCAAGTCATATCGGTCGTAATTGCCACAACTCCACTTCATGCGAATAGCAACTTGACCTCAGCCGTGGACTGGTGCGGGATGATGAAAGTTATTCACGTCCCGTTATATACCCAGTCAGTGCGCGAGCGACACACGACCATTTTTCCTTCCCCGCTGTCGCGTCGTATCACTACAGAATAGTCCGCAAAGTCTGTTACACATAGGTGAAAACACAGCCCATTGACGTCATGTGTTAGATAGGTACAACATTAAATACGCACCTAAACATTGTTTCGCTAAAATTCATACATAATTAAATAGTTTATCATGTGGAAACCGAAATATGTCAGGTCTGGTCTTACGTGTATTCAGAAATCTAAAGGCAAACTGCGCATCTTCGTTTACATTACTGGTTCGCAGAAAACAATATTTTAGGTACTCACTAACCTAAAGCAATGAGTTAAGAATACTTTTTGCTACCTGAAGACTCGGATACAAAATCAACTTTTACAACTTGAGCTCTGTACGCCGGATGGTAAATAAATTACTAGTTAATGTAGGGATGCTTCTACACAGTGTTACACAGCTGGGCCTTGATCCATTCTCACGCATATGATGGTAACTTTTATCTGCGACATGAAAACCTTCCTAAGTTGCACTTAAAATTGATTATAATGACAACCCTTTATATCTAGTTAAGTAAAAATGGGTAACTAATGTGGCAAGGTTATTCCTTAATATTCATATTACTTCTGTCAACGTCATTAGTTTAAACGTTAGTATATGAATGTTACATAGGAGTCCGTAATGCATGAATTTTCTTCGTCATCAGAAACTCCGCAAGCCGCGGCCTCCACCGCGCCCGGCAGTGTCCGCACTGGCGTCCGCAAATTGCGGCAGGAGCGGCGGCCGGCGACCCCGGTGCTGCTTTCCGTCCTACCCCACGCCTTGCTCCTTCGCCGGCCCACAGGTCAGGTGTTGGCCCAGTACCCGCGCGAGCGCATCGTCCACGCCGGTTGCGGCTCGGAGGCCGACCGCCGCTACTTCGGCCTCGTCACTTCAGCGGAAACCCCAGAAGCCGAAGCCTCCCATAGCTGCCACGTGTTCGCAGTCGACCCCAGAATGGCTGAGCACGAAGCCCACTCGACCAGAGCGAGAGAATTCCAAATCGCGTGCACCAGAGATCCCGTGGCGGAAAGGTGTCTAGAATTCCCCCCCTCAGCTGAATATGTGGTCGGAGTTATCAGAGGCATGTACTCTCTACCTGCTGAGGATTGTTCCAGTCCGACTCTGCTGCAGATATCCAAGTTGGCCGTTAAGGGCGACAGTCCGGCCATGGGGAACTTCGCGAGAGGCAATAACGCGGTATTCAGGATGCCGCGCGACAGGCGGCCCTGCAGACACGACGACGACTTCGTGGCGAACTCGCCTCAGCCGAGCAACCACAGCGAGATCACGACGACATCGAGCAATAGCGACTCGGGAATTGGTTTTCACAACGATTGTCGGAACATAGCGGATAGGATACTGGTGGTGGATTTTGCTGGGCCGCAGCCGGCTCCGAACAGGTTCAGGCAAGACATGCCGCGAAGGCCCGCGGGGTTGGTGGGCTGCATTAGTTTCGAAGCAGACGGCTCATTTTTATCCAACACCACGCCGGTCGTCGACGGCTTTGCGGGGCAAGGCCGGCCGCTGAATTTGGATGATGTCATTATAAACTCCAATGACCTGCAACCGACGCGACACGTCAGCCCCCGCGCCGACGACGACAAATACAACTACAACAACATTTACGGAAACGTCCCCTCGACGTCGAAAAACGGAGCGGTTTACGATCAGGTGTATACAGAAACGGAGGGCAATCATTACGAACTGATACCCCATCAGTTGGATATGGATTTGGAGATAGATAGTGTGACGGAAACGTTTAATTCAGTCGAGATTTACGAGGAGAGGTCTCGGGAGCCGGTCGATTGCCACTCCAACGAATCTATAGAGAATGTGACAGTTATATCTGGGGCGACTAGTAAGGCTAGTATGGATTCTGTGTCGATGTATTCGTCTCGGAGCCACGAAGACGCGCGGCCGGCCCGGCGGAAGCACCTGCAGTCTTCCTTGGACGATATGTTAGTCTTCAGCACGAGGGACTCTGAAAATGTTCAGGATAAAGACGAAGGGAAATTTCTGCACCCTGCGAGCATCAAATTCAAGGTGGGTTATGTTTATTCATTTGTGAATCTTGATGTTCCTATAAATGAGAGTTTTTTTATGTTTCATTTAGTGTAAAAATAACCTTTTTTAATAATTTTGTCTAAATCTGTACATGTGTAATCTTGAATTTTAACACATGCAGTTTTTACATCTGGGGGTAGATACTCCTTAATAATGGAAATACAAGTGTATTTTTACTATCCTCCATTGGTTAGCCCTGGACATAGGATCGAATACCTGATGGTAAATGATGATGATACCTAGGATACAAGCAGGCAACCAGTTGGGAACTGGCTATCTCATATTCATGTCGGAACACATCAAAGTTTTGTCATCATTAACATTGATGTTTGGCGACAAGAGTTAGATAAGATTGTGGTAGATAAAGGTAGACAGGCGGAAATACCTTACAACCAACCAGCCCAAACTTGGACCCCGTCGAGAATAGAACCCACGACCTCCTGATATGAAGCGAGTGGCCTAGCAACTATTCTAGAGAGGCGGTTTATGTATAAATAGTATCCAATATGTTGATGGGTTACATAGTTTCCTTAAAATCTGTCTTTTTTTACTCATGACATTAACATAACCAACCACCCCCAGGTCCGCAAGAAGCCTCTCAACCTTCTGTCCCGCACGAAGCACATGTTGACCGGCAGGGACCGTGGCAAGGACAAGGAGCGGCGTCGGGCCATGAGCGCTAGCGCGGGGGACGTGTGCGCCGACCGGGGGGACGGGTGTGGGGGGGAGGGGAAGGAGGGAGCCCTCCCCGCCGCCGCCAGTGAGCCAGACCTCAGGGACACACAGGTGAGTCCTACTCCTAAGTACCAGTATCACCCTTGGAAATGAGCTATCAAAAAAGTACTAAAAGTACCTACTCATATTAGTTTACGACAAAAGAAAGAAATAAAATTGTCCTTTATTAAATAAATTTGACGTATTTTAAAGAAAGAAAAGTGAACGTGGCTACCCACTTCGAATAAAATATTTTCATTTAATTTTCTAATTAAAATTATAAAAATGATGGTCTTTGCTGTGTTGAAATCTCCATAAAGTTATTATGTTTTTTGAGAATTTTGATCGGAGTTTCATGGAGTGTTAGCACCATCTATTCGCTTCTTTGGGAATCACCACACTTGTACATTTTCTGCACCCGACATGAAATTCGTAGCGAAACCTCACTGGTTGTAGCCACGCCACAGGATAACGGAGCGCTATCTGTTGTACTTGCGTGATATAGTTCATATTACGCAAGTACACCAACGAGCCGGTAGATGGCAGTACCATTAAGTTGTGATTGGAACAAAGAACTGTTAAACATTTTGAATAGTTTTAATATAGTTATTACGTTTGCCCTAGCCACAGTTGGCTATGGCCGACAACCGGTTTGCGTGTCACAGGCGCCCGCCAGGTTTTTTAGATTTTCATACATCTTTGTCGGCTGGCGCCGACATTTGCGGTGGAGGCACGATTTGTCTATGAATAGCGTAGCGATCAATAGGTTAATAATCTATGTCATCCCCACTGTCTTTTCCCATAGCGCGGGAAGGTTATACACTACACGCGGGGGCCAAGTCCGAATTGATGGAGGTTGTGGGCTCCGGATTGATGGAGCGTTAGAAGTTTCGAGCGGCCAATTTATTTCTTAACTAAATCAACAGCGTACAAATTAAAAAGGCATCTGACATGCCTTAACCGGGTCCAAAGGCGTAACATGCCTTGCGAGCGTAGCAGATAAACGTTCGAGATAAATGCCACTAATAGTGAAAGCGTCCAGGCTGTAGTCAGTTCTTTTGTGTAATCGACGCGTCCACGCGAAGTTTTTAATCATGAAAATCTATACACGCATTAATAATAAAAATAAAATATAATAATAATAATATCCGGGACAAATCACATCCGGGACAAGTCAAACTAGGATTCCCTGTACTTTGGGAACCAGACTGATATACATACACATACGTTTAAATATACATATAGATATCATCACCGATATGTTTGCCCTGGGTGGGGATCGAAACCACGACTCTCGGATCAGTAGTCAGGGCCACTAACCACTGAGCCACCGAGTCAGTCAATATATTATTTATTACAATGGACTAACTGGATTCTCCCTACGAATATTTATGCATGTATTATTTAGGTATTTTATTTGAATATCACTTGTTCGATAGTGTAACTGTTATGTTTGTCGCGTTATTTTATAAATAATAATAAATATCTGGGACAAATCAAACATGGCCATCTGGCCCCAAACTAGGGTTCCTATCTATCTTACTATTATTATCTACTACTCATGAATGAATGAATGAAAACACTTTATGGCACAACAAAACAGGAAAATAAACATAAAAAAAGTTACACAGGTAGGCGGCACGTCTTGTCGCTAAAGAGCGATCTCTTCCAGACAATTTTGAGGTGAAGGAGATCGTCATCATCATCGACCTGCCCTGTTCCCAATCATTTGGGGTCGGCGCTAGTTGTACAATATTATCTACTACTACTACATAAAACTATGACGGACGTTGGTGTACGCGTAAATGTGGGTTGCGCAGCCTGCGATAAGCAAACGTCACCTGATCTTACCCTCAGAAGGGGGGGGGGGTGAGGTCGCCTTTAGATTTTCAGGTATTCATATAGGTACTTAAGCTGATTGCTAAACTTGCCGACACATACATAAACACATATGGGGTGTAGGAGCTAATTACGAGGGCTTCTATACATAATACAGTTTTTTTTGTCGAATTCAGCAAAGTCGTAGAACATAACTGGCTCGGTGGCTAAGTGGTTAGCGATCCTGACCTCTGATCCGAGAGTCGTGGGTTCGATCCCCACACAGGGCAAACTTTTCTGTGACGAGCAGAGTTGTTTGCTCTGAGTCTGGGTGTATAATATCTATATATGTATGTATTTAAATGTATATGTGTATGTATATCAGTCTCTGGTTCCTAAGATACGGGGAATCCTGGTTTGGGGCCAGATGACCGTGTGTGATTTGTTCCGGATATTATAACGTGATCAATTTTTTTTTGCGAATTGACCATTCGTTCTTGGGGAAAGTTGTTCAGTTTCATGAGTAGTTTCGGTTGAGGGGGGGGGGGGGGGGAGGTCCAAAAATAACCCTGTATGTAGACACATAATAGGTTTGGCGATTTTGAGATTCTGTCTTGTCTGTCTATAGTTCGCTTTTCGCTAGTTCGCTCGATGATAAAAAGTAGCTGAAATGACTAGTGGTCACTAACCTCATGATGTTTTTCTGTTATTTGTGAGTTGTGTTATTATATATTGTAGATATTGGTAGTCTATGAAGTTAGTATGTGTGGATTTCTTGCTATAATAATCCGCAAGTGTGTGGTTTTAGTCAGATATATAAATTGACGTGTAAAATATAGGGTGTCCCAGAATGGTTGAATCAAATTGCTACGGTGTACCGTAGCTATCTATAGCTGTGTATATATCATAATAACTATTATTATTTATATTACTACTATTATTTCTTTTACCAACAAAATCATTATGATTATGTCCGGCTGTTTGTCTCATCCCTGAACTCGGTGAATGAAGCCAACATTCCATTCATTAAGACCGATCTCATCCTTGTCTAATTTAAGCACAAACCATATGAAAGAGCTCGCACCGATGTTGTGTTCCCCTTACTTATCGTGTATCGGTACTGACCGATTAAAACGGCTTAAGATCTCGGCAGTTTACCGATTGGTCTGTTCTGAAAATGCCGACTAGTCGGCGTTGCCAATCAAAACTTTTCACCTATAATTTTGGTTTCCTTGTCGGTGCGATTTTTGACTTTCTACTAGACTAGTACAATAAACAGAAAGCCTATTAAGCTATATTTTACAGAACTGATATAACTTCAGAGCAATACCACCATAAGAGCACAACGCGCGTATCGCCATGAACGCGGCCGGTCAGCGCGCCCGCACGTTTAATTTATATCTAATTGACTAATGTCAGTACTAGTGCCCCCGATGTGAATTGGCTTCGTGGCGGGATGTTCCTGCTGCATTTATGTGTGGTATCGTTCGCGTAACTGCTATAAACTTGTCAAATAAAATTTATAAAACAAATGTTTTTATTTAACTGTCATTTCTTATAGTCTTATCTCACTTACGTTTGCTGAGCCAATTCCTCGCTCGCTAATCGTCAGTGTGATTAATTGTAACAAGGGATTTGGTAGCATATCATATGTTAATTAACTCCTTACCAGTCCTGTATTTTCGTTTCTTTCATGTCCGAGTAATGTTTCATACATAATATGCGTAATCGATATCACATCAGCCGAAAAACTGCCACCGTTGAACTACTTGGAGACATGAAAACTGTAAATATTTCTATAAATTGTTTTCTTATCAATTTAGATAATACTTCATAGTAAAGAACTCGTATGATGTGCAATTTTTTTTCTCTATTTGTCTTAAAATAACATAAATAATTAGCAAGAAAAATAATAAGTCTCTAAAATGTTGTTTTGTTGGTAAAAAAATATTTCTCAAAAGAAATTTACATTTCACTTAATGATGATACTTGTAAATGTTAGTTGCGAGCGTTGATATGATACCAAAAGCAGTATATTTGTGTAAAAAAATTTACCCTTTAATAGTCTTAAGTGGCAGCCAATACTGGCTACCACGACTACAATTCGCCCCGTCAATTGAGATCCGCCGCCCGAGTTACTCGTAGTCGGCCTGCGCCCGCGCCGCCCGCGCACTGAGCATGCGGATCGCTCATTAACAATATTAAATATACTATACTCGCTTCGTCTGGTTGTGTCATTACTTATTACCCATATATTGCACAGGACATTCATATTGCGTGAATCATGTAAACGTTTTTTAGTTGAAAAACGTTTAAAGCCGCGTTCTCTTCGGGTGTGATTGTTTGGTACATATAACTTTTGAAAGTGCTGGTTTTTGTGAACTTCGCAGTGGATAAAATGTTAACTGTGGGGATGACGACTGGTAATCTTGTTATTTCCTTGTATGTCTTTTCTTGAAGATGTATAATAGGCATAACGGCGTTATTGTCATATTAAACTGTACTTTTAAAACATTACGGAATTTGAAGATGTTGTAAATAACAAACGCGTTGCTTGTAGATCCTTGAGATAGAATTTATTCGTACCTTTATCCGGTTTTAGCTTTAAAAAGAATCCTGTATTCTGGTGGTTTTTTTAAACAATTCCTTTATACATAGTAGTGTTTGATACGATATTTTCTTATCACATGGGAGAGACGGCGGTTGCCTGATGCACGATAATCGTATTAATTCGTGTCATACATATTATCGATCGCAACGACCTTGCTATAACAATATGATGTAGAGTTATATTGTAAACGAATTTTCAAATATGTACAGTTTTGCAATATATCTTTACTCACAAGTGTCCTTTTAGTAGAGTAATAACATTAAATTATAATATAATATTATAAAATTTCCTTATAGTATCAGTTACATTAACTCAATTAAATTGCTTAGCTTTTTCAAGAGGTTCTTTGATAGCTTGTTTATATATGGTGTTTTTTTTTATAGTTTGCAAGATTGCTTTTATCTAAGTGTTGCCTCTACTCATGAAATTGAAAATTTGGATTTCATACATTGGGCTGACTGATTTGCTTGATTTTTTTAAAAAAAATTTGAAAAGTTGTAGAGAAAAAATTGTAGTAGTCATGAGCAGAGCCTACCGTTAACTACGTACTAGTAAAACACACTATAATAGGTTCTCTATTCTGAATCTCGTTTTTCTTTATCTACATTGTAAGAATTTCCTGATTGTTTCCTGATTTTGAAAAGATTATTGAAATAATATAGGTAATGCTTTTATTGCAAAAAGAAATACAATCCGTGTATTAGTCTAAATTCCTATCGGAAATCCAAACAAACGCCATGGTGTTTGTTTTCACGAATTACATAGAAGTCTCCTATGAGCGAAATTTGAAAATGACGCATACGAGTACAATCGAATTTCCATACTAAATTTGAAATGCATCTGTAGGAAATTTCGCTCGTCGCAAATCCTTATTGGAACAGGCATTCCTTATTGCTTCTATATTGCTACTCAGTACAATAATTTGTTTGTTAATAAAGAGTTAGCAGCCTTTGATTACATACCATCTATATGATGGGAGATTACATACGTTACCCTAGACTGACTCGGTGGCTAAGTGGTTAGCGATCCTGACCTCTGATCCGAGAGTCGTGGGTTCGATCCCCACACAGGGAAAACTTTTCTGTAATGAGTTTGCTCTGAGTCTGGGTGTATCATATCTATATATGTTTGTATTTAAATGTATATGTGTATGTATATCAGTCTCTGGTTCCCAAGATACAGGGAATCCTAATTTGGGGCCAGATGACCGTGTGTGATTTGTCCCAGATATTAGTATTATTATACTTAACTTAAAAATTTAATCGAAACCGTAGTAACGCGTAGTAAACTCTTCATGGAATTCAGTTGCCCCGCATTTTAGCACGTGTTGCCGAGCACGCGTTTATTTTCGTTAGCCCTAACCTAACAGTGCGGTTAGGACAGTGTTGCCAACGAAATTAAAAACTTTATCTGTATTAAAATAAAAAATCTGACATATTACGTATATTACCCAAAATCGTGTGGTCGTGGCCTTTCTTCGGGACCTACATAAGACAATTGTGTTTGTTTTTCTATACAAATCAATGGGATTGGAATGAGCACTACTTCAGTTATTATATTACGTACAGCTCGCGTCACGTAAGGGCACAACAGTTTACTCTGACAACAGGATAGCATAATATAAATGGCGTAAGTGTGAAAGAGAGGGTACTGAACAGTTGCTGTCAGAGTGCATCCTCGGAACGCCAGCCAGCGCTCTTTTTACGTGACGCGAACTATATAAAAAGTGTGCGTACCTTGTGAATCTCAACTTGCCTGTGACACGTAACTCTCTTGCAGCCAGTGTAGCCAGCTGTCATTATTTTAAATTGAAAAACAGAATTTTGATTCATTTCTGTACTAAATAAGTCATGGTTTGAGCTGTGTTTTTCTTATTTTCCTTCAACAATGAAATCGAACTAAGTTCTGTCAACTTAATGGGATTTGGTTGGGTTGGCATCACTGCGCTTGGATGTGCGTGACTATGCGCCGGCGCCGGCGTCGGAGGTGTAAGCATTACACGAATCGTTTGTTGTGGCTTCGACACTGTGGTTTAAATACGGAAGTCACGAGGTTCTCCCTGTAATACTAATGCGCCATAGATCTGTCACGATTATGTCTGCATATATGTAGGTACGCCAACTCTCTTCCTTTTTTTTTTTTTTTTAATCTATCTGTTAAATTTACTTAAAAATCTCGTACCTGCTTCTTATCGTATGAGATAGTAATAATTCTATACATTAGATGTATTTTTTTTTGTGAAGCGATGCTGTATCTTCTTCTATTGGTTACATTTCAGTATTCCATAATTGCGTCAAACGAGATAGATATCTTACTCAAACTGTAAGCATAATTATAATGTTAATAAATCATAAAAAACAATTATCACAAATAATTATTATAATTACATACTCCTATAACACTTAGTTTGCACTAATACACACAAGAAATTAATTAACTTTGTTTGAGAATCACTAACAATATTTTTTCATTTCAATAAAATATTTATTAGTGGGTTTGCAGTCTAACATCAAGTGAGATGAAAAAAGAGATTTTTTTATCTACAATTTGTTAGCCCTTAAGATTCAGCACAATAATTCTGGTTACACAGAATTATATCTAACTTTGATTTCAATAATAATAAATTTAATAATAATAATAATTTTATTTATTTCGATCAACAGATAAGTTTACAACAAAACTGTTGGGAGCTCTAGAACCCCCACTGGGATACCCTGTGTTGGGGGAACTAGTCTTTTCCTAAAGGTTACAATTAGACTGGAGGTGTTCTTAAAACAAAAAATAGAAGAAATCAATCCAACCCAAAGTAAGATAGTTATAACCTCGCGGTACATTTTACTCTACGTACATATAAATTATTTGATTATAATATACGTAGTTTTATTTTAATGTTGTTTTAACATCGACTGACCAATGGGGAAGAAAACGCAAAGCTATTTGCAGATGGCGCTACGGACGCTTGACTCATAACAACTTTCAATTAGTTCCGCGTTTTTTTATTATCAAGGTGTTATAAATTAGTTTTTTTTTCTCTAAATTTGTTAAATGGAAAATGTATGCGACTTGGACTGTTCCTCAATTAAAGGCTAAGTTGAAAAGTACATAATTTAAAACGTAACTTTTCCCACGTCTTCTTCATCCGAGAATCTTTAGGAAATTAATGATTTCCATTTTTATTGCAATCCAATCGCCACACAACGCGGCATTTTTTAAATAATCTTATGTTTAGTTCACGTAAACAATTTTTTCTATACGTTTTGACAGTTAGTATGAGTCAAGCGATATCAGCGCCTCTATCGGTGAGCTTTGTCAGTTTTCTTCCCCATTGTTGAGTTGTCAAGCTGTTTCCATCTTAATAGGATTAACAGACATACATACTATATGTATAAATACTTTTGAATCTTAATCTAAATGATAATGACTTACACACTACGCCTGCACGACGCAGAGGACGCAAATTATGTATGAGTTCTAAGTAAGGACACTTGTAGTTGCAGTTTTTCAATTACATAGTTCAGTCAGGGAATCCCGTATTTAATTACACTGGAACACGTCTTTGAAGCCACGTTGACACGACAGAAGAAGACATTGCTTACTTCGCGCCGCTGAGAACTTTTCTCTCAGTGACTGCACCTACACAAAGTAAATCAATAATGTTATGGTCTCGTTTTGATCTAGGCGCGAATTTCATATATAAGGTGCTACTTTATTAGTGCCCGATATTTTAGTCAGTGCTTCTACTCCTGATTCTGATCAAGGAACAACTTTCTCCAAGGAACCTATAGTCAAATAGCAAAAAAATTTTTGGACCCTTCATACTAATTTGACCGCTCGACTGATCGATTTGTATGAAGAGTCTAAATTTTTTTTTGCGATTTGACCATGGGTTCCTTGGGGAAAGTTGATCAGAATCAGGAGTAGAAGCACTGACTAAAATATCGGGCACTAATAAAGTAGCACCTTATATAGGGTGACTTTAAATTAGTTCTTGATACAATAGGCTAGACATGTGCGCATGATAACAAACAATTTTTCCCAAGGAACCCATACTCAAATCGCAAAAAAAAATTTGGGCGCTTCATACAAATCGATCAACTGACCGTGCAAATTAGTGTGAAGTGTCCAAAATTTTCTTTGTGATTTGACTATGGGTTCCTTAGGGAAAGTTGTTTCTTATCATTAGCACATGCATAGCCTTTCGTATCAAGAACTAATTTAAAGTCACCCTATATTGCTTTTCATATATCTAGGGTTATATAAACGTGACCGCGCGTCATGCAAAGCGTCGTTTATGCCTTAGGGACCGAAGGTTAATTGTGCAGCAGGAAAAGAGGAAGAATACAAAACACACTGACATTGACTGACTCGGTGGCTAAGTGGTTAGCGATCCTGACCTCTGATCCGAGAGTCGTGGGTTCGATCCCCACACAGGGCAAACTTTTTTGTTATGAGCAGAATTGTTTGCTCTGAGTCTGGGTGTATTATATCTATATATGTATTTAAAAGTATACGTGGTCCCCAAGATACAGGGAATCCTAGTTTGGGGCCAGGTGACCATGTGTGATTTAAAAAAAAACAAAAAAAAAACAAAATTTAAACTAGAACGAATAATTTAAAATAATGACGTATCCCATGTTAATTTTGGCTTCGAGAGGTTTTACACCTGTCACTTTGAAATCCATCTAGCCGTTTAGACTCTAGGCGCTCCAATAAAACGAATATACATACATAGAACAAACTCTAAAAACATACAATGAGTTTGGGTAGTCGGGTGAAAAAAAAGGCAATTTTGTTCGTTGATTAACTAATTAAATACGGAAGTCTAATAATTGACCACGCTGAATACGTTAAAAACAACTGACTTCAACCGCAACAACTCCAATTTTGCTATGTTTTTGTTGATTTTCTCAAAAACCGCTGAATCGATTTCGATAAAATTTATATGGGACCACCTGTGAAGTATACCCTTTTAAACAAAAAAAGAATTTTCGAAATTGGTTCAGGCGTCTTCGAGTAATCGGTGAACATAAAGATTCGGACGAATTGAGAACCTCCTCCTTTTTTTGAAGTCTGTTGAAAAGAACAAAAGGGCAAAATGAAATGCATTCCCACTGCGCCCGGGGATGTATCCTGAAATATGATATTTACCTCGCGTTGCGCAGTGTTTATATTTAATTGAGGATATCTGAGTTAGTTTTACCTTTAGCCAATACTGTAGCAGTATTTGATGCTAGACTAAACAGTTTCAAACAGGAAAGACAAATACATTGCTTGTATTGTAATGTTATGTTAGTCGGTTATAGTCAGTATAAGCGACTTATCTACAATAGACGTTGTATTTTTCTTAAAACCATAACAATCTGACCCGTAGGCGTAGTAGCAAGTGCTCCTGACTTCTACGCCGTGAGTCGTAGGCTCGTATCCCGACTAGGGCAAACATTTGTAAATTGAGCAGATTTATTTGCTCTGTCTATTTTTGGATGGGTATTTCATCATCGTTATCATCAGTTAAAAGAATTCACTGCTGGAGAAAGCCTCCCCCCATAATCTAAAATTGTGTAAACTACATCGACAAGAGTCCAGCTCTTAAATTAGAGAAGAAGATATTTAATAAATAGTTTTTAATACTTAGTCAAAATGTCGGCCGATGATTCGTGTCATGTTCATAACTATTTATCATAATGGCGCGTTTTCGGGAGCAGCGGGGCAGGTCGAGAGTTCACAATCATTTTATCATGAGCTAATGGGGTCACCGTTTTTATCGAGTTGGGAAGAGCGCCAGTTATCTCTTTCCTTTTAAGATATCGCTTACGCTTTCGGTAGCCATGGGGAAGTTGTGTTACAGTAATACACATTTAATAAGGCTTGCCGATGTACCTGCGCAGTAGACAATATTTTAATTACGCGGGAAACTGATGGACCAATGAAGTAGCTTCATTGTCACCCGACATTACACGTTCCGAAAATCTCTGCCGCTATTGGTTGATTGATTTCGCGCCTGATTCAATGAAATTGTCAGCTGTCAGAAAGCTGTCACCGTGCGTTGATTGTTTCGGGTGTTTCCGTCGACAGTTTGTTCTTGTCTGCGCGAACGAAGATAACCGACGCGCCTTATTTTTTGTGTACTACTGTACGTCTGTCTTTGTTTTGATGAATCTTGGTCTGCATCAAATGAAAGCAGTTTTGAGCTATCCACACTAGCTTAAATATATGTATATCTAATCTTGTTGCTTATTAAATAGTATGAAATAGTAAAGATAGTTAGACACAGTGATCAAAAGTTTATCAAAAATAAGAGAACGAGTCTTTACTCTTTTTTTTTGTCTGTCTTTTCTCTCTTAAAACATTTTTATTATCATTTATGTTAAAATTAAGTGCCTACATATTTGTAAATTAAAACCATAAATAAAAATATTTTTTTAATACACTTTTTTGGTTTGTTTAGTAAGTGCGCTTATAAGAAGTTCTTAAGAATCACTGAGGTATAAAAAAAACTCAAACAAATGTCGTGAAAGTAACTGAAATATAGGGATGCATCGATACGCCTTTTGCCGATACGATACCGATATTCTTAATAAAGTATCGGCGATACCAATGCCGATACCGATAAGCTTGTTGAATGTAAATAAAGGTTAAATATAATACATAAAATACAAGTTGCGTTGTTTTTTAATTAATGTGAAAAAATACAGATTTAGAATGAGATTATCAGTAACTGAAATTAATAATAGTTCTATCTATCTATCAGCCGAAAGACGTCCACTGCTGGACAAAGGCCTCCCCCAAGGATTTCCACACCGACCGGTCCTGTGCGGCTCGCATCCAGCGGCTTCCTGCAACCTTTACCAGGTGTCGTCGGTCCACCGAGTCGGGGGCCTGCCCACACTGCGCCTTCCGGTGCGCGGTCGCCATTCGAGAACTTTACTGCCCCAACGGCCATCTGTTCTACGAGCTATGTGCCCTGCCCACTGCCACTTAAGTCTAGCGATTCTGAGAGCTATGTCGGTAACTTTAGTTCTCCTACGTATCTCCTCATTTCTGATTCGATCACGTAGGGAAACACCAAGCATAGCACGCTCCATCGCCCTTTGGGTGACTTTTTTTAATAATAGTTAAATAATTAAAATAAACACGAATAAGATTTTTGTTTAAAAAATTAAGTATTCTCAAGTATTGTAGAGACACGTGATATCGCAGGTCTATTTAATTAAGACCTGCAGTGAAAATAGTCTCTCAGCTGATGCGACAGAACTCATTTCGAAACTAAAGTACTTCTGCGCCATTTTTCCAAGTTTGGATTAATAGACGTCATTGCGCCAGAAAACAAGCGGATCTGCATCTCTCGATATTTAGGTACCTTTCGACTTCTTGTTTGAGAGAATTACAGCTCAGAGTGGAAAGAGGCTCATCTTCCTCGGACTCTTTAAAAGTATCGTTGTATCGGGAACAAAAATATCGCCGATATATCGGTATCGGTATCGGTATCGAATGCATCCCTAGACTTAAAATTAAGTGCCTACATATTTGTAAATAATATGTAAGATATAGGTATTTATATTATTTATCGTATTATATTATATTATTATATATAACGCAAATGAACAACGTTGGTGATGGAGACTCTAGTGAACTTTACTTCTCGCTATCTAGTAGTAATGACTCTAGTAACTGTAGTTTTCAAAGCACTCAGACACCTCTGTCGGATGCCGTAAATTCTTGCTTTATTGATTTTCCCAAAAACTTTAATATCGTTCATATAAATGCACAAAGCGTACCTTCTCATTTTCCTGACATGTTGGCCGCATTTAATAATAAAAACCTACATGCAATTCTCATATCGGAGACCTTTTTGAAACCATGTCTCGTTTCAGAATTATATACACTTCCGGGTTTTCAACTTATACGAAATGATAGAGTCGGCGCTGGTGGTGGTGGCGTGGCCATTTACCTTAGGTGTAATATTCCATTTACTATAATTAGTCAATCTCCTCCAGTTTATACTGGCATGTCTGAGCATTTATTTTTAGAAATTACCTTGTCACACACAAAAATCCTGCTCGGTGTGCTTTACTCTCCTGACAAAACTGTAAACTATTTCTCTTGTTTCGAAAATCTCCTCGAAAATTTCCTTCCACAATTCTCCCATTCTATTATTCTTGGAGATTTTAATACCTGTTTATTGAAAAACGATTATCGAGCTAAAAAGCTGATGTACATCGTGAACAACTGTAACTTGCACATTCTACCTTCCAGCACCACTCACCACTTCCCTAACTGTCAGCCTTCTCTTTTAGACCTCATAATTGTTTCCTCTCTAGATCATGTTGAATCCCATGGTCAATTATCTGCTGATGCTTTCTCCTACCATGACCTGATATTCTTGTCATATAAAATAAAACCACCCAAGCTTAGACCGAAAACGGTCTTACAGCGTAATTTTAAGGGCATGGACCTGAATAACCTTAGACAGGACGCAGCTAAAATTGACTGGAGCCCTGTATTTGATGCTGAATTCATCGATTCCAAAGTTGAGACCTTTAATCACATTCTCAATCAGCTGTATGACGTTCATGCTCCGAACCGTGCTCTTCGTCTAAAACACCTACCTGCTCCTTGGCTTACAGACGATGTACGCAAGCTTATGGCAAAAAAGACGCTGCCAAAACTAAATTTAAAGTGCATCCGACCGACAGCAACCGAGAAAAATATAAATCTGCCCGTAACCACTGCAATCTTGTATGTCGTGATGCTCAGCGCCGTCATATCCATGCATCTGTTGAAAATGGCAATCCAGCCAAGGTGTGGAAATTTCTGAGAAGCATTGGTGTTGGTAAGCAAAAAGTGAGTGCTCCCTCTGACATTGACGTAGACTCACTCAATAAACATTTCTCCTCCGCTTGTAACCCCTTTTCCACAAATTCTGTTAAATATGAAACTTTGGCGCAGATAAAAAAACTCCCTCTACCGACACACGCTCCTCTGTTTTTTGCTCCAGTCGAGTCTGAGCAGGTAAAGAAGAACATCCTTTCGATTTCGTCTAACGCTGTAGGTAATGATGATATTAGCCGTAACATGATCTTGCCGATACTGGACGTCATTCTGCCAGTCATCACTCACCTCATGAACTTTTCCTTATTCTCTCACACCTTCCCTTCTGTCTGGAAACAAGCCATTGTGATTCCCTTACCGAAAACCCATAACCCTACAAACTTCTCCCACTTTAGACCTATCTCTATTCTTCCATTCCTGTCAAAGGTGCTTGAGCGATTGGTTCATCATCAATTATTCTCCTTTCTTTCTGCGAACCATTTACTCAATCCCTTTCAATCTGGCTTCCGACCTGGACATAGTACTGTCACTGCGCTTGTCAAGGTGTCAGATGACTTTCGTTCTGGCATGGAACAACAGAAGGTTACACTTCTCACTCTCTTAGATTTTAGCAATGCCTTTAATACCGTGGACTTCGACATACTTCTTGCCCGTATGAGATCACTTAATATATCCACAGATGTTATTGCCTGGTTCGAAAGCTACCTAGTGCAACGCCGACAACGAATCAAGGTTGAATCAAGGTTCTCAGAATGGTGCGATGTCAGCCTCGGTGTTCCCCAGGGTGGAGTACTGTCTCCCCTTCTTTTCTCTCTCTTCATCGATTCTATTACCCGCTCTCTTTCATCTTCTTTCCATCTATACGCTGATGACTTGCAGATATACGTCCAGGAGTCGCCCGAAAATATTGCTAATGCTGTTGATGTAATGAACAAGGATCTTGAGGAAATTTCGGCATGGTCCCTTAGGCATGGTCTCCTTGTTAACCCTACCAAATCGCAGACCATCATCATAGGCAGTTCTCGTCAATTATCCAAAATTGACTTTTCCACATTGCCGGCTGTGCTTCTTAATAATGTTCCGATAAAGTACTGTAAGAAAGTAAAAAACTTAGGAGTCATGTTTGACCAAACGCTTTCCTGGTCCAGCCAAATTGGTGAAGTCAGCAGAAAAATCTTTGCCTCTGTGGCATCACTGAAGCGCCTCAAAAACTTTTTGCCAATGGCAACTAGGAAAGCATTGGCACAGTCTCTTCTGCTTCCAATCTTGGACTACGCTGATGTTTGTTACCTCGATGCTACCGAGGAGCTGCTGAACAAACTAGAACGGCTACAGAATGTCTGCATTCGATTTGTCTTTGGCCTAAGGAAGTTTGATCATGTATCCGAGTACCGGACTAGACTTAAATGGCTTCCCATCCGTTTAAGACGAAATATGCACATTCTGTGCCTGCTCTACAAAGTTTTACACAGCCCTGCAGCTCCTCCGTATCTCATGGACAATTTCCACCTCAGAGAAACTGTCCATGGCCGTCAACCTCGGTCGTGCAATAAGTTTCTTTTGGCATTTCCCTCGGGTCACTCTGACTTTCTTCATAAATCTTTTAAGGCCCAGTCTGTACGTCTGTGGAACCTTCTACCCGCATCCATTCGTACAGCAGAGTCGCTATTCTCATTTAAAAATAAACTTAGAGACCATTACTTTAAAATTTGCAAATACTAGAAACCAACACTGTTCACTATTTTTTGCGCTTAGTATTTATTTATATATATATATGTGTATATGTATTTATGTATGTATCTATGTACCTATTGTATTTATGTATGTATTATTTTGTTTATGTTGTGTATGTATATTACATAAAATAATCATCGATTTCATGTTTTTGTTTTAGTATTGCAGCCACCCGGTACTAGCTTTTTATACTTTTTTTTCTATCACTTCCTAAAGGTTGCCTGGAAGAAATCGCTGAAAGCGATAAGGCCGCCTTTGCACATTTTGTTATTTAATTAGCCCTTAAGTTTAAAATGTATTTTTGATATTGGTGTGCAATAAAGTATATTTATTATTATTATTTATTATTAAATAAAAACCGTCAATAAAAATATTTTTTTAATACACTTTTTCGGTTTGTTAAGTAAGTGCGCTATTTTTCTGTTTACACATCGAAGAATACTAGGAATCCGCGTCCTACCGATAGTTACCCTGCACTAATGATGGTTGGCCTATTGTTACGCGTTTGTTTAAGTTCATAAAGTCATTGATGTTATTAATACCTATAGGATAGTTGGTTTGATTTTATTTTTTGTTATTGTGATTTCTGTTCTAACCGATGACGGCAGAATTCATGTTTTGAAATCTTACCACTTCGCCGATGGTGGCACAAAACATTTCGTCTGAACCGAGCTTGTGTTTCTGGAAATCTGTGCAATGCGGTCATTTATTTTATACAAGGTGTTAAAAAAGTACGTTTGAAAGAGTTTGGAATTTGTATACTTTTCCTATATTCTATACTTAATTCTGAGTAACCCCTTAAAATTTCAAACGCACTTTTTCTTTTTCTCCTTATTTGTCATTTTGGGAACTCGAACTTTTACAAGGCGCCTGGTTTATTTCCCTTTAAGCCCTTGGCATTAACTCTCCTTATGGTAAATGATAATGCTGCAAAATCAACATTCCTCAAGATATTGAGGAACTGGCTATTTTATTACAGGGACACATTAATGCTGTTAAAACTGATAAGATGGCGGCAGCAAGCGACGAGGCTCAAATTGTTAACGTAACCGACACTTAGAAAGTTGGACACCGCCGGCAATCGAACCCGCGAATCCTCCCGTTTAGATAGTGAACTAACGGCTGCACCATAGGGGAGGTTGCGTGTCTTATATTATAATTTAATTATAATAAAAATCGGTGAAAAATCACTGAATAGATTTTTATCGAGCATAGTTAGGGACCCCGCATTGAAACCATAGGTACGACCATCCATAGTCAGCCACTTTTTTTTAATACGCATAAAATCTCGCGCAAAATCTTACCAAACAACTTCACAAATACTTAAAAACCCGTAGCACACTTCCCTATTTGCATATTTGAGCACATGTCTGGACTTCCTTTGTACTCAACTACTCAGCAGGAATTGATGCTGCACTATACAGGGTGTAACAGAAAGGTGTGATAATACTTACAGGTGGGCTTTTACCCATCAAACTGAACAACTTTTGTTCTACAACTTTGTTCAAATCGCAAAAATTTTTTTGGACTTTTCATACAAACTTGGTTCGCCAGCTGATCAATTTGTATGAAAAGTCCAGAAAAAATTTTGCTATTTGAACAAAGTTGTAGAACAAAAGTTGTTCAGTTTGATGGGTAAAAGCCCACCTTGAAGTATTATCACACCATTCTGTTACACTCTGTATAGGTAACTAATAAACAAAAATATGTGATAACATTAAATGTTGTTTTACAAGAACTGTATAGGAATATAATAATAAAAATAATAATAAAATAAATATCTGGGACAAATCACACACGGTCATCTGGCCCTAAACTAGGATTCTCTGTACTATGGGAACCAGAGACTGATATAAATACGCATATACGTTTAAATAAATACATATATACATATAGATATAATACACCAAGACACAGAGCAAACAAATCTGCTCATCACAGAAATGTTTGCCCTGGGTGGGGATCGAACCCACGACTCTCGGATCAGTCAGGACCGCTGACCACTCAGCCACCGAGTCAGTCAGAGAATACGGAATCTTCTTGCAAATTTACTTTAATTTTTATCTCAATATATCAATAAAGATTTTTTAAGGTTCTTGCTCTTCAGGTATTACCGTTTACATATTAATTTCATAAAATATTTGTTTATTCCCTATTGCTTTCTTCCTAATGTCTATCAGATAAATTTGAACCGTACAAGCAAGGCTACAGCGGCCCGTCTGTGATGTCTGGCCTGTTAACCGCAATCACAAAATAGACACAGAAGGTCCGTTCAATCAATACAAACCACTGAAATCGTTAGCATATACATGCTTATAGAAATATACGGTCGTTTCGAGCAAGGTCACGATCGCACAGTACGTGATCTTGCCTACAACGACCGTATACGTCTATAAGCATGTATATGCTAACGATTTCAGTGGTTTGTATTGAGCGGACCTTCTGTATCTATGTGTTTTGTGCGGCAATATTGTATTATATCACGGGGCAGGACCCGGAACTCGGAAGCAATGTTTGTGCTATCAGTTACCCCCAACCGGCTCTGGCCGACTGACGCCGCGCAAACTCCCACGCAGGCGACCTTCGAATTGTGTCAGGTCGCTGAAAACCTTGGGAAGTCACTCTACCTGTGAAACTCGAAACGAAAACGAAAAAAAATCGACATTTCTTAATGAAGCATCGTAACCCACACATGAGTGTGGAACTGCGGTTTTTGTAATTAAGAAAAAGTTGATGAGTTTAATTAGTAGAATTAAAGACGAAGGCTTTCAGATATTTTGAATAGGGTTCAGCGTTAGATGTGATATGAAAGGATACATAGCTCATTTTGAAAAAGATCTCGTTTTCGTCTCCTTATAGCTCCTAAAACCTGTGTCATATGTACTTAATGTTTGGCCAAGTGTTTCAAAACTTCAAGAATAAGAGTGCAACTATGATGTCATATCGATTCAATTTACAATGCAATAAATTGTGTCGCTAAAGTCGGTAATACTCTTATTAATTATTAATGATAAATAACCTCATCAGTGCAAATCTGTGTTCTTCGTTTAGTAACGTTTTCCTCCTGTGAGTAAAAGTTACCAGTCGTCGTTCGACGCGGCTAACAAGTGATTGATGTGCCTTGTCTTCTATTGTAGTACGATAATAAAGAGTTGATAAAATAAAAAAAGTAAAAAATAATATAGTTATACAAGTTTTAAAAATGAAATGGTTACTGTGAGATTGAAGTGAGTTATTTACAAAACTTTACAAAGAAAAGTTTTAGTGAGAATCGTATGTTTTTAAAACTTTTACGTAAATAAACGTAGTCAACGGTCGTGCGAGGAAGTCTGTGTGCCTTATCACTTCCATCTCCATCGGCTATCGTCACCAGGGAAGGTGATGAAGGGAGATGGCGAACAGAATGATGGGTTACGTCATCTGCGGGTACAACTCTGTCGACAATTTACTGGTGAGTTCTGAGCTAGTACAGTCCCGTGCACCAAAAAGTATACAGGGTAGCCGTGCCATCTAGTACTAATTGCAATACTTGGCTGTATACTTTTAGTTGCACGAGACTGTACATGCGAATTCATTATTTTTCTTTAAAAGGCCGTTATGGCCAAACATGAGCAATTTGAGTAAAAAAAAACTATACTTTTTGTGATGCGTTTATGCCTACTTACCTGTGATTCCAGTAAAATTTAAAAGCATTTTACGTAACAACTGCGTATAGCTCTCTAGTTGAACATTTCGTCTTCAGAACATCTTTCTGTAATACATCCTGTTAAATAAAGTAAATATTTCTTCTATTAGAATAAAATTAATTGTCATATACAGAATATCAGGAACCATAAAAGATGCGTATTATCATTTAAACATTTTTGGATCCTTTATACTGAATAGGGAAAAAATTGTTTTAAGTTTCCTACCTATAAATTAAAACTTACAATTTATTTTGATAAAGTATTAGCTGAAACCAATTTATAGGTACCTTAAATGTAAGAGCCGTAGCCGATGATAAATATTAATTGTTCCTTTTTTGATTTATAGAAACAGAAGAACGGCTAAGCTCACTGGAGTCGCGAAAAAATTATACAATTTCTTTTACATAAAAAATAAATAATTAGACGGGACTTTTGAAATGCACTATTAGCTATACATTTTAAGGACACTCAAAATAAAATAAAAAATCTTACATACGCTATAGCTCTATAACGACTGACTCGGTGGCTCAATGGTTACCGCTCCTGACTACTGATCCGAGAGTCGTGGGTTCGATCCCCACCCAGGGCAAACATTTCTGTGATGAGCAGATTTGTTTGTGTCTGCGTGTATTATTTATGTATTTAAAAATACAGTGTGAGTATTTGTTTGTACCATTTCTGATAGATGGCACTGTTAATTTTTAGAACGCACTATCGTTTAGTCTTTTCACTGATATAACACAAAAAATGTAATTTCTCTGATGAGTTTTGCGAGTTTGAGTAAACAACTCAGTATCGAATTTCGTTCGTTTCTTTTGGGAGGACCTCTAAGTAGGCGGTTCGTGGTCCTTCGAGCCTTATAAAGTGCACATATGAAAGGGGGTGAAATAAGACCCAATTTTATCGCCCAAAAAAAAAAAAAAAAAAAAAGTAAAAAAAGATGTGAACGTTTATTTTTTTTAAATAACATCTGCTGTCCCCAAGTAAACAAAACGTTGTAACTTTTAAATTAAGCAGGCTAGAAAGTTATAACAAAAAAGTGAGGACTGACAGTAGATGGCTGTGCCACAGAAATAAAAAAATACACAAAACTAAGACTAAGAAAACCCAAAACTAGCATTTACAGCAACAGTGTAAAAAATAGCGTATCTAGAATACCATTGTTTAATCGCTCATAGCAAACGTTGTGTGTAGGTTAGAATCTTGGGGTTTTTATTATTTGAAAGCTAAACTAATGTCAAATCTCTTAAAGTAATAAAAAATAGGGTTAATAGGTGTTATTTCATGTTTTTTTGCAATTAAACACAAAAAAAAATCTGTAACAAAATGCTTATACTTAATTGATGGTGTTTATTTTTTATGCATTTTTTTTCAGTGGCACGGCCATCTACTACCAATCCTCACTTTTTTTGTTTTAACCTTCTAATCTACTTAATTTAAAAATTACAACGTTTTGTTTACTAAAGACAGCAGATGCTATTTAAAAAAATAAACGTCCATAATATTTTTATTTTTTTAAATATTTTTCTGGTCGATAAAATTGGTTGTTATATCACCCCCTTTCATATGTGCACTTTATAAAGACTCACAATGTACAGTATGTGTAGGGACATTTGTCCTGAGATATTATTATTATAAAAGAAAACAATATTTATTAAAAATTGAAATTTAAATTAAATTTAATCCAGAAAATGTTAACTGTCTGAATTACGTGTCAGCAAGCACAGTGTTTTTGTTTATTCAATGAACTTTGATGAGTTCAGTTAACTGAACTGTACAACTGAAAAAAAAGTCTTATACCGACGGGGAAGTGCTAACAACTCCTAACTTACAAAGTTTAAAAAACTTAGTTAGAATATATTTCCAGCCAAAATTAATCAGATTGTGATGGACCTTAATATAGGAGATATTTCCTCGGTGCCTAGCTACATCAATTTTGCTAATTTCAACTTAATTCATATACCAGTAGACGCGCAAATTCATTCTCTATCGAACTGCATTTATAAGTCGAGTTGTAAGCACTTCCCCGTCGATACAAAGTTTAGACTTTTTCGCGAATACAGACTACCAATTTCCGTATGATTCGTCTTTTACGAATGAACGCAGACGGAAAGGCTAAAACGAGCTACAGAATGCTTTGCCGTCACGTCATGCAGAATCTAGTACTATAAACTTTTTGTAAGACGGTTGTAAACTCGCCTTTTCAAAGGTCAGAAGGGTCTCTCTTGGAATATCTCTTCTTGAGATATTTCTTTCATAAACTGGTAGAAAATTAAATTGTCTTTTTATTATTTTTCTGTCTGTAAAAGACGAGGTACCGGCCAGTAAGTCTTTAAATGGGATATTTTCCTAACAGACTTTGTAGCTATGTCTGATTCGTTCTCGTGACTACTGTCGATAGGATGGGCTATATTGCAATGTTTTGCAGTTTTAGTAGTTATGTATGAGCCATATTATATCTATATATGGATGTATTTCAATGTATATCAATCTCTGGTTCCCATAGTATAGGGAATCCTAGTTTGGGGCCAGATGACCGTGTGTGATTTGTCCTGGATATTATTATTATTATAGGTCGTTTTTATACAAATGCCATCGTAACAAATAATTAAGCCTAATTCTATTACTTTGCTAAAAAAACGTCATTTAATTACATAGATTGTATGTTTTTCATCTGCATTATTTCGAAAAACAAAATTGTACACTAATTCGTCTTTCCGGCCCGCGGTCGCCACTCGAAAACTACGGCACACATTTAGAATGCGTAACTCTGATTCTGTCTGTTCATTTCGAAATGATTCGTTTCAGTTTTGGTTTCGATTAGCGCATTCCGTTGCGTTGTATTAAATGAATACCGCTTCGCGCGTGTAGTGTAAACATTATAATAAACCTTTTAAAATTCTCTATTGCACTAAAAATATTTACAAAACTAAATTAAGGTTTCCTGTAACTCAGTTCACCCAATTGACAGTTTTAACGCTAAGTGTGAAATTTTTGCGTCAATCCGATTTAAAACGATTTAATTTAGTCTTGAGTATTCCTTATAAGTAATTTCTCCTTTAGCCATAAATATATTGAGCACATTATTTTAGGCATAACAAAATCAAACTTTTCTATTCATGAAGCTGAATATTAGGATCTCCAAGGAACCCATAGTTAAAACGTTTTTTCTTTCCAACGAAGTTGGCTAATCAGATAACAGGCCTGTTTAAATAGGTCCTTAGATATTGTAGAATAAATTAATAAATTAAAAATAACCCTCTTTTTGGCTTTGTCGTAGTCGGTTAAAACAGCTCGTCAGAATGGGTGGGTTAACAAGCCGAGTTCCGCGAAACAATTGCATCGGTTGTGCAAGCAATTGTCCGTCTGGCCAGCAATTGGCTATTTTCCTGTTATTATATCTCTTAGGAGTTATCTGTTAGCTGGCCTAAAAAAGGACCCAAAAGAGGTCTAAACTCCATCTCTGAGAATTTTTGAGGAATCCGCTTGTTTTGACAGAATTGTTTGCAAAAAAATTCATAAATCGATTCATTTTGATTATTTTGTGATATTCTTTAGATTTTGGATAACTTTATTATTTGTTACGAATAGTCAGTATGTTATCTGTTAGAAACCAAAACAAAATCATATTTTTATTACGTAGTTTTTTTTAATTAAATTTTATTTAGCCGAAAGTCGTATACTCTTTCTCAAAAACAGAAAAACTCAAATAACTCAAAAACCATTAAGTTTCGGAAAAAATGTTATATGACAAAATCGATTGCTTTTGACCTCAGCTATCACCTCCTAAAATTACAACAACACATTACCAGTCACCCTGTATATGATAGCGATGTTTATTAAGCACGTTTTTTTTTAGCTACTACTGTAAACAATTATTACTGCACTCATATGTGATCATAGGACATAGGTACTTATTTGTGCACTAAAATCTTAAAAAAACTTGATGCCATTAATTTGTATTAGTGCATAATAGCTATTTGTGCAATGGGGGCCATTAGGATAAAGTATAAGCTCAGACCCTCATATAGTATAAGTAGTACTCAGGAAAACAGTATTTTTTTATGGCAGAGGTGGCAAACGAGCAGACGGATCACCTGATGGTAAGCGATTACCGCCGCCCATAGACACCCGCAACATCAGAGGAGTCAGAAGTGCGTTGCCGGCCTTTGATATGGGAGTACGCTCTTTTCTTGAAGGTTTGAATATCGTATCGGTCCGGAAATACCGCAGGCGACAATTCATTCCACAGTTTGGTTGTGCGTGGCAGAAAGTTTTTAGTGAAACGCAGTATAAGCTTAGACAGTCATATCTTAAGAATGGTATACGTACTCCTTGATATATGTACTTTGGTCTGCTAAGAGGAGTACCTAAGTAGCGAGGTAGAATAATGTTTTCAAAAAGAAAGCGAATTAATAATGGATTAATTAATTAATCCAAAAGCGTCGGTGGCTAAGCGGTATTGACTTCGACCTCCTAACCAGAGATCGTGGGTTCAAATCCTGGCCAGTGCACTAATGAGTTTTTCGAAACTTACGTGCATTTTCATACCGACTGCTTTAACGGTGAAGGAAAATATCGTGAGGAAACCTGCACATCTGATTTCTAGATGTGTATGATGGTCGCGTTGCACACGTCAGTAGGTGTAAATGTAAATGCCCTACACGTGACCGCGGGTGATGCTAAGTGCAACACTAGGCAACCGCCGTCTACACCTTGTGGATAGAACGGTTAAGTGTGCCACATGATAAGAAGAAGAATGGATTTTAAAAAAAACATTAAATAAATATACACTCTGTAAACATGATAAATAGAAAATTAAAACAAATGTTTTAAACAGAAAATGAAAACATAAACTACGATAAATTGCGAGGGTTACATGAATTAAAAATATGACACAAATAAATTAATTTTATATTTGTGTTTGAAATTCATAAGTGTACTTAATACTATTGTCCGACTCCGCTACTTGGGTCCGACGCACAGAAGTCCGAAGCACGCGTGTCCGACACCAGCTAAATAGTTTAAAAAACATTTCCCTCTTTTTGTAGGTACTTAGAACATTCTAAGAAATAATATAAATATAACTTACTAAACACACTCGGTCTTTTCATAGACGTACTACGGAACCCTACACTGCGCGCGACCCGACACGCACTTGACCGCTTCTTTTGTAGATACTTAGGACATCCTAGGAAATATACCTTAGTATTTACCTTACTATAAATATTGACTGACTCGGTGGCTCAGTGGTTAGTGCTCCTGACTACTGGTCCGAGAGTCGTGGGTTCGATCGTCATCCAGGCAAACATACTAAGATTTGTCCCGATTATTTATTATTATTATTATTCGGTCTATGAAAACGAATAAAGAATTTTGTATAGTTTGTATAGTTGTTACAAACTTTCAAGGAATAAATACAGGGTGTAAAAACACCACTCCTGGAAACTGAAACGGCGGGTTCCACTCGTGAACCTGAACGAGGTTACCTAAGAAACCAATACTGAATTCTCAAAAAATTTTTGGTCTCTTCATTCATACATAATTGACCACGCTGAATACGTTAAAAACAACCGACTTCAATTGCAACAACTCCAATTTTGCTATGTTTTTGTTGATTTTCTCAAAATTCGCTGAATCGATTTTGATAAAATTAATATGGGACCACCTGTGAAGTATACCCTCTTGAACAAAAAAAGAATTTTCCAAATCGGTTCAGGCGTCTTCGAGTAATCGGTGAACATACATAAAAAAAAAGATTCCGACGAATTGAGAACTTTTTTTTGAAGTCGGTTAAAAATAGGCTAATTTGGCTGATCAATTTTAAGATCTTTCAAACAAAAATTCTTCATTCGTTTTCATAGGCCGAATAATAATAATAATATCCGGGACCAATCTTAGTATGTTTGCCCTGGATGACGATCGAACCCACGACTCTCGGATCAGTAGTCAGGAGCACTAACCACTGAGCCACCGAGTCAGTCAATATTTATAGTAAGGTACAATAGATATTAAGGTAGGTATATTTCCTAGGATGTCCTAAGTATCTGTCTACAAAAGAAGCGGTCAAGTGCGTGTCGGGTCACGCGCAGTATAGGGTTCCGTAGTACTTCTCGTTAACTTGTAAAGCCTACTTAGCTGTGATAGTTTTCCTTTTAACTTCGTTATATATACCACTGCCGTGATTTTTTTCATATTTCTAGAAATAACCATTTAGCTGGCAGGGGGGATACATGACTTTAATAAATATTAAACTTTAAAGATAATATTTGTTAAAATTTTAAATCTTTAAAGCTTAATATTTCGAAAACGGATCCCTGAATCGAAAAATGGGTTTCACAAACCCACAATATTTTTGAGAGACCTCCAACGACACCCCACACCATGGGATAGTCGAGAAAAAAATCTCATCCCCACTTCACGCGTAGAGAGGTACTATAAAAAAAATTCAAGATTTTATTTTACCACTGTGTCGGCGTGATTAATATGTATATCCGTGTCAAATAATAGCTCTCTAGTACGAATAGTCTCTGAGCTAAGCCGCGGACAGACAAACAGACAGACGGACATGGCGAAACTATAAGGGTTTCTTGTTGACTACGGAACCCTAAAAAGGAGTTTAACTGGTGTCGGACTAGCGTGTGTCGGACTTCTGTGCGTCGGACCCAAGGTAGCAGTCCTATTGTCCATTAAAATCTGATACAACCCGGCAACCCTTCATGCGTGCATTAATTCGTTTACAATATTTTTTTTGTTTTTGTCCGGTCGTAAATCGGTTTTCATACATACAAGTTTAGAACTTGGCGTGATTATGTAAAATGTAAAATATTTAAAACCGTCAAGTGTGAGTCGGACACGCAGTAAAAATCGCGTAAAAACTGAATGGAAATAAAACAAGGTTAAAAATATAGTACTCGGGTTTCCATTTATTATACTGACTGAAAATCTTTTTAATTAGTACTGAAATTGCAGTTGCATTGAATCGATCAACTGTTGGGCGAACTGAATGTCCAATTTGTTTATCGATTTAAGCAAATTCCTAGAACAAAAGTTTAATCCAAAATCCAAATAGAACAATAATAGCCGTTACGTATGCACGTGTCTATGAAAGACACCATTCAAGTCTCCAACGACTCTGAGCTTAGGTTGCACTTTGTTCATTGTTTACTGAGCTTCTAACAGGTGTGGCGAACGGTATCATCCCGTGACTAACTGTGCTTCATCTCTTTCGCTCTTCACGTAGCGCTGATGTTGCATCTCTGTCCGGCTCAGCTGATCTGGGCACACGTGCTCAACTGCTCAGGGCTTTGCCCCTGCGCATAGCGTATGTGTGGTTACGCTATAGATTTCTAGCGGTGATTCAAACTTGGTTATGAATGAGAACATGTTCCCAACTAACGCTGTGTAATCTTTATCGTGTTCAAATGAAAGGCCAAAGGTCTTCTGACTTTTGGGCTTCGTTGCATTTTACTAGTTCTCGATACTTACCGTTGTCTTTTCTTGCGGAATAAGATGTAGATAGATGTTTTGTACTTGCGAAATAGTAAATTCGTTTTTATTTAATGTCACCCCTTAACAGTATGTTGTTACTTTATTCTTCGGATTTAAGTAAACCGGCAGACATTGTTTATTTTCTACTTTTCTACCCTCTATTAATGTAAGCAAAATTGAGCGCAATCATAATCTCAATTACGGTTTTTTGTCGACTCGACTTAGTAATATCGTTGTAAAAAAAAATGCGTATCAAAATCCAGTACGGAATCAGTGGCATATTATCCCATTGTCCTCTATCGAATTTGCTGAAATGAGACGTAGAGTTGTTTGACCTTTTCCTTCTTATTAAAGTTTAAACTGATATCAAATCAAACGAATGGGTTAATTTTAATAATTGTCTTGCGTTGAAAAAATTAATTATACCGGTATCAAGTAAAATAAAAATAAACGCCATCCATTACAGAGTACGCCAGCTATTTTTAGTTTTTCTCTAAAACGGTTCCTAAGTAGCCCTCCGCCCTCCGGCTATACTTAATCAGAAGAAAAACCTGTTCGTCTATAAACAATGACACGACTAATTAGTTATTTGTTTTTGTGATTCTCAGCGACCGTGTCATTATTTCCATTAACTGGCAGAAAAAAACGTCTGTAAATCCAATTCCTTTAAATCCATTAGTTAGGCACTGGTAGTTTATAAGAAATAAATAATGAACTTCGATAAATGATTTATACAAGGTTTTTTGGAATCATTTCTCGTGCGGGATGTTATTTTGTCGTTCTAAATCCAAACGACAAAGGCGTGTCGAGGAAAGATCTTTAAAAAAAAACAATTAGCTTCGCGTATCATATCAAACAATTATTCTAACGTATTTATGGTTGGTTCTGTGGTTGTGGTTCTGTGGTTCTATCATTCTAACGCAAGAAAAAACAAAGTTCTACCGTTGTACCTCTATCTTCTACGTGAAACCTTAGCTAATTAATTGATCAGTTTGTTGGAGAAATGTAACCAATGGATTTCTTGGGTAAAAGTTGTGCAGTTACATGACTGGAAGTTCAAATTTCAAATCTGTCAGTGATATAGTTTTAACCAAAGGTACTACATATGATGCTCTTATACTTAGTTAAGATATTATGTTAAGTTAGAACTATCACTTAATTTTCTTGTTCACAACTCAGAACACCTCTAATTTCCGTGGTTCTAATTTGATGTTTCCTACTTCGTCCAAAACATTCGTCTGTAAGGTATATTGAATTCTATTCGACTATATTCAGTGTCATCGGCAACGAACCAAATCAATTTTGATTTGGTTAAAAAACCATTTCCTTGTTAGTTAGTTGTCTAAACAAATTAAATAATATAGGTACCTTTTTTTATGGAACGTTTCTGGTGAAATATTCCTTGCGAGAAATTTACAGGCACCAAGCCTCCTCAGAATGTCACTATGCCATATAAGGGGGCTAACATACTCTTGTTCTCATAATACATAATATGGTGCTGGGTGCTCGCTGCCAATGCAGGGGGGAGTACGGCCCCGGACTCCTAAAATAGTGCAGGAGGGGGGCGGGGCTCGGCCGGCGCGCGCGCAGCCAGTTACAACCACGCGGTCGCCGTATACACATGGATCCGTGAAAAATATTCGGTCCAAGTTAGAGTTTTAATTAAAAGTTATGTTGTGTGGTACTAATGGGGCAGTGGCGGCCATGGACAGAGCCTACATGTCGCTGCGAGCCAGGAAGCCGCACGCGAGAACCACTGTGGGTTTGTTTGTCAACATACTGTCTTACACCGATTCACACTTTGTTTCAAATAAATATTTTGGTCGTTAGAACTCGTAGCTCGTGTGTGTATGTGTTTTCGCTCAGCTGTTTCAAAATACGCTGGCCTATGCGATGCGAAAGCTTTGTACTCGTGTAATGTATCGTTTGTTTCTATCCTAGTTCTGGTCTCTGTCGAAACACTGAGTCATGCGGTTAGCAAGGATACATTTATGTTGTATTTGCGTCCGCGGCGCCGGCGCTAGTCTGCCCAAAGGAAATCATGACGTTTTGATGATTCTTATATGATTTATAGTTTCCAGTTTACAAGCATGTTATAATATATTTGTTCACCTTAATACGTATTACATAAATTTGTTGTTTGTATTGCTGACCGGGGTTTATTTTATGGATCGTTTGTAATGCAGCAGTTCAGTGCATTATGACGTGTGAGCTCAGTGCGTTATTGCAATCGGCAAATGTTAGTATTGGTACTGATCCGTTCTGCTAGTTAAAATAAAGTATACATACAATTTTCCCATAGTAAAATAATATGTATTTCCAATAGAACTAATAGAGAACAGTATCAGAAAAAACGACCGAAGTGTGTGATTCAGGAATGCGCTGGAAATCTTTAAGACAAAATTTTTTCGTATTTTTCTATAGGTACACCTTGCATATACTATGTATATTTTACCATAAATACTATTAGATTTAATATGCTTTAAATTTTCGAAATACCGATCTAAAACAAAAACCATCTTATCTTATACGATGGCACATCTTGTCTTTGGGGAATGCTGACGTCAGAGGCGTATAGATTTAAAAGCATATTAAATCTATACGCCTCTGACGTCAGCGTTCCCCAAAGACAAGATGTGCCATGGTATTAAGTAAGATGGTTTTTGTTTTAGATCGGTATTTCGCATCCTTCACCTTAACTTGCGACTATAAACCTGTCGCCCTTATCTGGCACCACGTAAGAGCACATAACCACAAAATAGACACAGAAGGTCCGCTCAATACAAACTACTAAAATCGTAAGCATATATATGCTTATAGAAATATACGGTCGATCGAGGCAAGGCCACGATCGCACAGTACGTGATCGTGCCTGCAACGACCGTATACGTCTATAAGCATGTATATGCTTAGGATTTTTGTGAGCGTATTGAGAGGACCTTCTGTATCTATGTATTTTGTGAGATAACCCACTGTGATCAATAAGGCAGTGTCACATCGGTTTATTTTCAAACATGTTTACAGTAAGCGAGCGGTTCGCGCTACAAATACATATTAACGAAACTGAAATACTGAGAATCAATGCACAAATATGTTTATCATGGAGTTTATTGTATAAATTCTTATGATATGTTATTCAGCGATTAGTATGTAATTAAAAAAAAAACGATTTTTCCCTTTGGATCGCAACTCATATACCTACATATTTTTTAAAACCCTTTAAGATCCTTTTATAGAAGTGCCATACATAAAATAAAGCATATTTTATACGTCCTTATCAGTGATCCAATGGGTTGTTTTTGAAATTTTTTTATTGAAATCATGTTGAAAATTCACACGTATCTAACTATCTGTATATCATTTAAGATGGCTTTTGATTCGTAAACAGTTCTTTACCAAACAGTACAAAGCCATAAAAATACTAATGAAACTGAAGAACATTTTCCAAAGCGATATCTCTTGATATCTGTAAAATCATCAAAAGGTAAAGTGATATTTCAGTTGGGAAAAGTTGTTAAGTTTTATCACTAATATGCATGACTTTGTCAGTTCAGTAGTCGATTGAAAAATTGCATTAGGTATTCTACCCAGTTATTATGTACGATAGTATTAAACTGAGCCATATCCATATTTTTTTATAAAAACCTTTTACATAGTAACGAACTATTTTTATATTTTTTGTCATTTTTCATTTCGCTCAAGAAGACAGGACACGTCCTGTTATTGCTCCTAGCTTATAAGTATGTATACGGAATTGCTAATGTTTGTCACATCTGAACCTTTGTATCTCATTCAACTGTCGCCGTGTGTATGAATGGGTTCTGTTTTGCATGTAAAATATTAAAATGCATGAACGAATTGACGTAAGTGGACGGCAACGACTCCCAATTATTAATATTATTAACTTCGTATTAGATAGACTAAAAATGACATTCGAAATGTGTCCATTGCTACCTGCTTCGAATAAACATATTTTGATTTCATTGATTAAAAGTGTTGAAGTGATTTTCTTTTGGATTCGACATTTCTTCTCACATACGTGAAAAATATACCCAGCAGACCTAGAAACATAAATGTTTGTCCTGGGTGCGAATCGAACTCACGACTCCATAATCCTTTTATAGTCACATAGTTCTTCTTGTGATTGAGGCGGACAAAAGAACCGTCGCCGGGGCAACACAATCCCAATTTGTTCGGAACCGGACCATAGACAAGAGCTACAGCTATTGTTATAATTACTCGTATAATCTGTCAGTCGAGCACATCTCCGATCTCGAGTGAATGACAAGTAACTCGATATCCGCCCATTGAAAGACGGACGCACCTTCGCCCGGAGCAGACGTAGACGAGGATATTTGTTATTCAGTCCCATTCAGTGTCAAGGCTCGGCTTTATTTCGCATCTCGAGTGAAAAACTTTTCGAGAATAATCTTTTATTTATCATGGCTTTGCTTTATGCACATCGCAAAGCGATATGTTCAAGAGCAGGATAATTTGCTGAGCAATAAGTTCGTTGACTGCGTTAAAAATTAAATATTTCTGTAGGGTTTTAATGTTATAATGGTTTTTTTTATACCGACTTCATTTGACTTTGATTTATCTACCTAAAAAGGTTCGTGTCCGTTCAGCTGTTTAGAAATGAAAGTGGAACAAACATCCATTCGCATGTATAATATTATTAGTGAGATTATTTACTAAATATTTCATATTTATTGAAATTGCAGAAAATACAAGAAAAGAAAAGTAATTAATAAAATGGAATCTACTATATTATGACGTCATTTCAAACATTTCTAGAACAAAATGTAGTTTTTTAAATTGTTATAAAAGTAACTCGGATGAACCCTGTTTGGCCAGTGTTATCGTTCTCTAACTTTATAATTAGTCTTCATTAAAATCACTTAAAATGTTTGCCCACAGATGACTAATTATGTCTCACATGATGCGAACATAAATAGACGGAATTTCACACGCATAAAACAATTTAAAGCTACTGTTATCAGTATCACGAAATATGTTAAATAAACTTATACGGTCTATGATAATGCAGCTAAAATGTAAATAATAGGTCGGGGAGAAGGGGGGAAGTATTTTTGTATTTTTTATAGGTTAAAGATTTTGATACCAGCTAATATTTAAGAAAAAAAAACAAAAAAGTGATTCCTGCTATTTTCCAGTTGCTAGTAGATAAGTCGAAACATAGAAGGAATTTGGTACATTTTGATACTAAATTTAACAAATGCGACTGAGGCTTCAGAAAAAAGTGCTATTATTGGTATCAGTTACAGTACAGTAGTATAAAGTTGGTTTAACCGTTTCCAGTCTGGGAGATCAGAAGTCAAAGTTGCACAAAAATCAAAGGAAATCCTCAATTCCTATCCCTACTAAATACGAATAAATTTTCCCCAGACCTAATAATAACAGAACTAGGAACAGAAATTCCGTTACGATTTAGCAGCGCGCACGCAGTCAGGTGGGTAGCACCTGCGCCTGCGACCCTTGCTCCCGCTCCCTGACCCCCGCCCCCGCCCCGTCACGGCAGTTGATCACCCCTGCGTTATCACTCCACTCCGCATTGCCCTGCAACCACGGCATTCGTTTTTTGTAAATCAATTGTACATCAGCGCTGCACGTACTTTCTCGCGAAACTTAAAAAGATCAACTGACAGACAGTAGATTTAGTATTATTTCTTATAAAACGATAACCAAATGAGAATTTGCATTTATCTGGGGTTTGCCTTTAACGCATTTTGTATCAAAATTGTTTGCTACATTTTTGATATTTTACATTTATTCTGTTTTTGTTGTATAGCAGCTTATTAGACCTCATTGTATGAGTATGTACTTTATTTAGGAAAAAATATTTAAGTTAGAAAAAAGGCATGTTTTTAGGAAGTTATCTACTGTATATTATAAAAAAGCTTGTATTTTTTACATTAGTATATTTCTAAAAGTTATTAAAATATAAACCTAATGCGATTTATTGGTATAGGTTTATTTCAAAAGTAGATGGTTAGTAAAAAAATATATTATATCAACGTTTTGATTGAAAGGTATATAGAAGTTACCTGCTTTAACTTATTCGTAGGCTTGTATGTCTAAATTATATTTCTAAAAAGTTATAATTGGATTATTGGTATTCAGATAGGTTGATTCCAAAAGTGGACAGTTATTAAAAAATAGTTAAAAGAACGCTTTGATTGATTGAACCATCCGACCAATTTCGATCATGGCGACCAATTCGACTCCTAGTCGGCTTAGTGGCGATGGATGGTGCAGCCGAATATGGCTAATATAGCAAATAGCCAACCACGTTTTACGAACTACAGGAAGCTTTTAAATACCAGAAATACAGGGTTATTTTTCAAAAAAAATTGTTGGACCTTTCCTTTGATCAGCAGGTCTACTTTGTATGGATATGGCCAAAATTTTTTTGCGAATTTGTTCTTGGGAAAAGTTGCTCAGTTTCATGAATAGAAGCCACTGTCAAGTTTTGGTAGGGGGTCCAAAAAAACCCTGTATAAGTCGCGTCTTTACCTGGCTGGGAAGTCCTATAGCATATACAATACATCGCTTACTTTGACTACAGTCGTGTGACCATACGTTGAACCGACCGCGCCATTCTATATACTTCTTCTACTATTCGTTGGTGTATATCTATGTATATATTTTTAATATTACATTACTCATTACTACATTGCTGATCAAATAGATCACTCGTTGATTACGCAGGTCATCAGTATGCGCGGCGCACCGTCGTCGAGCGGACTGACGCACGCGCAACTCCAAACATGGACGCGGTCCACGACCACTGCTATCCTAATGTTAGAAACCCAAAGAATTAGAAATACAAAGAGCTCCCTTGTAGGCACTGTTTTTTTTTAAATTATATATATAGGGTGACCCTAAATTAGTTCTTGATACGAAAGGCTATGCATGTGCTCATGATAACGAACAACTTTCCCTAAAGAACCCATAGTCAAATCGCAAAAAAATTTGGACTCTTCATACTAATTTGGCCGGTCAGTTCATCGATTTGTATGGAGACCAAAAATTTTTTTTTGCGATTTGACTATGGGTTTCTTAGGGAAAGTTGTTTGTTATCATGAGCACATTCATAGACTTTCGTATCAAGAACTAATTTAGGGTCACCCTATATATTAGTTCCTTCCTAAAACTAAACATCGTTATTTGTAAGAAGGAACTAACATCTATATAAAATTTATATATGTTAACGGAAAAGTATGTAATCCGTCATTGTGTTCAATTCCAAGGAAATGTGTACAATTCCTAAAATTGATAGGAAATGTATGATATATTTTGTTATATGCACTTTTCCTAGGAAATCTATACATTTCCTAAATGGCAATCGGAAATACATTCGGTATTTCAGAGGTGGCTTAGCTTTAGAATAAGACATAATGAATAAGAAAAGTGGAGATTCCACTTGAGTTCACTTTGAGTAGCAGATCCGAATCGGAACACCCCGATTCCACGTGGTCTTGTCTGTCACACAACTAGAGTTTTAAAAGCGCGGAGCCAGAAGCTCGCGCAGGAGGTCCTGAGTGCTAGCGGAGCGAAAGGGGCGACGTAGCGAGTCTTCTGGCGGAGACCACGCGTTTTTTCATCATCATTTATATATTTCCTAGTGCATGTGTTCATTAAAGAATCTTTAAAACATTATTTTACACATTTCCTAAATAGGCTCGGAATTGCATACATTTCCTAGGAATTGTGTACAATTCCTAGGTTTCATACATTTCCGGTAACATATATAAAAAAAAACTCTCAGTAGAATTATTTTTAAATTTTCATAGAAATATCATAAAAAATTGATTTAGTAAGACCGTAGAATGACTTTTGGGGCTATTTTTATAGTGAACAAATTTTTCCAAGAGACTGATAGGTAGTCAAATCTTAAAAAAATCTTGGCCCTGCCATACTAATTGGTCAGCTGTTTGATTTGTATATTCGATTTGTATTAACTTGCTTATTCGATTTGTATTAACATTTTCTTGTGACTTCAGCCAAGAAATGCCAGTTACCTTGTACACACCGTTTTGTAATTTATTTTAGTATATTTTAAACACGTATCTTATTCTGTAACGCCATTTTTTTAAGGAATTTGTTTTGGCTCTGACAGGTTCTTAGATTTTTTATCGCTTCGTTTTTTCTTTGATTTTTTTTAACGTATATGTGTATGTATATGGTGTGGTGTATGGAATCCTAGTTTTGGTGTAATTTGTTCCAGATATTTATTTATTTATTTATCTAAGACTTCTAACAAATCCAAAAAAAAAAAAACGCAAATCGAATAAGCAACCAACGGATTTGTATGAGAACTCCATAAAATGTATTTAGCCTGTGTATAATAGTTACATTTTTAGTTGATGAACACAGCAAGAACATCCTTTGCAAGTATAAAAATAGATAAAAATAAATTTTAATTATCAACTATTACTTTGTATGCCGCTCGTTTGGCGAAACATGTTAAACTCTTATGATTTATGTCTAATTCACACCTTGTTTTGTACGGTGTTTCTTGCACGAATAAATATTTCATATCATAGAAACAAAAACGCCCAGTCTGTGGGGCTAGACGGCCTTCCAAATAATGTATATATAAAAGATATAATATTTGAAAAAATGTGTTGGAGGGAGGTGTTTTTGGACCCGACGTTTCTTCTTTCTCCGCAAACACTTCCCGAAACGTTGGGTATACGAGTTCCAAGTGGTAGGAACTTCGTGTTAGGTAGATTAAAATGATCTACCAAATGTGTATTTTGCTGCCTACTTCGAATAAACATATTTTGAATATTTTTTTTTATATACAGGGTGTAACAGAAGTGTGTGACAATACTTCAAGGTTGGCTTTTACCCATCAAACTGAACAACTTTTGTTCTACAACTTTGTTGAAATCGCAAAATTTTTTTTGGACTTTTCATACAAACTTGGTTCGCCAGCTGATCGATTTGTATGGAAAGTCCAAAAAAATTTTTGCGATTTCAACAAAGTTGTAGAACAAAAGTTGTTCAGTTTGATGGGTAAAAGCCAACCTTGAAGTATTGTCACACACTTCTGTTACACCCTGTACTCGTATATTAAGAACATTACAAAATGCGAAAAAAAATGCAAAGGGAAACGTGACTTTTAATAATTAAAACGATGCACCAGTTTTTATTACGGTGGCGCTCGGATTCTTATACATATAGGTTTTTTCATTTAATTCGTTTCAAACTGTCCTGTGCAGCCTTCACATTCTGTTACTAATTTGCCCATTAATTACACAGTTATTGTTGAGACACATTAAAAGTACTTTGAAACGCAGTGGATAGTTGTTTAATATCCTCGTGGGAAAAACGTGGTGTAGTTAGTAGCCTTTTTTGCAAATTTCTCGGTACACAATTTTATGTAAGATCGCATGCGCACGCGGTGCTATTAACTGTCTCCAAGCTAGAAGCTATGTTAAATTCAAGGCTTGGATATAAATAGTATTTTGATTTTCTTCTTCTTCGATGCAATTGACATTTATTTTCTGTAAATTTTTCGAATTCGGAATCCAGTTTTTATCTTGCATGTCTGTTGAGCACCCATTTTTTATCTTGCATTTCTGTTGAGCACCCATTTTTTATCTTGCATGTCTGTTGAGCACCCATTTTTTATCTTGCATGTCTGTTGAACACCCATTTTTTATCTTGCATATATGTATGTATATCAGTCTCTGGTTCCCAAGATACAGGGAATCCTAGTTTGTGGCCAGATGACCATGTGTGATTTGTCCCAGATATTATTATTATTATATTATTTATACTGGACCCATGCATGTTCAAATTACACTTTAGAACAGTTGGAAAATGTTCAGTTAGATATCGTTAAACATATCAAGGTATGAAAATTGATATATATTTAGTTGTAAGGACCTACAATGTCCATGTTACCTAGAATAACTAAGAATTGTTATTGTGTTAACTCCATTGTACTTTGCTTGTCCTCTCTCTATTATTCCGGCACCCCCTAGACTATGTGTGTCCTTTATCCTTTTAATGTTCTCCTTGTAATATGACATGTCCTGCCCACGCGCTCTCTATGACGTCAATACAGCTTTTAGTGATTTAGAAGATTTTCTATATTGTTTATTCGGATAATTTTGCTGGGAAAGTGTTAAAGTTGTGGGTTGGTCCTGTCGATAGGTTCATTAGGCAGGCTGAATTGAGTATATGTAATATATGCATGTTCATTGGGGAGTGTTGTTGAGTTTCATAAGAGGAATGTCACACCCCGGACACTTCATACAAATTTCGCGCCATTGTTTACTACATAGACATTCATGTTTGTACATATGTAAATGTGTGCGTGATGTACAGACAGCCACAAAGATATCTGAACCTCTTCGTAATACACCATCGAATAGCTTTAGTAGGGGTTCAGATATCTCTGTGGGCCAGTGTACTAGGGTTGAATCGATATTCAATTTAGCCTTCATTGTCTTTATTGTTAGCTAGCCTTTTACAAATAAAGTAATGGCTGTATACATCAGACGAGGCTGTATAGCCTTAGGAGCCTTAAGCTGTTGCCTTAAAAAAATAAAATTGTCTTTGGTTATTATACTGTGCTTTGGTTTGCCAACCCTTTGACAGATGGTCACAGATCGGTCACACAGGGGCGGTGAGGTATCATTCAGAGAGCGGTAAGGAGTGTCCATAATGTATAATGTCCTCATACTGTGGAGGAATGTGTATACGAGGGCAACAGTATACACATTCCTGAAAGTTTTTAGAACTGGCCACTTGTAAACGATATAATAAAAAAATTAGTTCAAATTTTGAAAATGGAACTCTTTGCCAATGTTATCGTGTATGTATTTCATTCATTTGTCATTTGTTTCACGATTTGGCGACAAACTGAAAATTATCTGTGTCATGTCAGCATGAATTTAACGCGAGAAAATTTTCGTGCAATGATTTTTTACGACTTTCGATGTCATTTAAGTCAACAAGAAAGTTATGATAGACTTCGATTGGCCTTTCACGATGAAGCCCCATCTCGTGCCACTGTTTACAACTGGTTTAATGAGTTTAAACGTGGTCGCAGTAATCTCACCGATGATCTGCGTGAGGGACGGCCTTCTACGGCGACGATTGAAGATAACATCAGTCATGTGCGGCGTATGATAGAGACTGACAAAAGAGTGACCTATCAGCAGATTCGGACAAGCTTAGGCATCGGTATGAGTCAAGTGCACAAAATCCTCCATGAACATTTAGCGGTCAGGAAGCTTTGTGCCCGGTGGATACCTCATAATTTGACAGAGGCCCAAAAACTCCGTCGTGTTGATTGGTGCCGTGAAATGGTTCAAAGATTTAACGGAGGTGACACAAATGCTGTGTTCGACATACTTACGGGTGACGAAAGCTGGATTTACTGTTATGATCCTGAAACTAAAAGACAGTCTGCTATGTGGGTGTTTCCTTCCGAGGAGTTGCCAACTAAAGTGAAGAGAGGTCGAAGCGTGGGAAAAAAGATGGTGGCCTCGTTCTTCGGAAGGACAGGTCATTACGCAACAATTGTTTTAGAGGATCGAAAAACAGTTACTGCAGAGTGGTACACTAACAATTGTTTGCCACTTGTCTTGGAAAAAGTTCGGGAGAAACAACCTCGCAGTAGGATCCTCCTTCACCACGACAACGCCTCGTCGCACACCGCCAAGCAAACGATCGACTATTTGGCGACGTCAGACGTGGAATTACTGGGTCACCCGGCGTATAGCCCCGACCTCGCACCTTGTGATTTTTATTTATTCCCGAAAATAAAAGAAAAACTTCGAGGAAAACGTTTTATGGACGCCGAGGAAGCAGTGGCTGCGTTTGAAAAGACCGTCGAAGAGACCCCTAAGGAGGAGTGGGCAAAGTGCTTTTCTCAGTGGTTCCATCGGATGCAGCGATGTATTGATGTGAATGGACACTATTTTGAAAAGATATAATAAAACTAATAACTTTCTAGTTTGTTCAGTTTTTGATTTTCTAAGAACTTTCAGTGTCGCCCTCGTATAACACAATATTAGATGTACCACTTAACGGTACTCTGGGTAAGATGACCATCGATAGACGGCACATTAATAGGATAGATTGACGTAATAGAAGATGTAACTGAACAAAACTCAAAGGAACAGTAACCAAAGACTCCTCTTATAAATCGTTTAGCTGTATTAAGCAACTTGAGTCCAAAAATTTGTATTAGTCGAATATTCGCTACCGGGTATAATTAAACATAGAATGAATGTTCTTATTTCTCGAACACAAAATGTTTTTTTGTATCACTAATAGCCTAGTAAATGAAAGTTGAAGTTGCGAATCTATCTCCTTGCATATTTTTCTTTAAATTCTAGTATTCAATATCTACCCAATATATCTTGACCGGGGACGGGTTAAAAGAAGCCCCTATGAAAAAAACGGCAGTTATTTATTTTCTGTTCACATTTAAACTTAATGGATCGGAATGTTGGGCCACTAAGGGAAAGGATGAAAGACGATTGCATGCTGCGGAGATGCGAATGTTGAGATGGATGTGTGGAGTAACAAAAATGGACAAGATTAGGAATGAGTATATAAGAGGAAGTTTGAAAGTTGCGCCAGTGATAGAAAAATTGAGAGGAAATCGTTTGTTGTGGTATGGGCATGTAATGCGGAGGAATGAAAGACATGCTACAAGGAGAGTGTTACAGATGAGTGTCGATGGATATAAGGGGAGAGGGAGACCAGAAAAGAGATGGATGGATTGTGTGAAGGATGATATGTGTCGAAAGGGTGTGAGTACGGATATGACAGCTGAAAGGGATGTATGGAAGAAGAAAACATTTTGCGCCGACCCCAAATGATTGTGATAAGGGCAGGAGAATGATGATTTAAACTTAATTTAATTTCTTTAACGAGTTAATTTCCCAATAATTATCGTATATTCTTAAGAATTTTATATTATTTTACAATTATTCAACTGATTTCTTTCGTCTTCACCCTTTCATGCAATGTAACCTGTTCTTCGTAAAAATATTCGTATCATATAGAATTTCCAATCGAATAGATGCGTTTCTAGTAAAAATGTGATGGTGCCTCCAAGGTGAGAAATCCTTCAATATAATGCATCAATTGGAATGTCCAATAGAGTTCTTCCGGTGCAGTGAAATCTTGGCAACGGATGGGGAATTGATCTCGTCGGAACTTTCAATTTGCAAACACGAATGCCAACTAAAAATGGTTGGATCTAGTTTAGTTTCATTCAAGGATTTGAATAAAATAGCCAAAAAAATGTAATAACAAAGCAACGCTAACTTTGAATTAGGAAGTGGTGCAATATTCCTATTTTACATAGTCCGGGAGTTGACTACATCAAAAATGAATAATACGATACAATACTGTTCACTAAATAGTTTTTTTTTATTTATTTGCAGAAAAAGTTACTGGCGTGCAGTTTCATAACATAAAAAAATGATTTATAAAAATTTCGTAATAATTATCAGAGGCAAAACAATGTCTCTGATAATTATTCTTTGTTCATAATTAAAAAAAATAACAAAATTTCGTTTTTAACAAGCCCTCATCTACTGTTGGTCCATATTTGTATGGGAAGATAATAAACTTTTTGTTAAACGATTTTCTAATGTTGAAGATAAAGATCTAGTTTTGTTTTTGGATGTTTCATAAGATAATCATTAAAGTAGGGTGATTTCGCAGGAAACGTCTTATAATCTGTATGTAATACAATACAAATAAAAAATCTTCGTCTTCGATGCTATATGTATAATAATATGTGCTGTATAATAGCTGTACAGTTTGTAAAAATACTACTCTCGGAAAATTAGAGGGCGCGTTCCTATCCTGTACGAGGAGGGATCAAAAAGGAGTGAGAATGAGATAGAATATAATGACTATTGATATCTTAATAATTTATTTTTCTACATAGCCTCCGAGTCTCTCTACACACCGAGTCCAGCGCTTTTCCAAGGCTTCAATCCCTTTAAAAAAATTTGGGGAACAGATAAAAATCGCTAGGCGCCAGATCTGGTGAATAAGGGGGGTGGTCAACCAATTCGAAGCCAGCTTGTTGAATGGCAGCCATCGCAACTGCCGAGCTGTGCGCGGGTGCGTTGTCGTGATGAAACAGCACGCCCTTTCGAAGTTTCCCTCTCCTTTTCTCTTTGATGGTATTCCTCAACTTGGGAATTAATGCTGCATAGTATTAGCCTGTAATAGTGGTTCCACGCTCCAGGTAATCAATCAACAATATCCCTTCTGAGTTCCAAAATATTGAGGCCATAACCTTGCCAGCCGATGCCACGGCACGAAACTTCTTCGGGTCGGTGATGATGGCCGTTTCCATTGTGAAGATTGCTGTTTTGTCTCGGGATCAAAATGATGGACCCATGTTTTGTCCATTGTTACAAAACGAGACAAAAAGTTTTCAGAATCTTCTTGAAACTTGTCCAACAATCTCTTCGAAATGTCAAGTCGATTTTGTTTCTGACTGTCTGTTAACATTCTCGGTACCCATCTTGCGGAGACTTTTCTCATATTCAAAGATAGTTTCAATATGGATTGAATACTTCCATATGAAATGCCCGTTTCTTGAACTAAGTAACGGATGGTAACTCTTCGATCGCTCAATACTTCTCGACTTTAATAACATTTTCTTGGGTGACTGACGTCGATGGGCAGCCGCAACGATGTTCGTCTTCCGTGCTCGTTCTCCCTACTCGAAATTGAGAAGCCCACCTTGCGACAGTGGAATACGGCGGAGCAGACTCTCCTAATGTTGCCTCCAAATCGCAGTGAATCTCTTGCGTCGTAAACTTTTTTAAACAGAGGTATTTAATAACGGCTCGCACTTCGTTTTTCTCCATTTTCGAGAACATGTTCTGACACGAAGCAAACAAATGACTACATTAAAAAAAAACAAAAGAGAATCGAAAACTTTTTCTTTATTATTACAAACAAAGAAGTTTTATATCGTCGCTCCGCTCCTCTATAGAACGCTAATACGTCAGTTTCAATATGAAACCGCGTGGACCAAGTTGAGGGGAAAATCTGAGGTGCGGGAGGGGGTAGCTTCATAACTGTTCGAATTTTTGAATCTAAGAATGTCATATGTTTGAATTACGACCAATCACCGCAAGATGTCAACTGTCTAAGGATTTAAATCGTCGAATAGCAATAGAGTATTTGAAAATGACAAAACTCAAAATAAGACTGAAAGATCTAGTGATGGAGGTAATAGAAAGGATCACAAATATCGAAAATTTTTACGAAAATTTTTAAAATGAGAATAACAAAATAAATTAAGCATATTGTTCCTTGTTAAATCTTAATACATAAACAATACTAATACAAATTCACAAATATAATACAGTAAAAATACATATTAAAACAAAAAATATATATTTTAAAAATAAAAATCAAACCGAATCATAGTTTCCAAAACATATCTATAGCCAAGCTGGGCGGAAATGTTAGGAGAAAAATTTTCAGCTGTCGTGTCTGCTCATAGTCTTAATTCTCGTTTAATTTTTATTTGGGTTCCTTTGGAAACTGAAAATAATTAGAAGAAAAAATAAGTCAAATACATTTCATGTCTACTTTGGATAAAACTATGTAAATATGCAGTCGGATATTTTTTGTTGCTAAACTTTTTGCTATATCTATCGAAAAGTCGATGAAGTGTTACATCACTACCATATGTTTTGCAACGAAGTTATTTAAAAAAAAATTAGTCAATATATAGCTTACTTCTGGTATGAAACCCCGCACATTTGATTTATTGAGATGCCCGCTACGGTTTCCGCATTAGACAACGATGCAACTTGGCATTTTTACGATAAATTTACACACATTTTGTCCGATGTTACCTCGACCATTGACAGAAATAGACTGAAAGACGAAAATTGAACAAAAATGACATTTCAATTTAACTTGGCCATCTGCCCACCTTGTGGCGAGCGGCCGATGCCCTGTATTGCTAGTCTATAGGGGGGGAGCGGGGTGCACGTCTGTGATTACAAATATCTAAGCTATGCCTGCCAGTATTCATTTTTTTTCTTACGAAGGAGTATATATATCGTTCTCACTACTTTTTGATCACTCCTCGTAACTGAACACCTTTTGGCTGACTCGGTGGCTAAGTGGTTAGCGATCCTGACCTCTGATCCGAGAGTCGTGGGTTCGATCCTCACACAGGGCAAACTTTTCTGTGATGAGCAGAATTGTTTGCTCTGAGTCTGGGTGTATTATATCTATGTATGTATGTATTGAATTAGCGGTCATTAAATCCTTGTTTTAATAAAAAAATCCGATCTACAACTTTTTTTTCAGTTTCCCATACAAATTCTTGATTTACTATTTAGATTTAGTGTGGGAAACTGAAAAAAAATATTGTAGATTGGATTTTTTTATGTTTTTCCTGTATTCTATACTTAATTCTGAGTAACCCCTTCAAATTTCAAACGCACTTTTTGAACAACCTGAATGTAGGTATATCTACAAAATATTAAAGTTGACAGTTAAAAGTGGGTAATGTTTTTTCGGTTATATGTTTCTATGTTTATCTATTTCAGTGATATCGTCTTAGCCAAAACAGCTTCAAAGAATTATCGTTTTTTCTTTCACTTTGCTAAATATGTACAAATTAAATACCATACATTTCAAGCTACAAACCTAGCTCTTAAGTACTGTCAGACCAAACCTAGTTTGGTGACACGGCCATATCACGATTAGGCCACGCTAATATGGGCTACTAAAGTCTGCCGCTGTTTAAACTGCCAAATTGATACAATGTCTGGTGCCCTACAGGCTGCCGTGTGATTCAAGTGTCTGCAACTATAAGTCGTATAAGGCGTGTTGACGCAAGCGCCACAATAGCTCGTTACTGCAGCCTTTTGGAGGCTTCCTCTCTGTAGGCAGTCACGTCGGCAGGCGGCTAATGTACTCGTAATACCTAAAGATATCCACCTGTAGACTGCTACAAAGGTTGCGATATTTCAAAAAAGTTAAATGTATCATAGAGCAATGGTAGCTAGCGTGGCAGACTTCTGGGAGGAGTCCGTTTGATTTGCCATTGACTCGAGAAGAAGTGGGGTTTATATGTAATTCAGATGGTGCACTAGACTTCCCGGGTTCCTTTGCAAAAATACGTTTCTTTCTTTTGTATTGGAAATAAATAATAATATTAGGTGCTTACCTATGAAATTGCCGTTTCAGTTTTGAAAGTTCAACAGAATAATATTACCCTAAAAAAGAAATGACTTCCATTAAATTTTATATCATTTTCTAGCTTCATTCAAGGTCTTTCATGAATTAGTGATGTCATGTCTCATGTAAAAACTGACTGAGTAGGGTTCCATTAAATACTGTATTGGCGTTTTCTTAGAGGTCAATTGGGTAAATTTTTTCTACCAAAAAAAATCGAAATTATCTGAAAATCGTGAAATATTATGCGCAATGTGTTCAAAAATACATATGGTAACGAATGACAGGCTGGGATAAGTGTAGCCTTCAAAAATAAAAAATAAGTATTTTTTTAACGAAAAAATGGCGATTTTCAGTGACGAAAAAAAACATTTTCATAGTTTCTACACCACTGTGCTCTCAAAATATTCAGACAACGGACATTTAGCAAGCATTATTTTATTTCTAAATGTTCAATGGTACTTTGAAATTAGTTAGTTGTTTTAAAACCTTAATTATTTTATATGTATTAATTTTGTCTTTGAACTTTTTTAAATTATCGGCAATTTCGTAGGTAAGCACCTAAGATTTAAAAACCACTTTAGAAATAGGGGTAAAATATTTTGTTGTCTTCGTCCTTCAGTTATAGACTACATGCGTGCCAAATTTCGTCAAGATTGATTAAGGCGTTTCGTTGTTAAGACGTCAAGAAAGAACAAATTAACAAACAGTCTCATGTTTATAATTATTATATAGGGTGACTTTAAATTAGTTCTTGATACGAAAGGCTATGAACCTGCTCATGATAACAAACAACTTTCCCTAAGAAACCCATAATTAAATCGCAAAAAAAAAATTGGACTCTTCATACTAAATTGGCCGGTCAATTCATTGATTTGTATGGAGAGTCAAAATTTTATTTTGCCATTTGACTATGGGTTTCTTAGGGAAAGTTGTTTGTTATCATGAGCAGATTCATAGCCTTTCGCATCAAGAACTAATTTAAAGTCACCCTATATATTTTTGGTAGTGACTCCGAGTTCATAACCAGAGGTCGGGTTCAAATCTTGTTAGTGCGTTAAGTGACAAATACCACGAAGTTTCACGTATGGACCTCAAGAAAAACATTTAAGAAGTAAAATTATATGCACTGAATAGTACGTCCAAATTATATATGTATTTCATGAAATGATAAAGGTTACTTAACTAGAAGACAATCTCTAGTCAAAGTCAAATAATATGTTTATTCGAAGAAGTAGCATTGTACACTTTTCGCAGTAAGTTCTTAGTCTTATGTTATTCAACGAATAAACTTTGACCGCGCTTGAACTTTAACATTATTTACATTAATTTAATCAAAATTGTATTAAGAAAATGAGTTTCTCTTTTTTAATAATAACTACGAGATATTGATGTTACTGGTTAATAAAAGTAATAAATTACTCGTACTTACTTCGCTGGTTCAGCGATTCAAAGAGGATCTTGGCTTCCGATGTCAAATGCCGCCACTGTGCAAAATGACCTGAAAACTGTTCAAAGAGCTGATTGGATCCGGTACTGGACAGGAAAAAGTAAAGTAACGGTGACTAAATATTATAATATTGCTAAACATATTCACACAGTACAGCGCCACGAATTTCGATGAATGGTCTACAACACGTTATTTTGTAAGCAATGTCGTCGTCGCCACAAAATAGACACAGAAAGTCCGCTCAATACAAACCACTAAAATCATAAGCATATACATGCTTATAGAAATAAACGGTCGTTCGAGGCAAGGTCACGATCGCACATATCGTGACCTTGCCTACAACGACCGTATACGTCTATAAGCATTATATGCTTAGGATTTTAGTGAGCGTATTGAGCGGACCTTCTGTATCTCTGTCTTTTGTGTCGTCGCGCTTGTGGCGTTCAGACTAAATGCTCAATCTCTGAAGCGACGAGCGTTAATACAGCTTTGTTATTTCTTGAGTGACAGACCTGATGGCTGAACGCAGCTCAGTCTTACACGTTTGAAATCAGATACGAGCTCGAATGAGCAGCTGAATTGTCTTTAATGCTAGGCCTTAATTTAGGTTGCTATTTTCTCTTTTGAACCTTAAAATTGTTACATCGAGCGAATCTCGTTTTCTTGTATTATAAAAAAATGTATGACACAAAGTTAAATTGAAATAGTATGTTGGAAAGATGACAGAATATATGTAGTTAATGTTTTTTTACTTATAATATAAGAGAGAAAGAAAACGTTTTATTCACAAAACACAACATATAAATACATTATTACAATAGTGGACTTAGATAAATTGATCAATTCATGCAGTGCCGTGCTCAGGAACCGGTCCTGACTCTGCATATGCTGCTGCGTATCCTCTTTTAAAGTTACCGTATCGGCTAGTTATCAATGTATTGGCTTGACTGTAAGGGCTTGCAATTTGTTGTAAATAAAATATAATAAAAAATAAAGTTATATAATTTAAAGAAATACATAAATAGTCAACCAGACAAAATGGAAACAAATCTGCCCATCAAAAATACATATATTTTCCCTGCCCAGATATACTGGGGTGGAATGACCAACGGCTCTCGGTGGCGTAGAGTCGCTAATTTCTGCGTTAAATGTCTTGAAGTCTTTAAGTTTTTTATTTATTTAACATTTATATTACATCTGACGTTTTATTTTATTGTATAATTTTGTTTGTTTGTAACAGTTTGTTTGATTTTTAGTATTAAATATTCCAGATGTCTGAAAAGACGGGTCTCTTCGCAGACATCAGCAGTGAGGACGATTTGGAATTGTAATCGATTAAATATTTCCAAACTACTTGACTAAACTTTACATCTAAACTCTAAAGCCACATGTGTTTTTGACGTGTATGCACCTGTTGCCGGGGTGGGGTAAATGTTTCAGTCACAAGTTGGTTACAAAGTGCACCGTAGTTGTCCCCGAATGCAATATCCAGTATCTCAGTTGAACCTCTTTGTCAGGGATCTTTGTGGATAGCACGGTTAAATTGTGCCACACGATAACAGGAGAGAGTGGGATCTTTGTGTTCACCAAGAATTTAAAAAACAATTAGCTACGAAACGTAGATGGACTCACGCTGTTAGTTTGCACCTACCCTATTTTTCGTAAACATTCAAGCCATCACCGCCTCAGGTGCTAAGTACAGGCTCAGGCGCCGCTCGTGACTCCACCGAGTTAATGTAATTTTCATCCACATCATAATTTGGTACATGTTTTGTCTGGAAATGTAGGCTTTATTTAGAATTTTCCGCTGGGCTCGGGACTTGGACGCATGCGTTGCCTTTGTAGCCGACTTCTTGTAACTCGCACACAGGTGCCGGTTACAAGGCACACATGTGACGCACCAATGGAGGAGGAGGTCAAATATTGGATCAATTAGTTAGTTTCTAGACCAGGGTAGCCTGTTGCTGCTGTATAGGCGGACCTCCCTCGGGTGATCTTGGAGAGTTGTGGGCGGGGCTTAGCCGAGGGGTGGGACTTGCGCGGGTTGTGTTTACCCCATCCGATGCGCTTTCACTGGAAGTGAAGAGCGAATCTGATGTGTTCATGACCTTGACGGGGTTTGGGTGCATGAGGAGGCGCGGGGTTGGTATTGCAGTATATAAACAACCCTGGGCACCTCGGCAGTTCCAAACGGCTCCAGTTTACCAGCTAGCACTTGTTGGCTGTTCGGTCTCTCGATGGGCCCTGCTCCTCTCCCCTGAAGTAATCTTCAGGGGAGGGGAAGCCCTTTCAAAAAAGATTTTAAAAATTTTATTTGTCAAGTTTTTGTTTGATTATTTCATCGTTTTCTCTAAATTTCTCTTTTTAAAATGTCATATCTTACTTTTCTACTCGGTTTTCAGATTAACTTCAATCAATCTGCTAAATATCCGTTTTATATAAATATATATATTTTTTACTAAATTGTACTACGAGCCGCAGAAGATCAGCGCTTGTCTACGGTAAGTTTTATGTCACCTTATGATTATTTCAATTCGCCTTTCTTTACCATAAAATATGACTTTTTATCTGCGTATGTTGAGAGATTTAATTTGAAAAATTGTTTTTTCTAGCATCTATAAATTGATTCTTATTGGGCCAATAAAAATGATTCTTGCGCTACGTGTTAATTAATTTGTAGTTAAACAACTATATTAACAATTATGACTGATTATGAAAAACTAACCAACTAAATTGCGTAAAATTTAACAAAGTTAGTATGTTTACTCGGAAACATCTAAAGATTTCACGACAGCGGACGGTAATAATATATATTTTTTAAACTTTTTTGTTCGTACTTAAAATGTTGCTGCGTGCCGAAGTTTCGTTACCAAGCAGTTTATATACTTCTGTGTACTAAGTACTAACCAAAGAGTTCTACAAGTCTTTGGTACCGAGTACCGACGACGCGACGACGCCAAACTTCCAGCAACAGGTGTCCGTCCGCCTCCTATTCTGAACAGGGGAGGCGGTAGTAACAAGGTAGGTTTGAATAAATATTCAATGAGTAAATGATTTTGTGTAATATATTTTATAATATTTATTGTTAACTAACTAAACTAAATTGATTTCAGATTCAGTAAACAGTACAGGATGCCGCTTCAACCATAGCTGACCATGATGTTTATGGGCACCTTCAAGTGTTTAAACTTGTTTTGCAATGATTTGTAACCATGTATTTAATGTTATTGTCATGTATTGTTTAAGGTCAATAAATAAATCAATGACATACATATCGTCGTTTTTTTATGTGATAAATATGGTTCGTATAATAAAATATAAAATTGGTAATAAATTCCCTGTTATTTTATTGACTTCCTAAAAAATATGGTGCCCAAGAATAAGAGATATACATATTATTACATATCATACTTTATTTCAGGTATACTTACCTAGACAACGATTCGTATATTTTGTCTAGCTTTAGAGGAATCATATAATGCAACAGGTGTGCTTTGTAAAGCATTTTATTTTTATTAAACATCAAATACCTATTACTTGTAAAGTTAAAACAAAAAAGTTCAAGTAAATGCCATAAATTTACTGCTACTGAAGTGGAATTGGGTCTGCGTGCTCCAAGGATCGTTATTAGGTCCTTGTTTATTTGCAATTTATAGCGTAACGTGGTATGCAACAGGTGTTTTCTTATAAACGTTTTAAAGTTAGACGTGGCCGTTTCTTCACGCTTCGCAAACACGTCCATAAAGTTCAGTGTAGGTACAAGTTCCGCGTGGTAGGACTTTTTACTACCTACCTAGGTAGAAAATTACATATCGATAGAATGTCTTATCTTCAACTCGTGTTTAAATAAAATAAACTGAAGAATTCACAAAAATACATTAGTCATCATCTACAATAGTCAATCATTTTCATCCCCATCACTTAGATGGTTGGCAGTCCACAACTGTGCGTTTCACTAGAAACTTTCTGCCTCGCACAACAAAACTGTGGAATGAATTGTCGCATGCGGTATTTGCGGACCGATACGACATTAAAACCTTCAAGAAAAGAGCGTACTGCCATATAAAAAGCCGGCAACGCACTTGTGACTCCTGGTGTTGCGGGTGTATGGGCCGCAGTAATCGCTTACCATCAGGTGATCCGTCTGCTCGTTTGCCACCTATGCCATAAAAAAGTCAAATGCAAAAACTCGCCGTGTTGTCTGTTTAGGTATCACCTATCATCATATGTATCATCAATCGTGTTTTGTCAATCTATGGACACCTGATGACGTCACAAGACGGCCTGCGGCCCGCAGGCTCCGCAGCGGCGCGGGCGCAGTCCACGCTGCGGCGGCATATCGCACGCGCGCGCTTCTCGTACCACCGGCTGGTACAATCGCGATCGCGAACGCATTTTTTTCTAATAAAAATGTGAATAATCCACAAGTTAATGAAAACTTAACATTTAAAAAAGAACTTTGTTGTTAGTTGAGACATAAAATCTTTACGGTGGACTAACTGTCACAGAGCACAGTAATAAAATAAGTAGTCATACCTTTGTACTTTGTAATCTTTTGAATATCTCGTACTGTTAGAACAGTAGCAAGATTATAAGTAAAACGTCAAACGTGTGAATCCGATTAGGTTTTCGCCCGCCGCATTAAGGTATATGACCTGCAAGGGCACTATTTTTACTTCGTGCCGTGATATAGTGCGACAATGGCGCGCATTGCAACTACTGCTTCGCACTTCTGTCAGCGGCTGCAAGAACTGTATCCGCACAAGCTTGCGATCACTCACAAGGTATGCTTAATGACTGGCTAACATAAACATAGTAAATATAAGTTATTTAAGAGAAGTCACAAATTTACATGAATGTCTCCGTGGCGCAGGGGCTAGGCCGCTCGCATCACATTAACAGGTCGAGGGTTCGCTTATCGGCGGTTTCCAAGTTTGTGGGACTCGGTTTTGTTGGCGATAGGACGTTTTTTTTGAACCCGCCTGCTACCAACATCTTTTCATTGGTTTTACATTCATTTGGTTTAACCGGGAATCTGGTAAGCCCGTTTGCATCTTGGGCATTATCAAGTGAGGTGACGCCAGGGGTTAACCAATTATACATATATATATTTTTAAACTTGTTACTCTGAAAGTAGTCCAGATTTAAACAAGTGTAATGACTCGTTAAATATCTAGACTTATATGAAATAATGTGTTGTGTAATTGAATATACATATATATATTAGTTGGAAAATAGAACCTTTACACGCTCCTAGGATTGTATGAAGTAGTACAAACTACAAATATTCACGCGACTGTATAAATTTATCCCATGTCAATCTGGGGATAAGGAGAAACCAATGACACCTCGCTCTCTTAAGTCCATTAAGCCTTTCGATACAGTCGAAACAACAACAATGAACTGGCATACATACAGTTAGGTGCATCTATGGTACAGCCGAATAATATTACCTTTGGCCAGGCGGGAATAAATAGAGTATGGGGTCATGTTAATGTTCTCTGATAGACCTGAAGCCAATCTATCTCCAGTGTCACTCTGGCGTGTCCTTTCTGGGACTAGGGACTAGAGTATCTGTATGGAAATATAATTTAAAAGATTATTCGTAAATTTTTTATAATGACATATCCATATTTCATCGTCAGAAGTCGCATTGAGTGGTCCCTAATTATACAGTTCACTCTAGTGTAACTGAACAATACTGAACATCTTAACTATAAGAACGCCTTCCTGTATACGTTCCGGGACGGGTACCTCAGGGATCGGGGCCCTCAGGGACTAACCCGTTTGATCATTTATATTTTCCTATTCAAATAATATAATATTATATATTATAAAAATCAAAATACGAATTTGAGCAATTAAGTATTTTGATTCATTAATAGTCTTCTATTACGGTGTAAAAGTGTACAGAAGTTAAGATAACTTCTGTACACTTTTACACCGTAATAGAAGATTAATAACGAAATGTCAAGACTGTGAGCCCTATACGGCCTTTGTTCAAGATCTACACTGATAACACACTTATCGATTATTTGTTTCTCGAGACTGTTGATTAGAAGTTGTTATTGTCCTTCTTGTTATTGAAGTTAAAACAAAATAATACTCGCAATAAATATTTAAGGAGAAATCATAGTTGGTTATCCGGCTTAAAACCATCCAAACTGGCATTCCCTGTGCTATCTCTAGGAGAACCAGAGGATAAAAAATACACTTATATGCATGTCTAAATACAACATAATATAGATATAATGCAGACATAGAAGAAACAAATCTGCTCTTCACAAAAATGTTGGCCCTGGCTGGGAATGGAACTAACGACTCTTGGATCAGCTAACCTTGAAGCCACTGAATCAATCCCGTCAAATATTCCATTGCATAGATTTATACTGAGCCTAAAGATGTTTACATATAGCTCAGAATTTAGGCTAAACGCTGCATAACACAAACACAAACACATAACACAAATTCTCAACCATCTGCTGATTTAGTGTCGTACGTACTAAACGAATAAATTTTCAATTACTGTTTTTATTACTTCGACAGCAGTTTTCAGTCGCATTGCATAGTTTATGAAGGAGTTTTCAATACACATTGCACAGATTCACAACTTGTCATAATTGTTTTTACAGTTCCCATTCTTGTTTTGGAAATACGTAATATTAATAATGAATGCTATGTAAAATAAAGACAGCTAATAAACACCAAGTAGCCTCGAATATTGGAAAATAAAACTAACTGTAAAAGGCAGGTGTAGGATTCGTTAACTGGAGCTCTACTCACATTGAACAACTTTTGTGCTTCTTCCTTATTATCCAACATTTTATTTTAGTATTTTGAAAGCTTACCCCGACTGCAGCGTGGAGTGAGACAGGGAGACGTTATATCTCCGAAACTGTTCACCGTTACACTGGAAGACGTTTTCTAGCTTCTGCACACCTTTGATTTGCTGATGATATCGTGATCATGGCTGATTATTGTTTTCAATTAATCTAACTGTTTTTAACAGTTTTAAAATCCATAGGTTGATTAATTCGTATTAGACTTACGAGTATAGCTATGTTACTAGAACATGGGCAAAATTATTTTTATTTAAATAACCCAATGGATCGCTTCATCCAGAATTTCTGGATGGGATAATCCATTCGGTCCACAATCATCTTCAGGATGCCGTTGCCACTGCAAGTCTGAGTAGCGTAGAAGCAGTTTTGCTGTCTCTAAAAAAAACCAGTATGATGAGGAGAGGCGCAAGTAAACGGTCCCTATACGTATCTTGTTACAGCTTGTATATTTCACATACAGGATGTTAAAAAAAGTGCGTTTGAAATTTTAAGGGGTTACTCAGAATCAAGTACAGAACCCAGGAAAAATATTGAAAAAATCCGCTCTTCAATTATTTTTTTCAGATTCTCATACTAAATCTAAATAGTGAATCGAGAATTTGTATGAAAAACTGCAAAAAAAAATTGAAGAGCGAATTTTTTCAATATTTTTCCTGGATTCTATACTTGATTCTGAGTAACTCCTTAAAATTTCAAACGCACTTTTTTAACACCCTGTATATTTCATAACTAATAACAACTTTACAGTAATGTTACGATTTAGGCGTCGGTGATTCTACCTAATAATATTTGTGTAACTAATTCACATAGGAAACGCAGAAGCCATGGTAAAGTTAGATGAAATGAAACAAATTATTTACAGTGGATTTGAATTTGTTTCGTATGCACATTGTGTTTTCTAAACTTATTACATTATTTTGTTTGCGATTTTGCACCTGCAGTTAAATTGACCCGATACTTGCATGGAAAGAGTCTAAGATTAAAAGCTGTGATGATTAGATAGAATCTCAGACTATAAAGTCCTTATAACATTGGATAGAATGGTCATTGCATTAAAATTTGGAATAATATTCATAAAATAAATTTCTTAAATCAGAAATCGTGTGATCTCTTTCTTATTTTATAGTCGTAATAAACAGATGTCAAACCACACAATTAATTAATATTATAATTGCAGCTTAGTTGTCATCGTCGCGTCGGTTAGTTAGTACCATGCCTTACTGCATAGTGCGTATATTATTATTGCGCACAATATATATGATGGGCAAACAATGCAATGACTTTCGGTTTCACTGCAAAAAATAAAATAAATATATATATAGATCATAAATGGCAATGTGGAGGAGGAAAAGTAACATAACATTAAAGCTGTATATATACAGCTTATAAGCTGTTTTATTAAAATGTTAGTATCGTTGCTTGCTTGCGACTTTTTTGATAATTTTCTTTTTTCTCGTCAACCAATTTAAGTGCTGTGTTTAGTTTTTGTCATATCTTAAAATGGTAAAGTGTGTTTGGTGTCATGAAAGAGTGGTACATATCTGGAAATGAGTTTCTGTAATCATATAGTCTTAGAAGTGCAGTTTCACTGCAATTCAAACGTACATTTTCACATAATAATTAAGCATGATGTTTTGTGTTCGTGTATGTTTAGTCAACTAGCCAACTGGATCAAGCCAGTAGCCCGAACGAATTAAGATGGATTTTGAAGTTCGTTACATATAGGTAGCTGGAATTACATTCGTTAATCCCCTGCGCGTCATAGGTTATGTAGGTTTGGTTATTGCTGCGAATAATGCGTTGTATCAACAATCATTGTTTGCTGATAAACAGCTGGAAAGAAAACATATCTTGTATATTGTTACAAATATTATACGGTGTCATCAGTATTGTGAATTTGTAAATCAGCTTGCATCTCGTACCGGGTAAGCGTGCTGTTATAAACCAACCAACTTATGTAAGTTAATTACTGTCGAAATAAATAACTAATTAGATTTAAATATGTATCGTAAGGAGCTTGCGAATTATTGTAAGTGTGTAGATGTTATGTGTCATCTGATGTATAATGTTTTTTCGTCCCAAATCTAGCTTTTAATTTTTAATTTAGCTTACAAAATTTCAGCTGGGCGATCTGTGAGTAGTCATCTGATAAAAATGCTGTTGAATTTTATGCATAAGCGAATTGTTTAAACTCGAAGTATGATTAGCATTCGAATGTATATATTCACTGTTGCACACACATATATGTATTTCCAGTCAGGCATGCATATGCAACTGCTTCCAAGCCTCACCCAATCCTGTATCCAGCAATGGTGAACTTTTCTCTCCCATCAGTTATCTATCAGTACTGCGTATTGATGACCGGCCCATTTCCGCTTCAACTTTAACTGACTCGGTGGCTAAGTGGTTAGCGATCCTGACCTCTGATCCGAGAGTCGTGGGTTCGATCCCCACATAGGGCAAACTTTTCTGTGATGAGCAGAATTGTTTGCTCTGAGTCTGGGTGTTTAATATCAGTCTCTGGTTCCCAAGATACAGGGAATCCTAGTTTGGGGCCAGATGACCGTGTGTGATTTGTCCCGGATATTATTATTAATTCGATAGAAATTAAGCAATTTTAATGGAGGTCGATAAATTCCTATCAATTTTTTTTGCATTTATTAGCCGTTCCTATCCTGCTATCCCATTGCTCATTGCAACTGCTTATGCAGCCGAATAAAGCATACGTTCGCAGGGTCATGTGAGGTCCCCACTGCAATGTAGGCTAGGAACAAATTCCAATCCAGTTTATAACCTTTGAATTTTACATTGTAACAATTCGTGCGTGACCGCCGAAAATTGAACTCGATGACACGTGTGGCGTGTGATTGGACTGGATCACTACGAAATTTAACTCCAGAATCATACTATCCCATATAATCATGCCATCCCCTCCTGCACTAATCTCAGATGAAAAGTTTTGGTAACCAATTAACTTGTTGATAAGATTTTGAAATTATCCAGTTGTGCTCTATGTTCTACAGATAACAGTCAGTACTTACATATTTATCATATTAATACATCATTTATCCAAGTTAATATGGTTAACAATCCATAAAGTTAAAGACCCTACTGTTGGACAAAGGTTAGTTCCCATACCTGGGAAGGTTATGCCATAATGTACTCAACATAATCGAAACAAGTGCGAGTCGGACTCGCGCACCGAGGGTTCCGTATAAATTCATAATCACACATGTCTTAAACTCTAAATTTTATATATTCGAGTTGATTGAATGAAAGGTAATTTGCGGTTTACGATTTATGACGTATTAAAAAAAACTACTTACTAGATCTCGTTCAAACCAATTTTCGGTGGAAGTTTTCATGGTAATGTACATCATATATTTTTGAAGACCTATCCATAGATACCCCACACGTATAGGTTTGATGAAAAAAAAAATTGAGTTTCAGTTCTAAGTATGGGGAACCCCCAAAAATTATTGTTTTTTTTCTATTTTTGTGTGAAAATCTTAATGCGGTTCACAGAATACATCTACTTACCAAGTTTCAACAGTATAGTTCTTATAGTTTCGGAAAAAAGTGGCTGTGTCATACGGACGGACAGACAGACAGACATGACGAATCCATAAGGGTTCCGTTTTTTCCCATTTGGCTATGGAACTCTATAATGACGTAATGTTACACAGTATATCTATAGATAGTGTTATGCACTTAAAATAACTTTCTGTCAGTTACACAAATCAAATGTAACCGTAGCTTGAGTTTCATACCGGGAGTCCCGCACCAGTGCAGTAAGAGTCATTATAATGTATCATTATTGGCTATGTGTCGATTAAACTTGGTGTCGCATGAACCAGGAAGGTCGTTAAACCAACGCTTTTCGGTTTCGACACGGTCACTTAGATAGGACTCCGTACTGTTTTTACTATGGGAATCACAGATTTAGATTTATTTATACAGGGTGTTAAAAAAAGTGCGTTTGAAATTTTAAGGGGTTACTCAGAATCAAGTATAGAATCCAGGAAAAAATATTGAAAAAATTCGCTCTTCAATTTTTTTTTTGCAGTTTTTCATACAAATTCTTGATTCACTATTTAGATTTAGTATGAGAATCTGAAAAAAATAATTGAAGAGCGGATTTTTTCAATATTTTTCCTGGGTTCTGTACTTGATTCTGAGTAACCCCTTAAAATTTCAAACGCACTTTTTTAACACCCTGTATATAGGGTGACTTTAAATTAGTTCTTGATACCAAAACATATTTTTCAAAACATTTTTATGGAGGGTCCAAAACTTTTTTTTGAGATTTGACTATGGGTTCCTTAGGGAAAGTTGTTGGTTATCATGAGCACATGCAAAGCCTTTCGTATCAAGAACTAATTTAAAGTCACCCTATATAAAAACATTCATATAGAGATATTGGCCATCCAGACATAGAATAAACAAATCTGCTCTTTACACAAAATTTTGCATTGGGAGGATAACGAACCCATTACTATCGGTGTAGAAGTCACGAAAGATACCGCTACACTACATCAACGAGTCAGTCATGTATTTTCATTTTATATTACAAAAATCATCTTATTGAATTTTGACGTGACGGTTATTTAAAGTATACAATACTAGCTTCCGCGCGCGACTTCGTTTGCGTGGACTTCAGAATTGGGTCCATCCATAGAGAAATAAAATGTTAAAGCAGCACAATCTAGGGACAAAGTAAAAATGACAGTTTTTAGCCATTCCTCCGGGAACCTTCAAGTTTTCTGGGATAAAAAGTATCCTATGTGTTAGCCGAGTGCTTTATCTATCTACCTACCAAATTTCATCCAAATCCGTTCAGTAGTTTCGGCGTGAAAGTGGTACAAACAAATAAGCAAACATCCATACTTTCGCATTTATAATATTATATAGTGAGATGTTTTGTAAGCTAGCACAGTGGAATATCACTTATTATTTTTTGGTGTTTCATAATTTCATAAATAATAGCTTAAAATGCATATACCTATGTAATACATTTCTGGCAGTTCAGGTGCATAGCCATGTCGAGAAGGTTTTTTTACATATTTATTGCGAACAGTTGTTATAGATATTTTTTAATGGGGAAGAAAACGCAAAGCTATTTGCAGATCGCCATCTGCAAATAGCTTTGCGTTTTCTTCCCCAGTCAGTCAGGCGTCCGTAGCGCCCTACGGACGCCTGACTCATAACAACTTTCAATTAGTTCCGCGTTTTTTATTATCTAGGTGTTATAAATTAGTTTTTTTTTCTGTAAAATTTTTAAATGGAAAATGTATGCGACTTGGACTGTTCCTCAATTAAAGGCGAAGTTGAAAAGTACATAATTGAAAACGTAACTTTTCCCACGTCTTCTTCATCCGAGAATCTTTAGGAAATTAATGATTTAAATTATTATTGCAAACCAATCGCCACACAACGCGGCATTTTTTTAATAATCTTATGTTTAGTTCACGTAAACAAATTTTTCTATACGTTTTGACAGTTAGTATGAGTCAAGCGATATCAGCGCCTCTTTCGCGAGGTTTGTCAGTTTTCTTCCCCATTGGCATTGTGAATTAGTGAGTGCTGTGTCATGTGACACGCCCACGGATCCAGCTTGTGACCGCTATCATTAATTAACTGGTACGTGGTTGGTACGTTAAGCACGTGGTAACTAACACTGGGGTTAAATATAGTTAGGTTCACGCTCTCCTAATGCACCGATACTCCATTTTGTTTTTATATTCGTCACACGTAACCTGGAAAATAGCACCAAAAGTTTTCGTTTTTTTGTCCATAATTGGTAAACTGGCATTACTAAAAGTGATGATCAAATCACACGATGAAAAAACTTACTAGTATTTGAAATTCCCAAAAAATACTCTTTACTAAATAACGTTATCATCATAATCAGCCATAGGAAAATGACACTACTCAGCTAAAAAAAAAAAAAAGAATACTTGCGCAAGCGCATAGCTGCGCCAATTAAACGTTTTTATCTGCGCCTGCGACCATGTGGCAGTGGCCTGTGAAGCTTGTCTTTAATCGCTATAGTCGTGGGAAAGGACTAAAATATCTGACACTCTCATTTCGTAGGAAATTTGTAGTGGCCTAGGTTTCTACGTCCCATTAGGATGTACCTGGCTTAAACTTTTAATTTTTAATTTAACTGCTTTAATTTTAAACATGTACCCTAGTTCGTATTTATAGTTTAGATCAAGTGCAATTTTCATACTAAAGATATCAACGAGTAACGAATCTCTCTCGTCTTTCCTACACTTGCCGTCATTTAGTTTTTTAAACTTTCAATTCTGGCACCATAAAAATTAAACAAAACACAAAATGCGCATCAGCATAAAAATACAGATAAAGTTTTACTACAATCGCTGATTTAAATAAAATTTTATTGTTGACGACGAGTGTCAGTATGTCTCTTAAATTCTTAGTATTTGTTTAGGTCGTGACGCAGTAAATAGGCGATTGGTGTTGACATCTTATTTGTTTGATGATTCGAGCTTTGGGGGTGTTTGCGCAAGTGCGCAGGAGTGGCGACCGCGCCATAATATAGGCGCGTGCGCCACTACACGTTTTTTTTTAAAAGATAATCTCTGCTGTTATATTATACTAGGTTCGTATGGTAATAGTTTCTTGAAATCGATATTTTTAGTGTTAGGTGTCATTTTGACGGCTTTACGTGGGAGAGCCATACTGCGGCACGCATGGGCCGGCTCGACGGGAGTGATACCACGGCCTCACAGAAAACCGGCGTGAAGCAACGCTTGCGTTGTGTTTCGCCGAGTGAGTGAGGGTACCGGAGGATCATTTTCCTCCAGTATAGCGAGAGCTGGCTGAATCTTAAAGCTTCTAAATGTCTAAATCTAAATCCACACGAGGGATTTAGATCCTAGATTTGGGCCTAGGTCCAAATCGATTGATATGTTCTGTTCATAGATCCTAACTCCGTTGAATATTGTAGTCGTCAGCAGTTTAGTTGCATGATTTACTTGCTGATAAATTAACGGTGTGCAGGGAAACTCTGTGAGGAAGCCTGCATATCTAAGTTAACAGCGCGGATGTTGTAGTTGTCCCTCTTACAAGTTGGGAAACAAAACAAAAGGAAATAAACTTTTTAGTTGTCAAAAAAGTAAAAACATTATAATATTTATATAGTACTTTATTTTGAACAGGTGTGTATACATTGATATGTATACGAATAAGGCTATAACAAGGTCATTGTTTTTTGCAATTTAAATAAAATAAAAGTCGTAGAACAAAGAGTAACATTAAATCGTAGATTAAGTGGATAATTCTTGTACAGTATTGTATAAGATCGCTGAATAATCGACTGCAAAAACTTGAATATTTTTGTCCCGGAAAAATTGGACACTGAAGCTCTGAAGCTCACTAACTGAAGCTCTGAAATTATTTACTTTTATGTCATGCATGACTGAACACTCATTTTAATTTGTTTTGCTTAAGTTTAAAAAAATAGATCTTTTCAAAGTTATGAGTAAGTAGATATAGATATATATATGAGAAGTTACAGTTTTTTCGAATTTATTATTGTTCTGAAATTATTTAGATATATTTTTTTTTAATAATTTTGAGACGGTTCTCAAGTTCTTGAAAGGCGGGGAAATATGGTTGCGGGGCAGTGCAACCACCTTATCCCCGCCTGTCAAAGTCCCAACTTGATAGCATTGAAACTACACGTTCCTTTTAGCCGCGCCGTCCCCAATAATCCCTTTTAGCCTTCAATCGAAGCTTTTAGCCGTAAACTCAAAATCGGACTATTGCTGCCATAAAACATTTGAATTTAAATAAGTGTAAATCACCAGCGTAAATGGGCGAGTTTAAGAACCGCATTGCAATACCAAAACGTTAAATTAACGTTAAATTTCACGCATAAAATGGAAGATGGATATCAAATTAATATGCCTCGGTGGCTTAGTGGTTAAGTTATTGAGCCGAAGGTTGTGGGTTCGATTTATCGAAATATGTAAACAACTTTATAAGTTCAAGAGGATACTAGATATAAGACCGTCGACTATTTGAATAATAATGACATTTATATATCTCCAGGAATGATGTGACGTTTATCATCATCATCATCATCATCTTCCTGCCCTGTTCCCAATTATTTGGGGTCGGCGCAACATGTCAATGATGTGACGTTTATAACTGTGTTTAATGTATTTCACTTGACAAAAAATATAAAAAAAATTATTCCCGTCGGGGGAAACATTTCTGCGATGAACAGATTTGTTTGTTATTTTATCCTGGATATTATCCTACCTGAATACCTGCTATTTATCTATAGTACTCGTATCTTCGTAGAACTTTTACAAAAACAACGTGAAAGACAAAACAACCATTTATATTTATTCAAGGTGAAACGAAAGAGCTATGTGACCCCTTATGTGGGGCTACTACTTCTATACAGATAATAACGACAACTTATGTTTTACGAATTTTTGAACTTTCAAAAATATGGATCTATCATCTATTTTGCCAAAGTACGTATAATTGAAATCCTAAATTATTTTGCGAATACCTCAAAGTCGTAGACCAAATATTGTTCGTACGATGAGGTGAAGTCCCAGATAAAGGGTTACAGCCTGTATATACATATACGGGGTTATTTTTGGACCCCCCCCCCCACCCTCCAAAACTTCTCAGTGACTTCTACTTATGACACTGAGCAACTTTTCCCAATAACCAATGGTCAAGTCGCAAAACAATTGTGGGCATCTCCATACAAGGTAGGCCGATCGTGAGATCAAATTACTATGAAAGGTCCAAATATTTTTTTGCGAATTGACCATTCTTGGGAAAAAAATTTCAGTCACTGCCACTGTGAAGTTTTGATGGAGGTTCCAAAAATAACCCTGCACGTGTATGTACGTGTATCTAACAATGTTCTCTCACCTTGTCACACGTGTTGTCGTGGGATTTGTTCGCGTCTAGACGGCGACCCCTACCGTCGCAACTCGATAATCGTTAACCACCATAACACCTACGTCTTCTTCCACTTGGATGCTTGTAAACAAAATGCTAATTCAGACCGGGATCGATGATACCGCGAGTTAATATGTATTTTATGCATATATGTTAGGTAATACGTATAATAGTTAGTTATTACATGTACTCGTAAAATCAAGTATTGGAAATAATAAATTATAATAATAATAATAATGTCTGGGACAAATCACACACGGTCATCTGGCCCCAAACTAGGATTCCCTGTATCTTGGGAACCAGAGACTGATATATTACATACATATATAGATATAATACACCCAGACTCAGAGCAAACAATTCTGCTCATCACAGAAAAGTTTGCCCTGTGTGGGGATCGAACCCACGACTCTCGGATCAGAGGTTAGGATCGCTAACCACTTAGCCACCGAGTCAGTCAATTATTATATAAATTATAAATACATTATTAATAGATATATAAAAAAGATTGACAAATATATTAATTGTAGATGTTTTTAAGAAAAATTTAAATACATGTTTAGACTTTTAAATTTTTTGTTCTACAAGTTTGACTTGCCGAGTTTCACCTGCTTCGAATAAAAATTACTTTTCTAAATAGTTTTCTTTGGAGTCGCTCTAGTAATTTTTAAGAAATTTATGTTTATATGAGTTTAATTAGGCCTTAAGGTTATTAACTGTATCTGCGGAGCTAGAGCACAAAATATACACAGAAGGTCCGCTGAATACAAACCACTAAATTGGTGGGCATGTACATGCTTATAGAAATATACGGTCGTTCGAGGCGAGGTCACGATCGCACAGTACGTGATCTTGCCTACAACGACCGTATACGTCTATAGGATTTTTGTAAGCGTATTGAGCGGACCTTCTGTATCTATGTGTTTTGTGGCTACAGCGTGTGTTGTTTGTGGAAAGGTAGGCTATAATTTTTATGTATGTCTGTAGGCGCCGTCTTACTGTTATGAATTTTGCTCTTAGCTGAAATCAGCCAATAGTCTATATAAAACTCGTATTTACACAGTCCCTCCCTGTCCATTTTTATAAATTATTTACAACATTTTTTTTTACCCTTTTTGTGAATTGGTCATACAAAAAACATCAACGAGCGATGCAGTTCTTCGTAGTTTCTCAATATAATAGAATTAAATTTTTTGTTCACAATTAGTCATAATACAGATAGAAATATGATAATAATATGAAAGTAATACCGAAAATATCGAAAATTATTGGCCAGCTAATATTATTGTATTTGTGGTTACAAGTTTTCCACCAAAAAAAATTAATTAACAGTAGCTTTTGAGAAAATCGCGGAAATATATACATCCGGACTTCACAATTCGGTCGATTAAAAATCTTGAGAATAGTCCTCGTTTGGAAGTCGGTACAAATATCATAATTTAGAAACAACAAAATTATGAGTGCTGAATATCAAAAACGAATTCGTAGTCTTGCGATGTATTTTTATTTATTTTAGGAAAACTAAAAGACCAATTTAATACTATAAATTGGGATACAATAGATATAACAGTGCCAATTACCAAAGACCAAAAAAGCGTCGGTGGCTCTGCGGTTACTGACTCCGTCCTCCCAACCAGAGGTCTCGGGTTCAAATCCTAGCCAGTGCACCAATGAGTTTTTCGAAACTTACGTGCATTTCCATACCGCCTGCTTTAACGGTGAAGGAAAACATCGTGAGGAAACCTGCACATCTGATTTCCAGTTGTGTATGATGGTCGCGTTGCACACGTCCGTAGGTGTAAAGCTTAAATGCCCTACACGTGACCGCGGGTGATGATAAGTGCAACACCAGGCAACCGCCGCCTATACCTTGCGGATAGGACGGTTAAATTGTGCCATACGATAAGAGAGAAGAGAGAGTGCCAATAGGAAGTTTCCAAGCAGTTTAGAGTTTTTTCATTACTTATTATAACGTTTCAAATTACTGCAAAAATAATAGGTAGGTACATATTACTAGGTAATAGGTAGTAGCTGAATTCAGTTCAGTTGTTTAGGTTTTCACGAACTCTAGGACCCCTTTACCCCCTTTACCATACGATGTTTTTTTTTTACAATTTCAACACTGTTTAGAACACCCCTATTGTTAACTAGTACTTTATTTGGCCTCCGGCGTATCGAGTCCGAGCTTAAAAGTTGATTTTGTATCCGAGTCTTAATGTAGCAAAGTAGACTCTCTCTTTGTTACCTTTGCTTTAGGTTGGTACCTAAAATATTGTTTGCTGCGAACCAGTGAGGTTAATGAAGATGCGCAGTTTTGCCTTTAGATTTCTGAATACAGATAAGACCTGACATATTTCGGTTTCCACATGATAGACTATTTAATTATGTATGAATTTTAGCGAAACGATGTTTAGGTGCGTATTTAATGCTGTACCTATTTGATTACACATGACGTCAATGGGTAGTGTTTTCACCTGTGTCTGGGCTTGTAATAGTGTTTGCGCACTAGTCTGACATGACACGACGCGACAGCGGGGAAGTAGAAATGGTCATGTGTCGCTTGCGCACTGGCTCGATATATGACGGGACGGGAATAACGTTCATCATCGCGCACCGGACCGCGGCTGAGGTCGAGTTGCTATTCGCATGAAGTGGAGTTTTGTGAACTGCGTACCGATTTTTTGGACTCAATAAACCGTTGCACAATCTAAAACTTTTGATCAATTCCTTTATTTCTTTTTCTAACATGAAAGAGCGAGCGCAGTAACCGAGTGAAGAATGTATGGTATTACCACAAATGTACAGTTTCGACGTACCTTATAATAATATATTAATGGGGGAGAGGGTTTTTTAAGTAGCCATACTCCCTGTTCTTTAGTTACCGTCACTGTAAAATATCGTGTCGGGGCAATAAGTGCGCGCTAATACAATTTACATGGATTGAAGCGTGCTGTGCCGTCACCTTTTTATCGTGTCGGGCCAGTGCGCGAGCGCTGTATGAGATGAGAGATAATGAGAAAGGAGTGGACAAAGCACATTAATAGACCTTTGCAATGCGAGCTATTTTTATAGCGAGTTGTTATTGGCGTGTCGGGTTACTTTAAGATAAGATAAGATTAGGTTCCACAATAATAATAAGTTTATAGCTCTAAATTGGTGAGATATCCGCGAATTGTTGACGGACGTAGATATTGAAGTCATCACAAATTATTTACAACTATTGTAAATTTTTATTTGATTTGTGTGAATTTAAACAGACATTATACAAATTATTTTCTGCAATTATCTCATCTAAATTAACATTCAAATAATAATCATATAATATTATAATAATAATATTTTTTAAATTAATTAACAATAGTTATATCCGCCAAAAAATAAATGTTTTTGAACCGGCGGTTACATAGACGCGATTTATGTAAATTAAGTATAGTTGTTGTGATGTGACAGACTTTGTGGCGAAGTGATTAGCGCTCCTGATTTCTAGGCCGAGAGTCGTGGGTTTGATTCTTCCCAGGGCTAGGTTTAATATCGTTACTACTCGTAGTACTCTTACTTGGTGCTTACATTAGTACTGAAGATCTGTTTAATGAAATAGGCGTTGAACTCGTAACCTGAGGTTTTCTTGACATCAAAAAAAAAACGTTGGACTTCTTACGGGTTTTTTCTTACTAACTTTATACGGGTTTTGCAATTTTCCCAAAGTCGCTGAACAGAACAGTTGGTCGGTAAACAGACCTACCCTACACCTTTTAACACTAGTGTGTATATCAGTCTTTGGTTCCCATAGTACAGAGAATTCTATTTTGGGGGAGATGAATGTATGGCTATGGAAAGTTTTTTTTTTGATCCTGTTGTATAAAATCTATCATTTGACTTTTCTCAATTAATAAAGTCACTCTGTTTATAGTATATCGAAAAATTGAAAAATCGGTGACCATCCCTGCCGCTGCCGCTGGAAGAAAATGCTTTTGATATCCACTATTCAGTTTTTTTTTAAATAATTTTGGTTAATATCGAAGACAGAAACGCCGCCAGTGGCATCACCAGTCGCATGTCGGCCGCCGCGCTGCCACCGTAACTCTTACAACCATCATCAATACGAACGTTACAATTAAATCTATAAATAGCTAAGCAAATTGCCACGCTCTGGTGGCCCTTAAGTTTTTCCTGCCTATTAAATACTACGTTTTAATCGCTCGGTTCACTTATTGTTCCCAACTGAATCGTGTGGGAATCTGTGCCGGAGGCGTCTCAGTGTGACTCCGGGCGCCAAGATCTTCGGTCGCCTCCCTAGCTTCCCCACCTCTGTAGTTTGTCAGTCTATGGTCTATTTCGTACCGTTTACTTTCCCTGCGGCGAATCGTGCGCACCGGCAGGCGGTGTGAACGACGCTTTAGCGCGTGGCATGCGAGGCCGGGAAACGGTTCGAAGCGATGACTCTCTGTGATTGCCATTCTCGTATCACTTGGTATGTTATTTTATTTCTTTACGATTTCTGTTTTAGATTTTGGTTTTTAAGTATTGCTGTCTGTTTGAAATTTTGATGTTTTAAGTACATATACTATGTTTGTCAATTGAATTGATACTGATGATAAATAGATTTAACCGGATTTGTACCGGTATGGCTACTTGGTGTGGCTATGGATCGTTTTAGATATTGCTGACTTTATGCATATAAAAGTCTAACAATCGAAATTGGCGATTTTATGCCGAGACACGTATACTTAATTTTTCCTTACTTGTCTTATTTTTGATAGTATTATAGTGTTCCTATCCATCATTATTGATATTTCATAGAGTTGGAAAAGCTCTTTATTGAATTTATATAACGAGCTTCGTAACAAGGTTTCCCAACAAAACTATCTATAATATTGGGTAAGTACGCTATAATATTTTCAAAATTAAGACACATAAGAAAATAATAAGTATGTATATTTCATTGTTATCTTCTTTATCCAAACTGTTTGATGGATTTTGAAGTACGGTACTAGGTTCCGTTACATTGGCGTTTATCTCCAGAGTGGCATTGTGTGCTGCAGTCGCGTGTTTTTAGTTTTCGGAACATTAAGAGTTAAGATTTAGTAATTTTACTATTAGCTTGAAAGTTTATTGTCTAGTAAAGTAAATAAATTCATATAATACAAATGATAACTATTTCACATAATAGGGAGGTGCCTGAGTAAAATGTCACAGTGCATTACTTTTAAACTCCGGGATGAGTCACAATCAGTGCTAATTAAACTAGGATTTGAGTGTATTAATACATACACAGCTAGTAACAAAGCCGACAAATTCTGGTCATTATACCAATGTTTGCCCTGGTTGGGGCTTGAAGGCACGACCTTTGGTGTTAAAGTTAGGTGCGCTAACCACTAAGCCACCACCGTGATTGTCCGTGAAAATCTGTATTTTTAAAAGTAACTACATTCATATTATGCATTATGTCATCACTCATCTGATTTAGTCAAAAGTTGTGACAATATACAACTTTTTGTTACTATAATTAATTTATTTAGTCAGAATATTTTGAAATCAGTACAGAAAGTCTCACTAATAGGAGAGATAGATTTATTTTCAAAGTTGTTTTTATCGACGTCATTGGCGCTTCTGGTCCCTCTGGTATGGTGGTGAATAATTTTCCCCACCATTTAGCGGTTTTTAACTTGTAAAATCTAGATATCATTGCTAGGAAGTCGATTTGTGCAACGAAAGGGCAGCTTTGAAGGGCAGTGGGTGCATCATCGATTTTGCTGAATTTCCCTTTCGTTCTCCCCCCGGGTGGCGACTGGCGTAGCGCATGGCTCCCGCCAAACTTATCAAACGAGCAAATATGCTAGAGTTAATTTAGTATTAGATCTAGATTTGGGCGATCCAGCACTAAGATTTTGAAACTGTAAACAAATGTAGTTAAATCGCAACTAATATCTGTTTGCAATGCTTAGTTGACTCCCTAGTTGATGTTCAAATAGGTATCAATTTAGTTTCGTGAATAAGAAGAATCGTCAGTTCAATTCAGTATACTTTATTTTATAGTAATAAACAACACATATAATATTACAAAAGTGAGGTTACAAATGGGGAAAAAGATATAATAGGCGGCCTTATTGCTAGGTAGCAATTTCTTCCAGGTAGCCTTTGGGTAGGAAAACATCGAAGGAAAAAAAGAAAGAAAAGAAGTTTATCAAATCGATTTTTTAACTAAACAATCCCATATTTAATTATGGCGAAAAAATTTATAATATAGAGTTCCTACAACTTCGTTACCATTAACGTAATTATTAAAATGTAATTAATTACACATTTTATAGTTAATCAAATGTAGTTGTTTTTTATAGACTTTTCGCTGCCTTGATATAGCCTATGTTAAAGGCTGAGAAAAGTTGATAAATATTTTGGCAAGTGCAAAACTGCATAAAATTATTTAATATTATACAATACCAGAAAATGCTTATTTGCCCGACAAGATGTCAAAATAAATACATAATTAGATGATGTACAGAGTAAAGACCCAGTGATACCTGCTATATCTTTCCAACATGCTATGAAATGAAACTAATATAAGGCACTACTTTATTAGTGCCCGATATTTTAGGCAGTGCTTCTACTCCTGATTCTGATCAACTTTCCTCAAGGAACCCATAGTCAAATCGCAAAAAAATGTTTGGACTCCATACTAATTTGGCCGCTCGGCTGATCAATTTGTATGAAGAGTCCAAAATTTTTTTTTGCGACTTGACTATGGTTTCCTTTGGGAAAGTTGATCAGAATCGGGAGTAGAAGCACTGACTAAAATATCGGGCACTAATAAAGTAGTGCCTTATATACGGATTGTGGAACGCAACAGAATCGTTTCATTATCTTATCATCTTGTTTGTTAATTCCCGTAAACGTTATAACTTCTGCTTTTGATAGCGAAATCTGATTGGTACAGTTTTCTATTTAATTAGTACAGTATTTTCCATTTTCCGTTAAGTTTTTCTTGAATTGGTCGTGTTTTTAACCGACTTCAAAAAAAAGGAGGAGGTTCTCAATTCGTCGGAATCTTTTTTTTTTTTTTAATCCTTAAAAAAATCAATTATCCAATCCAGTTATCCATTTCAGTAGTAAGATGAAAGTAACATAGTGTTTAGAAGTTTACTATGTAGGGCTATTTATTTGTGGTTCCTAAATTTTTATTATTTATTTTAGGTATAATACTAGACTATACATATTACATACGAGTATGTTTAATATCAATTTTAAACGGATTTTCTTAACCCCCAAGGTGTGTTTGTTTATTTATTTTCAATTCGAAGTAGGGTAGCATTGTATACTTTTCGAAGGTAATTTTTAAGCCTATGTGTATCTTTCTGTGGCATTGTGGTGTATTGGTTTCAATGCGTTTTTTTTTGAGAGCAGGTTAGATCGTGGTAGTTCTTAGCTATGTTTGGTAAAAATCGGTTAAATGGATTTCGAGTTACTCAAAGTGTACGCGGTGGTAAAGTGTAGTTAGTTACTCGTGTTAGTTATCTTGAGGAAGTGTAAGTTGGTCGCGGGTTTCATTGGAGTAAACCAAATAAACAAATGGCGGTATTGTAGTTAATGTTCTATGACGTCAGTAGTAGCGAAATGTACAGACAGCGCAAAATTCGCTGATGTCGCACGTTTGCACAGATGGCTGGCGGGCCGGCTATTCATTGCTAGTGCTACCACTTCCGAATAAATTAGTCGGTCATTAGAATTTTAAAATACACACACACACACACACACACACGCATACAGACATTAAAATGGTTTGGTTGTTTTTTTTTTGTGAATACTTGTTGATGGTTTTGTTGTAAATAAATAAAGTGTAAATGTAAAGTATAAGTTTTAACGAATGAAATACATGAATATAAATAAATAAATAAGAAATAAATATCTGGGACAAATCACACACGGTCATCTGGCCCCAAACTCGGATTACCTGTATCTTGGGAACCAGAGACTGATATACATATACATATACTTTTTAAATACATACATATATAGATATAATACACCTAGACTCAGAGCAAACAATGCTCATCACAGAAAAGCTTGCCCTGTGTGGGGATCGAACCCACGACTCTCGGATCAGAGGTCAAGATCGCTGAGGACTTAGCCACCGAGTCAGTCATTATACAAGAATGAATAACATTACACTGGAATTAAATTTGAATTCCAACTTATATACAAGGCAATTTTTTAATGGCAGACATGACATATCGTTTTAACTCTCCATACAAAAATTGACAATACGGCGATCGATTTGTCTGAAAAGTTAAAAATAGTGGACATTTATTTAAATACTCTGATATCTTTAAGACATCAGATATAACATGACATCCTTTGTTGGTTTTGATTCTTTTATTTACTAAATATCATTTTGTATTATAATTTATTTGCTGTCAGCTCTCTTTAAGTCTTGGTAAAGATTTTTGTATTAACCAGTCTTATCAACTCAGAAAATGTTTATATGTTTCTGTGTTAATATTTACATATATGTGCATGTAACCGGGCTTTATTACCTTATATCTTTTAAATGTTAGAGATGGGACAACTATGAAGTGCGCCGACTGGTCTATTAGTCGCCCGATTATTCGGCAGGAACGACAATTTGTTTTCACCTGTCAATTTGCTTTTTTAGGCCGTGCGAAGTTTTGTGTTTATACTATATTAGCTTCCGCCCGCGACTTCGTCCGCGTGGACTTCAGAATTGAAAGAAAATGTTAAGATAGCGCCGATATCTAGTGACGAAGTGGAAATTTTGAGTTTTTAAGCATTCCTACGGGAACCCTTAAGTTTTCCAGCATAAATAGTATCCTATGTGCTAGCCGAGTGCTTCATCTATCTACCTACCAAATTTCAGCCAAATCCGTTCAGTAGTTTCGGCGTGAAAGCGGAACAAACAAACAAACAAACAAACTGATAAACAAACAAACATCCTTACTTTCGCATTTATAATATTAGTGAGATACGTAAAGAGTTTTATTTGAAAAGTGAAACATTATATTTTATTCGAATTTAGAAGTGTATACTTTTAGAAGGTAGTCTAGCTAACACGAGGTTTCTTTTCTACCACTTGGAACTCGTATACCCGCCATTTCGGGAACTGTTAACGGAGTGAGAAGAAACGACGGGCCCAAAGACCCGACACATTTTACAGATATTTACAACTTATTGTAAATATTTAAGGAACGCATTGAATATTTTGATTATATTAGATATCTAGCATTTCTTCAAAATTCATAATTTATTTATCACAGTAGTGTTTCAATTATAAAAATAAGCTATTCTTAAAATAAACTTATTTGATAACTTTCGAGAGATAATAATTGGCGAATAACTTTGTTGCTATATCTTTTTTTCAATAAAAATACATTTTGTCTGTCGAACTAGCATTAAATTTGCCGTTAGTGAGCGAGTATATCGCTAGTAAATGTGGTAGCCATTCATGTTTTTTTTATTTTCGTCTAGCAACTACAATAGCGTTATCTTCTAACCTTATCTATACCGTTGTTCTATTTCTGTTTCGTATTCTTGAAATTTGATTATCTATGTGGCCACGTAATGTACGCAGGTACATAGGTATATGTGTTGTACGTAGATGCATCAGTCAATGTTATATGGACTGTGCTAATATACAGGGTGTAACAGAAAGGTGTGATAATACTTCAAGGTTGGCTTTTACCCATCAAACTGAACAACTTCTGTTCTACAATTTTGTTGAAATCGCAAAGAAATTTTCGGACTTTTCATACAAACTTGGTTCGCCAGCTGATCGATTTGTGTGAAAAGTCCAAAAAGAAAATTTTGCGATTTGAATAAAGTTGTAGAACAAAAGTTGTTCAGTTTGATGGGTAAAGCCCACCTTGAAGTATTATCACACCTTTCTGTTACACCCTGTATAAGGTGTACAAAAATTTGCTGGTAGTATTTAAACTGGGACTTATACTCATGAAACTGAACAACTCTCTCAAAGGAACCCATAGTCAATTTGCAAAAAAAAAAAGACCTTTCCATACTAAGTGGGCCGAACTGGTGACCGACTTGTTAGAAAAGTACAAAAAAAAATATTCACGAATTGTATATTTTGTTGAATGAAAGAAATCGTTTTTACCGTAATGTAAGTCTATTACAGTGTAACTGCCTAAAGCCATATCAGCTTGATGGATTTGTATTGCGAGTTGTCATTAGATTCGTCCTCATACGCAGATTGACATAGGACATGTTGCAGTTGGATGCTGTTATGTCTTTGGATCGTTAGTTTAGGTGTTACCTGTACCGATAAAACAAACAGTTGTCATGGTCCTCTCTAACCTGAGTTATTTAACCTTCTCGGTTCTCGCGTCCCCTATATGGGACATTTTCCGTGGGGCTATCCGTGGCGATCTTTAAAATAAAAATTATTGCAATGCATTGGAACTAGATACAAAAAAAGTGTTACATAGAGGACAAACAAAATATATATTTTACTTATATAAAAACCCCTTAGTACGTCGAAGTAATTTTTTTCAGTGTTGCAAACGAAATCAAGCTTCAGGACGGAGGAGGTTAAACTGAAAAACAATCTAAATAATTCACATTTACATCCACGGGGACAAGCTACACGTAACCTTGAAGGAATGTTTACCATGATTAACTATTTTGTTAGCACTGATAGGTTTGAAAACAATTACAGTCTATACTTAGAAACACGACCGAACCAACTCTATTTTGGTACATTTACATGGCAAACTAGTTTGTTAATGGCTCACAGATGGCTTTAAACTTATCAGTTTTATCACCAGCTCAACTAGAACTAGATATAACCGCATTTATTAAACGAGATAAATTTGATTGAATGTGGCATAAATAATGTTAACAACCCATATCGTCCCTACTGCAGGGGCACGGGTCTCTTGACTCGGGAAGGTTAAGCTATTCCGCAAGCAGTGCCAAGTGCGGATAGGCGGAGGTTGTGGGGCTAGTAGCCAAACCCAGTGTCAGAAGTTTTCAAGCTAAGGCCTCCGACATGGCTTAACGACTTTCATCTAGTGAAAGCAGCTGCTTTCAGCCATTGAAAACGTTAAGCCATTGGTGCCAGCTGGCACACTGTCTCTACACTATCTCCTCACTCCGCAAACACTGCCCGAAACGGCTCATATAGGAGTTCCAAGTTCCTTCTAACTTCGTATTAGGCGGAGAAGAAACACTTTCGGAAACTGTGTAACTGACTGCTAGTTGTTACGTGCTTCCTTTAAAATTTTTATTTTGTTTCATTACCATATTTTTGTAGATTGTAGAGGAAATCGTTATCCTATCTAATTGGGAAGAATGTATTAGCACTTTTTACCCGATTTCCCAAGCGAATGGTAATGTTTTTCGGGTGTTAAAGTTTGAATTGTACCTATCATACCTGGAACAAAAAAACAGCTTGACGAACTTTGGTGTGCAGGTCCAGATTGACATAAAATATGTTTTTTTTTCAAATGCAGTCCGATTTTAGTTTATGCTAAATTATTTTTGTCCTATCAATATTATTTCAAACTATGATGAAAAGAGAGAATTCGATCTTTGTTTGTTTTTGTCCACAATTGATGAGCTCTTGGCATCATCCCATCTTATGGTAAGCTATGATGATGCCGAAGATGGAAGCGGAATTACCAAAATACCCCAACACAATAGGGTTCTATCGAACTTATTTTCATGCCAGAACACATAAAATGCTTTCAACATTGATGTTTGGTGGCAAAACTGACATAGGTTATCGGCGGGCTTATAAAATGCCGTATCGCCAGGAAAACCGAGACTTACAAAGTTGGATCCCGTCGGTTATCGAACCCGCGACCTCCTGTGTATAGCGCAAAGTGGTCTAGCTACTGCGCCACGGAGGCGTTTTGTAATCGCTTCGGAGGTTTTTTGTATTGATAGCACATACAAGCTTGAGTACGGGTACTGTAATTGTCTTTTTTGTGTAGTAATTCCAAACAACTTTACTCATTTACACATTTTTTGTCTCAAAATCATACTTATTCAAATTAGTGTTGAATTGCAATCAGCAGAGTGACAGCTGCACGTGACGACAGACGTCAATTGCCGGTCCGGTAGCGTAGTAGTGGGAACTCGTGCCTGCTATACCCGAGAGTCGTGGGTTCTAAGGACAAACATTTATTTGGCAAGCAGATTAGTATGATCTCTGTCTAGCTGTTTAATACCTGTATATTATGTATGTATTTACATATAATAAATAGAAGACTGAATACAAGTCGCTGGTTCCTATCCTATATGAGCGCGTGTGATTTGTTCCTCATATTTATTTGTTCAGATGCTACACGATATATTGCATTATTTTATTTAACTATTTTCCAAGACATCTTATGTCAACAGTAAAGACAAAGTTATGTATGTTGACTGACAAAAACGTCACCAAGAGAAGATTCAATAACGTATACACAAAGTTGGTTTACGACGGGTGTTTATTTATTTTATTTTTTATTTTATTAGAATTTAACACACCAACAGATTACAGTCAAAGGTGTTGATTGGGAGACTACTCGTCATACTAAATAACTTCGAATCCACTACTGCGGAAGTAGAGGTTTTGAACTTTTCATACAAATCGACCCCGTTTTCTCGTGGACCCACTAATTTGTCCCACTGGTGAGTCCACGAGGGAAACTTGTTTCTCGTAGTCTCACTACATTATATACTGTGAACTAAGGTATATCTTAATTGGACAAAGCATGAATTAATTCCTCATCATATACATACGTACAATCTCTATACACTTATAGTATGGGTTTTCTTTCTATTGGCAAATCCCCTGATTGGCCAGTTTTGAATGGACCCTCCGCTATTTTGGGTTTAAGTAGTAGAATAAGTGTTGATTCATATTACGAACAGAATCTCTAGGTTAATGAGACCTATAGGTCACTGTATTAAGCAATAAGAGACGCTGGTTTTCGATAACTAATAGTGTATTTGAAGCAAGAAGAAAGACGAAAAGACAGTATCAAAAAATATAAGAACATAAAAAGTAAAACGAACTATCAAAAAGGTACATTTCAAATAAAAAAAGGTGCAATTCTACACAGGACCTGCACATGTTTTGTTACAACCTACATGTTTTGTTACCTGTATACTCTTACATCTTCCCCACCTTGCATCTAGCTACAAATTAAAACTAGATTTTCAGTATTCAAAGTAGAGTTAATAAATATACATATTAAGCATATAAGTGGACAAAGATGGTAGTTTATTAAGTGTGAAATAGTTGAGTTTGACGTCATTGCCTTTGTATTCAATACGGTCTTGGAAAAAATTATAGTTTTTAGCACTACGTTTTGCTTCTTGCTGGATTCAGGTTTTCTGAATTGTTTGAATGATTGAAACCTGGTCGGTTATATGCCAGTAAGCTTCTTCATTTAAAAACTTTCATAAAATGTAGGACTTCAAATATACAATGCTTAGTTTGAAGAGTGGTAAGACGGATTGCTTAAAACATATAAAGGAACTCGTAGTTTTTAGTTATAAATAGAATCTAGTCAGATTGTAAAAAAAAAATGAATTGGCCAACTCATTTCGTTGGCCATTTACAGCTTAGGAGGAGGAGGACCTGCTATTTGGGCGTGTGATCTGTATGGGGAGACGGTCACACCAGTTGGACAGAACAGTTGGACTACTGTCCCGCACCGAATAATCCCTTGCAGTTCCTTCACCTCAATTTTTATAAATAGTCCATCTTCACACAGCGATTGGTTTGTTAGATGTAGTCACCTTAACAAAACACCTTTAACGTCCGACGCCGAGCCCCTGCGCAAACGCATGCAGAGAAAAACATTGATTTGTATTGTAAAACCACAGTCACAGCCTCGTCTCCGTGCGTAACAGACGTCTGTATACATTGTGCTCGTGCTAAGAATTCAGTTTGTTTTATTTTAAAACTCGGTTTTTTTCGGTATTGTGTCATCGAAGTTTTTCAAGTTGCATGCATTGACGAATGGTGCAGTGTGAGACATGCCTACTGCGGTGTTTGAGAGGTTCCTTGCAAAGTTGCCGCTGATTGTAAGTTATCCTATTAGCTTGTGTAAGCCGCTTAGGTTTTAGTATGTCATCGCTTAGTGTCAGCATCTAGATACATAAACAATTGAGTAGGTAATTTTCAAATTGTCATAAGTCCATATGGTTGTAAGTGCTCTTATGGCAGTTTGATATTTATCGACTCAATTGATCTTTATATTTTAAATAATTTAAAAAATATGTTTTCTTTTTTACAACGGTTCAAAAGTGTTTTATCATATTTAAAAATTACATATGATTAAGGAGTAGTGCAGAAACTTCTTTTTAAACAGTCTTAGCATCTTTGATTAGAAAAATCATCTGATCTGAAGTATGCAGGTTCAAGTCCACACAAGGTTGTCAATTTGTCATATTATAAAATCGAAAACACCTTTACTATTTTCCTTTTTGAGTAGATATGGCACAGAATGTGTAAATTCACAGAAAGTATAACACCTCACATACCTAATTACGTTGTTTTAAATAGTCCTCTGCAAACGTTTTAAGATTTCTGTGCGTCGTCGCTCTGGGTGCTCCTATAGGTACTATACCTACTACAGATAAACATATTTATTTACCTGATATACAGGGTGTAACAGAAAGGTGTGATAATACTTCAAGGTTGGCTTTTATCCATCAAACTGAACAACTTTTGTTCTACAACTTTGTTGAAATCGCAAATTTTTTTTTGGACTTTTCATACAAATCGATCAGCTGGCAAACCAAGTTTGTATGAAAAGTCCGAAAATTTCTTTGCGATTTCAACAAAGTTGTAGAACAAAAGTTGTTCAGTTTGATGAGTAAAAGCCAACGTGGAAGTATTATCACACCTTTCTGTTACACCCTGTATAATTCAAAGTTGTATAAACACAAAATACTATAAAATACAAAAGAACAGTACTGACTGTTTTACGGTATTGCCACTCCATGACTCCATGCCAGCGCTAAAGGCGAAGGCATCCCTCCTACGGGTGAGATCCGGTGCCACTCTTAAAGGACGAGCTAATGAACACAACATATTCAACGCGTGTACAAACATCATTTGTTTTAGTGATAGACATAATAACGTGATACATAGTATGAGTGTTGGGGGTGTGGTGTATAGGTATATGTACAGGTATACCTCATGCGATCCTTCGCGGAAATACACTCAACAGGTATCAGCCCGTTTTCCTGGCGCTATTTTGTTTATGACTTGTTTGCATATTGCGACAGGCATCGCCTTTTCACATCTTATTATGTTATTAAGCATTGTTCAGTTCAATCAGTTCCTTTTAAACAATATTGCGTAACTTGTAAGTAATAAGTGCGTTTCACACATGTGAAGATTGATGATATGTTGTTCTTGTTAAGCATTAGCATATAAGTAAACATTTGTGGTATATTTTTCATCATTGCTCCTTTTGCCTTGACTACGCATAACACTTTTGTACAATCTTACCGATGGTGAAGATAGTTGAAAATACAATTGAATAGAGCTCCTATTGTTATGAGTTACTTGTATGACTAAATCAACATTACATATAGGTATTGTCATTAGCGACCAAAATTATGTCATCGGCCTTACAGGTGTTCTAGGGCAGTGAGGGTCGATATAGCTTACGTCACAGCAGGTCACAGCAAAAATAATAGCGTTTTTCTTACAATACAATTTTGAATCTGATACTTTTGGACTTGTAAAAACCAATCAACTGAAATTTTTGTACAAACATTGACTGTTCAACCTCTTTTCTTATAGGATTTCTTTTTTTAAAAAAAAGGTCTCTGATATGATAATATCGCAGTAAATGTAGCCTTTATTCGAAATTTAAAGGTTAATAGAAAAGTCTGCAAGTAAATAGCGGTGACATACCTACAGACGGATAAACAATGAATTCGATAAACATTTGACTGCGGTGCCCTAAAAGTGTTTGCGTTACAGCAAATATAGTCTGCAGTTGAGTCAGCATCATTGTCGCTCGCCGGAAGCCGCGTCGCGTTGTATTGTTATCGTAATTCAGTATTGTTTGTTGCGATGCGCGCGCATTCCTTGCAACTCGGTGCGCGTGCGGCGTGCCCAGCTCCATATAACAGTCAACCGTGGTTCGCCGGGAACGGCGGCGCGGGCGCAGGCGTCGCGCTGGGCGCTAGATACAAACAGACTCGCTCGAAATACAAGTTTTATACTAGTCAAAAGTTTTTTGTAACATGTCAAATGTTAAAAAAATTGATAAAATAAGCGAGTGGAATTGATTTAAAATTGGAATTATCGTGCAAAAAATAGCATGATTTAAAGTATTTTTTAAATTTTTGTTTTGAGTTTTGATTTCTTTACATCTTCATTATTTATTGGGGTCTAAAAGTTTGATTTTTATAGAGATACGCTTTTTTATTTGCCGTCAACATCGATCTGTTAACTCTGTCAGATGCAAAATGATAAGAGCAAAAATGTATTAAACATACATATAATTATTTTTTATATTTTTTCGTATTTTTAAATCAGGATTCATAGATAATTTTACAATTTTATTTAATCTGTCAAATATCTTCCTTATTATATAGAGTGTTCAAGCATCTACTTTCTTGAAAAAGTCTATGAGTTTTTAAATATGTAAAATTTAAAACTACTTTTATGTATGTAGGTTAGAAATATATCGATTTAAAAAGTGCCGTGAGTTTTGAGATCACTAGTTTAAAATGGTTGTATGGTACGTGCGGCTTAGATTTACCAGAGCTGACACAGAGGCAGACGAGGTAATTATATTTTACTAGCGACCCGCCCCGGCTTCGCACAAGTGCAATATATTATATACATATAAAGCTTCCTCTTGAATCACTCTATCTATTAAAAAAACCGCATCAAAATCCGTTGCGTAGTTTTAAAGATCTAAGCATACATAGGACAGAGAGACAGCGGGAAGTGACTTTGTTAACCGACTTCAAAACAGGAGGAGGTTCTCAATTCGTCGGTATCTTTTTTTTATGTATGTTCACTGAGTACTCGAAGACGCCTGAACCGATTTGGAAAATTCTTTTTTTGTTTGAAAGGGTATAAGGTGGTCCCATATAAATTTTATCGAAATCGATTCAGCGGTTTTTGAGAAAATCAACAAAAACATAGCAAAATTGGAGTTGCTGCGATTGAAGTCGGTTGTTTTTTTTAACGTATTCAGCGTGGTCAATTATTTTATACTACTTGATTCAGTTGCAAATTCCCATACAATCGACGCAAGACTTCTTTATCTCCTAACATTTTAAAACCCTTAGCTATAACTTTTTTTTGAGAAAGCAGTTAATTTACATTGTTTATGGTTTCTGTCGTACCTATTTAGAGGTCTCGTAATTATATTATTACACTGTTTAGGTTATTCTGTCTCACTCACTCACTCGAGTGAGTCAAAATGTACGTGAAATAGAGGAAAAGGGTTAGAAAATTACTCATTTACTGCTTCGACATTTATTAACTGTGTGAGTTGTGTGTAATGTGTGTGGGTTTTGTAACTTTTTTTTAAATTAAAATTGGAGTGCAAAAAATAATTAATCCGAAACCTATCTACTACATGATGAATCTAAAAACTTGGCTCATTAGTTGATCGGTATGTACGAAAAGTATATTTTTTTTGTGATTATTGCAACGTTGCTTGTACAACAATAGTTATCCAGTTTTATTTTCATGTGATATGTTCATCATCTAAGAAGGTCTAGATTAATTACAAATACCTAACCCTACCTATATTGCATATTCATATCTTCGTTCATTCATTAAGATTTTATTATCTTTCAACTTTGTTTTCTGGTCTGCGGGTTTTTTGTAATCAACTGCAGCTAAATAAAGTATCGTCGGTGATATTTCTTGACATTTTTTATTTTCTTATGTGGCTGCTTTATAATAGTTATGGTGCCTCGCCTACTCGAATCATATCGCCCAAAAAGAATAATTTAATAAAATGTTCTTAAAAGTAGTGAATGTAGTTGCCAATTCTAACGCTAACTACGCACAAGCAAGTCACGACATTATTGGAGTCTCTAAAATCTAAAACATCTAATAATTGAGTAAAGTGAGTTTAAGATTTTCACAGCGGCTTCAAAATTAAAATTTACTTTTAAACAAACTATTTAGAAAATATTCTTATCACACTCCTGACGATATTGTGTCTCGTCTGTGTGCACACAATTTTATAACAGTTTATTACGGCCTATTCCCTTAAAAAATAATTTAAGTTCTGATTTATACGGGCGCTCAATTTCGCTATTTATTATGATATCGCATAAACTTTTTTCCCTAAAAGTATGTCTAAAACAGGTACCCACGGCTGATGCTAGTCACCACACTAGGCAACTACCGTCCATCCCTTGTCTACTCAAAGAACAAGAGCAGTACAAAGCCAGTTTAATAACAGGTGTTCTTTTTTGTCCGCAGAGCGAGCAGAGTTCGCCCTTCCGCCGCTGGACCACCAGTGGCGGGGCCGGCAGCTCGTACCGCCATCACGACCCCAGGACTATTTACAGCAAGGTAATCCATCATTGTGGTCTCTCGGAGAAATATTATAAACTACAAACATAAGTTTGTAGTTATATAAATAAGTTATATTTATTTATTTTATGGCATAGGTGGCAAACGAGCAGACGGATCACCTGATGGTAAGCGATTGCTGCCGCCCATAGACACCTGCAAAACCAGAAGAGTCACAAGTGCGTTGCCGGCCTTTGAAATGGGAGTACGCTTTTTTTCTAGAAGGTTTGAATGTCATATCGGTCCGGAAATACCGTAGGCGACAATTCATTTCACAGTTTGGTTGTGCGAGGCAGAAACTTATATAAATAACTAGTCGTGGATACTAGACAACCCTAAGTTTTAATTCAGAGGTTCCTTGTGATTTTGACGTCACGGTTTCCACTTCGCAACAGTTATAAAAATCGACACCATTGATATAAAGCGTCCGGAGCAAATGGTCCGAGTTAACAGCCACGGATCAGTCACGCCGGCATTGGCCGCGCTTGACCTCCGAAACCGATCACGTAAGCCTTACCTTGTCTTCACAATTTTATCACTTTGTAAAAATAACCGATTAAAATAAATGGAGCTTACTTCTTTGAAAGAGGTAGCCATATCAAAGCCATTGCTTCGTGACTAAATGATGGCTGTGAAAAAACGATAGGTACTGAATTCCCGTTTCAGAATTCAAAATCAGTAGGATTTATGGCTCTCGTGAGTTCGATATTCGGTTTCTTAATAATTTTTTTAACTTGCCCTTATTATACAAGTTTTATGATATCGTTGCCCATTTTGTCCAATAGCAAATGAGCGAAGGTGGGACCACGAATCTCAGTGCGGGCGGCTGCGGGGCTTCCGGCTCGTCTGGGGGCCCCCCCGATGACGGCCTGCCCAAAAACTTCTTCCACGGCGGCAAAGCGCGCTGCGGCGGCGTGTCGCGGTGGTCTTTGGGCCTCGAATACCTGCTGAATGACTCTTGCGGCGTGGCCGCTTTCTCACACTTCCTGGCCAATGAGTTCGCCCATGAAAACATTCGGTAAGTCGCTTCAGCGGGCCTTTAGTGCGCTAAGTTAATGCAATTTTTTATTATCTCCCATTTACTTATGGGATTTTTGATTTCCCTCTTGCGAAGTCAACAGACAGCTACGAGACAGTTTTTCAAATCAACGAATTCAACTGACTATAAAATTGAATACGATTGATTTTATTTGTGGATACACAGGGATATGAGGGGCTAATCGAAATCTCGATCCCTAGGTTCTGGTGGTTTGCCCGACACTTCCACCTGATACGGAGCCCAGAGATCCGGCGCATTCTCGCTAACGACCTGTGGGACCGCCACATCGCCGAGGGCTGCCCGGAACCGGTCAACCTGGACGCAGCCACCCGTCAACAGACCGCCATTTTCTACAACCAGAACCCCTTGCCATTAAACCTCTTTGAAGCAGTGAGTTTATTTGTTTTAACGATAGGTACCAGAAAAGTTACCTGCCTGAAAACACATTTCGCCCAGTTAACAGACCACTATCGTCTAAAGTCACAACTTCTTCCTGCCAAACTTATCTCGTTTTCATATTGTGCCGATTTTTAACAGGTCCATAAGCATATTTTTATTTACACAAAACATTTATTCAACAACACAGTATTCAACAGTTATCTGAATGCCTTATGATTAGCCATCAATTCCGTTTTTCTTTTAGCAATCTTTTGTCAAATATTTATCTGGCATAACATTGCTTCAGTAGCAATCTTAAAATCTCACCTCTAATATTTAATGTAAGCCTCTGGAGATCGGGATTCCCATTAGTCGACATTTTGGCAAGCCGTTCATACAGTCACTATAAGTGAAAATCTATAAATGGCATCATTGAGCAGATAACAAAACAAAACCTACTATCTCCCCTAGGCACACAAGCAGATCTACAACGTCATGCGATTCGACAGCTACCCGCGATTTCTGCGCTCTGACATACACGCAGAATGCGCTCGAGCAGACCTCCGTGGCCAACCGACACCATACCGGCTGGAAGACTCCAAGATCATGGCAGCTCCCTCGCCCATCGTCGACGCCATACTGTCCTTGTACGAGGACTTGCCTCTGGTAAGATGTTTTTTCAAACCGTTTGTAAACTATTCTCAAAGTAATGGATATCTATAGCGAGTGTGAATAGTTAAACTAACATTGTATTTTAACGTTAACGCTTACAAAGTTATGGAGAGTCAAAATCTTCATACAGAAGGTATGTAATTATAATAAAAATAACAATTCGCAATACAAAATTCAGCGTCGCTTGTATTACCTCATATTCATTCATCGCTGCGGACGTCGAAACAGAATAAGATGTTTTTTGAGTTACTAAATCGTTAGTTAATTAAATCAGTTCACCGGTGATCTGTTTGATAGTCAAGATATCACAAACAAACTCACACAGGGTTCCAAGTTACGAGAAGATCACCCCTTTTTGTGTCGAGGATTGAATATACAATATGTAACAAACTGTAAAATAAATTATTTATTACCAATGCACAATTCACTAGATGAGGTGAGCGGAAACTTCACACCCCTGTATATTGCGCCACAGTGATTGCTAAGTTTAATAAATTTCCGTACAAGATGCAAAATCACTGTGTTATCTTATCACAAGGCTAACTGTACCACAAAGTGTTATTTAGTTATGTTGTTAGTTGTGTTACTACGTGTAAACGGTTTGATATATTTTTTTATCATGTAATGTTTATTTGCTTGAATATTTCCACGACATGTTTTCCCAGAGTTCCTCGCTTTCTTTGTCAACAATAGGGTTGAACTTAACAGAGTTATGTTTAAAATAGCAATATTTAAAGTTACGGTGTTACATACAAAGGCGTCTTTATAACTTTTTCTTTTATCTCTGTGACCGTGTGTTTGGTACTCTGTTCCAGTCGTAAGAGTGCATCTAAAGCTGACAGATATTTTCATATCGATATCGAGCGGAACAAAAACATATCATCATATTTATTGATATTGTGACTTTTGCGTTTACAAATTGATTAGCATACTTATCAATTTACACCATGTTAAAAATGAGCTTCATTCGAAATTCGTTAATAATTAGAGGTGACTTTGTAATTTCTTTATCAATCTTCTTCTTATCGTCTGGTAAAATTGAACCGTGCTCTCACAAGGGATAGACGCAGTGTCCTGGTGTCCCAGCAGTACATTGGGTATAGCGATGTTATCGTCTTTATCGATAAATTCGTTCTAGCCAATGGAATTGCTGGGTAACATAATAATGTCATCACATACATACCTGGGTTTACCATAACATAACATACCTAATAATATCTAATTTGGACTCGATTTGATTTAGTGAGTATTGGTCAAGGATTGATGTTTTACCCAATGACTAACTCGGTGGCTCAGTGGTTAGTGCTCCTGACTACTGATCCGAGAGTCGTTATTTGCATGAATGTTTCCACGACATGTTTTCCCAGAGTTCCTAGATTTCTTTGTCAGCAAGTCAAGTTTGTCTTTGTACCGCCTGGTTAGGGACTTTGTAATAGGTAGAAAAGAATGACGATATAAAAGCATGTGTACAGAATCTACTTAAATAAAGAACATTTTGAGTTTGTCGAGTTTGAGTTTGATAGGATTAAACTTAACAGAGTTATGTGTAAAATATCGTAGGAATATTGAAAGTTAAGGTATTTGCATACAAAGGAGTCTTTATAACTTTGTCTTTTACCACCGTGTGTTCGATACTATGTTCCAGTCTTCAGATTAAAAAAACGGACCAAATACTGTCGGTAATATTGTCATTATTACTTGAATATTTATTGTCAATATTACAGCCAGTATCAAGTCCACTTATGAGTGGGTCTAAAGCTGGCAGATCTTTTCATATCGATATGAAGCGTGCATTTATATCGTCGTGTTTTTGACATTTGCGTTTACACATTCATTAGCAAATTTATCAATTTAAACCTTTAAAAAATGAGCCTTGTTTCGAAATTCGTTGAAAATTAAAGATGTAATGTTTTTAGTGTGGAGTGTAATTTCTTTATCGATCTTTTTATCGTCTGGTTAAATTAAACCGTGTTATTGATGCAGTGTTCTGCTGTCCTAGCAGTACAATTGGCTAACACGATATTATCGTCTCTATCGATAAATTCGTACTAGTCAGTGGGATTGCTAGGTAACATAATAAGTCATCACATACCAAATAATATCTAATTTGGACCTGATTTAATCTAGTATTGAGTATTGATCAAAGATTGATGTTTTACTCACTTAGAAGTAGGTGTTAGGTATAATTATAAGATTTTTTTACTATCAACCTTTATGAGGCACCAGTATCTATAACAATATTATTTATTATTATTTCTATACTGCAGAGGAACTTGAAGAAGGCGTGGCGAACGCGTGCAAGATTGCAGGTCGGTCAAGTGGTCTAAGAATTATGAGCACTTTTCGCAGTAGAGTTCTTTACGTCCGACTGCGGACAGTAGTCCCAATTCTTGGACTCACGACTTGGCACGACATTCCATTCGAAAGCACCAAGTTACCAAGCGAATGAAGTATTTATCATTGAAGATAATGTATTGGGTAGGAAATATAATATGCTACGCGACACGACACAAGAGCGAGGTCAATGGAATTAACATTCTCTTTTTATTTTTATATGATATTTTTACAGTTTTTACAACAGCCTATCGGGCGCACGCGCCAGTGTGCTGCTGTTCCTTAGGTAAAATGGGTTTTTAAGGGTTCTCTTTCAAAATATGATATTCGCACCTTGAGAACCATAACGTCATTATACGAAATTTGGTAAAATCACAAAATTGAGCTTTTACCGCCTTTTATAAAGTTAAAATTTGTGATTTAGCCAAATTTCGTATAATGACGTTATGGTTCTCAAGGTGCGATATATTTTATAATCTGTGTATATCTTTTGAGCGAAAATCTTGACCTTATGAATCACTGTTAGTCCGTCGCACTTTTTTATTTTCGTCTTAGAAGGGTGTCACCCTTTACCAGTTTTGTCATTCCGTGAAAATAGCAAATGTTTATGATCTAATTTAAAAACGGTGCAAGTGTAATACCTATATATTTTCTTTTGCAAATAAGGTAATTTCGCATCTTCCTCCGCCATGGCAGTGCGCGAGTGACGGAATCTGGAAGTGCGCACTTCCGGTGAACGTAGCTGTGTATAAGGTCTTCTCTTTTTGTGCACCATTTCGCAGCTTTAGCGACATGTACTATTGTATATCGTGATGCGTTGCGTTGCTTTGCGATGTATTGTATTTCTTGTAAAAATTCAAACTAATAGTGGCAACATCGACAGCTGAAGAAATCGTTGAGCAACGCATCCGAACGCCGAAGAAGCGGGGGCCCCTCTCTCATCCCGTGGCGGCTTAGGGCCGCGTCCCGGGACCGCGCACAGGGGTCCACGAGCGCGGCCGCCGGGGCCCCCGCCCCGTCCGCGTCGGGGGCCTCTGCTTTGCCGCCGCAGCCGCCGACGCCGACCCCCTCTGGCGACTCGAGCGTATCCGATGTAAGTACTCCCTTGCTAGTTTGTTGTTTGTTTACTGTTTGTATCAGTGACGTGAGGGTCAAGTCGAAACGTAAATATGTGGGGCAACGATAGATGTTGTGAGCTTTAATTACGATATTTAATTTAGTTTTTTACCTTATCCTTAAATTTGCAGATAAAGTTTAATAAGCAAAGTAAAATAAAATATAAAAAAACACTGTACTCCTCTAAATTTATGTGTCATTCGAAGGTGCCTAAAGAAATATAAAAAAAAGGCTGGATAATAGCAATTTAATTCAAAGTGGACAAAGGTAGTTACAGAAATCACTTGAATCCACAGATTTCGTGTTTTTCGTGATCCAGAAACCCCGTAAGATCCCTGTGATCCCTCGCAGATATTTTGAGAGTACCTTATACATATTAGGGTTTAAATTGTATAAAAAATAAGTTGCATAAACATTCTCCGTGACGATAATGCTCAATAATAACTTGAACTTGAACTATGAAAATAATAGACTAGAGGAAGCTTATTGTACTGTAATAGTAATGCGGCGTACAATGTTGCAACCAATTTCGCACTATTATCATACATCTCACTAAAATAGAACAGATCTAGTGTGGAAAATCACATAACCATATATGCAAATATTTGCAATGGCACCTCGCTCTATTTCTGTGCCTCTGGTGTAGATGTTATCAGTTGAGCGCAATAGCTGAATCATGCATTTGAGGGCATTGGAAGTGTGACAATATACAGGGTCACACGTGACTCAGCATATCGGAAACACTGGGGAACAGAACTTTTTTTTTAACATTACAAGAGAGCTAAATTCGCGATAGTATATTTTGTACTCAAAATTTATCTGTTTACATTACTCTCAAATATTTATAGAGCATTTAAAATGTGGTGTCGGAGGAGAATTGAAAATATTGGCTTAATGGAAAGAGTTATAAAAGAAAATAGTTTGTTACGCTAACTTGCAAAAATAGTTATGAACATATTCGATAAAATAAAAGAGAAAATAAATATGTCATCTCGCCTTGTGCCAGGGCCCAGTTTCCGACTTTATTATAATAACAAAAAAAAAACAATTAAATAAAATTTAACAAACAAGTAAACAAAACATAAACATAAAGACATTGCGAAACGTTAACATAAGTAGGAAAGGAAATACATATATTTAAACAAAACTTTAAATTAAAACTAAACAAAAATTAACATAGGAAATTCTGAAAACGTTACCATAACTATGAAAGTTAATGTATTTAAACAAAAATATAGAAGAAACGAGAAGCCTGGCAAGAGTTACATCGACCAAGAAGGCAAATGAGAACGAGTCTTAAGAGGATAGAAGAAGATTTCGATTTTTGTCCATCTCTTTACAATGTTACTTGGAACTTTACAAGGACGACCCTAAAAGCTTTGTTGGTTAAGGCCCAGTACGTTATCTACTTATATGGAAATTGTATCTTAAATTGCGTAATTGTATTTTCGATGGGATTTATCGATAACTTTTTTTAAAATTAAAAGCAATCAAAAATAATAATTTGTAAAACCATGATTCCCGCGCTGCCGTACAAATTAAGAACACAGTAAATAACAAATTTGGCGCGAATGATTTTGAACCTTGTATCGCGTTACGAATAAGGTTCGAATAAGGAATTCGATAGTTTTCGTTGAACGTACGGCACCTTAAGCATAGCTCGCTCTATCCCTGCCGCCAAGCAGCGTGCAACGTGCTGTGTCCGGCGGGTGGCGGGTGGCGCGAGACAGCCAGCGTAATTACCCCATACCCCACTGGAGTTATATGTATATGCTCATAGGTGGCAGATGCCACTTTCCATCAGGTGGCCCGTCAGCCTTTCGTGTCTTCCACAATATAAAAAGATAAGAATTAGTATGCGAGTTCCTACGTGGGAAATCAGCCTATAAGGACACATGTATACAGAAATTAACAGATAATCCATTAATAATAATAATAATAGCGGCTATGCAAAAGGCGGTCCTCCTCGACAATGTCCGGATTGTCCGACGCTTTCTCTCCTCGTCGCACTGACCTCCTGCCGACTGTGATTCTGCTGGAGTAGCTCCTGCCACTTCGTCTAGCGCGAAGTGGTCAGAGTAGCCCAAATTTATATTTGATAATAGTAATAAATAAATAATTTTATTCGCCATAAATGTTTTACAATTTAGATAAGACTAACATAGAGAAAAAATGTACACACACAGCATATGGTGAAGTGACATAATAATATTGTGGGTCAAGGTCTAACTTCCTAAAGTAGGGAAGAACCCTGTATTTTAGGATAAGCAAGCGCCCTTCCCCCTAACATACATGAACCAAAGAAATACAGCAAATGAACTAAGTTATAGTAATAAACACATAATTCTAATGGTAGTTAAGTCGGTAACTATTGAAATTGGTATGAAAATACGCAGTTTAAAAGATACGTACTCGTATCATCAAAGTTTAAGTGACATCACCTCACCAGCCAAGAGCCTTCCTGGCCCAATAACAAATCATGCTGTATTGCATTGTATACCTTTATTGCGCAACTCGCTTTTGCGTCGAGAGGAAACGGCGACAAACATCTCTAAGATTTGATCTGTTTCCACCTCAGAGCCATCTCAGAATAACATTTGAATGGATTGTGAATGGATTTGCTTTGGATGTTAGTATTTCCTGGTGTTTATCGCAAACAAGGTACTTGAATTAGGTATTCGGTGGGCAATTGTAGTTCTTCATTTGTTTTTCATTACCAATAAAAAAAAAAAACTTTAAAAATAATTAGACTTTGTCGGGTGGAAATGTCGTCGAGGTTAGTTACGGGAGAGGCGAAGAATAGGCATTTTGTTCATGTAGGTATTTCCTGTTATATTTTTGCTTTCATTAAGTTTTTTTATTTATTCATTAATTCAATATTTAATTTAATGTGTGGGTAAATGTTTTTCATAGAGTTGTCATTGCTGAAAAAACCGTCAGTATTCCCGGCATAAACCAATATTGAAAGGCGCCGGCTGTAGTAAAAAAACAAACTAGTTTTCATTATTTCTCACTTCACTATTATTTTTATTTTCGCAAAATAAATGTTGGGACTATGTCATAGAACTCCATTGTTTCTACTGTCATATTTTGTTTGTGAATATTAAGTTAAATTCCAGTAGCCACTAAAACAGTGAACCTTTTTAACCGGCTTTAAAAAGTTCGGTTATCGGTTTGTCGTGTATTGTATTTGTGTTGTCCGCGATTTTAAAGAGAACCATTGAACGGATGTTTTTACATTTGTTGTTAATATTGTCAAATAAACATTTTGATATGGGAGTTTGTATTACGATACAAAGTTGTGACGTCATAGTTCGCTATTGCAATAACTCTCGTTCTTACAACTTCTAATAAACTAGCGAATACTAGATTAGGACAGGAACAACGAAAGATGTCGACCGAAATACGTACATACATACATACACAGCTCGTAATAAGCTTACAGTGAGAGAATACAGGGAATTGAACTAGTCTGTCACACAATAGCAAGCACAGGGTGACTGAAATTGGATGACCATTACGAATATTGTATAGTATCTTTAGCAACGTCTTCAATAATATTTTTCCAATTTTCTTTAAACAAATTGATAAAGGTCTTCCATTTAACGCAGCAATTAAGACGACATGCAAGTTAATTCACTATTTAAAAACGTCATTTTTGTTTATTTTCGTTCAGCTACCTTAGCTGAAATAATTGTTTTTCTGGTGCAACCAAACGGTTTTTACGGATCTTTTGAGAGCGAGAAGTCGATAGATTCACCTTGATCCCAAGGTGGACATAGAATATTGTTAGTTTTTGTTAAATCAATATGTTTTCTGCCTGGCATCTGCAGTTAGGCTAAACGTTCATTTGTTTTTTTTTTCATTTGTAATCGCTTGACCCTCTATTTTTTTGCCCTAAATTTATACCTACATTTTATTTAAGGCTTTTTACATTTACTTACTTAATTTACACTTTGATAAATATACAACTTTTTACAACATACGATTCTATCTATATACGAAAAACTGTCCCTAGAATCACTCAGCAAAACCTGTTTAATTTATTTGCTCAATGTCGTATAGATGTGTAGAACTTCAAAATCCATATACTTAGGTTGTGAAGAGTCAGAACGAGGGGCAGTGTTCGCTTTGTCGTGTCGTACTGCCGGACCGAGCGACCTCCGTCGTGACACTGGACGCCAGTGTGACAGTGCGACAACTGATAGACAGACTGCTGCAGAGGAGGAAGTTAGCTTGCACGACGTACGATGTTGTGTTGAAGGATAAGAACCAGGTGAGTAGCAAGAAAGTCCTTTTGTGGAGCCAAGCGCTGTCATAACAGTGCGACAACTGATAGACAGACTGCTGCAGAGGAGGAAGTTAGCTTGCACGACGTACGATGTTGTGTTGAAGGATAAGAACCAGGTGAGTAGCAAGAAAGTCCTTTTGTGGAGCCAAGCGCTGTCATAACAGTGCGACAACTGATAGACAGACTGCTGCAGAGGAGGAAGTTAGCTTGCACGACGTACGATGTTGTGTTGAAGGATAAGAACCAGGTGAGTAGCAAGAAAGTCCTTTTGTGGAGCCAAGCGCTGTCATAACAGTGCGACAACTGATAGACAGACTGCTGCAGAGGAGGAAGTTAGCTTGCACGACGTACGATGTTGTGTTGAAGGATAAGAACCAGGTGAGTAGCATGAAACCTCTTTGGTGAAGCCAAATCGTCACCTGAGTGCTTATTTGTCCAGTCGACCATATTAACAAAAATTACTTTTAAATGCAGTTATCATAAGCTTTAAATTTCCCGTCGATTGGTGTATGATTCTTATAATTGAGACATTAAGAACATTAAAAATATATTTACCTGTTGAAAACGCAATCTGTAAGAAATTATTTAATTTATGTGTAATAATCAGTAAAAACTTTGTTGTATAAAGTGTTGGTTAAGGACATTGAACACATAAGCACTCAGGTGACGATATGCTGTCATAACAGTGCGGCAACTGTCTATCAGTTGCTGCAGACTGCTGCAGAGGAGGAAGTTAGCGTGCACGACGTACTATATTGTGTTGAAGGATAAGAAGCAAGTGAGAGCAAGAAACTTCTTTTGTGGAGCCAAATGCTCTCATAACAGTGCGATATCTAATAGACGCGTGCTGTAGACTTCAGAAGCGGAAATCAGCGTGCGAGACTTAGGATTCAGATTGAAAGGTGAGCAGAAACATGTAAAATAGTTTTTCGTTACCTGGAATAAGCCTTGAGGCCAGTGTGACAGTGCAACCTGCTGGAACACTGCATGGTACTTGGCGGCAGATATAGAGCTAGTAGTGGTACACACCCAGTCGGACTTTCCATAATAAGGTAACCTTATTATGTGTTGGAGGATAAAAATCAGGTGAGCAGATGTACGAACCGTATTATTTCTTTTGTTATTGTCTCGTTTGAGTGCGCTTGGCCGTGTTATAGTTTGATAAATGTTAGACTGGGTGTTGCAGACAAAAAAATCAGCGTAGTTGTAATAAAGATGATCAGAACTATTGTGGCTTACTGTGTTGAATGACACTGCCAGCCATAACACTTTATCGTTGTAAATATTTAAGTTTTTTCGATATTTTGTTGAATTCTAAAAAATATGAGAATATTTTGCTATTTGTTTTTATGTCGCACGCTACACATAACTGTACCATATCTAGTTTTCTCGAGTGGCGTCCGCACACCGCAAGATACTTCGAAGCGTAGGCTGGCCTCCCATTCGGTGGACCGATGACTTGGTAAAGGTTGCGGGAAACCACTGAATGCGGGCAGCGTAGAACCGCTGTGAAAATCCTTAGCAGCAGTGGCAGTTTTGACTGATGATGAAGTAACGTTCCAAGACCTCTTACTTCCTAAATATTTCGTCTGCATAACTTGTTTTGTCTACCGCCTACTTTGAGTATAAGTTATTTTCTATCCCCTCCCCCCTAAAAATTTTAGTTTAAATTGAAAAATATCTGAAGAAAAACAAATCAGTCGTCGCCCCCCTAAACCGCTTCAACAACCCCCATTTTCTCTGGGCCCTCTGGCCCTGTAGGCCCTGTGCCTTATCGCCCACTTTGAGAAAGACTGGTGTAACAGTATAACCGGGCGCAGTGATCCAATAGGGCCCATATCCCTTTTACCCCCAAATAATAAAGATAAAACAGTATAATCGGTCGCAGGTGGAGATAATGGCCATCGACCCGGCCCAGCCGTCGACCGTGTTGGCTGGGCACGTGGTTTCCGTGGACCGCCGCTGCACTCTCCGCATCGACGTCAACGACCGGCTCGTCTCTGTGCGCTGCCGTCCCAACAGGTAGGTACCTAGGTCTCACTGTGGTCATGTCGCAGATGGATTGCAGAATCCGCTGTTTTACAAAACCGCTAGTGATTTTACAAAACAGCGCCGTTTTGTAAAACAGCTGAACGACCTTTAGCGGTTTTCCATAATAACTAGGCTACAATACGCAGAATTGCATAACCGTTTTGCGTTTGTCAATGCAGCGGATCAATAATTAGAGGTTTTGTAAAACAGCCTAAAATAAAATGTAAGATTGTAGATTTTAGTTCTAAATTTTGTCACTCGTGGCTCTGTGTGTCATAACAACAATAATAGCTTCCGAAACAGAAAGTCGTTTGCCGAAATTAATAAGTAATTGAATATTAGTAATATGAGTGAAAATGATCCTAACTCAAGCGGAAACAGTAAGTAATTTTGTAACGATGATTTATACCTGTATACACCAAACTTATTAACTTATTGTGGCTGCAGATAAGCTATTGTACAATACGTCTAAACGTTCGCTGTTTTGTAAAACCTAGCGCAATGGCAATCTATCTGAACGTCGTTCAGCTGTTTTACAAAACGGCGCCGTTTTGTAAAATCGTTAGCGGTTTTGCAAAACAGCGGATTATACAATCCATCTGCGACAGTACGACGACCTCTCTTTTTAACACGTAGGAGCCAGGGAGACAACTGAGTGATGACGGTATGGACCGTCACCTTCAGAGAACTTATGTTAGTGATCGGTCAAGTGGTACACCTCACTTAACTGATAGGTTTTGTTGTTTTTGTGTCGGAAGAATTTTAGCTCAGGGTTTTCGACTGCTATTTGCCGATATCGTCTAACGGGCACGAGTAGGAGTTGAAAGAACATGTTAGCAGGGTCTATAGAGCTGCCATCACACACCTTAGTGTTGGAAAAGCCCTACGCTTTCCTATTAGCGCCATGTCTACCTGCTTAATGTTTATTAAGAGACCTCCAGGCTTCGCTAATTTGTCTTTTTATTGTCCTTGAATTTCACGAATCCAACCTCTGTCCAACTGTCCAACAGGCAGCTACAACACATAGTGAAGCCGGTGCTGAAGCGATACGGTACGGAGGCGCTGCTTCGGGCCAAGAATCGCGTCGTACTGCGGGACGGCGCGCTAATCGACCTCAGCACAAACATACAGGTACAGCATTTGACCTCAGCACAAACATACAGGTATCGCGTTTCACCTTAGCACAAACATACAGGAACCTTTTTGGACCTAAACACAAATATACAGGTACCGCATTTGACCATAGCACAAACATACAGGTACCGCATTTTACCTTAGCACAAACATACAGGAACCTTTTTGGACCTAAACACAAATATACAGGTACCGCATTTGACCATAGCACAAACATACAGGTACCGCATTTCACCTTAGCACAAACATACAGGTACCGCATTTCACCTTAGCACAAACATACAGGTACCACGTTTGGCCTTAGCAAATACACAGGTATCGCGTTTGACATTAGCACAAACATACAGGAACCGAATTTGGCTTTAGCACAAACATTCATGCATCGCACTTGACCTCAGCACAAATATTCAGGCATCGCACTTGCGCTCTAAGCTCGCCTGTCTTCTGCCAGCCTGGGAATAAAATAGCTAGTACGCTTGATATGATATGCCACATGGCTTGATATACTAACATCGCCATCAAATGAATCTGCTTTAAAAATCAATAAATAAAATAGTAAATATTTGGGTGTCTAATCATTGGGGGGAGAATCCCAAAGATTGGTAAAGGTTGCGGGAAGCCGCTGGATGCGAGCCGCACAGGACCGGTCGGTGTGGAAATTCTTGGGGGAAGCCTTTGTCCAGAAGTGGACGTCTTTCGGCTATGATGATGAAAATACTAAATCAGCTCTGTTGTCATCAGGACTTGGATGGCGCTCGTCTGCAGATCGTGGACCTAGATAGCGCTGAGGCGCGTCCCTCTGAACCGGTGTCGACGCCTGTCAGTGAAGTCCCCGCCACCGCCGCCACCGCCGCGACCAGGATACAGGAGGACTTACGTGACGTGCGACTGGATGAACCGGTTAGTTAGTTAGTTAAGAGAGTAACAGGGTGGTTGACTGTATCAAAAGAAATAATAATAATATCCAGGACAAATCACACACGGTCATTTGGCCCCGAACAAGGGTACCCTGTATTATGGGAACCAGAGATAAATACGTTGAAATATGAAATATTGTTCACTAAATAGCTCTTTTATTGAAATTGCAGAAATACTTACTCGCTTTCAATTCCATTACGTGTACAATTTTTTATTGAAAAAAAAACGGAGTAAGTATGAAACCTACTACATTGCACAATGACGTCATCGTTCACAATTCTAAAAATTTTTAGAACAAACTGTAATTTTTGACATTTGATAAAAAGTAATTCAGATTAGTAAACAGTCAAGTACCCTATCTTTGCCAGTTAGTCATAGAGTATTCTATTTGCGAATCGTATTTGTTTTGATTTCTAGTGTGTTTTATGTGCGATTGCGAAATACACCTTACGCGATTAATTGTTTTTATTGAACGCTTTGCGCTTAAAGCCTTGCTTATTTATTACATAGAGCTTATCTTTCGAACGCGGAATAAATGGCTGGCAAAAATTATATCCCTGTATATGAACAACTTTTGGTCTAACGACTGTGCTGAAATCTCAAAAAGTTGTAGTACAAAACTCGTTATGTACAGTTAGTTCATTCTAATCAAAGAACAGCAAATGGTAAACAAACTTACTATGGAATCCTCAGTTGCATAGTAAGTTTGTTTACCTTTCCCTTTTTTGTTGGAATATTTTTTTTTATTGCATTGAACTATACAGGGTGTAACAGAAAGGTATGAAAATACTTCAAGGTTGGCTTTTACCCATCAAACTGAACAACTTTTGTTCTACAGCTTTGATGAAACCGCAAATTTTTTTGGACTTTTCATACAAATCGATCAGCTGGTGAACCAAGTTTGTATGGAAAGTCCAAAAAATTTTTTGCGACTTCAACAAAGTTGTAGAACAAAAGTTGTTCAGTTTGATGGGTAAAAGCCAACCTTGAAGTATTGTCACACCTTTCTGTTACACCCTGTATAGTTTAATGCAAATAAAAAAAAAGAGGAGGTTGTGGGGCTAGCGGCCAACCCCAGTGTCGGAAGTTATCAAGCCGCCTCTAAAAGGGCTCCGATATGGCTTAACGACTGCCATCTAGCGATAGAAGCCGGCACCAACGGCTAAACGTGCCTTGCGAAGCACGGAAACGGTCGAGATAAATGCCACTAACGGTCAAACCCATCCATGTTATGACCGTGTCTGTAGTCAGTTAACCTCGACGCGACCACGCAAGCCGCACTGAGCCACGACCTGATATTATTAGGGTTTCAATTACTTTCAATTTTTTTTGACCTTGTCAGTCATATACAATTCTCCACCTGGATTCCCCATCAGGTCCAAAGGCCTCCCAGCTCCGTGTCCCGGTACCAGTCGGATATAGTGACAGACAGTCCGATGCCAGGCCCCAGCGGGCTTCAGCGATGCCATGTGATGGAGGCGTCGAGCTCGAGCGGCTCGAGTGGCTCGAGTGACGCCAGTGGGGGCGCGGGGGCAAGCAGCGCCCGCGTGCGAGCGGCGCTGAGGCCGGGGGCGCCATTGCACCACCATCCGCCAGGTGAATAAACAATAATACAAATAAATAAATAAATAAAAAATGTTTATTCAGAGGCGTTATAAGTATTGAGAGATAACACAAACTGTTTGCGGGTGTTTGTACAGTGTTGTTTTGGTCGACAATGTTTCTTAATCAAACGTATGTCACTGTCACATAATAACAATAAAAATAACTTGTTAAGGAACCAAACTATACTTCAAGTTTACATAGTGGATATAATCTTGCACGATATCTACATAATGTTGGTGCCGTTTTGGAAACCTAAAAAAGAAGAAAACAAGGCTTTTTCCTATTCCTTATAAATAATAAAACCTTTCTATTGTTTAGATTTCCTAGAGAATCTCCGAGAGACGCAGCGACAGCGGCTGCAGAGCCGAGGGGAGCCGGAAGCCGGCGCCCACGTGACCCAAGGCGCCCACGTGGCCCAAGGCGCCCATGGGTCGCTCGCGCCGCCGCCGCTGCCGCCCAAGCCGCGCCGCACCCCCACCCTCGTCTGACAGTTCTATTGCACGCTCGGCGACTCGAGCGACGACGAACAATACGGCCCGCAGGTGGATGGATAGATAGATGGCGCCACTGGAAAAAACTTGAAAGGGCATTCTCATCTTATCATCATTAGCAGTACAGCGAAAAATGGATAGATGGCGCCACTAACAAAACTTGAATGGACATTCTCATCATTATTAGCAGTACAGCGAAAAATGGATAGATGGCGCCACCGGTAAACTTGAATGGACATTCTCATTTTATCGTCAATACCTAAGTTCCTTTTATGATGACCTTCTTAAAAGTTCGGCAACAGAGGGCACCACATACTGGCGGAAGTCATGTCAAGTTGCAGATTTTATTATTATTAGGCTAAATTCCACGTCGTTTAGAACTAAAATACCAAGCAAGCAAAGTAACCTGTGAAACGGGTTAAGGTAATATCTGTTGCGAAGAATGTCAAAGAAGTTACACCCAAAGAGTCTATGCCACTTGAGTTAGCTCCATAGAAGGGTTAAGCTAAATGAACCGAAACATCTATTCAAAAACAGAAAGAAATGTATAATGTATAAATAGAATGTGAACTAGTGACAAATATAAATAAATTAGCAGACTCCGGTATCTGGTTTGAGAGTTAAACAGTTCGATATATAAATAACTTGTAAAAACTGAAGCGCGCTTTGATAAGAAAATCTAAACATTTTCAGTTAGTAAATTGTGAATATCTATATTAAAGAAATCACTCATCAGACCCTTTGGTTACTTTCAAAAAGCAAGTCCTATACATCTTGAGTTCTATACAAAATGTTAAGGGCAAGTCCTTTATGTCTCACATAGACCCTCATATCTCATCCAAAGCAGTTGAGAGAATCTAAACAATATTTAAGTGATTTATTTATATTATTAATAGCAAAATTTTGATACCGTTAAGTTCAGCACACAAAAGAATATGTTATATATTATCCAACATGCGCAAATTTATATAAATGTAAATATGTAAATAGTAGAGGTCCAGGCATCGTTGGAATTTATTGAGTGCAAAGTTGATTTTGAAGTGACAGTAGTTTAAGAGAGGGGTGTTGATGCATTAAAAACAAAATCTTTTTTTAAACATTGTTTACAATCATACTTGGTTTTCATGCCGTGTTTCAAAATTTTTTTATATTGAAAACAAGACATTCATTTATTGATTAATTTGCCTGTCAGTATAATTCGGCGGGAACAACTACAAACAAACAAATATTTTGTGTGCTTGCACACAGCTGCTACGGTTACAAAGCCATCTACAAAAAAGCTCAAAAACTTTCTGATTGCTTTCCGATGACGTTTGTTACCCAGAGTCGTTTCGAAACACTCTAGAATCACTAGCAAGCGCTTCAAAATCATTTTTTTCCTTTTTCTTGAAATAACTTCGTCTCTTTCATTTTTCCGAGTTAAAGCCCACTTTGGTTTTGGAACGACTACTAAATAACATTGTTTTTTATCAGCAAAGCTTTGGTAATAGGTTACTCCCTGACAAGTTTTTGCGTCGTTAACTGTAGAGTTCATAAAAATTTATCTTGATTCATTAAAATAAAAATCTTATTTGATTTTGGCAGCTTACAGCAGAATAAATCTACGCAATATTTTTTCAGTATCATATTCAATATATGTATATCAGTTATCTCAATTATATACGCACAAAATAAAGTTAGCGCGCAGCAATAACTACTATGGTAAGATTTATAATTATTTATTACATATTAGAAAATGTTTTTGCTTACAGCATATTAAACTGGTCGTGATGCGGTCGTGGATCAGTGCCGCTTGCGTGGTCGGATCGATGCGGCTTATAACCGTGCCTGTAGTCAGTTACTACAGACTCGGTCATAACCTGGATGGGTTTGACCCTAAGTGGCATTTATCTCGACCGTTCCCGTACTGCGGAGGCCCTATAGGCGGCTTGAAAACTTTTGACACTCCCTAGTGCCAGTGGTTTTCAAGCTGCCAGTAAGGCCCCACAAACTCCACCAATCCGGACTTGGCCCCCGTTTGTGGTGTATTGCCAACCCTTCTCGAGGTATAGGGAGGAGTTAACGATATTAATAGGGCGTCTTTTAATGAATGGTCTTTCTCTCATAATATTGTTCCATCAAATCTGTCGGTTAACCTATGCAGGGAAAGCGCTTGACAATTATTTTTTTTAATTCGATTTTTTTGCTTGGGCGTCGCACTCCTGAGCAACTGACTCAAGCAAAAAAAAAACGAATCCTTGTATTGGGTAATCTTTATAACCTCGCTTCTTTATTTACAGAATAGGCAAAGGGAAAACGCCTTCTTTTGTTTTTTTGACCGGTAGTTGACTGCTAGTCATTTGAGTTACTTTTTATCAAATGTCAAAAACGGCATTTTGTTCTAAAAATGTTTGAAATTTTGTACGATGACGTCATTGTTCAAAATAGTAGTTATTAGGTGCATACTTATTAGGTAGTTTTTATAAATTAAAAATTGAAAATGCAATGAAAATTAAAGTGAATAAGTTTTTCAATAATTTCAATTAAAGAGCTATTTAGTCAATAATATTTCGCAATTTAATTTTCATGCAGTCAACTCCCGGAATTACGTCATGCTCCAGATATATATCTCTTTTCTCCGTTAGTTTTGTTAGGTTTTTGCAATCTAAATACCCAAAAAAAGTTTTTTTTAATATGTCAATACTAAATGTCGATGTTAGGTTAGGTTATTATTATCATAAAAATTGGCATTTTATTTTGAAAAAGAAAAGAATAATACCCCGTACCTGTGTTCAAACAATTATTAATAGCTATTTGATTAAAAATCAATTGTGATACTTAGATATAGGTTATGTATAATCTAAGTAAAATAGTATATTTTTGTACGAAAAACCCTCCTTCTGTCCATCTGTGAATTGTTCGTTGAAAAAAGCCTTCGTTTATCAATATGCAACTTTAAATAGAAATAGAAAAACAAACATTTCGTTATTAAAAAAATGTTTTTTTTTAACATAATGATAGTTCGTTACTACTCATTGTTGGCGCTTGTTCGTATATCCTTGTTAACGGTTTTAGATTTTTGAATAAGTATGACAGTTTCCGTCGGCCTCCGACCCGTTGGTAAATAACCTCGACACATGACAATACTATTTTGTATCATATTCATTTTAAATTACTCGCTAATTAACTTGTAACTAGCACGTAATTATGACAGCATAGTGAGATAATGTAGCTACGTACTTTTAGAATAGAATAGAAAATAATTTATTCGAAAACCCATCACAACTCACATGAACTAAAAATAGATACACAATTTAACAACGAATTGGACATTAACTTAACTCGGTCATCGTACATTTACTATACATAAGTTAGGTAATTAGGATCTGTCATTAGTTAGGTAATATCAATATAATTATATTGTCAAGTAATATTTGGGGGATTCAAGGTGAGCCCTATATCGCATAGTAGATATTGTTGTGTGTGTGTGTGTTGTGTTCCTTATTTATTCTAGGTTAGGAGCTTAAACGGTCGCACACATGAACCGCTATTTGTGATCTACTGGTTCGACGATAGTAACCGGTAGCAAGTAGCACAGCCATTCGCAATGTATACAGGGTGATAAAAAAAATGTCTGCCAACATTTTAACACTGACTTCTACTCATCAAATCAATATTTACAATCAATATTGTAACACTGACTTCTACAATCAAACTGAATAACTGTCCCCATGAAACTCGTACTCAAAAAGCAAAAAAAAATGTGGACTCTTCATACAAATCCGTCAGCTGTTTGATGAACTTTGTATAGGAAGTCATTTTTTTTATTTTTGACCACGAGTTTCGTGGCAAAAGTTGTTCACTTTGATGAGTAGAAGTACTGGTAAAATATTGCCTGTCAATTTTTTATCACCCTGTATGAACTTCTTTCAGGGAGATAAAAGTCTTTGGCCAGTCTCTTGGTTGTGAGAAGTGCGTGTAAAAAGGTTGTTAAAAAAGGTTCTATGCGGGCGTACGTTTAAATATTAGATATAAACATCTGCTATGTGTATAGCCTTGAACGCCTTAAAATATTTCTTATAAATTGTACATATAAATACAACTATCGTAATCTCTTAAACTTATTTAATTAATATTTAAAAAATGTGCTGTTGGATAATATATAGCACTTTAAGCTTTGTGTATTGATTGAGTATTTAAAAATATCACTCTCAGAACTTCAACTTACAAATCTAAAGCAGGTAAAAAAAATGAACCTAGTTAGTTAGTTAGTGAAATATCTACAATCTCACTTATGTATTTTGTTCTGGAACGCTTTCTCAAGTGGCAAACGAACATTAATGTAACATCTTCACACGTTTCACCAAATTTAAATATTTTTATTTAAATAGATGGTTTGGTTTCCCACTCTCATTAATAGTGAAGAAAGCAACATCGATCTTTATGACGAATAATTAAGTATAATCTTGTTGCGACATAAAATAAGTAGGTCCAATCGAAACTGTAAGACTTCTTTAGTGAAAAAGATTTTTTCTACAAAAAGGGATGCTCAATTGTTGAGAATTTAAAAGTTATATGTTTTTAGAATGTATGTATCTATATGTATGTAATGAACCGAGAAAAAAGGCTTTAATTGCATACATAAAATAAAAACTGGATCCATACATGATACTGAGAAGGCAGACACTCGGTGGCTCAGTGGTTAGCGTTCCTGACTACTGATCCGAGGGTCGTGGGATCGACTTCACCGAGGGCAAAAATTTATGCGATGAGCAGATTTGTTTGCTCTGTGTCTGAGTGTATTCTATCTATATGTATGTAGGTATTTAAACGTATATGTCTATGCGTATCAGTCTCTAGTTCCCATAATACAGGGAATCCTAATTTGGGGCCAGATGACCGTGTGTTTTTCCCGGGTATATAAAAAAGTAATTTACATATCTAAATATATTTTTTCACTGATTTCAAATTATAGTGCTCTAAAATTATCCTTGATTCTTATTGTATGCAGTTAGTGGCCCACCCTTGATATCGCTGTCTGCGGCGACGAGGGTATTTTCACCTACGTAGGTGCGTAAGTTGAACGAAAAGACTGGTAACGACTGGAGCTTAAAAAAGTAGGTATTTTCTGGAAATTTTATGGAGGAAATGAATGATATTTATTTATAATGAAATATCTATTGTCTGTTATATCGCTGTGTTGTGACACTGTTAGGTCTTTTCACATGGGCTATTTTCATCGCTGCGTTACCTATTATTGCGGTGAGTCGCTCGTGCTTACGGTGCGTATGAAACGCTAGCTCGATGATTGCCAATGAATGTAGAGCTAGAGCAATGGCGGCGATCGCTGACGCAAAATTGAATGTCTCTCGTGTGGAAAGGCTCTTAATTGATGAATTAGACGTTGTTGATTAGTGTCGTCTTAAAGTATCCCTGTGTTGTGACATTGTATGCAATGTTTGCGGATAGTAGCTATAGGGTTTCATACCGTACCAGGTTCCAGTTACCACCTCATCCGGGTCGGTGATTTGTTCCACAGAAAATTGTTTACCATCCACTTTTCACCCCTGTAGTTACTATGCGGAAATACTGCACTTATAGATAGTTAAATTAAACCTGATAATACGAACATTTAGATTACTTATTGATGGAGCTCTTCTATTTTGTTGAAAATTATCTATCAGGAAACTTTCATTTTTTTTAATCTATGCCATGTAATGATATTACTTTAGACTTGAAGAATTTCTCTTTGGTAATGAAAATGAAGTCTTGGCAGCTCGTATGCTCGCCGTTTATGGAGTGAGAAGAAAAGTCGTGCGCAAATGAATCTGCCTCCAAAACACTAAAACGTATTACATTTATATGTATTCCATATGCGGTCCATTGCGGTTTTTTCGCCAAAAAACAGCGTTAGTCCAGGGTATCTATAGGTTCGTATTGTCAGACGTAGGCAAATACCATAATATAATAATTGTTAATCTCATTGGTGTATTAAATATATGTGTAGAATTGTAATAGTTGTTAAAAACAATTATTAAATTACAAATTTTAACGTATCCGGTTTGCAAAAAAGTACAATTCAATTTTTACGAAGTTAATTAACTCTTTCGTTAGAGCTGTGAATTATGTTAGCTACATTGCACTGAAGAGTTCAGCTGTTAAACATAAAAAATCAACTCTAGAATACTTTAAATATTCGAAGAATTCCAATAAAATGCATTCCATTTCATAAAATGTTACTGAGCACGCAAGTGCATAGCGCCGCTGGAGAGCAGGCTGCTTGCTTGAGGGTTTGATAGGGGCTGGAGTCAGACTGGTGGCGAATTAAATTTCAAAAACTCAAAAATAGTTGCACTGCTGTATATTGGGTATCAGTCACACACAGAGAAGGGAGGGTGAGAGGGGAAGCGAACAATTGCTAGCTTAAAAACTAAATGTTGCTACATTTATTTGCAACAGCCGCCCTAGGTTAAGCCTTTGCTAGGCTTACGTGCGTTGGCACGGGCGGGCGAGCGAATGGCACTCTTCCACGTCTGAGAAGCTTCCTACCATTTCAGTTTTACTTTTTTAATATCCAACCCTACCTATATAGAATGTTAAAAATAGGTCTACGACTTGTTTACTGAAGCTCCTAATCTTGAATGTAAACTACTTTCTTTTACTTTACTGAAATCAAATAAAATGTATTTTTTGTATCCACAAATTCATCAGTTGGCTGTTTAGACAATTTTCTATGGAGATTGGTGTCGATTCGGTACGATTAAACTTATTTGACAGGACTAAACTTAATTTAAGCATCCTATCCTTGTCTTTTCGACACAGAGAGAAAAAGACAAAACACTTAAGTTCTGTCAAATATGCAAGTTTAATCGTAAAAACAGAATCGACACTATTATCTAAAAAAAAAATGTAATTTTACTAGTAGGTCTTTATGAGTTAACGGATCATACAACCAACTATTTTGTTACATCCCCTGTATAAATTGAATTGTTAACCCAATCGTTTTAACGATTCGTAGTATTATTTGTGTAGAAATATAGTATCACAATAAAATCCGTTACATATTATTAATACATATAGAATTAAGAGTGAATCGGAAGAACAAAATACGGAGAGTGGTGCGTTGTGCCATAACGAGCGAATTTTTGCTGCGGAATGCTTAAAAATATTATGTTTCAATTGTTTTCGCTGTGCGTTAATTCGAATAGCAAAATTGTTACATTTCCTGTACGAATAGAAGAATGTATACATTGTGTAAATATTTATTTTGTATCTTTTAATTTAATATTTAAGTTGTCTAGGCATTAATTTAGAATTTTACTGACTTGCATATACCTATTTTGTTTTCTAAGTTACAATTAATCAGATAGCAAGATAGCATCTTTTTGAAGTGACCAGATGTGATATGAGTGAAAATATAAACATATTTATTTAAAATTATTAAATGTGAAGTAGTAGTAGTTTAATGTTTCCATGTAAACGGTTCTTGATGTTGAATAAAACACAAAAAAACAAGCTTGCATTTTTTTTCATTGTATTCTCCTATCGTGTGGCCCAAAGGGATAGATGGTACTTGCCTGGTGTTGTACTTAGCGGAATCAACCGCGGACACGTGTAGGCTATACGGACGTGTGCAACGCGATCTTCGTCTAGCATCAGATGTCCAGGGTTTCTTACGATGCTATCCTCCGTTAACAACCCATATCATCCCCACTGCAGGGGCACGTTGGTCTTCCTATATCTCGGGAAGGTTAATCCATACAACACAGGGGGCCAAGTCCGGATTGATGGAGATTGTGGGGCTAGTGGCCAACCCCATTGTCAGAAGTTTCAAGCCGCTTATAAGGCCTCCGACATGGCTTATAGCAGCCGGTAAACGGCTTAACGTGCCTTGCGAAGCACCGAAACGACCGAGATAAATCCTCCACCAAACGGTGCTACGTATGTAATGCGGAAGGCGGCTGCAAAACTTTAAATTAGGTGGCGCCACTAGAGTTTGTGACGCACTTGTGATATCGTGTCCTTCATCTATGGCTTTTTATCATTTACATTTTTAATAAGACATTTACTTAATGCAGGCAAAGAGTTGTCTCAAACCATAAGTAGCGCCATCTATTGAGAGCTTTGCGCCACCTTCCCCATATGTACCTGCCGTCCCATCAATGGGACATCCAATGGAATTACGGAAAACAAGGGATTTCAACTCGGCTCTAGTATCTCGATAATTTTGGGTTTGACAAAGTAACGCTATCTATTTCAACCATATTTTTATTTATAGACGGCGGGGAACATTATATAGTATTATAAGAAAAACGCACTATGAGTGGCCTGCGGCTCGCGCACTGCGCACCTTCAACGGCAGCGCAGGCTGAGCCGCGGGCAAATAACTCGTATACCTAGTCCAAGAGTGAAGGTTTCACCTGAATACATTGACAGCCATTAGAATCGATATATACAGTTTCTTTTCGGATCCCTGTTTTTCCAGGACCAGTGGACGTAGTGGTTTATATGCATTAAAGCGTTTTAACCATTTGAATTTTTCGCAATTTCTTTCGGGAATTCTACTTGTTGGGATAAAAAGTAGTCAATGTATTAATCGGTATTTCACAACTATTTATGTGCCAAATTTCATCCAGTTCTGTTCAACCGTTTTTGCGTGATTGAGTAACAAACATCCAATGATGCCAAATTATTCAAATTTTTTTTATTGGCACTTAACCCTTTGATCGCCAGTCATCGGTTATTTCGTGTTCTTTTGGGCAAACTTCACTCTTATGTGGCCCAGCAAATGGTTATTCTCAAGCATTATATTAACCTGAGAAATTCGAAATTCGCCTTCTCGCCTCGCAATTCGCGTTGCAAAATAACAAAACAATTTAGCTACATAAAATGTTTATAATTGGAATACAGTTTACCTACTACTATACAATTTTAGAAACAAGATAACTTGATCTCTCCATCTATGGCATACACAAATAAAACAACATTATACATTGGATCATTACCACATAACGAGTTTATTGCATAACCATAGATTTATATAAATAACTAGAAGATGGGTCTACGTTCACTTCCTGGCAGCAATGGCGGCCAGGTCCGCGATGCAGCGGTCCAGGGTCTGCTTCTCCTGAGCCGGGGTGATGGCTTTGGTGACGTTTAACACTACCCAGTCGACCATGTTCTTCTGGGCCAGTCTGCGCTCCACATTGCCTTTCTCCAGCTGGTAGTCAAGACGTTTCTTCACCTGGAATATGAGTCAGCAGTTATAACGTAGATCTGATTAACTTACTATACTTCATTTCAATCAAAAAAAGCAAAAGGTAAACAAACTCACTATGGAACTGACACATGTCAATGTCATCTGCATACTATGTTTGTTTACCTTTTGCTTTTTTTTTTATTGGAATGAACTATAAATAGTCTAGCTGAGGATATTATAAATGTATAGTTAACAAAACATAACTTTACATTTAATTTTCTAGAACAAGATATCATGGATGTAAAATACCTATTAAAAAATAAAAATAATCCAATAACAACAGTATTGTAAACAGAACTCCATCCCTGCACATAAAACTTTGATGGATTATGCAGGTGTTAAGACATGTTATTTTTATGTAATATTTGTATGTTTTGGCCAAATAAATAATAAAATAAAAACACAATATTGTAACTATGTTAGCCACACACACCTATGGCTACTTCCACATTTGGAAGGCAATGGGTCAAGGGGAAATAGAAAGACGAGTCCTAAGCATTGCATCCTAAGTATACCCTATACTTATCAGCACAACAGCACAGCAAAACATAACAATATTTCTTTTCGTGATGATCACTCCATCACTTCTCACCTCAGAGTAAACCTGCATCATCCTCTCTCTGTAAGCAGCTTCCAGCTGTAGAAGCACATTCTCCTTCTTGGCTTGGATGAGCAGCTCTTGGCCTTGCGCGCGCCACTGGGCGGTTTTCTCATCCTGGATGGATTCCTCCAGCTGCTTGACCTGGGTCACGCGACCCTCGTTCCATTCGGACTCGACGGTCTGGGGAGTGATGAAGGTTATTTGTGATATTATAGTTTTCGTAAATAGGTTTTTAGTCACTAGTAAACCTATAGAGCGCTTCGCTACTTTACGAGAAATCGTACGCCAGCGCCAATGTCGGCTCCAGCCGACAAAAATATATGAAAATCTCAATAAACCTGGCGCCTGGCTCAAAGGGTTAAAAAACGTGTGTAACGATAGACACTAGCCACATGACATGGGTCAGACTTTTTGAAAGTTCAAAAATGAAACAATTCAGTTAAACTGACCCTTTAAGCAATTTTGTACGATATCCAATTATTTTTGTTTCATTTAATTAAGCAGTCAGAGAACCAAAACAGTTGTGTGAACCGAACTTTCGACAATTCCACCTACACCTATTTTGTGACACTCTATAATTATTATTTGTAATTGAAAATCCATTATTCTACATTAAAATTACATTGAAGATCCAATGATAGGATCTTGGATTGGATTTCAATCAGAATTCAGCACCCAGGCCCTGAATTCCTCATAAGACAATCAGACTTCACAGAAACATAGTCCTACTCACGTCAACTTCCTTATCCAGCCACGCTGCGATCTTGGGTCCAAGCCTGGTTGAGGCATAGTAGACCATCACCAGTAAAGAGAGACCGGTGTAGTATTCATGCTCCATGACATAGATCTCCTTGCTGAAGAGGTATGTGGTGAGACCCACACCAAAAGTGTAGGGGCCAGTGACACCAGTCTTGGAGTGGAAGAGTTGGAACCTGGAATGGTAGGTTATTATTATTTATTATTGGGGAATTATAAATCAAGCCGCAAATATTTTATTTGGCCACGGAACCCAACCTCTAATTTCATAACTAAGCCACGGGAAAATGAGAAAGCTTCTAATAAACTTATTTGTCTTCTTCACAACGCCAACTAAATATTCCAAAGATAGTGTCAAGCAAAGAACAACCATTATTATTACTTGTCTACCTGATTCATACATCACCACTAATTTACTAACTCAGCCACGGATTTTACAACTCAGCCACATTTTACGTGAGACAGCTTCAACATGTAGTCCTCAAAAAATATTGTTCAAGCTTCAACTAGAAAACTTCATGTAAGTATTATAATTTCGCAGGTTTTTTTATATGGTATAAGCATACCAATGCTTATAAACAAAGTATTTTTTAAATAAAATCGTATGTTTCGTCTCCCTTTAGTACTTCCTAATATGTTTAGTGGCCATAATGGGGAAGAAAACGCAAAGCTATTTGCAGATGGCGCTACGGACGCTTGACTCATAACAACTTTCAATTAGTTCCGGGTTTTTTATTATAGAGAATTATAAATTAGTTTTTTTTTCTGTAAAATTGTTAAATGGAAAATGTATGCGACTTGGACTGTTCCTATATTAAAAGCGAAGTTGAAAAGTACATAATTGAATATGTACGTAACTTTTCCCACGTCTTCTTCATCCGAAAATCTTTAGGAAATTAATGATTTCCATTATTATTGCATCCAATCGCCACACAACGCGGCATTTTTTAAATAATCTTATGTTTAGTTCATGTAAACAATTTTTTCTATACGTTTTGACAGTTAGTATGAGTCAAGCGATATCAGCGCCTCTATCGGCGAGCTTTGTCAGTTTTCTTCCCCATTGACTAATTTTAGGTACATTTGATGATCAATCAATATATTTGGTTATAATTTCAGGTACATTTTTATGATCAATCAATATATTTGGTTATAATTTTAGGTGCATTTTGATGATCAATCAATATAGAACGAGTTATGTATTTATTTAAGGTTCACTACATTGTAATTTTTAATCGTACTAAGTTATAAAATTTGAAGTCAAATTCATAACTTTTTTGGTGTCATATATATTTTAGAAGCTGACTACTTGAATATGAGTTAAAAATTTTGATGCTAAATAATAACTTGGTTGCTGAGTTGTATTAACAGAAGCTTATATCGAAGATTTATAGTGGCTGTTATAGTATTTTTAGATGCCTATTGATGGTGGCTGACTTAGTAATTTAGAGGACAATGTAGATTTTTAGAGGAAAATAATGCTATTAAATAGAAGCCTGTTTAATTAGTACCCTTTATTATTAAAAGAATTTCATAAAGTTTGTTGTATGTTTTTGTAGTTTATTGTGAAGCAACCTATGTATGTATAAATCACTAAAACAAGTGAGGGGAATCCATATACACCTATTTAAAGTAAATTGTTTATCAACTCGTTTTTAGCATATAAAGCTTAAATAAAATCTACATGTTTATTGATTTCAAAAAGTAATATGGAACCAAGCACTAATAACCATCTCATTAAAAATGGCTATAATAATTAATCACTTAATAGTTAAGATCTCCAAACAATTTTTGAAGTCTCCTATAGATATTCATGTATTTTTTACTCACTATGAATAATTTAGTTTTTTTGTTTGTCAACTCTGTATTGTACAATATATCATATAACAAAATTTAATAAAATAAGATATATGCACAAAGGCGGGCTTATCCCTTAAAGGGATCTGTCCTTTAATATATATATTTAGAACTCAGGCTTTTTAAATTTACTGTTTAAACATTCTGAATTGACTTGTTTTTTTTTTTTTTAATAGTACTGTATAGGTCTAGTAACAAGTAAAAGATCAATGCTTACTCCTCAACCAATGCAGTAAGGCAAGGTAACCAAAAACCACAGTAACCAAAAAATCCATGATTCCAAGGAGAATGTGTTATTGCAATAAAGCTTACCATTCCTCGGGGATGAAGCCAAGCCTGACTTTGGGGGGCTCCCCACGGACTGGTCTGGGGAAGTTCGTCTCGTCACGCACTCCGGCGACGTCGGAGGCGGAGCCCCGCGCCGCTAAGGCGGTGCAAGCGGACTGTCGAGCCGCAACTGCAGACAACAATGTTGAAATTTTAATTATAATGTGGACAGAATCAGTCTCAGTCAGTCAAAATGAACCAACTTGTGAGGTTTTATATTGTAAATAATTTAAAAATCAAGAAATTACAGGAAATACTGTTCAGAAAGAACTAGTTGGTCCAAGGTGTAGGGATCTGTAATTTTAAAAAGGAACCAATCCATTTAAAATAATCTTTGCCAAAATTGATCAGGTTGTATCCTTATGGTGTGCACTCCAAAAGCAACTGACATAAGAAAAAACAGGCAAAAATTCTTTAAGTGTATCTGAGCCTGTCAAAGAACTTTAATGCAGCGGAGTTCTTAGGTATAATTGACCACGCTGAATACGATAAAAGCAAGCGAGTTCAATCGTAACAACTCCAATTTTGCTGTTTTTGTTGATTTTCTCAAAAACCGCTGAATCGATTTTGATAAAATTTATATGGGACCACCTGTGAAGTATACCCTTTTAAACAAAAAAAGAATTTTCCAAATCGGTTTAGGCGTCTTTGAGTAATCGGTAAACATACATAAAAAATAACTGACAAATTGAGAACCTCCTCCTTTTTTGAAGTTGGTTAATAAAAGAATAAATAACTGTAGCTGCTCAGCAAAACATGTATGTATAGCTAACTACTTTTGTAACCCATTGACCGCTTCATTACTTTTTGACAAATCATGCCCCCATCGCCAATGTCGGCTCCAGGCGACAAAAATCTCAAATCCTGGCGCCTGTGTCACGGAAACTGGATGTCGGCCCTAGCCGACTGTGGCGCTCAAAGGGTTACCCCAACCCCAACCGAAGGTGGATTTTTTTTTGTGTTCTTCCCCAAAGGCTTGCTTTTAATATTGAAAACGTTGGGTTGGTGGTATAAATACCCTTACGAGACATTATACATAAAGAACATTAGAAATGGTTAGGGAGTATCCCGAAAGGGAAGGCTTGAAAGTAAGGACTACAAATTGAAGCTGCTATAATGGATAATGGCTGATCTAAATATAGTTCCATCCATCTAATCTTACTAGTGTTCCAATGTAATATGGTCACGAGGATAATATATCTCAGAAAAACGAAGAACAAAATCTTTACATGCTGGTGACAAGGTGATTACATAAACCTACGGACCCGACAAGGTTATGTTATATTTTTCGTAGAAATTACATACAGTGCTATCAAAAAACTTAATCGAATACATACCTGAACGCAAAGCTACGCGAGATAGCATTTTTATTGTAGAATTTTCTTTTTATTTCTGAAATTTCGACAGTCCCCAAAAAAATCCTCTTTGCGTTAGTGCTGTACCATACCACAGACAAAATGGTTGGGTTGATCGATAGATAACTGACATTAAAATGATGTGTTTGCTTATCGAGATTTGTGCGAGACTGTAGTGCACTGCAGTCGATGAGATTTTTGCCGGTTTTTCGCAGCACTAGTAGTCAAAGTTTATGGTCAGGGACTTTTTGGCGGGAAATCGTAGCAACAGTTTGTCAGTTTTCTTTTATTATCCGAAAAAATAGATATCCTGGTTTTTAATGCATAATATTGATAGTGTATTGTTCAATAAAGTACCATTTAAGTGTCTAATATGTAGGATAATGAAATAAAAGTGTGTAGACTGTGTTTCGAGTGCTCTCAAAAAGTCCATGAAATCTTCATCAAAAGTGCTATCGTTTTGTTGAAGAATAGAGAAAAAGTTAAAGACGACAGAAATTGATAAATGAGAACTCCAATGAAATAGAAAATTTTTTAGAGAAGAGCAAACTACGTAAGAATAGGCTGTATGGCCAGAGAAGCCTTTGCCTTTTCCTTGCAAAAGCAGGAAAGAACCAAACAAAAAAAAAAGTTTATGGTCAGTTCATCATGTCAATGTCATGTGCTGCCTGTCAACAAAGGGAAAGTGGTTAAAGCGGAAAACATTGGGGAAAAATACAGAAAACACGCATTTGTTTACCCATAATTTCCAACAATGGGAATTTTTGCGTCCTGCTGCAAACCTTCAGCATCCGATGTTTTAACGCCAGATGCGGTAAGCACTTCTAAACTTTAATACACTTTTTGGACTCGAAATGTTTTCCGTAATGACTCTAAAAACTTTGTTTACTTATGTACAATACAATTCACAAGTACTTTAACGAATAAACCATTACTGACTCCTCATATGGAACGATAAATATGACAACATTTATCGTGTATTCGCATTTCTCCTCGATTTTGTTCAAGTACCTACTTTAGTCGAAAATAACTTGTTTGGTTTCCGGTTATAGCTATGAAACTACGCGTAATTACATATTTACGTACCTACAAAGTTTACGTGTGAGTTTTGAGTCACGCGTTTACCAATACGGACCTGATAGATCATTCTCACTTTAACTTATTATGTGTTGCAATTTTTCTCCAGAATGACTGATGAAATTTCATAGATAGATAGATAGATAATACATTTATTCCATTTCACGACACATACAATAACAAGAAACAAAATAGTTACATTATAATTACACAAACAAACAAAAAGAAAAGAAACATAATTTTGAACAATAAATAACGGATAAAAAAAACAACACACAAAATAGTAAAAACAAACAATGCGTAATTTTTTAAGTTTTATATAATAAAACAAAGAAGTGCCGTGATCGGAAATGGCTCCGATCTCAGCATGAGCTGCAGTTTCCTGCAACGCTGATTTTCAGTCGGCACCGGTAAGGAACAAAGCCAGTTCATTACTGATGTAATGTTCAATTACTGGATATTCTTGCATACTGTATCTATAAAATAAGTCAGTTTTGATTGCCATTGTTGAAACGTCAGGAGACCAGAAGACGGCAACAAGTGGAGGCGGCAGAGAAGAGACGGGCTGAAGAAGCCGCCCGCGGGGTTAAGGACCCCAGTAAGGTCACACGCATGCAGCAGCGCTCAGAACAGATGGAAAAATTGGAACAGAAACAGAGGCCCAACGATGGACCTGCTTTGAGAGTATGTATATTCCGACTGCCTTGACTTTTGGCTTAGTCAAAAGATAATTAGTGATTTCCCTAGAAACGACTTTTGTAATCTTCATACGAAATAACAAAATGTTGTTTTTTAAATTTAGTATAACAAATACTTGGAAAAATGGTTCAGTATATAGAGAGAACACCCTGTGAAGTTTGCAAGAGTGATATACATATATATTTATTTGTTATTTAAAATTATTATTGTTTTTATTTACAGTGGACGGCAAATTGAAGAAAAAATCTAAACAATGAACTGAAGTCGAGCTTATTACTTAACATCCAAAGCTTTGGATTTCTGCCACATCACTCAGGCCTGCAGCCAATGAGTTCAGACTTTAAAAAATTTCTACTTTTGCATTGAAAGTGATGTCCTTACAAATGGTTTAAGTGTATATAATTTGTAAGTAGTGATACAGGTGAAGAGATTAAAATCATAAAAATGTTACGTACACCAAAGAAAAATCTAAACTGTGTACCCTTTTATATTAAACATAGTAATTACTGGCATCAGAGGCAGTGCGTCTTAGTCCTCAAGAATCAGCAAGGTACTGATGCTCATAAGTCAGCCTTTTGCCTCATACAATAAAATAAGCAGTTTATATAAATAAATGAATGTGTATATTTGTAATGTTCAGTTTTTTCAAATGTTAAGGTATGGTGTTAATTATTTGATTTTGTATTTTCTAAGATATTTTATACATAATTAAAGTCATAATAATATATAGAATGTGGTCCTAGCTCAGTATGAAAGTCCTTCTTTATATAAACTAAAGAAACACATCAATCTTAGTTTCTAGCAACATACAAAACTTGCATTACCTACCTTGTACAAAATAGTACATAAATCTTATAAATGTACTTCTTTATTAATGGATATAATTACAACATACGATAAATACTAAATAAAAAGTGTGGGCAAAATAAAAACACCAGCACTTTCATGTGAACCATAACTGCCTTTGTGGTGTAAAAGCTAGTCCAATCGGTTCGGATCAGGAGGTTGTGGGTTCGATCCCGGCGGGGTCCAGCTTTCTAAGACTTTGTTTTTGAGTCCGCCTTCGTCCAGACTATTTTCTCCGAAAGTATTCTGGTATTAATATAGGATAGCCAGTACCCTATTACGTTGGTGATGACTACCCACAGTTCCGGCATCATCATGTATCATCAGGTGTGATGATGCCTAGTTATGCCTAGCTGATAATGAGAAGACGCGCTGTTAAGATCAATCTTCTTTATTAGTAAAGAACTATGAGTTTTTTAAAGTAGCAAAGACTATACCACTACTTTACAAGTTAGCAACTCTAACTTGTTGACGAGGCTGAGGACTAAATGGTCTTTGGGTAGCATGGTTCAGGGCCGCACACGTTGGTGACCCGAGGTCGCATCAGGAAGTAGCCATTGCTGTTATTGAACTTCCTGGAGAAGCAGGTTTAGCGCAACGCCGCCGCCGCCGCCGCCGGTCTGTTGATGCAAAATGGGCGCATTGGTTGCCCAGTTGCCAAAAATAGCCCGTTCCAATTATTATATTTACAGGCTTTTTAAAAATTTATTTTGATTTAAAATGTGAGTGCGTTTGACTACTCTCATCTGATGGAAAGTGATAATGTAATCGATGGTGGTACACGCAAACTCAAATAATGCCTATTCTCTCTCGCCTGTAGGAATCGGGAAACAAAACGCAGGTAAGGAGTTACATTAATTCGCAGTCCGAATAATAAATAAAGAAGCATCTGGCTCCAAACTAGGATTCCCTGCACTATGGGTACAGGAACCAGAGACTGATATACATACACATTATTTAAATACATACTTATACAGATATAATACACCCAGACACAGAGCAAACAAATCTGCTCATTACAGAAATGTTTGCTCTGGGCGCGAAACGAACCCAGGACTCTCGGATTAGTAATCAGGAGCGCTAACCACTGAGCCACCGAGCCAGTTTTGAAATCAGCTAATGGAAAACCTTTGTATGAAGAGTCGATTACCTAATAGCTTGAATCTGATCAAATCAGTCATTAAAACCACTTTGTATAAGATCTTATAAGCTAAACCAGACTAAACCGGGGCTAAACTATTTAAACCCATGAAATTAGTAAATAAAGTAATTAATTTTTAATAAAAAAATGGACAAGTTTCCCTAAAACCCACTATGGGTTGGCGAAAAAAAAAACTTCCTATTACCCCTGTTTTCTTGTGGACCCACTATCTAAGATCAGCTGAATCGACTTGTTAGAAAAAAAAAATACATTATTGAACTATGGGTACATTGGGACAAGTTGTTCAGTGCCATGAGTAAGGTTAAAATCGTTCAGCTAATTTTGTAAGGCAATTAGGACTTTCTATATCAGTAGCAGATTGGCTTTTAAACTAAGTTCAAACATGCTCTTACCAGTATTATTAGAGGTCCCAGTCAGTTATCGGACTCTGCAACTTTTGATACACCTGTATAAACCACATGTGTGGAGAAACGAGACAAAAGCAGAACGTGCTCGCGTGGGGTCCGAGACGCCACAGAATCACATGTAACTGTCGAATTTTATCATGGAGATGTGATCATATTATCATGAGTCACATGCTGATGGGGTGGGTCAAAAAAGATATTCGTGTAAATTCTACGCCTTAGTATTTTTTACAATATGAACATATTTTAACAAACATTTAAAAAGCGCACAAAACATTTAAAATATTTGTAGAGTTTGTTAAAACAACAGCACTGAAATAAGCTTTTACAACGCACAGTGTTTTTTTGCCCCAAAAAAGTGACATCTTTTTTTTATTTGTTTATTCAGTTAAGCTTTTTATAACAAACGCAAGAGTAAAACTCCCAGTAATCAAATTTGTTTAGTTTATTTTTAAAAAAATCACAAAGTTTTGGTGACCTTCATGGTAAAAATACGGAAATTAATTCATAGGAAAAAAACTGTTCACAACTAAGTATTAATTATTTTACGGATATATAAAGATATTTTAGACGCATACTATCCTCTTTTTACTTTATGAAAAATGTTGGTAATTTCCTCAAAAAAATATATTTTCTGATTTTTTAAATTTATTTATTTTTATTTTTCTAGGCCGAAGTAGAGGTTCTGCCTAGGACAGATTATTATTATTATTATTATTATCGTACGGCCTTTCGAAAGGAAACCTGCGTTATCATAAATTTATATCTAAATTCTGTAGCCAGTCTACAGCCGCCGGACTGAGCTCGTTGAGCTCCATGACTCCGCCTACAAAGCGCCTGGTCGGGCACTCCTCAACAATATGCTCGACTGTTTGTTGCGGTATGATATATACCTAATACTAATATGTATCACCCACAAAATTATTACACTCTACTTCGGCGGAAGTTTAGAAAAAATGGCGAATAAAGGAATTGGAATTGCTCAGTAGACGAAAGTGAACAACTTTCCACAAAAAAATTTTTCAGGAAACGAAAAAAACCGGCTTCTCCATACAAATTATAAACTTAATTGGACAGTTTGTATAGAGAAGCCGATTTTTTTTTCGTTTCCTGAAAAAAAAAAACTTGTGGAAAGTTGTTCAGTTTCGTCTACTGAGCAAGCCCTTAATGTTTTCGGAAACCTGTCCCTTACACCCTGTATAGGTATTTGGAACCATTTTGGAGTTAATTATCTATACAAGTCACCTCGTTTTGAGGACACTTCCTATCGGAATCCTTGGTGTCGACATATGGAGTGAAGTCCAGTTCCGTGGCCATCAAGAGGGTAAGGCTAAATTAGCCTCGAAGAAGCTTGGTGTGCTCAATAGATCGAGACGGTATTTCACTGCGGCCCATCACCTGCAACTTTATAAGGCGCAGGTTCGGCCTCATATGGAATACTGTTCTCATCTCTGGGCAGGGGCACCTCAGTACCAGCTTCTCCCTCTGGACCGCATTCAACGGAGAGCAACTCGAATCGTCGACTGCCAGGATATTTCAGATCGGCTTGACTCCCTGGCGCTGCGTAGAGATGTAGCCTCGCTCTACATTCTCTATCGCTTGTACAATGGGGAGTGCTCCGAGGAATTGTTCGGATTGATCCCTGCCGCCTCTTTTCGCCATCGTTCTATGCGACAATATATTCATCCCCATCACATAGATGGTTGGCAGTCTACAACTGTGCGTTTCACTAGAAACTTTCTGCCTCGTACAACCAAACTGTGGAATGAATTGTCGCCTGCGGTATTTCCGGACCAATACGACTTTCAAACCTTCAAGAAAAGAGCGTACTCCCATATCAAAGGCCGGCAACGCACTTGTGACTCCTCTGGTGTTGCGGGTGTCTATGGGCGGCGCTAATCGCTTACCATCAGGTGATCCATCTGCTCGTTTGCCACCTCTGTCATAAAAAAAAGTGTTTTTCAAACTTTTTTAATACCCGATCCCTTTACAAGTTAAAAAAAATTGTGACCCGCTAGAGCCAAAAACTTATAAAATGTTAGCGATTTGAAATAAAATGATTTAATATTATATCCAAAATATAACCACTTTTTTACAAATTGTTAAAAAATTAACAGATCCAGCCTTCTCACCGAAATATTTTGTATTGCAGTGTAGGACACTTGACTTTTTCCTTTACCCGCGACCCCCTGAGAAACCCGAAAAGCGACCCCCCTGGATGTCGCGACCCACAGGTTAAAAAACATTGATCTATCTAATAATAAAATGATCATTAAATTCGTTTCACAATCGCCCAAAATGTTGCGTAACATACAAAATGAAAACATACAGTCGAATGAGCATTTTTGTTTGGTAAGCCCTTTGGTATTTTGGTATTTTGGCAGTTTTTTTTTATGGTAAGCCCTTTCTCACCTGTTAACTGTAACCCAACGCAATGAGGAACTGGCTATCTACATGCGGGAACACATGAATTAATATTGATGTTTGGCGGTATTGTGGTAGTTAGCCAGGTGGGCTCCGGAAATACGTTACCACCACACAAACCGAATCCTAAAAAGTAGAACCGCCGGGAATCGAACCCGCGACCTAGACAACCTAGAGGTTAATGTTTCAAACTAAAGGGCCATAGGACAACAGTGCTTATCAAGACCAGTCACCTTAACTGCAACTGCAATGTGCATTATACAGGGTGTAATAGAAAGGTGTGATAATACTTCAAGGTTGGCTTTTACCCATCAAACTGAACAACTTTTGTTCTACAACTTTGTTCAAATCGCTAATTTTTTTTTGGACTTTTCATACAAATCGATCAGCTGGCGAACCAAGTTTGTATGAAAAGTCCGAAAATTTCTTTGCGATTTCAACAAAGTTGTAGAACAAAAGTTGTTCAGTTTGATGGGTAAAAGCCAACCTTGAAGTATTATCACACCTTTCTGATACACCCTGTATACTTAAAATAATATTAAAAATAAATATATATTTCGGAACAATCTGGACCGAAACTCAGACCTGTGCTATGGGATTCAGAGACTGCTGTGGTGCTGCTATGTAAGAAAGAAAGAAAAAGAAAGGAGAAAATCCTTTACCTATCAAACAGAATTCGTGGGAAGCAGATATTTTTGTTATTTTCATTTATAATTATTCAAAATGGGTGTTATGACGGAGCTGTGCGCACATGATGAAAATTCACCTACATAATTTTATGTGACAATTTTGTAATATGTAAATCTGTGAACCGCCTCCTGTGTTTACCAGTCTGGAACAGAATCGGTCTAGACCTGAGATTGTCACATGCACTGAGGTGTAAATTAAACAACAACATGTACTTACGTACTTCAAATGATTTTATTTTTAACCGACTTCAAAAAAAGGAGGAGGTTCTCAATTCGTCGGTTTTTTTTTTATGTATGTTCTCCGATTACTCGCAGACGCCTGAACCGATTTGAATAATTCTTTTTTTGTTTAAAAGGGTATACTTTACAGGTGGTCCCATATAAATTTTATCGAAATCGATTCAGCGGTTTTTGAGAAAATCAACAAAAACATAGCAAAATTGGAGTTGTTGCGATTGAAGTCGGTTTTTTTTAACCAATGATTTATAATGTTACTAAATGCTCACTGTTTTTAACGTATTCAGCGTTGTCAATTATAAAAATTATGTAACAGGTGGAAGTACCTACATATTATTATGTCCTACTCCCACCTGTTACATTTTTTTTTAATAAAACCAAGTGTGTTGTAGTAGGTAGTATTTATGCGTACACTATGATAATATTAATAGTAAAACATTATCAGACCGTAGATATTTTTTTGATAATAACTAAAACTTAGTCTAACTCAGTAGAAAGCTCTCAACACGATAAAAACTTGCAGTCTGAGGAAGAATATTAACAAAATTTTGTCTAGTTATGGTTTTTAGAAGTGGTTTTCATTTCAATATTCAGATTTTGTTGTAAGCTCGGTGGCCAGAGGTAGAGACAGTGAAGCAAAAAAGTGTAGCAAAGGTTTTCCAGTAGCGTTTCTGGAACCACATTTCACGATAAGGAGCTTTTTAGCCTCTTTCCGGTAAAATACGTAAACCTACTACCATACCATACATATTCTATCATACGCTGAGTGCTCAATGGCTGTATCGGCGTTTTTTTTTCTTTAGCTATGCAGGATACCAAATATAAGTTTCTCTGTTTTTCACATATCGATTCGGCCAACCCTTAATTCTTCAATTCCTCACAATAGCTCACGAATCAAACACGAATAAGTGTGTGAATTCATAATAATTTTATATGTCTCTGTATGATTATTGCTTATTTCGTTGATGACCTGTAATTTCTTAAAATTACTGAAAATAGCGTAATTGATGCCTCATTATCGTTACACGTTCATTACGGTGTCTCATGGATTCCAAACCTGAATTACCTATACAAAAAATAAACTCGCTGACATCGTATTTCGAGTCCAGTTCTTGTTTGTCCGAGGTTCTAATATACTCCTTTCATACGATTTCCACTATTTTTCATGATATTACGGTTTGCATTCCGTAAAATCCTCCAAAAAACTTTCGATTATGACATTTTTCGGGTTTTCATTAAATAATGCGTACCTATATTCGAGAAATTACAGTGAACGTGATGTTAAGATGATATAAAATAGGTATTTACTGATCAAATATTCAAGTAAATAAATGATAAGCCGATAATTTTGTGCATATATGTATATACGAAAAGTGTGAAACAGAAGGATCGAACGGCGGAACATTCAAGTATTTCAAATGGGTATACACAGTTGGCGGAAACCAATGGCATTTGGCAGTTGGCATTACTTGTGTCGCTTGTGTGTATGCGGTGAATTAACTCAGGCGTATTCAGAAATTAATTTAATATTTTTAGAAGTGCATTTTACGTTTTAAGTTTTCTGTGTTTGGTTTTTCATCGGACGGACCTGTACGGAACCCTTTGGACCATGGCTTTCGGTAAGATTCTTTTTTCATTTTAATTATAATATTTATTTAAGTAGTAACTGTTATCACTGTTGTTAACAACCCATTACGTCCCCACTGCAGGGGCACGGGTCTCTTCCCATAGCTCGGGAAGGTTAGGCCATTCTCCACACACGGGGGCCAAGTCCGGATTGGTGGAGGTTGTGAGGCTAGTGGCCAACCCCAACTTTTATCACTGATCATTGAAATATAAATATTATTTTGTATACTTACAATTACAACTTAGCAAGAAATATGTAAGTATTCAAGGTGCTCTTAAAATATCTTTCAGGGCTCAAACTGGTTACTATTTCCCCAAGAACGCGTAATCATTTTGCAAAACGAATCTCGACTATTCATTCAAAATTGGTTGATAAATAAGATTTAATTTAATAATTCAGCAGTCATAAAAACAAAAGATTTCGGTAGGATGAGTTAACGGCTCCTAATCTATTTTGTTACATCCTGCATACAGAGTGTTAAAAAAGTGTATTTGAAATTTTAAAAGGTTACTCAGAATGAAGTATAGAATGCAGGAAAGTTATTGAAAAAATCCGATCTACAACTGTTTTTTTTTTCAGTTTTAAATACTAAATCTGAATAGTGAATCAAGAATTTCTGTGGGAAACTGAAAAAAGTATTGTAGATAGCATTTTTTCAATATTTTTCCTGTATTCTATACTTGATGTATTATTTCAGAAATGTTTGCTCTGGGTAGAAATTGAAGCCATGCCCTTCGGATCAGTAACTACTGAGCCACCGGGTCAGTCTTACCATGTTTACTCCTGTGATGACAAGCATTTAAAACCAGCGTACCATCAGTGAATTAGCGCGTTTAACATTTAAGGCGACATTGTTCCCGACTCCAGTGTGCGGGTCCTAAACTTGCGAGTATGTTGTGTACGGTTGTACGGTTTTCTCTTGCGTGAATATATATATATCGGTCACCTGATGGAAAGCGATTACCGCCGCCCATAGACACCCGCAACACCAGAGGAGTCACAAGTGCGTTGCCCAACTTTGAAATGGGATGGTGGGAATGGGGGGGGGGGGGGAGGTTGGGCCTGCGGTACCCTCACTCACTCGCCGAAACAAAAATTTATCACGGTTTATCTGAAATATGTAAGATAAAAAAAATTTGCCATCTCTTCTCCTCGTCAATTTGAACACTGACTACTGATCAGAGTCGTGGGTTCGATCCCCACACAGGGCAAACATTTCTGTGATGAGCAGATTTGTTTGCTCTGTATTTGGGGGTATTATATCTATATGTCGCAGGTATATGATAAAATCAGGGATTTGATCAAATTCCTAAGGGATTTGTTCGGATCCCGGGCGATGTTAATACAATAACACGATTTTGTCATTTCCCTAAACAAATCTAGTGACTTGATCAAATCCCTAAATAGATTTAGTGAAACGATAAAAATAAATATTTTATAGTATTTAAAAGGTTTATTCGGTACAACATACATTAAATTACACTAAAATCTTAAAAATCAACACTACCTCGAACTTTACTTATTTTGTACTGAATGAACAAAAACATTTTGAAAAATACACAAACAGACACAGATACAAAAAAACAATGTTGTCATAAAAAACGTTAGGTATACAGTGCCTAATAACAAACTGATATGCTTAAAAAACCGCAGCGAACTTTGGCATCTTAAATTACAACGATCATAAATTTTCTTACAGACATGTACGGTATAGCCGCGCACGTTAGCGGATAGTGACGAACGGCACCGTACAATGGGGTGGTTCAAGGTGGTTCCAACGAAAACAACGTCTTCAAGATGTACTATAGCCGGGAAAGCCGAGGAGCAGGGGTTCTGGCCAGCTTTTCTATTTTTCCACTGTTTTCTTCTGGGAGCTGGTTCGAACTGCACTGTAAAAATTGCACTGTCACACTGGCCCTACGTACCATGCCTCTATTTATATCAAAAAACAGCTGGCCAGCGATCCCTTTTCCTCACCCCCGATTTGCTTTATTTTTGAATAATATAAAAACTATAATAGTTGAGCTTCGCCCCTATTTGGATTCTACAAGAGTACCTATTTTGCTATGTTTTTACATAATCGGTGTCATCCGCATGCGCTCGAGCTCGAAATGGCAGCCGAAAATGCTTGTTCGCTATATTTATACCCCCCGTCCCGCACTTCAGGAGTATAAATATCGCCTGTAACGATTTTTCGCTTTTCAGTCGTCTAGCGAGCGCGCGCGCGTGCGGACCGAACTGGGAATGCTTTATTTATGCTATACAAACTTAAATCTATCTATTATAACTATCTTGTCTAAGATTTAATGCTAAATTTAAAATTTACATACAAATAAAATACCCTATCTATTTGTCTCTACCTAACACATACCGAACTATATCTGTCTATCTCTGTCTATTTTCTAGAAATTTCTTTATTAAAATCCTATCTAAATACCTATAAAAACGCTATAAACTCTATATCTAGTTATTCTACCTATTAGCTTAGACTAGCTAAGTAAAATCTTTATTAAAAATCAACTATCTATCAAATAAAATAACAACAAACTATAAGTAGTATAACGAGTAACGATATAACTATGACGAACTTATCAGCTAGAAACTATGACGTAATTGCTATGACGTATCGTCTCGAACAATTCTCCCGCCGTGCAGCGACGTAGCCCGGTGCGGCGCTGCATTCACGATGGTATGGGAGAGACGATGCGCTGCGTCGGAAGGATCACCAGTCTCTTAGTCGGTCTCCGATGTACTCCTCCTCTGGTTCGGACGTCCACCACTCGAACTGCGCCGTCCTGGCCTGGGTAGGTTGCTGTGACTATCCCCCTCGGCCAGGTGTTCCTCGGTAAGCTGCTGTCCACTATCAGCACGACGTCCCCTTCTTTGATTGGCTGTCCACTTCCTCGGGGCTCCCGCCACTGTTGCAACTCGGGAAGGTACTCGCGGATCCAGCGGGCCCAAAACATGTCTGCGAGGCGCTGTGAGGCCCTCCAGTGAGAGCGGTTGATGAGGTCACTGTCGTCGAACGTACCGGGTGTTGGTACTCGTGCTGATCCGCCGAGGAGAAAGTGGTTTGGTGTGAGAGCTTCGGCGTCTTCTGGTTGGACGGACACGTGCGTGAGGGGGCGGCTGTTGACTGTGTATTCCGCCTCCGCGAGCAGGGTGGTGAGGACTTCTTCGGTCGGGTGGCGTTCCTGGAGCACGGCTGCAAGCGCTATCTTCACTGACTTCACGAGTCGCTCCCATACTCCTCCCATGAACGGAGCTCCTGGCGGGATGAACTTCCACTTGACCGCGCGGATGTTGGCTTCCTCGTTCATGGCTTCTATGTCGGCTCGTCGTAGCTCTGCATCTGCCCCATGGAAGTTCGTGCCGTTGTCCGAAAAGACGATGGTAGGGCAGCCGCGGTCTGTGTGGCCTCTGGCGCCGACCTTCTTCGCCACTTCTGAGTCTATGAGTGTCACTGTTGATCCGTCGTCCAAGAGAGCGTAGGTATCTGTGTAGCTCTCTGCACCAGACACTCTGACTGGAACTATCTTCAGGTAGGTATGGGTCTTCCTGTTCTCGAATGTGGAAGCGACCTTCTCTGTTTCTGTATTCTTTTCTCGCTTGAAATGCAGCAACGGGTGGTGGCTTCTGATGCATCCATCTCTGTTGCATGTCCTATACTCGCACTTGTGTGACATGCTCTTGTAGCGCAGACACCTGTAGCATAGCTTGTGTTCTCTTGCTGTTGCCCATCGATCATCTGTTGAGGCTTGCAGGAACTTCTCGCATTTGACAGGCGCGTGACCAGGTTGCTTGCATATGAGACACGGTCTTTCTTCTGTCTTCTTACCGCCTTCTATCTTCTGTGTCAGATGGGAACGCTGTCTTCTGAATGGCGGTACACTGTCTTCCGTTCCTATTGGCTCTGGAGCTGCGTATCTTGCGCATCTTCTCGATTCTATTTCTATAAAATCGCAGAACAGGAGAAGTTCAGGTTCGTCCTTCCTCTTCTCTGTGTTTTCTATGTTCTCAGCGAAGTCGAACCAACGATATTTGGTAGTTGATGGAAGCTTCTCCACTATATTCTTGATTATCTCTGGACTGTAGAGGTATCGGTCCTTCCCCAATAACTGTAGAGTAGCGACGCTGTTGACGATCTTGTTGGCGAAGAGGCATATATCCCTCGGGGAGTCGCTCGTTCTAGGATGGTTGCGTAGCTTTTCTAGCTCGGCGATTGCTATGGCATCGGGGCGGCCGAATCGATCTTCGAGTGTCTTCATGATGACAGCCGATGAAGAGTTTGCTATAAGTAGACTGGCCATAGCTTCTTTCACTTTTCCTTTGAGAGCTCTTCTTAACCTGGCTGAGTTCTCTGCTGCGGTCAGGTGACTCTCCGTTTCTATATATGCTGAACGGAAGGCGAGCCAGTCGCTGTAGGCTCCGTTGAAAACTGGTAGCTCCCCCAGGTACTTCGAACTTCTGTGCTGTGCTGTACTATGAATCGCTGTGGTGATGGCTGAGGTGAGCTGTGCTATTTCGCTCGGCGCCGACTGCTTCTGTACTGTATATTCGGGTGCGGGCGGCGCGGCGACATTCCAACGTGCTTCTGTATTGCGTGCTTCTATATGACGTGCTTCTGTATCCTTGGACAGCTTCAGGACCGGCGGTGGTACGATCTTCTGTGCTATATTCTTCGCCGATGGCTGCTGGATTTCTTCTATGCGAACTTCGGGTGCTACGTGCTGTTGCTGTTGCTGTTTGTCGCGTGGTGTAGACTGTAGCGGGGCCTGAGGCGCTATATGGAAGGCTCCCGCCGGTAAGGAAGACGATGGAGGCTGTACCTTTGGTGCTATCTGTGGGTCCTCCACCGTGCGCTGTGTTTCCAACCACGACGTAACTCTATCTTCTGCACCCTGTGATACGACGGTACTGCCGTCTTCTTCTTCCTCGGATTCCGCTTCTATTAGTTTCATCTGTGCGACGGCGAGTTCCAACTTCCGTCGCGCTACCTCTTCCATGGCGCGCGCAAGCCGCTTCGATTTGTTATTCTTACTGGACACGCTCTTCGTTCTCTTCTGTTCTGTCGGCGTGGCATGTTGCTGTACGGGCACGGACGGCGACTTCGGCGGGTCTTCATGGCGTAGCGGGAACATACTGTCAGGTGCGGGATCCTCTGGAACTATGCGATCTTCTATATTCTCGGCCGGCCGCTCTGTGGTTTCTTCTATATTCTGTACCGGCGGCGGCGCTTTCCCGGACTGCGAGCGGGTAACGGGCATCTTGAAGGCGAAACGAACGACGAAAACACAGGTAGGAACCGTAGAAACTGTAGTACTATAAAATCCGGCTCGAAGGACCAAAACTTTGTACGGTATAGCCGCGCACGTTAGCGGATAGTGACGAACGGCACCGTACAATGGGGTGGTTCAAGGTGGTTCCAACGAAAACAACGTCTTCAAGATGTACTATAGCCGGGAAAGCCGAGGAGCAGGGGTTCTGGCCAGCTTTTCTATTTTTCCACTGTTTTCTTCTGGGAGCTGGTTCGAACTGCACTGTAAAAATTGCACTGTCACACTGGCCCTACGTACCATGCCTCTATTTATATCAAAAAACAGCTGGCCAGCGATCCCTTTTCCTCACCCCCGATTTGCTTTATTTTTGAATAATATAAAAACTATAATAGTTGAGCTTCGCCCCTATTTGGATTCTACAAGAGTACCTATTTTGCTATGTTTTTACATAATCGGTGTCATCCGCATGCGCTCGAGCTCGAAATGGCAGCCGAAAATGCTTGTTCACTATATTTATACCCCCCGTCCCGCACTTCAGGAGTATAAATATCGCCTGTAACGATTTTTCGCTTTTCAGTCGTCTAGCGAGCGCGCGCGCGTGCGGACCGAACTGGGAATGCTTTATTTATGCTATACAAACTTAAATCTATCTATTATAACTATCTTGTCTAAGATTTAATGCTAAATTTAAAATTTACATACAAATAAAACACCCTATCTATTTGTCTCTACCTAACACATACCGAACTATATCTGTCTATCTCTGTCTATTTTCTAGAAATTTCTTTATTAAAATCCTATCTAAATACCTATAAAAACGCTATAAACTCTATATCTAGTTATTCTACCTATTAGCTTAGACTAGCTAAGTAAAATCTTTATTAAAAATCAACTATCTATCAAATAAAATAACAACAAACTATAAGTAGTATAACGAGTAACGATATAACTATGACGAACTTATCAGCTAGAAACTATGACGTAATTGCTATGACGTATCGTCTCGAACAGACACATAATTATTCTGTAGTGTTGGACAGGTTTATATATACATACATTTAAATCTGTCTTAAAATAATTTTTGTCATTTCACTGAACAAATCTACAGATTTGATCAAATCGCTAGATTTCTTTAGGGAAACGCCAAAATCGTCTTTTTATTGTAACATCCTCGGAATTTGATCAAATCCCTGATTTTATCATATTCCTGCGACATATTATGTATTATAATTGTATGTATTTAAATGTATATGAATAGAATAGAATATTTTTATATCCCGGATATTTATTTAATTTGTAAAAAACTGAACTTCAAATATTACTGAGTTCACGATAACGTTCAATCTATGTTCGTTGGAAGCATTATTCTGGCATTCATTAATGTCTTGAATTTTTGCATCAACAACCGGATTGTACACAAAATTCAGATTGTACACAATTAACTCAGTAAGAAAGATAAAAAAACGCTGTAACAATTTGTTTGACGACTTTGCCACAAAATACACAGATACAGAAGGTCCGCTCAATGTGCTCACTAAAATCCTAAGCATATACATATGGTTCATTCCAATCAAAAAAAAGCAAAAGGTAAACAAACATAGTATGCAGATGACATTGACATGTGTCAGTTCCATAGTAAGTTTGTTTACGTTTTGCTTTTTTTTGATTGGAATGAAGTATACTTATAGACGTATACGGTCATTGTAGGCAAGGTCACTATACTGTGCGATCGTGACCTTGTCTCAAACGACCGTATATTTCTATAAGCATGTATATGTTTACGATTTTAGTGGTTTGTATTGAGCGGACCTTCTGTGTTTATTTTGTGACTTTGCCCTCTGCTCTTATGAGGGCAGTCTGTAAACTTTACATAATATCTTAGAAGAAGGAATCTTTTTTTTTATATTTTTTTATGGCAGAGGTGGCAAACGAGCAGACGGATCACCTGATGGTAAGCGATTACCGCCGCCCATAGACACCCGCAACACCAGAGGAGTCACAAGTGCATTGCCGGCCTTTGATATGGGAGTACGCTCTTTTCTTGAAGGTTTGAATGTCGTATCGGTCCGCAAAAATATGGTGTGGGTAGTACATAGTGAGAAGCGGTCGTGGCTCAGTGCGGTTTGCGTGGTCGCATCGATCACGCAGGTTAACTGACTACAGACACGGTCATAACCTCGATGAGTTTGATGTTAGTGGCATTTAACTCGACCGTTTCCGTGCTTCGCAAGGCACGTTAAGCCGTTGGTGCCGGCTGCTATCGCTAAGTGGTAGTCGTAAAGCCATTTCGGAGGCCTTATAGGCGGCTTGAATCTTCTGACTTTCCTCTGACTCCTGGTTGTCCACTAGCCCCACAACCTCCACCAATCCGGCTTTGCCCCCGTGTGTGGAGTATGACCTAAACTTCCCTATTTTGGGAAGAGACCCGTGCCCCTGCCTTGGGGACGATATGGGTTGTTAACAACAGGTAGTACTGCTCACTTTTCGATTGGTCATTCTTTTGTATACCTAATACGTAATTCCTACCGCTCGGAACTCGTATACCCGCCGTTTCGGGAAGTGTTTGCGGAGTGAGAAGAAATGACGCGACGACGGGTCAAAAGAAATTCCTTCCAAAACATTATTTTAATAAAAGTTCTTATATTTTATTAATAAATAAAACTACGATTCCCTGTATTATGAGAACCAGAGACTTATACAACATACAAATAAACGTTTAAATACATACATACTAACCTAACCTAAGTTTGTAATACACCCAGACACAGAGCAAACAAATCTGCTCATCACAGAAATGTTTGCCCTGGGTGGGCTCGAACACACGACTCTCGGAACAGTAGCCAGGAGCACTAACCACTGAGCCACCGAGTCAGTCATCAAGTATTACATTCTAAGTCAAGAGTTGAATAATGAATAAAGGTTAATTAGTAAAGGGTAGAACCTTCTAGAAGCTTTTAACGTGGGTTCGTCTTTACATTATCACCCCGTGTTGTGTGGGCAGATTCGAACAAAGGTGATGAAATAACAAAGATCGTCGTGTCAATACTTTGTTACTATATTTAGTTCCAGCCCCGGATAGGGCATTGATGCCGGTCGTCCTATCTCTAAGGACAAGGGACTCGGAGGGGGTGGTCTCCTGAAAACACCGCCATTACCTACGCCTTTAAATGCACCTTTGTAACAGCGGTAGTGATAACTGAGTAGTGTATGAGCGAATAAGCTATATTTGTTAGATTTCAGGAGGAAAAGGGATGCTATGCGCATAATTTGAGTATGGCGGTAACAAATTTAGTTTTTTTGTACTTAGTCTAAACAACTCAGAATCTTTTACGGAATTTTAAGATCTTTGGAATCTCCTGTACTTGTTGAAAAATTATAATTAAAAACATAATTATTATGTAGTCCGCCATTGTATATTACTCCTGTTAAAGTTTTATACATATTTTATTTTATCAATAAAGAGTTTACAAACAAACAAACAATTATTTTGTTTTACATCCCAACATAGATTTATTATTATTCAAAATCAATAAATTAATCTACTGGTGACGATGCATAGCTATGAGGTAACTTCTTGGGATTTCAAACATTTTTTAGACCAAAATGTTGTTATTGAGAGATGATAATTACATACAAAGTTAATTAAATATGGGTGAAGGTAATATAAGAGTTTTAAAAAGTTACTTAAATGACTAGTATTATAGTCGTCTACCCTATTTTGCGTCCTGAGAAAATCAAATGTAGTTACTATTTTTAAAGACTACTAATATTACATATTTTATAGTTCACAAATAACAAAAAATAGAAAAATAATTATGTTTACATCAGTAGGGTTCGATACCGGACACGTGAAAGAGCCTGTTAATAAGTTCACATAATGGCCACTGCGAAAGGACTGCGAGTGATAACAAATGACTTACATATTTAAAATTAAACGTTCGTTAGCGTTTAAAAAAGATTGGATTCTTCACGAAATATCGCAATACGGTTTATCACGATATTGATAGTGGTAAACTATGTCATTTGGAGCATATAGGACCGTATTTTGACTACTAAGGAGAGTTGTATCTCGTTGTCTCTATGTTTCGCTAGTGGTTATCAGACACGCAGGTGTATGATCCACATCGCCGCCGACTAGACCATCGACAACCTGTGCCGCGCTTTTTTTTTATAATAATTTCGAAAGTGTAAAAAAAGAGATCGTGTACTAGAGGAAAATCTTTTTGTTTGATTTATTGTTAAATCTTCAAGATGCAGGAAGAACAACAAGAGTTATTACAGCACACTGATGGTAAGTTGATAAAGTTTGCTAGAACCAAATCAAACTTTATTTAATTAAAAAATAAATGTATAAAGTTTAATATAAAATTCATATTATTAGCAAAATCATTTTTCTAAATTGTATAGGAATATTGAAGCGAATATAATATTACCTACGTGTATATTTTTATGAAGCTACATCAGATTTTAAAAAGTTACTGAAACATGAATTTTTTTTATCATAAATTGAATCATAATCATAATTTATGTATGATAGATCATCACGACTAGTACATCCTGAAATACCTACACTGCCGGAACGACACGATTATGGCTCTGAGAAATAATTTAAAGTATGTAATAAATAAGTTTTTTTATTCGCAATAAATAGGCACGACTTGGAAATTCTAGCTCCCTCAGCAACATTTTTTGTAGTTTACCATCGGTACATGGCGGTGATTCGCTATTCTATAAAAATAAACAGCGAATTATGAGTGAAAGGATGTAAAAGTCCGAAACAGATATATAATTTTATTTTATATAATAGCAAAATAAATTGAATTTGTCTTTGTAGCCTCATAAAAATGTCTTTTTTAGCACAAAACTGGGGATGAATACAGGTAACGCACCACTATACAAATATAATAATTATGTAACAAGATCTCATAAAATGCAACTGTAACTCGTGCGTAAAATTAACGTTGAATTTGAACGAAATATCGTATTACATAACAAGCTATATAGAAGTAAAAACGTGAAAGAAAAAGTTTGCTTTAGGATAACCAATTAACAACATTTCGTATTTTTAATCCCCAATTTTAGAGTGTTTTTTTGTGTAGAAAATGTAAAAATAAAACATATATTGTGGATTAAAAAATTAATATCTAGACGGACTATTGATTTTGACGAGTTGTCGACTATTCGGCTATGCCGATAATAAGGATTTTACCACTGCTTTCATCTGTCTATTATTTTGATTTGTTTTCTCCGTGCGAATTTTCTTTTGTCGTTTCGATTTTGTATTATAAATATGTCATTACGAATTTTGTTTACAGGTATTTGCATTTTTTTTAGATTGTACATTTTTATTTATAAGCCAACCACAGAGACTGTGAACGTAGCTTTCCATGATCATCAAAGACGTCCACTGCTGGTCAAATATACTTTAAAAAATCAGAAAAATGTTATTTTTCACTGAAAATAGGCCTGAAAGCAGTTCACTGACTGATTCACCGAAGCCGTCATTGATTAAGCGAGCATTTGAAATGAAATGAAAATATATTCGAAGTAGGTAGCAGTGTATACTTTTCGAACGTTATTCTTTTATCTACCTAATACGAGGTTCCTACCACTCGGAACTCGTATACCCACCGTTTCGGGAAGTGTTTGCGGAGTGAGAAGAAACGGCGGGCCCTAAAGAAACTCCCTCCAACACATTTTTTGAAAGAAGTCTTATATTCTATTACATCTTAATGCTAGATCAATAAATGAATTATACAATGTCATGTCTGTAAATAAAATATAAAAAAATAAGAATAAAGAAAGAAAGGATTCAAAAGAGATAAAAATAAAAGTTATTTGTAGCTAATGACTAATAATTTCAAAAAACCATTGACAAGAGCAGGCCAGTTCATACGGACAGCACCCGATCACGAGTATAACGCGAGAGTCAGCCATCGCTCCCCTCAACCATATTTGAGGGAAGGGAACGACCCGGCTCCCGATACGCCACTTATTTTATAGGTACTATAACAAAGCCACTAAAAGTCCGGCTTGTTAGAACCCTTGTTTTCCCCATACTCCTGTACGGCGCTGAGACGTAGACACTAAGAGAAACAGAAAGAAAACGCATAGACGCTCTTGAGATGTGGTGCTGGAGAAGAATGCTCGGAGTTTTGTACGAATCAGTCTATACTCCAAGAACTCGGCATTAAGAAACGTCTGTCATGCGTTGTACAGTCACGTATTCTGACTTTCTTCGGACACATATCTCGGCGTGGAGATAGATCCATTGAGCGCTTGGTTGTTCAGGGCAAAATCGAGGGCCCCAGAGCACGCTACAGGTCCCCCATGCGCTGGACAGATCGGATCAAGTCCGCGCTGGGAGTTTCCCTAAATGAATGCACCAGGAGAGCTGCTCTGCGAGAGGAGTGGCGACGTGTTGTTCGACGGGCCACTAAAACTACGACGTGATCACCACGACCACTTTGCCAAGAGTTAACCAATAATGACCACGCTGAATACGTTAAAAACAACCGACTTCAATCGCAACAACTCCAATTTCGCTATGTTTTTGTTGATTTTCTCAAAAACCGCTGAATGGATTTCGATAAAATTTATATGGGACTACCTGTGAAGTATACCCTTTTAAACAAAAAAAGAATTTTCGAAATCGGTTCAGGCGTCTTCGAGTAATCGGTGAACTTACATAAAAAAATAAAAAAAAAGATTCCGACGAATTGAGAACCTCCTCCTTTTTTTGAAGTCGGTTGACAAAGAAGAAGATAACAAGCATACACTTAAACTAACACAACTAACAAGCTTACATGTAGCTTTTTTGGTGTTACTTATAGAGTGTCCATTAAATAAAACACTTTTTCTATGATCTCTGTATTTGATTGATCTATTTTAATTAATGTACTTATAACATGTAAATATTATACAATGTTAATATACTTACCTATAGTTACTAAGCAACCTATTCCCAATTGGCAAAAAAAATGTGTACACATCCCATAAATTGGCGGATCAGTTGATCAATTAGTATGAGGAACCCAAATTTTTTTATTGCGAATCCGGGAGTTGACTGCATGAAGAATAAATTACGATACCTATATTATTGACTCAATAGCTCTTTAATTGAAATTGTTGAAAAACTGAATCACTTTAATTTTCATTACATTTTCAGTTTTCAATTTATAAGAATTTCTTAATTAGTATGCAAACTACTATATTGAACAATGACGTCATCGTTCAAAATTTCAAAGATTTTTAGAACAAAATGCCGTTTTTGACATTTGATAAAAAGTAACTGAAATGACTAGCAGTTTTCAGTTTCGTGACTAGAAACCGTAGTGAACTTTTTTCAAGTACCTACATATGTATTACATGTATGAGATCTTTGATTCCACTGACTGACTCGGTGGCTCAGTGGTTAGCGATCCTGACTACTGATCCGAGAGTCGTGGGTTCGATCCCCACCCAGGGCAAACATTTCTATGATGAGCAGATTTGTTTGCTCTGTGTCTGGGTGTATTATATCTATATATGTATGTATTTAAATGTATATGTGTATGTATATCAGTCTCTTGTTCCCATAGTACAGGGAATCCTTCCTAGTTTAGGGCCAGATGACCGTGTGTGATTTGTCCCAGATATTTATTTATTTATTTATTACAGTGCGTCGCCGGCTGAAGGCATGGCTGTTCTCCGTGAACTATTCCCATAAATTCCTAAGGAGTATCGCCCTGAGCGTCATCTTCACGGCCTACTCCATCATCCTTGCTGCCGTCATCCTGGTCAGAGAGTCCATCCAGAGGGAGGAGTTGCCATGGTTTACGATGGGTAAGGAAAACTAGCGAGGTAATCCATTTTTTAACTATTCGATAGCTATTCAACGCGGCAGTGCGGCTAACTTCATGTACACTTTTGGTCCGGGAACGTGGGGACGGGTCTGAGTAAGGTCCCATTTACAGGACCTGTTTATTTGTATTTGTATATGTTGAAATTGTTAAATTTTAATGCGTGATAATATTCTATTTCATAACATAAAACAATAACATATTAGGTAACTATAAAAACAATTCAATAATTACTTATAATAAATAGAATAACATAAACAACAATAAATATTTTTTTTTTTAAAGGAGCAGTGTCGATCTAATGCTCTAATATATTAAAATAGATCCTAAACCATATTTTGTGTTTCAGCTTGTAAAAGCTTCATTAGGAGCGGCTTAGACATTTCCAAGAAAATGAATTCTAAAGAAGACACTTATTAATAAGAATTTAGATAAAAAAATCACCTAGAGGCATCGTAATTAAAATGTGTTATTTAAATGTTTTGATATATACCGTCTTGGTTTTTTTAAGAATAAATAAATAAATGTGTCTCAGCCTAGATACCCAGGGATCTGAAAAGTAAATCTTGGCCACGGTACCATTGAGTGAGTTTTAAGGAACTTACAAAAATGTACATAGTAATTGCATAAAAATCTTGAGGAAACCTGCACATGTGTCGAACCGTGGGAAAGCTATGCTTTGGCACGAATGGGCGGGCTCCACCGGAGTGATACCACGGCCTCACAGAAGAAAGAGAAATAGTGAGTGAGGGTACCGGAGGCCCAAACACCCCCCCCCCCCAATTCCCCCCATCCCGCCATCCCATTTCAAAAGTCGGCAACGCACTTGTGATTCCTCCGGTGTTGCGGGTGTCCATGGGCGGCGGTAATCGCTTACCATCAGGTGATCCGTCTGCTCGTTTGCCACCTATCACATAAAAAAAAGAAGAAAAAAAAACTACTAGATACATTTAAATCCCCTACACGTGATTGTGCAGTTAATACTTAGTGCCGCAACGAGCAATCGCTTCCATTCCTTGAGACAGGGTCGTTAATTTTGCTCCAACATATTTATCTATTTTTCCTCGCCTCTGTCACTCGATCTGCTTAAGTGATCTCAGTGTTATAAACTAGCTCCAAATCAAAATTTGTTTATTCGAAGTCATTTTTAGTCTACCTAATACGTACGAGGTTCCAACCACTTGGAGATTCCGAGGTTCCTACCTCGCTCGGTTGCGATATGTAATGTCACTCATGACCACTGTTGATGCTAAGTCTACACGACGCAATCGTCAAATAGTGTTTAGTATTCTTTGTTAGAACTTCCGTGTACGTTACGCGCCTTTGGACGATGCCTGCCATATTATATAATATAGTACCTACTATTTAATTAGGTGACGTCGCGGATCATACGGCTACGACATCGTCGTTACTTTATTCGGGAAGTCTTATCTTCATTGTTGCACGGACGCTTTTAATATAAATGATATTCCATTATGGTCCTTCTGAAATATCTAAAAACATCAATCATGAAACAGGTAAAAGAGCCATTTATTAAATAGAAGAACAAAAAGATTTCTCAAAACAAATGATTTATAATATACCTACTATGTAAAGTCCAAAATTTTGTTTGAAACAGAGTAAGATAACATTTTATTAAGTACGTATTTTATTTTAGATACCACATTTTAATTTCTTTCTTTTTAACATATCTATGACACTGCTCATTGAACCCCGTTTGGGACATGTAATAATCATAATGTACTTTATTGTAGCTAAATAAATGGTCTATTTGCAAAAAAATTGGGTCATACAAAATTGGCCAGTCAGCTGATCAATTTAGCACGATAATTCCAGTTCTTTTCTTATTCACCATTGTTCTTTATTCGTTTTCACATGATCATATCAAAAAGGCCGCATATCCAAAATTAAAGTCTCCGTGCTTATTCCAGACGTGATAATCATGGCGGTGTCTTTCCTGGAGACGGTGGTGGCGCCCGTTGTCGCGTGGGTGGGCTGGTGGCGCCGCCGGACCGCCATGATCCTCTGGCTAGTGCCCACCGCCATCGTCGTCTTCACTTTCTTCGTCTTGCCATCGGTAACACCTTCCAACGCTACTGGTAAGTTTTCAGTTATAGGCTAATCCTCAGACTTAAAAAGTCTTTATTATGGGATACACTTAATAACTTTAAAAAAGTAGCCGCTAAATCATAGATATAATTTATGAAATAAAGACTCTTTAGTTTGAGCGCTTAATAAATCGTGATTCGTCTGGGTGCAAAGAGATTCTAATGAATTAATTTCTTCTTTTTTCAATGTAGCTTGTATGTTCGCCTTTCAGTGATTTCGTGGCGTCTTTTTAAAGTCATTTACTTTACTGCGCTCATGATCATGAGTTAAGAGATTGCAAACATGGTCACACTACTCGTATTATGGGTAGAAATTTCGTGTCGATCAAACCTACTGGTACCGCACATGAAGACGTTAGGTGCTATCTTGCAGTTTGAAAGCCGAAATAGTTTGAGCTTATGAAATGTAGGCTTTTTTAGCCTGAGGTTTAAGCATGTTTTCTATTATCGCAATAAGCCGCATAATTGTCAACCAATATTTTTTCAGAGTTTTGCACTCAAGCATCAACTATGTCGCCAACGCCAAATGGCGGGATAGCTTTAGTTCGCCTTGTCCTACTCGTGGGCATGTCTGTTGTCGTCTCTCTCACAATGATCGCCATCCTTTGCCACATCATCGGCTATATGGCTGAACACAATTTGGAGGGGCTCATGACACCTTTTGGTGAGTTATCCTAAAGATTAGTTTATTTTATGCAGATATCCAAAAATGTTAGGATAATAAATTCTTCTTTACTTAGGTAAGTAGTAACATTATAAATGCGTAAGTGATTGACAAACACAAGTTTGTCTTGTAGTGGACGGCCTACAATGCCAATTCGACGGAAGACCCGCAAATCCATGTACAATTAATTAATATTTTTAAAATCTCTTTTTTGAGGTTTGATATGAGTATATTAAAAGATATTTGGCGTATGTTTTACAAAAAATTACTAAGCCGTCTCCTACCCGGAGGAGTCTAACTTGGTATGTTTTGAAAATATTTCTTGGATTTTTTTTAAACAGATGGCCGAAAGGTAATAGTGTAGTATATTTTTAGAACCGGCTCATGAAGCCCTTTCATTTGATATCACACAGGATAGGTTTCTAAAAAAAACCCATACAAAAAATTCATGACGTCGTAACTCCCAAAATAACCCCCTTAGGGGGGATTTTTAAGAACTACCGCTCAAAATGATTGTATTAACCTTAAGTACCCGTGTACCAAACGACATCGGCAGCCCTGTAAATCGATTTGCGGTTTTTTTTATCGTAGCTCGACCACTTTTGCTTTCACATCATGTTTTTTTGTACAGAAAGCTGAAGGAGTGGGAAGTGACAAAGATATCTCCTGTAAATATATCGAATTCCTTTGGAAATTACACAGGGATTATCTACACCTTTTTTTTACACCGCGTTTATGTCGACCGACCTGCCCGCTTGTCCTCGTAACTCTTGAAAATAATTGCTAGCCGATTTCGTGTTTTTGTTCCACTTCTTGAGTTCCATTCCTATAGAAAACTGAATATTGTGCAATATTTTGGTGAAAAATAAAAGATTGATGTACCACACTAGCCACTACTAAGGTGTGTTCGTGTGTTTCCTATCTGCTCAACAACGGCTGATATCAGATGCCCTTAGATATGAAACTGATGTTCCATTCGATGTGTCAGTGTGCCACTGTTACGCAGTGATAAGGGAGTTTCTACAAGGACATGTACAGAATGATATAAAAATTGCGTTTGAAACTTTAAGGGGTTACTCAGAATCAAGTATAGAATTCAGTATATAAAATTGTTCATACATATACAAATTCCAATAATAAATCTGAATAGTGAATCAAGAATATGTATGGCAAACTGAAAAAAGTAATTGTACTTCGGATTTTTTCAATTTTTTCCTGTATTCTCTACTTGATTGTGTCAGTAACGCCTTAAAATTTCAAACGCACTTTTTAACACCCTGTATAACCATATATTTATACTCGATTTTAATGTCAACTTCTAAAACTAACATTTTAACATTTATTACTTCATCAAGACACCATTAATGGTATGTCTGCAAAACCAAAGAATTTTAAGATAAAACGGTACAAAATATACCTCTCAAGCAAATCGAAAAATCGAGAAGGTTACACAGCCAAAACCGAATAGATCCCTTGTGATGCTATTACCACAGATTAGATAATAGTACCATTCATTACTAATCGATTAAACAGAAAAGTTTATCAATTTTTTTCATAAAACTACATGGACTTTAGCTTCAAAAATGTTGGCACAATACAAATATTTCGGTATAAATGAAAAATAAGCTTAAAAAATAGTAGTTTTGGTGGTTGCGCTGCTTGCGGCCGTTTTACTTGAATGGGTGTTTTCGCCGACACGACACTCCTCTAACCCCGTAAACACGACACTTACAGTAAAGAGACATTTACAGCCTTTTCCCTTTAAAGGTGGTTAGCGATCAGACATCGATATTGACTTGTCAATAGTTCCGAGAACCCAGCATTTATTTTCCCCTGATTTCGCCCTGATCCTTAGTGATAAGTTAACAATGATAACTTCGTGGTATGATGATAAATGTAATGGTTTAAAAGGGCATGTAATTCTTATCGGTTTTGCAATTAAGAGCGATTAAACGATTATTATGAGTGAACGGTTTTTTTGATTGTACGGTTAGAGTTATAATCTAATGACGCTTAGCATTTAACATTACAAAACTACATATAATAGGTATTTTGTATCCACTTTGTGTTGTCCATGTTTTTGTTTAATAATAACACATAGTTTGTAAAATATTGTTGACTGCAACTTGTTTCGAGAAAAATGAATCAGCAATAATATCTAAGAATTATCTAAAATTACAGTTAAGTATAAAAACTACAGACAAAAAGTAAACAAACTACATAAAAGATTAGGTATAATCTTTTATTTTTAACGAAAATAAGCACACTTTTCGGTAATTAATCAAATTACTGAACAACTTAAATAATAGAGAATCATACGGCTGTCATAGTTTTCTGGGAATTATTTATAAAGGTTTGCATAGCAAATACTCATTTACTAGCTTTTTATCACACAAAAATGAAAAGCACGTCCAAAGTCAAAACTTTGAGCAGTCCTTATTTGTATGAGGTTTTTTATAAGTGAATACAAGAAATAAAAAAAGGATCTAAGTTCCAAAATTTTCGTTTCGTTTTGTGTTTCTTTATCATGTAGTATGTAGCCAGTAACCTAAAAATAGGGTCTACGCAACGAGCGTTGTTACTTGCTTGGTATTTACAGATCTAAGGAGCGTTGAGCGTTCTCGTTTCGTTTTCTCGTTTATTTGAAACACAAATTCCTCAACTTTTTGGTTCTGGTACTTAGAGCTTTTTTTTATTTCTGGTATTCAAGTATCGTAATTCAACTTATTATTAGGTACCTGTAACTATAAAAGTATCATTTGCGTGTAGTTAACCGAATTCTCAATAACATTCAGGTGTCCTCGTGCTGGCGCGTGTGGTGGGGTTTCAAATGTGCTCCAGGTTAATGGAGGGTGGAGTGCATGCTACTATCCTGGTTATTCTGGTCTGCGTATCAGTGATAGTCCACCAGCTCCAGCTTATCAAGGTCCCGGAGACAGCGCCCCCGGCGGAAGGGACCATAGCACCACATAAGGAGGGCAGAGGTAAGTTATACTCCCCGCATTAAGAAAGAAAGCAGCAAAATATCGGGTGATTATAAAATGTCTGGCAATATTTTAACTGTGGCTTCTAATAGTTCTAATCATCAAACTGAACAACTTTCCCTAAGAAAGTTATGGTCAAAAAGCAAAAAAAAATAGGACTTCCCATACAAATTTCATCAACCATGACGGGCCCAAAACTTTTTTGGTTTTTCTTGGGGAAAGTTGTTCAGTTTGATGAGTAGAAACCACAGTTAAAATATTGCCAAACATTTTTTATCACCCTGTATATGGAGTTTCCGCATACTTTGCGGCTTATGAAGACAGTATATTGGTCATACAAATACACGTCATAAAATTCTCCTGGCGATTTTTTTCTGAGACCGGTTCTCTCTCGCTTTTGAATGGCAAGGGATGAGAATGACTGTAAAGTGTAGTGTAGTGTATGTAACTGATGTACAGTCAAAGACAAAAATATGTATATGCAACACAGTTTTCATAAAATGTCATCTTAGATTATGGAATCATCTGACATGAAGTTCATTTGTACATATTGTGTGTTTGTATGTACGTACATGTCATTGAACAGTATCGTAATGTTATAAGAGGGAAGACGAGGTAGAGAAAGGCCAAGCGAAACCACATAAAACAAATGAAGAATGTGACGACACTGGCTGAGGATAGGAAGAGTTGATTTGTCCACAAACAGGAGCGAAGATCTCAACCTTCTCTTTAAAACAAGCGACACACTCAGTTGCGAAAAAGATATTGTTATAAATTCTATTGTAACTAGATAACAGCGGTGTGATCTGCTTCGAGGCAGGCGGCTTTATCCGGATGAAAGACAATAGTCTTAACTATCAATGAAATGAAATAATATTTATTCGAAGTAGGTATCTCTGTACACTTTTCGAACGTCATATTTTTTCTACCTAATACGAAGTTCCTACCACTCGGAACTCGTATACCCAACGTTTCGGGAAGTGTTTGCGGAAAACATAAACATATCTAAGGTAATACAATAATTGTAATGCGAGGGTTGTATCCAACAGACTTACTGACCAGCATCGGTCGCGTGCTGTCCAACAAGGTGGCGATGACAATGATGCTCGCTATGGCGTTAAACGCTGCCGCATTGTGGGGCTTTTCTTATTACGAACGTGACTTTATCAAGGTATTCTGAGCTGGCAATACTTTATTATTATTGTAGAACTGGCTAGCTGCATAAGTTTAAACAAGTTTTTAGTGACTTCTAAAAGCAAAGCGATTTGGATATAAGTCGCTTTTATATTCTAAATTTTCACCCAAAGTGCATTAAATGTAACCTACTCCATACAAAAATTCGTAGATTGACTGGACTATGCTGGCGCATGCTGTGCACGCTATGCACGTTGTGTTAGCTTAGCTTTCTTTAAAAATGGTAGTGACAACCTCAGATTAAATTGAAGTGACAACTAGTGACAACGTGCACTGTGGCCTACGAACATTCTATGCACGAATTTACACGAGCGTAGCGTGCACAGCCCTTTTTTTTCATTTTATTACGTTCATGTTATGTTTAATTTAATTTAACTAACCATTATTTTAAGCAATTGCTACTGCTGTAAAAATGCATCTTCGATTAAATGTGAAAGCCAAATGACATGACTATTGAAATTAGGCTGAAGACATAGAGAAACTTATCATTGATTTAATTTCTCAACTAGTTCCAAAAGTAAAATATCCGGGATTTCTTGTCACACCTCGTCTACGGAATCATAACTGCAAACTTTTGAGGACAGAGAATTTACTGCATACCTCAATCTCCTCGATGACTGGACTACGAGCGGGCGCAGTGTGAACCGCGCTTGACACGGTACTAGCAGCCAGTCTATGCCAGAACGTGATTGACAGCGGTTTCTTTTTGCTTCAGGTGAAGTACCTGCAAACTTACTCACACGGCAGCATCGACACTCAAGCCGACGTCCTTCGGTACCATGCGATCCTTCTGGTAGTGGTGGTAAGTGATGCAGCGATGCAGCTTAGGGCGGTATTCCGTTCGTCATGGAGTTGCCGAGGAGTAGGAAAGAATAGCGGTTGCTCCACCGACTAGAGCCTAGCTCTTAAGATACAGAAGAGATTATTGTTATTAGACTATGACGTCTTATTATCCGTATTTGTCCTGGGTCTTTTCAAATCGTCAAAAAAGCTGTTGAAAAGCCCCAGTGTGTACTACTACAGGCCTACGATGTCCTCTTTCATCGTTGAGTTAACATGATAGGGAAATATACTTAATTAGACAATTACTAATTGGATTTACTATTATTATTTTGTATATTGTTAAAATTTATGTATATTCGCATACCATATGCTGACGAAACATGTTTGAAGTGAGTAAATAAATTTATTGTAACTGAATTGAATTTAACTGGACTGTCTTCCAGGTGGCGTCTGCGAAGTGCGCTCCTCACGTTATGCCCTCTTTCTCCCGGCGGACCGTGCTGAAGATGTCCGCCATCTTGGCCCTTCTGGCGGTGCCGATCTACGTGGTGTTGATCCTTCTGCACTGCACCCACGGCGCCGTGGCTGGCCTTGACTATGGCAGTTATGCGCAGCCAAACTGCAGTACGCTATGCGTGTAAGTAAATTTCTTTTTTTAACCGACTTCAAAAAAAGGAGGAGGTTCTCAATTCGTCGGAATCTTTTTTTTAATTTTTTTATGTATGTTCACCGATTACTCGAAGACGCCTGAACCGATTTGGTTTTTTTTTTGTTTAAAAGGGTATATTCACAGGTGGTCCAATATAAATTTTATCGAAATCGATTCAGCGGTTTTTGAGAAAATCAACAAAAACATAGCAAAATTGGAGTTGTTGCGATTGAAGTCGGTTGTTTTTAACGTATTCAGCGTGGTCATTTAGTAAGGAATGATTCTTTTTTTTCCTGCATGATTTTTCTTGACTATATCCCATAAAGACTTTGAAAATTGTACATCGGATTTATTCAGTATTTTTCCTGTATTCTGTACTTGTAATGATTCTGAGAAGCCCTGAAAATTTCAAACGCACTTTTTTAACACTTTTTAAGTACACAGGATATTTACCCATGTAATTGCATAAGACATATTATATGCATAAATAATCATAAATTAATATTTAACGTTATCGTTTATATTTAAATAATTATCAAGTTATGACGTCATTGTAAAATTTGTAGCCGGGATTGTTTACTCTAATTCACCTTGCGGGCCTACCCGCCTGGAATGGGATCCGCTCACGTGGAAATGAGTGTTTGTAAACAACATTCAGTATTTATTGACGGGCTATTTTCATATTATAGGTAATTTTGAACAATACACTTGATGAAAAGGCAATTTGAAATAAAATTTTGACTATTTGATTTGGTAAGCTGTTCAAAAATACAGAAACTACCTACAGAGTTTGTTAACATTTTTTTTATCCATAAATAAAAATGAAGACTAGAAAACACTTTTCCGTCAAATATTTACGTAACTATACATATATATTACGTAAAAGCCAAATTGTATTATTAGACTGTTTACAGAAGATAATGTCTTGTTTTACGGGGTAAAAAGTTTATAGTCTACTTTATTTGGAGTTTTTTTACAAAGCGTAAAACAGCTTATTTCAATAGCAGTGACTCGGACTTATTACGATGTGAACCAGTGGTCTCTGGGGATTCTTCGCATTATGTCCCTTTCGCAAAATGTCCCCTGGTCGCAAAAGGTCCCTTTCGCAAAAGGTCCCTTTCGTAAAATGTCCCTTTCGCAAAAGCTCCCATTCCCAAGCATCCAAGGGTCTCTTCTCATAAAGGTTAGGCCACACTCCACACACGGGGGCCAAGTCCGGATTGGTGGAGGTTGTTTGGCTAGTAGCCAACCCCAGTGTCAGAAGTTTTCAAGCCGCCTGTATCAACCAATGATGTTATTGTTGTTTTAGATGCGACTCGACTAAGAACATTTTCGATCCTGTCTGCGTTGTGGAACAAATGACGACGTACCTGTCGCTGTGTCACGCGGGCTGCTCTGAAAGCTACGGCGCCAACGGCTTGAAGTAATTGCCTTCGTCATAATCGGTTCACTCCTGTCAATTTAGCAGAGTGGACGTCTTCATCCTGTCATTGTTTTGTAGCACGTCGACATTCCTCCGAAGTCTTCTTATAGTGTGGAACAATTCAAAACCCCCTGTCTGTGGAGGATCCGGGAAACGGCTCCACAGACAACGGAAATGACATTTAAATTCTTCCACATATAAGAGGTTAACTATATTACATCTATCATAAACTATAGACGTCAGTTGCTTGGTGCTGTACTTTAGCATCACCTGCTGTCACGCGCAATTACGATTTACACCAATGGATACCAATACGCATCTAGTACCTAATATGTGCGGTTTCCTCGCATTCTTTTTCTTCACCGGTAACGCAATCAGTACGAAATGGCACATATCTATATACATATGTTTTGAAACTCAGTGGTAGGTATATTGGCCCCGTTTTGATTTGATTGGTGAGGAGGTCAAAGTCACTACCCTGGAGCCCCTCGACGCTTCAGTTTATTTCTCCGAAGTAAGTTTAACATTATTTTTGTTTTCTTTTTTGCTCAGAACACAAACAGTCGAACATGAATAAATATAATTTTTTTTAAACAGATTTATAAAAAGTCTTGGAGGTTCATTAATTAAGTACATTTTTGAGCAGTTTGTAACATTTTACACAAATACATAACTACTACACTTACATTGCAAGACACTAATTTACTTTTGACAATACAAGTTTTTTTAGCCTTGTAATTGTATCTTATTTCAAAGTGTATTTTGTTCGTACTCGCACAGATATCTGTTCGGGTGTATTTGCACCAGTGCGACCGGGCGCGCCCTCACCGGGGCCTGCAGCTACAGCGGCTGCCGGGACATCTTCGAGTTCCACAAACTGATGCTCCTAGCGCTCGTCTCCTTGACTGGTGAGGATGTTGCACCTTGCAATCTTTCGTTTCTTTCACACTCGCACATCACATTGGGTGGTTTTTTTTATGGCAGAGGTGGCAAACGAGCAGACGGATCACCTGATGGTAAGCGATTACCGCCCGTCCTTAGACACCCGCAACACCAGAGGAGTCACAAGTACGTTGCCACAAGTGGATTTCACATTGGGCGGTGGCTGAAAACTAGTGTCCCGCCCTCTGGGCGAGGTGACAACACTGAGCTGTGGCTCATTTATTATACACTTATTGTATTAAAGCTTGGACAAAATACTTTCGAATGGTTATTATTATTACCTGTAATTGCTTTTTAGTTATTTTTAACAGACTTCAGAAAGGAGAGAGGTCCTAATTCCGTGATGATTACTTATTTGTTATGGTTTTAGTGATAATTGTGCAACTTCTGGGCGTGGCGACCATCCGCTCAGTGGACAGCCGCGACCGATCCGTGGTGATCGGGGTCATGACCACGGTCATCTCCAGCATTGTCTTCGTCGCTGGTCATGCAGTCTTCTTGTCTATTGCAGGTAAGTCCGTCTTCAGGTTTCGTTGCATGTTATTCGACTTTTTTCTTTTGTTATTTCGTATCGGAGAGACAGATGGCGGTTGCCTGTAGTTGCACTGAGCATCACCTGCAGTTACGTGCACTGCATTTATATTTTAGATTCACAATCAAAAACACATATACTTTTCGAAAGTAATTATTTAATCTACCCCTAATACGAAGTTCCTACCACTTGAAACTCGTATTTTTTGGTACACCTAAATAAAGTTAGTTTGTTTCGATAATTTCTTTAGTACATCAGCCAGGTTTTGAACAGCCAAGGTCGCTAACGGCCAAATTTGTAACAGTCGATCCAAAATAACTTACGTTTTCAGCGACAACTTGTATCTGGTTTGACGCTGGTGCATGCCAGCTACACTCACCCTTGTTCACCCACCTGATCGGGGGGACGGCTGCAATTTTCGCCCTCGCCGCATCTACCACCTGCGTGTTGGCATACGTCTTCTTCCCCGACAAATCCCAGCCTAGGGGACAGTCGTTGGACCTCGCCTTGTGAGGTCTACCTGGGCAACGACGAAGGAGCGCCGACTACAGACTCTGCCGCGATATTCTTTTGGTTTTTAATTTAACCGCATTCATCAATTCGATTGTAATGTACTTGTTTATCCAGGTTTTTGAGTAAGTTTCTGTTTTTTATTTAAAGGTCGGCATACCCAAGATTGGCTTTGGTGTTCTGATATAAAACGATAAAAATATTCACGGGCATACCCGGATTGTTTAGGAAACTTTTCTACAATTTTTTCCCACTAACTTCAGTCGTCTTCCTATCTTTCACTCTTCAGAAAAAGGATTTCCAATGATAAGTAAGAATATATTACTGTGCCTGTTTCAAAAATGTTAACTTAAATACATTTATTGTACTTAATTTACGTAAATAAGAGGATTTGTAGCTCATTCTTGATCTCTACTGGCTTTGTTACCAGTTTCATAGCCAGACCAAGGTTAAAAACCTGCATTGGAAAGTACTGTTGTTTTTCTTTGTTTTACTTTATAAAATGCAATCGCTTCATATAAATTTGGATTTATTTACAAACTGAACAGAATAGAAAATATTAATTATGCCACATTTATTGTTTACGTTGTATTTTTATTAATTACTTGACTAGCGATGGGTACAACAATTTTCGAAACATAAATGAAAGCTATCGTTTTTTAACGGAACTCCGAAAATCATAAGGATGCCGACACTTAAGTATTATCACAGATTATAATAAAAGTGAACTAGTAATACGCGTCTTAAGGAAAACTGAAAGCTTTACAGCAGGGTGAAATGGTTTATGTTTATGAAACTAAACAACTTTCTCTAAGATAAGATATCGTAAATTATTTTGCTTTAAGACTCCCGAATAATAATAAAATAAAAATAAAAGAAATCAATTCAATCGGAACATAAAAAATGGACTCTTCATACAAATCGATGAGCTGAGTAGCCAATTTTGTATGAAAATATTTTTTTTTTGAAAGTGGTTCAGTGTCATGGCTACAAGCCACAGTTATATCTTGTTTTGCGATTTCAATTTCACTCTGTAGTACAACGATAGCCGAGCCGTACTTGGCATTTCTGCAACTCAGCAAAGCGAACAAGCTAGTTCAAACATTTAATCCAGTACGACAAAACGAACAATAGTTATTTGTTCAACAAGTGAGTAAAGTTAGTTTTTGCTACGAGTGCTGACATTAAATCACGAACTAGCGAAGTAGTCTAGAATTGAATCACGAGCGAGCGTAGCGAGTAATTCTAATATAGACTACTGAGCACAGTGAGTGATTTAAAGCCACGAGACATAAAACTAACTTGTTCACGAGTGAAACATACAATTTTTCACCTCGACCAGCGAAGAAAGTAAAAACATAGTTGATTAAATTCTCTTTGAAACCATATAGCTTTTTATTATAATGTTTTTAATTTAGAGGTTCCGTTCGGAAACTGCGTTGCTTGTAATTTTTATGAAACCCTAAGATGAAAACCAAACATGATATTTTTAAGTAAGCGATATTCATGTTTACTAGTACATATTTATTTTAGATATTACGTCTTTAAAAATGCAAGAGCACAATTTATACACTTAAATTTCAGTAAATAATAGACAACATTTTGTGCCTATGAGTTAAATCGCTAGGCCAAAATGAGTTTCTGAACGAACTATCGCCCATATTTTTTCAGCGCCGCGCAAAAGGTGGTGTTCGAAATTTAAATCACTTTTTCTCACGCTCGCAGCAAAAAGCGTTTTTGCTTTGAGTTTTTAGGGATCAAAGGCACCCTTTTCGTGCTCGAGAGGTGAAAAATTAATTATAATTATGAATCTCACACGCTGTATTTAATGTAAGTATGTGTGTAAGTTTGCGTAGCTACTCCGACATACTAGAATACTGAACAGATTTAGACAAAATGTCCCTGTATTTCCCTTTATCCAGAGCTTATAAATTAAAACTAAATATAAAACATAACTTTGTTTACCTATATCATTCTATTCATAAATGAGTATTTACAACGAGCTTTACCGTCCAACCCATTTTTACTATGGGGGTTTTCCTAGCAGTTTACAAAGTAGTTAGCCCGTTTGTAAAACGGATAATTTTACAATTTTGCTACGACAAATAGGTACATAAAATTCGTTCCAAGTTAGAGTAGATCTATGGTTATATCTATTCAGGCTGTGGAAAAAGCGAAGCAACATTTTTAGGTGAACTTTGTCATGAAATAGGACAGCTCTTTACAATTTTGCTAAAATCGTAAAAAATATACAAAAATTGTATTTTTTTGCGATATATGTAAAGTCAAAGAACGAAAAGGATTTAGTCTTATAAGTGCAGCCGACTTTAAATATTGCTATACCTCTTTGTTATACCTGTATACAGGATATTAAAAAGTGCGCTTTGAAATTTTGAAACTGAAAAAAAAAATACAGCTCGGATTTTTTCTATATTTTTCCTGTATTCTATACTTTGATTCTGAGTTACACCTTAAAATTTCAAACGCACTTTTTTAACATCTGTATTATCAATTTTATGAATACTTTGTTTATTCGAAGGTAAAAATATACTCTTATATGCACTCAGCATTATTTCTAGCTTAAGTTTCTGGCATAAGGGTGTGCATACACCCCAGTTTGAAACTTTCTAGATTCTAGAATACTGGCACAGTGGGGCGAATGTGAGTGGGCGAATATGAAATGAAGCTTGTTATGAATGAATGCATGCGTTAAAAAAATTAACGTCTGATAGAAGTGTGCCACCATAGTGTGGGGAATGTAAAGCTTAGTGTCTGTAACTACCATGTAACCTATGGCTGTGGTCTGGTCGTGGATTAAATGATAAAGATATTTATACAAAAAAAAAAGTGTGATAACTTATTAAGCAAAGTATTAGGTCTATATACGGCATACTTAATTATTGTTAAATGTCCATGTTAATCTTAATAAAATAAAGTTAAAAAATAAACGTCGATTTTCATCTGGTAAATCTGTATTATCTCAAAAAAGCTGTATTATCTCAAATATCGTATCTACATGTATCCAACCGAGTTTTCATTTAGTGAGCGACGTTCCTAATATGTAGAGCTATATTTTTGATGGAGTCAACAAGCCGGTTGATTAAGGTAACTGTTCTTATTTAACTTTTGTATAAGTATTTTTATTTATTTAATTGTAGTCATATGAGTGGATTTGTATTCTAGTTTTTGCTATTTGTAATGTGAATAGAAAGTGACTGTTAATGTCACAAATGTGGCAAAAAGTTTGTTTAGTGATACTCTCAACATACTGGACTGACAAACCCAGAAATCCATACTAAAAACAACATTTTCTACTCTTGCGTTTATCTTTAAAATTCTGGAATGAATGTTGGTTAATTGAGATTAGTTGTTTCATTCGGCGGAAACCTTATTTCGTAGTCATTAAAATATATAGATATTTTTTATGACATAAATATATTTTATGCCAAATCAAAGTTTGAGACATTATACGTATTAAATGTAATATAAATATAATAAGTATTTATTTTTAATTTTGTAAGTAGGTACGAACAACTTTGGATGAATGTTAAATAATGATTAATTACAAATATTTATTTACGGTAGGTATTTTTGCACTATGTATCATATACATAGTATGTCAAATCAGCTGATATTTTTAGGTTTTTAAACTTATTTTCATATTTATTATTTTAAAATTTTAACTGTATTTTTAATTAAATTTTATTTTATTTTTTATTTATTTTTATTTTTTGTTTATTTTGAAATTTTAAGTTTTTTTTTTAATTTTATAAGGGTAAGCCTCGGTTTATACATTAAAGTAGCTGATTAAATTATTTCTTTTTGCAAAGAGCACACTCTAAAGATTTTAAGATACATGCTTTATTTTATATTCTATGATAATTTTGTCAAACATTTAAATCGAAAATATATATGTACATTTTTTTATCCTCAATGTAACCCCTTGAATTGGTCTGTGGAATTTAAACGCACAATACAACTGGATTTTTAGTTTATTATTATTTTTATGGATATTTAGATTAACTTATTATTGAAAATTTACAAAATGCATATATTGCATATTTTTTACGAAGCGGTAACAGTGCCAGTGTTTTAAAAGAGAATAAGTATTAAATCGATGTTTAAAAAAATAAAAGCAAAAAAAATGTATGCTATTGTTACATAGTGCTTTAAAAACACTGACACTTAGACAAGGAATTCTGCTTCACAACTGTCCTGTTGAAACCACTTCGCAATAAGGAATAGGATAATGCTTCATATGGCCATACATCCTTATTACAAAATTTCTATTGTATAAGTTAAAAAATGTCTGTTGTTTTATATTCTTGTGTTATTTAGTTTGAAAGTCGTTCATTGGCTACTGTTAGTTCTTTAGCAAATTGATAGCACATTTGCTAAAGCTTTCGTGGACTTTTTGAGGGCGCTCAAAAACATACTGCACACACTTTAGCTTTCCAAAAAAAAAGGTCATGGTTTTCTTGAGGACAGTTGCGATTTATTTAGAAATATGAGAGAGTATGAGAAAAAGTCTTAAGTTTAATTAATGTCAGTACATACCTTCAAAACGCTCTATATCGTACTTATAAAGGAGCAACACACAATCGGTGGTAATACTATAAATTCAATTTCTGCTGTTGACATTTTTGTTAAATATACTACTGTATTTTTTAAATTTTCGTGTACATAGTCAATCATGTCAGTCAGTCTTGGTCAGTGGGGAAGAAAACGCAAAGCTTGCAGATGGCGCTACGGACGCTTGACTCATAACAACTTTCAATTGGTTCCGTGTTTTTTACTATCGAGGCGTATTAAAATAGTTTTTTTTCTGTAAAATTGTTAAATGGCAAATGTATGCGACTTGGACTATTCCTTATTTAAAGGCGAAGTCCAAAAATACATGATTGAAAACGTAAGTTTTCCCACGTCTTCTTCATCCGAGAATCTTTAGGAAATTAATTATTTCCATTATTATTGCAACCAATCGACACACAACGCGGCATTTTTTTTTTAATAAATCTTATGTTTAGTTCACGTAAACAGTTTTTCTATACGTTTTGACAGTTAGTGATGATTGTTATGAGTCAAGCGATATCAGCGCCTCTATCGGCGAGTTCTGTCAGTTTTCTTCCCCGTTGCGGACATGTTTCTAAAAACCTCAATTAATATTCCAGGCTTACACATAGTTTTTGGAATTTCAGACCTCCTATAAAATATTACCACACTACGTATGTTGCATACAAGTATTATAAATGTAAATGTTCAATAATTATGCTTTTAATGTAATTAAATGTTTGTGAGTAAATAAAAATCCATCTCGTCAAAATGCGTTTATTTTTTTTTTTTTTTAAATATCCCTACGGCAAAGCATGCTAAGAAAGAACTTTCAACAAATCTAAAAACCAACTAACAAAAAATAAAGACTTAATTTTTTTGGTATATATTGTGTTTAGAGCTTGAGCAAACATAGAAAATGGATAAAAACAGTTTAAGTTATTATGATTTTATTTGATCCACATTAATAAGTACACGGTTTGATTGTGTTTAAATAAATAACTAGTAGGTACACTTAATGTGATTTGTTGCCGATTTACATGTAAACAGTAACAATTAAAATAAACAATTAAATTAAAATAAAAGTAAATATAATCAAAAATAATTTCCTATTAATAAAGTCTTCATAAATGTGACTATAGGGCAGTCGACTGCTAGCATACTGCTAATCATCCGAGTTATTGAAATAGTCAAAGAATCAATATTTTGTATGATCGTTTTCATACACATAAGGAAATTTTTATAAATAAAAAAATACATATGTAATGAAAATCAAAACATTTAAGTTTTCCTGAGGACGATAACTATTCATAATTTATGATGCAGTCAAGTACCCAATTTTTTTTTTTTTTTTTTAACTTGGCATCTATACTGTGTAACTAGAGGTGCCTTGTACAGTCGGACTACGATTTTTTGGCGTGTGGTCAAAATCCGGAACTAACGCCGCCATTTTGAAAAATGACACGATTTGTATGAATGTCAATGTCATCCACACGCCAAAAGATGGTAGGGGTAGATGGTAGATTATAGCTGATGCAATAATTCTAATGCTAATTTCATGATCATGGGGTTCCATTTTGTTTCCAGCGCTTTTATACTTTAAACAAGATTCAACATTTTTTGTACAAATATTTCTCTCGGAAACTTTAACACGGAGGGAGTTCTACATATTAAATTGTCTTTTTTTTTTTAATATGGAACCTATACCAATTTCGCCAATAAATGTTTGACATTTGCATGAAAATTCATTGGCCAATTAGAATCATAAAACTGCACAACTAAATCCAAGAAACACGCGAAAATCATTTTTTACTTCTCAGAAAATACGATCAGCTCTTGCGCGAATAGAACGGGAAAATTTTAGATTTCTTCTTAGTAGAAGCCCAAGTGTCCATAGTACCTTTATGAACACCCCGTATAAACAACAACACATACTTGGCAGAGCTGATATCACATATTCCGAAACCCTCATCTTTTAGCTACGCTTTTCATTCATGCAGAATTTTATTCTGAATGATACTCGTATTAGTTTAAGAAACGCATCATAATAATATTTTTTATAGTAAAAACCAAACGCCAATATAAACAGTCTACAATATAGAACTTAATGTATACAAAATTTTCCTTACTAAACTGCCTTGCTTTATGATTTCTAATGTAGAAACTATTATAACTATAATCTGATATAGCAGTGTTTTTCAACCTGTGGGTCACGACCACCTGGGGGGTCGCGAAGCCTTTTTCAAGGGTCGCGGGTAAAATAAAAAATGAGTGTTTATAGTCCTACACTGCAATGAAAAAATACGATTTCAGTAAGCCTATTTATTTTTTAACAATTTGTCAAAATGTAGTTCTCTTTTGGAGACATAAATAATTAAATCATTTTATAATTGAAGAAATTCTTAAACGTAGTAAACGTATATCATTTTGTATGATAGTGATTTAAAAGACTACGCAAGATTTTTTTAACTTGCGAGGGGGTCGGGTATTAAAAAAGGTTAAAACACTGGCGTAAATAAATACTATTTACCGAACCTTGTAAAGAGAACGAAGACTAGATGCATTTTTTCGATTAAACTAAAAAAGAATTTGAAATGAAATGTTAATACAAACCCAGGGAGAGAGCAAGAACGTTGCGTCTCATCAATTCTTGAACAACGAGTTTAGTCACTAATGGTCCCATTTTGCGATTTGATAATTCGTGCCACTTTTTAGTAAGACACTTTTCTATGAAGGCGTACGTAAGATTTTGACCGCTTATAAAGTAAGAAAAATCAATAAAGTTTTGCAAACAGCAGATGCCCTAAGGCAGTGTTTTTCAACCTGTGGGTCGCAACCCCCCAAGCCTTCCTAAAGGGGTCGCGGGAAAAGAAAAATTAACTGGTTATAGGTCCTACACTGCAATGAAAAAATACGATTTCAGTGAGAAGGCTGGTCCTGTTTATTTTTTAACAATTTGTCAAAACGTGGTTCTATTTTGGGGACGTTTATAAGTAAATCATTTTCTAATTGAAGAAAATTATAAACGTAGTCTTTCAAATCACTAACATTTTGTATTTTTATGGCCCTAGGGGGGTCGCAAGAATTTTTTTACTTGTAAAGGGGTCGGGTATTAAAAAAGGTTGAAAAAACACTGTGATATAGGATAGGATACAATTTTCTATACAGGTGTAAGGGACAGGTTTCCGAAAACTTTAAGGGCTTGTTCAGTAGACGAAACTGAACACTTTTTCACAAGAATTTTTTCGTTTCCTGAAAAAAAAAAACTTGTGGAAAGTTGTTTACTTTCGTCTACTGAGCAAGCACTTAAAGTTTTCGGAAACCTGTCCCTTACACCCTGTATATTATAGATTCGAAGTGACGGCAGTAGCTTAATTAACTAAGAACGACTTTACAACAAACAATTACAGATTCTAGTAAATCTAGACTTCTCTTTGCAATTACAGTATTATGCTGCCGGTTCGCGGAGCTCGCTCAGTGGTCGAGAATGCGCAGGTTACCGGATACTATTTTATTTTCCAGGACTGCACCCGACGGGATGTCGATCCGATCGCCGTGGTTTGCTATTACTATTACGGTACCCTGAAAAATACGATAAATTAGTTAATTAGATCATGGTCGTAATTCTTAAACCATATCGTCTCCACTGCAGGGGAACGGGTAGGGAGAGTTAGACCTTACTCCACACACGGAGCCTTAGTCCGGATTGGTGGAGGTTGTGGGGCTTCACGACTGCCGTTTAGTGATAGCAAACGCATCTGTGGTTGAACATGCCTTGCGTAGCACGGAAACGGCCAAGATTAATCCCACTAATGAACAAACCCGTCTAGTTTATGACCGTATCTATGGATATACAGGGTGTAACAGAAAGGTGTGATAAAACTTCAAGGTTGGCTTTTACCCATCAAACTGAACAACTTTTGTTCTACAACTTTGTTCAAATCGTAAAATTTTTTTTGGACTTTTCATACAAATCGATCATCTCGGCGAACCAAGTTTGTATGAAAAGTCCAAAAATTTCTTTGCGATTTCAACAAATTTGTAGAACAAAAGTTGTTCAGTTTGTTGGGTAAAAGCCAACCTTGAAGTATTATCACACCTTTCTGTTACACCCTGTATATCTATCTATGGTATATTATGGATTATTTATAATACAGGTTGTTAAAATAGTGCTTTTAAAATTTTAAGGGGTTACTCGTAATGAAGTATAGAATACAGGAAAAATATTGAAAAAATCCGATCCTTCATGTTTTTTTCAGTTTCCCATACTAAATCTGAATAATGAATCGAGAATTTGTATGGGAAACAAAAAAAACTGTAGATCGGATTTTTAAAATTTTTTTCTTGTATTCTATGCTGTAGTCTGAGTAAGCTCTGAAAATTTCAAACGCACTTTTTAACACTCTGTATAGCTGAAGCGTAAATCGTGGACTAACAAAATAAATGACTACCTTCAAAGAGACGCCTCTCCCAAAAGTGACGTCACCGGACACAGTGAGATGGTCCAACTCAATCAGATCCGGGATCGTCGCGAATCTGTTGAGGAATTCCTTCACTTTCGCGAAATGATTGTCGCCAAGCTTGACTAGAGGGGTCGACGGGAACATTCTCTGCGGGGACATCACTAAAGATCCGTGACATAAGCTGTAGAGGTTCGACATGACGAGAAGTAGGTCCGAGGTCTTCTTGACGGGAAGGAATCGGCTTCTCGGCACGTTAACCCCGATTCCGCCTTCGAAGCATTTCATGGCCGCCCCCACAGCGGTCTCTAGTTGGATTACGTTCACTCCGTCAGATAACGTTTTCGGGTTAACTATAATCTCCATGTTGAGAGATCCTCGCTCGACGACGCGTTGTATCGCGTCCAGTTTAGCCCACAAATTGTTCGTATTGAAGAACTTAAATTGGCTGACGGATTTAAAGTCATCCACGTGCTCTTTTGGCACTTGAGCTATTTCCAGCAACCGGAGTTTGTCTTCGTATTGGATGAGGGTGCCTCCTTTGACGTCAGCTCTGGTTTTGTCTGTGACCTCCATGACGAATTCCGAGGAGGCTTTCTGGTCGGGGTTGAGGAGGAGGTTGAGGATGTTGAGGTCGACGGTGGCGCCGAGATTGTCGATGTTGCTGATGAAGCAGTAGGTGCGGCCCTCGCCGATGAACTTGTCAAGGAGGCCAGAGTTGTGGAACGACTCGTAGAAGTCGCCGTGACCTGGCGGGTACCACCTGGAAAGAAATTGAGCATTGAATATAATTTACGGCATTTAATTTTTTCAATGTTTGGTAAGCTTTTGGGTATCACCTGCACGGGTAGCATGAGTCGTAGACAAAGCTGTTTGTCGCGGTAACGCGAGAAAACAGCTCAGCTGTCTCTTTCATTAGCTAAGCGTTAGAACGGAACAAATGCTTATAAAACTAGCGTCGAGCGCGAGATACGTCATCATGCTACCGGTGCTGGTTGTAAGTAATGGATGATGATGCCAAATTTTCTAGCATAAAACCAAGTGAATATCACCAAAAGTGACATAGCACAGTAGATAAGCAGTTACGCACCAAATTCCGCTGATAGATAAAAGGAAGATTATTTTGAGCGTCGATAATGGGCTCTTTTGAAAAATATGTTCAGTTTGATTAAAGGTCTCATATATGCCTAAGCCTTTATACAGTCTTCTCTATATACTTTCAGTTAGTATGATTTTCAGTTTAGCAGTTCCTCTAGTATAGATACATAGAAGAATTACATAAATATAAATACAGAATTCATTGTAATAAATATTATTTATTGCACACCAGACAAACAGAAAAAAAAAAACAATGCAAAGGCGGCTTCGCTTTGAGCGATTTCTACCAGGCAACCTGGGTAACTGATAGGATTTTATAGTTTTAAAAAGCTAGTATTTGGTTTTCTAATCATAAATATTTTGGGGGGAAGTTGCCGTAATCGCCATGCTTGGCAGGCGGGTTGGCGATCGCAGCCTTGGGGGAGGCCTTTGTCCAGCAGTGGACGTTTTTCGGCTGATGATGTTGATAAGCTAGTATTAATGAAATGAAATGAAATAATATTTATTCGAAGTAGGTATCTCTGTACATTTTTCGAACGTCATATTTTTTCTACCTAATACGAAGTTCCTCCCAAGTAACATTTCGAACTGTATAAAGGCTGTAGTATAAAATAATTTTACACTTAACGCTGTATTAGATCGCTGTATAAAGGCTGTGTAGCGGGCTACACAGACCTTCTAATTCCAAAAGGGGCCCCAAATTAGACAGCCGTGGGTGTACAAATAGCTGGTTAACGGCTGTACTATCGCAGTACTAAGGCTGGCTTAAGGCGTAATTAGACACCATTATACAGCGATAGTTCTCCAAATAAGAGATTTTTATTCTTTCACGGAGCCTAAGGTTGACTAAAGGACTTTAAATTATTGTTCAAACTTTTTGTTACTCCATAATGATAGTTTTGTGTGAACTCTGCAGCGCACCAGAAGTTTGTGAAGTGAATTTTGTGGTACATATCGGTAAGTATTCATTTTCAATTTATCTGTTGTTATTTTGCTTGCGGCTTCTACTTCTCCGTGAAAGTGTATATGTATTATTAACAAAAAACTCACGCGCCCTTGAAATAAATACATAATGGTCAAAAATTAAATAATGTTGGAAAATTCAGAGTACTACCAGTCGTTACAAATCAACCTAAAATCGATTCTGACATTTAAATATGCTTTTCTATTGACAATTTACTAATTCTGTTGCATATTACGTCTTCGAAATTTATTAAGTTAACGACAAAAATATTTGGTGTATAAATTCATAGGTTAGTTTTTAATGGCGTCCTAACTTAAACAGCCGTGGCTCTTCAAAAATTCTAATAGGAAGCTATTTGCTGAATTATGGTAAAATTTTAGAATGCATGACAGCGTAAAGAGTAGTCGTTTCTGTATATCGGAATTTATTTATTCCAGCGGCTGCTTAGAAGCGAAAACCAAGTCCATATAACCCGTGTACACCGTTCACAATATGGCGGATAAATGAGTAACCTGTTTAACCCTTTGGAAACACTTTCGGAAGAATTATCTTCTCCTGTGATGCCATAAGAGCACTAACGGCTGAACTATAGGTTAAACCTACACTCATAGTGTTGGATTTAAAAAAAAGAGTACGATTAAACTCTTACGCAGCCGAAGGAGTGTTTCTACACCGTAGTAAAGACCCTGGCTGTATAGGGGTTTCCGAAATGACCATTAATCAGCTGTTATCAAGCCATATATGATGGCTTTACAACAGAGTAAGTTTACACCAATATCCAGCAAACAGAAAAAATCAATGCTGTTAAACAGAATGGAGCTGTGAAAGAGTGTAAACTAAGAGCTCTATCCAGTCGTTAGGCAGCTTTAGTCGTCAAATTCTGCTTATGGTATATTTTCACACTAGATGCTGTCTATAAGCAATTTCCAATGCTCTTTAAAAGCAAAAAGTAATAATTTCGCCAGTATACAGCCCTTAACCAGCTGGACTGTATAAGACTACCAAATCTTGCTCTAATACAGCTGGAGACATTTTTGTACTCTCTTGTCCATCGACTATACAGTCGTCAGCTGTTAAAGAACTGTATATTGGATTTTTTTTCAGCCTAAATGTTACTTGGGCTACCACTCGGAACTCGTATACCCAACGCTTCAGGAAGTGTTTGCGGAGAGAGAAGAAACGTCGGGCCCTAAAGAAACTCCCTCCAACACATTTATTAAAATAAAATTCTTATATGCTATTACATAATTCAGGTAAACAACAAAGTTTTTTTTAACATTAACTATCCAAACTACGTGACTCACGCATCAATATCCGCCATCACGTCGGGGTTCTTGGCGATGGGCAGCAAACTCTCGCGGTTGATGCGCGGATGGCAGGACTGGTTGAAGGTGTAAATGTCCAGCTTGAGCCCCTTGTACTTGCGGATCACTTTCTGCGTGTCCTCGTCCGTGTTGAACGAGTTCATCAGCACCAGCGGCACGTTGCATTTGTATGTCTTGTTCAAGTGCTGTGGCAAGTAAAAAAGGTAATGCCATTATTCCATCGATCAAAACGTTTTATTTTATTATTTAAGTAGATGCCGTAGACATTCTTTTAAATCGTTATTTTCTAGAAAGTTTCTATGACTCTGAACTTGTATACTCAGCATTATCATCCCCATCACATAGATGGTTGGCAGTCCACAACTGTGCGTTTCACTAGAAACTTTCTGCCTCGCACAACCAAACTGTGGAATGAATTGTCGCCTGCGGTATTTCCGGACCGATACGACATTCAAACCTTCAAGAAAAGAGCGTACTCCCAAATCAAAGGCCGGCAACGCACTTGTGACTCCTCTGGTGTTGCGGGTGTCTATGGGCGGCGGTAATCGCTTACCATCAGGTGATCCGTCTGCTCGTTTGCCACCTCTGCCATAAAAAAAAAAAAAAAAAAAAAAAAACTTATCTAAGACTTGCTGCCAAACATCAATGTTAATAGCATTGATGTGTTCCGGCATGAAGATAAGATAGCCAGTTCCCCATTGCGTTGGAGAAAGCCCGCTTCCATCTTGGGTATCATCATCACTTACCATCAGGTGAGATGATGCCAAGGGATTGCCAATTGGGAATATTTAAAAAATGCTAACCTCGATCTGCTGCACAGTCAGATCCAAGAATGTGAGCTCATTCCGCACTTGGATCACGGACTTGGGTCCCTTGCACCCCATGGAGGTGCCGAGACCCCCGTTGAGCTTCACGACCACCAGTTTATCCAACATATGGTGGATGTTCTCCGTGGTCGGTGTGGACAGGGAGGTGTAGTCGATGACGGCGCCTTCTGGAAGCTTCTGGATCTTCTCCCAGGTCACGGAGGGGCCCTCTGGAATGGTATCGTAAAGGTGAAAAGTTTGTACGTCATTTGGTTGTTATAGATTTGCTCCTGACATTTAAAACCCGACTGCGCCAGAAGGAGGGTTATGTTTTTCGAGTATATGTATGTATCTATATTTCTTTGGCACGCTCTGTAGATGGATTTTAGCTTGAGATGTGTCGTTAGATTTGTCTTGATCCCCAGATTGCCATAGGATACATTTTAATTAGGGTTTTAATTTTTATAATAAATAATGGTTAGGTTATTTTTTTTTGTTACCAACATAAATCACGAGATGCGCGACTTAATAATAATATCTGGGACAAATCACACACGGTTATTTGACCCCAAACTAGGATTCCCCGTATCTTGGGAACCAGAGACTGATATACATACACATATTACATATATAGATATAATACACCCAGACTTTGTGTTTCACTCAGTTTGCCCTGTGTGGGGATCGAACCCACGACTCTCGGATCAGAGGTCAGGATCGCTAACCACTTAGCCACCGAGTCAGTTAATTCCTAAAATGGTGTAAAATAAAATTAAAAATACAACATAGCGGAATGATCTCCGCGCGTGTCAAGGAGAGTTACGCTTTAATTTCCAACACAATACGGTTTTGTTTTCTTAGCAGAGCGTTCAGTAATAAAAAAAATAATAAAAAATAAAAACTCGCTTTAGCAACTTCGTGGCATCGTTTATATGTATGTAAGTATCACTATCCAACCTGAATACGGAATAGCTGTAACAGCGTAATTGACATAAACTTCGATACTCTGGGTAAATTTTACAAGTCTTCCCCCTCAAATTAATTTCCTCCAGTTCTGATTTAAATTTATGCATATGGCATGCAAGAACATAAGATCCGGTAGAAGATAAGAACATTGTATTTTTTTTCCATCTTTTTACTATGTTCTTGCAATAAACATATTGAGTTTGAGTTTTGAGTTTCATTACAAATATTTAGTAACTATCCTTAATTATGTACTTGTTTGCATTTTTACTAGAAATATCGTATTTTATTTACTGTTTAAATACTGTTTAATATACATATAATAATATATTCCGTAAATTATATGTATTACTTCTGTATTTTTTAAGTTTTGTTGAGAATTGCCACAAAGTGTTAATTAAGTACAAATTTATGCATGTGGTGTTCGTCTGTAGTGACCGTTACACTAATGTAAGTTATACATTGTCAAATACTGTAATCACAAAATAGACACAGAAGGTCCGCTCAATACAGACCACTAAAATCGTAAGGATATACCTACATGCTTATAGAAATATACGGTCGTTCGAGGCAAGGTCTCGATCGCACAGTACGTGATCTTGCCTACAACGACCGTATACGTCTATAAGCATGTATATGCTTAGGATTTTTGTGAGCGTATTGGGCGGACCTTCTGTATCTATGTGTTTTGTGCTGTAATGTTAGTATTGGTGTAAATAGTTGATGATGAACCTAATACATAAAATAAAATAAATAAACAACCTAATTTAACTTATATTTTCCCCACTACTGGGGGGTACGGGCCTTTACTTATATCTCGTTTAACTACTATACGTAATACATACATTAAATTACTATATAGGAAAACAAATGTCTGTTATGTAGACATTTTTCTTAAAAATCGTGACATGAAAAACCTTGCATAATTAATAAAAATAAATTCTATTGCATTTTACGAGCAACACAAGCATACGTCGCGTCGTAGATAAGAATAGCATTTCAGAGAGGCTTTACATTCGCATAGCTATAAACTTGAAATTTCATTTATGCTCTACAGCCTCCGTAGCCTAGTGGCTTGCCGCTCGCTTCACATAAGGAGGTCACGGGTTCGATTCCCAGCGGGGTCCAACTTTGTAGGACTCTGTTTGGTTGGTGGTAGGGCATTTTCTGAGCCCGCCTGGCTAGCTACCACCATCTTATCTATGTCTTGCCGCCAACCATCAATGTTAACAGGATTGATGTATTCCGGCATGAAGATAAGAAAGCAAGTTCCCTATTGCGTTGGGGAATCGGCTACCATCACTTACCATCAAGTGAGATGATGCCAAGGGCTAACCAATTGAGGGTAAAAAAGGTTTATGGTAGATACGGTAGGCGGTATTGCTTTCTTCTAGGGCCATACGAAGTTGTCACGGTGAAAGTCATCAAGTCATCATTATATCATCCTTCTGATTATAATCAATGTATGTACTAACTGAGAGATTGAGTCAACTTTTTAAATTCAAATAATTAATGGCATTACAAGTAAGTGTGGCTCCACCATTCCAAGGAATAAGCTAAGCTTATTGAAGTTTATTAAGTTTGATTAAATTTTACTCTCTGGAACGCTGTAGCCACATCAACGACTAATGCTATTATTTACTGGAATTTTATAAAGGAATCTCTGTAAATTAATAATCAAATGATTTTTTCTACAAAAAAAACGGCACAATATACGTATTATATAATCATATTGTTTTTTTTTTTTAAATTACAAATGAGAAGTGACAATAACTGTCCAATCAATCACAGGTAAATATAATACAACCCATAAACCAGGCGCGGATCCAGGATTTCATTCAGGGGGGGCAAATTTTCAGTGTACCCGTATTTATGCAGCGGTCGACGGAATTAGATCATCATTAATATAAAAAGTCGCGAGCGTAGCGAGCGCGAAATTTTTTGAATGCCTCTATTTATTTGCATTTTATAGAAGATTTAGTACTTCGATCAGGCTGCAGGGGGGGGGGGCAATTGCACCCATTGCCCCCCCCCCCCCTAGATCTGCGCCTGCCATAAACAGAAGGAACGTAATATAAATCGCACGGCGGCAGTCGCGCACACAGCGAACACAACCGAGTAAAGACGCTGGCGGCAGCAAAAAAAATCAAAATGTTTTTTATTTAAGTAGATGTTCTACACATTCTTTTAAATAGTCTTTTTTCTACGTAGTACAAAGTTCCTACCACTCGGAACTTGTAAATATGTACACTCAACATTTCGGGAAGTGTTGGCGGAGCGAGAAGAAACGTCGAGACCAAAAGAAACTCGCTCGAACAAATTAAAAAAAACTTATTTTCTAATACAATTCATGTCATGGAGGATCTATACAGCTTTATCATTTACATAGTTTAGTATTTTATAATAACCTTTAGAGCACAGCCATTTCTTCACATGAGTTTTGAACTTATTTTCTGGTAAGCTAGTTATATTGTAAGAAATTCTATTATAACAATAACATTGGCCCATGAATGGTCAATGTTATTCCCGTTTTCAAGGTTAAAGTTATGTTTGTCACCGTTTCTTGAAAACAAATTTAAATTCTTACGAACATACACACAACTGACCGGCAACAATTAAAAAAAATGATTTCATTAAACTTGTTCCTCAAGGACTCTCGAGATTGTATTTAATAAATTTCGCGGATGGCTCTTTTTTGCAATATAATAAAAATAGTTTCTAGGTTAGCTACATGTCCCCAGAAAGTCCCCAGTAGCTCTTAGTTTGGGACCTGTACTACGTTATAAAGTATTCTGTGGTTTGGGGCCAGATGACGGTGTGTAAACTGTCCCAACACAAAGACACAACACGAGACAAAGACACTTACGTTCAGCCAAGAACCTCGAGAAGAGATTCTTGAACCCTCGGTACTCCTTCTCGACGTGGCCCCGTTTGACCTCGGGCACGGCTGCCAGCAGTCGGTCCAGTTCCACCTCGAGGCGGGCGAGGGCATCGCGCTTCGTCGCCTCCTTGAAGTCGCGAGAGCCAGACGGCGTGCGCTGGTGGTTACGGATCTGCGCAAAGACATATCGGTCACTTAGACCGCACTTTCCCATAGTGCTATCCTTTTCTGTCACTCAGAAACATCGTTCACTAGAGCGAGAAGAGAATACGAGTGGCGCCCGCACTCTTCCGCATCGCCGGTGCGAACGCCTCTCGTATTCTCTTCTCGCCGGATATGGTTCAACCCTTCATAATATAATACTGGATTATCATATAATGTTAGATGCTATTTATGAAAGCAAGGTTGCAAGGGATAAATGAAAAGATAATTTTCAAGAAATTAGGGCGCTGGAAGGCCGTAGAGGTCGCAGCAGATCAAGAAAGAGGTGGCGGGACGAGCTGGATGGGTTCCTTGAAGACTGGAAGGGAGTTGCTCGGGATAAAGATGTGTGGAAGAAGTTCCGAGTGGTGGGAAATTTGTACTAGGTAGAAAAAAAGACGATTTAAAAGTATGTATGTCTGCTGGTTTGCCACCTCTGCCATAAAAAAAATGTGTACAGCATCAACTTAAATAAAATATATTTTGAGCGAGAGCAGCCATTTTCAATAAAATTTGTTAATTATCAATATAATTATGTATTATAAATTATCAATTATGGTAACGTTTATATACCATAGTTTAAAATATGCGCAGTGTGTGAGCAGGCGCAGGCAATATCGCGCGTCACGTCGAAGTATTAGATAATATGTTGATTTTAACGAACACAAGGTCACTAAGTTACGTAACTATTGTTGATTTGTTTTTATTTTTTCTTGAGTTCTGTCACACGAAAATTTAATCTTGATTTATTGAATACTTTTTGTTTCAAATAAAATTATTCTAAGTGTTAAAATTAGGTTTATTATGTAAACACTGTTGGATAATATTCGGATAATTATCAGTGAACATAATTATCCTATTAATTTGCAACACTGTGTCAAAGTAAACAAACATGCCCAAAGAACAAATATGAATATTTACCAGACCCAAAAAACTTCCAATCAAAAGATTTATCACTGAAAATTAGTATGGAATTAATTAATTATTCTTATTTATGAGTTGTGCTGAACATGAAAAACTAGTTGGAAGTTTTGCGATATTTTTTAAATTAACAAGATTGTTTGTTTTATCAAAAATGCACTATAAACCGATGTCGGTTTTTTACAAACGAAACTCGTAACGTCTTTTTTACAAACGACATTTGTCATATTATACAGGGTGTGTAACAAAATTACACCTTGTATAATATGACAAAACATAGACATACAGGGTGTAACAAAATTGGTGTAGGAGCCGTCAACTGGGGATTCTAGTCATCGGGGAAGTCGTAGAACAAAAATTGTTTAGTACGATGAGAATCCCCAGTTAACGGGTCCTACACGGATTTTGTTACACCCTGTATACAGTCCGACTACAGGTTTAATGAACGAACTTTAAAATCAGCCGGTTAATGTATTAAAAATTCAAATAGTCAAACTATTCACGAACTTCAAGACCACCTTAAGTCAAAGTAAGACCACAGATTAGATAATATAGTTGGTAAGACCTATAAGTTTGGATTCAAACTAATTTTTTGGTATAACTTTAACAACTGCAAAAAAGCTAATAGTTTTATGACTTCAACACAAATGACTGTGCATATTTTGTGTCACTTTGCACAAAGGAAGTCTTTGCCATCATCATCACATACGCCATAATTATATCTCACGAGTGGAAATCACAGTACCGTGCAGACACTGATAATAGCACGGATTAGTTAATGAGGGTACAGCAGAAACCACTACTAACTAACTGATATACAAATATACTTATTATATAATAAGTATAGTACAAATATACTTCTTCAGGCTGTATAATATTTAAGGTAGGTTTCCACGAACGAAGCTGAAAATGACTTTATGAAAACAGAAAAAAATGACTTTTTCTCGAATACGAATGGACTACCTTATTAAGTCAAATATTTTTTGCTCTATTAGCAAAGACCGAAAACTTTTTGAAAAAAAAACCATATTAAAATATTGCTACACCTATCTGTTACATCCTGTATACACAATTTACGTAGCAAAACCGTACAAATGCAAAAGTTTGCCGAAATTACTTTTATGGTGTTTTTCCAAGGACTATTTGCATGGGTTATTTTAGGTTAAAGAAAAGGGGAAACGACTCTGATATTATGAAAATAATATTTACTTCATTGTAAATTAAAAATTTTGCGTTATGACAATCCAAGCAATTAAGTTAATCCAAGCAATTTTAATAAAATAGCAATATTGTGAACCTTTCGTTAGGCGATTGTTTTCGATGCAGTCAACTCAATATTTCAAAATGTTAAATGTCGTTGACAGACGTAGGGAATGGGCGAACAGAACGATATCCCATAAAGGTCCCTCACAATACAATAGGAAGCTATCGTAGAAAGCGTATGAAAATATAATAAACGCTTACAGTACCTAATGAAATAAAGTTACACGCAAATATAAATTTATATAACTTTAAATGACACCTATTTATAAAACCATCATATTTGCAATAGTAGATCATCGAGTTACTCTATCTTTTCTGTAATTGACTTATCTAAAAGCCTATAGCTAAGGTTATCGCACAAATAAGTACATACGCGATTGAATTGGCACCATTTCGCCTCACTGCGGCATCGGCATGGCTCATGCTTCACTAACTTATCCTCCTCTCTTATTGTGTGGTAAAATTTTTCGGTTGTTTCACTAACTGACGTAAGACTTTTCAATATCAGGCTAGTTTTTCGGTTGAAATCGATTAAAACGGAAATGCACCAGCATGTTTTTTTAGTCCAGAACCAAATAGATCTTACTTTTTAAAACATATATGCCCTTTTCGAAAACTTCGTAAAATAAGTCAGTTGGTGAAATAACTGACAGGACAAATCGTAACACCTAGGGAGTACTACGGACAAATGCACTACGACTTTTAGTCAGTCGTCAGTCGTTTCCTCACGATGTTTCCTTCAGTGCTAAAGCCATCGAGTACTATGTAATATTTTGATACATTGTGGACTACCCCTACGAGTAATTATTCCAAAGAAAAGAGAAAACCGGTCATAAGCCTGATTTTTACAAGTGTGTGCTGCCTTTGGAACTCCGCAGTCCCATTCAAAGAGGCGAAGCAGTATTGATACGGCGTCGAGCTGACATGTATGCGATAACCCTAAGCTAACAATACAGCTAGCTGTGTTATCAGTAGGTATAATTCTGAATTTAGAATACAATAAAAATAATATTATTTTCAGTAAACTCAGAGATAATGATTTCAGAATTTTCTGTAAAAATCAGAAACCCAACTACTTGCATGATCTTTTATTAGCTAAGTATACCATAGGTCAAGAAACTGATCATATTTTCTCCAAGAACCATTGGATTTCTTTTTTAAATCTTTCCATAAAAAGTTTTCATGTCGACACATTAATTAATGATTACATAAAGGCGTGACTCCTAATGACAACAGCTGACTAAAGAACGAAAATTAAAATTTACTGACAACATTATTATAGTTTCATTTTTTTTTACAATTTTATTACAAAACGCTCGATAATCTTGAACTATATATCTGTATTAATTGCATAGTTTTAAGCATATTTATTGTATAAGCAGGTGATGTTATGCTCGCCACATGTTTCGCGGTTGTACGATAGTTTTGTGCAAACAAGTACGGACGTATACTACTATATTTACTATGTGTGTATAGTTACATATAGCACTTGCTTATCTCTGTTAGTGATTACAAAACAAATCGGTTGTAATTTATTAAGTGGAGAGAAATACTGTCAGCTAAATAAAACAAGCGAATATCAAGGTGAAGGAGATCCCTGGCATTATCATATCCATCCCATATCACTTGAAAGAGATCCACTGCTCAAGGAAGGCCTCCTCCAAAGATTGGTCCTGTGCTGCCCGCATCCAGCGGCTTCCCGTGACCTTCACCAGGTCAACAGTTTACCGAGTGGGACGCCTACGCCACAGATTACATATTAGATAGATACCCTACATTACATCTTCCGATGCGCGGTCGCCATCTTTTCTACCCCGACGGTCTTCTTTCAACTTTTCAATCAACAATGCTGGCATATAAATAAGGATTTGAAGTAAAAAATAGAAATATTGTTTTAACAGTCAACGCCATAACTATTCATAGCAACGTTTTGACGAGTTGAGCTTTGTTAGCCAATAATATCAAAGCAATTTCTTTAACAGAATTTTTTTTTGTAATACCCACAGATTATAATATAAACCGACTAAGTATCTTAATGGTTATTTGTAATTAACCGGAAGATGGTAATTTGAAACTGAACAACTCTTGTTCTAACAGTACAACTTGGCTGAATAAGAACAAAACAGATTTGATTGGTGCAAGAACCATTATGTCTAGAGGCATTTAGTTTACACCAATTTTAGTATTCGTCAGAGTGCAAGTGACTTTTATTGTCTGTTTATTGGTTGCATCCTTTGTAAGATAAAATTGCATCATTATTTTTGAGTGACTGAGGAGCGAGTAGCAGCGGTTGACGAAGGAGTATTATACCCTCCTAAGGCCCAAGACTTTATTGGTTTTCTACCCAACATGCAGTGTGGTGATATATCAGTGATAGAAACGTGTATATCACCACGAAATGGTCCCAGTTTTAACACCATTTGGTGATATAAGGGTTGTATTTTAGTAACGATTCTCAGTATTTGGTGATATATCGGTGATATTTCAGATTTATTGACGCCAGCCACCGCGTTGCTTTTATATCACCCTTATAACACTATTTGGTGTTTAAGTGGCCCCCTTTTATCACTACTTTGCTAGTTGGGTAGTCATTACTACTCAAGGTTCTACCAATAGGACTATTTATTTTATTTAAAATGACCAAAATATAAAGATATATTAAATATTATACTAATCACCTGACATAGCGGATTATGGACTACAAATAGGACCCTGGGCCATACGGCATATACATACCATAAAAAATTAAATTAAAAAATGACCTCGGGTCTAAAGAGTACTGACTGACATTTAGTCCTACAAGTAGGCATTTGGGCCTTAGGAGGATACTATGTATAAAGTATCCGAAAACAAAAGAATAAAATAAAAATGATTGTGTGACCATTGATAAAAATTTGTATGTTATTATAACTTAATACCGCATCGGTAAAGTTCACGATTCCGGGAAAAATCCAAATAAGGGAAGTTCCCACTCAGCTGCGAATAATGAAGGAGCGAATCACGGAAGCGCGAAAAATCTGAATCGCGAATACCTGAAGCTCGACAGCACTTAAGATCGAAATTGGCCGTCTTATTATAATTTTTTTATGTACAATTGATAAGCTTTTCGCATAATCTCACCTGATGATAAGTAATGAAGATAGTTAAGATGAAAATAAAATAAAAAAAAATAAAAATAAAAAGCGGGCTTCACAAGATTCTCCAACTCAATGAGGCATTGGCTACCTTATCTTCCCATCGGAAAACATCAATGCTGTCAACATTGTATCTTCACACCGGAGCACATCAATGCTGTCAACATTGATGTTTGGCGGCAAAACTCAGATAAGATGGTGGTAGCTAGTCAGGCGAGCTCAGAAAATGTTCTACTACCAAACAAACTGAGTCCTACTAACCAGGCCCAGGCGGGAAACGAACCCGCGTCCTCGTGTTGTTATACGAGCGCACTAGACCTTTCTGTGGTCTGCTACAGAGGCGGTCCTCTACTTTCCTGAGGCGGTCCTCTACTTTCCTGAGGCGGTCCTCTACTTTCCTGAGGCGATCCTCTACTTTCCCAAGGCGGTCCTCTACTTTCTTGAGGCGGTCCTCTACTTTCCTGAGGCGGTCCTCTACTTTCCTGAGGCGATCCACTACTTTCCTGAGGCGGTCCTCTACTTTCCTCATTAAAATAGAACGACTTTTTGTACCTACATAACGAAAATGTGTAATTTTGTTGGTTTCCCTTACAGCTGAATCATTTAAGAGAGGATTCCATTATTTTTTGCCCGTGTTTTTAGGGTTCCGTAGCCAAATGGCAAAAACGGAACCCTTATTTATGGATTCGTCATGTCTGTCTGTCTGCCGTATGTCACAGCCACTTTTTTCCGAAACTATAAGAACTATACTGTTGAAACTTGGTAAGTAGATGTATTCTGTGAACCGCATTAAGATTTACACACAAAATTAGAAAAAAAACAATAAATTTTGGGGGTTCCCCATACTCAGAACTGAAACTCAAAAATTGGCCGCTTTTATTTTAAAATGTATTATTTTCATCTACGTATTCTTGCAACGACTGAAAGTCAAAGTAATTTATTTTCTTAACACAGATAGTTTTACACTTGTTTAACGTGTATTAAAGTTAATCGAATATACTATTTTGTTGGGTAATTATTTAAGAAAAAATTCAGCAACTTCATAGCCTATAGGTAAACCTAGCTATAGACCATAGGCTATAGGCTACTCCTGAGTTTGAATTTGGAACTAATAGCACAAAAAGATTGCTAATGTGCCGGCTTCAAAACTGCATATTTTAGCTATAGGCTATTAAAACTTATAATGCTTAGGTGGGCCTATAGATGTGTCCGGAAGTGTATATTATGCTGTCGCACTTTAATGCTTTCGCACTTCCGTGATTCGACCCAACGTCGCACTTTAGTTATTCGCCCTTCGGTGCTGTCAGTCAGATTTTTCGCGCTTTTGTGATTCGCACCTGAGTGAGAACTTCTAAATAACGTACTGCTCATACGAAGTCAGGTATTTTTCTCAAGCCAGATTATTTATTTGCTCTTGATTATGAATGTTCATAGCTGATTTGCGTTCAGCAAACACAATCCTGTGATTCGCGAGTAAGTATGCGCAGAGTACCTAGCTGTACAAAATATTCTGTATGAGGTAATGTATGTCTGTCAGTTTTATTGTTACCGAGTTAAGCCAAGACCGATTATTAGATTTTGGTGTGAAGGAACGTAAGATTAATTTCCCCGCATTGACATATATAATTTTAAAAAATCAGTACATAGTTTATTGTTTAATTACCATTGGCAACTTGCCAAAGTTATGTGATGTGATTTTAATTCGATCTTAATGAATATGGCACAAAATTGAAAAGTAAGTAAAATATTAAAACAGTACTTATGTTTTTTAATAAATAATATTTTCATTATTTTATTTTGACACTGTCAAATACCCTGTTAGAGATTTAACTTAATCCAGCTAAATTACCACCGAAATACGTAACTAACGTAAGTTGTATCGAAATCGATAAAAGTTATATATGTTTATGTGTGTGTTATTCTAACTAACTCGGATCGAATTTATCATTGTAACGAGTAAAACTTTACGAGGAAAACGTGTAGTTACTCAAGGAAACGTGACGTACGAAATTCTTAATAGCCGATAAACAAGCAACTAACAGCGATTTTACGATAGAAATAGAAAAATATTCGGCCAAAAATAATCTGAACAAATGAGTTGGAGTTCTATTCTATTCTATTTTTCTATTTGGCATTCCACTTCTCATAACGAGCGTGATTTTGCCAATGTCAAGTGAAAAATGGGAGAATCTTCAATAAAAAAAAATGGCGAAACGCCAATGTCAAGTGAAAGACGCGGCCCTAAGGGTGATGGGCACTTAAAGACGCTCCACGTGGTGGTTTGCTGCTGGAACTCGGAAAACGAAGCTGTCACCCGAGTGAATCCTCTTCGTATGACCGCTTATCACTGAATTGGTTTCACAGCTATTTTCCCATCACAAAAATAACGTTGAGACTACTCTAAAATGGAAAATTAAAAAATTAACTCAGCAGACGTGTGCTCGGTACAAGTCCTGGCAACCAACCCCCGAGTTTGAGTTACTTTGAAAACTTTTTGAAGGCTGGCCGTGTTATCAATCAGAGGTTACGATGGGGATGCGGCCGCGAGAGAAACGATAAGCCGGCCTGTCTGTTACTCTGTTAGGCACCATCACAAATTATATCGATAACAATAAACTTAACTATAAGGAACTAATTTGTACAATTCGCGCTTTGCCATACGTACTTGTAAAACATTATCAGATCATTAACTTGCGTTTATGATATAACCGTGCGCGGTCGCTAACGATTAAACAATTGCAAATGCCTTTAGGTATTACTTTTGCTAAAGTTAAAAATTTGCAAATGATATCTTCCTGTACGAAAAAGATTGGAATTCACAATAGCTAGGTTATAAATTTCATTTTCGTACAGAATCTGAGGGTACATATTAAAAGTCTGGCTAGAAACCTTGAATGGGATTATATTTATAAAGGGACGGATAAATGACAACACAAACCTTATTGAGAACATCCATGGCTGTATGCGAAGTCCTTTGATTAAAAAAAAGAAGAAAAAAACAAGGATGAACACACACAATCAAAACATTCGAAATATGAATAATGGCGGGAAGCGAGCACGCGATCGAGCGACAACGGCGGCGAACTGGCCGGGCCGGTAGTGAACACATATCATTTATACGGGTACTCGGAGATAACGTATCAGCGACGAGTGATTTGCCCCTCATTACAGGCCGCTCGAACTGGGGTCTATGAACCATTGTCTGTGTATCGATGGAAATGATCCTCTCAAGATTTTCTGGAATACGCGAGACGAACACGCACATAAATAAATTTTATCTTTAATCTGAATTTTAGGAAATACGCTTTTCATTTAAAAAATAAAATAAAATTTTACACTGCATATGGCAACCCGGTAATCCTCCGCCAAATTAAATGATAGGTCTTTGTTGTCATTTATTTTTTTTTTTTTGCATTTATTTTTGTTACCGAACTACACTTACATAATATTACATTATTTGCGGCAAGACCCAGATTAGAAAAAAAAATCGCTTTCGAACTATTTCACCTGTATAGTGAGCGATGTATGAATTTGTATGAAGCCACGGAAGACGCACGTCGCACAACACTTTAGACTTAAAGCCGTATTTTGCGTCGCGGATTCAAAAATGCAATGTCATGGTGGCGACATAGTACTCGGCGTATGATAATGAAAATCATGATGCAAAGGCAAAATTTTGCAGATATCTTGTAGTAATTGTATTTCTATTTAAAGTAAGCATTAAATATAAACAATTAAGTAATAACATGCTGTTAAATTGATAATTTATCATGCGGAGTTTACGGACTATATGTAGGTTTTTTTGTAGAGATCCAGATAAGAAATATGGAATGATCGAATCTAAGTTTTAGTAAAATTGCAAAAATCACGAACAAGCCACAGCCATTCCATTGTTTTAAAAGTAAGGAGATGGGTTATTTTTCCGTCTCCATGTCTAACTTTACCGTCTTTATCTGTAAATTGGCAACATTTATTTTTGACCCCCAATTTTTACGCATGTTAATACCGAAATTAAATGTTTGTTTAGGTTACAATTACACCGAACGAAGCGGTCGTGGCCCGGTCTTATAGGTATAAAATGTTAAAAAATTCGCTGGTATTATTTAAACTGGGGCTTCTACTCTTGAAACTGAACAACTTTCCTAAAGGAACCCATAGTAAATTCGCAAATTTTTTTTTTAAATTCCCTTACTAAATGGGCCGATCAGGTAACAGACTTGTTGGAAATGTAAAATTGTTTTTTTGCGATTTGACTATGGGTTTCTTGGTAATAGTTGTTCAGTTTCACTAGTAGAAGCCCCAGTTTAAGTAATACCATCTAATTTGTTACCACCTTGTATAAGTTGTAAAGGGTTGACTTGACTGTTAGTGGCATTTATCTCGTCCGTTTTCCGGTGCCTTTTGCTCCTCAGAATTAAGTACAGAATTCAGGAAAAATATTGAAAAAATCCGATCTACAACTTATTTTTTCAGTTTCCCATACAAATTCTTGATTCACATTTCAGATTTAGTACAGGAAACTGAAAAAAATATTATTGCTGATCGTTTTATTTCAATATTTTTCCTGTATTCTGTACTTAATTCTGAGTAACCCCTTAAAATTTCAAACGCACTTTTTTTAACACCCTGCATAGATTGCAGTGGTTATGCCATGTCAGCGGCCTCATAGGCGGCTTGAAACTTCTGACACTGCAGTTGCCCCCCCTCCCCCCAACCCTACAACCTTCCAACAATACGATGTGTATGGACGGAGCATGGCCTAACCTTCCCGAACTATGTAAAGAGTACGAACAGCTCTAGAAAATGCCAACTGAGTAAAAATTAATTAAAAACAAAAGTTATGAACTCGACCTGATGGAAAGGCTTTATACCCTTTACAGCCTAATAAAGAATAAAGTAATTAGGTATCTCCAGAAATATCAAGTAAATAAAAAATGCGGGTGTTTTATTTTTGCAAATTCTACACAAAATACTCATAAAGCTTGGGGGTAAAAAACTTGTCAATTGGTTGATAACCGTAACACTACATGACACGACTATAAAATCAATAAATATATCAACTTTGATATCAGTTTGTTTAAGGTGCAGTACCGACCAATCTCAATTCATTCTCTGGTTTACATTACCATATCAGAGAGAACATATCTGTAAATTGCCATTAGTGTTAGATTGATCAGGATAAAAAGATGTTCAAAGAATGGCTGCAGCTCTGTGACGCCTGCTTCACTTACCACTGGCCTCAGTCGGTTGTCAGTAGCCTGCAAGTCACAATTTTTAAGTTATAAGCATTGAAAGGGTTAGAATTTAGAATCAAAACATTTCAATGCACACACATTTTTAATTTCTTGTAGATTATTATGTTTTCTCATATCAGAGTTAAATTCAATTATTTTTTGGTATTATATAATCAAGTTGCATGCGAAGCCATTGTTTTGTGCAACTAGCATGTTAGTTTCAGAGTTATTGCAAAGCAAAAAAGTTAAAATTAAATTGGTCAGACAGAGTATGCAATTACTGATAGTAACGTCAATCCCACAGAACAGTATAAGTGGAACTGTGTTACAAAGAGAATTAGTAATGAAGTCAGATCAGCTAATACTGGAAATATTACTATTGGCCTGCAAATTGTTCATTAGCAGCACGGAAGTTATATTTTTACTCAAAGGTATTATCAACCTATGATAGTGGAAATAATCTTATTAATTAAGATGATCCTTTAACCTTTATACTAATATATTCATCCACAGCTATCACTTTTTGATTGCTCAGAAGCATTGATTGTTTACAGGGTATCAACCATTTCTTAGATTTTTTATTCGCATGCTGGGATGGTCCGTCAATATACTTATGCATTTTTTAATTAAAATTTATGTATAAATATTAAAATACCGACTGCTTTAACAGTTAGGAAAACGTAAATATGTTAAAAATATTTTTAGCCCATTGTAAGTTTATGAATCAATCGGATGTTTCTTGTAAGAACCCTTATCAAATTGAATATTGGTTCCTCAAGGGACAGTTTCATGAGTTTTTTCAGGTAATTACCTAAATATTTTAGAAAGACCCAACATAGTATACTTTGGCTATAGATAAAAAAAATATCATCCTCCCAGGCCTATATTAAAATTAGGGCAAAGTCAGGATTAAGACGTAAGGATGGAGCAAATCTTAGTAATAAACCTGAATAGAGACCTGCTCCATACATAGCACTGGCTGGCTCCGTGGCTCAGTGGTTAGTGCTTCTGACTACTGATCTGAGAGTCGTGGGTTTGATCCACACCCAAGGGAAAATGTTTCTGTGAGGAGCAGATTTGTTTGCTCTGTGTCTGGGTGAATATTGTATCTATACGAGTATATCTATGTATTCAAATCATATATGTGTACGTATATCTGTCTCTGGTTCCAATAATACAGGGTATCCTAGTTTGGGGCCAGATGACCGTGTGCGATTTTTCCCAGATATTTTTTTTTTTTTTTTATTAAAAATTTGAGTGCGTTTGACTACATCTCACCTGATGGAAAGTGACGATGTAGTCGAGGATGGTACACGCAAACTCAAATAATGCCTATTCACTCTCGCCTTGAAGACCCCTAAATTATAGGAATCGGTAAGTACGGACGCAGGTAAGGAGTTCCACTCCTCCGCATATTTATAGCAGAATACTAGGCTACCACGGACTTGGCCCCCTTGTGTAGTATGGCCTAACCTTCTCGATGTATGTGAAGAGACCCTTGCCCCTGCAGTGGGGACGTAATGGGTTGTTAACAACAACTAGGCTACATGCAATAAGCAGTCTCCTGCAAACCTGACCAGATCTTTGGTAGATTTGACAACTGATCAGCTGATCTGCAAGTCGTGGGTTCTTGCCCCATCCAGGGTAAACATTTCTGTGATGAGCAGATTTATTTGCTCTTTGTCAGGGTGAATATTGTATCTATATATCTATGTATTTAAACATTTTTGTGTATGTATATCAGTCTCTGGTTCCAATTATATAGGATATCCTAGTTTGGGGCCAGATGACCATGTGTGATTTTTCCTGGATATTTACTTTTATTTGTAGAACTACATGCATGAAGCGACTTCCTGTGAGCCTGATCAGATCTTCGATAGATCTGATAAGGGGCCATTGAACACTATTATCTTGTGCCCTGCATATAATATTTTTTTTAAATAACATCATAAAACAGATTATGCATTTATTAATGTTTCTTTTATCTGCACAAAGTGGAAATGAGATAAAATATTTATAAACAGAAGTTTATTGGGCACCTATTAATCATATCGGCTTTATTGTTTACACGGGTTACAGGTACCTCTTTGTATTGATTTACAATATATGAGGTGCTACTTTATTAGTGCCCGATATTTTAGTCAGTGCTTCTACTCCTGATTCTGATCAACTTTCCCCAAGAAACCCATAGTAAAATCGAAAAAATATTTTTGGACTCTTCATACAAATCGATCAGCCGAGCGGCCAAATTAGTATGAAGAGCCCAAAAAATTTTTTGCGATTTGACTATGGATTCCTTAGGGAAAGTTGATCAGAATCAGGAGTAGGAGCACTGACTAAAATATCGGGCACTAATAAAGTAGCACCTTATATGTACATGATACAAAACTACCTCAGCAAGCTCAAATGTAGGTAAGACAGCTACTCACAACAACAATGATTCTGATCAGCACATGTGTCTATGAAATTGTTTAGACAGCCGAAATCAATATTACAGATGCGTCGTATTATATGAGCGTGTTTTGATAGCGAGTAAATACGTAACAGGACACTGGAGCTGACCTCTAGCCGTCGCAAGGTCAGTCCACCGCGGAGGCAAATAAATTATGTACTTATTTACAATAAACTCGATATCCACAGTTCAAGTGTGTGAAAGATAAAGCGGTTTATTGCCTACCTTTTTATCTACATCTCGGTCGTCTGCCATTGTCGCTTTCTGTTATAAAACAGTCTTGGTCTTCTTTTACAAAAATGAGAAAAATTCGCCGGACAAAAGCTTCGCGATTGCGTTCGCTGGCGTTCGCGTTTCGGACTTTTGACATTGACAGTTTTGTTTGACACTGACAATCAGGTGAGCTAGGTGTTGCCATGAACGGTTAAAGAGAAATGCCAAAATACAACTCTCAGTCTTCTAAATTCTTACCTGAACAATAGGACACAAACAGTTTAAGTGAATGGCACAAATTCTCTTGGCTCTAAAGAAAAATAAGTGTTCTGCAGGGATCTACTTTAGGACTTTTTCTATTCCTTGTTTATATCACAGGTTTGTATTAATGATTTATCTATCATTTCATACCTATTGTATTGTTTGCAGATGATACTCCTCTTGTTTTTAAGGTAATAGGAAAGATTGCTATATTGACGAAGTAAACAACACTCTTTAGGGTTGCGTACCCAAAGGCCAACGGGACCCTAAAGGCCTCCGCTGTTCGTCCGTCCGTCCGTCTATCCGTCCGTCCGTCCGTCCGTCTGTCCGTCCGTCTATCTGTCCATCTGTCTGTCAGCGGGCTGTATCTCATGAACCGTAAAAGGTAGACAGTTGAAATTTTCAGAGAGTGTGCATAATTAAAGGGGGGCCCTACTAGAACGTGGCATTTTTTGCTCGATCTTAATAATGGCAACAGGTAGACACTTGAAATGCTCACAGAGTTTATTTTGCTTTATATTGCTATAGTCGCTAAAAATAATAATAATAAATTAAAATAATAGGTATTTAAAAATTAAAGGCGGTCCCCATACAAGAGACGTGTTTTTTGGAGTTTCTTGTACGATGGTACGGAATCTTTTATGCGCGAGTCCGAATCGTACTTGGCCGGTCTTTTGAGAAACATATTGTATGGTTTACTGCAAACAATTTATGATTAAACGAACTTATCTGTAAGTGAAGTTCTATCATAATTATACGAAGGCCTCATCCGAAGAGATTAGGTTATTAAATGCTAACAAAACGAAAATATCGTTATAAACAGATTGGCAAACGTTAAACAAATAAATCCAAGATTGTATTATTAAATAGCAATAGCTTAGAATTAGTAAATTTATACCGAACGCCATTTTTCTTGGTATAGCTTTCCTTACATCAAAACTTTAGCAGGAAACTTAGGTAGTCCAGCTTTGAAAATAAGGCACTGATATAGGTGTTGAGAGATTTGTGTATTTTATTAAATAGTTATTTACATAGTATTACAATTACAGGGTATAATGTCTTATGCATTCTTATTTGGGGACATACTGCTTGTCCCCAAATAAGCATGCAGCTATTACGTACAAAAAAGAAGCATCCGCGCAATATATCAAATACTTACAATACGATTTCGAGAGTGCTTAAGGAACAAATTTAAAGAAATCAATATTTTAACTATTGCCAGTCAGTTCATATACGAAAATATCATGTATTTTCGTAAGAATTTAAATTTGTTTTATTGTACAAGAAACGGTAACAGACATCCTTTTAACCGTTTCGTTGTACAGAGTCAGGGAGCTCTTTAATGATGATGGGGTCATTTATAAATCAGTGGATCATCTACGAAAACAACGCCTTACGACTAAATATAGATAAATTATTATAATGTCGTTATGGATGGGTCTCTTCCTTAAACTGCTGGTCTATCTACTTATTTCCTACCCCAACAATTTAAGCAATTGCTATAAGATTCCTTTGTTTACAAGTTAAGAATTGCTGTAAGTTTTATTACAGGCGCACGGCAATGGTAAGCCTTAGAGGAATTAAAATTCTTCCAAGTTAGGCGCCTATAAAAATGATATGTTGATTTGAAAAAATAATTTTACCAGTTTTACTATGTAGAACGACAATTTCATGCCTAAGTTTTGTACCATTTAAAAGGGAATTGATTTGATTAAATTAAAGCTTCTTAGCTATGTTTTAAGCTTTTTGGTAATAGAAGTACTAGCTATATATCTAGTTACAATTTTCAGCAAAAGGCGATTGCTACATCATATGTAGCTACTTACCTATTTAATTCTCGGAGCAATAAACTGAATTGTAATCATACCATCTGGATGGACTAGGAATTAAAATAAAGTACATACCTAGTAATGGGTCTAACTTATAATAATGAATGGTCTCTTTGCCATAGGTATGGGTAATGGGTTTTACCATTGCTTCTGTCCCCACAGCTGGGGCAAGGATATCTTCCCATACCTCGGGAACTTTACAGGATCTTCTTAAGACCTTAAATTCAAAGGGGGTCAAAATTATGTTCATCTCTATTTTCTTTATAGTAATGTTTTTTTGCATCGGCATCCGATGTGGCCAACTGTCATAATATAGCTTATAACATGTGACTGGCGTATGCGCAAAGCACGCGCACTGGGCGGTAACGTATTGCTGGAACCATTACACTTCGTTGCCAAAATATCTTGTCAAAGATTAGCTATAGACATTATAAATTATAAATGTATCAAATCTGCCTGAAAACAAATTCAAAAAGCATGTAAAAAAAATTTTGTGCTCAAAAGGTTATTATAAGATAATAGATTATGTGAATGAATGACAAAGACATTTGGAAATGTGTTGCTCTTCCTGATAACTGTATTGTTGATAACGTACATTGTATTAGTAATTAAGTATTATTTTAAAAAATGTGTTGATGCGAGTTTCTTTTGGGCTTGTCGTTTCTTCTCGCTTCGGAGAAACACTTCCCGAAACGTTGAGTGTACAAGTTCCGCGTGGTAGGAACTTTGTACTAGGTAGAAAAAAAAACGATTTAAAAGTATGTGCAAAACATCTACTTAAATACAAAATATTTTGATTTTAATCCCACTCTCAGTTGTCATATTTTGGTGTGTTTACTTCAATATCCATTCACGCCTGTTACTAAAATAAATGGATTACTCGAAAAGGCCGGGAGACATAATGCTGGATGGTTTAATGCTGTACGAATTGATGACCTGGTGAGGTTTTGTGGATACCGTTGGATGCCACAAGGAGGCCAATAGGTATTTAACAGTGGAAGTCATTCGGTTGTAAAGATAATGCTATACTGATATCACTATTCTATATCACTTCAGCGTTTGTCGTATCTGCATTTATGTACCTACCTACTCAACTTATCGATACCGGCACTTTTAGAGATTGTCATTTTCTAGAGTAATTTGGGTCTGTGGCAATCTCACTCTAAGTATATGTGATATGTGAGACACATCCAGTGATGTGAGGCTGAACTTGTTACAAAATAAGGTAGAATTCACACAAATAGGTAGTGAACGTTCTATGCAATGCTAAACTGACTTTGATTGTACAGACAGCCACAAAGATATCTGAACCTCTCCGATATATGTACACCATGTATCACGAATAGCTTTAGTAGGGGTTCAGATGTCTCTGTGGGCCAGTGTACCTTTACTAGTGAATGTACGTATACAATATCTACTTGCCTCTACGACTAGTAGCTTGCTTCCGTTTGAAAACTTTTAACACTATACCTATTCAAGGACTTAGTAGCAGCCACAGCCTGTCTGCTATCTGGGTTCGATACGTTTATAGTCTGTGGTCGCGGGTACCGTTACCTTCACACAGGCGCAGCGGGTGTCCCAAGGACTTCACCGGCGCCTGCACCGCCATTACTTTTCCCCAACACGAGAGCTATCATGTGGATGGCGTGATTGATGGCCGAGATGGTGGTATGATCGATAAGGAAGACTGATGTAGTACCTAAATAACCTCCAGGAATGTATCGAATCACACGCGATCGTCTGTCTCACGCCTAGGTTTCCTAGTATTATTGATAGAAAACCAGACATTGATAGACTGTTTTGATGCTACTTTTTGACTGACTTCAAAAAGGTGGAGGTTCTCAATTCGACTGTAAGTATATTGTTTTTTTTTGTATGTTTGTTTCGCAATTACTCAGCCAATTATGAATTGATTTCGATGATTCTTTTTTTATTTGGTAGGTCATACTTTAGAGGTGGTCCCACACAGATGTTATCGAAATTGATTCAGTGCTTTTTGAAAAAATCAACAAAAACAAAACAAAGTTGTATTGTAGTTGTTTCGTAACGACTGCAATACAACTTTGGTATGTTTTTTGTTTGTTTTTGTTGATTTTTTCACCTTATTTAGTAATGGATATTACCAGTAAATAATTATGAATTATTATTTGAATTTGAATTTCATAAGACTTTATTAAACGATAAACTAACTAACTTAACTTAATTTTTTTCACGATACTTTTAAAATTATTGGATCGATAGTCATAAGAACTCTTTTATGTTTAACTTTACCGACAGTAACTTAACACCTTCTCAGCTGTGTGGTCATAGAACTCATTAGAGTTAGGTCCAATTCCGTGGTCAATAAAAAGCCCTCGGTGGACCCCAAGTTGGGTACAATGGACCGTGTGGGAGTGACCTAGTCTGTTAGCAGGTCATCGCTAACCCATGCGCTGATGATGTTGTATTGTAACAACAGGATGTGACAATTTAGTGTACTTAGGATCCATCAACGGTGCTCAACTTAAGGTAACAAACCATATCATCCCCACTGCAGGGGCTCGGGTCCCTTCCCATAACTCAGGAGGGTTAGGCCATACTCCACACACGGGTGGAGGTTGTGGGGCTAGTGGCCAACCTCAGTGTCAGAAGTTTTCAATCCGCCTATAAGGCCTCCGACATGGCTAAACGACTGCCGTCTAGTGATAGCAGCCGACACCAACGGCTTGACGTGCCTTGCGAAGCACGGAAATGATCAAGATAAATGCTACTAACAGTCAAACCCATCCAGGTTGTGACCGTGTCTGTAGTCAGTTAACCTGCTTGATCAACGCGACCACGCAAGCCGCACTGAGCCACGACCGCTTCTTAAGATACTGACAAATTTCGTTCTACGATTTTGCTGAAATCGCAAAAAACGAGCCACCATAAAAATTTAATCCGTTTTTACGATTTCCTACCAGTCTTCCATCCTACCCTTATTATACCAGTCCTACCCTTATTTTGTTAGCTACACTCTTTAACCGACTTAAAAAAAAGGAGGAGGTTCTCAATTCGTCGAAATCTTTTTTTTTATGTTTGTTCACCGATTACTCGAAGACGCCTAAACGGATTTGGAAAATTCTTTTTTTTGTTTAAAAGGGTATACTTTACAGGTGGTCCCATATAAATTTTATCGAAATCGATTCAGCGGTTTTTGAGAAAATCAACAAAAACATAGCAAAATTGGAGTTGTTGCGATTGAAGTCGGTTGTTTTTAACGTATTCAGCGTGGTCAATTATAACCTACATATACTCAAAAAGATGCAATACGTTTTAGTTGATGGGCTTTGACTTTTATTCAAATTACGATCAATTTTTGTATAAAAACTAGTTTTTTGCGATCAGCTAACCTGTAGAATAAAAAAAGATTTAATACTATAAGTAGACCCACGGAATTTATATGTAGTATAGTAGATATACAAGTTATTTGAGTAGACCAGAATAAACGCAACTTAACGTAACTTATCTCAACTATTTCCTGCCATATTTGACTGCCCCATTCAGAAACATTGAGTGGGGTTAGTCACTGGACATTTAAAATCATTACACCCCTGTAATCTATACCAACATAATTGTTAATTAGAGCAGAAGCCCTGTTAAAAATTTAGTCTTACATATTCTTTACATCCTGTATATGAGTGATTATTTTGTCTGAGGAAGTCTGTATAAGGTAATAGTGATTGGTACAGATCAAAATAAATGATAATGATGGTTTCAAGTCGATTTGTAGGCCACGGAAAAAACTGTATAGAAAAAAACTCAATCGGTGCCCTCAGGCGGACTTAAACGAAGGTATTTATATATTTAATCTAAGCACTCTAAACCAATGTTTTTAATGCAGTTGCCACGGAAGGAGGGCATCACTTTTCTGGTGTATGAATGTTTGGTTGTATGGGTGAGTCTATAGCCTAAAAAGCTCATTCGATTTTGGGGACGAGGTGTCGCTTTAATCGTCTTTATTCTTTGAATTTCTTTGTAAGAATACAGGATATTTCTCACTTTTAGCCTTTTTATTACAATAGAAGAGAACTACTACTACTCATGCAACTGTAAGAGACTGTGCCCTAGCAGTGGGTACTAAAGTAATAGAAAGAACTGAAATGAAAATATCGAAATAAATTAAAGTATCGAAAGTCAACGAATTCATCAAACTGAACAAAATCCTCCAAGGGACCTATGAAATTAGAGTTCATATTGACTTCCAACTTCCAATAATCAATGAAATGAATGAACAATCTACAGATATTATCAAACTTTGTCCAATATATAGGTAGGATCCCTGAGGAAACTTTCATGGCTAGTATTTGCTGTTTATCAGCGGATAAACAGGGTGACCCCTGTATAATTCAAAGGGGGTTTGGGTTTTAATACAATTGTTCAGGTTATCTTGAAAGTGATAACGTTGATATTTGGTGGACATTATTACAAATTCTAGTTAATTTGCAAGTAACTTAGAATTTAAATACGATTCTGTAAAAGAGCTATTGCCAGCAGTGAAGACTGACATTGAAGGAAACTGACCGTATAAAGAGTTCTTCTAAAATACTGGAAAAAAGGAACCTATAGTCAGTTAAGTTCGAACTTGGTATAGGAAGCACAAAAATATTTGGCGAATTAAGTTCAGGTTCCTTGGGGATGTCGTCCAGATTCATAAATAGAGACGTGGTTTAATATTTTTGAGGTTACATAAATGTGTACCTCAAGTTGTCGAGTACCTACATTAAGTAATTTAGATATAACTGATGGAAACAATGTGTTTCTCGAAGATGGTTGCGATGGCGGACCTACGGACGGGCAAACCGCCCGCGCCCGCCCGTTACGCGGTGACGAGAACGCTAAGCTATGGTGAACTGCGCAGACGAGACAAACGAAAAACTTTATAAATAAAGTTAAACCTAAGATACATGCTCAGTTAAGAATTAAAATCTACCAATTGAACCCAAGTTTGTTCTCAATTCATGGGAATGAAGAACCTGGAACCAATCCCAGAGTCCAGCTCTATTAGCACTCTAAAGTATTTCGTGCGAAACTGGTACTTAATATAAAACCATTCGTTTCGTTCTAACACCGTAGTAATGAAGGGGACAACAAAACTATTTTATCGCGTCTACAGTTACTACCGCCTCTGTAATAGTAATAAAACGCGTTATAGTTAGTTGGCGTATCCGTAGTATGACGTTGATTTCCTGTAACTAAATCCTTGGAGACATATTTTGAGATATTTTCAGATCATTGTTTCAGCTTTCTCAGGCAGTAAATCGTTCAGCAGACAAGCCTCTGAGCGACTCGAACAGTTAGGCAGAAACGTTGTGGCGCACTTTCTCCGCGACGATCGATCGATCTTCACGTACCGGCGGCGGCGTGCGCGCACCCAAACCCCTTTCTTTCTTTCACTGGCAGTGCCTACTAGCACCACTCCGCGAACGGACGCCGCTATGCGCAGTGACAGCGCTAGCAGTTGACATACAATAAACAAGTGACAGTTGACAGTGCCGCCATGACAGTGATGAGAGCAAGCGTCGCCGTGCTTCTCCTGGCTACCCTGACGCCACACCGATGCCAGGATGAATCCTTTGCCAGCTCATTTCTATCCGGTAAGAATTTTTCATTCTGGTCACACACGCCAACCGTTTTAACTTTTCTCAGTAAGTTCTAGATTCTAGGGTGTTTGTGAGATAGAAACATAGCTACAACTACCCACATACGTGCCCGTCTCTATGTATGGATGTAGACACTTTTCGAAGGAATATCTAGTTGTTTTAAATCTACACAACACATCCTAAAAGCCTGAAAATTCATCTATCATATTTGAAACAAACTCTCCATAATATTAATATCAAGTAGTTTAGATTCATTTGTTAATTGCTAAACAAAATGACCTAGATAATTTGATCGTGGTTTTCGCAGAGCACAGCGAATTTTTCTTTTCATAAACTTTCTAGGCTGATTTTGTATTCAACTGAGAATTATATAGAAGAGTAGTTATATAAAATATAGAGTAGAATTTATTTAGTCGCAATCGAAGTTTTAAGTCATCGATAATAGAAAGGTTTTAATATCAAATTTTGTCTTTATGTAATGTTAATTTACGTAGCATTACATGAAGACACTAAGTTTGAAACAAACGCAATTTTCTCTCCGAGAAAGACAAAATATCCCGCATGTTATGAATACATAGCTAAAGTAAAATCAACAAGATTATATGCTTATATCTAAGTATGGAAATGGCTCCAGGTATAATTTACTATCATTTTAAGTAGAATCCCAGCACAAACTGCCCAGTGAGTGGTCAATAAGTAATGACGAATCGCCGCGAGCGATCCGTTCCGTGGCCGCCACGCCACGACCACGGCTACAGCTTGTTAGAAAAACTGCGCAAACGCAAACGCATACATATTAACGGCGCGGACCGTTAGCGGCCCATATGCCACCGTACGCTCGCCGCCCGCGCCGAACAACTCGCTATAAGGCTACAGCACGAAGAGCGAAAGAGTTTTTTAATAATGTTCTATTAGAATCGACCTATTTCCATATATTTTAACGAATGTTGACAAGTCAAGCCCTTAACACCTTTTAACGTTATCTTTCTGCTGGATGAAGGAATTTGACTAGACCACAGGGAGTCGATTTAGTTACTATGAGCAAAAACTTCGCGATAAAATCGATCTGTAGCTAGCTGCACATCCCAGCTAGAGTATAATACTAGTGAAGGGGTCAAATAAAGATCATGTGATAATTGGAACTGCACTCTGAGCTGCGCGAGAGTCATCTTTATTGAAAGTTTAACCCGTACTCATTGATATTCTTTGTTTACCCACGTAATATACAAATATTTAACTATTACCTATTTAAATATCCCACATAGTGACCGCGACCATAGCAATGTTTTCATAGTCAGTCATTTTGATTCTCCATAGCTCTCTCAGAGTCTGTGATTAACCAAGAGTTAACTAAATGACATTTTGTAGCTTTGTAGGATAAAACTATTGATCTACATGGCTCTCTGCTCTCTTATCTAAGCTTTCATTGAAATAAGTTGAGTATAAATAGCGTTGCTTTGACATTTGTCATTTGGCATTGATAGCATTTGCCATCATTTTTAACAGACTTCAAAAAAGGAGGAGGTTCTCAATTAGACTGTATGTTGTATTTTTTTTGTATGTTTGTTTCGTTATGGATTGATTTTGATGATTCTTTTTTTGTTTGGTAGGGAATACTTCAGAGGTAGTCCCATGTAAATTTTATCAAAATTGATTCAGTACTTTTTGAAAAAATCAATAAAAACAAAAAAATCATTACAAAATGGTAGTTGTTTGTTACGAATGAAGTCGGTTTTTAACGTGTCCAGCTTTGTCAATTATTGAGTGTAAAAAAATGAATACCTCTCAAATTCGATATTTTTACAGGATACAATACAGCCTCTTTCAGATGCCACCCCGTCAACTATCTACTCTGTGCAAACAGAAATTGTTACTTCGTGACATGAAAGAAGAACTAACAAAGAGACGTTTGTGCTTTTTATATGGGTTAGTATCGAATCGAAATGAATACCTCTCAAATTCGATATTTTTACAGGATACAATACAGCCTCTTTCAGTTGCCACCCCGTCAACTATCTACTCTGTGCAAACAGAAATTGTTACTTCGTGACATGAAAGAAGAACTAACAAAGAGACGTTTGTGCTTTTTATATGGGTTAGTATCGAATCGAAATGAATACCTCTCAAATTCGATATTTTTACAGGATACAATACAGCCTCTTTCAGTTGCCACCCCGTCAACTATCTACTCTGTGCAAACAGAAATTGTTACTTCGTGACATGAAAGAAGAACTAACAAAGAGACGTTTGTGCTTTTTATATGGGTTAGTATCGAATCGAAATGAATACCTCTCAAATTCGATATTTTTACAGGATACAATACAGCCTCTTTCAGTTGCCACCCCGTCAACTATCTGCTCTGTGCAAACAGAAATTGTTACTTCGTGACATGAAAGAAGAACTAACAAAGAGACGTTTGTGCTTTTTATATGGGTTAGTATCGAATCGAAATGAATACCTCTCAAATTCGATATTTTTACAGGATACAATACAGCCTCTTTCAGTTGCCACCCCGTCAACTATCTACTCTGTGCAAACAGAAATTGTTACTTCGTGACATGAAAGAAGAACTAACAAAGAGACGTTTGTGCTTTTTATATGGGTTAGTATTGAATCGAAATGAATACCTCTCAAATTCGATATTTTTACAGGATACAATACAGCCTCTTTCAGTTGCCACCCCGTCAACTATCTACTCTGTGCAAACAGAAATTGTTACTTCGTGACATGAAAGAAGAACTAACAAAGAGACGTTTGTGCTTTTTATATGGGTTAGTATCGAATCGAAATGAATACCTCTCAAATTCGATATTTTTACAGGATACAATACAGCCTCTTTCAGATGCCACCCCGTCAACTATCTACTCTGTGCAAACAGAAATTGTTACTTCGTGACATGAAAGAAGAACTAACAAAGAGACGTTTGTGCTTTTTATATGGGTTAGTATCGAATCGAAATGAATACCTCTCAAATTCGATATTTTTACAGGATACAATACAGCCTCTTTCAGTTGCCACCCCGTCAACTATCTGCTCTGTGCAAACAGAAATTGTTACTTTGTGACATGAAAGAAGAACTAACAAAGAGACGTTTGTGCTTTTTATATGGGTTAGTATCGAATGGTCGCAATCGTAAGCAGTCTATAGTAGCAACTCGTAGCAAAGTGATCTAAAGTTTAATCTAACATTAACTGAGCCTAACTCAGACTACAGAAACTACTTCATAAAGAATATACCAGCACGGGCAGGACGAATTCTTATATCTATATAATAGTAATAATAATAATGCCTAATGCCTAAGATCCTAATGACTAGTGACAGATCCAGTCGCGTGTCATACGATCCTGGACAGTAGAAGTCAGGTCGATTATTCGGATGATTTCGCCGTGAATTGTACATCATTCGAATAATCTTATGAAACACAAAATTTATCAACATAAGACATATTTAATTAATAGTGCTGATAAAAAAAGGAAGTAACAAAAAGAGTTTATGACAAAAAATACTTTATGAAAGGTCAGTGTTTTTTAAAAGACTTCAAAAAGGAGGAGGTTCTCAATTCGACTGTGTTTTTTTGCATGTTTATTACGCGATTTTTATGATTAATGGATTTTTATGATTATTTTTTTTATTCAGTAGGTCATACATCAGAGGTGGTCCCATAAACATTTTATATATTTTAAATAAACGATTTTTAAAAAAATCAACAAAAACAAAAAAAAAACATTGCATATTTGTAGTTGTTGCGATTGAAGGAGCATTTTTACTTACACGAGCTTCTTACCAGAGTTATTGGCGACTAACACCTCTCTTCTACTTTAATATTACAGATTTAGTCTTTTTGGCCAGTTTTTAACCGACTACTAAAAACAGACGGAAACACATATTGCAATACTTAATTGTAGAATGTAGTCTAATAATCGTGACATGTATTCGTGCAGGCCACAGAACTAGCGCAAAGGCCCCGTAAACCCACAAAGGTCGCGAATTCGGTGCGTGTACGCACGGCATCGGTATAATCAGCTCGCGGCTGCGCCGTGAGCCAGACATTGCGGCCTAGAAAGGGGACCGGAAGACCGAGACTGCCATTTGTAAATTTTTTTTATGTGCTGACATGAAAATAAATGCAGAATGCCTTAAATTTTTTAATTACTGAACAAGATTTCATCAGAACAGTCAATCGACCAATCAATCAAAACAGCGTTTGTGGCTCAGTGCGGCTTGCGTGGTCGCGCCGATCACACAAGTTAACTGACTACAGACACGGTCATAACCTGGATGGGTTTGACTGTTAGTGGCATTTATCTCGATCGTTTCCGTCCTTCGCAAAGGCACGTTAAGCCGTTGGTGCCGTCTGCTATCACTAGATGGATGGCAGTCGTTAAGCCATGTCGGAGGCCTTATAGGCGGTTTGAAAACATATGAAATGAAATAAAATGAAAACATTTTATTCGAAGTAGGTAGCACTTTTCAATGTCATTCTTTTATCTACCTAATACGAGGTGCCTACCACTCGGAACTCGTATACCCGCCCCGTTTCGGGAAGTGTTTGCGGAATGACACTGGGGTTGATCGAATACTAGCCCCACAAAATCCACCTGTTCGAACTTGGCCCCCGTGTGTGGAGTATGGCCTTACCTTCTCGATGTATGGAAAGAGAGCCGTGCCCCTGCAGTGGGGACGATATGGGTTGTTAACTATCAAAACAGACCAGAGTGACTACCTACATAAGGTGCTACTTTATTAGTGCCCGATATTTCAGTCAGTGCTTCTACTCCTGATTCTGATCAACTTTCTCCAAGGAACTCATAGTCAAATTGCAAAAATGTTTTTGGACTAATTACACAAATCGATCAAACCGAGCGGTCAAATTAGTGTAAAGAGTCCAAAAACATTTTTGCGATTTCACTATGGGTTCCTTGGGGAAAGTTGATCAAAATCAGGAGTAGAAGCACTGACTAAAATATCGGGCACTAATAAAGTAGCACTCTATATAACTCGGTGGTCTTCCCTAGCTGTACCCGTAAGCACCACTGTAGGGCCTCACTTGCAGTCCCACCAATACCCGAAAAAAACAGTATATGCATAGCTTATATACAGTATGTAAAAAAATATATAAATAACCCGTTTATTGGGGATCCTACATATGCAACTGCCAAACTTCTTTTTTCAAGATTTTTCGGAATTCGAAAAAAATTTTAGACTGCATCAAAAATGTGTGAAATAGCTGATCAATTTGTATAAAGAAAATAATATATATTAAGTATTTCTTTTCCTCAATTGACGTTATAAAAAGATACCTTTTCTGGGTCGATACATGTTAAAATTAAACAAAATATGGAACAATATCAATATCAATTTTGTAAGGAACAGGAAAATATTATTATATATCTCTTATTAATATAAAATATTATTAATATCTCTCTGTAATCTTTATTTGGTAAATTAAAATAAAAGTTTACAATTTCCAAAGACCCTATTTTTATGTTACATTATATGTAGTAGGTTAAACAAGAGTTGTTCGTAGTTAATGGGTCTAAAACATTCTTTAATACATCCTGTATAAAATTTGACATGTGGAACGCGAGTATGCGTACTCGGAGGTTGCCAAATACCTGCGACAATATTAGTCTTCTTGAGGAGTTTATATATTCTTCTTAGACGCCTGCGCTAGACCATTTCTACACAGAAAAAAATATAAACCAAGACTTCTAGGTTTTCGATATAAGGAAAATCGAAAATATCTTCGCCTAAGAAATAAGATATTTTGTATTATAGTTCTTAGCCCAAGTACTAAATGTCTTGTAACAATATTGTAAAGGTGTCGTTCTTGGTTTTTTCTGTGTGTAAAGAAATTGTAGTAAGGTTATGTGTTTCTGATAATTTTGGTATGATTTCATAAAATACGTTGTTATTAACTTTATTATTTCCTGGAACAAAAAATAGCCTATGTGTTAATCCAGTATTTGATCTATCTATCTATCAAACATCAAAATTTAGTAGTTTCGACGTGAAAGCGGAACAAACAAACAAAAAAATGAATAACAAACATCTATACTTTCGCATTTATAATATTAGTAAGATAAGATTACTTTTAAATAGTATTGCTGAAATCACACAAACTAGATGATTTGACTTTCACGACCATACAAATATGAAGAAAGAAATAAATAGGTATTCGTTGAGCCACGACATGGGAGCGAGCAGCGCTTATCAAGAATTGTAACCTCGTCATCGTCCGATGCGATGACTAGTATTTACCGATACTTGCTTCTTGTATAGTACCTATATCTGATGCAGGTTTATGATAATATTAAGTAATAATTTGGACTTCTTCCGGTTTTTGATCAAAAACCTAGGTTTTGATCAAAATCTTGATTTTACCAAAAACCTACGACATATCTACTGACGTATTCGTTCAAAAATCGCTACCGCATTTTAATTATTTACATGTACAATGTCAGTGCGTGTTGTTAATGACGAATGCGCTGGCGCAGTGTCCAGCGACATTCGGCGTCATCACGTCTGCAGGACTTTCTCCGGTCACCCCCTGCCCCAGCCGCCTCCCCCCCGCGGCCCGCTCATTCAGACGCGTCAGGTCAGGTTGTAAGACATTGACGCCGGACATCGAACTGGTAATCCATGGTTGTGTAACTCATTTACGACCAGGTATCGAAGATAGCCAACACCTGTGAGAGATGAGTTCGGTAGTTATCCACTAAATTGATAATTTGACTTGACTGAAGTACTAGTTTAAATTACCTTTTAAGTCTATTAGCTGAATGAATGAAAACACTTTATACACTTTTTTTAGTATAGCTCATTTTTTTCTATTTATTTAAACTAACCCATAGCTATAACAACTAACCTTAACATAAAACGAAATATACAAGCAGTAACAAAATAAGTTTAGGACTAATTTACTGCGGGTTCTACTCTTATACTATTCAGACTGAACAAGCTGTTGTGGAATCGCAAAAAACACTCTGTATAAAGTTTCCGTCATAAATAGTCTAAAATTATTTTTTTTATACATATAAGTAATTTGAAAGTACAAGTTTCTCTCATCTTAATTACTCGGATATCCTGAATAACACAGCCTTCTAATACAGCCTTTTGCATCATTGCTACATTTGAAGTTTTAGGAAATTCCTCAACAGCACAACTCTGTTGTAATTGTGAATCATAGCGAACTGTCACCGCGCACGCGCAGTGAATCATGCGCGCGAGTCGGCACCGTACCCTCCGATAATTTGTGGGCTTTCTTTTCCTTGTAGAGAAACTGATGCGATTCGCGAGGCCTTAACACTATTCGTTGTACAGTCCCGTGCACCAAAAAGTATACAAGTTAGCCGCACCAAAAAGTATACAAGTTAGCCGTGCCATCTATATACTTAGTACTACTTGCACTACTTGGCTGTATACTTTTAGATGCACGAGACTGTACGACTGTACCTATTTTTTTATGTGATAGGTGGCAAAAGAGCAGAGGGATCACCTGATGGTAAGCGATTACCGCCGTCCATAGACACCCGTAACACCAGAGGAGTCACAAGTGCGTTGCCGACCTTTGAAATGGGACGGGGGATGGGGGGAATTGGGAAGGGGGGAGGGGAGGTTGGGCCTCCGCTACCCTCACTCACTCGGCGAAACACAACGCAAGCGTTGCTTTACGCCGGTTTTCAGTGAGGCCTTGTTATCACTCCGGTCGAGCCTCTCCCGGTCCCGGTTGGTATGGCTCTCCCACGGATGGAATATGTCGATGTACATACATCGCCATATTAAGGCACAATCACATATCTTAAGGCCACATGGCCTTAAGATATGTGATTGTGCCTTAATTAATTAAAAGTTTCAAACGCGAGTTCTTATAGTATATACTATATACTGACATAGCTGAAAAATTTACCTGCCGCTTCCACTCATGAGGCTGAACAGCTTTATCCAATTTCCCACATTAAATGATCAGCTGAGTCTGATTTTTTTGAGAAGATAATACTATATATTTTGTAATTGAGTTTAGGGTCATTGGGGAAAGTCCAAGTCGATATTATCTAAAAGGACTTGCAGGTCGTTCAGTCTGGCAATACAAAAGTGACTAATCGGTTGACTACTCTTTATGAAATGCCAAAAAACTTTGAGATTTCGTCATGGCTTCCTCAGGAAAACTTGTTATGTATGTATAACGAGTACAAAACCAAGTTAAGATTTCCGGGATGGATTTTTAAAAACCTGTAGTATATTTTTTCAAAAAATTCAATTCAAAATTCAAAATGTTTTTTATTTAAGTAGATGTTTTGCACATACTTTTAAATCGTCATTTTTTTTTCTACCTAGTACAAAGTTCCTACCACGCGGAACTTGTACACTCAACGTTTCGGGAAGTGTTTCCGAAGCGAGAAGAAACGTCGAGCCCAAAAGAAACTCGCTTCAACACATTTTTTAAAATAATACTTAATTACTAATACAATGTTTGTTATCAACAATACAGTTATCAGGAAGAGCAATATATTTCCAAATGTCTTTGTCATTCAAATAATCTATTATCTTATAATAACCTTTTGAGCACAGACATTTTTTTACATGCGTTTTTAATTTGTTTTCAGGCAGATTTGTTACAAGTTCTGGTATTTTATTATAGAATCGTACGCATTGCCCCACAAACGACTTTTTAACTTTGCTCAGTCTCGAATGGGCAATATCAATGTTATTTATATTCCTTAGGTTTAAATCATGCCTGTCACTGTTTTTACGAAACAAATGCAGATTCTTGCGGACGTACATAATGTTCTCATATATAAATTGACTAGCAACCGTTAAAATATTAATTTCCTTAAACTTATCCCTCAACGACTCGCGGGATCGCATCTGATATATTGCGCGAATTGCCCTTTTTTGTAAAACGAAAATAGTTTCAATATCAGCTGCATGTCCCCAAAGTAAAATTCCGTAAGACATAATACTATGGAAATAACTAAAATACACTAGCCGTGCAGTGTCTACATCTGTTAACTGCCTAATTTTTTTGACGGCATAAGCAGCTGAACTAAGCTTTCCCGCTAAAGTTTCTATATGTGGACCCCATTGCAATGTAGCATCTAAAGTTATACCAAGGAAAACAGTACTATTGACAAATTCCAATTCATTAATATCTATGATTACATTAGCGTCAATATTTCTAACGTTTGGTAATGCGAATTTTATACATTTGGTTTTTTTAGCATTTAAAAGTAGATTGTTTACAGTGAACCAGTTGAGTATCTTTGAAAGAGTGTTGTTTACTTCATCAGTTTTGTTTAATAAAAGTTGATAGAAAACTTTAAAAATAAGAGAAGTATCATCTGCGAACAACACTATATTTGCGAAACTTTGAACCATAAACGGCAAATCATTAATATACGCAAGAAAAAGGAAAGGACCTAATATTGATCCCTGGGGTACCCCCATTATCACTTTAGAGCCGGAAGAATTGATGCCATTTATTTGAACTTTTTGTGTTCGGTTGCTAAGGTATGAGTTAAGAAGACTGAGAGCCCCGTTTTCTACACCGTAATGCCTTAATTTCATAAGTAGTGTTTGATGTTCAACACAATCAAATGCTTTAGATAAATCACAAAATACTCCTATTGCATTCTGTGAATCCTTAAAAGCATATTAAACAAATAAATCTGAAAAGATGGCTTCTTTAGAGTAACGAGTGCGCAGGCGTCGTTTCTGAAACGCAGAGAAACCGCCGCGGCCGCGTGTCGCGCTGAAAGTGAAATTAATCGCCCGCGCCGGTTACCCACCGACATTTAAGCGCACGCACATCGAAGTGATGAACTTTATAGTTTGTTCTATGCACTCTCTTGGGAAATCTGCCTCAAGTACTGTTTTGCGGGAGAAAATAAACCGAGAGTTAAATAAAACTTTAGTGGATCTTTTACCGGAATCCAAAATATACGGTCCTTCTAAAATATCAGAGAAAAAAGCGGCCAAGTGCGAGTCGGACTCACCCATGAAGGGTTCCGTAGCAGCAAGTAACATAATATAAAAGTTCTTATAGTTCGTTGTAGGTAAATTGCGGTTTACGATTTATGACGTATAAAAAAAAACTACTTACCAGATCTCATTCAAACCAATTTTCGGTGGAAGTTTGCATGGTAATGTACATCATATATTTTTTTTTAGTTTTATCATTCTCTTATTTTAGAAGTTACAGAAGGAGGACACACATTTTACCACTTTGGAAGTGTCTCTCGCGCAAACTATTCAGTGTAGAAAAAAATGATATTAGAAACCTCAATATCATTTTTGAAGACCTATCCATACCCCACACGTATGGGTTTGATGAAAAAAAAATTTTTGAGTTTCAGATCTAAGTATAGGGAACCCCCAAAATTTATTGTTTTTTTTTCTAATTTTGTGTGAAAATCTTAATGCGGTTCACAGAATACATCTACTTACCAAGTTTCAACAGTATAGTCCTTATAGTTTCGGAAAAAAGTGGCTGTGACATATGGACGGACAGACAGACAGACAGACAGACATGACGAATCCATAAGGGTTTCGTTTTTTGCCATTTGGCTACGGAACCCTGAAAATTGAACAGTGGCTTCTATTCATGAAAGTGAAAATCTTTTCCCAATCATGAACCTAAGTACCTATAGTCGATTCGCAAAAATTTTTTTGGACTTCCTATACAAAATTGGTGTTTTAGTTGATCTATTAGTATGAAGAATCCAAAAAAATAATTACGATTTGAGTAAAGGTTCCTTGGGGAAACTTGTTCAGTCTCACGAGTAGAAGCCATGGTTAAATTTCTTTCAGGTATTTCTTAAGGACCCTACATACAGGTTTCTCGTCGATCATGTTACTATTAATAATCATTTATGTCCACACACCACCTGTTTATTTCAGATCTTTAATACCCATATTGTCTCCACTGCTGCGATAAAAGTATCTTCCAATACCCTCAAGAAGGTTAGGTCACAATCTGCACACTGGTGCTAAGTCCGGGATGGTAGATGCTGTGGGTACTTTGCACCAAAAAAATACACGTAATTTTGGGTAGGAGGTGGGGGGGGGGGGGTAGTTGAAAACCTCTCCACGTATCACCAGGGGGGAGGGGGGGTTAAAAAATTGCTAAAACAACATCACGTGATTAATGGACGATCCCTAAGCGCCAGTCTATACTATATCTATAGTGTAGCTTTCATGCCTCACATATTTCACAGTAAACGACATATTTAGAATGACATAACTTGTCGACTAGTCAGTGCCTGTAGTACATCTGCCTGAAGCGTGAAAATATTGGATTCCGGATCCTTTTCCGGAATATTGGATTCTGTTTGTATTGGAATATATGACATAGTTCGCAGTTCATAATACTACAGAGCTAGTGACGATTGAGTATAAAAACAGGAGTATGATCGTTTTCTTCTATATGTGCATTTTTAGCAAACATAAGAAGCTAAGTAAATTAAGGTTAAAATATTAAATAATGACTGACTCGGTGGCTCAGTGGTTAGCGATCGTGACCTCTGATCCGAGAGTCGTGGGTTCGAACCCCACACAGGGCAAACTTTTCTGTGATGAGCAGAATTGTTTACTCTGAGTCTGGGTGTATTATATCTATATATGTATGTATTTAAAAGTATATGTGTATGTATATCAGTCTCTGGTTCCCAAGATACAGGGAATCCTAGTTTGGGGCTAGATGACCGTGTGTGATTTGTCCCAGACATTATATTATTATATTACACTTTACGTGCAATTTACTTACCTAAGTATTATTAAACTAGCCCGATGGATCGCTGCGTCCAGTGTCTTAAGATGGATCAATCTATAATCACCAGGATGCTATATTGTGTTGCCCGCGAGTCTAAACAGGAGCGAGATGGCTTTTTCGCACATAATAGTGCAGAAATCATAAATCCGCAAACAAACATCCTCTACGTGCTTCAGAACATTGGTAGCAAGAATCGTGAAGATATTGCATTGTTGTATCATATTTTATGCCTCGAGTTAATCTGAGAGCCAGCATATTGCAATTACGACCAACAACGCCATCCGTTCCCTTTGAATATCAGAGCCAAAGCTGAAAAACTGTACTAGTGTCAATGTGTGTAGGAATCAAAACTAAAATGCAAGGTACGGAGTGTAACACTAGACCACAGAGCCGGTTTATGTACCTACTGCTTGAAAACGGAGACAAAATCTTTTATCTTCATAACTCACTAAAATCTCGAAATACCTATGTATAGATTTAAATTAAGAATTACCATTAGTATTGGCAATCAGCTTTCGCCTCCGATTCGATGGACCGACGACCTGGTGAAGGTTGCGGGAAGCCGCTGGATGCGAGCCGCACAGGACCGGTCGATGTGGAAATCCTTGGGGGAGGCCTTTGTCCAGCAGTGGACGTCTTTCGGCTAATGATGATGATGAACCAGCTTTATAAACTAAGATCACGTCACATTTGTGAAGCGACGCGCACGAATTGGCGCGGTCATAAAAACCACATAACAAGATGGCGAATGATCGTTGTAGTCGCGTCACACGAGTCATCGGCCTTGCTGGTTGTATCATCGAATCTCGCAATTTATGTTTATTGGCTCTTTACAAAATAAAAACATTTTAGACTGAGTGGGTACCTGTACCCGTCACCAAACAGCCTGCGAGTGGGGCGAGATAGCAAACGTAAAATAGCAAAATAGATCAGCTCTTTCAAACCATTGGCTGTTGCGACCTTAAAATGACGGAGATTTGACAAACATTTTAATCTCGGCAGGCATCATATAGAAAAGGATACGTATGTTTATAGATAGACTATTAAAAAACATGCTGGGTGCAGAACACTGGACGGCAAAACTACTTTCGCGTGCGTCGACCGGCGGCGGCGGCGGCGGCGCGGCGGCGGTGGCGGCGCCCGCGCACCGCACCGCCATAGAAAGCACGTTAGCGCTCCCATTGATGAGGCAACTGGCCGTTCGATCTTGTGGTCATTCATAAAACATCCGAGTCAACGATCCTCGGTTATAAAAAGTCTGTTTATTAGGAAAATACGCAGAGAAGAATATTTATTAAAAATGAATTATTTATATGCTTGTACAAGTTCCTAGCTACTTTTTTATTTTTAGGTATTTATCTAACTATATTATAAAACCTCAAACTAGAACCCCTGTGCTAAAGAAATAGATAAATTTGAATAAATATACGGATATTAAATAGCCAGATCTGTTCGTCATACTAATGTTTGCCCTGAGTGGGAATCGATAGGATAAGAGCGCTTATCACTACGCCATCGAGTTCGCGACGAGTAACATCTCGACAGTTTTGATTCCACCTCGAAGTGTGTTAAAAATCGATGCGAATATTTAAGTGGTGTTCTTAAAAATAAGTAGCAGTTCATATGAGGGTAACACATAATTATAATTTCTAATTCCAAAGTAAACTGCTTCTCTCGCCTTTCAAATAGAAAAAGAAATTCAAAATTTGCATTTTCTCACGACACTGTAACCTTTCAACAAGCCAAGTTAACAATACCACACAATACGTGCTAAAGTCCTTACCGCATAAAGTGAAAACTTTACGTAAAGTGGATTCATGGTTGCAAAAGTATTGACAGCAGAACGCTCAGACTGAAAAATGTACTTATTTGCGATATGAACTATTTTTGTTCGAAATAAAAAGAATTATCATTATTATTCCATACTAGCTTCCACCCGCGACTTCGTCTGCGTAAACTTCAGAATTGTGTCTAGAGAGATAAACTTTAAGGCTTCCATGTTCTGTGCAAGCAATGGCCTCATCTAAACAGACTAAGAACTAATATTACGATAAAAAGCATTCTGATATCTGTAGCAACTTGATCGATATATCTCCAAACGATTAAGCAAATAAAATAACAAATAAAAAAACACAAACTATTTCATAATTCTTTGATGTTGGTACCCCAGTGCAGAGCTAGAGATCCTTTTGATCGGTCAGCCGCGCTAGGGTACCGTTTTTATGGCGACAATCCATAATTGGTTTGATGAGAACCAAGGAGAATTTACATTTTGTATCGTGTTCGCATCTTAAACATAATAAGCAGTTTGTTGAACCTGGCGAGTTGACGATGTTGCCGTTTACGTAATGTTGCGCGATGATGCTGGCTGCACCCAGTGGGTGTGTGCAGCAAGAAGCTGCGGCCATGAAGTTTCTTACTTCCTCTTAGTTTTTATAACTTTAGAGTGTATGACTCTATAACAAAGATAATTCATTCCATTGTGAGTAAATAAAATAATGTATCTTATGGTATGTGACAGTAGTATATATTGTTTCGACAAGCCCATAATTCCTGTCCTGCCAGTAGAACTGAGAGTAGGGCTAGATGGAACAATCGTTGTAAATGATATTGCGGGCTTCATAGGTATACCTATTATGTTTTTCGAAATCAAAATAACATAAAGATGTCTTTAATGTTATTGACGTTTTCCATGGCATCGTGGACGGTTCACACGAACGCTTACTTATTTCACTATGAATAATAATATCTGGGACAATATCTGGGACAAATCACACACGGTCATCTGGCCCCAAACTAGGATTCCCTGTATCTTGGGAACCAGAGACTGATATACATACACATATACTTTTAAATACATACATATATATATATATATATGTATAATACACCCAGACTCAGAGCAAACAATTCTGCTCACCACAGAAAAGTTTGCCCTGTGTGGGGATCGATCCCACGACTCTCGGATCAGAGGTCAGGATCGCTAACCACTTAGCCACCGAGTCAGTCATATAAGTATATATTTTTTTCAAATATAGTTCAGAACCACCGTAATGAAATCTGCTTTTAAATTTTAATAAAAGACAGGACCAGAACGATGGGCAGTTACCTACTAACGTCATTTAGATGGTCGTAGCCAGGCTGGCCAGGCGACGTCAGAAAATGTTCTGCCCCGAGAGTCGAACCCGCTACCTCCAGTATCTCATTATGTAAAGCGAATGGCCTACGCCACGGTGGTATTTAACTACGAGCACTACATGCTAAGAAATAATATTTTGAAAAATATAATAGCGGTTTTAGTCATAGTTTAAATATTTCACTGGAAGGGGAGAGGACAAAGAGGCGATTGTAGACCCGTTGTTGTGAATACTTTTTGTAGCCATGATTTCGCAGAAAGTCGAAGTTTTTTTTTACATTACAATGATGATATTCACAGATGATATTCGTCTGAACATTGAGACCAAAAATCTCACACTCTTAGTCCTTCTCGACTTCAGTAGTGCATTTAACACGGTTGATTTTGATCTTCTACTTGGTACCCTAGAATCCCTAAACCTATCCTCTGCAGCTCTCTCCTGGTTTCGCTCCTACATCTCCAATCGTTACCAACTGGTAAAGGTCAATGAAAAGTGCTATGATATGTACCCACTTACCGCCGGCGTACCACAGGGTGGTGTTCTCTCTCCTATCCTATTCTCTATCTTTATTAATAATATAACTTCGTCCCTTTCCTCATCTCCTCATCCCATCACCTGTACGCAGATGACCTGCAAATTTACACTGCTGCACCGCTGTCTAACTTCCACCAGGCCATACAGGTTTCTAATGCTGACTTAGCTACAATCGCAGAGTGGTCAGCTCTCCATGGGCTCCTAATCAATGCCTCAAAGACCCAGGCTATCGTAATAGGTAGCCCTCATTTCGTTAGTAAACTTACGGAACTTGGTATGCCTAACTTAGTGTTTAACAACAAGATTATACACCTCTCCTCTACAGTCAAAAACTTAGGCATCACCATGGATCAAACCCTTTCCTGGTCTGCCCAAATAAATGAAGTGAGCCGTAAAGTTTTTGCCTCTCTTCACTCCTTAAAACGACTTCAAAATTTTCTTCCAGTTGAAACTAAAGTCCTTCTTGTCCGATCTCTTCCTCTTCCTCTGCTGGACTATGGAGATGTAGTCTACCTTGACCCGTCCTCGGAACTTTTGGATAAACTGGAGAGAATCCAAAACCAGTGTATTCGCTATGTGTTCGGTTTACGAAAATACGACCATATTTCGGAGTACCGTAATAAACTGGGTTGGCCTCTCATTCGTCAGCGGAGAAATTCCCATATCCTGTGCTTGCTATACAATGTGCTATTTAACCCTGCCGCTCCACAATATCTCAAGCAAAGATTCCACTTCCGCACTGCCATGGATAGCCGACTACGCTCCAGCAAAAACCTGGCCCTCACAATTCCCGTCCATAGCACCGATACTTATACCAAATCTTTCACCGTCCATGCTGCCCGTCTCTGGAACAACCTGCCAGTCGACATTAGGATGTCCCCTACCCTCACCGCCTTCAAGACTTGTCTGAAGAAATACGTGTAAATTTTCATAACCCGATATGTATGAGCTTTATATATATATATTGTATTGTGTATATTATTATTACATATTTTTAATTATATCTATAAGTTAATCAATTTATGGTATTGTGTGTTAGTTAATGTTGTCTCTCTATTTTTTTTTGGACGATTACTCTGCTCCTGCTACTAATTTATAAGTCTCTTTTATATATATTTTTTAAAGGTTGGCTGGAAGAGATCCCTTTAAGGGATAAGCCCGCCTTTGTGCACCTATATTATTCTTTTAATTTCTGTTATGTGATTTTATTGTACAATAAATAAAAGTTAACAAACAAAACAAATACAATTTGTATCTCAAGTCTCAACCTTAAATGCGGCAGGTTGCACGTATTGTTTACCTAGGTTATAGCTGAAAGGTTCAAATGTCATGGGTAAAGTGATTTAAAAAAAAATCTTATTAATCATAGAATCTTCAAGACTACGAGTACGAATTAATATTTTCGACCCCTCTGAATTTATCCAACAAATTTTTTTTCGAGATGAAACAATCGATTAATGGAATATTGAAATTGGGTTGATAACAGTCGCCCGACGTAGAGAGAATCGGTATGAAGGGAACAATTTAAAATATCTACTATACTGCGCACCGGACGAAGTAGCGTAGGCAGGTTGGGAGGACCAATGAGTTGGTGGAGGCCTTTCGTCCAGCAGTGGACGTCTATCAGCTGGTAATGATGAATTGATAATGATGACTGCTGTATTGGTTTTTCACAGCAAATCCCGATCTCCGTCGCTAAATTACGAGTATTGGCGAGCGTTCTAAATCATTGATAACTCGATCATAGTGGTTGCATAGGGATGCGTGGTTCTGCAGTGACACACAACTTCAAAAAGGGCCAAAAGCGTAATTAATTAGACTTTTTTAGTCTGAGTAATGATGTAATAATTTTAGTCAGTAAGTAGATTCACTACCGTACGGTCGGTCGATGACAACCAGCCACAGAAGACGCTAGTTGGCTCTCTTTTTAGCATTTTTTGCTCGCGAATTTGACATATTGACGAATACAAAGCATATAGAGATAGGACGCTAATCATAAGAGTGTCCTATGCAACGCGACTTCTTTATAAGTAATCGGTATCTCAATTTTCGTAATTTTTGAATAACTCATTGGCACATCCTATGATATGACATACGGGCCCACCGTTTCTTCTCACTCCGCAAACACTTCCCGAAACAGTGGGTATACAAGTTTCGAGTGGTAGGAACCTAGGAACCTCGTATTAGGTAGATAAAAGAATGACGTTCGAAAAGTGTACACTGCTTCCTACTTCGAATAAAATATTTTCATTTCATTTCATTTCATGAAGCAGAGACCTCTAATTGGAAGGTTTGAGACTGATGCACCATGTTGCGAATGATGCTCTTTAAAAGTAGCCCTCATTATTCTTAGACCCTACCCAAAGTGTCCTTAGCGTCACCAGCAATACTTTCGTTTTCGGCGCGCTGCCCGGCGCGGACTCAGCGCGGGCGGCGATTTCACCGGCGCACATTAGGTCATTGGATAACGGTTGTGCGCTGTGTGCGACGTTTGTTCGCGCATGCGCGTCGTGTGTGGACTGGCTACACTGTTGCGTTGGCGATACGGAATAGGCGGAGAACGGGCTAGAGGGCGGTACTCTAGAACTGTTCACTCACTCGTAAAAATCGCTGTAGATACCTGCTCTAGAGTAATTAACTGTACATAAAACGTCATCGTTGAGGTGTGAATACAAGATCAACTGGAAAGTTCACACTATCATAATGTCTCGTGCTAAAACTCTTAACTTAATAAAATATCTTCTTCTATGTATCTATAAAAGATAATTTCTCTTTTGCCGACCCATTACCTTACCTATCTAACCTTTCATCAATAAACATTCAACATCCAAAGTCCAAGATAACTGCTCATCCCGTAATTGTTTTCCTTTCGTCCGGCCGGGTTTACATGTGGGTCAGTGGTGCTGAGGCCGGCGGGAGGCCGCCGCGGCGGCGCGGGGGCAGGCTGTAACGGCACCTCCTCGTTTAGATCATCGGCTGATCGAGGAATGCCGTCGCACTGGTTCGTCCGAGGATAATCACGACCAACTGATGGGTGACGAAACTTTGAGTAATGGTTGTGTTGAGTTGAGTCGGCCGGAGCCTTTATCAGAGCGACTGTACGACCAAAAGCTTGCGAGTAAAAAAACTTTGGAGATCGATAGAGCGGGGCTAGTGCAAGGTCAGTGTACCGAGGGTACATGGATTTCAAAGCGCCATTTAGAAAAAGTTACATAAGTACTCACTGCCTTAAAGTTGTCTGGAGGAAATGCTACCTAAAAAGCAAGGAAGCAAGGCTGCCTTGCCTATTGTTTTGTTATTTATTTTTTCTTGTTTCTCTGTGTTGTTACAATTTTCATACAATACAGTAACTATATTGAACTGAACTTTGTTTTAACAGAAATGTAAGGTTTCTGCTCGTTTACTTCACATTTTATACTTTGTTGTAGATAACTGTGATGTCTTTATTGACTGCTTTACGAATTAATCCTACGGTTTTGCTGTTCTAAAACAAATATGCTTTTGAACGGTTATCTTATGTATATGTAATCCAATATTTTATGATATGAAACTCAATAGGGATCTTAAAAATATGTGCAAAAAGTCAAAAAGGTAGTCAATGTGCAAATTTTTTAACCACCTCCGTGTCGTAGTGATCATTCTTCTCAGAGGATGTTGCGGGTTAGATTCACGGGGCGGTGTCTAATTTTGAACGACCCGATTTTAGTTGGGGTGCGGTTATTTCAGACAGCAAGTCACCGACTAACATCATCAGCTACGATATATTCACACATGGAGATCATGTAATATCATCATCAATGGCCTCTTCGTCTTTTAGAGACGATTTACTGCAATGCCTTGGCACAACGCTTTTGATTACTTATCAGAATGATGCGAGCGTGAAAGATTGTAATATACCCTTATGAAAACGAGAATTCCGTAATAACCCACACTAGGAACTACTCGAAAAGTATCGGGGTCCCTTGTATTTTTTAAATTATTCAGAAATTGAAATTTTATAATCAAAAGTGTTAGACCTAACATGGCGACCGCGCACCGCAAGTGTAGGCAGGCCTCCGACTCGGTGGATCGACGACCTGATGAAGGTTGCGGGAAGCCACTGGATGCGGGCAGCACGGGACCATTGGTGTGGAAATCCTTAGGGAACGTCTTTCGCCTGATGATGACGATGAGACCTAACATGCCATATGGTTCAAAAGTTCATAAGATATGACGCTGTGGCTGTGACTGATAGACGAACAGGTTAGGACATAAACAACAATCGATTAAGTACGACAGCGCACTTAAATTGTTTCTTTAAGCTCAAATAAAACCCAATATTATTCTACACGTTTCAGATTTAAAAGTTTCCATTTCAAAAGAGATATATAATATATATATATATATATATATATATATATATATAAGATCACGCCTCTTTCCCGGAGGGGTAGGCAGAGACCACATTCTTCCACTTACTACGATCTTGACATACATCTCTTGCTTCCTCTACATTCATCAATCTTTTCATGCAAGCTCGTCGGTTTTGTGTACTCTTGACCTGACATTTTTTCAAAACGTCTTCGACTTGGTCGCGATACGTATATAAAGAGATGTTTCTTGTAAATACCTATAATACACGAACTTACTGTTGCTGCCTTATTGTCTCTCCATTTTGTGTCTAACACAAAAATCCTTTACAGAAAATAGATATTTTCAGGTCTAAAATAACACTTACAGTGAAATATCTGAGCACAGACAGACTAGCTACCTACGTTACCTTTCTCATCTATTCTTAGGACTTTTACTTTGTAACGTTATAGGGCATTGTTAAAGAAAAGAGCACTTATCGAACCTCTTCGTTTTCGCGTGGGAGACTAAGCTGATTATTTATAGCATTTAGTAATCCTTTATCTTTTTCTGCATTGACTAAAACATCTTTGTCTTGACGTTCACTGTATCCGTTACGGGTGACGTAGATAGTCTGCGCAAATTTCAACTCCTATTATGAAGGTGACATTGAGGGGTTGTAGGGTTCTGTCAACGGTTTTTGATCCGGCACCTACGCTTTCACTGACAATTCATCTTTCAGCAGCTTTACGTTTATTTAATTTTACTTTCGACAATGCGTGTGTTTAGCATGTTGGTGTATTGTTTACTTTGAATCTTCATAAGCATTTATTTTATTACGAAAATTATTTTGTGATCATGTTTGGTTCACACGTTTATTATGAATTTGAATTTGAAAGGTATTAATTCCCGAGGTATGGGAAGAGACCTGTGCCCCAGGAGTGGGGGCGATATGGGTTGTTAACAATTTATTGTCTGTCTTGTAAATATAATGAATGTATTATTTATTTTGTCATTAATTTAATACTACGACGTAACCTTAAGTTATATGAGTTCGAAATAATTAAACTTTGAAATATTTTCTGATTGTGCTAGGATCATTTTTGTTGACAATTGGTAAGTAGGTGATGATAATATGTTTAAATTACCAAAAAATTGGAAACCTGAGGAACAAAAACAAAAACAAACACAAGAATCTAAGCAACACATAATATGGTGCTGCTATGTTGTAGATGTTCGTAATAAATAACTCGTACGCGCAGTTCTCAGGCGAGGTGGCGCATCAGTGCGTTTGCGAACGCATCTAAGGGCGCCCTAGAGCTACGGAATGCGGATGGAATAACGGGCGATCGCACTAGTACCTAATCCAGACTGGGCGGTCTAGAATAGCACTAACTCTTCTGCCTGGTCATCTCATTTGGACATCTCATTTAACTTATCACTATTTGCAACTGTAAAAACTAATATGGGAATTCTAGCTGTCTGACGAATTTGCTCGCAAACTATTTTTGTTTTTTTAAAGGGAATCACTTCAATAATCAATATAAAAGATAACTTATGTTCTTCTCTATGCATCAGCTTAAGTGCAGCCAAATTTCGTCAAAATTGATTGAGCCATTAAGGCATTAGCAGGGAAACACAACAGCAACACACATTTTTACATTTATAACATTAGTTGGGAAAATACAAATCTGTAGTCGGAAAAATATCTTTATTGTTATTAATCAATAAGTCCACCTTCTCTTCCAGGTCTTCTGGACACCCTGGACACCCAGGTGGACGCGAAGAACTGCCCAGGCGTGTGCATGCATGCGCTGGCCTCCTTGATCTGCTCCAATGTGCTGGACGAGGTAGAATGCCCCAACCCATCCATGAAATGCTGCGTCGATGAGCCTCTTGGTAAGGATTAACTATTAAAATATAATAAAATCTTATAAGAAACGTCCGTACGTCTGTCTGTCATAAAAAAAAGAATCTATAAAAAGTGTTCGCTAATCATATCCTGACATTATATTAATTCTTAGGATGATGGTATGTCGTAGCCTGAAAATTAAAATGAGTTGGCGATGGTTCTCTGGCAGCAACACGGCCTTTTTATAATAGGTCTCAAGTGCGATTCACTTGTTCAAAACTTAATCTCGCTACTCGAGAACATTTCTTCAATGGCAGTCATCAGTTTCCATCATGCAGGAAGATCATTCCATAGCCAGCCATCACGATAGACATTCCCTTATACAGGGCTAAACTTCTTTAACAATATCAAAGACACGGAAAAAAAAGGAGAAGTTTGTGCCAGAAACGAATGTAATCATTATCATTATTTTTATTGGTATGCAACTAAATATAACTATTATAAGCAGGGTTGTTTACCCGAATTATCTAATAGAATGTTAAGAGATTTATTTGAAAAAAATTTTTGGAGGGAGTTTCTTTTGGACCCTACGTTTCTTCTCTCTCCGCAAACACTTCCCGAAACGTTGGGTATACGAATTCCAAGTGGTAGAAACTTCCTACAGGTGGACAAACAAATTACCTTTGGAAACTATACAATGCTACCTACTTCCTTAACTAAACCTGTTGTTCCTAAAGCTTCCTAAACCCTTTGTTGGAAAATGAATTTTATTCATTAAATGAATATATTAATAAAATATTTTAATTTGTTACGTATATTCCTGATCTTTACCATTGTGTAATATTGAAATTTATTTATTTTGTATTTACTCATTGTGTGATTATTCCATTTTTATTATTTTTAACGTTGACATTCTGAATTTTATATTAATGACTATTTGTATTTATTCAACTTTAATTTTAATTCTTTTGACAATCACATTATACTTTGACATTTTTAATAAGCTATTGTAATTTGAAATTGATAATGTGAAATAAATGAATCTAATCTAATCTAATATTCGAAAAAAAATATTTTCATTTGATTTGATTAACCAACATGTCGTCTCTTTCAGGTAATGACACAATGATCACAACTCGAAGGCCGTTTACGACACGCTACACCACCACCGAGCCTCCCGAAGAGGAGGAGGAGGAGGAGGAGGAAGCCACCACCAGACCGCCCAACGACAAATACAAAGACAGTGGTAATTATTAGGTATTCAATCTTAGCCTGGGGTAGCTTTGGCATAGGTGCCCTGTGACGCTGTAAGATGATAGGTATAATATCCACTTCCGAGAACTACTGTAGTAGCATAAATGTGTGAAATGCGTTAGTTGTTCCAATCCACTGATGTGTCCGAATTTTTCAAGAAATTCAGATTTGTGCTACAACAATAATGTATTTTTGGAAAGTGAACCGAATAGTCAGTGGCGTCGGTTAAAGAAATATGTCACGATATAATACAGGATAGAGCGCGCTTATTTTTTTTTTAAATTTTAAAGTAATTTCATGGTCTTTATTTTAAAAACGGACTAAAACTGATGCCGTTACCCGAGCTTTATCATGTCTCTTTTTGATTTCCATCTTTTTCTTATTCCATTCTATCCTATGTCTATGATATCGTTGTTTTCTTACCTAAAGGTTGTCTGGAAGCCATTGCTATGTGACAACAAGGCTATATATCGGGTCCTTATGAAATACCTGATTTTTTTTAACCACGGCTTCTACTCATAAAACTGAACAACTTTCCCTAAGAAACCTATAGGTACTCAATTCGTAATAAAATTTTTGGACTTCCCATACTACATACCGTTGTTCAGTTTCATAAGTAGAACCCACTGTAATTTTTTTTTCAGGTATTTTAAAAGGACCCTATATACATTGTGTCTCATTTCTTTTTGTTATTTGTTTCTGCAATAAAGCAAATTGAATTGTTCATACCTAATCCGATTATGAGTTTAAAATCAATTTCATTTTTCAATACGGAGTTCGTTCCACGGAATTAGCGTACCCCAAATGGGGACGGAGGTTGCTGTGAAGTCTTCCTTTGAAGCCGCTTTTAATTGAGTTTTGTTTTCTTTAATTTTTTGGTCTTATGTATATGCACTATTACGCACAGATCAAGTGAAATTTCTCTAAGATACAAAAGATATCAACGAGTTATGTATCTCTTAGTGTCCAAATAATATCGAAAATATTAAAAACATTGTTTTAACTTCGAAAAATTCAAAGGAAACATTATTAAGATTTTTTCTTCGGCAATATATTTATTTATGTCCGCGTAACTGTAATATCTACTTGATGGCCGAAAACACAAGAAAGTCTGAGGTCTAGAAAAAATATAAGAACACAGTGTAAACTATCACTCCCAAAAACTTTAACTTCGCTTATAAAACTGGATAATTATTTCCTAGGAATAGCCAAACTAAGTTCTCAAACAAATTTTTGGACTCTTCGCACACTGGGGAATTTTTATGAAAAGATCAACATTTTTTTGCGAATTCATTATACGTTCCTTCGAAAAAGTTGTTCAGTTTTGTAACTAAAACACCCTGTTAAAAGTTTACGGGTGTAGTTTTTTTTTAAATCTGTATATTATTAAATTCTATAAGCAGAAGCTTATGACTTGAAATTGAGTAACAACGGATAATGTAAGCTTATGCGAAGTATTTAGTTATCCTACTTATCCTATAAGTAAACAGCCTAGCGAACAACAATGCCTTTTCTTAGAATCGTTGCTTACAACGAAAATTGTATTCGCTTACAGTAAACAAAGTCACATGTAAGGTCAAATATCTAGTTTAATTAACAGTTTCGTGAAAACAATGTGCTGAAGTTTCTACTACCTAATCACTTGATATCACCTTATTAAGAAAATGCTTTTGCGAATGTTTTTCTCTTTAATTGGAAAACAGAACAAACACACAGAACATTATGTATTACTGTTAAAGCAAGCGGAAATGAGTCTGTTTTCATGTGGATTTAAGGTGTTTTTTCTGTATTCCAATGCCAGCTTTTATAACCACAATTTTCTTCCAGGGAACATAGCTTGCCCCGGCGTTTGCGTTGAGGCCCGCCTGACCCAGTATTGTGAGGCCTATCTCACCTCACAGGACCTTTGTGTCTCCGGAAGGTCGTGCTGTGTCTCCATGGATGGGTATGGTGACAAGCCACCGCCAGACCTGGTCATCCCGAACCACAAGAAGACCTCCTCAAAGAGGCCCTCTACAGCTGTAAGTATATCTTGTTTGATGCAGATTTTTCATGATATCGTTTTCGTCGAGTGTGTTTTGGAGGGCAGAGAAATACGTAAAAAAATATTTCATATGCGATTTTTTCTGAGCGAATTCTGTGATGAATTTTTGAACAAATGTAGCTGTTTAGAGATGACGTTTGCTGAACTGCGATTTCTATTGACTATGGTATAATTTAAGTACAGGATGCTAATCAGACACAGTTAAGAAACAGTAGAATCACCTTATCAGAAATAATATTTAACACACGGTGTCCATATACGCGGATTTCTCAGGACTTTTTTCCGAGCGTAAGACTTAGGCGGATATCCTAAGTCTTACGCTTACGTGCAGTGTGATATCCGCCTAAGATGTTTTCTTCCAGTATGGAATCCTTTTGATCGTAATTGCGATAAACAAAATGTATTCTAATTAATTTTGTGTTTATTAATTGTTTCAAAATTATAACTACTAGGTGTAAATGCTCGCGACTGCGGTATACTAAGAACTTTATACAGTATTGTTTATGCTGAGCTTGCTTGCGCATCCCCGCGCTTTTTACTAAGTCAAGCAAACGCGCTATGTACCGAGGTTGGCAATTAAAATTAAAATGTAAGCCAACTGACTTCTTCCAGCTCACCACGACCCCTCAGCCAAAGCCGAAACCGGGTCGAAAGTGCCGCGGGGACTGCATCAGCGGCCTCTTCGCGCTACTCTGTGACCACGTAGACCAGGATGCCAGCTGCCCCAGTGACGCTACCTGCTGCCTCAACGAGCCCAAGGCGGAGACCACTACGAGACGACCGTCCACCACGCCGAGACCCACCACCCCAGTAAGAACCCACTATGAGCGCAAATCAAATTGCGGTTTTCACTGTTATGGTAACTATGTTTGGAAGGGTGGTTTGCAGTATCGTAAATTGTTAACGAGTATTAATACTTGACCATAAGACTAACTTGAGGATAAACATGGGGGAAATGTTAGAGCAGGCTTATTATACACGCTAGAATAAAAAGCGTAGGCGGTTTTTTTTTATTGTATGGGATGTCCAAGATCGTCGAATGATGATGATGATGCAGATGGAAGCTAGCTTACCAGGTTCCCCAACACCCTAATAGAGAACTGGCTATCTTATCTTCCTGTTGTTAACATTGATATTTGTCGGTAATGCGAATAAGGACAGATGGACTTAGATAAAGATTTTACAAAGCAAATTATCGCTCGAAAATCTTGCAGGCACCACAGGTCACCTAATAGTTCTGGTAGAGTCTGTAGTAAGTTTTGCATCCTCAGGCTCCCCTGCCTCGCTGCCCAGGGTACTGTCTCCTGGGCATAATGCGGGCGTTCTGCGAGCGGCCCGCCGTGCTTTTGCCGCACACGCAGTGCAAACTGAGTGGCTCCATCTGCTGTGACAACACCAGGTAAAATTTTGGCTAATGTCGAGTGATATTATATGCAACATGTACCGATGACAATCAGGTGACAATCCCGACAGTTGTAGAACTCGTTGTTGTCCTTAGGACTCGTATAGGTACCCAATGTTTCGGGAAGTTTTTACGGAAAGACAAGAAATGTCGGGTCTAAAAGAAACTTCCTCCAACACATTTTTTCAAATGAAAGTCATAAATGCTAAGTATTACATAATTCGGATAAACAACCCCGGTTATTCATAACGCTGAACAACTTTTCAATCTCAAATAAGGTTTCGTTACGACACAAAATTTTCCAAACAGGAGTCTTATACAAACATTTTATTTGAAGTTACACCAAAGTCGAAGAAGGAATGATTTTCTATAGAAGCTTTCAGGCAGCTACTACTTCATGCCCCACTTTATGTTTTTATTTAAATGCTTACTCGTAAACTTTTTGTTTATGTAAACCTTAGAAAAACAAATTATATGAATATTTTTAATTATTATTTTCAGCAGTTGACGTCTTTTGGTTGATGATGATGTTGATAACTTTGTTGCGTAACGCCTTTTTAATTTTGTCACAAAAACGCAACAATCGTTGCAAGCACGTAGTTGCGAATGACAATGATATTTTAACCTTTGAACCGCTCGCCTGTGTTCCCGCAGAGTGCCCCCGCGCACCACGCACCGGCCCACCACCACGACGACCACTCCTGCGCCGCCGCCCACAGACCCTCGCCCTGACTGCCCGGGCTCATGTATCGTCTCCTTGCTGTCATTCACTTGCTTCCGTAAGTATATCATCAGGACTAAGGAAAGGTCTCAGGAGTAATTTTGCTCCCATTGTTTTAAATTCCTTGGAGAATAGTTTAATAGAGAATAGTTTAAATTTTATCAGTGGCATTTAACATTGGCCGCTGGCTGCTTGTCATGTTACTTCTTCACCTTACCTGTCTTGTCACCTTAAAAAAGTGACAATATCTCGAAAACTAAGAAACTTTTAGGAAGGTCATCTTTATTTAATCTGACAGATCTAAGGCTAACCTATCTTCCATATCACTCTGACCTGGTATTTTTGGAACAACCTGTATATTAGGTGCTTACCTATGAAATTGCCGTTTCAGTTTTGAAAGTTCAACAAAATAATATTACCCCAAAAATGAATTTACTTCCATTAAATTATATATAATTTTCTAGCTACATTCAAGGTGTTTCATGAATTAGTCATGTCATGTCTCTTGTCTATGTAAAAACTGACTGAGTAGGGTTCCATTAAATACTGTATTGGCGTTTTCTTAGAGGTCAATTGGGTCAATTTTTTCTACCAAAAAATATCGGAATTATCTGAAAATCGTGAAATATTATGCGCAATATGTTCAAAAATACATATGATAACGAATAATACGCTGGGATAAGTGTAGCCTTCAAAAATAAGAAATAAGTATTTTTTTAACGAAAAAATGGCGATTTTTAGTGATGAAAAAATCCATTTTCATAGTTTCTACACCACTATCCTCTCAAAATATATTACAAGCATTATTTTATTTCTAAATCTCCAATGGTACTTTGAAAATAGTTGTTTTAAAACCTTAATTATTTTGTATTAATTTTGTCTTTGAACTTTTTTGACTAATCAGCAATTTCATAGGTAATCACCTAATATAAATGTTTTATTGCAATAGTTTAATATTTCATATATAATTAAAAAATAATACAATACCGAAAAATATTGTATGCTATGTTTTCGAAAAAATATCACAAAGTTGGAAAAAATAAAACCAAACCACGCAACAGTTTCAACGCTCAGTTTTAAATACAAATTGCAATATTTTCGCGAAAGTTAGCAAAGTTGAAAAAACTAAACAAATCACGCAACAGTTTTTAAAACGACGCTTAATTTTATTACAAATCATGTTTTTACTTTAGTTCAATCATGAATTTGTTATGCAATGCTGAATAATATTTTATCATAACTAATACCTATTGCATTTATCTTAGAAATAGGTAGGATAGATGGATAGGACTAATATGGACAGGAAAGCTGCTTGTTTAGGTTGGATTGTTTTCAGTGTCTGCTTGATTATTTTTCCAAGAAAAGTAATTCTATCTCCGGTGGACTCATTAGTGGTCTGGGTATAACTTGCGTTCGTATATTTTTAGTACATTGTACGTTTTCTGCGTAGGTTTAATTAAAATCTATATTCGGCTGCACTTCGCTGTAACCTGAGACTGTACCTAGTCACAATAGAACTTCTACGGTCGCAGTAACCAGGGATCACCTCTAGTTCTATGTTCTATCCAAATTTTACACAAATAATAATAATGCTATATTGTAATAGGCACTCGTGTTTCTGAAGTAAATTCATTGTGTCCTGTAATTGCTCACATCTTGAATTACAATCCTTTCTTCTTCACTGATAGTTTAAATATGAAAGTAAGTTTGTTTGTCCTTTTTTTCCGTGTCCCAACAGTGCAACGGATCGTCATGAATTTTTGCACAGATATTGTTGGAAAATGACATATGAATAATAGATAAATGATTTATCCCTAGATATTATCCTAGATATTATCTAGGGTACTTCTGAAAAAGTTGAAAAATAAAATTAACAGTGGCTAATGGCATGTACTTGCTTCTACTTACAAAAATCTGACCCAATGATTTAAATATTCTCGCCGTCAAAAAAGAAAACTGAAACCGTTTATAGATCAAGATACTGTTTTGCAGGCAACGCGGAAATGACAGACGTGTTCAAATGCAAGAAGGCCGGTACACAATGCTGCGCGCCCAAGTCCAAGGTCCACGAGGTGCTAGGCATCAAAGAGAAGAATGACTCCTACCCCCTGGCCACCACCGCCGTCACGCACACGCACTACACCACGGCTATCACGCATCATACCACGCAGCTGCGTAAGTATCACACACAAGCTAAGATGGATATCGCCTGGGCATTGTGGGACATTTAATACTGTTAAGTGAATGCTATTTCATGCCCAATAAATGCCCAAATACACCAAGCAGCTGCCTAAGTATTAGACACAAGCAGAGATGAAAATCGTCTGGGCATTTTGGGACTTGTTAACACTGCCACTTGATGCTCAATATATGCCCAAAGACAGAGCATTTATTGGGCATAAAATAAGATTTTTCTTAATATGTTACTGAAATAGGTATATTTAAATTCAAATACAGTTCTAAGTTTCGTCTTCCGGCTGATATTATGAACTTAAATACTGAGAAAGGATACATAAATAATTGTGTTAAGAAAAGAAGAATTCTGTAGAAAATGTTCAATAATGGATAAAAAAAAAATGCTCATACATTTTATACACTCAAAAATATAAATATTATCGTATTTAGCTAATAAAGTATATTTAATTTCAATTAATATTATGTTTTATTCGCAGCTCCGTACGAGCCCAACTACGGCTCAACGTTGCGGGCACCCGAGAAGTATAACAAATACGTCTGCGGAGTCAAAGGTGAGGTCAACTGTGATTGAAATAATGTACAATTTATTCCAAAATTTTATCTGGTCATGTTCGCGTATTGTACGGTTTTAATTTGTCATGAATTTGAAAATTCTGTTAAAGTACCTATACGTAATGAGGATGTCAATACCATTACTCAAGTCTAGCGATAGCACGATCGGCACGATATTGGTAGCCATTTTCCATCACACACGCCGTCAGACCATTCCAATTTACACAGTTAAAATACATTGATTGTGGCACGAAAAGTCGTCATTATACTGGGAATTGCATTGATTCTCACAATACACAGCGTATTCGTACATAACCACATTTAGCCAAATTTCTATACAAAACGCTTCCAAAATTTATTATCCTGACGCCAGGATAGCTTATTATTAATCTCTGAAGTTTGAAACGGACATACCTGGTCTAGCATATTCGTATTTAACAAGCTTACACTTAAGTTTCTTTTCATAACACTTCCAAGAGAGTAATTTTTACCTTGATAGCAAGAAGTTGTAAATTTTAAGATGAGATAAGATAGAGCGAAATGGACATACCTGGTCTTGGAAAGGGACCACAATAAGGTCCAGGAACCCTGCACATTTCGGATCATTCCCACCATGGGGCAGTTCCATGATGCAACTTTTTCTTCTCAGTAGTTGGAAGTTCCATGGAACTAGTGGAATTATCCCACATTTCTATAGTTTCATGTTTTTTTTAGGATCTTCGTCCCGCTCCGCTCGGCGGGTCGGCCGGGTGATGGGTGGCGAGGACGGCGAGCGCGGCGAGTGGTGCTGGCAGGTAGCGCTGATCAACTCGCTCAACCAGTACCTGTGCGGCGCCGCGCTCATCGGCACGCAGTGGGTGCTCACCGCCGCTCACTGCGTCACCAAGTGAGTGGCATCTTAGCTGACATACTGCTAAATAATTCAATGAACCAGTAATTTATCACGTGTCATCATTATAAATAACCCATAGTCTCATTGCTGGGGTACGGGTCTCTTTTCTTAACTCGAGCAGGTAACGCAATACTCCACAAATCCGGATTGATGAAGGACGAAGGTAAATCATTATAGGTACCCCAGTTATTGGTCTTTTCCAGTGTCAGAAATAAGCCGGTAATAAGGTTGAGGAGGAGGAGTATGTTGAAGATCGGGCAAAGTGGAGTAGATTGAGTCGGAAAGCGGACCCTGGCTCCAGCCTTCAAAACATTTTTTAAAGAGCGACTCACTTTTCCACATTTATAGCAATGAAATGCATTGGGTTTTGTATTGTTGCCGTATTTCTTCTCCGTCTCTTCAGTCAGTACTGAAAGCCCGTCTGTTCCCAGCATCGTGCGGTCAGGCGACGCGATCTACGTGCGAGTGGGTGACCACGACCTGACGCGCAAGTACGGCTCTCCTGGTGCGCAGACGCTGCGAGTGGCCACCACCTACATCCACCATAACCACAACAGTCAGACCCTCGACAACGATATTGCGCTGCTCAAGTTGCATGGGAAGGCGGATCTCAAGGAAGGTCGGTTGCCCTTTTCGGAAGATACAGACAATATACATATGTACCTACCTAGTATATTTTTATGGTAAATTATTCATCATTGTAATGAATGTGTGAAATCAAGAAAAACTTTGTTTAAAAATGTATTGCGATGCTACCATAAAAAAAGAAGTCCATGATGTTTAGAACCTCAGCCTCATCTTCATTTTATATTTTTCTTTGTTTGTGCACCGAAAATACTAGGTCCATGGTCAAACCTATGTCAAACGTGTTTGTATGCGCAGGAGTATGCCTGGTGTGCTTGCCGGCGCGCGGAGTGAGCCACGCGGCGGGCAAGCGCTGCACCGTCACCGGTTACGGGTACATGGGAGAGAGTGAGTTCTTTTTGTTTTTTTGTGTGAGATGGGGAAAGGCTGTCGGCCCTTCTGATAAAAAGCGGCATCCGCCGCCTACGAGCGTCTATAGCCCCAGAAGGGTTCACGGTGCCTTGACAAGCATGAGGGCTAAGATGAAATGCCTCTTACAGTCGCTTGCGTCCAGGCCGCGGCCTTATGCCGGTAATTACGCTGGCCATCTCGCGCCACCCGCCAGAACACAGCGCGCTGCTTGGCGGCAGATGTACAGCCTTGTCCAATATGTTGAGACAAAAGCCGACAACAATATAGGGTCAACTCAGTGAAAGAGGTTAAACGACTTAATTTCTTTAGTTGTTTCATAAATACTTGTGGCTTTACGCCGAAATAATATTATTCTAGGCGAGTTTCTAACACAGACTGTCCAAGAAAAAGCACGCAAAAATGGCGATACTGGTAAAAAAATATAGGGTTACGTACCCGCAGTACGGGAATACTAAAATATTATATACTTACAAAACAATTTTACTGCAATAAGGGGTCGTCCATTAATCACGTGAGTCGCAAATGGGGGGGAGGGGGTTCAGAAAAAATCACGAAATATCACAAGGGGGGAGGGGGTGTGTAGTGTGATATCACGTGTATTTATCTTTTCGTTGAACGCGCGATTTTTATAAGTTCATTAGATTATATGTTGTCTAAATCCGATTATACCTGTATTTAAAGATAATATGCTGAAAAATTCAGATACTTTGCACCAAAAAAATACACGTAATTTTGGGTAGGAGGTGGGGAGGGGGGGTAGTTGAAAACCTCTCCACATATCACCAGGGGGGAGCGGGGGTTAAAAAATTGCTAAAACAACATCACGTGATTAATGGACGATCCCTAAGCGCCAGTCTATATATCTATAGTGTAGCTTTCATGCCTCACATATTTCACAGTAAATGACATATTTAGAATGACATAACTTGTCGAATAGTCAGTGCCTGTAGTACATCTGCCTGAAGCGTGAAAATATTGGATTCCGGATCCTTTTCCGGAATATTGGATTCTGTTTGTATTGGAATATATGACATAGCTCGCAGTTCATAATACTACAGAGCTAGTGACGATTGAGTATAAAAACAGGAGTATGATCGTTTTCTTCTATATGTGCATTTTTAGCAGATCTAGAAATTACCTAAGAGCCTGAATATTTTAAAAAGCTTTCTTCCCTAATCATAAAGCCGCTGACTAAATATCGGATAAAGGATATACATTGATTGTTTACAATGAATTTGAGTGCATTCCATGGACTGGACTCGATACCATAAGGGTCTGAATGTTATCGTACTTTACTTCACTCAAATTACATTGCGCTTTACCTTTTTGAGACCCTAGTGGCAGGATCTTATTATTTTGTCAATTCCTCTGAAGCTACAGATGCTCGTATGTATCCAACAGAATAACCGTCAGCCTTTGCCAGTTTAAATAAACATAAGAAGCTAAGTAAATTAAGGTTAAAAGATTAAATAATGACTGACTCGGTGGCTCAGTGGTTAGCGATCCTGACCTCTGATCCGAGAGTCGTGGATCCCCACACAGGGCAAACTTTTCTGTAATGAGCAGATTGTTTGTTCCGAGTCTGGGTGTATTATATCTATATATGTATGTACTTATTTAAAAGTATATGTGTATGTACATCAGTCTCTGGTTCCTAAGATACAGGGAATCCTAGTTTAGGGCCAGATGACCGTGTGTGATTTGTCCCAGATATTATTATTTATTATTTTGAGATATACACTTGGGCTACTCTGACCACTTCGCTCTAGGCTCTTATTTATTATTATTATTATAATATATGATCGACACATTATTTGTCCTGCAGCCGGCCCAATTCCTCTGCGCGTCCGAGAGGCGGAACTGCCGATCGTGAGCGACGCGGAGTGCATACGCAAGGTGAATGCTGTGACGGAGAAGATCTTCATCTTGCCGGCGAGCTCGTTCTGCGCGGGCGGCGAGGAAGGCAACGACGCCTGTCAGGTAACACCATAGACATAGATATAGAGCTCAACAACTTTTTAGTCCGAGGGTAACAGATGAAGGTTCTCAAGATACAATCCTAGACAGATCGTCTGGTGAAACCTAAGATAAATATGTTTTCTTCGTGTGGCTCAAAATTATGTTGATTAGTTTCATTGAGCGAACTATGGATTTAGCCATGGTCTAACTGATAGAGTAACAGGTATAAAATATTAAATGGTTTTACTCGTCGAACTAAAACCAACCAGCCAGTGGCCACAAAGAGATTGGTTGTCCATAAATGAGGCCTATTTTTGTTCGACAGGTTGAGAAATGAGGTGATAATCTAGTTATATTATAACGACAGGTACGATACTAAAATAAGTTATTCGTCAGGAATAACGTTCGTTCTTTAGTTTGGGTTTGAGAAATTATTGAAATAGGTAGTAATTTTTTGAATAATAAACATTATATTCTCGCCAGTAGCAGGGTTTGGACCACTGAATCAGCAACAAATGGTACGAATTGAATACAGCGAACGGCGTCGCTTGATCTATCAGTAGATTATTTAGTTACGTATTGTAAAATCTTCTGAACCAGCTATAATAATGATGATTCTAAAGTAGTAAAACAAATTGCTTCCACCAGGGTGACGGCGGGGGGCCCCTCGTCTGTCAAGATGACGGCTTCTACGAGCTGGTGGGTCTGGTCTCATGGGGCTTCGGCTGCGGCCGGCGGGACGTGCCCGGAGTCTACGTCAAGGTCTCTTCCTTCATCGGCTGGATTAACCAGATCATCTCCGTCAACAACCAGTAGTTCCAAAGTTATAGGCCCATGTACTACGGTCAATGCAGAGGAGTCAAAGCAAGCAAGTTCAAGCAAGCTTGAGAGTTAATGACGATCTAGCGCTTAAATCAATCAGTCAATATGGTGCAGTGACCCGGAATGTCTCTTACTCTCACATACGATATGATGCGATCTTTGCGCCTCTATGCTGTTTGCTGACAGCCTGTTTAGTTCTATCTACCTTTCCGGTTCACATATGGGGTTATTCTGAAATAGCTGAAAAATGTAATTAGGAGATTTTTTCTTGTGAATTTTTGTCTTAACTATAATTACGATTTATAAAGACTTACGACGTTTTAGAGCTGATTGGTTGTGCTATTTCAAGTGAAAGGGTAATTCATGTTAAGTTGATATTGTGTTTCAGTGACATTAATCAAGTCACAACCAAGAAAAGGAAGATGCAAAAAAGCTTCTTTTATTTTGCATTTTTGGATGTAGCCCAGGCAAAAAAGGGTTGCGAAAGGTTTAATAGTTTAGAATTATTCCACTATGTACTGAATGAGTGTTATACTACTGCTTGTTTGATTATACTTTTTTATACATTCATTCTTGGGAAGCTCTTCGCCATCTCACGTGATGGTAAGTAAGTAAGTATGGTAAATGATGATGATGTCAAATATGGCAACGGGGCTGCCACGGTTTCCCAACACAATGGGGAATAGGCGGCAGTTTCTTCGTGTCGGAACACATCAGTTACTTGTGCAACAAACAGCAGCCAGAAAATAAAATACATAGTAATGTTGTATGTAAAATATTTTTTTATGTCGTAACCAAATTGTAATTGTGCCGTTTTACAAATGCGCTTAGTTAGTCACTTGTATACCTCCAACTGGGTATAAAGCAGAGTCGGACGGACGCGGACGGTCGGTTTTTTTTACACTCACTAGTTTACAAACCAGCTAGCCCGTTCGTGAAACGGTTTATTCTACTATTCGGATACGACACCTATATTTTAATATATTGTCCATTGTATAATATACCCACTTGGTAAAAGAACAATACATTTTATAAATAGGTTTGAAAATAAATAAAGCTTCTGTGAAGTTACTCAAAAACTGAGCAGAAAATATTGCAGTTATTTTCAAAACTCACATATTCTTAATAAAATGTAAATAAGATCATTATTTAGATTTATTTTTAGGATATTTAATTTATTTATTTATTCCTAGTTTTAATTTTTAGTTTAACTTCGATGGCATTTATGTGTTTTCCCACCATGTATTTTAAAAACTTATTTTGAAAAACAATTAATCGTAAACTTGTCCAAACACAACTAAAAGGGGAAAGATTTTGAGATTGGTGTAACATTATGGCTACTGACTTATATCAAATCACCTTGCACTACGCATATGGAACGGCTAAACGCAGTCTTAGTCTTAGTTGCATTTAGTTTATACAGGGTGTTAAAAAAGTGCACTTGAAATTTTAAGGCGTTACTCAGAATCAAGTATATAGGGTGACTTTAAATTAGTTCTTGATACGAAAGGCTATGCATGTGCTCATGATAACAAACAACTTTCCCTAAGGAACCCATAATCAAATCTCAAAAAAGGTTTGAACCCTCCATACAAATCGGTCAATGGACCGGCCAAATTAGTATGAAGAGTCCAATTTTTTTTTGAGATTTGACTATGGGTTCCTTAGGGAAAGTTGTTTGTTATCATGAGCACATGCATATGCTTTGGTATCAAGAACTAATTTAAAGTCACCCTATATACAGGAAAAATATTGGAAAAATCCGATCTACAATTTATTTTCAGTTTCCCATATTAAATCTGAATCTCAGTAACCCCTTAAAATTTCGAACGCACTTTTTTATACCCTGTATAGAGTTTGATAACAACTTTTATCTCTCGAGTCCTGTGCGTCATAATGCCAGGTTGTGCATGACGCAAATGTAATAACTCAAGATGTATAAATAAAACTGATGGTGTTACTTTTCTTTGACTCGCACTTACTTATACACAAAACCATCAAATATTGAAATTAACAAGTTAATATAACAAGTTCCGTCTCACTCGCACTTGAGTATTTTGTGTCCCTATCATTGCATGACACTTTAAGAAAACATCATAAAGACATAAGTTTTCGAAAGCTCTACGGAAGTCCCTTAAAATTAGTTTAGTTTTAATTTTAATGTATTATTTGCTCTAATCTAGTGCTCGCTATCCATCCGTGGCCCCTTTAATTTTTTTGGGATTTTAGTAGTAATATAATTCCCTCTCTCTAAAACTTTCCCCGCCTACCCAAGATTTCAGAGTCATTACCATCCACGTTAATTTTTCGGTGAAAATAGTGGGAGCAATTGTAGTTTTAGTACGAAAAACCAAACAATAAGAATTATATACTAAACTTACCACAAACATATTTTTTATTTTAGTTTATTTTAGTTAATGCAAACTTTTTAATGCAAGGCTATGTTTAAAGTAAATTTTACCGTAATATGTAGCACATCGTGTTTTTTTATTGTGTTCAGTAGAAGTCAGATACCTAAGTTTATTTTTAATGGGGTTTAGAGCCATATTTTGAGCACTGTTTATTTCATTATTAAGGCGCCATTACACAGAGTTATTTAAAAAAAAAATATTACGATATTTAAAAAAAGGGATTTCTATTTGTGAAACTTAATAATATTCTCAAACACTAGTGATAAGTTGAATTCATAGTTAATGGGAATATTTAACATACGTTTCATGAATAGAAAATGATTTAAATACTTTAAAATCTTTATTAACGCCCTGCTTAACTAAGATATGCTCAGATATTATTTGTATAGAAATCATGCCTACTTATATCGAAACAAAATTGTGACATAATTCTTGTACTCGATGACAACGAGGTTGTATTTCTAGATAAAGTTTATAAATATTTATTTATTTAATTTAAATAAAATTACATACATTTACACTTAATACATAGATCTGTAGATAAATCAAATAAATATTAACCTCAGTGATTTTCGGAATTGTTCTGCACTATGGTACATTTCTGAACTGTTTATTAGGTAATAAATAACATAAACAATAATTTATATCTGTTATTTATACACATACCTACTTAATATTAGGCAATTGACGGTTATAGTTAAAAAAAACGATTCATTTGAAGACTTATAGAATTTAAATTGTACCTAAAAAGTGTTACTTTATCTTCCAATAAGTTGCTTCTTCTCTGGGAGGTAAATAGTAAGTGGTTTCTCTTCTTTCTTCCTATTCTCTCTCTCTCTTCCAGTATAGCTGGGTCAGGTATCTGAACCAATGACCAATTTATAAACTTTTAGATCCTTGAAAATTTGAAAAGCCACCGTCGATGTCAGATGTCAATGAAATATTGTCAATGTTTGCCATATTTTTTGTATTATCATTGAGAAAAGAAGAACCCCTAGATTTACAGATATAATTTGACGTCGTTTTTTTACCCTCAATTGGTAAGCCCTTGGCATCTATGGTTAAGTAAGGTGACGATAATATAGCGTGCTAGCTATAGAAGCTAGAAGTTTTCCTACACGATCAAATCAGAAATGGGGACCTACATAGGAGAAGTAGTAAGAGAGTAATCGACATAGCTCATAAAATAAATAGCTAAACTGAAGTGGTAGTGGGCAGTGCGCATAAGTCTTGGGACAAGCTTTTAGGGCAGGAAAGTTCTCGAAGGCGACGGCGCAATAGAAGACATAGCGAGGCCTGGCGTATTGGACCTATAGTTCATTCCAATCAAAAAAAAAGCAAAAGGTAAACAAACGTAGTATGCAGATGACATTGACATGTGTCAGTTCCATAGTAAGTTTGTTTACGTTTTGTTTTTAGGGTTCCGTAGCCAAATGGCAAAAAACGGAACCCTTATAGATTCGTCATGTCTGTCTGTCTGTCTGTCTTTCTGTCTCTGTCTCTGTCTGTCTGTCTGTCTGTCTGTCCGTATGTCACAGCCACTTTTTTCCGAAACTATGAGAACTATACAGTTGAAACTTGGTAAGTGGATGTATTCTGTGAACCGCATTAAGATTTTCACACAAAAAATAGAAAAAAAACAATACATTTTGGGGGTTCCCCATACTTAGAACTGAAACTCAAAAAAATTTTTTTCATCAAACCTATACGTGTGGGGTATATATGGATAGGTCTTCAAAAATGATATTGAGGTTTCTAATTTTTTTTTTATTAACCGAATATTTTGCGCGAGAGACACTTCCAAAGTGGTAAAATGTGTGTCCCCCCCCCTGTAACTTCTAAAATAAGATAATGATAAAACTAGAAAAAATATATAATGTACACTACCATGCAAACTTCCACCGAAAATTGGTTTGAACGAGATCTAGTGAGTAGTTTTTTTTTTATACGTCATAAATCGTAAACCGCAAATTACCTTTCATTCAATCAACTCAAATATAAAAAATATAGAGTTCAAGACATGTGTGATTATGAATTTATACGGAACCCTCGGTGCGCGAGTCCGACTCGCACTTGGCCGGTTTTTTTGATTGGAATGAAGTATACCTAAATCTGGGGACGGTATCGGGAAATCGCTGGATGCGGGGCAGTGCAAGACTGGTCCCTGTGGAAATCCTCTGATCAGCAGTAGACGTTTTCAACTGATATGACTGGATAAAAAATCCTGGTAAGAAATCGTAGTGTACTTTATAAGTTGTTAAGAATATTTTTTACCTGCATAAATTCCGTAGTATTCATTATGATAAGAACCGCAAATGTTTAAACAAGAAAATGAAACTCAACTCTACAGGATGTTAAAAAGTGCGTTTGCGTGCTAAATCAGAATAGTGAATCAAGAATTTGCATGGAAAACCTGAAAAATAATTGATAGATAGGATTTTTTCAATATTTTTCCTGTATTCTATACTTGATTCTGAGTAGCCCATTAAAATCTCAAACGTACTTTTTTAACACCCTGTATAGGTATAAAGGAGTCCTGTCATTAGCCACAAGTAGTGCCGCACAACACAACAGTTTTTGCTGTACGATACTCATTACGACATTTCCTCCAGAGCTTTCTTGGGTCAAATTAAAAAGTCGCTTGCGCAGTTACTGTTTTGCAGCATTCATGCAGCGCGTGCGTTTTTGCGCGGCCGCGGTCGGACGCGGTTTTTGCGCGCTCCAACCGCTCGCAAACGCGCTTCCCAGACTCCGGGCTGAGCAAAAACGCGCGGATGCGGGAATCTGCGCAAAAAGGGAGCAGTGGGGTAAGAGTCGCGGGAACGAGTTAAGGTTTCTGTATACATGTGATTATGATCTGACTAAATAAATATACTTACATAATGGAAAGAAGAAAACCATAACAATGACGAGCGAAATGTATTTATTAGTGTAGTTGTAGATATATTGTCAAACTCTTCTATTAGATTTTCTGTTCCATGTTCACGTCCGATCGGCTCTTCAGGGGTCGAATCCTGCAAGAGACCACATCTATCTATCGTTAACTCACGGTTTACAAGTAGAGTGTGGGGTGAGATTTTATAAAGTTACCTGATTCGTAATCTGCGCGGATTACCTATCCGTACCTAGTAAATCCGCAATCACGAAAAATAAAAATAAACATCTATCAGATACGGAAATCCCCAATTTCCTTTTTTAACTTCCTGTTTTTTTTTGTCTGAGCCTGTTACATAATTGGTTATTTTTATTTATATTATAAGGAAACAAACAGTCTCATAAATATTATCTCATACAAGCTTCAAATAGCAATACACGTAAAGTTTTTATATACTCCATTTCCTAAAGTGCTAATCAAAATTTAATTAAAGTTGATGTGTCTTTTTATTGAAATGCGGATGTTAAAATTCAGATTTTTCTTGCGAACGAAGGAACTGAGTTTCTTTTGCATATCTATTAAACACGCAATACATTCTACTCGTTTGAGAATGTTAACATGGAAATAAATAAAAAGATATATCAATATTATTTACATTTATTTAAATGTCAAAAAATATATATAGTTTATATGCACAAGATACCTAAAACTTCATTTTCCTTCACTATTCAACCGAGGAACCCTGAAGCACAAGCCAAATACACTCTCAATAGCCTCTCTTGATGAAATACTATGAGTTCCATCGACTTTTTGCCGCCTTAAAAACGTAGTCTACCCGCAATTTGCATCGGGCCGCTTTCTTTCAGTTTTTCCCTCCAAGACGACGACGGCGCGTTCCGAAAATTGCTAATAACAAAAAACGTTACCGATGAAACTGCTCAGAGAGACCGTTTATGTATAATATTGATTTTATAGTTTTTGTGACATAAGGAGTTATTTTGTTGTTCTTGAAGCTTAAATGGCTCATTTGAAGTCTTCACAATATGAATGATTTGTTTCAAAAAATATACATACATAATACTTGGCATGCTCATAACATTATTTCTTTAAATAGGTAGTGTGGAATTTCTGTTACTTAGGCTTGGCTAAAATACACTAGAAACAACACACTCGTGAAATTAGGCCCGGACCAAATGAAACGGTCAGTCTAAATATCGAAATAACAATTTTGTCGAAGTAACGTCTGTCGAAGTAATGTCTTGTCATTAATGACATGAAATTAATGGAGAATTTAAATTATTATTTAAATGTTATAACCGTAGGTAGTAGTTGGGGTAGGACAATTGCTGAGCCTGCCAGGCAAGCTACCGCCATTTTAACTAAGTCTTGCCATCAAACCGCCAATCAATCCTCGGTCTGTCTGACTGAAGGCAGACCATCTAAACGTGTTCGGGTACGCGGTCGCCACTCGAAAACCATTCTTCCTTGTACGCTAAAATACAGAAATACGTAGATAATATATTTACCTACAAAGGTAAAATCTGAATAATGGCAAAATATTATACGAGTTCCGAGTGGCTGAGAGGCGAGTGGCTGAGAGGAGAGTTCCGAGTGGCGAGTATTAGGTAGATAAAAGAATGACGTTCGAAAAGTGCACACTGCTACCTACTTCGAATAAATTATTTTCATTTTATATGTCTCTATATAAACATTTAAAAGTGGGTCAATAAACCTAAAACGGTGAGACTTGCTTTTTAATTTGTTGAAAACTGGCAAAGCGTTTCCCCTTCTAATAAAAATGATCAACTTTCCTCAAAGAAACTAGACAATCGAAACGAAAAATAGAATTACTACTTAGGTAATATGTTCTAATCAGAACTTATACATGTGTGTGGGCGGAGGATGGTCTTCCATTCTGACCCTATCCTTTAAGTTTCCCGAGGTATGTGCCCCAGTGCGGACGATGTTTCTTGTGAACGTAACGCATCGGACTGGAATGTGAATAACTATTTGCCAGATATAACAGATATTCTCAATATGTGATACACCTAATATTAAAAGCATATATAAAGCATCTACTTAAATAAAAAAACATTTTGACTTTGAGTTTTTGATTATGAGTTCTTACAGTGAAGGTTTCCATAAGGTGAGCCGCTCCATAATAGGTATGGTGTTTTCATTTCATTCAGAATCCCTTTGATTTCCGAGACCAAGAATATGATAAGAGTAATAAGAAGATACGGCTTATCTTACAGTTAAGTTTAACATCTTAATAACTAAATTAGGCAATTAAAATTTATGAGATAAGTAGATATATCGGATTTCGTATCCACTTCTCGTGGAAACCCTTCGGATTTGTACGTAATTTTGATTAACGTTGGATTTCTGGGGTATAAAAGAGAAACGTTGAGTACACTTGTAAGAAGTCATCACCCAGCAAAACGTTACTGAAGTCAGTCTTCCACGCAGTTCCCTGGGTGAGTATCGAACCCACGACCCTCGGATCAGTAGTCAAGTCAGGAGCGATAAATACTGAGCCACCGATTCAGTCAAAATGTCTCATTAGACATTCGCCTTACCACTTCTTCTAGAACCTACTCCATTTACATTCGAATTAGATTTGAATCTACTTCAATAAAGTCATTCATCTTTGAAAATGATCATTGATGAATGATGTCATTCAAGATATTTTAATTCGATTATTTAGGTACTAAATTAATCGCCAAATAATTACTAAACCGTAACCGTACGAGATGGGTGAGATTTTTCCTAGATCCATAAGAAGAGATCGATGAAAAGCAGCCGAGCCTCCGCGGCGGCGCACACGCCGACTGCGGGTTGGGCAGCGTGAGAAAATACAGGCACGATATTATACCGCGAAGGTGTGGCACCGAAAGGGGCGGGTGGTCCGAGGGTAAATTTGACGTACAAAGTATGTTTAAAGCTGGAGTCTCATCAGTTGACAACACTAAGCACGTCCAAAACAATCGCCTGCAATAGGTTTTTCTTTTAATTTGTAAACAAAATTGAATGATTTCAATACAATTTATATAGGATCATTATCATCGAATCATTATCATCATCATCAGCCGAAAGACGTCCACTGCTGGACAAAGGCCTCCCCCAAGGATTTCCACATCGACCGGTCCTGCGCTGCCCGTATCCAGCGGCTTCCCGCAACCTTTATCAGGTTCACCGAGAGGGAGGCCTGCCTACACTGCGTTTTCCGGTGCGCGGTCGCCACTCGAGAACTTTACTGCCCCAACGGCCATCTGTTCTACGAGCTATGTGCCCCGCACACTGCCACTTCAGTTTAGCGATTCTGTGAGCTATGTCGGTGACTCTGGTTCTCCTACGAAGATATATCCTCATTTCTGATTCGATCACGTAGGGAAACTCCAAGCATGGCACGCTCCATCGCCCTTTGGGTGACCTTGAGCCTTCTTATGAGGCCCATAGTAAGTGACTATATTTCGGTTTCATATGTCATCACTGGCAACACACACTGGTCAAAGACCTTGGTCTTGAGACACTGTGGCATTTTGTATCATCGAATAAAAAGACAAAATCGGTTCACAATCGGCGAAATTATTGTGTAAAATACGCAAAAAAAAGCGGCCAAGTGCGAGTCGGACTCGCCCTTGAAGGGTTCCGTAGCAGCAAGTAACATAATATAAAAGTTCTTGTAGTTCGTTGTAGGTAAATTGCGGTGTACGATTTATGACGTATTAAAAAACAACTGACTAGATCTCGTTCAAACCAATTTTTGGTGGAAGTTTGCATAGTAATGTATATTATATAATTTTTTTAGTTTTATCATTCTCTTATTTTAGAAGTTACAGAGGGGGGAGGGCACACATTTTACCAGTTTGGAAGTGTCTCTCGCGCAAACTATTCAGTTCAGAAAAAAATGATATTAGAAACCTCAATATCGTTTTTGAAGACCAATCCATAGATACCCCACACGTATAGGTTTGAAAAAAAAATGTTGAGTTTCAGTTCTAAGTATGGGGAACCCCCAATTTTTTTTTTTTTCTATTTTTGTGTGAAAATCTTAATGCGGTTCACAGAATACATCTACTTACCAAGTTTCAACAGTATAGTTCTTATACTTTCGGAAAAAGTGGCTGTGACATACGGACAGACAGACAGTCAGACATGACGAATCCATAAGGGTTCCGTTTTTTGCCATTTGGCTACGGAACCCTAAAAACACAACAAAATGTTGTCTTATTAAGAACCTCCTTATAGTAAGAGTTCCAAAAATACTAATAATAATAAATACGGAAAGACAGTACATGTCTTGTTGACAAGTATACTAGATCGAGCTGCAGCAGTACTACCCTCATAAGAGATAAGGCGGCTAAGTATAAAATAGACTTAGCCGCCATCTTTCTTATCAGAGCAGATCATAATAAAGGTCCCTATATGATTAAACATGATTCAAAATCGAAAATCGGAACGTTATATTTTCATTGACCAGGTCTAATAATAGTAAGGACTTTTATCGGAGTTTCTAATCGGACTCTTGTAATTGGAATTTGTTGATTGCCAAATATAAATTTTATCGCGAAATTCCTGGCCTCGGTTTTTCTGTAAATAATCTCCATCGGTCGGTTAAGGCAGTGTAGGTTTTTCCTTGGCGAGTGAAAGGCGCAAGCGCACACTGGCTGTAATATGTCCAACAGTGGACCCTGTAACTGGTCGGCCCCAGCTGTGGGAATGTCTTTGTGGTACCTTTTATTTTTGCCTAGATTTTCATCGCGGCTCAAAAGTTTGTAGTCTAGTATTTACTACTCATGTTATTGTCTATTTCTATCTTAACCGGTGACCAGAAAAGAAGAAATTTCTTATTTAGTAACCAGAAACACATTATTCCTTCATTACAACGTCGCTGTTTATTCTTACTTTGAAAAACGTATATGAAATTTTCGTTTTCTTTAAAATATAATAGCAATCCGGATTTAGCCTAACCTTCCAGAGGCACGGGAAGAGATCGGTGCTCCAACCAAAATAGACTAGGTATTATATATGATGTCGGTACTAAAAACTAGGAAACGAACTAATTGGATATAGGGATCGGCAAAGCATTGGTAGCACCCCTGGTCTTGCAAATACCCACAGGCACAAAATAGACACAGAAGGTCCGCTCAATACAAACCACTAAAATCGTAAGCATATACATGCTTATAGAAATATACGGTCGTTCGAGGCAAGGTCACGATCGCACAGTACGTGATTTTGACTACAACGACCGTATACGTCTATAAGCATGTATATGCTTAGGATTTTTGTGAGCGTATTGAGCGGACCTTCTGTATCTATGTGTTTTGTGCCATAGGCGGCGGTAACCACTTAATTCCCTCAGATGGGCAGTCAGGCTTTTGCCATCTCCTATAATAAATAAATAAAAATATGACTCGTATTAGCGTAAAATACTGAAAATATTTCGCTACTGCTATTAATCGGTTTAAGTTAAACCGATTACTGATATGAAAATACGTTAAAATCAAAATTTTTGCTCCAAAAGTAAACACTGAAGCGTATTCGTAGGAACCACATAACGCTTTTAGTGTAATAAAGTTACAAATCCAATGAGAATAGTTTCTGTGAATGACCAGATATTCTAATTACTTCAATATTATATAGGGTGAAATCGCAGACCTAAAATAACTTGGACTTTCAATACAAAGTTGGTTACTGAGCTCATCGATTTGTACGCGATTTCAATTTCAAATTCCTACATATTTTTCTTTCGTTTATTTCTTAATGGTGATTGTGATATAGAAAGGACGGGGCGACGCCGACACCTGGTAACATGTTGGCTCGCAGGTCAGCTTATTGCACTGTATTTTTTTATGGCAGACATGGCGAACGAGCAGACGGATCACCTGATGGTAAGCGATTACCGCCGCCCATAGACACCCGCAACGCCAGAGGAGTCACAAGTGCGTTGCCAAGTATAATTTAATATCACATTTTTACGGCGTGCTTTCAATCATTTCAGTTCATACGTCATGCTTGCAGCTCTACGCGTACAATACAACGTCTTCAGGGTTATTGTCACGCTTCTACAGTTACGTTAACGTTAACAACCCATTACGTCCCCACTGCAGGGGCACGGGTCTGGTCCCATACATCGGGAAAGTTAGGCCATACTCCACACACGGAGCCAAGTCCGGATTGGTGGAGGTTGTAGGGCTATATAGTGGCCAACCCCAGTGTCAGAAGTTTATATATCTAAGAACCTGTCTACATATAGCTTAATAGGGTGACTTTAAATTAGTTCTTGATATGAAAGGCTATGCATGTGCTCATGATAACAAACAACTTTACCTAAGCAACGCCTGGTCAAATCGCAAAACATTTTGGACTCTCTATACTAATTTCAAAGTCAAAGTTAAAGCCTTTATTTGCAAGAACACTGTTAAAAAGATCTTTATATATGTTTTGTCCACGTATTCAACCTGCAAGCAGGTGTGCAAATTAATTTCACATAATAAAATTTTAAATTTTTAAATAAACATGTCAAACAAAAAAGAAAAAAATAAACTAATAATAGAGAAATTAAAATTAGTAAACAGTTTTCAGAATTAGAGTTTGAGAGGTCATTTATGTATGTAGAGAAGAAAGAGAACAAGCCCAGAATACTGCCCCGTGGAACACCGCAATTTTTTATCATAAAGTCAGATCTGTAGACATCTTTTATATGTTTACTATTGTTTTCTTCTCTCATTTTTGTTATTTCTATACATTGTTGCCTTTCTGTCAAGTAGCTTTGTAACCAATTATGCGCTTTTCCTGTAAGGCCATAAGTCTCCAGCTTCTAAAGTAATTTTGAATGGTTCACGAAATCGAAAACCTTGCTCATATCAAGGAAAATAGACACTACATTAGATTTTTTATTCAGGGATTCAGTAACGGATTTCACAAGTTCAAAACAAGCTAAAGAAGTGGAACTGCCTTTGCGAAAACCGAACTGTTTGTTATTTAGTACCTCATGTTTATCCAGAAAGTCATTTTGGACGATCAGTTGATCGATTGGTATGGAGAGTCCAATTTTTTTTGCGATTTAACTAAGGGTTTGTTAGGGAAAGTTGTTTAACTTTGTTATCATGAGCACATGCATAGACTTTCATATCAAGAACTAATCGAAAGTCACCCTATATAGGAAATGTCCATAGCTCAAAACCGATCTAAAAAGGGTGCCGATCACAAAAAGCGCGCCATTCAAAGCCATGCTCCTTCGTGCAGGATCCAAATTAAAAATGATAAGCAGTTAGTAGAGCAAAAGCTTAATTCGAAGGAGCAGAATGCTGCATCGTTCTCGGAACCTATAAAAAGCTAAGCCCGCCGCCGAACGGTATATTGCGAAGCAAAAAACGCCCCACTCATTTCGACTTTTATTTTATGCACCAGTAATATGGGTTTACTATAATTTTCGCAAGGAAACGATTTGAGGCGAAAGGTGTATCGTATCGTTCGACGTTTTGTTAAAGTTCGAACTTTTTACGCCATTGTTGTGTTCAAACGATATTATACAGGACGGAGGCAATTAACCACTTTTTAGGCATTACATACCTATATTTTGGTTTATTAATATATATTTTTTTGGATCAATTCTTTATCAGGAATCTCTATGTTCACTTTTGACGCTCCTTACTGGTTGCACGAGATTTGTTATTTTTATTCTTTAAAACGACCACGTTCATTTTGACTGACTCGGTGGCTCAGTGGTTAGCGCTCCTGACTACTGATCCGAGAGTCGTGGGTTCGATCCCCACCAAGGGCAAGCATTTCTGTGATGAGCAGATTTGTTTGCTCTGTGTCTGAATGAATTATATCTATATATGTAGGTATTTAAATGTATTTGTGTATTTATATCAGTCTCTGGTTCCCATAGTACAGGGAATCCTAGTTTGGGGCCAAATGACCATGTGTGATTTGTCCCAGATATTTATTTATTTATTTAATGTAAAAAGTATACTGTATTTTGTATAAAAAATAGTAATTATAGGTTAAAAAATATGCTCACCAAACTCAATACAAGTCTAGGGTTTCGCCCCAGCAGTGGTACCTAAATGTCAATACGAACGGCTAACGTCTGGGTCAATTGCCTACGTTATTCTTCTTCCTATCACTTCTCCATGGTTTTAGGACTAGCTTTATATCAACTCACAAGAGGAATTAGAAGCAAGTGAGTTATTTTAGTTAGTTATTATTTCATTATAATGTATTTATTTTAATTTAACTTAATTTAAAATTATGGACTAAGTTGTCTGAAATAAAACATTTTTATTTTTATTTATTTTATTTAAGCGTATACGCCAGCATGTCGTGACGACGTGACAATCTTATCAGTCGCAAAATAAAAATCAAAGTTCCAAGTCTAATGACAAATAAACGCAAATGATTTTGATTGATTTATAATACACTACATTACTCGTAGAACAGATGGCCGTTGGGGCAGTAAAGTTCTCGAATGGCGACCGCGCACCGCAAGACGCAGTGTGGGCAGGCCTCCGACTCGGTGGACCGACGACCTGGTAAAGGTTGCAGGAAGCCGCTGGATGCGAGCCGCACAGGACCGGATGATGTGGAAATACTTGGGGGAGGCCTTTGTCCAGCAGTGGACGTCTTTCGGCTGATAGATAGATAGATAGACACTACATGATATACCTACCGAGCAAACAAAGAGGCATGGATATAACTGTAGGAAGCATGACTAAAAGGGCGACTGAATAATTATAATGTTTGTGTGAAAATTATACGTATAATGGTTTTTTTTTATGGCAGAGGTGGCAAACGAGCAGACGGATCACCTGACGGGAAGCGATTACCGCCGCCCATAGACACCCGCAACACCAGAGGAGTCACAAGTGCGTTGCCGGCTTTAAACACAAAACTATACATGAAACGATTTTAGTAATTAAAGGTTATTTTATTTATTTTATCACTCGGACCATTACACACACATACACACACAAATGTACCTGCACACGTTTTAAAATTCCTGTTTTTGTTATTTACTATGTCAAGATTCTCGTAAATTGCATTCCTTGCATTCCTAATTTGTCAATCTGACCCTATCATTAACCTGGAGACGGGCGTGATCAGCTGCGACACAGTTTAAACTAATATAGCTGTTTACGAACTACAATTTACAGTAAAAAAATGGTTTTATAAATAATCATTTTTTTTAATATTACCACCATACTGCGATTGCCAAGCCGCCTGCACAGCGTAGCGATTAAGGCAACCTCCCCCCCCCCCATATGGGGTAGGAATCGAACCGATGACCCTAAGCCTAGCCTACAATACCACTAACCACTACGCCAGCCGATAACGTCAGTCAAATAGTGATAATTCTGGGACTTATTACCCGACTGCGCGGGAGCAAAGGTAGCGTTGTTTTTGTTTTACTTACTATACACAATTTACACAAATCCATAAAAAATATGCCTGTGACTAATTGACCGAAATACGAGTAGGTAAATGTGAACAAAGCGTGACAGCCGGTGTAATGTAAAGGTAACAGCGGATGTAAAGGAGCATTATAAAAAAATAAACAAACAAATCCCCGTCTATTTATGTATGTATACATATAAATAATCTGTTCTAAATAAGGAAAATTAATCACTGGGCTAAGAAGGGATCTCTGCGAATGTTGTTTTAATACCTCGTATACCTTAGGAAGTATAAAAATAAAGATTTTCAGAATTTATTTCATCGCTTCGCTTAACTTAGATACATAATTTACTTTATACTAACATGTAAGCTAAGTTTACTAACAAAGTGGATCACTAAATAAATGTGTTGATATGTTATTGTGTTGATATGTTATTGTATTACGTTTTATGGGTTCCATACTCAAAGGGTTCTAAGCAGTACAGCAAGTTCGACTCACACTTGGCCGTCTTTATTTTAAATTTTTGGGCCGATTTGAAGAACAAATTAGAAGATTTTAAGTTATTCAAAGCAAAGTCAAAATGTTTTTTGTTTAAGTAGATGTACAAATACTTTTAAATCGTCATTTTTTTCCTAGTACTACATAGTTCCAGAGAGAGGAAATAAAAATTTATTTATTTAATTTTCCTGTATGGTCCGCTGTTATTATGAAAATGTATGTGTATCGTTTAAAAAAGCTCCGAATACTAGTTTCTATCCATTCTTTGATGCAGCAAACGCATCACACTGCGTACTTACCAACCAATGCAGGTTGCGATTGCAATACCAAAAACTTTAGCAAATTGGAAGCGAAGTGGGCTCAGTCGGCCCTTTCATGTAGCCTAGCCATGTCTAAGGGCAGGGGTGGCGCACGGTTTTTTCCGTATGTGCATGGGGCACGGGCGCCGCGGCCGTAGAGGGGCTCTGGGCGGGGCGCCGCTGCCACTCGGCCGCGGGACTCCACGCGCTCCGGTCTTGCGACCCGACACGCGAAGTGACGCACCCTACACGATATTCATTTTCCTTATTTTCTTTGACAACTTTTTCTTTGTCAAAAAATATCTTTTTTGTTTTGTGTTTTTGAACATATTTCATTTTCGAACTTTTTAGCAAATGTTTAGTTTTTAATTATGTAACATTTTATTTTTTTATTTATTTACTCAAAAACTAAAGGGGACTAATTCGGTGAGGTACCCTCGAACTCGGGTTGATGTGTTTGAGCGAGGGTATGGAGAGCTCGAGCGAAGAGGGCCGCGCGCCGCGGGCGCCCCCGCCACCAGCGCCCTCCGCACCGGCGCCCGCGCCGGCACCCTCTGGAGGCGCCAAGATCATCGGCAGGAACCTCAACGGCACAAGTAAGTCACCAAGCTGAAACCTTTTTGCTTCCTTCTTCGTCCTGGGTCGAGGAGTATACCCTGCGGTGTTGCTCTAGACACTGATCGCCGTTGCCATTTTCCTGGCTGCTTTTTCTTCACCGCGGGAAGCTGTATTGCCCCTGGATCATTATCTCCATATTTGTCCTAGAGCGATGTTCTCCAAATTATGCTTCTTCAGTGGGTATTTTAATTACGTAAACGCTCTACGTCAATTAAATGTAAAATTTTCGCAACAACCTTCGAAGCGCGACTTGTAAAAACACTCGTTCACATTTTGCCTTCTGTGGGTGCGTTACGCAAAAGGTAAAAAAAGTTTTGTATAAACAACTTTCTTTTAGTAAGTAACTTTCAAATTTAATTAAAAACTTGGTGCAGATGTTTACAAACACAGTTATTGTATATAAAAACTTGGCGACGAAGTTTATACAGTTGTTGTATATTTTTTCTTTGGTTATATGAATACTTACAAATACAGTGAAACCACAAAAATATTCTTTAATTACAATTTCAAGTTTTATTTTTTTTATAATATCGAAAAACTCATGAACACTTTTCTAAATTTTGTACATATATTGATAACTAAAGGAACATGAGCTAGGTTTATATAATCCAATTGGATTAAAAAACAACCATGATGGCAACGCTAAGATTCCACTAACATCTTACCTTTTAATCCCGAAAATTATTATACAGGATGAAATTGAAATCGTGGAACAAATTTTAACTGTGGTTTCTGCACATAAAACTGAACAAATTTCTCTAAGAAACCTATTCAATCGGAGCAAAAAAAAATTGAGCGTTCCATACAATATTGGTCATCGATTTGTATGGAGAGTCCAAATTTTTTTTGCCCCGAGTAAGTTGTTCAGTTTCATGAGCAGAAACCACAGTTAATTTTTTTTCCGCGATTACAATTTCACCCTGTAGTTTTAACTTTTAATGTACATAATTTTCAAATAACAATGTAAATAAACCAATACCACACTTTAATTCCAACATTCCTACTTTGCGTTAAGTTAAAATCAAAGCGCAATGCGAAAGCTCAGCGAGATGTCTATACAATAGGTAATAGTTGTCTGTAGAAATGGTTAAACAATACAAATAGTTCCATTATTTGCAGCTTCAATACTAATAATATGGATCCGAATTACCCGGCTTTTCCAGTCCCCGGGCTTTCACGTCCCCGCCGGCCGGACGAAAATTCCACTTGTTGCTTAGCGAATTTTGTGTATTGTCAGACAGATCGCCTGGCGAGCTCTATCCCGCACAGAAAGCGGGAATATGGATTTCGAACTGTATTTGAAAGTTTCAGGTGTCGAAATTTTGACTTGATAGAAATCCTAAGGGAAAACTAGCTAATCGTGGCGTGTTAAATCGTTATATACAATAATATAGGGGAAATTTGTGAATGGGAATAAATTATACTGGTGGACTAAAAAATCGTCTCAATGTGTGTTGCCCGACTTTTGAAAAAATAACTCAATCCACAAAACTGCTAAACACTAAAAACAAAAAACTAGAGAATCACCAAACTAACATCATAAACAGTAAACACACCGTTTTTGAACTTTTGGTTTAGTTATTTTTTTGCTAGATTGAGTTATTTTTTCAAAAGTCGTGCAACAAACCTTGAGTCGTTTTTTTAGTCCACCAGTGTAAATTATATATTATTTATTCACTTTGTAAAATGTACATTTAAAAATATTTTATTAATAATAAAAGAACATTAGGAGATTCAACTTGATAGGCGGAAGAGGTTGATTTTTGAATAATCTGGTAAATCCTATAGAAATTGTATTATACACTATTATATAGAGGAATGATTAAAACTCTTATTTCATTCTTATGAAATCTAATTTTAAATACTCTCTGTATTTTAACGACGCAAAAAGAGTATAATTTACTATTTAAAAAAATCTAACAAAATGTCATCTTGGAATGTTGATAAAATTCCATGATGCCTCAAAGGTGAAGATGAATATCGTACTGATAATAAAGTTAAGTTTTTATTCATCTGTCGTTAATCATCGAAAAATGTACCACTGATCCCGGGGAAGGGGAAGGGACGGAACGGGAGGGGAGGGGGGTTAGTTCAACTGTAGTGCTGGAAAAAACATTTAAGTTTGTTTCACAAATATGGGGTTAGCCTCCGGGGACGGAGACCTCTAGAAGGTGCGCGAAGATGATAGTAGCGAAACTGTGCCTCACCGTCATTGCAGTATACAGTATACATATAGCTTACATTAAACTGAACAGTAAAATTATATTTTCAAGTGCACGTGTGTGGAAAAATCAGGATGGTACGCGTTCAAGGTGAGACTACAAATTGATTTAAATGTTACTTAAAGTATGATACAAATTTTTTTGGTGCCACCCACAATGATATTTTAGTACTCGTTTTTGAATTCCTTTATTTTATTTAGTTTATTTATAAGCTACGAGTTTCATATTGCTTTAATTAGGACTACGGGCGCTTATTGATTAGTTAACTGAAATGTTATATGATCGGGTTTCATTAGTATCTATTTCTATCGAATAACACAGGTACCTATTACAATCTCGACTTTCACAGAGTCACGATTCAGTCCCCATCATCGTTTGCAAAAATCTCCTCGTGTTTTTGTCGACTTGCCTACAATGCGAGGCTTTTTCCTGTACCGATTCCTATGAGACACGACACACGGGTGCAAAAACCGAGTTGCTGCTAGCTCCGATTCAAAGAAAACTCGCATACAGTGGGAATCGAACCCGCTACCGAGTAATTTGCCTTTTTCTACCTCCAGCCGCTTTGTCTGGCCGTTTTTTATGCAGTGTTTCTTAATGTCGACTGCGGCTGTCTTTCCCTTGTGTATAATGATGTGATATTTAACTACGATGATTTTTTTTATAATGTTTCAATACACAGCAGGGTCGGTGACTACTAGTTATTTCAGTTACTTTTGAACATCTGTCAAAAACAAAATTTTGTTCAAAAAATGTTTGAAATACTTAGTCGCGACGCCATAGTTATTTCGTGTCATTAAATTTTAATGACTCATTTCGTGATTTTTATTAATTAAAAATTAAATATGAAATAGACAACAAAACCAAATTTTCTGATGGAGTCATCTAGCCTATTCACTTCGAACTTATTACAAACCTCGGAATAATTGTTAAAATAAATATTTAAATCATCCCCTAGTGTGGATGGGTACATCCAACAAGTATTTCAGAAGGTAATTCGAAATGATTTTTAAATATGGACTCAACTGCGCGTTCACAAAGTTACGGTTGTTGCTTAGTACTAAATTAGAAAATGTACGGATTGCTGGGATTATATGTTACATAACATTTTTGATATATCAAAAACCCGAAACGGCGGGTATACGAGTTCCGAGTGGTAGGAACCTCGTATTAGGTAAACAAAAGAATGACGTTCGAAAAGTGTACACTGCTACCTACTTCAAATAAAATATTTTCATTTTCAAAATTAACGTGCTTAATAGGATGAGACAGGGGTATTTCTGTGTGTAACTGAATCTGTCCAAGCAACGTAAAGTCAAACTGTGGGCAAATTTTAAACATTTCATATTTTTAAAGTTTTATACGTACCTATTTCCTTTTTGATTTTTGATACAGACAACAATGCGCAATAGTAATTGATTAACAGAGACTTGTGCTATTTCATGAGTTCAGTCCCCAAAATGAAATCAATCAAGGGTTCGCCAAGGAAGGGCTGGGGGGCAGCTACCCCCCCTAGAGATTCAAAAAATGTAGCCATTTGTTTACAAGTTTTATTTATTGTACAGTCAAGAGATCGTGGACCTTTTTACAAATAGGACTTTGTAACGTTCGTTTTTATTACAATCGCCTTAGAAGTAAAACTCTCAATAAAAGATTCATGTGCTCTTGACTGTACCTACGATTCATACTTTTTTCATAAGTACTCTACAAATTAACTTGCTCCCACCAGGCCTCGACTGGCGTCGCTCTTGAAATCAATAAAAGTCCAGAATATTTGCATGCCTAATCTAGGTAGAACATAATTGACCTAATATTACTTAAGATCATCATTGTAAAAACCATATTCTGCTTATAAATCTCTTGAACTATAATATATTGTACACCTGTTAAGGTATGTCATAGTGAACTTTTTTAATATATTAAGACCTTTTTTTATGACCTATGATAAATACAATAAAGGATTTCTGATTTCTGATTTCTGAATATTGAATGGTACATCCATATTCTGTAGACAGTTCTGATTCTAGTCAAGTCAGTCAATGATTTATAATAAATATATGGTGCAGACACGCTGTCCATACTTTCTCAAACTTACTATAAAAATATTGCTCTGGCCCATATCCATATTCGTCGAATGGTCTTCGCACTAGAGCACCCAAACAGACTAAGGCACACAAAGAGACATAGAATATTTGATTTTTCGCTTTTTAGCTAGATAATCGATCCCTATCAAAACCAAAGTTCGGATTGTTTGCCTTGATAATACTCTCTCGCCCCTCAATCACTCAAAAATAAAAAGCTTCTTTTAATGCGGCTTTCACTTGATACATCAAACATTATATCTCAACCGTAAGCGGAAATCAACAGCTTTTACTAAGCTCATGTTCGTGTACAAAATAACTTCTCGGCTGACTTATATAAAGTATTGAAGTTATAAGTAGAAAATATCGTCGAACGGAAAAAAGAAATATGAAACAACACTGAAAGTACTTAGTACTTAGAAGTGCTCCGGTGTTTTTTCCATTTTTTATACCAACCTAGTTCGTTTGTTTGTTTTATGATATTATAAGCGTTTGCCCGCGGCTCTGACCGCGTCGATAAAGTTTTTATGATGGTCCTTGGAGGCACGTAAATGTTTTTCCAGATTTTCCTTAAATTGCGTTCTACTGTGTGGTCCTCCGTCCTTTCCTTTAGCTATATGCCAAATTATAGTAACATCAGTTAATTAGTTACATATTAAAAACGTCTAAAAACGTTCTTTAATCCACCGCAAACGATGAACTTTCCCGAGATAAAAAATATACTATGTAAGAGACATAGTATATTTTTTATCTCGGGAAAGTTCATCATCAAGTCTGTCAACGAATCCATTCAGCAGTTTCTCCCTGAAAGTGGAATAAACTAAAACAAATATCCATACTTTTTAACCGACTTCAAAAAAAGGAGGAGATTCTCAATTCGTCGGAATCTTATTTTTTATGTATGATCACCGATTACTCGAAGACGCCTGAACCGATTTGGAAAATTCTTTTTTTTTTAAGGGTATACTTCACAGGTAGTCCCATATAAATTTTATCGAAATCGATTCAGCGGTTTTTGAGAAAATCAACAAAAACCTAGCAAAGTTGGAGTTGTTGCGATTGAAGTCGGTTGTTTTTAACGTATTTAGCGTGGTCATGATTTATAATATTAGTGAGATGAGATAGTGAGAACCGAGATGAGATTCTCTCATCAGTGCAGCAGGCTATGGTTGAACTTACTGTATTACTAATTAGCTACTCTAGTTAGCTCAGCAACGGATTTCCGTTTTGGAAACAAACACTTAAAGGACAACTGAGTCGTGGATTCGATCCCCAGCCAGGGCAAACATTTCTGTGATGAGCAGACTTGTTTGCTCTGTGTCTGGATGTATTATATGTATATGTGTATGTATATCAGTCTCTGGTTCCCATAATACGATTTGTCCCGGATAGTTATTTATTTTATTTATTTATTAATTCGTAAAACATTTTTCCGGACTTCTATTAGTTTATCATTCATCTTACACGTTTCACAAATTTTTGAATTGACGAATGTTTTTCGGGGAGAAATTGTTAGCGCCGACTTTATACGTACAATCAATATATTTTTTTTAAATGAAAAATCAAGATATGTGTTACGAATTTATTGCAAATGGTATTGTATTGTATATTTTGTACACATAGTATCCCAGATATACCCTCTAGTACTCTATACCAGCGGTTCCCAATTTCTTTTTGCTGTGGAACCCTAACTGACCTACAAATTTTCGGCGGAATCCTACCTCGCCAAAGGGAGTATTCATCTTTAAGTCCCATCCAAAACTTATTCAATGATTGAAATTATTGTTCACGCCATGTTTGTACCGTATGCGCGAAAGAGTAGGAATGCACTATGTGTTGCACAGATCGGTACCGAATATTACTGAACTGACAATAAGGCCTATCTCTCGGAACCCCTGCGGCCCTCCTACGGAACCCTAGGGTTCCGCGGACCACCATTTGGGAACCGCTGTTCTATACTATCATACTAGAATTCACTAGATGCAGTACCCTATTGCATGCGCTGGTATTTATTCAATCCATCTCTAATACATTGCAAGAGACATATTTTACATCACAAAAGAAGGGAACATACAAAACAACAGGCAGAGGACATTCTCATATGCAGTCTCTCTGACATTTGGTTATACACAGGTAACCTCTACTTTAAAAATGTATTTCTTACAAAATACCTCACAAAAAATAACTTCTGAATAATATTTAAAATATTAAGAATATCGAGAATCTATATAGGTAATACTAAGAAGTTAAGTTTTAATGATTATTTTTCTAAGAAATATTTTTTTAAATCAGTCTCCTGAACATTTCTAAAAATGTCGCTTAATACAAGTCGCCCGTGAACCCTCGATATGTATCAGTATCGATTCTCCGAAATGGCAGCATATACCTTTATTGATAGGGGTTGAACACTAGAAGTATCGGTATTGTCTTAGATGCAAGCGTAATATGTATGTTGATTTAGGTTCTGTTACTGGCTGTTAATTAAAGTTTAGGGTGATACATTTATGCTATAGATGGAAACACAGGTAACCTCTACTTTAAAAATGTATTTCTTACAAAATACCTCACAAAAAATAACTTCTGAATAATATTTAAAATATTAAGAATATCGAGAATCTATATAGGTAATACTAAGAAGTTAAGTTTTAATGATTATTTTTCTAAGAAATATTTTTTTAAATCAGTCTCCTGAACATTTCTAAAAATGTCGCTTAATACAAGTCGCCCGTGAACCCTCGATATGTATCAGTATCGATTCTCCGAAATGGCAGCATATACCTTTATTGATAGGGGTTGAACACTAGAAGTATCGGTATTGTCTTAGATGCAAGCGTAATATGTATGTTGATTTAGGTTCTGTTACTGGCTGTTAATTAAAGTTTAGGGTGATACATTTATGCTATAGATGGAAACACAGGTAACCTCTACTTTAAAAATGTATTTCTTACAAAATACCTCACAAAAAATAACTTCTGAATAATATTTAAAATATTAAGAATATCGAGAATCTATATAGGTAATACTAAGAAGTTAAGTTTTAATGATTATTTTTCTAAGAAATATTTTTTTAAATCAGTCTCCTGAACATTTCTAAAAATGTCGCTTAATACAAGTCGCCCGTGAACCCTCGATATGTATCAGTATCGATTCTCCGAAATGGCAGCATATATCTTTATTGATAGGGGTTGAACACTAGAAGTATCGGTATTGTCTTAGATGCAAGCGTAATATGTATGTTGATTTAGGTTCTGTTACTGGCTGTTAATTAAAGTTTAGGGTGATACATTTATGCTATAGATGGTTTGACCAGCAAACTATACTATAATTACACACACACACACACACACACACACACACACACACACACACACACACACACACACACACACACACACACACACACACATTATAATTGCTACATATCTTTGAATAAATATCTTTTAGTTAATTCTTTTTTTCCATATTATATACAGATGTTAACTCGTTCACGCATATTAACTGGCTTTAGACGCGGTCGTAACATGGATGACTGAGACTTTTAGTGTCATTTATGTCGACTGTTCTCGTGTGTCCCAGTTGTAAGTCAGGTAGGCTTTATAGTAGGATTGATAACTTCTGACACTGGGGTTGTCCATTAGCCCCACAACCTTCAACAGACTTGGAATATGGCCATTTCATTTCATTTCATTTCATTTCATTACTCCCAGCATTGGGGATGACATGAGTTTTGAACAACTACAAATAAATAAATAAATATTCGGGATAAACACGATCATCTGGCCCCAAACTAGGATTCCCTGTACTATGGGAACCAGAGACTGATATACATACAAATATACGTTTAAATACATACATATTAGATAAAATACACCCAGACACAGAGCAAACAAATCTGCTCATCACAGAAAAGTTTGCCCTGACAAGACGACGGATTTAAAAGGAAAAGATCTAATCCATGTATTTTCCATTCAAGGCTCCATTTTACCAAGTAATAACAAGGTACAATATACAACAAGGTGCTACTTTATTAGTGCCTGATAATTTAGTCACTGCTCCCAGTCCTGATTTTGATCAACTTTCCCCAATGAACTCATAGTCAAATAGCAAAAAAAAATTTGGCCTCTTCATACTAATTTGGCCGCTCGGCAGATCGATTTGTATGAAGAGTCCAAAATTTTTTTTGCCATTTGATTATGGGTTTCTTGGGGAAAGTTGATCAAAATCAGGAGTAGAAGCACTGACTAAAATATCGGGCACTAATAAAGTTATATAATATATACGTACAGTTGGTTGTAATAAAATCTTAATATGCGGTCGTACAAAAATCATGTTTTCCCGAAAATTCCATCTACATCTTTGTAAGTTACCAGTACATACTAAGTATATAATACTTATTTTAATACGATTTGTCTGATTCATGGCACTCGTGATATTGAAAAACTTGAATTCTACGTGCGGAAATTTGAAAAAAAAAATACTTTTCATATTAATATTACATAAGTATATCGTTTTTAAACCTTAACTGGGAAGCCCTTGGCATCATCTCACCTAATGGTAAGTGATGATGATGCCGACAAAACGCTGCAACCCGGGTTACCGCGTTTTGTCGTAATGTAGCTTAATTTGATCTACTACTCCTGACCTATGACGTAATGTGGGCAAAAATTAATTTACTCCATTTAAAACCAAAATACAAAAAACAGTAACCTAAAAATCCTATAGAATGTTTAACAAATCGCGAACTTTAAACGCGTTTTTCTCAACTTCACTAATTTTAGTTTACCGCGTTTTGTCATCTGAGGGCAGCGAAGATGGATGGATTGATCAAGTTTGTTCAACTTAGGGAGTTGTAGCACAAAATCTGATCAGTTTTATTAGTAGAAAACCTAAAAGTAATGCTAAACTTAAAAAAAAAAACTTTATTTGTTTACACAAATAAGTACCGCATACCCGCAGTCCCGCACGGCTATCCGCGCGTTTTTCAACTGTTACTCACAGACCCTTGATTAGTGCACAACGCAGCGCAATATTTTTATTTGTAGCGCACTTTTTACAACCAGCGTCGACGGAGTCGCGCGCCTAAAGAAGTCAGTTGTTAAGGCGATACCAGACGCCTGTTGATTAATTATTTTTAATTTAATATACTAAGAGTTCTGAACCGATTTTATACTGATTATTGGGTATCGTAAAACCAAAGCTGACACTGCTGACTGGCCAATGAGTAGGACTTTTTCAACTTCTTATGGATTTGGTCCTTCGAGCTCGATCTTTGTTTTCGGTAGCAAAAGAATCTGAAGTTAGAAATTATATAGTTTCTGTTCAGGAACAACTGGGCGTGGAGTATTAATTACAGAGACGAAATAAATCGTTATTTGTTTCATGTCTATTCTAGCTTACAACACCCACGCCCCTAAATGGAAATCGTCGTGTTTACAGATAATGAGGTCGAAGAGGAATAAAGAAGGGCGATAAAGCTATTCATTAATATGAAAAAATAGATATACCGATATATTTTTTAAAATAATTTCGAATGTTTCCTATAAATGTTATTTGTAGAAAAAAATCTTGTCATTCAAGTTACAGTTTACCCTAATCTAGGTTTCAAGCCGGGTTTATATATTAAATATACTAGCTTCCGCTCGCGACTGCGTTTGCGCGGACTTCAGAATTGGGTCCAGAGAGAAAGAAAATGTTAAGGTCCAGGCGCCATCTACTGACGAAGTGAAAATTTTGAGTTTTTAACCATTCCTCCGGGAACCCTTAAGTTTTCCGGATAAAAAGATTCTATCTGTTAGCCGAGTGCTTTATCTATTTACCTACCTATCATCCAAAGTTCATTTATAGTGGAAAAACAAACATCCACACTTTCGCATTTTGCATTTATAATAGGTATTATATGTAGTTAGACTTAACGTGTAGAAGGTTTTTATTTAGCAAATAAGTAAAAATTGTAGCGCTATAATTCACATACGTGACACCTTAAAGAAATGCAGTATGAAATCTACATAAACTATGAGACAGTTTAAATGTTTATAATATATCGTTATTACATATGCATTCGCTAACAACTTTTTAAAGAAAAGATGTCGTGTACGGCTTCCGGTTAAAGATACAGAATATGCCGCGAAAAAATGTTATACTGTTCAAGTATACATGTCAGTTTCTTTCGTGCGATGTAAATAAGTTCGCTTTTTGACCGAAAGTTTTTCATTTTATCGTATCTAGACAAAATAGACCCGATTACTTCTCAGAACCAATTATTTACAATTCTCCGTTATCGAGAATTTCAGGAGCGATTTCGCTACATTTGAGTCGATAGCTTCTAGTAACGTTTTTTGTTAAAAGGTCCCTTTCCAAAGTGAAAACAAGCTGAATATCTTGCGTCTCTTCAAGTTTCTTCAATCATATCTTTTTGATATCACATGGAAGACGTCTTGAATGGCGGTTGTCGGGAACTCAGTAGTATTTTGCTTCACAAAATCGAACAATACGTCTCTCATTGTGTTTACGTTGCGCAGGCAGGCGTACGCACGGCCTGGCGATGGCGGCGCGTCCGCAAACACGTCACCAAAGGATTGTTCTTACAAACTTTTTGTAGGCATTTCATTCTTTATGCCTCGTCCTCGCGGAGTTTATCTAACAATCCGACTGTGAATATGCAAATACCTTCTAATTGTGCCTGGTTTTTATTGTTTTCTTCCCGGCCCGGCTAGGCGCATGAGCGGCGAGTGATGCATCTGTCATCTCAGATATTAGAACGGTCGCTCAACGGAACCCGTCGGATAATGACTCGACTTTTTCCGCCGCTGCAACTGCTCGCCGTGATGCGTTTTTTACGCGGTTCTAAGTTATGTGCCGAGTTGTGTAATGAAATGTCTCGGAATGAGGCCCCGCGGTTTTTAGGTGGCGACGGCTGAGAGGATAATGTTCGCTGAATTTTCATGAGTGCAATATTTACCGCGACGCCTGCGCTCGGCCGGCTTCGCGCCCTCGCCGTCTCCCTTTATTTATTTAATATGACAAAAAGCCTCGCCCCGAACGGCGCGGATGGGCCTTCATCGAATCGCCATATTTTTTTACCGTTGTTAATTCCTCAGATAATGGCCGGAGTCAAATGACCGCGGCAGTAAGAAACCACGGGAATTTCAGCGATGCTTGCGCACTCTTTTAAGCGCGTTTTTTGCGCGGGGAGCGGGGACGAGTTCGGGCGGCGTTTTCGTAGTTTTTGCGCGAACCCGAAGAAAACCGTAATGGCATTTTATCGTGCATAAGAGCGGAGGGAATCATTAATTATTTATAATAAGTGGCTAGCGCCGATTCGCCATGTTTATTTTTGGTCGGAAAGTTGTGCATCTGCGTTTTTAGCGGTGCTAGTTCGCGCAGGGCCGGCACACGGACCCACGGGTCGCCGCGCGCTGTCACAGGGCCGGCCGGCCGCGCCCGCGCCGACCGACCGACCGAACATTGCTTTTTGCGCCCTTAAAGTAGGTTGCGTGTGTATGATCATTAAGATTTATGTGTCAATCACTTACGTTGCGCGGTTTTATGCAAAAAGTAATGTGGGTGATGCTTATTGGAATACGGATTGCGTAAACGAGGCACCCAACGCGGCAGACTCTAATGATCGAGTTTTTGCCGCGATTCGAGGTAAGACTATTTTTATTCATTCTGAAAATCGTGCTTTTTGCTACAAACATGTAGTAACTAGTAACGTATATGGTGTAACGAACAACAACTGTAGCAATACTTAACGCTGGTATTCTACACGAGAAAATAAAAAAATGTCTCAAATGAATCTGAATAGAATTTAGTTTCCTAAACTTCGGTCCCTTTGCAAAATGACGTTCAATTTCACGAGGGCGAAAGCCCGTTTAAAATTATTTCTTCACCTTTTAATCGCACCCTGTATTTAATTTGGTGCACGCATCGTCTCATTAAAAAAACTGGGTTTCGCTATCGTTAGAATCAAATCTCATATCAATCAGCTAAGACAAAAGCATGGTGGTATTAACCCTTGCCTCGCCGAGTGACGGGCCGTGGGCAGGTCGTGATCTAATCTCCCAGCTGCGGCCGGCCAGCAGATGCGCATGCGACGGACGGACAAGCGGACAAAAGTGTAGAGTGGTGGGCATAGAGTACATCTATGATCCATGTGCTACCAAATGAACGAATCGATAATCCTTTTTAATTGAACTAAAACTTATTTAAATCACACTTTTTAAATAGACATAAAAATTAGGATCTCAAGTTACACTTAGGTATTAGAACGTAGCGATGTTAGGAAAAACTGGCATGATAAAAAAACACAAAACTCCAATCATATTAGATGGATACTACTCGTAATATAAAATATGCCTATTTTAAACGTATATTATTTTTCTCATTATCTAATTTATTGCATACATGAACATTAAGAATCTCATTCAGTCTATTTATTTTTCGTTGCAATTTTGTATAGTTAATACAGCCTGTAGTTTTTTCACGGCTGCAATCTATATATTATAGTTTATACTTTAAATTAGATACAGTTAAAATTCGTTTATTTGTAGTATTTGGTCGGAAGGTCATCGACATCACCAATATGACAAATTTTGATCTAGATTGATTTTTATTTATTGGTTGTTTACTTTACGACGCACACTGTGAACAAGAGCAGGTGTTCATCGAATTGATTTCTTTTTTAAACTTTAGTTCATGCATTACATGCATTAAACACACGAACACACACACACACACACATAGTTTGTATAAATCCTATTAGACCTTATTATGAACATAATACTATCCTAAAATAATTATTTGCCTTAATATTTCTAATATAATAGTATATATTATTAACTTCGGTAGAATCAGAGTGATGACAAATGTTGGTAAAAGCTCAAATGTTTATTAATTATCTTCACATAATACAATCTCATTTAAACTCAGTTAAATCACAAGAAAATCACATAATAATTGATCAACAACCGGCTCCTTTCCCCGCGTACGCAGTCCCTTGACGTTTTTAGTGATGTCACCACTTTCATCGATTGCACAGCCTAGTGTTGTGCGGAAACGTTAACAGTCGGCCATCCTGATTATCCTTCGTCCTCGAAGGGATCGCAGCATGATGTCAGACAAGTTTTCCACGTCGACACAAGTTCGCCAAACTCAAAGCGCGTCTCGGTAGCGCCCTTCTCCAGCTCAATGTCCAGTCGAAACATGTAAAGAAGAACAGTGTTATACTTGGTCACTAAATGATGACAAAAGAAACTTTCAGATCGCTTCTTCCTCAGTCGTTTCTGTTTAAGGGGATTTGAACGGTACATGTATTCAACTATTAGTTTTACAAACAACATAATGTAGTCCCTTGTTGTCAACTTGTTCGTAAAACAGATTATTATTTGGCACTGATATACAGTTAAAGATGCACTGAAAATGAAAAAGAAACCTAATCGGCAGTCCTGTGATACTCTAAACTTACGAACAATTACAAACTTTTGCTTTATTGAAAACAGTCTGCAACCGATTTCGGCACCGCGAGATTCAAACTCGGTAAACATGACTTGCTTTAGGGAAAAAATACTGAAAATTCATTTCCACTAGTAATTATTCGTCCTCAGTATCTTTCATACAAATCAGAGCGTTTCAAAAATAAGTAACACGGTACCGACACCGTTTCACCCAATCCGATAACAGATTCAAAATAATCCGAAATCAGTCAGTCAGTTTCTTACAAAGACCAGACCTATTTAAAAAAGATTTGCTAACTTAAGTTGTCCGTTTGTAAAAACGTTCCACAATCTAAACTGGACAACGTTTATGTTACAGAACTTGTAATAATATAAATTAATTGGCCAAAAATAATGTTATCTATGAGGTATTTTCAGACGCTTCGGCCATCCTTTTTTTTAACTAGGACCCTCTAGTTTCATGTAGTTAGCCAAAGAGAATTAATAAAGATGAGAAAAAGCCATCATTGTAGTGCAATGTCTAGATGCGTGACATCGCGTAGAACGGTGCACTGCGTCATATATCGGTCTGTTTCCACTGTAACCCAAAATTCCATAGTTACTGTCTACTATACAATCTCAGAATCTTTCAGCGAGTGCTAAACCAAAGTAACAAATAAACATTAGAGAATTATTTACACTCGGCAATTCTCGTTACCTACTAAACGTTTCGGATCCCTCAACTTGAAAGTGTAAGTAAATTTTAAACTTAATAGTCCAACAATTTAATCCAAGTTAAAGAAATGATTTCACTTAATTTTCAGCTACCCATATTTGACTAACACCTCGATTTATATCTTTCTCATATTTGTCTTTCTGTTAAGCTACAAAATAATATGTTAAATTGCACGTTAATGTGCAGAAGCTTCATTCATTATCATTAAGCAATCTTTTTTTTTAACTGAATCAAGTACCGAGAAACGGTTATCGTTATTGTTGAAACTGTGAATATAGCTTTGCCTCATTAATTTCATTTGACAAAAAATATTACTTGATATCATATGAATTGATCTGTTATTAATAAAGCATAGTGACTAATGCAATCTATTAATATCTAAGAATATTTGTAAGTCAAACATTATGCTCGGACATTGTACAGTTATCATGAATTAAAATATTTTATCTATGTAATACAGTATTTCCATCTAAATTTTCGTACTGTTAATCTGTGATATATAACATTATGAATGAGCAAGTTGTCTGCATTGTATCCAGCAAGAAAAGTAGGTTTTAATTTTCTCTCTTCAGAATTTTATTTTCTCTACCTAGGAAGACTAATACCTACATAAAAATATAAAGGATATCTACATAAAAATATAAACTGGAATGAAAAAGCAATCCTTAATTGTATCCCAGGGAATCAGAGGTCTAATAAAGAATTCAGAATTAGTTGTTACTCCATCATTAGAGTTAAACAATCGTCAAAACATTTATTTACCGATACAGGTAATTAAATTAGTTGCCTTTGTGTTTAAAATTCTATTGTGTCACTTCTTGTGTACTCAAGATGGAATCAATATAACTCTAGGAACAAAACTAAATATAACTCTCAGTTTAAAAATATTAACATTTTAAATATTAGAATAATTTTCTATCTTTAAGATATCTCAGAAAAAATACTGACTCAGATACATAATCATAAACAAATTTAATAAGATATTTAATATAAATATATGTATGTATTTTATACTTAGTAATACTCTTTCAATACAAATTTGAAACATACATTAAAACATCACAAGTTATAAAAAAATATCAAGAAATGCAACAACATTTTTCGTAAGCATATAATTATGACAGTATTTTCTTTAAGACTGTACTTTGGTAATACATTCATGTAATTGATGAACAACATCCTATAATACCCTGAATTATAGGGGTGTCATTTTAATAAAATCTTTTGAATAATACAATTATAATATCATTGTCTATGTTAAATCGGCTGTTGCTGTCTGTATCCGCCTAACTGACCTCTCCCGCATAATTGGACTCTCCCAAGATACTTCTTCAGTTATTCTTGATGTAATTTTAGGCTCGAAATTGAGGGCACACATCAGGTGCTTAACCGTAAATGGAGTTTAATGTACACTCACGGTGCTAGAGATTGTAAGAGATAAGAGTGCCGCAGGCATCATTGCTTCGGCCTCAGCACATACGCAATGTGTGAAGTTCAGGAAATCACTGCACGCTCTGCTGCGATTTGGATACGCACGCATCACAGGTTCGTTTGCCTCATGGCTCAATCAATACACAGGTTACCGTGACCAACCCTCACGGGAGGCACGGACTCACCTAGGGTTGCCGCTTACACACATCTCAGGTGATACGGTCTACCCGGGTTACCGCTTACACGCATCAAGCGCGGTACGGCCTACCCTCTAGCACGCATCACAGGTGCTTTTGCCTCACGGCTCATTCATTTAAGGAGTCCAAAGTCAATGATGTCATATATCGGCGTTTGCCTCACGGCTACCGCTTGTACCCGTCAAAGATATAGCGGTCTCATTCATTTAGGGAGTCCAAAGTCAATAATGTCATATATCGGCGTTTGCCTCACGGCTACCGCTTGTACCCGTCAAAGATATAGCGGTCTCATTCATTTAGGGAGTACAAAGTCAATAATGTCGTGCATATATCGGCGTTTCTGCTTCATGTCGCTTAGAATATAATAAGTTATCAAATAGGTATTCAACTTTGCATATAAAGTCACTTTGGTGAACGACAACAAGAGAGCTGACAGTGAATGGACGTTCGTGTTAGTCATATTGAAGAAGAAGTAGTGACAGTTAACGTAGCACTGCAACAGGACAATAAATCAAAGAAATCAACACCTTATTTCGTAAGGTCGACCCTAGAAAGCCAGCACTGAAAGTGGAGCTGCTTTGCCGGAGAACATCTGGAGCCCAAACCTGTACGTTAATCTTGGGCGGTAATCGAGTATGATAACTATTAAGAAAACTGTTAGGGTAAAAGTCTATACGTCAGCATATATGTTTTAAAAGATTATTCGATCAGAAAGTATTAACTTTCAAGTCGTAACCCCATGAATTGGGGAATGTCACCATCATGAAGTCAGTCAGTTAATAGTGTAGATTAACTTTCAAGTCGTAACCCCATGAATTGGGGAATGTCACCATCATGAAGTGAGTCAGTTAATAATGTAGATTGTTCATCGAGGTCGAGTTAGGTACGGTCATCTTTCCCTGTCCGCAGCGCTTCGGTGTGAACAGCTTCATGCAGGTGGAGTTGCAACTGTTTCGTTTGTTCTCACTAGCTTGTGCTCGAAAGTATTTAAGACACACTATAACGAAATCAATTATACGAAATTTTCAATTTCACACAGGTCTAAAGTAAGTGAACATTCTCCATGAACGACATAACTAATCAATTATTCCAAATTTAATTCACCATTAAAGATAATATTGTAATTCTTTAGCGTTTTCGCAGCATTTCAGGTAGATTTTCAAGTAAGTAAATATTATCTATATGAAAGACCATCAACTTATCATCAGTTTCAAGTTAAAAGTGTCATATTTCGTAATTCTAATCTATATTTATTAGACAGTGTCTGCTTTTACACCTTCATTACAATAAGCATAAGTATTTACTATGTACATTGTCGTCAAATTTCTTTTTCTTTTTTTTTTTTTTGGGCTCATCAATATATCTGTCATAAACATAAATATAAAATCTAGTGGTAGTCAGTTTGATCATGGACGCATCTGTGAATTTATTAATGACTACCTTTTTTTTTACATGTTTTTTTTTACCGTAATTCAATTAATCAATCTCCTTAGTTATTTAAATTATTAGTATTCATGGTATGTGGCGCCACAGCATTAGACATATTAAATAAACATATCAAGGCCTCAATTTCATGCTTATAAATCATAAACCAAATTCAAAATGTTTATTTGATTTTATTTCAGTTGATGCTTTACACATTTCTTTAAATCGTCATTTTTTTTTCTAGTACTAAATCCCTACCACGCGGAACCTGTAAACTTCTTACAGTGTCTCCTATCAAATGATCCATCTATACAAAAAACACGGAACACTTTTGGATTAATAAAATTAGAAAACTTTTTTTTTTACATTATGAAAAAGATAATGCTATGAAGAATGTTACTTTTTTGTCTAACATTAGGTAGTACCCGATTTTCTCCGTTTCTTCTAGAAATAACAAACAGTATCCGTCTGGCTTCTTCTCTAGTCTGGTTCGAAAAAGGAAGAAAGCAAATTGCCATCTAAGAGGATTGTACCTTCTAGTAATAACGAGCACTCTGTACTTTAGTACCCTACCACTGCACTGGTACTAACAAAGTAACTAAAATCAGACACTGTATTATTTTATGGTACATTTTTAGAATATCACAAAATCTGTCAAAGTAACATTTTTTTAACTTTAAACAACATTTCACATCATATCATAACGATATAAGCCATAAAAATATTCAAAACCTCCCATCACTGAAATTTAAGGAGAGATTCCATTCATACTCCAGCAATTAAACTTACTTCTGTTTGACCTACTTTTACCATACCGTATAAGGTTTTTTTCTTATATCTCAATTTTGTTACACTTTATCCAGTAATGAATCTATTCCATATAGCAGAGTCTGGCAATATGTGCGTACAGAATGAACAATTACATACGCACTCGCTCTTAACTGGTCACAACAATCAGTCACTTCATCTGTCAAATGAGGTAATAACTAAAATTGGTTACTACCGTCTATGGCAGGCAGTCGTTTTTGCCGATCCTCGAAAACCTTGTTCTCTTTATACAACTGAATTCTAATCATCATGTAATCATTAAGAATAGTTGAATCGTTACACGAAATCTTCAATGTCGATGTTACCTTTAGGTAACATGTTTCTATGGACCAGGGTCATTATCTAACCGTATAATTTCTGCCACTCTTTCTAAAGAAGTAAAATCTTGTCATGTTTCCACTCGAAACTAATTAGCTAGATTATTAGGCCCCCTTAAATCGTGCAATTGCAATGTCAGAGATGATCTTTTGGTTTTAGTGAGAAGTTAGTAAACTTCTTATTTCAGAACCCAATAATAGTCTCTCATATTCGGAGTAGCTTATGCTTTATTTTATTACTTTTATTTTCCATCTTTGATTGGAGTTTCTTGTCAAACACAAAGTAGGTAAGGTTAATCTATTACTTATATAGAATATTTAATATTTAAATATGTAATAATTTATTTTGCTTAAGGGTATATAGAATACAGCACCCGTATTTCGTACTTACACTTTAATGACAAAACATTAGTTTCGGGGATAGCAGTTAGTACTAACTAGTAGCTTAACCGTTAGCACACAGGGCTGTTAAGATCGAAAATTAAATTTGCGGAACATAATTCAGGAAGTTTCCCAATAAACTGAGTCATACAAACAATAAGTATATAAACAGGTTGGTCTATCCATACTATATAATAAAATAGTCTAAACATATATCTGTATGCATGTCTGTAAATTCTGCAACGGATTTTATTTCAGTTTTCACAATCGGATAGATTTTCAGTGAAGATACAAATTATGAGATGTACAATTAATTTAGAATTTATATACCTATATTTAAAATTTATTTTGTTTAGGTACTAATATCATTCTATCAATTTGTTTCGCTTCACGCATACAGTAAATAGGATTAAAACTACAGTTCTTTTAAATGAATAAACTTACAGTCACTTCAAATCAAAAACTAAATCAAAAACTTAGTTAAATATCAAACCGAAAACTTAATTAAATAAGCTAGTGATAAAATATTCAATGATGATCACTAAAGTCCATCGCCAAAAGTTTCAGCTCATCAAGGGTCAGTCAGAAGAAGTCATCTTTGTTATAATGTTCGCTTACTCAATAGTAAGGAAAATATTATACAACTAAAATACTGGCATACAAACAACTTCGCAAGCAGCCATTCTGTGGCTTTATGCAATGAGACTAATCAAATAGTCAATCATATAATTACAGTATCAGAACACGTTATCATCACCTGCCAACTCATAACCTGATCCGGAACTGATTTTAATCCTTACTGCAGTCAAAGTGGACATCTTCAAAGCAAGTGTCCATAGCTAAAATCCATTTTTTTTTTATCAATGAAAAAATAATATAATATTCCATACTTTACCAAATCATATCAGAAGGGGTCATGGTATAGCATATCTTTCTCGCTGATTCCTAGAATCTCCCAAACTCCATTATTCTTTGCATTGGATGTTATTCACACTGTACCCGTTGCACTACAGCTTTGATAATTTGTTCTGCGTTATTCTCATCATATGCAACATAAAAAAACAAAAATCATAAATTATATCACGTCTTAGTGCCCATCATGTGTACCTCCTTACACGGAGAATACTGACTGAAAGTGTCCATGTATCAACCTCCAGATTATTCAAAGGTGCTGGCAACTCAAGATTGAATATACATTAATGAGTGCAATAAATATAGGGTCAGAAACTTAGGGAAATACTTAATTTCATATTTTAATGAAATCAAACATCCATCAAGTGAGTAAATATGTGCCTACTTTTTACTATTTATTAAAAGTACTCAGATGTACTTCTCTTTGGTCATTTCAATCAATTTCGCTTCTTAGAAGACAAAAATTAGATGTAGAAAAGTCGCCAAGTATAAAATCATACTTTACCTAATACATCATACTTACAACTTATAAAGTCATCACCTTTCATAGAAAAGCTGGGTCAGAGGGTCTGCCACTGCTCTGCCATTGCTCTAGCGCATGAAACCATGGGAACTGCAGCAGTCTTCTCTACGACTGTTATTAGTACCATGTGATTGGATTATATAACTCAAAACTGGTTTGTCTTACTTCATTTTTCAAAAGAGAATAGGTATCATTTATAGATCGAATATATTTTCTTACTTAGGTCAGAACTGACATAATCATCATAAAATCCGTAAAATCAGTGTGTCACAAAAACTATTTCGCGCTTAGGCAACTTGTCGTGAAGTATTCTTTCACATCACATACCTTATTGCTTAAATCAGTTTAGGCATCTTCTGCGTTCTCTTACTTGGTTCATCCATAAAATGTGTGTGTCACCCAAAAACGATGATGCGCACAGGAAACTTGTCGTGTTTCACTGATACACAAAACAAACATACCTCATTGCTCAAATCAGTTTTGGCATCTTCTGTGTTCATTTATTATTGTTTTTCTTTCAGGAATTAAACTTTTTCACTTTTGTGGGACAAGGTTATGTGGGTAACATTTCACTTCCGATATATTAACTTCGGTAGAATCAGAGTGATGACAAATGTTGGTAAAAGCTCAAATGTTTATTAATTATCTTCACATAATACAATCTCATTTAAACTCAGTTAAATCACAAGAAAATCACATAATAATTGATCAACAACCGGCTCCTTTCCCCGCGTACGCAGTCCCTTGACGTTTTTAGTGATGTCACCACTTTCATCGATTGCACAGCCTAGTGTTGTGCGGAAACGTTAACAATATACTATAGTAATGTTGTAATAAAACTTTATTTTACTTCTGGAACACCAAATTTACATGTACCTGGGGTGGGCGTTAATAGCTGCGACACAGTCTCCGACTAATGAAGCTGTTATCGTACACATAAATTTTGCAACAACAAACTGTTTAAGTTCCAATAAAGCATTTTTGAATTTTGAATTTGAATTTTGAATTACTTACGTACCGCTTTCTTGATTTGGCACCATTTATTTATTTACACTTTTTAGTACATAAAAAACTAAAAATAATTTAAGCTTAAAGCCATTTTATTTTAGCTTCTAATATTATTTTAGCTTTGTATTATTGAGACAATACTGATATAATAATAGAGATTGTTTATAGCATTATTTATGGTTATTACTTGAAGAAACTCAGTATGACCATAGATTTGTAACGGGCAAAAAGTGGAGTTGTTTTTTGTTTATGCAACGCATAAAACAATCTATTTTTATTCACGGTTCATATCCTGTCATTAAAGTTTGACAAATTTTATGGAAAGTCATTTGAAGATTAAATAAGAACTTTTTCCTATTTTCTATTCTAAATATAAATTATGTTCTTCTAATTTTTTTGAATACATACCTATGTAGTTACTAAACAAATATATTTTTTAATAATTTTTATTTACAAATAAGTAGGTATGTTGTTGGTTCAAATATTAACAGGTTACACTCATTGTTGTGCAATGAGTTATCCCTCAATGACTTTTTTTACGATCGAAAAACATTCACGAAACACGATTAAGTTCATCGCCCGCAGCGAAAGGGTTAGCTTTCAATTTCTTTACTAATTAATTAACGTCCGCAACACATGTTTGGACTGTCTGTGTGTTTGTCACGCTTTCCCCGACCCAGGAATAAGCATTAAAAATATTAGTCAACATCTTAACAACCCTTTGCCACCTGTTGGTCTGTAAAAAAAAACTTAAACGTCAGTTGTTCGTTTTTCCCGCCGTTTTTGTGGCTTTAGAGATTTGTTTTATTTCTTTTTAATTGTTAATTTGAATCATTGCGGATGTGCCGTCGTGCCTTTGAAGGGTTAACTGATTTTAGTGGCCGAAGTATCGGAAGTAACATATGTCTCGGTCGAATCAATGGTCATTATATTTAATTTTATCGAACGCGCACCCAACACTTTTTTATAGCTACATTATTCCTTCAATCTGGTGGTGTTCAATTTCTTTTGAGTTATATTATAAATACCACCAGTAATATTTTTTATTATTTCTTTTTTAACATCAAATAATAATACAGATTCATATTAGAAACAAAATAACCCCCTAACATATAAATATCAGCAAATAATTTGCTCTGTATTCATACGTATTGCGGTTTTAAAACAAATTCATAAAAAAAAAACATTACAAAAAACGCGGGAAGAAATCTCTATAGTCTGTAGTTAACGCATCATAGAGTTTTTATATCGACACCTGTATATGAGGGAGAGGCGAGGGAGAGGTATGAGAGTGGCCCAGAATAGAATTAAAAAAATGAAAAAAAAAGTTACTAATGAATTATTCGAATCGTGAGAATCAGACTGGCTTTAGCATTTACATTTTTTTTGTATTTTGAACACAGTATAATATTAAATTAGCTTTTGATTGTAGGTTTCTTATAAGAACAAAAGCATATTTTATTTTGGCGAAGCTTTAAGTTATAAATTATTACGCAGACACTAAGAAAATCCAAGTGATAAGGACCTATAAGTGGTAAGATAAAAAATACTGTTGATCACCTCTTTGCAAAAAGACGTGTGATTCATTATATGAGAAAGCTGTTGAAAAGTCGCTAAAGGGTTGCTATCAGAAATTAAAATCAGTTCCAATCGAATAACATTAATTTGCACCTGCTTACTAAAAACAAATAGACAGCCCAAACCATATCACTCTATGTTCCCTATTTATTACGTTCCTAGTACAACATTTATTTAACATTACACCCAACTGTCCACTCTCGACCCCATTCAATTTTTTACCGACCGTCTTCCTCGCTCCTCATTTTTTCTCTATGGTCAGATTTATGGTTCTCACGGAAGACATGCGTGGCTGTATGGACAGAAACCTCTGCCTCCAAAAAAACGCGGAAGGGTTGCTTGAATATTAAATAAAATAAAATAAAAACGACTAGTTTGTTTTCGCTGGCCGCTTGTAAGGTGCGTCTTGCTGTGGGAACGAATGACCCCTGCGCTATTACGATTTTTTGAGTTCCGGGAAGATGTTTGTATGGTACTCGTAATTAAGAGAGGAAATGGACAGATAAAAAGTATTCTTGTGGTGCTGGACCACGAGTGTAGGGTTACCAGCGCTGTTCTGTTTGTTGTTTGCTCGGTACCAAAGGGGTTACTTATTATGTGTGACCTTATTGTGTCAGGGTTATAGTGTCGGTGGGAATAAAACCAGGTGATGGCGAAGAGGTTGAGAGATGTTCGGAAGATAAAAGAAAATACAATAAGTAGGTCATTGACATGAATCCTAGTTTAGGGCCAGATGAACGTACAGAAGAGTTGTCCCGGATATTTATATTTATTTATTTATTTATTTTATTTTCATACTGATAATTATTGATAAGATCCAAGTATAAAATACTGGTAACATGGCGTCGGTAGAGTAAAAATATTATACGTATATTTCAACTTCATAAAACTTTTTTACTTGTCTTAGAAGCCAGTCTTTGTTAGGGCCAAGGGATTACTAATCGAAAGTAAAAAAAAAGAATGATAACAACATATTTTTCTGTATTATATATTTTTCCAGTGTGTCCAGGGTGATGGTGTGGGAAGTTGACAACCCTTCCGCACTTTCGTCAAATTTAGTATAAATTAGTCTTCAAAAAAAAAAGAAAAACAACAAAATACAGTTTTAGTATTGATGATACTTACCCGTGTTTTTACCTATTATCCGCAATTTAACTTGAGCTAAACTGCCCAATTAAGCAATGAGGACGATGCCTAACGATTGTGCGTCTATATAGTAAGCCTACAATCGGCTTATAAACTGGCCAGTTCAAAGGATTTCAATGAGCTGATGGTCACCAAAGTTCGTATATGTATAAGCCTTAACCCAGCGCATGCCCCTCGCGTACTATGTGATGTGACCCCCAAATATGCTATTATTTCGCCATACGCTATTGACTATTCGTCAAGGGTGCCTCCCTACAAGAATTGATTGAAATGAAAAACTTATATTTAATTTAAAGATTTTTGATAATGAACAGGCCAATTCTAATTAAACTATGTATAAGCAAAGATAGATGTACATATCTCCTCTTTTTCTCTTTCCTTTTTTGCTATGGTATACGTACTACGTAAGTAAAACGCGAAATTTTAGTAAGTGTACGGTTTTGTTTATAGAAATACCTATTGTTTGCTTTAAAAAAAACATTAATCACTATAACTAAGTGATGATATTATTTTTAAAAAAATATTACAATACACAATTGAGTGTTTGATTTGATTACGCATAAGCTTTATTAGAATCGGTTAATTATTGAAGCGTCGGGGGCTCCGCGGGTACTGACTCCGTCCTCCTAACCAGAGGTCTCGGGTTCAAATCCTGGCCAGTGTACCAATGAGTTTTTCGAAACTTACGTTCATTTTCATACCGACTGCTTTAACGGTGAAGGAAAACATCGTGAGGAAACCTGCACATCTGATTTCTAGATGTGTATGATGGTCGCGTTGCACACGTCCGTAGGTGTAAATCTAAAAATGCCCTACACGTGACCGCGGGTGATGCTTAGTGCAACACCAGGCAACCGCCACCTCTTGTAGATGGATAGGACGGTTAAATTGTGCCACACGATAAGAAGAAGAATAAAATTAATTATTAAGAAATTTGAATTGTAAGTTTTAGTTTGGAAGATGACAATTCATTTGAACTCCTAATAGCGCCCTACATTAGACATTGCTATACGTATGTAATGTACAATCGAATTCTAAAAAAAACTATATTCCTAAAGGGTTAACGTTATACGTTCAAAAAGAAGAAACTAACATCCTTTACTACATTGACGGTTTTCATTTCAATCTTTCCGCGTTCTACGCAGCTGAGCGTCGATGTACAGGAAATGTCGGAAGGGTCGACAGAGTTCGGGAGACGGGGTGGCGCGCCCGATGGGACGGGAAGGGTTGTGTGGACCCGCGCGACTGACTGACAGATGGCCGGGCTGGTAGGGTTGACACTAAAAAAAAACATGCAAACAATGAAAATAAACACAATGATATCACATTCGTAGTTATCTCTTAAAAAAATACGAAGTTATAATTAAATATTTTAAGTGATGACGAAAATAAAATAATTTAGCAGTAATGGAAGTTTATAAGTAGACGGTTTAACAAAATAGGCGTAAGACCTGTTAGTTAATGCTACTACTTGTCACACGTACTGAACAACTACAAGGAGATTCAATACATTTCTCTAATTTAAAAAACGGAATTCATATACAAATGAATCAGCCTATATACCAATTTTGAAAAGGATGTTCAACAAACTATTTTGTGATTTCTTTAAAGTTTTTGCCCTAAACTTGTTCGGTATCATGAATAAAAGCGGCAGTGAGCGGGTCCTACACATTTTTTTTATACACTGTATAACTAGTGTCCTTTCATCTTTGTGTCATTTTGGAAAGAAGAAGATAATGCAGTGAATTTTGATTTTTATCATTATTCCTATCTACTCAGACAAACGTAACTAACAAACAATAAATTCAGAAGTCCGATAATAAACAAAGTCAACTGAATTGTGACCTATTCATTTGGTTTTATGCATATTTTCTCTGTTGGCACACCCCTACCCACTTAACCCTCCACAGTCACTGCCGCCACGCTAGACCGCTCCAAAAACGGTGCTAACAATAAACTTTTCACCTATTTTTTTTTTCGACTTTATTAAGAACGCCACAAGGGATGTGGGTGAGGTGTTAACCAGACCCCTCAGGGTGCAAAAGTATCAATTAAAACCACAATATTGATGGAAACACGTGTAAAGGCTATAAGTGGCGCCTCGGGCCAGGGAAGGCTGCTGCGGCTTTTTCAATTAGACAATATTTTACTAAAATGTCGAGTTTCATTTTAAATTATGTCATGACAACATAAATTGCTTTTTTATGTACCACCCTAGTTATAATTATGTTTTAAAACCTATTTGTATCACTTTTAATGTTTAGTGCTATTAAAATTGTAATAATAGCAATAGGAATTGATAACAACCAGATAGAAATGGATATAAAATTGTCCTTTTTGTAATGTTATAAAAAAATATCAAGCAGTCAAAATCGAAATCTTTTTTATTTTATTTACGTAGACACATTCTTTTAAATTGTATTTTTTTTACCCTCAACGTTTAGGGAAGTGTTTGTGAAACAGTCCTTGCATTAGTCGCCCTTGTGGACTTAAAACTGTTATGATTACCTTCGCGAGATATGGGAGAGACCCACATAGGTGCCCCATTAATAGGGACACTGTGGGTAGTCTTTATCAGAGTGCTAGCTAGTAGCTATTAATAGGGACACTGTGAGTAGCTAGTAGCTACCCACAGTGTCCCTATTAATAGCTACTAGCTAGCACTCTGATAAACACTACAGTAATAATGTTTATGGTCTATACATCAATTTTAAGCTGTTGGTCTTCTTTATAAATGGAGAAAATAACAATAGAGAAAATAACAATAGTTTTTTCTTTTATTTATGATGACTATCAGCTAACTTATGATGAGTATTAATTACTTGAACATTGTAGTTTCAGAGCTTGTATTACGGTGCGCAGTTCGAGAATGCAGTTATCAAAGCAACTTCAACAAATACAACTATGTTTCAAGCACGCAGTTAAATGTTGTAACGCTTCATTTGTGGGCACGGACTAAATTCCAACTGAATTTCCATTAGATTAACTTTAAGAGCAGCATAAAGTAAGTTAACAGCGAAATATCTCAGTTAAATGCGCAAATCTGCTAAACTGAACTTGATATTTGACAGATAAATTGCAAGTATTTTATGTATTATGTAAAAATCATGATCGCCACAATGTAATGTGGTGGATTCACTCAGGCAACGACTTTTCCCAACTGACTTAGGCATTATTTGTTGCTAGGAAACATTGGGACAGATTTGGTCATTAACATAGGTAAATTAAATAGTTAACAAATAGTTAACAATGGTTGATGCTAGTACAGACAGCCACAACGATGTCTGAACCTCTTCAGATATCTCTGTGGGCTAGTGTACAAGGGTCTCTTCCCAGACCTCGGGAAGGATAGGCCTTACACCCCACACGGGGGCCAAGTCCGGATTGATGGAGGTCGTGGGGCTAAAGTCCACAGCCAGTGCCAGAATTTTCAAGCCACCTCTCAGGCCTCTGACAGGCCTTTACTGCTGGCTATCTAGTGGCAGCAACCGGCATCAGCGACTTAGCGTGCCTTGCGTAGACAGTTGAGATAAATTCCACGAACCAATCCAAGCTATGGCAGCGTCTGCAGGCAGTTCGGTCGAACGGTTTGAGCGTTGTTCAAAAACGTTGCATCTCTCGTTGATGTCTTTTCTCTGAACGGTTTGTCATTGTTCAAAAAAACCTTTGTATGTCTTTTTAAATTACTTTTCTTTAGAACATTTTTGTGATATTGTATTTATATTATTATGTTTTTTTATAATTTTACTTCAATTTATTCGTGTTTTCGTTTATTTGTTGAAATATGAAATTTCGAATAGTCTACAGTTTCTCTGTAAAAAAAGATTTGTTCGTTTTTGTTTTCTCTGTTTTCGGAACTAATTTTGACAGACAAAAGATTCTTGCTTATGAGTTGAACACAAAAAAAACATTGAATTCTTAGACTAAAATAAATAGTATTTATTTCATTAAAATTGCATTGGTAACTTAGTGGCAAACTCGTAAACACAAGCGATCTCTACAAAAAGCTAATTTAAAGAAAATTATTAAAAATACTGTAATAAATAAGTAATCAAAGGGGTAATTACTAACCGATGACTAATTAAAACTAAGGGAACACATTTCATAGAACAAAAAGTCAAAACACATGTCCATCGATGTTCTAATTTCTTTATTATATTTGATCAACCCTTCAAATAGCTGGCCGTGGGTAATTACAGAACAGATGCGGTCCTGATTAATTACTAGAAAAAGCGTCCGAAGCGTCCACCTGCCCAGACAAATCTCACTTTCGATCTGAGAAAAAACCACGAAAAAGTGCGCCGAAGCGTTTTTTAGGGCTAATCTCGTATGTAAATCGACCAGTCATTGTCTTTTGTCCGACGTTTTTTAACCCGATCCCGACGGAAGTCATCTGGGATACTTTTACTATTCAGATTTTTTGATTGGCTTGTCATTAATGTTAATAAAATCTTGTAAAAGTTTGGTTTGTTGATTTCATTATAAGTATTGTTTATTAACATAAATCCGAACCCTATCTCAACGGTTTCCTAGTGTTCGCGATCGTCTCGGCAAAAACATAGACAAAGGCGTTTTTTTTTCTTAACTCACATGATAAGATGTGCTCGCACGCATTTCGCACGGAAACGGTGAAGAAAAAACTTACACCGCGTCGTTATCTCGCAACCTGCACAATGGCCGTATTAATATTCATAAACGGAGACAGTATTACGCATATCAATCACGCAAGTGCGAAAAAATAGGTAATCGCATGCGCGTACACATCCTGGCCGCTTTGTTTTCCCCCGTCCTCGGTGCGCACTGTCATTAGCGCCTTTTTTATTCGGGGAGCGAATCTTTTTGCATTGGTTCTTATTCAAATTTAGAATACTTGACAATAGTCTGTTTTTGTTTATCCGCTAAAGAAATTATTGTCTGAGGTTTATTCAAATCGGGCCGGTATTGACAAATACGCTTTTTGAGTAGCTGATTTGGGGTTTGCTTTCTAAGGCTAATTACGATCGGATGAGTCTTGGCGGGATTGGCCGTATTTTCACACGGCGTCGGAGCCATGCACGTGTGTTTGCCGGAATGCGGTGGCAATATGACATGTAGTTTGTTGTCCTAATATTTTATTATAATAACTATAATTAAAAATTAAACCGAATATCAATAATATTTTTTCGATAATTTCTAAGGCTGAAGTTAAAAAAGCTTGAAACACTGTAGCTCTCTCACTAAGAGTCCCTGCATCGGGAGGGCTGATGTGTTCCATCGGATATAAAGAAGACATAACAATGCAGTAGTAACATCTAACAATGAGTTACTTTTTGCCAAATGTCAAAAATGAAATTGAGTTCTAAAAAAGAAAAAATATATACATGCAAGGAAATCAAAACAAGTGTAAATAAATTTTGTGAATAAAATTTCGTAATTTTAAAATTTCTATTTTTTTTTTATGTGATAGGTGGCAAACGAGCAGACGGATCACCTGATGGTATGCGATTACCGCCGCGCCGCCCATGGACACCCGCAACACTGGAGGAGTCACAAGTGCGTTGCCGACCTTTGAAATGGGATGGGGGATGGGGGAATGGGGAGGGGGAGGGGGGGGGGGGGTTGGGCCTCCGGTACCCTCACTCACTCGGCGAAACACAACAAACGTTGCTTCACGCCGGTTTTCTGTGAGGCCGTGGTATCACTCCGGTCGAGCCGGCCCATTCGTGCCGAAGCATGGCTCTCCCACGTCTACTTCCTTGTTGCTTTTAAGAATCAAAGTTTACTTTTGATTCATTCCACCCAAAAAAACATATTAAACAATTACGGAAGGAATGCATTATCTTGATCCTTTTTATATATAATTTCCATTTAAAGATACATAATTGAAAGCAATACATTAATATGTTATTTTTTCGTACATTTTCTTAATTCACTCAAATCCTAAATAATAATAAATGAATCAACTCTCACGAATAATAATAAAAAGTAAAAAAAAAACAAAACAGGTCTAATTTCTCAAGACTTTTTTTTTCAAATTGCACAAAAACTACCCGTAAACCGTGAGACGCGCATAAAATTAAGAAACAATATTAGACATGCAAAACGCTTACGTGACCACTTTTTAAAACAGAAAAAATCAAGCAAAAAAGAGCTGAACAATCGTTTGGCCGCGACGCGCCGTGGTCCTAGTTCCTTCCACCCTTCCGTCGATTAAAAAAAATGTTGATTTGCATACGGCCCCGGGCCGCCGCCGCCGTGGCGATTTTTTATAGGTAGGTACGATAAAAGATTATGCATATGCGTTTTTTGGACATCGCTGCACTACTGAGCATGAGAAATACTTTTTTTTTAATCGAAAAAAGAGTTGTGTGAGATAGTGTTAAACAAAAAATGTAATGAAGAAATTGTTCTCAGGCGTTTTTTTGACAGATGGTGCATTTTTTATTATAACTTTTAAGCGTCGTGGAAACAAAAGTCGATTGTAGTGCTCTTATCATGAGAACTGCCTACGTTAAGAGAGTTCTTAACCAGTTTTATATGGTTTATTAATATAGTTTTCATTTCTTGAGGCCACTAAGAAAACCATTTTTCACATCTATGTTTTTGTAAGCCATTTTTTGTATTTTAGTATATTTTCTGTCAGACTTGGTGAACTGACTACTGATCCGAGAGAGGTAAATTCGATTTTCGCCCAGGGCAAACATTTTCGTGATAAGCAGATTTTTTGCTCAGTGTGTGGGGGTTAAATTGTATATGAATGTCTTTAGACGTATATATGTATGTATGTTTATCAGGCTATGGTTCTGGTTGGGGTTGGATGACTGTGTGTGGTTTATCTATGGATATTTTGAAAATGTAAAAAAAATATACTTACAGTTAAAGGGTGAGAAGATATTTAACCACACTGACGGAGAAAAAAAGTTAGACCCGTAAGACGTTACCTAGCTAAGTTCCTAGTGAAATTGTATGGGGGCTTAAGTTTAAAAGTGGACGTTTTCGGTTGATTGATATAAATATGATATATTATATCGTATCGTATCGTGTCGTAGAGTACTTTTGCAAATAGATTTTTTCCAAAACTCGCCGTCCCATACTCCATAAAGGATATTTTAAAGGTACCAACATTATTTAACAATGGTTTATATTATATGGAACTGAACAACTTTCTCCAACACCTAAAAATCATTTGCCCGATCAGCTGATGTACTTGTTGAATACATTTTTCGCGAATTGAGTTTTTGGGACCTTCCAGTCTTTGTCATAAATAGAATCACCAGTTTAAACAGAGCAGCGTCTGAATGGCGACACTTGGTGAAGACTAAAACCGATTCTTATGAGGAGCGTCGCAGGCTAGATCTAGACACCAAACGCGACGAAATTAAAGCCCGACCACCAGCGGCTATAAATTACAACTTTGTTAACGGTGTTCTCACATGCCCTCTCTGTGCACGCGAGTTTGCCGCAAGATCGGCTATGTTAGCCATATTAGGGCGCATGAACGCCATAACCCGGCCTAGGAGGAGTAAGCAGTCGCCATGGCCGAAATCGGCTGAGGATGGATTACTGATTACCTAAAGGTACTAAATGAAAGAAAAAAAATGAACACCTAATAGTGTGACCACTACTGCCAGCTAGTGACTCCAATCGTGAAGCTGAAAAACTTTTTTTTGTAAATCTTTTCTGAAATCGCAAATAAAACTTAGCTCAAAAGCTGGCTGATTTGCATAAAAAATTCAAGTTTTTTTTTGCATTATCATCAAACTTGTTCAATTTCTTGAGTAGACTAACCATTATTGAGATTTGAAGGTAATTAGGGTCTTTTTAAAATAAAATACCTGTGTTTAAAAAAAAAATATCAGTGGGTTCTACTGATATAACTGAACAACTTTCCCCAAGGAACCTACTTAATTCGTAAAAAATTTTGGACTCCCCATACAAAATTGGCGGATCAGTTATTCAATTAGTACGAGTCTAAATTTTTTTTTTGAATTGAGTATAGGTTTCTTGGAAAAAGTTGTTCAGTTTCATGTCGTGGTTCAATGTTTTTAGGTATTTCATAAGGACCCTATATAAATTCTATGTCACTCTTGATATTGTTAGAAGCGCGCCTTCTGGACACCAGACTAGATTCATACAAAGCCACAGTTAAAAGGTTTTCGATTTCAATATCACCTATATAATACGAATATGTCTAATATTCGATTCTATCCAAATTCCTCAAAACATTCACCAATCACCACCCACACCCGACTTCATACAATGTTTTTCTATTCCACGCAAACATTTTTGACAGGGTACATAATGTTAAATAGATGCCCAAATTTTTTTGCCATTTTTTTTTTCTAATGTTACATAAAAACTTACCTGCACCGGGGTGGAGCCGACCCACCCCACGTTTTTTTTCTAACACAAAAACCAATAGTGGCGCGTTAGGGTGGCAACATTCGCTCCTGCCGGCAACCCCGATCGATATTTTTCCCGCGCAAACGTCGCATTGGCGCGGACGCCTCAACCCGTTCTCTGACAAAAGACTGAACCCCTTTATGTAGACTTTTATTCATCTATTTTTTAGTCTGCTAACGGTCGGAATGATTCTTTTCGGTAATGGGAAGGGTTGCATTAAGAAGGGGTGTTTTTTGTGCCCGCGAACGTTTCCCCACACGCGATTTTTGAGGGAACCAAATTATTACTTGCACGCATATCCTCCCGTTGAAACTTTCTTGGAGCTTAGACGTTTTAGTCGGATACACATAATTGAATGCCAGTTGTTAAGCGGTGGTCATCTAGTGGCACACGTAGGCAGTATGTTGCGAAAGCGAGCCCTGGATGAAAACAAAAGCGTCAACTCAAAAACTTTACAAATTCACGATTCATATTAACGAAATACAAACATTGAGATAGACAGATCTAAAACCATAATCTATTGAAAATTGATCGAGAAATGTGACAGTTTAAATATTATATATTTCTTAAAAACGTTTCTTTTTATAATTATGTAATATCTGTCTTAAGCTATTTTGGTTAAGGACTGAACTTTACCCGCAATCCACAAGCCATTACATAAAATAACTTACTTGCTGAATCTGTTGACGTTGATAAACAACCAAACTCCTTTCAATTTAAGAAAACGGCCCAAAAAAAAAATGTGAGTGACCGAGTAAAGTCTTTTATTACAGGTAGTATGTGATTTCAAAGTCAAAGTCAAAATATTTTTTATTTAAGTAGATGCTGTACGCATACTTTTAAATCGTCTTTTTTTTCGATTCTTTACCTTTTTATTTGTCCTATTCCTACTACTATATATGTATATGTTACTCCCAAACAATTACATCATCTCTCAAATAGGTACGATCGCGATATTTACATCATGCTGTGTACTGTACACACATTTGAGAATTACTGTGTAGAATTTTACTTTTTTGTTATTTGTTCTAAGCTTTTACACGGCTATGATTTGTATCGTATACCAAATTAAACAAACACTGTTTCGTCGAAATAATGTATTCCATATTTTAAGCATTACTTTGTAGCACATAACCTCATGTGCGTTAAAGTATTAAATATATCACAATGGTCCCTTACCTTAAATAAGAAACAATAGATACGACATATGAAAAGAATTCGAATATAAGACCGACAATATTAGACCAGATTTACCGAAAACAAAGGTACCTGTCCGCCATTGTTATTTTGTCCTACTCTTTATAAAGGCTCCAGAGGCTCCATCTATTAGGTGAAAAGAGTATCCATGCGTGCTGGTTCCGCTGCTTTCAACAGATGTCGGCTTAGGCTGGCTTGAATAATTCTGACAATGGTTTCTCACTTGGACTTGTTTGCCCTCGTAAGTATCGAGATATGGTACGAGACCGGAGACCCATGACCATATGTGGAAACGCAAATTACTAATAGATAAAGTAAGGATAGCTGTGAACGTTACTTGAGTACTAACAGTACAAATCTCAGCATCCAAAGACCATTTCAATAACGCAATGCAGATTTTCTTATACAAAAATTTTGAAAACAATGCTTGCAAGAAACTTTTCCTCTGCGTGTTTCGAATTCCTTGTCTACTAAGGGTGTCTCTTCTATGTCGTTTTAGGTGTTATGTTTTTTATGTGGTGTGTGTTTGTTGCAGTGGTAGTGACGTCACCCCCGGCCAACGAGGCCGAGCTGCAGCTGTACCGGGTGATGCAGCGCGCCAGCTTGCTCGCTTACTACGACACACTGCTCGAGATGGGTCAGTCACTTGTCATTATCATCTCCCAGTCTTTCATCACCCTAATCACTCTCATCAGCCAGTCAGTTGATCTTACCCCAAGCCATTCCCATGCGGGAGCTATGACCTAATTATGCCTAGATATATAAGAAGAGACCTAATAACCTAATAGTAAGAAAGCTGTGAGTTATTTATAGCAGAAGTTAATCACTATCATCTGCCCTTTGCGTGGATAGTATCTCTACACACTTTTATATATTATCCTTATTTTATATGACACTAAGTTATACAGGATGTAACAGAAAGGTGTGATAATACTTCAAGGTTGGCTTTTACCCATCAAACTGAACAACTTTTGTTCTACAACTTTGTTGAAATCGCAAAGAAATTTTCGGACTTTTCATACAAACTTGGTTCGCCAGCTGCTCGATTTGTATGAAAAGTCCAAAAAAAATTTGCGATTTGAACAAAGTTGTTCAGTTTGATGGGTAAAAGCCAACCTTGAAGTATTATCACACCTTTCTGTTACATCCTGTATAATGCAAAATTTCAATATATTTGAAATTAATCTCTCTTTATTTTTGCTGTTTTGTGGGTCATTCATCATATGTAAGACCATTACTTTAATACCTGTATTTTTGTATCAAACTTTCTTCGAAAAAACAGGCCATTCACTAAATCAAAACTGATCCCAGACCGTTCCGAAACCCTAATCCAGCTATCGTAGGAACACAAGAAAAAACATATTCTCATCACCCGAGTGTGGCCAAAAAATATATTTCCATACGGCGAAAAAACTCGCAGACATCGCCTGATGCAAATTTCTTTTTTCTTTTAATTTTAACTTCGGCAATTACCCGCTCGTAAGATGGGGTTCGGCTACGACTGGCCTTCTAGAATCCTTTTGAGTTTTTTTTCCAAAACCCCTTCGCAAAATGGTCACGTAAGGCATTAGCATATTTGCCTAAATTAAAAGAGAGTGTGAGCTTATGTTTTTTCATCGAATCACACGTTTTTGTGATCGACAATGGCATCGCAATGAACTCGCCTCGTAAGATAGTTTTGCATATTAATGTAGAGAAATGGGATTAGTGGAATTCATTATTTTTTTTCGGACACGAGAATGTATCAAGGGACGCAAAACAATACAGTCTTAATATGGGATAGCGGAGCGGAATCTTCCATGCATTGTTATTATAAACTGCTTATCTAGGTTTACGGTATAAGTGTGACTGAAGTTTATCATGTAATGCTCTTCGAATCTACAAAGTAACTTTAAAAAAAGCTAATATAAAGAGTTTGAAAGTTACAACCTAAAGCTATAGTGACACAAGTCTCAGATTCTCTGTTACTTAGTATTGGAATTATGTGTAAATTTTCAGGTGGTGACGATGTGCAGCAGTTGTGCGATGCTGGCGAGGAGGAGTTCTTGGAGATAATGGCTCTAGTGGGCATGGCTTCCAAGCCACTCCACGTCAGGCGGCTGCAGAAAGCCCTCCAGGAATACATGACTAACCCCGCTCTTTTCCAAATTCCCATCGTCCCTAATTTGTGCCCTACGGAGAACCCCTTCATTCCCTGCAACCAAAGGCTTTTGAACATGAATCCAGGTCTGCCTAGCGTAATCTCTAGATCTGTGGCCTCCCCAGACAACAGCAGGCCCGTGTACAGCAGTCCCTCTCCAGGTGCTCCCGACAACAGCTGTGGCTCTAACACTTCAGCAGCTAACACTAGTCCAGCCAGTCAGAGCAACTTCTCCAAGATAGTCCTCCCTGCTTCACCTACACCCTCTGTCCCAGCCACATCCTCGTCACGCTCCTTCTCCCCTCAGAATGCTCGGCCTCCCTCGGCTGGTTCTAGTCCAGGATCGGTGACGTCACCTCATCATACCCCAGTCCTACTAGATATTCATGTGCAAAAGCTGTCATCAGCTGCTGAAAAGATGATGAAACAGCTCCCACATCTCGAGCCAAAGCCTCAGAGCAACAAAAAGAAGTCAAGCAAAGACTTGGAGATAGTAATGATGATGCCAGAGTCTGATCCGCGCCGGATGGAGGAAATAAGGAAGTTCGCTGCCATCTACGGCAGGTTTGATTGCAAGAGGAGGCCTGAGAAGCCGTTGACTTTGCACGAGGTACGTTGATCACAACCATTGAACATAAAATTCTTATAAGGCCAAAAACAGATTGTCAAATAGATGATTACGCTGTACTGGAGAAAACCTGTAGTCCAGTTAGCCCACTGCACAGGTGTAATTTCGACATTTGTTCTCCAGGTGATGGTGAATGAAGCAGCGGCGCAAATCTGCCGGTGTGTGCCGGCGCTGCTCACGCGGCGAGATGAGCTGTTTCCGCTGGCGAGGCAGCTGGTACGCCGCGCGGGTCTCAACTACACCAAACATGCGTAAGTTGCTCCAACCACGACATTTCATAGCGTTTATTCTACAGGCCCTGGTGTCATCACATATGGCCTAGAGTTAGGCTTACAGATAGAATTTACAAACCTTTTTAGTGATTTATTCACTAACTCAACCTTTTCATTCTGGTATGGTTTCATTTCATTTTGGTATGATAGTGTTGTTATTTAAATCAACAAACCATGACATTCCCACTGCCGGGGCGCGGGTATGTATACACTATACATCTCAGGAAGGTCAGGTATGACCTCACACAGGGGTCAACTCCGGATTGGATATTAAAATTAGCTGCACAAATTCACTATACAATTATGAAAAACTAAAAAGTACAGAACCAGTCAAAACAAGATTTGAAAGTAATTTATTTTATATTTTGCAATTAAACAAAAAAATATATCACGTCCTATCGAGAATTTCACTTTGTGCCCAACATCCGTAGTAGTAATTCAGCGGTAAAATGCGATGAAAATGTCAGTAGTGTCATCTAGTGACTATATTAGCAGATAGCTCAGTAGTGGGTAAGAAACTAACCAAACATATGTTATTTGGGTCAACATTACACCATAAGTACTGAATGTTACCAAGCTGTGGAGTGTTTCTGACACTCAGTTGTTTTGGTTTCACAGTTACATCGGGAATCAAACCAGTGTCATTAGGTTCACAAAGCGACTGACTGCTCAGGCTTTGGAGCCGTTCAGGTTACTGCCTATTCAGTGTCGATGTGCTTACTCGCCACTTTACTAGAATTAAAGCATTGGCTTCTATTTATAACATAACCTGACCAACCATTTCTTCCCCAGAAATTTCTAACCTCAAACTAAATCTATTGAGTTGCCCCATTTTTGGCAAAAGTCATGTGCGAATTAAGATTCATAAATAAGAAGAGATGCCAATGGTTTCAATTCATCCCCTAATTCATAGTGCATTATTATTTTTAACCAATGTGCTACTGTAAAATTAACCTGTTTTTTTCTCCTTTCTGCTAAATTGGTGGAAAACTACACAATCAGTGGCTGAATGTCGTTAATTCAGTGTTGGACTATGCCTGGTAAAAGTATACGACTTAAGTAGATTATTTAGTGAGAAGTAATAAAAAACCCCAACTGCCAGTAGTGACTTCGCGGTTATATGTAGCTGTCCCCTTTCGAGGTTGTTCGGATTGGTGTAGGTTGTAGGGCTAAAGGCCAAACACAATGTCAGAAGTCTACAAGCCGTCTATAAGACCTTTGACATGACTTAACGACTGCAATGTAGTTAAACAACGCCAATGGCCTAATGTTCACAACAACCCGGAACGGTAGAGATAAATGCCACTAACAGTCAAACTGATCTTGGTTATGATCGCATTTACAGTCAGTTAACCTACGTGATCGACGTGACAACGCAATTTGCACTGAGCCACGACCGCTTCGTGTAAATCTAAAATGCTTTACTAGTTACCGAGAATTATAAGTAGAAATACAAAACCAAGAATACGGATACCCTCAAGTATCACTTAAAAGAGCGAAAGTAGGTGGAAATAGTTATATTGTTTTCACTTCTAAGTAATGATAAAACAAGTAACATGCCAAGAAACTTGACACTAAATAAAACGTACTTAAGTCGTGTAGACCAGGTTTAAGTTTGTAGAGGGTATAAAAAACCTGACGATTCCAGGATGGCGGTACCAGCTTCCACCGAGGATCATGATCGTGATGACGAGGAGACTCCGAGCAAGAGACCTCGTCAGGTCATCACTACTGCCCATGTAGACCTCACCGAATAGACTGGCTTACTCAAATCTTCGCATAACCTATTTAACACTCACATGCTAGATTAACTCGTAGGTAAACAGTAGCATGAAGTAGATGAAGCAAATATAACAAGTAGTAACGAAAATGACGTAACCATACTAATATTATTGGAATTCGATGTTTAAAGTTAAGGGTCAATCTAACAAGTAGACGTAAAGTTTAAAAACACGTCAGTTTTAATAGTCTTGCAAATTATCTTTGCTTTTTTTAAAAGAGTATTATAATCTTCTTCATCCCTACCTCGCTTTTTCCAAGCCAAGAATATAACAAAAAATGTGTTACAAGATGTATTGTTTAAACAATAATACAGTTTATTAAAAAGTGGGTTTAGAATTTTAATCAATTAGTATTCTATACTTGAGTCTGACTAACCCCTTAAAATTTCAAATGCACTTTTTTATATAATATAGTGTATAATAAAGTCTAAGAAAAGAAGATCAGTTGAACCTTTTCAAACTGGAGCTTCCACCCACGGACTTATCTTCTTACCCGCAGGAACCTATAAACAATTCACGAAAGCAAAATTTAACTTTTCTAACACGTCGAAGAGTTGATTGGACTGCTAAATATGGGAAACCAAAAATTGTTTTCGGGAATTTACCTTGTGTTCATTTGGAAAAAATGATCAGCCCCAGTTATATAGTTAACTGGGGCTCTATATACCAAAAGCAACAAAAAAGAGATTTTGGAGTCTTCATTTTATTATTTTTTTATTTGGCCAAATTTCGTTTATAAATAAAATTTCTATAAAAGCAAAAACGTGCATGATCACTGATTTAACTTAACTGCTTTAACTATGTAAATTAAGGGAAAAATTTGTAAAAAATGATCAGCCCCAGTTATATAGTTAACTGGGGCTCTATATACCAAAAGCAACAAAAAAGAGATTTTGGAGTCTTCATTTTATTATTTTTTTATTTGGCCAAATTTCGTTTATAAATAAAATTTCTATAAAAGCAAAAACGTGCATGATCACTGATTTAACTTAACTGCTTTAACTATGTAAATTAAGGGAGTAATGTAGCGCGTACTTTTAAAAATATTGGTAGGTATAAGGTAGATATTTAATGTAATGACTCCCAATACTATTCCTGAAGGAGTCAATTATTGATATCTAGGTTAATATGTACTAAGTTAAACTATAAGTATATTTCAAGAGGGCAAGTGCAAGCAAGGCGGTCAACTCTTGTGATATAAGGATGTGTTGAAGAGGCATATGAAGAGGTGCGAGCTGAACCACTTTGACTGGGAAGCGCAGGTTGAAGATCGCTCAAAGTGGAGGCAGCTAATAATGCACAAAGTTTCCTCATTTGAAGATACACGAAAGAGAGACTTAAATACTAAAAGAGACGAACTGAAGGCCCGACCACCTGCGGCTATAATCTATAACTACACCAACGGTATCCTGACATGCCCTGAGTGCAGCCGCACATTTCGTGCCAAGATTGGCTACATCAGCCACATCCGAGCGCATGAGAGGGTGGAACAACGGGACGCCTGCACCTGAGCCAGAAATTGCTGCTGCAGAATCGGCTAGGACCATTATCATCATCATATTTGTGGACTGACTCGGTGGCTCATTGGTGCTCCTAATTACTGATTCAAGATTCGTGGGTTCGATACCCACCCAGGGTAAATATTTCTGTGATAAGCAGACTTGTTTGCTCCGTGTCTGGGTATATTATATCTACATATCTATTTATTTAAACGTTCCCATAATACAGGGACTCCTAGTTTGGGGCCAGATGACCGTGTGACTTGTCCCGGATTTTATTATTATTGTTATTATTTCTTATTTGTAGTAAAGGTTTAGGTAGGACCAAACCAGTAATTTCTAATGTTGTTCACAAATAACAAAATTTGGTAAAAAGCTTTAATCCGTCAAGGAAAAATAAATCGAATAAGTAATGCCTAATTGGTTAATATAATATTAGTAGGTTTCTTATTAGAATGTGATTTCCCAAAATATATATTTTGCTATCCCTCTCATTCATCATCTTCATCATCTTTCTGCCCGGTTCCCAGTCATTTGAGGTCGGTGCAACATGTATTTTTCTTCCATTCATCTCTCCTAATCTAAACTCACAATCAGTGAGTACTCAGTGAGTACTCCTTTTATACTCATATCATCTTTCACGCCATCCAGCCATCTCTTCTTTGGCCTTCCTCTTCCGACTAGTCCATCTATATCATTATTCAATATTCTCCCATAGTCACATGACTTTCTTCCCTCCTGATAACATGCCCTTAAAATGATAACCGATTTCCTCGCATCTTTTCTGTCGCTGGCGCTAAATTTCAGACTTCCTCTTATACAATATTTATACATATACATACTTATATCTTATCTTATCAATTTTTGTTACTCCATACATCCATATTAACATCCTAGTATCCGTTTGCTAATCTTCTCATTGCTATTGCTTAATTATTTCTTCCGCTTTAAAAACCAATAAGTAGTGTCGTGGGAGAGCCATGCTTCGGCACGAATGGGCCGGCTCGACCGGAGTGATACCACGGCCTCACAGAAAACCGGCGTGAAGCAACGCTTGCGTTGTGTTTCGCCGAGTGAGTGAGAGTACCGGAGGCCCAACTTCCCCCCCCCCCCCCAATTCCCTACATCCGCCTATCACATTTCAAAGGTCGTCAACGCACTTGTGACTCCTCTGATGTTGCGGGTGTCTATGGGCGGCGGTAATCGCTTACCATCAGGTGATCCGTCTGCTCGTTTGCCTCCTATCACATAAAAAAATAAGTATCATATTTTATAAAACTGCAAGACTATTAAAACTGACGTTATTTTTAAGAAATTTCTTTTTTTGAACTCTTTTTCTTAACTGTGACCTATTTTAAGGGGGAAATTTGGCTGAAAGGGTATATTATAAAATTTGAGTTAGGTCCGTAGGACGAGTATGGTGATTGTATATGTAGTACATCATACATAGCTTTATAATGTAAATGTGTATAAAATAGTTTTGTAGATTTTAAATATAAATAAATTTGGTAAGTTTCGAGTTAATAAGATGGTTCCGAGAGAAGTCATTGAATTTAATAGACTATTATTATTACAAGCTTAAATTAAATAATTATTTAATTAGTACTTAAACATCATACCTAGATTTAGATTGTACATTAAGTACAGAAATTGAATATCTATTTACTCTATAAAGCTATGGAATTAGGAAATTAAGTATGACTCATTGAATTCTCCATTCACAAAAGTCTGATATACATATATTATGTGTAGCATTGTATATGACTAAAGCCAGTCTTACTAGCATTGTAAATTCGAAAGTTGCTAGTAGTTGCTAGTAGTTATTGCTAATATTAGAACGAATAAGTTTATCTCTCATATGTTTATTATTATATATAATTCTTTATAAGAACACACCCTAAATACTTACACATTGAGTTTAAGGTTCAGTACTAAGAAGATAGGTCCTAGTATGAAGCCCTGGAGAACTCCAGGTAAATGAATAAATTCAGTCCTGTCTCCGTGTTACTAAATGTTGTTACTTGTTTCCAATGTGCCCACAAAATATGTTTGTACGTTTAAAATAATCCCTTTTTATGTTTAGGTATCTGTTTCTTTGTAGATTAGTAAAGGTAAGCATGGTCTACACTGTCTGATGCTTTGATCGTTTCCGTTTCTAATCTGTTGTAATTTGTAGAAAGCTTTTAGTTTTAGAACATTCTAACAGGTGAAAGCATGCAGTATTGGTAAGTAGAAACCTTTATTCTTTTTATAAACCTGCATGCTTTATTATCTTCACTTTTTAAAATATTTATGACTCCTTTATGTTTACACGTGCATTTAAGCATTTTTCCATAGTAATACATGCCCTGATATCTGGAAATGGCACAGAAACAATAATCTTACTGGGCAAAATATGATGAAGTACTTAAATCTTTATATTTCAACGTCACGATGCACTCATGCATTATAAATATTTCGTAACAAAAGAAGCCAAAGCGAATTTTATTTAACTTTTATTTGTATTAATAACCCCAAAAATCTCTAATGAAACGAGCAACATTTTATTTAAACACCCACAGAGTTGATTTGAAAATCGTCGAATTATCCTATGGTAAAATCCCTTAAAGTAAGTACCACGTTTAATGGTGTTAACCAACTTCTCCGATGGTGCAGGATGACGAGGGTGGACGGCGCCCCAGCCCCGATGCTGGCCGCAACTCCAACCACGGTTGGTTCGGCCTCAAGGCAGAGAGCGATGACGCTGATTCACGCTGCTCCTATTCTAGTGCCAGCACCCCGCCACCGGTAAGATGTTTATTCTTCATCATACTTACCTTAGCTAATTTTTTACATAAACGTTTTTTACATATATTAATATCTGCCTACGTCTTCATTGCATCACCTTGCTTCCACCATGCATATGTGAATGATATGTGTATACTCCTATTCACTACACAAGTTATTTAACTATCTGTAGGAAACGGAAAGTATTGTTCATAAAATATATTACGTACCTACCAGTAGTTAGTAAAAGTAATGTTTAAACACATCGATATATTATAGTACATTGTTCATCAAGGCGAGAAAGTGACCGATTACCAATGAGAGCTGTAGTTTGAGCCTTAATACATTCGAGTTGGGAATCGCACTTTCTTCCGAGTGATACATAGTGCTTAATTTTTTCAAAATAATGTTTGGAAAAAGCTACTGGTCAGTATCATTTTGCGAACTTAGTTTACATTTAGTTTACCTTTTAATTTTGGGTAAGACTACGTGTCTTACCCAAAATTAAAAAAAAACACGTTAGTAATGGATTTTCATACACTTTTCCCTCCCGCTCAGCACGTTTTCTTCCCGCATATTTGTACGATAGTAATGACGCACATTCTGCCTCAAATTCGATGAAGTAATATGGTACTTTCTAAGTAGGTGTAGTATAAAATATATTATGTATCTTAGCACCGAAATTCTTGATCTACATATTTTGTTCCGCATATTCCAGGATGCAGAGGAGACACGGCCGCAAGTGGTGGCAGCACGAGGTGACAGCATCATCGCGGTGGCCAATCCTGCGCTGCACCCGCCGGCGCACGCGCCGCTGCCCCCGCACCCCGCGCGGAACCATTCCAACTGAACTAGTAAAAACTACAGCTAAATAATCAGGAGGACCAATAAGAAGTCAATAACGAACACACGTGATTCTCAGCTGAAAATTAGAAGTAATTATTATACGGTTAGAAATCAGAGACAGAATACAACTGTGCAAAAGCGAATAATACTGAACAAGCTGAAATAGCTGAATAGTTTGAGGTGAAGATTAAATATCCAAGTGAAGCGAATATCATATGATCGAATCTATAACCACTCTAAACATGTACTACATCAATAACAAATAGGTATAATAGTTACATATCATCTATGCATACAAACACAAATTCCTATTCGAAACTCCGTCCTTACAAGTAGTAGACAAGAAATTTAAAAAAATGTTTGAATTAGAAGATACCCACAGCTACAAGTGGCACAGAAGTCACAAAAATTAACAAAGATTGCAGTTTAAAGATTTATTCATATGTAAGTAATTCAAGTTGAAAAAGAACATTCAACTGAAATTTGCTGAAATTAGAAAATTTTCTAATTTGACTATAGCAACAAATTATATGAAATCATTCTAATATGAAAATCTAATCGACTTGCAACGAAAATTATGTTCTGTAAAATAACCGCTAACTTTCAACTAAAACCAGTCACAAAAATTAACAAAGATTGCAGTTTAAAGATTTATTCATATGTAAGTAATTCAAGTTGAAAAAGAACATTCAACTGAAATTTGCTGAAATTAGAAAATTTTCTAATTTGACTATAGCAACAAATTATATGAAATCATTCTAATATGAAAATCTAATCGACTTGCAACGAAAATTATGTTCTGTAAAATAACCGCTAACTTTCAACTAAAACCAGATAATCACACCATTTCATCTTTTGTACATCTAAGATTTTTGTCCATATTAATAATAAGTATTTTTAACATATCTATAAAATAGATATATGTAATGTAAGCGTAATCAAATCGTCATCCTGATTGGGCATCGCTCGTACGATCACACGTTACTAAATGTCGGTTAACCGATCATAAAATATCAGTATGATATACATACTTAATCTTCATTTTCAATTTCAATGTGTATTTCAATCAAGTTCCTAAAGGAACCGATATTGCAAATATGGGGTTTTTCATACGAATTGACCAGTTGATGCGTGAAAGTATAAAAAAAAACTTTTCAACGAATTTAGTTCATAGTTCATAAACAGATTCATGTTAAACATTTTTTTTTCACGTAGTGCAGTTATATTTAATTGCGCGGGCGATGATCAATTATGACGACAGATGTATATCTTCAAGTATTTTGTTTAGTCAAGTAATTAGGTAGGTAATCTCTGTGCTACAGATTCTAAAAAACGTATTGAATAAATCGGCAAAGTGCGATAGTAGGCAACCGCTACGAAATCTTTAATACATAAGAAAATAAAATTGTATTATAAATATATGTATAAATTTAGTGTCCCCTACCAAAAATAGTTCAAATATCTCCAATCGGTAGACATACCGCCCACCATTTGTTTTTACCAATCGGTAACTTGTATTTGTATACATATTACGAATTTATAAAGTTTAACTTACATGCAGAAATTCTTAAAAGTCAATTTCATGATTTACAAAAACGTATAAATTCCAATTAGACTTTTTTTTCCTAAAACAAGAAAGAAGGACGAGTTTAATAGTTAAGTATTAAGATTTTCTTGTTTTTCACAAGCCATATTTTTTTGAGTTCAATTTATCAGAAATCTAACAGATATAATTTTATTTTTAACTGGATTAACGTAGCTTTCTGCGCTCCTAAAACTAAAATATTTAAAGATCAAGAAGTAAACAATAAAGCGAAGATTATAGATGTTATTTAGTTCAAGGCATTCGGATCGAGCCTTACATAAAATAAATTCTTCACTGAAATATATGAATTATATCTTTTTGCTGCAGTAAAAAACATAATATTACTTTGAAAAATACCTATGTATATTTTATGACATAACAAAAATTTTCGGAAAAATATTACTCGTTAATTTAACAAACCAAGTACCTATATACCGTTCAAAGCTTTGACTTGGAATATACAGGAGGTAACAAAATTGATACAAAAGTAACGGTTTCCAGTCAGCACATGTCGTATGCAACGCGTCGCATTGTTATGCAGATTTTCATTTTTAACATGCTGGGTTTCAATTCCTTAGCATCCTGTATTAAAAATAAGCACAAAATCTGTACAAATAATCTGAGAGCATTAAAATACGTACAAATCACTATCACCACCAAAAAAAAATGTTAGGTTTCGTTTGTACATAAATTAGTTAACAATTGCAAAGCCATATTGTTTTAGTCACGACACGATATTTTTATTTTAAGTTTAGATTAGCTAAGTATTTAGGCTTAAAAGCACTATAAGTGTGGTTAGTAATTAAATTATAATATTTATTGTGGTTAGGTTATGCAATTAAAGTTAATTACTTTAATTAAATGTAGTTGTAGTTAAGAAACTAAAGCTTAGGTCTTATTTATTGGTTCTCGGTGCATTTTGTACAGGATCTAAAAAAAAGACACTGGACCCGGTAACTGGAGCCTCTACTCATCAAACTGGACAACTTTTGTTGTATTAGTTTGCTGTTTTCGCAATAAAACTTTGGCAGTCTTCATACAAATCGATTTGGCCCAATTTTATAATATATGAAGAATCCTTTCTTTTTAATTCTGTAAAGTCATAGTTTTTTTTTATAACGGTTAGTACTTCTACTCATCTACAGGGGGCGTTCCCCAGCTAACAGGGCCTACACCTATTTTGATACATGCTGTAGTCATGTTAAAATAAACTTCTCAACCTTTCTTCTTCAATTTAACCGAATTATACAAGGTGTTAACAAATTAGCTGTCATTACTTAAACTGGGGCTTCTACTCATGAAACTGAACAACTTTCCCAAAGGAACCCCTAGTGAATTCGCAAAAAAAATGTAGACTTCCCACACTAAGTGGGCCGATCAGGTGACCGACTTGTTAGAAAAGTACAAAAAAAAAGTTTTCGTGAATTAACTATGGGTTCCTTGGGAAAAGTTGTTCAGTTTCACAAGAAGAAGTCCCAGTTCAAGTAATGACAACTAATTTCTTAACGCCTTATATAAAAAAAGTCATAAAAAAAAATATTTGATATAAACTTTACACGAGAAGTCCAAAATATTCTCCATTACAGTAAAGAATAACAAAAGTTGTTCAGTTCTACCAGTGCAAGTGCGTCTTAAAACCCTGCTCATAGCCTGATCAACTTTTCCCAAAATGTGTAAATATAATATAATATTTGGAATTTAGTTTTCTCGTGAGTAGTTGTTCAGTCCATGAGCAGAAAGGCCAAATTAAAATACTGCGTAAATAAATACAGTTGATAAATCATTCCAATACAATCTATGAATCAAATGTCCTAATTATAATGTTATTGTATTGTCATATCCATCACAATGTCAGACTGTTATTGTTAGTGATTATATTATTAGGATTGTTATTATTACATCGACTATTAAGTATAATGAATGAGCCGCAGTTTATGACACTTCATAGATCGTTTAAATAACAAATGTACAGAAATAACATTTACTTAAGTAAAAATATTTACTGATACGTAAAATCTAAGAAATCTTTTGTAAAGGGAAAGACTTATTGTATAGGGTCCTTTTGAAATACCTGAAAAAAAAATCGTGATTTATATTTATGAAACTGAACAACTTTCCTCAAAGAACCTACTTAAAAAAAATTGATTTCCCATAAAAACATCGAATTCACAGATTCATTATTATGAAAAAAAAAATTTGAATTATGTATGTTCTTTTTGGCAAAAGTTGTTCAGTTTCATGAGTAGAATTCACGGTTAATTTTTTTAAGCTATGAATTGTACGGATTGTATGTAAAAACGAGCAGAAGTATTGTACCTATTGTATGCCAATTTCAGTGTTAACTTTATACAGGCATATAAAATAAATATATATTTATTAACAGGTGTTAAATGAGATATACATATATGTAGGTATTTATAAAAAACAAAAAGAGCTTATTCTTATAAAACTGGATAACTGTTATACAGCTTTGCTGAAATCGCAAAAATACAGGGTGAAATTGAAAGAGCGGACCAAATTGTGGTTTCTGCTCATGGAACTGAACAACTTTCTCTAAGAAACGAATTTAATCGGAACTAAAAAAAATTTGACTATTCATACAAATTGATGACCTTGAGTAGCCAACTTTGTATGGAGAGTCCTTTTTGCTCTGATTGAATAGGTGCCTTAGAGAAAGTTGTTCAGTTTTGTGACTAGAAGCTACAGCTAAATTTCATCCTGTATATTGGACTTTCCACAGAAAGTTGAATTATCAACTAATCGAAATACATTTTTGAGATTCTAACAAACTTTGTGAAAAAAAAATTGTTCAGTTGAAAAACCTGTGCTGTTCTAGCTAACACCTGACATAAATGATCAATGTTATTTAATTAGAAGTTTCGTCTAGTAACTAGTGTCATTATAAACTGGATATAAATATAAAGTCAGTAGATAAATCGAATATATCTTCTTTTTATTTGTTATAGCTTTTGCCTGCTTACTTTATCTATACGCCGAATCCCAGTAACGCCGGTTAATTAGTTTCACCATAATTGACCACCATAATTGAATACGTTAAAAACAACCGACTTCAATCGCAACAACTCCAATTTTGATATGTTTTTGTTAATTTTCTCAAAAACCGCTGAATTGATTTCGATAAAATTTATATGGGACCACCTGTGAAGTATACCCTTTTAAACAAAAAAAGAATTTTCAAAATCGGTTCAGGCGTCTTCGAGTAATCGGTGAACATACATAAAAAAAATATAAAAAAAATAAAAAGATTCCGACGAATTGAGAACCTCCTCCTTTTTTTTGAAGTCGGTTAATAAAATAGTCTCAAAACGTTTTTTCAATACCTTGGAAACCAAAGATTTTTCCGCAATAAAAATTATGTATTTTATTGATCCGTTGCAACGTGAAAAAGTACAAACCCATTTTCGCTTCACCCCTGTTTAAAGACGTATCTTAAGGATACCATGCATTTTTCCAGGATATAATTATAGCCCATGTGTGCTTGATCTTTCTTCTTACCAAATTCCGTCCAAATCCGTTCAACAGTTTCAACGTAAAAGTGGAACAAACAAGCAAATATCCATACTTTCGCATTTATATTATTAGCACAGAATACCCAATAGTTTATTAGTGAAATACTCGTAGTGAGATAAAATTAAAAATATTTACTTGTGTGACTCAGGCTGAGTTCTCCTCTATTATCGAGTGGCAAGAAATAGATGGCGATTGCCAGGTGTTGCACTTACCATCACCTGTAGGGCACTTAGATTTACACATACGGACATGTGCCACTTCAACTTCGTACGCATCAAGTAATCAGATGAGCAGGTTTCCTCACTATTGACTGACTCGGTGGCTAAGTGGTTAGCGATCCTGACCTCTTATCCGAGAGTCGTGGGTTCGATCCCCACACAGGGCAAACTTTTCTGTGATGAGGAGAATTGTTTGCTCTGAGTTTAGGTGTATTATACCTATATATGTATGTATTTAAAAGTATATGTGTATGTATATCAGTCTCTGGTTCCCAAGATACAGGGAATCCTAGTCCCAGCCAGATGACCGTGTGTGATTTGTCCCGGATATTATTTAATTACTATCTTTTCTTTTATTATTAAAACAACTGGTATGAAAATGGATGTAGGTTTCTAAAAACTCATTGGCACTTGCTGTGGTTTGAACCCGAGTCCTGTGACTCTAAGATCCGATATAATTAAAGTAATTATAACGTCTACCAAAGTATTTTTTTTTAATCTTGATTATTCATAAGTAAGTAAAGTAACTGTCGATAGAAAAACAACACGTGTTAGTCAATTCATTTTTTAAATAATGAGAAGTTAGCCTGTTGGCCTCAAACTTATACATTGGCTTACAATATTTTTGGTTTTGGTTGGACAGTAAGTAATAATATATTAATAAATATATAATAACAGAGAGAATGTATGATGCAGTATTTTGTACGAGAGTATTTTCACTTGATCTGTGCTAATAAATACAAACAAAACTTAAAACCTTGTAAGATAAAAAGCAAATCAAAATTTAAAAAATACTTCAAAAATGTTACAACAACGAACCAGGAAAATTTTGGGACCGCAATTCCTTTGAAGTCGCTTTTTTGTATAATTTTATTGTATTTATTAGTTCCAATTTGAAGTCTGATAGACAATGGTCGCATACAAATAAGTACAGACTAATGATTAGTCAGTATGACTCAATTACACATGATGGCAATGTAAAATCGATTGGTCAATGTCGCGATCGAGATTCACGGTCAACACCGATGACCCGGCGGCGGCGTCGGCGCAGCTTCGTAGAAACCATTCAGGAAGAAGCAGTCAGATCTGTGAGTTAAACTTGAAAGTTGGTAGTTGCTTGAAGTTCTGTTGGTATTTAGAAAATATTTGGGTGTTCTCAAAATAGAAGTATTCTGACTGTCCTATACGAGTATGATATACAGGCTGTTGAAAAATTGTGTTTGAAATTTTTATTCACAATCAGAATCAAGAATAGAATACAGGAAAAATACTGAAAAAATACGGCCTAATTCTTGATTCACTGTTCAGATTTAGTATGGGAAAATGGAGATCGGATATTTTCAATATTTTTTTCTGTATTCTATAATTAATTCTGAGTAACCCCTTAAAATTTTAAACGCACTTTTTTTACATCCTGTATTATTATGTTTTTCTAATTGACCTACAGGGCATCTCCATCCCTGTTCCAATAGATTGATTTAGGTACCACTTAGGCTGTGAATTTGGTTCGTGACTCCAAAGACAGGATTATTATTTACTAAGCGGTTTTGTACGTTGCACTCTGCTTTGTTGATGACCCATTCAATAGTCGTGCTGATTCCTAAGCCGAGGTTCGTAGGTTCGATTCTTCTAGCCAACAAAGCGCACTTATTAATATTTGAATGTTATAAATCGCTATTATACAATACATATAATATCCGTTTGTTTACCTTTTGTCTAATTCAAAAAAAAATAAGGTGTAGAATTATTCTCTGTTCGTTATGGGAAACAAAAATATACACACATAGATACGTTTTTTAATTACATACATATATAATAAATTCAGACACAAGCAAATAAATCTACTCATAAATCTACTGGGAACTGAATCCACGACCGTCCATCAGAGTCAGGAGCGGTAGCTAATAAGCCATCGAGTCAGACGAATGTGTGTATAAAAATTTTCTAGTTACTGTAATTTAGTTGATCGTTATCTGACCATAATATTATCCGTGCTAAGTTAAATGTTACTTTGGTTTCGATGGGTCAGACGTTTGGTATTTGGGTCACGCCAATACAACGTATGCGCGAATATCGCACAATTATACTTAAACTGAAGCCCTACAACCTCACGGTACAAGTTATTGCGTGATATTACGCATAATTTCATTATATTCCATTCATCTGCAATTTAGATCATGTAGATAAGTTCAAAATATTTTGGATCATATTCGGTCAGTAACCGCGTTGCTATTGAAATGAACAATGGAAAAAGGTTGATTTTAAACCAATTTTTATTATTTAACAAATGAAAGATAACTTTTCGTTGCATGTTACGAAAAATCACCCGTAATTCAGAATGTAAACATGTAAGCCAAGCGTTGCAAAACAAAAATGTCAGATTTGGAAGATAACCCAATTTTTGCTGGACACAAATTTCTCTTTCAAATCAGTTTGTTTCAAATTCTGTTGGCTACCGGTCGAGCGCTATGACGGTTCAGGAGAGCACTATTTGCAGCCTCATCCAGACATTCCCGGTGCTGCTTATTCTCGCTCAGAACCACAACCGATGCGTGAAAACCCCGCTCATTTACAAACCACCTACCCCTACCCACTCGCCAGAATACTACCAAGCTCTGGACGCGTTGATTCACAACCTGTACGGACATGGTCACGGAAACCATCACGACTCTGGCTATCACGATCACGACCCGGGATACTTATGCTACGGGTACCATGGGAGGAAATATTCGGAGTACAATCCCAACCATTCTGGTTTCGGTTCTCCTTGCTATAACTACGGTTATGTCAGCGCCAGCCCCGGGCTGGGACTCGAGTACCCACAAAGTTTCGGGTATTACAACCACGGGCAACAATACCCGGGTTACAGCTTCAAGAAACTGAATGTGTATAATGGGACCAGCGGGTATGGGGTGAAGGGGTACGCGCCGAACCAGGTGTACAACCACAACCACAAGTACAAGGTGGTGGTGAAAAGGCACAAGGTTCCCAGCTGGAGGAAGCTTCAGAAGCTGACTGTAGGTGAGTAGAAACCGATTCTTTAGACCTTTGATTGTGTTCTGACAAAGTCTGTACTGAAACAGCAGAGTTTAACAAAAAGGTAGTTCTAGAATATCGAAAACTTTTCAACGAAAACTTAGTGTTGCATCACTCGCATTCACTGTTCATTAATACCTAGGATCGTGTGCAACGCTAGTTATAAATAATTCACCGGATATTTATGCGCAAATGTGAATAATGACTGATGGTGATCACGGATATGCAAGTGGATAATTTCAGTTTGCTCCGCAAGGATACCAGATTACGCTGTAACTGTGGTATACAGAAAATAACAAAATAGGTATAAGTCACGTAAACTGAAGCCTCTACCCACCATACTGGACATTCCTAAGTAACATTATAAAAAGGAAACTTTAGGACTTTTCATAAAATTGACCAACTTTTTGTTTTTTTTTATTCGTGATTTCAGCAAACTCGTAGAAAAATATCTTGTTCAGTTTACTGAAAAGAAGCTCCAGTTAACAGGTGTTTTTTTCACTCAGTACACAGGGTGTTAAAAAATGCATTTGAAATTTTTTTTGGTGTTACTCAGAATAAAGTACAGATAGAACACAGTGAAAATATTGAAAAAATCCGATCTACAAGTTTTTTTTTTCAATTTTCCATACAAATTCTTGATTCACTATTCAGATTTAGTATGGGAATCTGAAAAAAGTTGGAGAGCGGGTTTTTTCAATATTTTTCCTACATTCTATACTTGATTCTGAGTAACCCATTAAAATTTCAAACGCACTTTTTTAACACCCTGTATGCAATATGTACGTACTTCCTCGTAACCTTAATAAAGTTACGCTTAATAATTCAAACATTGTATGTTTGTATGGTTCGTCCTCTAGTTTCTGGCGGTCAATGAAAATGCCCCTGCTCAAGGCGTTACGGCGGACTTTCCCGAACACATCCGGGCGTCATCGTCGCCCGCACCGGTTAAACGGATATCAAATTATATTATACGGATAGCGGTTTATAAATAATAAGTATGTATTTATACAAGTTGAGATATATTTAAAATTAAAACATTAATTTTAAATAACATCTGATCCTACAGAAAAAAATGTTTGTAAAGCAAGTAACATATAAATAAATAAATTTTGAAAATTTGAATTGTTGAATTATAATAGTTATAGGTCTAGAAACAAAGCTACCAAAAAACAGGAAAGGTACGATACGAATATATTTAGGCGAAATATCGCAATGTCCTTGGCCCTTAGGAAAACCAAACGTAGACAAGTTTGGTTTGACCATAAGTTGCGGTAACAAGATCACCTCGCGGCGCCTGCGCAGGCCGCGAGCGGTCACCGCAGCCACTTTATATGTACATCTTGACGGCGAGGCCCGCACTCCGCCGCGACGTACGCGCACGCTAAGCCCGAAAGAAAAAAGTCCAAAAAACGGCCAGTTTTTAACAGTTTTAGACCAAAACGTGACTGAAGCGCACGAAGGTGCTATATCAATATTATTGTTTTAAATTTGTAATAATGGAACGAATTCTAGTGTTAGTTGTTTGTTTGTGTTCAAATTTAGTCGGTGCACAGTTCGGTACGCATTTTTTTTCTGTTTTCATGCCAATTACATCGAATTAACATCATTGCTTACTAATTTATGACGCTTGATTAAAAAACTAAAGTTAATTAGAGAAACACGAAATGTACTAGAGCCTTGAAAACTAACAGGCATCTTGTATAAGTCTGTTCTGTTAACACTTAGCAATAACGATAAAATACATAGTACTTCACTGAAAGGCAAACATTCAATAGGTACATTAACACTTATTTTTAAAGTTAGATTTAACAAATATTACCTAAAGTGTACATTTTCCAAAGGAAAATATGTTTTATCTCAAATTTGTGAAATAACCCGCTCATATATTGAAAGACCAAGAAACTCTTTATTATGTTCTTATTAGTGTGTTTTCCATCTATACTGATTTCTCACCTTTTCTTTAGATCCATTGTCCAATTGAAAACATTAATAACGAGAATATTTTTCATACAATTAAAGTAACAGTTTATAGGAATTGTTGTGGAGTAAAAGTGCAAATTTAATAAGGATTCTAAGACCATTGTTATTCAGCGAAATTAAAGAAATTATGGATCTATTATCATACTTGTTTCCTCTATTGGGCCTTGCGCCTCCCGACCGTATCTCCTCGTATTTGTGTCAGCTCCTGACACTTGCAAGGGTCAAGATTACGCGGATGCAGTACAAACACTCTTATCGCACCGTACGCTATGCTATGCTCTGAGTATTTACAATTTCCTTGCTAATTTCTATCGCTAATTATTTTCTAAAACTTTTAAAGATTATATATAGATTTTATAAGACAGTAACGTTGTCATAAAAATTGGAGTGTAACCCTGCAGTAATGAGGCACTTCATGTATAGAAAACTTAGACTGAAACTAAAGTTATTATTTTCCATTAAATCTAAGTACTTAAGTATTTATATCAAGTCGGAAAATCTGCTGAAATTATTTGATTTCCCTCAATTCTGTGATTTCATACGTGATAATTGCGGTCGCAAGCATTGGCCTTTCGGATCCAACAACATATTAGTTGGAGGTAATAATTCCCTGCAATTTACTTTTTTGTGTGGGTTTTTGCGGCAATAGCGCGTTTTTGCCAACAAGTGACGTAGGCGTGAGTCAGGTTACCAAACCAGTATGCAAAGGAAGTGTGTATACGACACATAATCCAAAATTTATCTTAGATGAATAAAAAATGAACCGATTGCGACGTTTGAGTTTGTTTCTTGAAATTGAAAGTCAGTTAACTATTTTGTCTCATTTATGTTTCTCTTGAACCCCTGCTTCATGCACTGACTACAGATCACCTACCATACTAACAGACTGAGCATGCAACATCATAATATAGTATACAACGATCAGCTTAAATAAAAATTTCTTGGATAGGTTTCTTTGAGAACCAGCCACGTGAAGAGAGAAGATACTCACCGTCTGGTTTCTCACAAAACTACGTACCAAGACAAGACAGATACAGGAACCAAGTGTCTCTCTCAGGAACTCTCCACCTGAGACCAGAAAACCAGTATAGCAACCCAGCATACATTTACCCCTTTGACAATCGACAGAGCATCATCAACACAGGATACTACGATCAATACGGAAGGTACCAGCAGAATCAGAATTACCCTGATTATGAAAGACAGAATTACAATTATAATCCTCAAGGACAAACCTATCCCGATTACGGTAGACCTAATTACCAACAAAATCAAAACTATCCCAACTATGGAGACAATAATAATGGCAAGCCAGTAAGGTTCCCAACAAACAATCAAGTACCTAACAATAACGACCCAATAATTGTAGTTGTTGAAGAAGTCCCACCTAGTGAGCCTAGACCGGAAGAGAATGTAATCACTGATCATGACAACAATGGTGAATATTTTGCTGAAAATAAGGGAGTCAATTTTCCATCGAAAGAAGATGACAAGATAAATTATGGTGGATTACCTGAGGCCCCTTCTAACATGGAGGTGACTACTCTGGCTACACTTACGCCAGTGCCTTCTTCAGAAGTCCACACAGAATCTCCGCCTTTCCCTCCACTCCCAGTAGATTCTTCACCAACATTTACATCTCCACCTTCCAATGAAGAAACGCCAGCACCTAAACCAGATTCAGGCTCACCACAACTGCAACCAATAGAACCAAATAATGGTGTCTCGTCATCAATACCAGAATTATCTACTCTAGATAATGGGCTTTCGTCTTTCAAACCAGAGTCACCTCAACCAGATCTGCCTCCATTACAACCAGTGGAACCATCTTACACAGATAATGGGTTTTCACTGCCTGAGCCCCAGTCTCCTCAGTCAGATCTTCCACCTCTAGGGCCAGTAAAACCCTCAAACCCAGAAAACGGATTTTCGTTGACAGAGCCTGAAACTTCTCAACCAATACTTCCACCCCTTCAACCGGAAGAACCTTTTAACCCAAACAACGGATTTTCATCGTTCAAGCCAGTGTTACCAGAACAAAGTTTTCCACCACTGCAACCGGTCAACCCGGGAGACGAGACTACTCTGCCCCCGCTCACACCAGTACCAGAATCAGAGTTGAGAAACAATTTCAACTTCGGTCCAGCGGCGGGCGTTTTCCGTAATTACCAATTTTGTTGAATTTTTCATTTCGTGGAAACTACACTCTTCATAGATTCATTCTTTGCATGCAAGCCTAAAAGACTCGAGATATTTTTTGTTTTAAGATATCTATCATACTTATTACATGCGCCTACGTCTAAATAACAGCTCAAACGCCTGGTTTGCAGCGTCGGCGTTCCACCTGGTTGCAGCATGATGATCAGTAAATCAATGCATGTGTTCAAACGTTTATTTCACTTCATGCACGCTACTAAAATCGATTAATTTTATTGTTTCTATGAAGGAGCTTATCGTTAATTGTGACAAACCATGCTGTAATTAACATTTTGTAATTAAATCTTATAAATTAATGAAGTAAGTATATAGGTATAGTATATAGCCCCGCTATTTTTTATTATTATTATTATTAATGCCGAAATAGAGAAATAAATAAATATCTGGGACGAATCACACACGGTCATCTGGGCCCAAACTAGGATTCCCTGTATTGTGGGAACCAGAGACTGATATACATAGAGGCGGGCTTCCCGAGATTCCGCAACGCAATGGGAAACTGACTAACTTATCTCTATATTGGTGTTGATTCGGTGATTACAATTAAATTTACTTGACATGACTAAACTAAATTTAAGCGTCCTGTCCTTGTCTCCTCAATATAGAAAGAAAACTTATTTGATAGGATTAAACTTAATTTAAGTGTTCTGTCTTTAGAACACTTAAATTAAGTTTAATCCTATCAAATAAGTTTAATCGTGAAAACCGAATCGACACCACTGTATCACATTAGTGAAGTTAGCATTGATGTTTACCGGCAAGACAGATCAGGTAAGATGGTGGTATCCTGGCAGGGGGCTCCAAAAATGTCAAACTGAATCCTAAAAAATAGAACATCGCCAGCAATCAAACCTGTGACCACTTGATTTTTATTACAAATTTTTAGACATCATTTAACGTTTTGAACGACAAAGACCTGTGCTTGTATGTGGAAACTGGCAACAAATAGGCTTGAAGTCTGAGGAATGGCAACTGTTGGGTTGGAGTGCTAAAATTGTAATTAAAATCCAAGCGAATATTTTTTTCTGCAGATTTAATAAAAGAGCTAAATAGCGAACTAATGAACATTATTTCATTTATTTTTGATGAAGTCAATAGGACTTGATAGCACAACTATCTGATTTAATATCTCTTCACATGACTAGAAATGCATACCTACAAAATCTAAGCGATATGAAAACATATACATAAGTATGTATATAATGAATGAGGTCTGGAATAGTTCAGTGTTATTTGTTGTGCACTTGTGCGTCATCCTAGCTCTCACCAGTGTGTTAGCAAATATCTCGCCACGTTTGTCAAGTATATGTCAATAAGGAAACAGCCCGCATTTCAAATGTAAACTTCTTTAGTTGAAACTTCTTTATACAAACCATAAAATATAACTTTTTATATTTCTTTTCTGGTAGAGAAGTGTAGGCAATAGATATAGGTGTCAGATATACCAGAATGTCATGAAAAAAGCGGGAACAACAAAAAAAATAAATATAATAACTAAAATTCAGTATGTTTTATTTAATTAGACACTTTACATATCTTTTTTTCTGCTTACAAAGTTGCGACCACTTGGACAGATGCGTCGAAGTCTTCAATTAAGTTTTATCATATTATTTATACAATAATATATAAGGTGCTACTTTATTAGTGCCCGATATTTTAGTCAGTGCTTCTACTCCTGATTCTGATCAAGTTTGTGTCTGGTAATTACACGCATAATCATAATTTTTGTCATTGAAGTCAACCCAGTGTCCAGAAAATTTTCATACTGAAAACGCACCGGCACTAATGCGCCCACCTGATCGGAAGTTTTTTGAAGAAACCTACAACTACTGAATCATTTACCTTATTGTCTAAGTTTCCAGTGTCCAGTTCCAGTGTCCATACAATATATATATATATATATATATATATATATATATATATATATATATATATATATATATATATATATATATATAATATATATATATATTGTATGTACAATAATATAGATATAGAGTAATTTAATTTATGATACTGATTGAAAAAGGATAATTACAAAATTCAAATCGACATTTCTTTTTATATATTTTTTCGTGAATATCGTAAACTTAAATCGTTTTAGGAAATCCTGTAAATATTTTTTGTAAGATAATTTCAGATTGGCAATTTTTTGGGGACGGTTAAAAATTTTGATAAAGAATACTTTCCCCATCATACAAGCAATAAACAGAACTATCATAGAAACATATTAAGATGGCAAGTGACCATAATAATGTACAGACCACGTCCCACCAAGGCCGGTCACTCGGCCGACAGACAGACAAATCAATTTGGATGCTGTGGTCTACTGATGTCAGCTAGGGCTTGACTGGAATCTCTATTAGCAATCCATTTGTTTTGTATTCTATACTATGCCCTAACTAATGTTTGACATGACATACCGTTACAGCGATTTATAGATTTCAAATGTTGATCTTGTGAATTCATCAGAGACATAAAATATACGTTATACGACATCTAAATGGACGTGAGAATCCCTAAAAATAACAATTTAAAAATTAGTACCCTCTACATTACACAGTGAATAACTCGAAAACCTTCGAAATGATTTTCATCAACTTAGCGAAATACCAGTAAGTAAAAACGCGTTTTTGTCGGTCCACCTGTTTGGGAGGCCAAAAATTGGTACCGCAACCTTTGCAGGGCTTCAAACTAGTTATGATTTATACTTATAGCATTATTTGATAAATAAATATTGGACAAAAAGACCATGAAAAAATTATCATCAGTGGAGTGATTTCTGAAATACGTTCCTATGGGTAGTTTTGAAAATAATATATATTCCCAGTTTCTCATCATAAGCCGAAAGACGTCCACTGCTGGACAAATCTTGCAATTCAATAAAAACAAAGACATAATTTATGTATTTTTGTAACTAGCTACACCAATAAAGATTTCTTGTTATGAACAAAATAAAATATGAAAATATAAGTCACCTTGAAACGTCAATAGCTGCGCTTCGGTACTGGTTTTCCTTCATTTACCAAAGCTTTTTTGTATGTCCTAGATATTGGTTGTTGCCAATATAAATACCTAGTTAATTGTCGATTTCGAACTGTTCATTGCTTTAATTAATTGCAAATGAAATAAGTAATTGCAAGGAAAGAGAATCACCGTACTATAATATATATTAGACATAGTATATATGTATACACAGTATTTACATTATTATATTATAGACACAGTCATGCAATTCATAGCGATTGATTTGAACAAGAGGGTTTTAAGGGGCAGCCAAAACCGCGTCAGTGTGCGAATCGCCTAATTCAGCCTTAAATGCTGCTTGAAAAATATAAAACCAAAAATGGGACTAAACGAACCATGGTAAAAACCATTAGGACGAGATAAAATATATATTTTTAACAATTTTAATAAACGCTATAGAGGAATAGAGGATCGATAAAAAAAAGGTTATTACAAACGTTTTACAATTTAACAGTTTAACCATATTTATATGAATATCCACATCAGTTACCTACTTATAAAATAAAAAATCAAAAATACAATACTTCTGTTCAAAGTGCCGCATATTTATTAATATAAGTTTGATGTTTCTGACTGTTCACTATTCTTTGCGTTTAGTATTTATTTATATATATATGTGTATATGTATTTATGTATGTATTATTGTATTTATGTTGTGTATGTATATTACATAAAATAATCATCGATTTCATGTTTTTGTTTTAGTATTGCAGCCACCCGGTACTAGCTTTTTATACTTTTTTTTCTATCACTTCCTAAAGGTTGCCTGGAAGAAATCGCTGAAAGCGATAAGGCCGCCTTTGCACATTTTGTTATTTAATTAGCCCTTAAGTTTAAAATGTATTTTTGATATTGGTGTGCAATAAAGTATGTTTATTATTATTATTATTATGTTTTGAAATGCTTTCTTTGTAATCGAGTAAAGTTTATCCGTTCTTTAAGAGGTATTCTACTTATTGTATTCCATTCCATAATCAGTAAAAAATAATAGCAAATACAATACAGGGTGTTAAAAAAAGTGCGTTTGAAATTTTAAGGGGTTACTCAGAATCAAGTATAGAATCCAGGAAAAATATTGAAAAAATCCGATCTCAAATTTTTTTGAGTTTCCCATACTAAATCTGAATAGTGAAACAAGAATTAGTACGGGAAACTGAAAAAAAATTGTGGAGTCTGATTTTTTCAATATTTGACCTGTATTCTATACTCGATTCTGAATTTCTGAGTAACCATGGTAAGTAACCCCTTAACATTGTAAACGCAATTTTTTTTAACAGCTGTACATAGGTCACGCCATAAATTTTGTCGTATGAACAAAGTATTTATTATTTCATATTATGATTTTCAGAACATTGTGTACACTTCACCATTTACAAAAAAACAATTGTCAAATCAGCGCTGCTAAAGTAGTAGACTTTATCTCACAAGGAGAGTGCCAAACTTGGGAATCATAGATTCCGCTGATTTTTATATATGTTGTAGGGTAGTCTCCCCTCAATAACTAGGTAAAATGGTAAGACGCACTTCGCTTTCATTTTCGAGAGAATTATTTTAAAGGACAATTTTTTTCCAAATTTATCTATTTATTTTTATTTAATAATTTGTTATTTTAATCAATAAATATTTCAAATGGTGAAGTTATTTAAAAGTATTAAATTTATTATATATCTGATATGTTTAAATTTATTTTTCCAATTTTAATGGATTTTTATTATTTTATTTTATTGTTAACAATAAAAAAAAAATGAGACTTTAAATTCATTATCTCGAAAATGAAAGCGAAGTGCGTCTTACCATTTTACCTAGTTATTGAGGGGATACTACCCTACAGCATATATAAAAAACAGCGGAATCTGTGATTCCCAAGTTTGGCACTCTCCTTTTCAGTTGAATCGCATATTGAATCTCCAAACCAAGATCGGGCCTCCATAGATACAACTTGCTTCTCTTCTCCTATTCCGTAGCAAACTTAATGAAAATTAAAATAGTGTTACCAAACTTAGACAATAAGGTAAATGATTCAGTAGTTGTAGGTTTCTTCAAAAAACTTCCGATCAGGTGGGCGCATTAGTGCCGGTGCGTTTTCAGTATGAAAATTTTCTGGACGCTGGGTTGACTTCAATGACAAAAATTATAATTATGCGTGTAATAACCAGACACAAACTTTAGAATTCTAGTGAGCTCTAAATGTCTACTATTTATCCAGATAAACATTTGCTTTTCAACTTAGTCTGTAAAAAAATACACAATTTTTTTTAATTTAAATTAGCCTTCCTTTTTTTACTGAAATCGGGTGATATTATAGTACTATTTTTGTTTGGAAGTTTTGAAAGCAATAACAATACACCTCAATTTTATGGTTGGCGGAAGATGATAGCATCAATGTCAACACTCTACGTTAATTCTAATGGTTGTATGATGTTGATCTGGACTTGGTCATTGTATGTGGAGTATGGCTTACCATTCCCAAAGTATGGGAAGAGACACGGGCCCCACTAGTAGGGCCGGTATCGTTTATAAACGTGAGTAGGCAGTAAAAAATCCAAAACGAATACTAAAACTTAATGTCGTTTAATTTTAAAAAAAAGTGAAAACGTAAAGGAACTTTTCTTTAAAACTTCTTAAAACGGAGGTGCTAAAGAGAGAAACTAAACGTTTGGCTTTAAAAAAATAGCATCAAAATTAAATTGGAGTTTGAACTTAAACAGGTCTTTTCTAAATTTGACACTTTTTTAACTAACTTCCATGAAACCAACCAATTGTTATTACTCTTTTCTAATAGCATTGGTGTATCTGTCACCTAAAGTTCACGAAGTCCCAAAAAATCGTGAAATACACGTTTACTGTTTACATTCCGTAGTCACATTTTAATTTTCATAATTCATAATTACATATTTATTGCAACCACAGGTACAAACTGGTGTTACATTAATAAAATAAAGTCCCATTGTGATACCTTTCATATGCACAGCAATATAGGGTCCTTATGAAATACCTGAAAAAATTGAAACCACAAAATTTTGGAGTCCTCATACATACTAATTGATCAACGGAATCGCCAATTTTCTATGGGAAGTCCAAATTTTTTTGCGAATTGAGTATAGGTTTCTCAGGGAAAGGCGTTCAGCTTTATGAGTAGAAGCAGTGGTTAAATTTTTTTCAGGTATTTTAGAAGGACCCTAGACAGGGTGTAACAAAATTGGTGTAGGACCCAATTTGTATGGAGAGTCCAAAAATTTTTCGCCATTTGAGCAAAGTCGTAGAACAAAAGTTGTTCAGTACGATGAGTAGAATCCCCAGTTAACGGGTCCTACACCAATTTTGTTACACCTGTATAGTAGCCTGGTATTGTTATTTACCTTTTAATTACTCGTGTTTTCGTTAAATTAAGGTGTATACGATTTTACGGCGACATACCTGTCCATCCAGTCTCTATAATCATTTGCATCCAGACAGCATGTGGGTTTTCTAATATTGTACATGTGATTTCTATGATGATCTATAAATACCTAAGTATGCGGATTATTGCGGATGTTCCATCTTTTACATAGCACTGTTACCTTTACGTTTGTATAACTGTATAACTGGTGTATGCTTTAAAGTGTGTGTGTGTGTGTGTGTGTGTGTGTGTGTGTGTGTGTGTGTGTATTTTGTAGACATGACTCGAGCGATGTACTTATTTTCCTCATTCATGTTTTATTGCTTGCGTTTTTAAGGCAGTGAGCGAATGTTTTATTATTATTTCTATAGACTTCAATTGTGTATTAGGTACTTATTTATTCACATCTTAAGTAAATAGTCAAAAGGTTGTTAGAAGTTAAAAGTTTAAAGATATTCTCACCAGTGATTCACAGAATTCACACTGCTATGGGGTATATTATTAGCTGTAATTGTATTCTTTTAATAATTTCTTTCAGCTTTATTTTTATATAGGTTTTACTTAAAGGTGGTATTTTTAAACTGGTATTTTAATAACTGGGCATACTAACAAAAAAATAACCATTTATGTTTCTGTGTGATTCTCAGTCTCTATTAACCACATGGGTACTAAAAATAGTACCCATTTTAATAGGTACTTTACAACTAAATGTACAAAATAATGCTTGTGTTTAAACTTTAAGGCTATGCGAAATTGTCGCCAATGTTTCAAGTATACTATTTACTATTTGTCAAGTTATTGTTTGAGGCATTATTTGCATATAAGCAATTTGCACATTTTTATGATTCTTTAGTGCATAGTAAAAAGTTCTTATGCGGCCTGGTGGTACCGTAAGGTGTTAACAACCCATATCGTCCCCACTGCAGGGGCGCGGGTCTCTTCCCATACCTCGGGAAGGTTAGGCCATACTTCACACACGGGGGCCAAGTCCGGATTTGTGAAGGTTGTGGGGCTAGTGGCCAACCCCAGTGTCAGCAGTTTTCAACCCGCCTCGAAACCTCTTACGACTGCCATTTAGCGATAGCAGCCGAAACAACGGCTTAACGTGGCTTGCGAAGCCTTAGGTACTAGTATCTCACTTTAAAGCGGTTAGATCTAGAACATACTTAATTTACTGCTTCTAACATTGAAAATGAACTTTTGCGTATCTTTTCACGGTCTACCTCGTTAAGAGTTGTCCATCACCTATTTTTCATGCTACCTTCATAATACCTAGCTCTGCACTATGTTTAGCGTAGACTTACTTACTATTACAGTGGACTTATACTTTATGTGCGCAAACAAAAACCATTGCTAAAGCTGCATCTTTTGCATATATTTATAGCTTCGAATCCCAACTCAAGGTCACTCCTGGTTACAGAAGCGCCATGCCAGACCGTGGAGGGGGGCGTCGGGAGCTGCGTGTCAGTCTACGAGTGCCAGCCCTACCTGGCCAGGCTGCAGCAGTCCAGATCCGACCCTAGTATCATACAGCTTTTGAGGAGGGCGCACTGTGGGTTCGATGGTAATAACCCGAAGGTAAGTTTGTTTAATATTTAAATAAGTAAACTGAAGCGTCTACTCACCATTTAGTAAATTTTATTAAATTGACCTTCAACTATTCACACACAGAATCACAGAGGTCACGTTAAAACATTAGTCTGTAGTTTGATTTATGGTAGGTAATTATGTATTTCATTATCGCAGTGGTTTAAACTGGTACGATAATGTTAGTCTGTTTGTTAAATAAAATACACCCTTTTCGAAAATTCCTAGTAGATTAACGGTATTGTTTTTGCATCATCCTATACGGGGATTTTTCGTTAACAACCCATTAGTTCCCGCTACAGGGGCACGGGTCTCTTCCCACCACTCGGGAAGGGTAGGTAGGATTTGTGCAGGTTGGTTGATTGGCTTCTGAATGTTTACAGTTGCTATGATGAGAAAATCTTTAGTCACCGTATTTATTGATTCATTGCACATCGCTGGAACTCCTTATGCGCTGTAGAATATTTGGTGAACTCCATTCAAACGACTTCTACTACCGCCGCATACATATGATATTCCTAAAACATCAGTAATACTATGGGTTGGGTAGTCTTGTTTACAAAACTACGAACAAGATTATTCCCAAATAAACAAGAAACTAATGAAATAACAGATAGAATATTGATGTTTATAAAGATGCGTATCCTTCGCAGGTATGCTGCCCCAGGCCAGGCATCCCTACCGACATACCCGAGATCCCCACCGCCCTTCCAACTACCACAACCACGACCACTACCACCAGCACAACTACCACGACCACTGCCAAACCCGCCACTGCCAAGCCCAAGGTCGCTTGCCCGCCAGAGACGTACTCAGTGGCGCCGGAAGACAAGCTGCCGAGTTTGCCGGAGCCCCCTGATTGTGGGTTAAGCAACGCTTCTTTCTCTCGGGTTGTTGGAGGAGTCGATGCTCGGCTTGGTAACCTATATATTCTATTTCTTTCTTTATGATTATTTCTTTATGAATTTATGTATATTTATATAGCAGTCGCTGTATGTTATCGGCTGAAGTTCATGTTCCATTAGAAAGACAACAGAAAGAGGCCATAAGTAAGTACATGACCGTGAGTTTCACCCGTCTCATATAAAGTCAGCAACGGCTGATGGATTTGTATGAAAAGCCGAAAATTGTACCAATTTGTAATTTCTGCAACATCCGTCATTAAATCAAGTGTAGCTAAGCGTTTCTGTTACAACATGTTATCTACTTGCCTGAAGAAGATCGTAATTAAAATTATTTTTAACTACTTTACTGCTTGTTTATTTGTTAGTTGATCTTCAGTAGTCTAGAAAGTATTTATAAAATAATCATCATCATCGTCACCATCAGTGAAAAGACGTCCACTTCTTAATAAAGGCTCGCCCAAGGATGTCCTTAAAATATAATATCCTTTATATTTATAATGAACTCTCGAGTTTACATGATTTTGACCTCTTTTGTACCAGCACTACCACGGTTCGAAGGGTTCTTGCCGCGGAGTTCTTTGGAGATCCTTCAGCCTGATTTCTTTTCATTTCTATTATTCCCTTTTACTTATATTTTAGTGTTTATTGCTATATAAAATAAAAAACAGGTTTTTTTTTTCCTTAATGATGTACATCTGCTTTCATTGTACCTACATTGTACAAGCTCTTAATTTGTTATATATTGATGGAAACTTGTCAATAGCATAGGTTGATATATTGTTAATTTACCTATAGTTGTTATTTAGCTGTAAGTTTTCCGAATAAATATAAAATAAAATAAAATAAAATAAAATATATTTAGAATCCTTAAACTCTTGATCGCTTTCACGAATAGAAACAAAGGGAGTTCAGATAATTAAACTGATATCCCTGCAAGCTCAGCAAACTGGCGTTTTAAATTCACGAGTCGGAGTAAAGAGTTTCTCTTAATTTTCATTTTCCCAGGTGACTTCCCATTCTTGGCGCTGCTGGGCTACAGGAACCAACGCAACTCCACCAGCTGGCTGTGTGGGGGCTCCCTGATCTCATCCAAGCATGTGCTTACCGCTGCTCACTGCATCAAATGCAAAGAGAACAAACTGTGAGTAGAGCTCATCATCATTTGCTGATAACAGTGGCTCATATTTTGAAACCATATGAGTGCCATATCCTAGCGGATGTCGGCGAACAGCATGCGGGACTCCTTTCTCGCTTTAGCAATCCTGCAACGAGTGGCTGCGTCATTGATTCCAGTCCATTCCTTTAAATCGTCACACCAGGTGGTACGTGGTCTTCCTCTTCCTCTTCTGCTTTCTATAATATTTCTTATTATGTCGTGTTTACTGTTAGCCCTCATCCTCGTCAACTCCTTTATTGAATGTAGGTATCGACTTCCACTTAGCAAGAAAGAAAGAAAGAAAGAAAGAAAGAAAGAAAACCATTTATTCCAAAGACACAACACATACATACATTATTTGTTACAAAAGTGATTGAAATATATTAATCAATGCAGTGCTGTGCTCAGGAACCGGTCCTGACTCAGCATATGCTGTAAGAAGGTAAGTACCTACTACAGCGCTGGTATTCTGCCAGAACCGTTGTACGCGTCGCGCGCGCTAGCGTAAAATAAAACAAATAAATAAAGTAGATCTATCCATAAATAGAATATACCTAAGTAGGATTGATACAATTTGCAACATGAAAATATTATCTTGTCTAGCTTGCTAACATCACATCCTCAGTTATAGATATCTGCAGTAGAAGAAAGATTTATATATATATATATATATATATATATATATATATATATATATATATGGATCCGTGCCTAAAAAGAAAAAATCGAACCGTCTAAGCATCAGTCGTGTGTCTGTTTGTCTATCTGCTTGTCTGTTTTTTTTTTTTTTTTTTTTTTTTTTGTATCCGTCTGTCTGTCTGTCCATCCGCCTGTCTGTATGTCTGTCCGTCTGTGTCGCAGCCAGTTTGCTCTGAAACTACTGAACCGGTTAAGTTGGAACTTGGTACACAGAAAATTCTGAATGAATGTTGAGGTGAGGTGAGGGGCCACTTTGGGGGAAAAAATTAGAAAATTAAAAAACAGAGTTCTGCAAATTATACCGTGTGACATATCAAATCAAAATATTGTAGTAAGGATCTCAATAGTATCTAGTAGTCAAATGTATATACAATGTATATACAAAATATATACACATATATATATGCAATCACATATATATGAAATAAATGAATTATTATTATTATTATATATATGTGTATATAAATGCTACATTAGGTAAGTATGTAAGTTTGGGTGTATACGCGGCTTATTGCTTCTGCAAAGTGAGAAGGTGGAGCCGAAGCTCTCTTTTAAATTTGAATTTAGAGGGTAAATTACGAATTGGCGGCGGTAGATCATTCCAACATTTAGATGCCGCGTACCGAAAACTGCCCCGAAATGCAGCTGTTTTGTGTTGCGGAATAGCTAGTTGCCATGACGTTTGTCTTGGAGTATACCTACATGAGGAAAATCTCCAATTAAGTTTTTTGTATAAATAATTTGGCGATTTACTGTGGATGACATCGAAGAGAAGAGAATAGTAGTACAATTTCAAGCGTCCCTCCATTTTTAAAATGTTTGAATTATTTAAAAACGGGGTCACGTGTGTTCTGGGTGGAATGGAGAAACGAAACCGGGCACATGCATTTTGCACCCGTTGTATCAATCGAAACGATCGTTTTAGTATACAAGGGCCATATACTGTTAAACAGTGATTAAATTTAGAGAGCACCAGACTATCAACCAGCCTTACTCGTAATTCAGTGCCGATAAACGGCCGTATGCTATACAAAACCTTTAGGCGGTAAAAGCAATTACGCACGATTTCAGTGACATGACTTTCAAACTTAAGTTGGTTATCCATTTGCAGACCAAGGTTTCGCGCACCCTTAACAATTTCAATACTTTCACCTGAGATCTTAATATTGGGCTTAAAAGTTTCAGTGCTCTGGACTTTCTTGGGTGTCCCAAGGATCATAATTTTTGATTTCTTAGGATTAAGCACGAGGGAGTTGCGACGAGACCATTCGTAAATCCGATCAAGATCTTGATTTATTAGTAAAACAGCATCGTTAGTATCTTGAGGTTTAAAAGATAAATAGATTTGCAAATCATCTGCATAAAGGTGGAATTTGCAATGATGAATGCATTCAGTAATGTCAGCACTATACAAAATGAATAAAAGAGGCCCAAGGATGGACCCCTGTGGTACACCACGATTTATAGGGTGGTGATTGGATATTAGATGAGAACCATCCATTTTATTTATCACAACGCGTTGTCCTCGATCAGTCAAGTAACTATCAAACCATTTAGTGACAGATGCATCAAAACCGTAGTAGGACAACTTTGAAAGAAGCAAGGAAACGTTAATAGAATCAAAAGCGCGTGAGAAGTCAAGGAGAGTCAATATAGTACCCTGTCCGTCTTCTCCAGCAGCGAGAATATTGTCAACTACGTCTATAAGAGCAGTAGCGGTACTGCGGCCTTTTCTGAAACCGGACTGCATATCAGGGAGTATGTTATTAGTTTCGCAGTAATCTAAGACTTGTTGATAAACCGCTCTTTCTAGCACTTTTGAGAGAACGGGCAGGATACTAATTGGTCGGAGGTCTTTTAGCTCTTTAGGGTCTGATATTTTTGGAATGGGCCTTACTATTGCTGTTTTCCATATAGTTGGAAAGATAGAAGTAGTAATAGATTTATTAACAATGTTTGTTATCAAATGAAGACTATGAGGAAGAGTTAAAAATATCATGTCTATATTTATCTTATCGATGCCCTGTGCTTTAGAAGTAATACTTTTAATATACTTTAGAACTAGATTTTCGTTGACAGGTCTTAGCTTAAAAGAAGTGTGGTCATTATGTTTATTAAATTCGTAAAAAGTTAAAGAGGAAATTGAGATATCATTTGTACCTGGCACACTGAGAAAAAAGTCATTGATTTGATCAGGGTTATTAAAATATGCAGGTAGCTCTGGTTTACTCTTAAATTCGGGCAAAACAGACTTTTTCAAATTACTCCATAACACCTTCGAGTTTTTAATGTATCTGTTTATATATGTATTGAAATAAGCTTTCTTTTCTGTATTGAGGCATACGTTAACCATGTGTTTCAGGTCTTTATATTGTTCCTTATGTGAATCAAAGGTTTGAGCAACATGCAATATGCATCTAGCCTAGCCGCTTCTTACAAGATTGTCTAGATCACTAGTGTTCCTGGTGAGGAACATCCAACATTATGTCTTTCAGCCTGCCCCATTACCAGAAAACTCTTATTATCATCAACCTGTAGTATAGTATGTCCTCGTCCCAGCAACTTATTTAATTTTCTTAGAAGCCTTAACATTAGTACTGCTATATAGTAATAACATTATTTTTTTAAAGTATTTCGTTTAAACTTACTTTTACGTAACAGTTAAGATCTAATCTTAAAAAAAAAAATACTTTCTCACTATGTACGTATATTATTAGTAGCAAAGCTTTCATGCAGTTTCTATGGCCAATACATCAAAAAGACCGTTAATAATTGACCACGCTGAATACGTTAAAAACAACCGACTTCAATCGCAACAACTCCAATTTTGTTATGTTTTTGTTGATTTTCTCAAAAACCGCTGAATCAATTTCGATAAAATTTATATGGGACCACCTGTGAAGTATACCCTTTCAAACAAAAAAAGAATTTTCGAAATCGGTTCAGGCGTCTTCGAGTAGTCGGTGAACATACATAAAAAAAAAAAAAAAAGATTCCGACGAATTGAGAACCTCGTCCTTTTTTTGAAGTCGGTTGAAAAGAGATCGATATAGTCAAAGTTAATAAAAAAATGAAAGGATTTATGACTGTGGGTGTTGATATCAAATAAAATTAAAATAAATAAAAAATTACCAGCATGACGCAAGTTGTCAGTCAAGTGATGCTCGTTTTATATATTTTGATAATCTGTGAGCGACGGAACCAGTTCCTTACATAATAGGTAACCTTTAATTTATTAAGCTAAATAAACACTGCCAGGTACCACCGTACATTCGAACAAATTTGTAGCTGGTAAAATGGTTCGTGGGTTTTTTGGTGTATTTAATCGATTCATATTGTGGAGGGTCTGGAAGGATTGAAGATTCATTAATTAATATTTTTTCCCATTGACCGGAGCGGTGCATGCTCGCTTAAATGTTCGTGCGGATGGTGGTTCAAATATGGTTGAGGGGAGCGATGGCTGACTCCCGCGTTATACTCGTGATCGGATGCTGTCCGTGTGAACTGGCCTGCTCTTGTCATTGGTGTTTGGTCACAATAATTACCTGTTTGCACATTGTATCTGTATGTTTTTGTTGATCCTTTCACATTCGTTTGTAATAGTATACAACTAAACTAACTATATCTTTGTTGTTTACCCGAATTATGTAATAGCATGTAATAATTTTATTTAAAAAAATGTGTTGGTGGGAGTTTCTTTAGGGCCCGACGTTTCTTCTCTCTCCGCAAACACTTCCCGAAACGTTGGGTATACGAGTTCCGAGTGGTAAGGAATTTCGTATTAGGTAGAAAAAATATGACGTTCGAAAAGTGTACAGAGATACCTACTTCGAATAAATATTATTTCATTTCATTTCATTCCTCCATTTCATTTTCGGTTTGGATATACTAGTCTAGAGAAAATAAACAAGAATATTTCAAGGATAAGGTGATCAAATCAGGGACAATATTAATCTTCAATGAAGACTAATAAGTAATTATTATTGAGAGCATATCAATAAAAAAATTCTTAGCTACACGTACTAATATCGCTATTAATTGTGAATCTTTTTTATTTATTTATATGTATTTTAATTTGGTGCTCAAAATAGTTTTAAAAATACAAAAAAGACACTACTTATTTAATATTATATTATTCGAATATGAATAAATAATTAATATGTAGTATAGATAGAAAGTCATAAACTTTCCTCATTTTTGTTTTGAAACGCATATTGTCGCATATTAAAATATGCGAAAATATGAGTTTTCGAAACAAAAATGAGGAATGTTTACGACTTTAATGATTGCATATGTAGTGTGGAATTAAGGAAAACTAAATACTAATCTTATCGATAACAAAACATGGCAAATTACATGATACAATACAATTGGTTTATTGGCTAAAACACAGAACACATAATTACCTCGAACCACCTCGAACACAAGAATATACTACCTTCATAAGAGCCAGGTTGCATGCTAAGTCTGGCGTCAGTCTGGTTCATCAGTCTTGACTGACGCCAGAATGATGGATGATTTTCATGGTACACGGTTAATCTAGACTGATGGCAGACAGTGGGTTACACGATCATCTCCCATCAGTCTCAGACCAGACTGGCAGCAGACTGACGCCAGACTGAGCGTGTAACCTGGCTCTAAGGAAGAAGGTCGCAAATTATATATATTATTATAAAGTATATGGAGTTTCCATGGAGCCAGATTACATGCTCAGTCTGGCGTCAGTCTGGTCTGAGACTGATGAGAGAATGATCGTGTAACCCACTGTCTGCCGTCAGTCTAGATTAACCGTGTACCGTGAAAATCATCCATCATTCAGGCATCAGTCAAGACTGATGGACTAGACTGACGCCAGACTGAGCGTGTAACCTGGCTCTTATACTTTGCGGCCTTATTTTCTTATGTCGTCAGAGTGGCAGTCGGCACTCGGCAGTAGGTGGGAAACCGCGACCTTGCAACGCACCTCTGTTTGAGCGGATTCCAAGTGATACGATTGCATCATCAAAGAACATAAACAGTCTAACAAAAAATTAAAAAAACAGACGCATCAAAAAGTATCTAACGACATTTCGAAATCCAAAATTGACAAACCGTTTTGGCTGGAACTGATACTTAATATCAACATTCATTTGACAAGCAGTTATAATACCAATACCGTATGGTTTGACCAATAGCTTATTTGACCAATGGCTCAAAATACCGACAACTGAAAAAGACAACAAGCGGTAACAAGGACCGGTTAATGTATGTTAGGTAATGTGCATTCTTCCGAAAAATATTAAAAATTCAGATATTCAACATGAATTCTAATTGCATTATACAATATAAATACGATAAGTCGTAACCATCAATGTGTATTCCCATATCCACGGTCATACATAACTGAAAACTCCGAGTAAGATTTAAATCACTAATTTGTAGTCAGCCTCCAGAGTTTAACTACATAATAAATTCGATGTTATGACCTGCAACTGTATGATAAAAAACATGCACGTGATTTCTCTACTTCCAGCTACGTGGTTCGTCTGGGAGAGCTAGACCTGTCACGCGAGGACGAGGGCGCCACGCCGGTGGACGTCCTCATCAAGACCCACGTCATCCACAAGGAGTATAATTCTAACACTGTGACCAACGACATCGGGCTGCTTGTGCTGCAGAACGAGGTGCAGTTCACTCGTAAGTCTGACTTGATCTTTACTTTTAACCTTCTCCTGGGGTAGTGGCTGGCTTGAACACTGGCTTCAGAACAGGGTGTCACACGTGGGTTCGATAGAAACAGACAGAATAGCTCTCCTGACTAGCTACCGTCATCATATTATCTAAGTCTTGCCGAAACAAATAAACACATAATAATAATTTGCTTTGGAAAGTCTTGATAACCCGCGCACTATTGTCCTTATTATCACTTCATCATCATCCTCCTTTGACCTTTGTCCACTGCTGGACAAAGGTCTCCCCCAAGGATTGGCAAACCGACCGGTCCTGCGCTGCCCGCATCCAGCGGTGTCCCGCAACCTTTACCAAGTCATTGGTCCACCGAGTGGAGGCCTGCCTACACTGCGTTTTCCGGTGCGCGGTCGCCACTAGAGAACTTTAATGCACCAACGGCCATCTGTTCTACAAGCTATATGCCCCGCCCACTGCCACTTCAGTTTAGCACTAAGTTAACACTTACCTTCAGACAATCTCCTGAATCCCTAACTTGATCTCTCTCTCTCTCTCTCTCTCTCTCTCTCTCTCTCTCTCTCTCTCTCTCTGCTTTAGTTCTGCTAGAGCTATGGTGTTTTAAATGTAAAATGTTATTAAGTGAAGCGACAAGGAGGGCCTGTATAGTATAGTGAGGAGATTCCTAAACATACCATAAAATAAAAGCATACGTAAGAGGACTGAAAATAACTAGATAAAATAAGAGTTAAGCCACATAAATAAAGTAGGATAGTCGTAAAGCAAATACGAAAAAGAGCTTTATGGCGACCATCTTAGATAGAAAATCTCCACACATCATGTTTCTAAACCACATCCAGCGGCTTTTTGCAAGCATCACCAAAACATCAGATCATCGCTGCAAGACACGTACTCTGGAATCTTTACATTGTTACTCTACTTGACTGAAACTTTGAACTGTGTTGCAGAATTTTAGAGCGGCTTGAGAATCTGAATCAGTAGAATTTACTTTGGCATTTACAAGTTGGTCCTCCTTTATATATGTAGTGTGGGCGAACTTTATCAAAGACAAGGGTTTGATTAAATATGTATTTCATTGCAGCGCTGATCAGGCCGCTATGCCTGCCGCGGTCTCCGCAGCTGCGCGCCTTTACCTTTGAGAGGTACACCCCCATGCTCGCCGGGTGGGGTGACTTACACTTCCGTGAGTATTATTATCTTATCCCACAACATCACCACACATAGAATATCATATCAGTTTATCATCCTTCATCATCATCAGCCGAAACACGTCCACTGCTAGACAAAAGCCTCCCCCAAGGATTTCCACGCCGAGTAAGCTTACTCACCGACCGCCTCTTAACCTTGAGTCTACACTTATTGTTTGTATTGTAAATTATGATAAAGACAGGCTATTCATGCAATAAATGAGCTAGACAGTAAAGAGTGAGATGCACACATGGAAGATGCCACAGAAGGCGATCGGAGGCCTCGTTCTTTCCGCTTTAGTACGTTTGTAGGTGACTCAAGAATCAAAACTGCCAACACCACGCATACAACAGTGATTTCACTGAAATCTGTTCTATCGTTTATTTTTTAAATTTCACCTTGAACTTCACTAGCTTTAAAACATCAAATTCGATCATCCTTGCAGGCGGACCGCAGTCCCAACTGCTCCAGGTTGTACAATTGCCAGTTGTAAGCAACGCCGACTGCAAGCAGAGCTACATCAAGTATAAGTCGCAGGTGATCGACGAGCGCGTGCTGTGCGCCGGTTTCAAGAAAGGCGGCAAAGACGCTTGCCAGGGCGACAGTGGTGGCCCTCTCATGCAGCCCATCAGTCGGCCAGATGTAAGTACCTACTTTATTATGGCATCATCACTTTCACCGGAAGGAGCATGTACCATGTCTTGTGAAATGCGGAACCTTTGGAACCTACGGAAAAAAAGACTCATGAAACTGAACAACCTTCTTTATATAATTGTTTTGTTTTATCCTATTTGTATATAAGATACCTACTACATATATTTAGTTACTGTTTGTAAGCTTGCGTAGTTTTTTCTTTATTGTCTGTGTTTCGAATAAACATTTATTATATTATATTCTATTCTCCCTAAAAACGGAATAATAAGTTTTAATTTAATTGTCATGTTATTATTATTGTAAACAGTTGTTTTATTATGTTACGGGAATGATACAAACTAAGCTAAATTGAGCTTTTTTGGCAAATAAATCTTCTTTATCTTTATCTTTGTTTTCCAGCTTGCCCGAATCAACGGCATCGTAAGCTACTTCTACCAAATAGGCGTGGTCTCGTACGGCTACAAGTGCGCCGAGCCCAACTTTCCGGGTGTCTACACCCGTGTCACCTACTTCATACCGTGGCTGGAAGAGCAGTTGCTGACCAGGCGTTAGGTCATCGGAAAAATTTACATCGATAATGAGTGTCACTTCTGCAAATTGTTTGTCATCTACACCCGCGTTATAGGTAACGACAAACAACTGTGTGTATAATTATGGAGAAAATCCATAGTCTGGCTGGAAAAGTAGCTGTAATATACATAGGTGATAAATCAGCAAAATTGTCATCAACAATAATTGGTGTCACTTCTTCAAATAGTTCACCGTCTATACCCACGTCACCTTCTTGATACACTAACCCGAGGATTAGCTGTTTACTAGGCTCTATATCATCATCATCACAATAATCAGAATAGATGAATCGCAGTGAAGTTTGAAGACTCGGTTATACTCATGTTGTTTTTCACGAGGAAACTAGAAACTGTAAAGTATCAAATAATTTTAGAGCACGTTTAAAGGACATATTATTTATGTAACAGAAGGATTAAAATGCCAGCTGTCTGTGGTTGAATAATAGTATACTCTGAGAAATATTTTAGGCCTGTGTAGGCATATAATTCAGTTATGATATCTGTATGAAAGAAGTAGTTATTGAACAAAAGAAAAAATACAGTTTATTTAGTTTATTTATATTGATAAAAATAACTTATAAGGTTTTGTTTTCACACACTTTTACTGAGAATCCAATTATGTATGAAACCAAACACGTTTCGACAAAAAAAAGTAGGCCAATCATAAAAAAAAATTGAATTTTCAAATGCAAACTGTCTGATTTCCGCAAGTGAGATAGTCCACGGGTAATTTATATAAAACTCCAGAACTGCTGATAGTGCCAGGCAGTAGTGCCACAAGGAACAAAAAGCACCGAAATTATACTTAAATTTTATTTTAGTGATTGAGTACAATACAAACCTAACAAAAATTGTTTTAAAATATAAATGGAATATCAGTACTCTGTGAGTCTTCTATATAAAAATTCACAGGTTAGATTATAAGCAAAATGAAGTAAATCTCCTTATTATATACTAAACAACGTTCCCTAAAATATCCTAAGTCAATAGCCAAAAACATATTTTACACCTCTGATACATTTAAAGGAAGAGTGTCAACTTTTTTGCGAATTTATAGATATCTTAGAGAAAGTTGTTTGATATGATGGAAACATAGAATAGGTCAACGGAACCTACACCTTTTTGAAATCCTATATATCATTATTATTATAAAACTTTTTAATTATATTACGTAGATCATTAGTAACTTCTATGACAATTAGTTATAAGTAGCTGCATAATTAAGATTGTGTATTATTATTATAATTAAGATTAAATCACAGTTAATTATTTAAATCAGATGTCACAAATATTATATACTACTTTTTTTATATAAATACAACGTTTTTTGTCTAATTTTGTTTATTACTTGCCTTAATCGAATAACACTAGTAGCTATCTCACTAATAACAAATGTATGTATAGGTATTTGTTTGTTCCGCTTTCACGTCAAACTGCTGAACGAATTTTGATAAAATTTGGTAGATAGCTAGATCAAGCATTGGATAACATATCACCCGTGGCCGTGGTCACGTATAGAGCGTTTTTTAGGGTTCCGTAGCGGAACCCTTATGGATTCGTCATGTCTGTCTGTCTGTCCGTCCGTATGTCACAGCCACTTTTTTCCGAAACTATAAGAACTATACTGTTGAAACTTGGTAAGTAGATGTATTCTGTGAACCGCATTAAGATTTTCACACAAAAATATTAAAAAAAAAACAAACTGGGGGTTCCCCATACTTAGTACTGAAACTCAAAATTTCTTTTTTCATCAAACCTATACGTGGATTACTATCTATGGATAGGTCTTCAAAAATGATATTGAGGTTTCTAATATCATTTTTTTTAAACCGAATAGTTTGCGCGAGAGACACTTCCAAAGTGGTAAAATGTTTTTTAGAAGTTACAGGGGGGGGGGCCTGTAACTTCTAAAATAAGAGAATGATAAAACTAGAAAAAATATATGATGTACATTACCATGCAAACTTCCACCGAAAATTTGTTTGAACGAGATCTAGTAAGTATTTTTTTTTAATACGTCATAAATCGTAAACCGCAAATTACCTTTCATTCAATCAACTCAAATATAAAAAATATAGAGTTCAAGACATGTGTGATTATGAATTTATACGGAACCCTCGGTGCGCGAGTCCGACTCGCACTTGGCCTGTTTTTTTATCTACGGACGTGTGCAAAGCTACCTTTCGTCTAGTCTATCTAGTAGTCGGATTATTTACGTTTCCTCACAATATTTTTTCTCACCATTAAAGCGATCGATATGTAAAAAATGTATGAAAGTTTTTAAATAAAACTTAGTTGTACATTGGCCGGCTTGTGAACCCGGACCATTTTAGGAGGGTCGAATCACTATGCCGTGGAACTACTGTGGTCACTCGCTATGCCATCAGCTGACACTATTTTTAATAAACTCTTTTTGATCTATATTTCCGCAACACTTTATTTCATGTATAGTCCCTCTAGTTAGCTACGTTGGACCGCGAATGATTGGTATAAAGATAATATCATTACAGCAGCGAACTACTCAGCGTTCCGCTATCTTAATCAGAACGTAATCTATAAAAAATATAATAATATGTATGATTTTGATATACCTGTTCGTTCGATTGCACTATCTTGACCGATTTATAATAATAAAGGTTCGCTGCGCTCTATTTTTTTAACATGTCTTCTGTCAATTATTATGTGAATATATTAGAATAGAATAAAGTGGCGTCTTCGATATGTTGCATTAAGCAAATCCGTGAAAATAGTTAAATAGAACAGTTATTACAATTTTGCATTACAGTAGCCACAACTGGCAACACAGGTAAGTTAATATTTTTTTATGTATTTTAATCAACTATCTAATATGTATTCATTATGGGATTTGGATATTTTAAGAAATGGATGTTATGGGCACAAACGATTCATTTATGTATTATAATTAATATGTTGTCTTAGTTCCTCACAATTAAGTCCCGGACCTTTTTTAATGATTCAATATTCAATAACAAACTACTCTGCGAATTTCTCACCAACATTTGTGAAACAAATTATAAACAAACGATTATGGTCCTAAATTGGAATCTCTTCGGACGATATGAGCTGTTAATTAACAACTATCTTTGGATATAGAAATAAACACATCACCAATTAAAACCCCTCGAAAAGAAAATTAGCAAATGCATGACGCAAGCATGACGGAATTAAACAGCTTCTGAAGAGTGAAGTACCGGTTATCCACCTTTCAGAAGCTCAGCCGTAATTCCATCATCACCCGGTGCCTTGTTGTTTTTAAACTGTACGAGAGCCATCCCAATCTCGCACAGGCTGACAGCCTACAGCCAGCTACAGCCGACAGTCCTAGCAGCCATGAAAGCGTTAATCATAAATCTAATCAAGCCATCGAGTCAGGCAGACATTTATGTTTATTTTTTATCATATGCTAAAAACGAAATACTGAGCTATGATGTCATAATTAGTCTTGGTTATAGTTAGTCTTTTCCAAAGTCAGAAGGCTAAGTCAATCAATTTTGTTTTTTTTAACGAATTCGAACAACGAAGACAACAATTCGAAATTAATTGTAGAAGCATCTGAAACTAATCAAAATTGCGAATGAATACCTACATAATTATTGTAGTAGCAAAAAAATATTCACTACGAAGCTTTTCCTTCCTCCTGAAAAGTTACCATTTCCGCATATACGACGTTTTCACTCTCAGGCGAGGTTACAGTGTTCAAAATTAATAGTGATGCAGTTCACTAACTTTTAGACTGCGCTGTTAACGTAGTATGAGAAGATGTGGCGCCTCCTTCGGAAGTACGTACTGACCTTGGGCAGGTTCGACATGACCTGCCAGGGGGCGCTGCTGATCCTGGTGATGCTTCAGACCAACGCCTACCTACTGCTGAGGAGGGAGGCTGGCACCGGGTTCATACCTGCTCTGCTTGAGGGTAAGATCTTACCCAAGATGATAGACATCCACTGTGCATCCACTTACCAAGATTTCTAGCTATATTTATGTATGTACTGTGAAGAAAATAGTATCTAAGCAAGTTGTTATCGCTTAACACTCCTAAATTGGTATTATAATAGTCAAATGTAAAATATGTCTTTGATATATCGCAGCGATATTATCACTACAATACATGTACATAGGTACCTATATTGTTTATAATAACCTGATATGTCGTTGATGAGTGATTTTTTGCTGACATTATCCGTAGACCTCACAAAGCTTTATTACCCAACCTAATTACAGCTCAATAAGCTTCATATTTCCCCACTTAGCTTACCCTTTTGACTTTGCATACTTCGTTTCTTTCCAGACTGGGTGTACGTAGCTGTGGGGGCGGTGGTGCTCTGCGGTAGCACGGCCGTTGGTTGGTGGGGGCGGGCGCGGCGGCAGTACACTCTCGCCGTGTGGCTAGTGCTGACGGCTGGCTGTGGCCTGCTTGTGCTGGCCTTCCCACCCTCAGACCCGGGCCAGGTGTTGGTGGGTAAGTTTACTGGTTAAGTCAGTCAGAAACGAGCACTCCTCTGCGGTCCAACATAAAACCTAACTCCGTGAAAAACTTGAATCGGTGACCATGATTTGGCAAGATTCGTTGAGATTACCACTGGTACTCAATCAACTTCTTGTATTGTCAAGTAATTCAGCTGTGAGAAGTGTAGCTGCTTATCAAAGTTAGCCGGAGATTTTGTTTGTCGCTGCTGATTGCTGTTGCGGCTCTATGTTTTTCTGAGTCCGTACTTAGACGTTACGTTCTGTTTCCTGTTTAACGAAGTTTCTGAACAAAAAGCCACTTAAAAAAATTTAACTCGTGATTCTCATGTTTGATTCACGGAACCCCTAAATTAATAAGATAGCCTTAAGAGATCTTCATTGTTCTTACTCCAGAGCTCTGCGGAGGCGACGTAGCTCCGCTAACGGCGGACGTGCGTCGAAACTGGTCCACGCCCCGGGTGTGGGCGCTCATCCTCACGGTGGTGCTGAGCTCGCTCGCCATGGTCGCTATCTGGACCCACGGGCTCACGTACCTGGACGACCATGAGCCCCACAATGGTCCATATTTCTATGGTGCGTGACCAAAACATTTAGCATCTCTCACAACATTCCAACAGGCTAAAAGATTGCATAGTACCCATTTCACTTTTTAAACTCTGTGAGTTTACTTGGTAGCAACCCATATCAAAACTCTTCTTTTTTTCTAGTTATTATACTCGGTTCCCAGGAATCCTGATTTCCATCCGGCTGTCGCTGGGGCTGAGCTCCCCCAACTGGCTGCGGCCTAGCTCCGTGCGTGATGACTGGTGGGTCGCACAGCTAACCTTCTCTCTGCTGACGCTGTGGTTCGCCGTCGCCTTCTCACTCTTCCCGACCAAAATGCCCAATTATAAAGAAGTTGAGGTCACTGACGACAGGAGTAAGTATCTTGGACTGGTAGATGAACCTATGGCCCGTATGACGCTCTTTCTCTCTCTGCTGAAGATTTTGTTTCGTTGTCTTTTATGTATTCGTATGTTGTCGTATTCTGTTACAGTAGTCGTGTGTTCTTCGTTTATCTGATCCAGCGATGTAGACCTCTACAACTCTGGATCATACCTATACACATATCTATGTGGCATCGGCTTTGTTAACAACCCATGTCGTCCCTACTACAGGGGCATGGTTCTCTTTCCATACATCGGGAAAGTTAGGCCATCTTCCACACACATGGATCAAGTCCGGATTGTTGGAAGTTGTGGGGCTGGTAGTCAACCAGCCAGCCCCAGTGTCAAAAATTTTCAAGCCGTCTATTAGGCCTCCGACATCTAGTGACAGCAGCTAGCACCAACGGCTTAAAATGTCTTGCAAAACACGAAAACGGTCGACATAAATATCACTAACAGTCAAACCCATCCAGGTTACAACCGTGTCTGTAGTCAGTTAAACTGCGTGGTCGACGCGACCACACAAGCCGCATTGAGTCACGACCGCTTTATTGTCAATCTAAAGATACTGGCACCGGAATTTAGGATTCCTCATAATTATACTGGAAGATATACAGGATGTAACAGAAGTGTGTGATAATACTTCAAGGTTGGCTTTTACCCATCAAACTGAACAACTTTTGTTCTACAACTTTGTTGAAATCGCAAAATTTTTTTTGGACTTTTCATACAAATCGATCAGCTGGCGAACCAAGTTTTTATGAAATGCCCCAAAAAAATTTTTGCGATTTCAACAAAGTTGTAGAACAAAAGTTGTTCAGTTTGATGGGTAAAAAACCTTGAAGTATTGTCACACACTTCTGTTACACTCTGTATATTGTATGTACATTGTATAAGTGAATTATTACACAACTGTTACAGGATTCATCCCGTCACTGAAACGTGTGCTCTCAAACAAAGTAGTGATGCTTCAAACGATAGGTCTGGCCTTCCTGAGCGCCGCAGTTTTCGAGTTCGTTAAGTACGACGGCTACTTTGTCCAGGTAATTTTTAAGATTACAATAAAGAGGTACAAAGCTCTTATAGAAACCCATGTAAGAATTTACATTGATCAATCTTAAAACTTTGTTCTTGTTTATCAAGAAGAAAAGCTTATAAAGGGCACATAATTTTAAACCCTGCTGTAAACCAGTAAATTACTGAACAAAAGAAGACTAAAGACTCCTAAAAGCAACTAAAAAAGCAAATCCATAATTCTTTCACAAAGAAAATCTTATTTTCTGATTGATGAACTGTCGAGGCATGGTCAATTTTATTTTGTGTTTACATTTTCCAGGCTCGTTTCCAAGTTGAAGCAGTGAGGCAGGACCCCCAGACGTCTAGAGCTGTGAGCGAAATTTTCCGCTCCATGGTTGTTATTTTCTTTATCATGGTGAGTCCTGCTTCCCTTGCGGTGTTTATTTTTTATTTTTTTTTATAGCAGAGGTGGCAAACGAGCAGACGGATCACCTGATGGTAAGCGATTACCGCCGCCCATAGACACCCGCAACACCAGAGGGGTCACAAGTGCGTTGCCGGTCTTTATACAACCTTACCTTCAACACTCAGGAGACAGTTGCACCAAATGTCTAGCGCAGTTTTCGTAACCCTGACCTTGTTTGCTCCAGATCTTCCGAGTACGGTTCTCTGTGCGCCGCGATGACGGTGTTAAGGCTAACACCGCCGCGAGGGTTGGCGGCATAGTGGCCATGTTTGTCGCCATTTGCTTCGCTGTACTGGCCGCTCTGCCGTGCAGCGGCGAGCCGGTTGCGGGGCTTGAGAACGGAACTTACGAGCAGCCACTCTGCAGCCAGCAGTGCGAGTAAGAAACTCTCCTGCCAACCTTCGAGATATAATTTGATTCCCAGCCACTTCACCTAGCGGAGATACCTGCCCTTTCTCCGTTACCTCCAAGGCTTTTGATCTTGTGGGCCATAAAATTCTTTTGAAAAAATGCGAATACTATGGTATTAGGGGAAAGGCATCAGAATGGCTATTAAGCTACCTAAGCAATCGTAGTCAATGTGTGGAAACAACTAAATTAAATATAATGAGCTTATTCTGTATAGATCCAAATTTCAGCGCTGTACACGGGGAGTCCCCTAAGGAAGTGTCATGGGGTCCCTGCTCTTCTTGTTTTATACAATAAATTATATTCCTGAGGTAACAAAACATCAAATGGTTATGTTTGCAAATGACTTATCGATAGTAATACCAGACAGCGACAAAACTATAACACATGAAAAGTCAATCAACCTATATGTTACACGTCACCTCGCTACATGACAATAACTGTTACATGATGTCAATAAAGTATATAATAAAATTCCAGTATATAATACACAAAGCTACGACGTTGGTTAAAAGAGAAATGTGTTTTTTAATAAAATTAAAGATTTTTTTGACAACTAAGTTATTTTTACGTTATGAGAAGTTTTAAAAATTTAATGAACCTTGTAATTTTAATTATTTTTATATTGTTAACATTTTTAATTTTCTTACATTGTGGCATTATTTTAATTTTTAATTTAATTTAAGATGCATTTTAAATAACATTTTAATTTCATATTTTCAATGTTGCATGCCATTTCTGTGGTAAATCATGTATTGTACTATTTAATAATTTAATATCCTCTGTCACCATGATTTCGGCAATAAATTATCATTTATCGTTTACCTATGAGCAGGTAGTTTCTATACATATCCTTCATTCAGTATGTGACCGATGATGTCAAGGGCTTACCAATTGAGGGTAAAAAAAAAGTATCTAGCTAAAGGTTACGTTGCCTTATCATTCATCTTCTGGGTTCCAGATGCAACGCAGATAGATACGGCTTCAGTCCAGTGTGCGCGCTGGACACGTCTGTCACCTACCTGTCTCCGTGCAACGCAGGCTGCAGCGATTACGAGAGCCTCAACGGATTCCTGTATGTTGTTATCAGTTATCGGGCGTCTCTCCCCAGAATACAGCATACCTTTTGTCTTGCCCGGCGTTTGCTAACAACTGTACGCGCGAGGATCTTTACCTACAATGCAAAGGGCAATGCTGTCCGTGTGGCTATGTACTGGATCTCGAAAATTATATAAGCCAGGACGATTCGCTAAGAATAAGATCATTTGTTATTTCACCACAATGACAACGGACCCGTAGCAGCTATTACATTTTTTTTCGGATACAAATACATCATACATACCTACCTACAAAATCTACCTAACCATTAACAGTCACACTACAGTCGGCCCCGAGGCATCATTATCCATCATGTAAATAGCTGCCTTTTCTGCGGGCAGTACGAACACAGTAGTCCATCAATGTCGTCCATGCTGTATCTGCAAAGACAACTGCTTCAGTTTCAGTTCGAATATCCTTATATCGCATTCTCAAGAACCAAAACCTCTATTCTTCCGCCTGTTCCGTTTGCAGGGTATACCACAACTGCACCTGCGGCAGCGCGCGCGCCGTCCGCGGCAGCTGCAGCCTCTCCCAATGCCGCGGCTCCTACAGCTTATATCTCGTCTTCTACACCTTGATGATAGCTACCAGTGGTAGGTGGAATGTGACGAAGGATTGATTGAATATGGAGGGACGAAATAAACGTGCTGCGCCAATTTATTCGTTTACTATGCAATGATTTAATTATTATCAATGTTAATAGCATTGATATGTTCGGACATGAAGGTAAGATAGCCAGTTCTCCATTGTATTGGGGAATCTTGATAAACCTAAGCCCGCTTCCATCTTCGGTATAATCATCACTTATCTACCACCAGGTGAGACATTGTCAAGGGTTTACAATAATAGATTTAAAAAGAAGAGAACTATCCTTATTAAAACCTGATAGACACTTTAAATTTTCACGGTAAAACTTATAATCTCCACCAATGGCTTTCTCACCTAGGAGCAGCGTACCTGATGCAAGGCTTGGTGATAATGCGAGCGGTGAGCCGACACGACAAGCCACTTGCGCTCGGCGTGTCCCTCGCTGTGGTGACCCTTTTATCGCAAGCGCCTGCCCACCTGGTCTACATGCTGATCAGCTGTGAGTTCTGAGTTATTGGGTGTCATTTCGTCAGCATCCTAATGGACGGCCATGGTGATATAGCACGGTGAGACGACAGCAGAAGTGTCAGTTCGTCAGCATCCTATTGAGCAGCCAGGGTGATATAGCGCGGTGAGATGACGACAGAAGCGGTCGTGGCTCAGTGCAGCTTGCGTGATCGCCGATCACGAAAGCCGCAGATGGGTTTGACGGTCAGTGGCATTTAACTCGACCGTTTCTGTGCTTCCCATCGGTGCCGGTTGCTATCAAGCAACCGACGGGAAGCACTAGAATGACAACCTTTTAGGCGGCATGAAAACTTCTAACACTGGGGTAGACCACTAGCCCCACAACCACCATCAATCCGTACTTGGCCCTCGTGTGTTCAGTAAGGCCTGACTTTTAATGGAGTGTCGTAATTGTTATTACTAAGTACCTGGTTTTGATTCTTTATGGTTGCTAAGGTTGCTGATGTATCGTCCGTAAATAAACTGATCAGTTGCAAGCAACCTGTTAACAATTCCCCACTTCTGGTCCACGGATATTTTCTAGAGATTATGCCATACTCCACTCACTTCATGGGGGTTAAGAAGGAATGTGGGTATCGCATAATTAATGTTCACCACCGCATTCGACGTATCAATTTCACTTCAGTCTGCTGATAATTGACTGGTGACAAAACTTACATAAGATAGTGGTTCCAAAAGACTTTAGAAAATGTTCTATACCAAATCAAATGGGCCCTAAAAAGGCCCTAAACCAGATATCGAACCCACGACCTCCTAATTAGAAACGAACTGAATCCCAAACTATACGTCACGGGGGTGGTTACAGTGTCAACTTCCGGTAGTTCAGTCATTATCCTGAACCCTACCTTCGATTTTCCATACCTACTAAGTCCCTTTATAGAATGCTAGCTTTTCGAATTGTCATTTACTGGTATAAAAAGTATCCTATGTTTTGTTTAATTCACGTTATAAACTATATTCTGTGTGCCAAGTTTCATACAAATCCGTTTAGCCGTCTTTGCGTGATTGAGAAAAAACATCCAAACATACAAACTTTGAAAAGTTAAGTATTATTTATTATTTGATTCTATTTTAGACAAGAACTTACTTCCTTTCTCCTAATTTTGCTGTGCCCTAATCAGGGTCCAGCTGATACCTAGTCTTTTCTGTATAATTTGTAAACACATGGAATGCAATAAAAAATTTAACTGACAGTAGGAATTATTTTCAGACTCGACGTGCGCATATAACGGCGAGCTGTCTACTCCGTGCGTGCTGCACGCGTCAACCGCGTGGATGCTCGCGGTAGCCAGCATCGTCCTCTCGCTGTGCTCTGCGCTGACGAGCCTCCTCGCCAGCCGACTGGGTGGCAACGTAAACGCCGGCACCAAGGAGACTGAAGACAACTAACAATAAATACTCATTAGTTATTTCACGTTTGTTTTTTTTTTTCAACATTTCGTCCAAGTTATAGTTAGTGGTTGTGAAAATTTAAAAGTTTTCGTTTATCCCGCAATGAGAAGATTAAGTCCTACGTTTATTTTGTTAGGTCAAATTGTAATTTGTTTAAGTTTTTATCTAATAAAATGATCTTTAGAAAATCTTTCTCATTTTAGGATGAAAATCCGCACCGTAAACGCTGGCACCAAGGAGACTGAAGGCAGCTAACAATAAATACTCATTAGTTCACGTTTGTTTTTTTTTTCAACTTTTTCGTCTAAGTTATAGTTAGTGACTGTGAAAATTTTAAAGTTTTCGTTTATCCCGCAATGAGAATATTAGTCCTACGTTCATTTTGTTAGGCCGACCGACGGACGGCTACAAAATTTTAATTTGTTTAAGTTATCTTTAGAAAATAAGATCAATAAAATTATCTTTAGAAAATATTTCTCTTTTTAGGAAGAAAATCTGCATATTCTGGTGTCGTTTTTGGTCTTTGGGCAAAAAACTGTATATAAAATATGTCTTCTTTTAAAAATATGTTTGGGATTCTTTTTTCCATATAAATAAATGAACCAACTTTGGATGATGGGTAGTTTACACGTATTAAGTAGCGAAGTAATTCAGTTAATTTTAACTAAATTTTAAGTAAATTTCTGTGTGTGATGTGTGAACAGTCACTTATCAGCTAATAAGTCATAAGTAGTGAGTTAACGATTTAGTAGACAAGTGCACAAGTAGAATAGAATCAAATCTAATTTTCGAATAAGTTGCGCTTCCCTTGCACCGCGCGCTCTCCCCGGTGGGCGTGGCCTGTTAACGTGAAAACGCTACACACAAGTTAAAATTTAGTTACTACTTATCTATTTACTACTTATTACGTGTAAACGCTTGACCACTTAAAATTAACTTACTTTTAAGTTAAAATTAACTTAATTACTTCGCTACTTAATACGTGTAAATAAACTACCCATGAAAAGTTTTCAATATTTTTCATGTCGATATGTCGATTGTCGATCTCTCTCTCTATCTAGGTATGTCGTTTCATTTGATTTAGGCAGGGCTTCCCAAACTACATTATGATGGACGGGACCAATTTTTTATTTTATTTCAAACATCGTTTGTAGCCAGACTATACGCAGAAGAAAACAGAAAATATCGCAGAATAGGGAAATACCCAGTCATAGACAACGAATGGGTTTAAAAACAAAATGACTTTTTATTTATTTTCAGTAAAAACTTTATCAAAACAAATAAAAATAACTTGTTCTTGAATTACTTGTTCAATGTAATAATATTTAATAAAAATAAAAGTCTAAGATTATGTAGATATAATACAAAACCTTACCAAAGAGTCATCAAATATCAACTCTTGCACCCAAAGCCATAAAAAGTAATTTAAAACAAAATGTGACGTTTTCAGATGGTTTTCAGCTATCATTCGTTCATTTTCATTCACTCATTTCGTCGCGAAGTTTTGATTTCGGTGAAGATATCCGATAATTTTGCGTAAATATTACGAAATAGTGAATTAAAATTACATCAAAAAGTGCCGAAAGTGATATCAATTTATAGTACAAGAAAATTTTTTGTATAAACAGTTATTTTCGTACGCATAACATTGAAGTTGGCTAGGTTACGCCGTAGTTTTGGTAACGGAATAACAAGTCATGTTAGAGAGGCTTATAAAAGCGGAAGCAGACCGCGGCGGCGGGACTCCGGGCCGGCCTACCATGTCGCAGGTTGCCAACGGCGCGCCGCACGACGAATCCAGCTTGTTCGACATGGACGCCTGTTATGAAGCTTTTGACAAAGATGGGTAAGAAAAGTTAACTTCGCTAAAGTTTTGGACGTTATTATGTACCAAATTTTGTACAATATTACTCTACTCATGGTATTTTACATGCAATAGTCTTTAGCAAAACCAAACCTAGTAAAAAGAACAGATAATTTCTGAACTCAAATGTTCAGCTGTTCACCATTAAGCTACCATATGTATGTAACTACCTACTGTAGCAGGGAAACCCCAGTTTTGATAACGAAACTAATTAAGTTAATGTAATTATAACACAAACCAGTGAACAGATAAAATTACATAAACATTTGAGTAGGCGAAACCTTCAAAGTTTTACTATGTAAATTTTGGTCTGTTTTAAATGCAGTTTTGTTATAAATATGGTGGTTATTACAAACTATTTAGTACACCACAAAGATCCCATCCAATTTAAAATTTTTGAGGGTTTGCTGTTTGAGAGATCACCATAATTATTTCAGTTTTTTTTTTTACCCTCAATTGGTAAGCCCTTGGCATCATCTCACCTGATGGTAAGTGATGATGATGCCGAAGATGGAAGCGGGCTTACCAAGATTCCCAAACACAATGGGGAACTGGCTATCTTATCTTCATGCCGGAACACTTCAATGCTGTTAACATTGATATTTGGCAGCAAGACTTAGATAAGATGGTGGTAGCTAGCCAGGCGGGCTCAGAAAATGCCCTACCACCAACCAAACCCGAGTCCACAAATTGGACCCCGCCGGGAATCGAACCCGCGACCTCCTGATGTGAAGCGAGCGGCATGCCACTACGCTACGGAGGCGGTTAAGTTCAGTTGAAGGTTCTTTACCTTAAATTCAATGTCCTTGGATATTCTTTTCAACTTCAATTGTTTATTGATAGGGGGTTTCCCTTGTCACTAAAGTTTTTTGTTCTCCTGTACCTACTCAAATACCTAATCAATAACATCTACATATTTATAAAGTTAAACATGTTGGTGACAACACTGTCAATCTCATGTGATCAGCTCATGCTCATGTTTTTATAAATTCCATTTCCAATACTGAATAAGCGGAAATTGTTTTAAATACTTCTTTTACTTTTTATTAATTGGTGTTTATTTATAATATCATATAATTACTTATAAAGTATTTAAAATTGATCTGGCGAATTTTTATGATATATACTGTAATTACATCTATTATTAACATTTTTAGCTACTTAGTTGGGTTAGCTCTTCATTTACAGTTAAATACAGTGACTCCATAATACCTACCTATGACTCTTCCTCCCTCTCTTATCATGCTCGCCCAAGAGAGAGACACTGCTTGCCTGGTGTTGCACATAGCATCTCTTTATTTTCATATAAGATAAATATGAATTGAATTTACCAAATCAAAATATGGTTATTCAAATTCGATAGCATTGTGCACTTTTTGAAGGTCATTTTTTAATCTACCTAATTACAAAGTTTTTACTACTTGAAACGCATACACATTTCAGGAAGTGTATGCGGAGGGAGAAGAAATGTTAGGTCCAAAAGAACCTCAATGTCTAATACATTTTTTCAAATAAAAATACAATGACTGCTTTTGCCTGCATATACAACAACTACCAAAGTTTTAACCTTCTTTTAAAATGGGGTCTTATCTGCACCTGCTTGCGTCAACCAATGCGCTGTAGAATTTCCCTAGTAGTCGCACTCAAGGGATGAGTATTGTCTTTAACGCAGGGACGGCAAACTAAGCTATGAGGAATTCCGGCTGATCTGCAAAGCGCTATTCCGCAACGACAAAGGACACATCTACGCACTGCCCGAGGATCGCGCGCGCAGCATCTTCCAGGTCTTCGACAAGAACGGCGACGGGTTCGTCGATAAGGACGAATTTGCCTTCTGCTGGAACCATTGGATCAAAGTCGTGAGTCTATTTTAACTTTTTTTAAACAGATGTGACTTGCTTTCCTTCCCTAGTTATTAACATGGCGATGCGAATTATAGATCGTTAATTTTTTTCTATCGAACATAATTTATAAGTGGTAACTAAACGGTTTTGTCTTGGACTAAAATAGTCTTTATACGTCATGGTCAAGCGACAACAGCTTATTCTGCATCTTATGATGTCCATTAAGCTATTCATTCTTGCTCCATCCGGATTGTCATATTGCCTTAACTTGTAACTATTGAGAGTTTTTATGGCAGTCAACTGTCGTCATAATTATTGTGGCTAAAATTACTTCCACAAAGATTTGTTTTACACCACTTATATTGAAAAATTTAGAGTTAATATTTTAAATGCTAAATAATAAAGTGCAGGGGTTCCTTATCCGGGCCTTTGATTTTGTCCCGAATTTTAGTGTCGATTCGGTTTTCACGATTTAACTTATTTGACAGAACTAACTTAAGTGTTTTGCCTTTTTCTCTCTGTATCGAAACGACAAGGATAGGATGCCTATATTAAGTTTCTGTCAAATAAGTTTAATCCAAAAAACCGAATCGACACCATATAATGTACACTCGTAAGTTCACTGGAGACATGAGCAATCCATCTATCAACATGTTGAATAAAGCGCTACGTATACAATATATACCTATATATTTATAGTCTATTTTCATGTCAATGTTAACTAGTTTAGTTCCGAGTACCTATACGATTCGCTACAGTAATGAAATGAGTAGGAGAATAAAAACACAATGGTCGTCCCAAGGTCGTGCAGAAATGTTTATTTTGATGTCAAATTCAATCTAGACATGTTTATCTGTAAACCAGTCACTACTACTTGAACGTACATACAATGAACCACTGATGCAGTTTCGTCAATAATAAGATACAACAAGACCTGCCTGTGGTTTTGAATATTTTCCTTCAAAATGTTCGGAGGGTCATAGGCCATGGCTGTTTTTATTGACGTTTTAATGCTAACTGACAACTCTTGACATGCCTGGTTTCAAGGCGAACCCATTTTTCCGAAATACGTCTTTTGCTAGAAGACAACCACTGTTCAACATAGGCTTCCTACAAATACTTATTATTAAAAAAATGCGTTTGGTAGACCTTTACCACAGTATATAGAGATAAATAGTACTTATTACATACATTATGGACACTCCCTGTCGCTGTAAACGCGACCTCCCCCCTCTACCCTCTTTGGGTTACGATGCTGACGGTCCACAGAGTCGTCACGGTCCACACACCCGCTCCTACGTATCAGAAAAACAGGTTGTAATATGAAAATAACTTGAACTATTTCTGTTCGGAGTGTTCGGAGGGTAACTTAACTATGCTTGATCCGGCAAGTTTAATAAATGTTTATACATATTTATCGACGGGGAAGTGCTAACAACTCTTAACTTACAAAGTTTAAAAAACTTAGTTAGAATATATTTCCAGCCAAAATTAATCAGGTTGTGATGCACCTTAATATAGGAGATATTTCCTCGGTGCCTAGCTACATCAATTTTGCGAATTTCAACTTAATTCATATACCAGTAGACGCGAAAATTAATTCTCTATCACACTGCATTCATAATTCGTTTTCGTAAAAAATGTAATTTAGGAGTTGTTAGCACTTCCCCGTCGTTACATTTTTTGCTTAGCACGGTTCTGAGCCACACACAGCAGCCTCCTGCAACCCTGACTAGATCAAGAGTATTACATCTGATGGAGGCTAGTCATATATTATCTCTCTCGCAACTGCTATATACTCGAGATACTAACTTCCCCATCAGTTGTGCATTCAGCTTAACATGTATTGAAGGTGGTAAACCTTGATCGGTATCTTTACTGCACCCAGCTATTAAGTAAGATGATAAAAATGCTCTTGTTCCTATAAATTAATGTTTTTGTTTCCAATTTTAAGGCCATGACTCTTGAGATAACTTTCCGTATCTTACGAAAATGTCAATGTTGTGTTGTGTTTAAATACACATTCAACCAGATGTAGGAAGGGGCCACAACGCTGCGTTGCGACATCGCGTCTCAAAAAATCTGCGACGCATACCGAAGTAGGACACGTGTAGTGCGATCCAACCGTCTTGTCGTACGAACAAGACGTTAAGCATCAGTTCAGTTTCTAGTGAGACATAGACCGCTTTTCCACGATGCGTTGTTGTGCGGTATCGCAGATTTTTACGACGCGATGTCGCAACGTAGTGTTGTGGCCTCGCCCTTACGTGTGCGTGTTGCCGGCAGATCGTGCGTCCGGTGAGCGCGTTCCTGATCGTGGACGTGCAGAACGACTTCATTTCGGGCACCCTCAACATCAGCAAGTGCAATGCGCAGCAGGATGGCAGCGAGGTCAGTACTGCAGTTTTACTTGCACCTTTGATGGATACGTCTATACTTCATTCCAATCAAAAAAAAGCAAAACGTAAACAAACTTACTATGGAACTGACACATGTCAATGTCATCTGCATACTATGTTTGTTTACCTTTTGCTTTTTTTTTATTGGAATGAATCATACGTAATAGTAGAGCGGCGGTGTCTACTGAATTGAGAATTGATAATGCTCCCGATGGTCTGTCTGTTGGTCAAACAACGATAGCAGTTGAAGACAGATTTTGGTGAGCCTTGTGTTTTTTAAAGTCGTCGCCGATCAGTAGATATTTTGGAAAAATCACACACGGGTTATCTGGCTCAAAAGTAGGATTCCCTATGGTTTGCCTGTATTAAATGAACCGGTCTGATGTATGTATAAACACACTTATAAACTGTTATAATACCCAGACACAGAGCAAACAAATTAGATCATATGGGTGAGAATCGAGCCCACCACGGTCCTCTTTCAGTAGTCAGGAGGGCTAACAACTGAGCCACCGAGCCATTGAGTCAATTGATGGTTGATTGCTATTCTGTCGATGGTTTAACACTGGGGTTGGCCAGTAACCCCCACAGCCTCCCGCCAATCCGAACTTGGCCCCCGTGTGTAGATTAAGTATAACCTTCGCCCTATGTGCCCCATCAGTAGAAACTATATAGATTATTAACGAAAGCTAAAGTTAGCCGCTCAAAAACGTACAACTTTATGTAGTTTCCTGAAGATATATATATAGATACTTTACTTACACAAGTCTAGTTAAGTTCTAGCAAATGAAGACAGCTAGTAACCTAAAATAAAGCCTATCTTCGTGATCGGCTGCAATTCAGGCCCACATTAGCATAAGCGACGCAGCAAGCAGCCTTGCCAAATGATGGAGCAGGCATTATCAAATCTCGCTATTATCGGCCTGTTTATCTTTCATTACGGCTTTATGCTCTGCTCAGATTCCAGAATTAACCTAGTAGGTAATAAAAAGCTTTACGTAGACGCAATAAGAGCGCTTTTACTGATAATCGATGAAAAGGAAGGTTCTTGAATGGTGACCGAGGTCGGGTCTCTAGTGTAGGCCCTGCCGTCGGCAGATGGACTAAGCTATTATAGATAAGGCTCGCAGGAACCTGAATGAAATTAGTACCCCCCATACAATATTATAATAATTGACCACGCTGAATACGTTAAAAACAACCGACTTCAATCGCAACAACTCCAATTGTGCTATGTTTTTGTTTGATTTTCTCAAAAACCGCTGAATCGATTTCGATAAAATTTATACGGGACCACCTGTGAAGTATACACTTTTAAACAAAAAAAGAATTTTCCAAATCGGTTCAGGCGTCTTCGAGTAATCAGTGAACATAGGTACATAAAAAAACCGACGAACATAGGTACATAATTTTGAAGTCGGTTAGAAAGATGTCAAAGAGCAGAATAGGTACTTTGTTCCAACATTGCAACCTAGATGGGAGCAGTGGCTGCGCTTTCCACGGCGACACGGATGACGCTGCGTCACAGTTTTATCTATATAACTCTATCGACCAAACGACGTCCCACGTTCGGCAACATGTGGATTGTGGGTTATGTGATAGAGGCACATGTTCTAGAGACGTAGCCACTACATGACATTGGCAGAACTCTTATAAGCCAACAAACTAAAAGAGAGAGAGAGTCATAGCCACTAGCTAGCTGTTTTTTACTACTGCCTATGCTGTCAAGGGCATCACGTTGTTAGTAAAAAGGTAGCCTCTGAATGGAATTGATACTCTGATATCTATGGCAGGCATAGTTTTAACCTTGAAATAACATTGAAGTTGCTTATTCGAGACTGAGTAGGGTATTAAGTCGTGCATGGGTTTCCATGAAGATTCTTAGCTATTATGAGGTCTGACAGAAAAAAACTATTGAAAGAGATTGACCGGTAACTTTGATTGCTCGGTAACTGCCAAACAAGCTTGCTTAAATCAATTCAATACATCCATCATATATTATATATAGGGCTTTTGTAAAATACCTGAAAAAAAATACAGTGGCTTCTAAAAATGTTGGAGTCCTCATACTAATTGATCGATGAAATGGCGATTTGTATGGGAAATAGACTTTTTTTTTGCGATTTGAGTATAGGCTCTTTGTGGAAAGTTGTTCAGTTTCATGAGTAGAAGCCGTGGTTAATTTTTTTTAAAGTATTCCCTAAGGACCCTATATTATGTTATATCAAGGTAAGTACGCAATTCGTAGGTTACAGACGTTACGCTTACGCTACCTACAGTTTCTTTCTAAGAATAAATCTTCCTTCAGCCAGACTGACAGATATTATTTGTAAGATGTTATTAATCATCATAAATAATCCCTGATAATGAAAACAAATGAAAAGGGGAAACGCTAGCTACAAGAGTGAAGAAAAATAGAGTGACGTGGAATAGACGGGGCAGGACACCATAGAGAGAAGATTGTTTTTTACCTTCTATAGGCGTTTAGTAATTACTTATCACCTGTCAAATTAAGGACGTATTCCATAAGAAGACGAATTTCAACGAAGCAAGAGCTCATTGCTAAAATTGGTTCAGTTATCGATCCCTATAGACTGCATGCCACCGTTTCTCTATTTAGGTTACACCAAATAACAGTACAGCGGGAACTATATCCACAAAACACATAGACACAGAAGGTCCGCTCAATGCGTTCACAAAAATCCTAAGCATATACATGCTTATAGACGTATACGGTCGTTGTAAGCAAGATCACGTACTGTGCGATCGTGACCTTGCCTCGAACGACCGTATATTTCTATAATCATGTATATGCTTACGATTTTAGTGGTTTTTATTGAGCGGACCTTCTGTGTCTATTTTGTGCTATATCAATCTTCAGTTGTTTTAGGTAGTGTGTTAAGCCGTGAACTGCCTAACCTATAATCGATTCATCCGTTCCACTTTTAAACGTGCCAATGGTACAGGCACCTCTATTTGCTCGATAAAGCCTATTGATAGCGGAGCTGGGTGCTTCCGAAACGCTTTCAGAGTAATACAGCTTTTGTCCGAGTTCCGAGGCGATGTTAAAGCAAACTTTGCGAACGGCTCACGAAAATCAAAACACTTGGCAATCTATCAGTGATTTGCATGTTTGTAAATGCGCTGAGCGATTTTCTACTTTAATTTTGTTTCGTGGCAAGTAAGTGGAAATTACAATGCGGTATTGCTTTATTATTGTTTTATTTGTAATGTGTCCTTCATCATTTATTATAGATTCGATAATTTGCATTGAAAATATATAAACGACTGCGAAAGTACATTACTTCAGTTATGTTACCTACCTCTGCCTAGTGCCTACAATTTGGAGTCATCTCAAACCCACATCTAGTCAATGATCATAGGCCTGTTAAAAGAAGTCCACTCGAGTGCTATACTTAATAAAAAAAAATACAGTTCGCATCGTTGAAGTCTTACGTATTGCTATTTTAGAATTGTCAAGTTAGCTTTTCTCTTTATGCCAAAAATCAAGATCGCTTCAACCCACTTTCCGAGCTGTTCTACGTCGTATTATATTTTTTACTGTGAGGTAGGTAACATACATCTCACATTTCTAAATTGACAACATAAGCAAGAAGAATAACAGCACTTAGTCACAAAACTTTTTACAACATTGAAAACTGCAATAAAACTGATAGGTAGGTAAAACATAAATCTGTGTTGCATGTTTAGTGAACTTTTAGTTTGTTTCGACGGGTCGGAGTTTTGTGTTCGTGTGCAGATTGGTAGGCGGGGGTGTTTGGGTCTGTAGCTCCGGATCTGGGTCATTCCTAGCCTGGCTTGTCCCACTGCCAGGTTAGGCAGCCTTTAGTGCTTGTCCCTGCTTTGTGCGGCACTTATCAGATCACTTACCTACAGATAAGACGGTGCCAATTGGGTATAAAACAAAGCTAATAATCAATTATTTATTTCGCATATTTTCTGTAACATACACAAAAAAATTGCTAAGTATATAAGACATAGTTAAGTACTTAGTTTTCTGTGCCGCTTAGGTGGGGTCGCGGTGGCATCGAAGCTGCCTTACTCCGCCTGGGGCTTGGGACCTGCCAATTCCTATTGATTCCTATTTAAAGGTTATCTGATCCGATCAGGCTTTACAGTGTCAAAAATTAGTATCTTGATTGTCATGACTAAATTCCAGGTGAAAGACGTCCTAGACTAAATTCCAGGTGAAAGACGTCCTATAGCTAAGATGGATTGATCAAATATAAGTTGTGTCTGGTAGGTGGATTGATCAGATTTAAATTGTGTCTGGTAAACATAAGACCAGAAGAAACTAGCGTGTTTATATCCTTTTCTTTGTTGTTTCGTGTGCTTTGGTGTTTATAGTCAACGCACTTGTGACTCCTCTGGTGTTGCGGGTGTCTATAGGCGGCGGTAATCGCTTACCATCAGGTGATCCGTCTGCTCGTTTGCCACCTCTGCCATAAAAAAAAAAAAAAAAGTATGTTGCTGTTTGTAATGCGAAACACAAAGAAGAAGCCAGTTTTCCCTTTATCTTCTCGTTACTAACTTTAGCTTACCCCTTTTTTCTCTGTTTAATCTAAAATTTTACTTAATTATCCCCTATGGTAATATTATCACAATTTTCTGTCACTTCCAATTAACCATTCCATTACTTCAAAACTTCCCATCGGTATAAAATACAACAACCATAATATTGCATAATTTAGTGCACCGCGATCGGAAACTTTATCGACCTTCAGGAAACGCCGCAATCCGATCCATATTTCCGCAATCAGATCGCGTCAAAACCATCGCGATATAAATAGCGTGGCTCTGTGGAAAGTTTGCGGGTTAATTCGCAAAGGCTCGAAGCCGACACCTATGCCCTATGGGCAATTAGAAGTGGCGGCAGTGCCTGGCACCGCCCACGGACGAGGGGGCTCGCAGTCTTCAGAAGTTGGCGCTTTTTTTCCAATTTTTCGAAATTAACCCCTTCTTTGATAAGTTTATTTCGATCGTTTTTCATTGACAACTGGGGCGATACTTGCAAAGTGATCTTCTACAGCGGTTGGTCAGGTTTTAACCTGGTTCTTAATTTTATTAGGTATCGACATTGTAGCATGAATAAAGACTGCTTTAGTGAATTAGGCTTGGATGTAACTCTGAATAGTCTCTTTTAAACTACTAAAAGGAAGGCATAATAAACTATTTCGTATATTTTAAAGAAAAATATACGAAACGCGCAAAGGGACTCAATCGCAAAATGATGAAATAACAATAAGGGGTATTTTGTTACTGAAAGAAACTTAAAAAATATCCCGTCATCGTATAATACCATTGTCACAGAAAGTAATCAAATTAAAAGCGGCCCCACAAAGGGAATGTTTAACAAAACAATGATAGCTGTCACCGATAATTTATCAAATTCAATTCACATACACGTAGAAAGTTAAAAGTTCACCTTTGGTTCGAACTCGGGCTCGGCCTTGCCGAAACGAAATGCTAAATATGTATCTACAATCAATCGGTTGGGTTATCACCTTCCAATCAATATGCTTGTCTTTTGTTTTTCGTACAAAATTTATTCTTAGCTTAGGGAAGTTTAGGGATCCTGAATTTCTTTAAAACCTAGTATTTGAAAAGTTAAGAAATTAACCGGCTTACTTCCTGTATGTATTATACGGATGAAGTACGTATTGTATATCCGTGCCGTGTTTCTTGAGAAAGCTCAAATGAAATCGATTAAAATAGCCTGTTAAAATATTTAAGATCCGTTTCCCAAATTATCCAGTATGTTCAAAAGTTCCGTTTCCCGAAACATCCAATTCTTAAAATATCCAAATCGCATAACACCCGTTTCCCAGAACATATACAAATTCGCAAAATATCCGTCGTCTAAAACATCCGTTTCCCAAAACATACGTTTTAATAGGAAATAAGAAAAAAGCATCTGAAACTTTTTGCGCCACATATTGTTATAGTTATCATATCATAATAGTTAATAAATCTCTTTATACAACCTGTGTAGTTAACTTTCAACAAAAAAGATGATATTTTAATAAATATCGCATTCTTTAGGAATAAGTTTTTGATGCACAGCGCACCCTTATTTATATAGAAACTGATGTACTTCTACCATTTAATATACTTTGTAAAAAAAAAAAGATTTTAAAGAATGTGTAACATTTTTATACATAGTTTGAGTTTTGTATTGTGCCTCACGTTCTAGCGTTGTGCTACCAGTTGTGCTATATCCAAAATTGTATCGTAACATCGCCAGCACTATTGATGTTCGCACAGGTGACATGGTGCCAAAGAGGAAGATACCGAATGTGATTATAAAAAAAACTATACAGGGTGTAACAGAAGTGTGTGACAATACTTCAAGGTTGGCTTTTACCCATCAAACTAAACAACTTTTGTTCTACAACTTTGTTGAAATCGCAAAATGTTTTTTGAGCTTTTCATACAAATCGATCAGCTGGCGAACCAAGTTTGTATGAAAAGTCCAAAAAAATTTTTGCGATTTCAACAAAGTTGTAGAACAAAAGTTGTTCAGTTTGATGGGTAAAAGCCAACCTTGAAGTATTGTCACACACTTCTGTTACACCCTGTATAGACTTTGAGTCGGAGGGTCCTCTCAAGGCGGAGTGAAGATTGGATGAAGCTTGCCACTGGATGCATGTGGATCCGGGACAATCACGTGTAGTAACATGTTGTATCATCTGTGACCATATTAAAGAGCAGGAATAATTCGCCGCACAACGGTTCATGGTTCATTAGCTGAGGGTGCGCCGGCGACAATCACGTACATATTTATGTGATCTCTTTAGAGTTCCAACCTATCTATACTTATAAAACTGGACCACTGACTGACTCGGTGGCTAAGTGGTTAGCGATCCTGACCTCTGATCCGAGAGTCGTGGGTTCGATCTCAAACATTTCTGTGATGAGCAGATTTGTTTGCTCTGTGTCTGGGTGTATTATATCTATATATGTATGTATTTAAAACGTATATGTGTATGTATATCAGTCCCCGGTTCCTATAATACAGGGAATCCTAGTTTGGGGCCAGATGACCTTGTGTGATTTGTCCCGGATATTTATTTATTATTTATTTTCCTACTCCATGCCCACTCCTTGCCTTCCCGGTACGACACGACAGACTTATGCTCATGAAAATGATACGAGATGCTGGTGATTGAGGCCGACCCTTGCCCCCAGGTGGTGGAACCCATCAACCGACTGCTGGAGACGGTGCCGTTCGACTGCGTCTTCTACTCGCTGGACTGGCACCCGCCCGACCACGTGTCCTTCATAGACAACGTGCACATGAGAGAGCTGCACCCCTCTAGTCCTGTGAGTATGCTTGTACTTTGAAAGTACACATTGCGACAAATCAAGTTTCATTGCTTGTTTGTACGTTGAAAGTACCTACATACAAGGCGACAGAGTAAGATACATCTCCTTATTATATGGGGTCTTTTAAAAAAACCTGTAAAAAAAATTACAGTGGCATCTAGTCAATCGAACTGAATAACGTTCCCTAAAGAACCTATACAGGATTCGCAAAATATATGTAGGTATGTGTAGACTCCCCATACAAAATTGGCGGGTCAGTTATTCAATTAGTTTGAGAGGTGCAAAAAAAATCTGCGTATTGATTGAGTATAGGTTTGGGGAAAGTAAGAGCAGTGATTAAAACTTTTTCAGGTAGTTTATAAGGACCCTATACGTATAACCATAACTACGCTACGTGCGAGTACAATGCAGCGAATTGCTGAAAAGTGGCGTATTATTACGCAATAAAAACACACATATTTATGCAGATTGCTTTTCTTTTAGCTATACTAGATTAACGAAAAAGTTGTATTTTATTGGTGTCTGATTAAAATTAGTCGCAGATCGGTTAGGAGCTTGTCGCGTGTCAGGCCTCCGTGTTGCTTCAGAGGGCGTGACAAGCGTATTGTTCGCGCGTCGCCACTCGGAATGCTATTTTTAAGTAACTCCATCTAATTTACTCGCTTCCGGACTTTGAAAATACTTATAATAGATAATGTAGGTGTTAAAAAATATTGTTCACTGTTATGGCCATGGTTTGTTGCAGCTATATTGTAGAATTAAACCACCTAAGTGGTCTAGTGGTTAGTCCACTCGCATAACATCAGGAGGTGGCGGTTTCGATTCCTGGTTGGGTCCAACTTTGTAGGACTCAGTTTGGTTGGTGGAAGGGTTTTTGTCTGAGCCCGCCTGGCTAGCTACTAACACCTTAGCTAAGTCTTACCGCCAAACATCAATGTTAATAGCATTAATATGTTCCGGCATGGAGATCAGATAGCCAGTTCCCCATTGTTTTTTACACAGTAGTTTATAAAGTGGCTAGCCCTTATTAATATATAATAGCAATATGTAAAATTATCACCGATTATAATAATTTTGAACTATTAATGCCATACCAAACCACCCAATGGTAACGATCTGTGCCCGAGCGCTACTTCCATTTTACAAAAAAAATATATATATCTGTACTAATAGAATTTAATCTGATCCTAATTAAATAAAAAGGTTTGCTGTTGAAACGTGAAACTGTGTGGTGGTGCGTAATATATGTAAAATTTTCATACTTACATAATTCTTGTTTTGTCAATACTATTCTGTGGCTGTCGAAGGTCAAGGGCGACTCGCTGAACCTGGCTTCGGGAGCGAGCGAGAACGTTTTTGTCGTCATATCACTTTGTTCTGGCTCTGAGCGTATGTTAGATGCACGTGTTCTGTTGGATTTCTTCGAACTTATATTTCACTTCCTGAAGTAGGTTGACCATCAATGCACACCGAGATATTCACTGTTGAATGTAGGGCTCCCCTTTTTATTTATAGTGATTTCGCATTGTGAATTTTCAATTATTATGTTCCTAAAAGTCATAGGGTAAAGAACAATATTTCCTAGAGTATTCTAGGATACAGCAGCTAAGCAAGATAAGATAGTTATGGTTACAATGTCGATAAGTATTTGTCGCATCCTTTTAACATCCATTATATTCTATGTTATACGAGGTTATACTAACATACAACTAACTTATGGTTCATTCCAATCAAAAAAAAGCAAAACGTAAACAAACTTACTATGGAACTGACACATGTCAATGTCATCTGCATACTATGTTTGTTTACCTTTTGCTTTTTTTTGATTGGAATGAAATATAGACAAGTTTTATTTAATTTATCATTCTAAATTCACTCAACTCTAGCCTGATGAACGGTGTCAATAAACCACCAAAGGTTAGGAGAAGAATGAGCGAGTGTGCTTTAGTGCAATAGCCTAGGACGGTAGGGCCCTGTTCCCAGGAAGGACTTCTTAATGCCTAAGACGAGGTGTATTTATAAACTGTCAACAAGCTATCATTTCCCTTAAGAGGTTCCATACCAAGAATTTGCTCTTCAATAGCTATTAAACGTATTTTCTTGTAAGCCACATGTTAACAACCCATTACGTACCCACTGCAGGGGCACGGGTCTCTTCCCATACATCGGGAAGGTATGGGAACAGACCCGTAATCTCAGAGCTATATTTTTTGACAGAAATACAGAAGAATAAGGTATGGATCTCATTTTTTTGTTGTTGCCGTAACGTTAAGTTTTAAAGCTATTGAAAAGAGCCAATTCTTGGCATGGAGCCCCTTAAGGAGCCAGTGTGTGGTTCGCCAGGTGTCCGCGGACAAGGCGCAGGCGTACGACACGGTGGTGTTCGCGGGCCCGCCGCCCATGCGCCAGCGCCTGTGGCCGCGCCACTGCGTGCAAGACACGTGGGGCGCTGAGCTGCATAAGGACCTTAAGGTAAGTTGCTCTTCGAATAGCAAAAAAAAAATTGACAGTAGACTCCATACAAAAAAGACCAAACAGCTGAAGAAGAACGCACAAAAGTTTTTCAGAATTATGAGTACAACAGAATCCCCAATTAGGTCCTACATCAATATTGCTTACCCCTTGTACGTCTGTCTCTTTCGCACAATGCTTAAATCAACGAAGAAGGTCCTACACCAATATTGCTTACCCCCTGTACATCTGTCTCTTTCGCACAATCCGTAAATCAACGAAGAAGCTTTAGTTATACATAATAAAAAGTAGCATGCGTCCGCCCACAGGTGGTAGAGAACGCAGTAAAGGTTTACAAAGGGACGAACCCCGATGTCGACTCGTACTCGGTGTTTTGGGACAACAAGAAGCTGACCGACACGAGCCTGAGCACTCAGCTGCGCATGCGCGGCGCCACCGACATCTACATCTGCGGCCTCGCCTACGACGTGTGCGTCGGTCAGTGTATCTCTTTCACTCACTAGCAGGTGCGGCGAGATAGCAAGCGAGGTGGTCTGTACAAGAGGGAAAGGCATCCGTATGAGACTTAGTAGGTACCTAAGAATTGGTCGAATCGAATAGGGTACATGACTACTGTGTGGTTCAAAAAATGTTTGAAACTTAAAAATTTGAGTGCGTTTGACTACATCTCACCCGATGAAAAGTAATGATGCAGTCGAGGATGGTACACACGATCAGATAATACCTATTCACTCTTGCCTTGAAGAACAATATTAGTGAACAATATGCTCATAATTTATTGTAAATGCAGTCACCTAGACTATTGCTTGACGCTCACGCTGAACCCTAAATATGTCTTCACTCTACAGTGACCTACGGAACCCTATAAATGTAACAATGGGGAAGAAAACGCAAAGCTATTTGCAGATGGCGCTACGGACGCTTGACTCATAACAACTTTCAATTAGTTCCGCGTTTTTTATTATCGAGGTGTTATAAATTAGTTTTTTTTCTGTAAAATTGTTAAATGGAAAATGTATGCGACTTGGACTGTTCCTCAATTAAAGACGAAATTGAAAAGTACATAATTGAAAACGTAACTTTTCCCACGTTTTCTTCATCCGAGAATCTTTAGGAAATTAATGATTTCCATTATTATTGCAACCAATCGCCACACGACGCGGCATTTTTTTAATAATCTTATATAAAACAATTTTTTCTATACGTTTAGTTGACTCATACAGTTAGTATGAGTCAAGCGATATCAGCGCCTCTAGCGGCGAGCTTTGTCAGTTTTCTTCCCCATTGCGCTCATGCTGGCTAAACAACAAGGGGCGGGTTCGCAGGTGCGACCATAGCGGACGCGCTGGCTATCGGGTACCGCGCGGTGCTGATCGACGACGCGTCGCGCGGCGTCGACCTCGCCGACATCGAGCGTACTAAAACCACCATCGTCAATAATAATGGCGTCATCGTCAACTCAGATGAGGTAAGTTACAACACATCGTCCCCACTGCAGGGGCACGGGTAGAGATGGGTTCTTGCTCGGGCATTTTTGAGTAAATGCCCAGTAAACGTCCATTTACGCCCAATAAATGCCTCCCCCAAGGATGTCCACATTGACGGGTCCTGCGCTGCCCGCATCCAGTGGTTTCCCGCAACCTTTACCAGGTCCTCGGTCCACCGAGTGGGAGGCCTGCCTACGCTGCGTTTCCCGGTGCGCGGTCGCCACTCGAGAACTTTACTGCCCAATTTATAGGGCCAATTTAAATGACCGTTATTGGGCATTTACTCAAAACGCTCATAAATGCCCGGGCAAAAACCCGTCTCTAGGCACGGGTCTCTTTCCATACCTAAGGAAGGTTAGGCCATATTTCACACACGAGGCCAAGTCCGGATTGGTGGAGGTTTATGGGGCTAGCGGCCAACCCCAGTGTCATAAGTTTTTTTCAAGCTGCTTGTAAGGCCTCCGACGTTGCTTAACGACTGCCATCAGTGATGGGAGCCGGTGCCAACGGCTTAACGTGCCTTGCGAAGCACGGAAATTATTTTGTTATTTGTTGCACTTTCAAGCCGAAACTTTTGAACAGATTTGGATGAAATTTGGTAGGTAGATAGATAAAGCACTCGGCTAACGTAAAAGGATACTTTTTATCCCGGAAAACTCGAGGGTTCCCGGAGGAATGTTAAAAAATTCAAAATTTCCACTTCGTCACTACATGGCGCCACCTTAACATTTTCTTTCTCTCTGGGCCCAATTCTGAAGTCCACGCAGACAAAGTCGCGGGCGGAAGCTAGTACATTATAAAGGGTGTAACAAATAGGTACAATATTAAGGGGCTCTCACCAATCAACTTGTGTCAGGTCCTAGCCATGGTGGAGGGGCGGGACCGGCGGCCCGAGCTCGGCTATAAGCTGGCGATGGAACTCAAGACCGCCCTGGACGACACACAGTGAGCCACCCCGCGGTACCTCTGCCCTTTTCTCGGAAGGATTGACTTACTTACTTGTTTGTTAATAACAACTATCGGTTAATTACAAGTCTCTGTGGAATGTGCTAGGGTCCTTTTGAAATAAATACTTGAAAAAATATAACGATGGCTTCCACTCTGAAACTGAACAACTTTGTTCAAGCAAGTTACTTATACAAAAGCTGCAAAAAAAATTGCCTTCCCATACAATATTGGCAGATCAATTGATTGAGTCTTTTTTTTTGCGAATGAAGCATAGGTTCCTTGGGGAAAGTTGCTCAGTTTCAAGAGTTAGAAGCCATGGTTTTTTTTAGGTAAATATTTCATAAGAATCCTATATAAGACGGTGGATATGTTAACTGTTTGTACTTAACGCGTCGTCGTAGGCTTTAAGTGCTTTCGTGATCAGGGCCCTACTGTCCTAGGATATTGCACTAAAGCACTCTCGCTCATTCTTCGTCTCCAGCAGAATTCACTTAGTAGCATTTCTTCAAGCAATTACACTTAGAATAGAAGATGTGGGGAGATCTGTATAGTCTAAATCTTGCGATACAATCATTTATAGTAAACTTTCAATGTTCCAGTATTTTTGTGATATTGCACAGCTAAATATACATATATAATAGAATTTGTGCTTTTGTACAGCCAGCATCAATAGCACCTGATTTATGGTTGTAGGTAGCCATCGATTACCGAAAACAGGGATGCTACAAGTTATAATTTGAATCCAGTTGGATTATTGTGAGACTCACAAACTTCTGTTTGCGTGAGGCAGAATTCGTTTTGGGTAGCTATAGTGTTGTATTGCTGGCTGTACGAGAACCAGTGAACTGCGGAAGCTGTGTAAACAGCCCTATGACAAAATTGCTAATGCCGCCTGGATATATGATCTACGAAACCCTTATGAATCTTCAAAAGACAGCACATTTTGTTACGAAGTACCAAAATATATATTATACAATTTTCATAAAACCAACCGTAGCCATTTTACTTATTTCAACCGACTACACATATATACATTTTATACTTTGCAAAAACGTGATAATTTCATATAATTTATAATATTACATACCTTTTTGACAAGGTTTCTTATATTGGTGTTTTGTTCTTATATTATATTTTGGTGTTAGCTTTTTTAATGTTTGAACTACTTACATGTTTTAAAGTTTTTATCAATGATCTGAATATTGTACGCAATTATTTATTAGATTAGGTGATAAGGTGTTAAGAGGTCAGTTATGACGTGTAGTGATAGATAACCATTTCTGACGATTGATTGTTTGATTCACTTCCTTGTGAATTGTTGAATTTTTGATTAAGGTGGATCATAGGTGGATCATTTCTTATGCGATTTTCATATTTTCCGAGGTTTTTCGTGATGTAACTACGCTACGGCTCCTTTATCGTGATATGGGATATGTTTTGATTTTTTCAATCTCTTAATTGTTCCTGACTATTTGAATATAATTAAATTATCAATATAAGTTCACAATTTAACAAAATCAAGGGTCCGGATTTAAGTTTGTCAACATAATATCCTAAATTAGCAACGGATATTTAGTAAATTACATTTAAATGGGTAATAAATAATGAAAGATTTTTACAACATACATGTAATGGGGTTATGAAATAAATAATTTACACACGCGAAGCCGTAAATTACGAGAAACTTTTGAAATTCGCGTTCAGATCAAAATGACCAATTATGTATTCAGTACTTTTGTAAGTACTCAAATATTTTTCTCAATTAAGTTCATATTCTTTCATAAATTTTGTCTATTTTAAATTTAGATTGTTAGAATTTAATTAAAACCACTCTATATGTCGTCCCAGTCACAATTTGAATACTAATTAATAATTATGTAGGGTGAGTTTAAATTAGTTCTTGATACGAAAGGCTATGCATGTGCTCATGAAAACAAACAACTTTCCCTAAGGAACCCATAGCCAAATCGAAAAAAAATTTTGGTCTCTTCATAAAAATCGATCAGCCGAGCGGCCAAATTAGTATGAAGAGTCAACATTTTTTTTTTGCGATTTGACTATGGGTTATTTAGGGAAAGTTGTTTGTTATCATGAGCACATTCATAGCCTTTGGTATCAAGAACTAATTTAAAGTCATATACAACGAGACTGTTCATGTGGTTGTTTCAGTAACCACACCAGTGTGACCATTTGTGGCAGATTTCTCAGAGTTTTTGAAATCGTCAGCTTATTCTGCCAGTGTTAAAAATCTGCCCAGTGGCAGAAATCTGGCACAAATGGTCACACTGAACCACACTCGAATCAATCATGGCTATAATACGTATTTAAAAAATAATCATGACATTTTAAGCACTTATCCGAAGTATTCTATTTATTATACACTTCAGGACACATCTATCGGCCCACCTAGGATTTAAAGTTTAAAAAGCCTATAGATAAAACTAATGGCATACGAAAAATAATTGCTAATGTGCCGGCTTCAAAGCTGCATAAAAGCTTTTTGCTTAACCTAACATTTATTTATATATTAAAACTTAATGCTAGGCGGGCCGATAAATGTGTCCGGAAGTGTATTATTCTGTTAAGTTTTCATAGTTTTTTATTTATTTACTTATTTAGATGTTGTAAAATGCTGTCATAGCGAGTTAACCCTAATATTACTTATTGTGTGCAAGAAGTTCATTTCCAGCGTAGTGAGACTTAGTAGATTGTAAGAATAATATAGTTTTTGACTCAAATGCAAATAAGTACTTAACTTCTTGGACCAGTAAATGCACAAAAACACAACTGCGGCTGGGTTGTATAAACGTACGTATGTTTTCATTGCAATTTAGACCCAAGAAATATTGTTTAAATAGCGCTTCATGCTTTTAAAACCGATGTTTCGATTTACTGTTTCGATCTTTAATGCAACCCCAAGTTCCTAAGTTACTTGACACAACTTTGCACATTAGGTTTAATCACTTTTAATTAATTATTCTTAAGAGCAGTTGACACTTGCTGCGAGTCAAGTGACGGGTAGCTCTACATTGCTTGCTTTGACTGTAGTACTGGCCTACGCAACAACGTAGTCAAGCAATGTATTTCTTATTAATTACTTCACTCGCACTGAAACCGTCGATTACTTGTTTGCGCTTAGTTAATAGTACAAAAACGTACTTTAGTACAAAAACGTACTTAACGCTTAAATAAACTTTATTCCAATCAAAAAAAGCAAAAGGTAAACAAAGGTAGTATGCAGATGACATTGATATGTGTCAGTTCCATAGTAAGTTTGTTTACCTTTTGCTTTTTTTTTGATTGGAATGAACTGTATGTAAATGGAAATAAATATACTTAACGGTAGAAATACATTCCTTGTAGTAAGTATATTACTATTATTAGAAATGTACTATTTATTGATAGAAAATAAGAATTCCTAATTATGTGATGATTGTAATAGAAAAAATAATATATGTACAACACACTGTTAATGATTCAAATTATTTTGCTTAAATTTGTGTGAAGGGCGTCACACACTAGCGCGATACTATGCTGTAAAATCCGCCACACTCATAGATGGATGTTTTAGCATGAGGCTTATAACTTCACGGTCACCCCACTCCATCCATGAGTGTGGCGGATTTATAGCACAGTATCGCCCTAGTGTGTGACGCCCTTAGGAAGCAATCGCCAGATAATCATATCGTTTGCGTTAGAACGATGTCAAAAACAACAATAATGTGCCTTTGAATGCCAGTGCGCATAAAAAACAATACAAATTGTAACGAAGTAGATTCGTACCTTTCTTGCCTCCTTGTAAAATAACATGTTCCATGGTGCACTTAATAAAAGGGTGAAATATACTAAACTTACCTTGTTTCCTTTTTACCAGATTGCCCATACAGAGAGAGGGTTATGTTTTCGTATGTATAAATAATGAATGTATAAAAATGTTCCTGAGTCATTCTGAGTATACATCATCTAGGGAAAGCAAGTCGTGGGATTAATTTTGAGGATGTTTTTAATTCGGATATGAACCTATTTAGCCTATTATGTGACAACTTTTGGTCTAACCGTTATTAACCCTTTAAAATATCATCTTTATATCGTTATTACTAATTGTAAAAAACGTCACACACTAGAGCGATACTGTGCTATAAAATCCGCCACAATCACATGAGGCTTATAACTTCAGTGACCCCACTACATCCATGAGTATGGCGGATTTTATAGCGGATCGCTCTAGTGTGTGACGCCACGCCCCTAAGTAATTAGCCCGAAACATCTTTCGGTCGTAGTCTTACGTAAGAGACTAAACCATTTTTAGGGTTCCGTAGCCAAATGGCAAAAAACGGAACCCTTATGGATTCGTCATGTCTGTCTGTCTGTCTGTCTGTCCGTCCGTATGTCACAGCCACTTTTTTCCGAAACTATAAGAACTATACTGTTGAAACTTGTTAAGAAGATGTATTCTGTGAACCGCATTAAGATTTTCACACAAAAATAGAAAAAAAACAATTAATTTTGGGGGTTCCCCATACTTAGAACTGAAACTCAAAATTTTTTTTTTCATCAAACTCATACGTGTGGGTATCTATAGATAGGTCTTCAAAAATGATATTGATGTTTCTAATATCATTTTTTTCTAAACTGAATAGTTTGCGCGAGAGACTTCCAAAGTGGTAAAATGTGTGTCCCCCCCTGTAACTTATGATAAAACTAAAAAAAATATATGATGTAAATTACCATGCAAACATCCACCGAAAATTGGTTTGAACGAGATCTAGTAAGTAGTTTTTTTTAAAACGTCATAAATCGTAAACCGCAATTTACCTACAACGAACTACAAGAATCCTATACTATTAAACGAGTTAAGTGTCCCGACGATTTTGAAAACCTTGTGACGAAAATCTAGGATTAGGGTTAAAAATCACCAGAAATCGATCTATGGTGGAATTATCTTCGAAAAACACATTTAAGGGAGATATGAGTGAAATTACATAATATAAAGACACATGTAATGCTTATTTTTAACGCTCCATTCAAATGCGAACTGGCCTAAGGGTGCGGTGCTAGCTTTCTCTTATGTAGGTTCGGATTCGAATCCCGCGATACTTTATTGTTTTTTGTCTTTTTATTTGTGTTAATATTATTATTCCTATACTATTAAACGAGTTAGGTGTCCCGAGGATTTCGAAAACGGCTTAAAACTTTTTGACGAAAATTTAGGATTAGGGGTTAAAAATCACCAAAAATCGATTTGGAACATTTCAAATCGGGTGCTGCAGCGTGAATGACGTAGGTACATTTTTCACCTATTTTATCGAAGATAGTATTCTTAAAAAAATTCGACGCGCGCTGACTTATCAAGTTTTATATAAAAGACAACGACTGCTACAATGTTTATGTTTCGAATTTACTGTGCATTACATTTTTTTTTATCTTTGTCGAAAACGATTCTAACAAAAATAATTCTATCGATCTATGGTTAGTTGTTGCGGATCTACAATGGATCTATGAGGGTCTAAACCTAAACTTATCCTCACAAATAAGGAAGGAATTTATTTTGATAGTTGGTTTTTTGTTTTGTAAATATATTTCACTAATGGCGCCATATTTTGTCGAGTAGGTGAATTACCAGTGAATTACATTACTTGAAGGCCTTGGAGCCCTTTGTTGCTAACATTGACCGCGCTACTCGACAACGATGGCGTGCAGTTCTTGATGGAATGAGCACAGGAATGACAACATGTACTGATATGTTCGAGTATTTTTCTGCCATATTTGGCGTGGTTCATCTGGATATGTCGTTTCCAATTTTTTTGTATTAAGTGAATTACTTTATAAACGCTCCGATTGAACGTGCGAAGCTCGGTCACCCAGCTAGTTTTTATATTATGTTACTTGCTGCTACGGAACCCTTTATGGGCGAGTCGCACTTGGCCGCTTTTTTATGATACAACTTAGCTGAAATAGCAGAAAAGCTTTTTATTGTATACTTAATTTTTCCTTACTTGTTATATTTTTGAAAATATTTTAGCGTACCTACTCATAACCATTGACATTTTACAGTGTTGGGAAATCTTGTTATGAAGTTCGTTATATCAACTTAATAAAGACCTATTCCAACTCTATGAAATATCAATAATGATAAGTAGGTACGCTATAATATTTTCGAAAATAAGACAAGAAAAAATGAAGTATAAGTATTGCTATTTCATACTCGGGACATTTTTCAAAAAAGTTTTAGAACAAAAGTTGATCCATTACATAAAAAGAATTAACAGTTTTTCGTTTGTCATGAGTCATGAGTAGTCATGACTCATGTGTTTCATTAAAAAACTGTCTTACAAAATATATATTTTATTGTTTTGCTGAATTTACAAGTACAGAGCCTCCTCATATGTTCTTATATATAATTACACTAATTATTGATTACTGAGCAAAGTGCTAAAATACTATTAAACCCTGTGCATAATTTATCATACTGATTAATTTATTATATTATACTAATGCACCATTATTTCAAATATTAATTTCATATGTCATCATAAACATAACATACGTACTATCCGGCAAGAGAATGTGCGGTTAAAATATATTATGAGCAGACCATAAAATGCTCGATAAAGGAGGGACTAGCAATTTCGCGAAATACAGTAACAAACGTCGAACCTGGGATTGATAATGTTTATCTTTGGTTGATTTCACCAATTTTATATTTATTATTAAATGTACTATTTATTTTTTAACCAATATATCCAACAGGTCCGAACCTTAATCAATACTTTTGCGTGAACATATTTTATGAGAGCAACATAATATTGTAGTGCTCATTCTAAATATATTTAAAAATAAAATTATGCGAAAATTAATTGACTTCACATCTTATATGACGAGTCAAAGTTCAAACTTATTTAAACGAAATCAACAGATTCAACACCCAAATTACATTAATGATTCTATCCACGTCAACAAAATATCCAAATACTTTGAAGAACCTATGCAGCAATCATGTTCGAGATAACTTCCCTGCCTAGTTTAGCCGTTATGAACTCCAATATGAGGTAGACGAGCTCTCGCCGACTGGTGCGACTGGCCTGGAATATCTCATAGGCGTGGAGAAAGTCGATGGGATCAAGCTGCCGTAGGAAGTTGAACACGATGTACAGAAGCTCTTTGACTTGCTTTTTTATGTAGCTCCACACTTCACGGAGGGACACCATCTCTGGAATAAGGTAATGAGTCATTAGTGTGATAGTAAAAGAGTATGCATGGGTGCATACCTACTTCTGTGCATACAGAAACGATATGCCAGCAGCAGCATGCATTTATGAAATTTTATTGTATGCAGTGCTTACATTTTAACACAAAGAAAAATAATCAATTATGGCTACACATTGACTTACTCGGTGGCGCAGTGGTTAGTGCTCCTGACTACTGATCCAAGAGTCATAGGTTCTATCCTCACCCAGGGCAAACATTTCTGTGATGAGCAGATTTGTTTGCTCTGTGTCTGCGTGTGTATTATATGTTTATATGTATGTATTTAAAATGTATATATAATAGTCTGGTTCCCATAATACAGGGAATCCTAGTTCGGTGCCAGATGACCGTGTGTGATTTGTCCAAATATTTATTTTTTATTTATTATAGAGAAAATAATGCATATGTCGTAATGTAATTTGAAAATATGCAAAAGCAATTAATTTGTTTCACTTAGATGCATTATATGTACAAAGACAGAATTTTAAAAACAATATCGCCGCAATACTCCTTTCTAGGATGGCACCGGACAACTTAACCCAGTTAGCTTTTGTTAATAAGGTTTTCATACTCACGAGCCACACCGAAGCCGGTAACGCCGCCGAGGCCGGCGCCTACGGCCGCGCCGAGCCTGCCTCCCGCGTAGCAGCCGACTATCCCGCCGGCCAGTGCGAACGCGCCCGTCAGTATCGCCGTGTCACGGTTCCATGCAATTCGTATCTCAAACGCGTCCCCTGGATCAACGAGTGAAGATAAACCTTTATTCATAAATAAGGCACAGACAAATATTTATGATGAGATTGCAAATTTTATTTATTTATTAGTATTTATATGTTACATTAATTTGGAAAATTTGCATGCTTAAGTCAGAGCAGGTACTGTAAGGAACCATAATGTGACCTTCCATCTTATATCTGTACCCAGTACCAAATGCAAATAAATAATTTTCATTTCATTTCATTTCAGCCTTATTAGTTTTTCACTTAAGTGAGATTGACTTTAAATGTTCGGGGTCTCCATTCAAGCTTCCTGGAAGTACACAGGGTACAAGTAGGTATAAAGAAGCTTCTCAGACACAAGCTAAGCAATCCTAAGTATCACATAGATATAAAATAATGATTTATGGAACACAGTGGTTTTGTGTATCAGTCTTTCACTGACACAAATAGAAACTATTTTGCTTCATGATTTTCAGAGATTTTATCAGACTTTTTTTCATCCAAAGACTAAAAAAGAATAATAAAATATCCAACCTTAGGCTCTAAAATACAAACCTTTAAATTTTAATAACGTTTTAATAATTTAAATAACTCTGACCCAAATTTTGTTTTTACTAGCTTCCGCCTGCAACTTCGTCCACGTGGATTTCAGAATTGTGTCCAGAAAGAAAGAAAATGTCAAGATAGTGACGAAGTGGAAATTTTGAGTTTTTAATCATTATTACAGGAACCCTTAAGTTTTCCGGGATAAAAAGTATCCTATGTGTTAGCCGAGTGCTTTTTTATCTACCTACCAAATTTCATCCAAATCCGTTCAGTGGTTTCGGCGTGAAAGTGGAACAAACAAACATCCATACTTTCGCATTCATAATATTAGTGAGATTATTATAAATGTTGAGTATTTACTAAGTGACGACTGTGTACCCAACCAGACCTTAACCGCAGGGAAGTTGGGGTTGCCTTCAGAATATGGCAGGGAGTGTTCATACTTGTACTATTTAATATAGGTATGGTGGCTTGAGAATTAAAAGAAACAATTTCCGGTAAAGAGAACAGAGACCTAACTTGAGGTGTGCAAGTCAAAGCCCTTTGCACTAGCTCCCAACGTATTTAATAAACATTTTGATTTGTTAACAGAGCTGTCTAGTCAAAAAATGCTCGTAGTAACATTCATATGGGGAAGAAAACGCAAAGCTATTTGCAGATGGCGCTACTTTGTCAGTTTTCTTCCCCATTGTGTTTTCTTGAAGTTATTAAGATGTGGGGAATTCCCCTTTCCATTCATCAGTTTGTGAATAACATACATACAACACCAGAGATAACAGAGAACCAACTTCAGGCGTGCAAGTCAATGCCCTTTGCACTAGCTCCCAACTAGTATAATGTAGGTACTTACTTGTATTAAAGTTTTTTTTTACTTTTAATTTTAGAGCATTAACAAAATCTGTCTAGAAAAAAATGCTGGTAGTAACGATGTAGTAACGTCCATATTGAGTTTTCTTGCAACTATTAAGATCTGGGGAATTCCCCTTTGCTTTCATCACTTTGTGAATAACATACATAGGTACAACATCACTTGCCAACATACCAGTATAGAACTTTTTCGTCAAGCAAGCATGATTGTACAAGTAACTTCGATAAGAAATTAAGTCTGGACTTACCCAATGAAAGAATAATGTGTTCCATTAATGTGGGGTCAAACCTTTGGTCGAATCCAACGTATCTTTCACATGCCATCGACATTTTGTATTCTTATAGTAACTTTAATATCACGAGAGCTAAGGCGTTATAACAATTTAGAATACTGCGCAAAATTTATTGGCAACGAACCTATTTTTTGTGAAATCGACAAAAATTGTAGTGTACGGTACGGTATCAAGCTAGCCAGTGAAATGTCTCTGAAGCTAGCTGTCAAAATAAATAAACGTCAAAACAAACAGAAACAGAGGACATTTTAAAGTCATTCATTCTCGTTCAATTCATTCAATAGGGCGGCTACAAACCATGCTAAAATGAGTTTACCGAGCTAGCTATAAAGCGAGTACTAATGCTCGCGACAGGAAGGTAAGCAGCTTGTGACATCATGGTCATTTGCTTAACATGGACTTGCCCAAGTACAAAAACTTGCATTTATAATCTCACATCACAGACCCCCAAGTCAGTAAAACACGTTTTTTTTCGTTGTTTAATTTAATTTAATACCTACTTAATTTTCCCACGGCTCAGTTCCCGTGGATATGCTTTGGATGGTATTTTATTCGTCAAATATGTTTGTCCTATGTACATTTGATCAAAGTTGGATGACTTCATCAAATGCAGCAGCATCTTATGCCATAGAAGAAGGAATATATTTGCATAGCAGCACTTAATCAATAAATAATATCCGGGACAAATCACACACGGTCATCTGGCCCCAAACTAGTATTCCCTGTACTATGAGAACCAGAGACTGATATACATACACATATACATTTAAATACATACATATATAGATATAATACACCCAGACACAGAGCAAACAAATCTGCTCGTCACAGAAATGTTCGCCCTAGGTGGGGATCGAACCCACGACTCTCGGATCAGTAGTCAGGAGCGCTAATTACTGAGCCACCGAGTAATCCCCTCGATCCACTTGGCTCCCCTGACTGGATCCACCGGTGGATTGAAAAGCACTCTTGAGTTCACTGCGATCCCTTAGTTTAAAATATTTTTTGGACAAAAATATGTGATGAATGGAATACCACCTTGATGAGTCGTGGAGGGTGCGCAGTGCGCGAGCCGCTAGCGGCTCGCAGACACGAAAATGATGAGTTAGTTCTACGGGTAATATATAATACTTCTGGGCTTAAAGGGCGTAAACGCTAAATATACCTAAGGCGTTTACGCCCTTTGAGCCCAGAAGTATCGATATGTATTTCGAATTAGCGAACTGAGAACTGTAGAGCTAAGTAATAAAGGGAGCTTTTTCGAAATATCCCATGCTGTTCCCCTTCCTGTCTCTGCAAAATTTCAATAAAATCGATAGAGCAATTAGAGCAATAAAATGGAGGCCACATTCCAATTAGGTTGTGACCTACACCTGACCCACATATAAGCATATATATATGACCCATATATATTGTTGGTGAAGATTTATTAGCATTGTTTGATCCATTTTGTATTTACCTAAATATTGTTATTTGTCTGTTAATCTTCCAAATAAAATGAAATACTTCCATGTTTGTCATTTTCCAGCTAACAAATCCCACTATAGGTCAGATTTTGAGTTGGTTATACAGTACAGTACAGTACAGACAGTCAGTAACATGATTTTCAAACAATAAATTAGATTGGCATCAGAATGTTAGATCAATTAAGGCGTTGCTTTGTAGATAATAATAATAATATCTGGGACAAATCACACACGGTCATCTGGCCCCAAACTAGGATTCCCTGTATCTTGGGAACCAGATACTGATATACATACACATATACTTTTAAATACATACATATATAGATATAATACACCCAGACTCAGAGCAAACAATTCTGCTCATCACAGAAAAGTTTGCCTTGTTTGTGGATCGATCCCACGACTCTCGGAACAAGGGTCAGGATCGCTAATCACTTAGCCACCGAGTCAGTCAATACCAGATTCTTTTATAATAGTATGCAACTAAATTTAGTATAATCGGGGTTGTTTACCGGAATTATGTAATAGCATGTAAGAATAATATTTGAAAAAAAAAATGTGTTGGAAGGAGTTTCGTTGGGTCCGACGTTTCTTCTCTCTCCGCAAACACGAATACGAATACCGAGTATTAGGTATTAGTTAGATTAAAAAGACTTGCGAAAACAATGCTACCTACTTCGAATAAAAAAAACCGGTCAAGTGCGAGTCGCGAGCGAGGGTTCCGTATAAATTCATAATCACACATGTCTTGAAGTCAATATTTTTTATATTTGAGTTGATTGAATGAAAGGTAATTTACGATTTATGACGTATTAAAAAAAACTACTTACTAGATATCGTTCAAACCAATTTTCAGTGGAAGTTTGCATGGTTATGTACATCATATATTTTTTCTAGTTTTATCATTCTCTTATTTTAGAAGTTACAGGGGGGGGGGACACACATTTTACCACTTTGGAAGTGTCTCTCGCGCAAACTATTCGGTTTAGAAAAAAATGATATTAGAAACCTCAATATCATTTTTGAAGACCTATCCATAGATACCCCACCCCACACGTATAGGTTTGATGAAAAAAAATTTTTGAGTTTCAGTTCTAAGTATGGGGAACCCCCAAATTTTTTTTTTTCTATTTTTGTGTGAAAATCTTAATGCGGTTCACAGAATACATCTACTTACCAAGTTTCAACAATATAGTTCTTATAGTTTCAGAAAAAAGTGGCTGTGACATACGGACGGACAGACAGACAGACAGACAGACATGACGAATCCATAAGGGTTCCGTTTTCTGCCATTTGGCTACGGAACCCTAAAAAGTTCCAATCAATATTTTTACAGAATGTATAGTTCATTCCAATCAAAAAAAAGCAAAACGTAAACAATCTTACTATGGAACTGACACATGTCAATGTCATCTGCATACTATGTTTGTTTACCTTTTGCTTTTTTTTTGATTGGAATGAACCATAGCTTATATCTCTTTTCACCCTGACAAATATATCAGTGCAAAAAATCACACGTCGATCCGCTACGTCGCTGCGACCTAAAAGAGGGGCAAACAAAATCACTTACTTACTGTACGCATTTATAATATTAGTAAGAAAGGAGTAGGTATTATCTTATTTGGCCATGGTTATGCCATAAAGATCCATCCAACAAATTTAAAGTAAGCGAGGGATAATGTACTTTATGTCAGTGATATAAAGTACATTATCCCTTACTTACTTCAAATCAGTTGGATCGTTATGGCATAACTGTGGCCATTTATGGTAAGGATAATCGGTAACAGAATTCTACAACATTTCAAAACTTCAATCAATTTAAATTACTCCAAGACGGGATTTCAAGTTTATCAATTGTCTCCGTTTGTACTCAGGACGATAGGTAGGTACTGATTAAATCAAAATCCAATGTCACATAAATTAACAAATAACTTTAATTTATCTTACAAATAACATACATATACTATACTCAATATCATACAAGTACTATGTATATTACCAACGAAACGTTCGGGTGAAGCAACTAACAACATATCGGTGTGACATGAAACCAAACATGCTCGTTCGTAAGAACAAAACCTTTTGATGAAACTGAAGCTTACGAAAGAACTATGTAGTATAGTGAAATCAGAAAAAAAACTCGTGTAAATTGGATAATTATCTAATTTGTATGGTTAGAAATAAACTAGTGTAAATTGGATAATTATCTATTTTATATGGTTGGCAATAAACTAATTGTAAATTGGATAATTATCAAATTTGTAGGGCTGAAAATAAAATAAAACAAAACTAGTTGACCGACCTTTTCTAGTACTTTTTTGTTTTGTCGATCTGATTACTGTGATTACAATGAAAACTGCCAAATCCATACAACAGACGACAAGAAAATCTTTCTTAAAATTTTACAGTGTGATTTCCCAATTACTTTTTTTAAAAACCGTTAGACGAAAAACAATATTTCTTATGGCATCACATTCTTATTTTTTATATTAATAGAATATATTTTAGCATATTAAGCCAAGTTTTACGGCAGTTGCACCTGTAATCATGTTCAGAATTGCGGCAAATTAAGATAATTCGTCAATTGTGTAGCACAAATAACTTTTTAAATTACGTGGACATTACAAAATAATAACATCAAATTGATAAAATGACGGAACAAAACATGAAATATTTCCATTTTAAATTAGTTCTTGATACGAAAGGGTATGCATGTGCTCATGATAACAAACAACTTTCCCTAAGGAACCCATAGTCAAATCGCAAGAAATATTTTGGAGTCTCCATACAAATCGAGCAACTGACCGGCCAAATTAGTATGAAGAGTCCAAAATTTTTTTTGCGATTTGACTATGGGTTTCTTAGGGAAAGTTGTTTGTTATCATGAGCACATGCATACCCTTTCGTATCAAGAACTAATTTAAAGTCACCCTATATAAAGATGTGTATAGTTCATTCTAATAAAAAAAAAACAAAAGGTAAACAAACTTACTATGGAAATGACACATGTCCATGTCAGATGCATACTATTTTTGTTTACCTTTTGTTTTTTTATTTTTATTGGAATGAACTATAGTACTGTACTGACAGACAAATTGTACATTATTTAATATTTAACTTACTATGAAATTTTTGCGAGTTGTGTTTTGATAAAACAAACGACAGTTGGACCATCAACAAACGAAACGGTATATACCGCGCCTGCGTTCGAGTTTACTCATCATTAATTACTATGAATCATTAATTTGTTATTAATTCTATAATAATATATCCTACATCATTCAGTTTGTAAAATAATAATTCAATCAATAGCCAATAAATTCAATATAAATTTGCATCATTAAATCACAGCTTCCGAATGATCCAATTACGATCACAGCATCAATACGCTCCGTGAGGCAGACCGTGGCTTGAGCGGTTCCCGACTGCCCCCATACGTCCCCCTATACAACATACGCACATAATATAAGAATGACACGACACAATCCAGAATATATTTGTTAATGCGCCACTATAAACGCAAAAGTATGTATAATAATAATAATATCTGGGACAAATCACACACGGTCATCTGGCCCCAAACTAGGATTCCCTGTATCTTGGGAACCAGACTGATATACATACACATATACTTTTTAAATACATACATATATAGATATAATACACCCAGACTCAGAGCAAACAATTCTGCTCATCACAGGAAAGTTTTCCCCTGTGTGGGGATCGAACCCACGACTCTCGGATCAGAGGTCAAGATCGCTAACCACTTAGCCACCGAGTCAGTCATGTATGTGTGTACATATGTATATTCATTCATTTATTTCTAATTACAGATTAATCTAAAATATATATCAATTGAAATAGAGGTCAGAGTAGCAAATTGCATTAACAGGTATATTCTTATTTGTGTCTGGTATACTAAAGAGAATAATTTAAAATTTTCAACACAACTGAAGATAATTTAAAAAACAATACAACGTTTGGCTGAACGAGTGAAAGTAAGCAATAGAATCAGCAATTTCTTACAAATCCCTCAAGTTTTGATAATTCGCAAACTGTTGGTTACTCTGTATAATATTTGTGTAATTAATTCAATATGTTATAGAACTATACAAACATATCCACTTAAAAAAATACAATTTGAGATATCTAAGCATACGTCTTTCATACGGTCTGGCTGACTGTTCCGACTGAGAATGCGTTTCAAAGCAGTGACAGCCCAGCCAGAACAATTACAACCTTCGACTGAGGTCGCTACTTTTGAAGAGAAACCTACAAGATATCCTATCTCATTCCCCATACAAACTTATTTAACTTCAACAGACTGGTTCTTTCCGTTTTATTAAAATCAAACACGTAATCAAAACGTTAAGTCTAGCAAGTGTATCATATATTTTCCTCCAATTTATTTTTATTAAAAAAATGATTTTTGATCACGTTTTTAAAGTTTCAATAGAATAGAGCTGTTTATGTTCCAGGAAACAAGTTTGTACGGCAAACTATTTCTAGGGGAGACCCTTTAAAAGATTTAAAGGAAAGAAACTTCCTTGGGGTTTAGTTATATAGGATCCTTTCAAAATATGTACCAGGAGTCAAACTGGGGTTCCTTATCGTGAATCCAAGGAAAACAGTAAATTTGAAAAACAAAAGGGCCAAGTGCGAGTCAGACTCGCGCACCGAGGGTTCCGTACAAATTCATAATCACACATGTCTTGAACTCTTTATTTTTTATATTTGAGTTGATTGAATAAAAGGTAATTTGCGGTTTACGATTTATGACGTATTTAAAAAAAAAACTACTTACTAGATCTCGTTCAAATCAATTTTCGGTGGAAGTTTGCATGGTAATGTACATTATATATTTTTTCTAGTTTTATCATTCTCTTATTTCAGAAGTTACAGGGTGGGGGACACACATTTTACTACTTTGGAAGTGTCTCTCGCGCAAACTATTCGGTTTAGAAAAAAATTACATTAGAAACCTCAATATCATTTTTGAAGACCTATCCATAGATACCCCACACGTATAGGTTTGATGAAAAAAAAATTTGAGTTTCAGTTCTAAGTATGGGGAACCCCCGAAATGTATTGTTTTTTTTGTGCGAAAATCTTAATGCGGTTCACAGAATACATCTACTTACCAAGTTTAACAGTATAGTTCTTATAGTTTGGGAAAAAAGTTGCTGTGACATACGGACGGACAAACACACAGACAGACAGACATGACGAATCCATAAGGGTTCCGTTTTTTGCCATTTGGCTACGGAACCCTAAAAACAGACTTCATAAACATTTGGCCGTTCAGCTAAACCCCGAATTTGAGCCATGGCAGACATTATTAGAACACCCCATAATATGCCTCACAAGTATAAGTCATATCAGCCGTAAGACGCCCACATTGAAATGGGCCTTTTTAATATTAACTAAATTATTTAATACAATATGATCAAAAAGGAATGATAAACATACAAGGTACAATACAAGTATCAACAAGTAACCGAATAGTTCTAAAGTTGCAGAGTTCTGAACAACAAAAAATACTTCGTAGCCTAAAAAATACACTGATTCTTCTAACTAAATATTAATCGATGTCAGTAGGTAAAAAATATATTCTTTAAAATTTTTCTTAAAATTCAAAGACTACGTAGTATATTATAGGGTCTTCTAAAATACCTGAAAAAAAAACAGTAGGATATACTCATGAACCTATACTCAATTCGCAAAAAACATAATTCCTCATACTAATTGATCAATCGATCCGCCAATTTTGTAAGGAGTGGTTGTAAAAATTTCAGGTATTTCATAAGGACCCTGTTTAAAGACCGACAAGGCGCTCCTAAAATTACATCGCAAACTTCAGATCTACTCAGTTTTAGCGATACTTGTACCTTTTAGATTCATTGATGCATCAAGCAAGCTTTCAGTTACACTTCAAATATTTGAAACACATCTGTTCACAAGTGTACTACAACTTGGTCAGCACATTTTGTCGCCGACTGTACAACCTCGCACAAATCACACTAAGAACATATTCATAACCATATATTATAAATTTAACAATAAACAAGTATTTTCTTGGTAAATTGACAGCACTTATTATAAGCGTTGTAGATTGGCGTCTGAGGGCAAATCAATACGAAGACTGGCCTAAGAAAAACCACAATAATATAAGGTCTCATTAACAGAAATGACAGCATTTAAATTATTTACTTCAAATTTTTATAAAACACGGAAAAGGCTAATTACAAAAATTTTGGGCAATTTTGCGCCCGCACGATCGCTAGTTCAATTTTAAAATAGATACCATTCCAGGTAACTTTAACTGGGACTCCTGGGAAAAATATCAGGAACCCTCGAAGACGACATTTATTTATTTTCTGACACGCATGAAAATATTTTTATTTCTAAATCAATTTCGATTTTTTTTATCTACCTCTATGTAAAAAGTTCAAGGTCAATAAAATATCTGTAACTTTTTTCATGGTTCCACTAAGTCGCTCAGTTTTTTTTTCTTGTTCGCAGATTTAAAAATAAGTGCATAAGAGACAGAGCTATGTTAGGAAACCGTGTTCGTATATAGCTTTCTCTTTTGTTTTTTTTTAATTCAGCGAACAATTGGAGCGTCCTGTTACAATTCCTTTACAATTTTTCATCATTCTATGTATATTTACAACACATTTTTAATTTTAAAAAGCGTAGACAAAAATCATTTCAATTTTAATCACATTTTCTTCACCTAAATACATCTATCTTAGGGCCTTGTCACACTAGCTATTTGCGAAGGAGTTTCATACGAATTTTTCCGCTCCTTATACATAAACAATATTAGTCTATGGATGAACCCAGTGCGGCGATCAGCTGATCACCTAAAACGTTCGCAAATCGCCAAAGTGGTAAGGTTTGTGTGTGATAGGTGCCGGGTGCCTAGTACCGGGTACCGTCACTATGGGGACTCCGAGTCCCCGTCGGGGGGATCGCCGCGAGCGCCAGTCAGACGCCCCGCGCCGCGTAGAACAGAATGTACGCTGCACTCGATTTCACTTCGCCGTCGCTTATCTCCAACACTTGATGGTCGTCGTATTGGTACCATCTGCGAAACGTGACGTTTCGTGTTTATGTGTAATAATGTCACAAACAATCACTTCGAATACTCGCAGCTATTAAATAGACCAAGAGTTATTACTATTACGATTCTAAGTTCGCACGAATGGTTTTCTATGACACTGCACATATGCGATAGTTTTGCTGTGATGTGTTAGTGTGCGCTCAGCTTTATAGTTGTGAATTAATGAGAAGAGCTCGTAGCTCAGTGCGGCTTCCTTGGTCGCATCGATCACGCAAGTTAACTTACTACAGACACAAATATAAAGAAGCGGTGATAACCTGGATGGATTTGACCGCTAATGCCGGCTGCTATCACTAGATCACAGTCGTTAAGCCATGTCGGAGCCTTACAGGCGGCTTGAAGACTTCTGACACTGGGTTGGCCACTAGCCCCACAACCGCCACCAATCCGGACTTGACCCCCGTGTGTGGAGTATGGCCTAACCTTCTCGAGGTATACGAAGAGGCCGTGCCCCTGCAGTGGGGACGATATGGGTTGTTAATGAAGACACAATTATAATATGAGCGATTGGACTGTTAGGCTCGGAATCGAAATATATGCGCCCGCGCGACCACATTGCTTGCGCTTTCAAGATCATTATTGCTATTGGCTTTCGTTAAGTCATGTCAGGAGCTTTGAGGCAACTTCCACCAAATCCGGACTTGGCCCCCGTGTGCGGAATACGTTGTAATCTTTCCGATGTTTGGCAAGAGAGCCCTGCTCAAAAATAATTCATTTTTGCCCACAAGAACAAGAAAATCCCATGTCTGCGAACATGAAATCGCTATGATACTGTTACCACGAAACGAATTTTAGCCAATAACCATTATGTTAGACAGACAGAATCCTTTCGAGAGGGAATATTCTCGCGCGGCGCGTTACTCCGTCTTAGAACTAGTTTCTAATTCGCAAGCAAGGTAAAACAACTAAGCATAAAAATATCGCAAAAGGCCATATTTAACATCACAGACTTGCACCCCGGTCCCTGGAGCGACGATATAAAACTTCTTTGTTTAACATATTGTATTTATTGTTAAATGCTGTCACTGTGAGTACTATTTCTCAGGCGCAGCTTCAAATGTTTGTCTCCATTCATGCTTCATGCAGTGGCCGTTGGCCGAAACTGCCATAATGTGGTCATAACTATGACCATATCGATCGATAGTCAAAAGTCTCGTCAGATCTGAGGACGCAGAGTTGCGATTATGTGATTTTAGATAGAGAACTGAGTATCATATCATGCCGATTCAAATTAATTTTCAGCTGCATATAAATTAAAAGACAATTTCGTGGACGAACTGTGACTTGAGGACACAAATAAATTACTTATACAGGGTGTTAAAAAAAGTGCGTTTGAAATTTTAAGGGGAATCAAGTACAGAACCCAGGAAAAATATTGAAAAAATCCGCTCTTCAATTTTTTTTTTCAGATTCTCATACTAAATCTAAATAATGAATCGAGAATTTGTATGAAAAACTGCAAAAAAAAATTGAAGAGCGAATTTATTCAATATTTCCCTGGATTCTATACTTGATTCTGAGTATCCCCTTAAAATTTCAAACGCACTTTTTTAACAGCCTGTATATCGCATAGCAGGAGTAAGGCTTCGCAATAAGGCCAAAATGATTGAAAACAAACCTCAAAAGAACACAAACAAATACAAAACCAGGCTCATGAACAAAAACAACATTTATTATTCGCCATGTTCAAACCGAACCAACCAGCACTGTGAAAACAAAAACCAAAGTTCGCGTCATCATCAGCCGAAAGACACTGCTGGACAAAGGCCACCCCCAAGGATTTTCACATCGGAAACGCAGTGTAGGCAGGCCTCACCGATTGGGAGACCGATGACCTGATGAAGGTTGCGGGAAGCCGCTGGATGCGGGAAGCGCAGGACCGGTCAAAGATCGCACACTTAATAATACTAGAATAGTTTCAAAAAACAAACAAATAATACTCACTTGTTATGCACGCTATTTTTGCAAGTCGCCGTGTAGTGTCCGTTCTGCATCGAGCCGTAGTGGTTGGACACCGCGTACAAATCGTACGTATACTTCGGCGGCACGTGTAGCGAAAACGGCCTCATGTCCAGACCGGAGAGCGGGAAGTCAATATACGTCATCTTCTTCGTGAACGTGTCTTTGACGTTGGCATTCGCGTAGAAACGCTTGAAGTGTATGACGAGTACGGGGGGGAGGCGGGATATGTCGAGTTTCTTGACGGCGTCGCGTTTCTCTTTGCAGCCGGGACAGTTCCAGCCGTGGATGGTCTCCCCGTTCAGGTACAGTCGCAAGCAGTCCTGAGGGGAATGGGTTGATGTGTTTGAATATGTGGCGACAATTGATCTTAGCCATTGGAAATTTAAAGGTACAGTGTGTCAAAAAAGTCTTGAAGGTGGATTTTACTGGAACTACATTTATTACGGATAGCAAATAGGTACATTGTCAAAAGTCTTGAAAGCGAATTTCACTGGGACTACTTACATTTATTTCGAATTGCAACCATAAAATTCTGAATCTTCATTTGTTGAATATGCTTGAGTGTTACCATATGCATATTGAAACGAACAGCGCCTTCATTTATTTAAAAGACTTTCTTGACAGAATGTTCTGAGGTTCGCATTAGTTACTCTTAAAGTAGAATGGACAAAGACATATTTTCACGTTGCGATACGCCTCCCACTCGGTGGACCGATGACCTGGTGAAGGTTGTGGTAAGCCGCTGGATGCTGGCAGCACAGGACCGGTCGGCGTGGAAATCCTTGGGGGAGGCCTTCATCCAGCAGTGGACGTCTTTCGGCTGATGATGATGACATAGTACTCACAGCCAGCGTGCACCGGTTAGCCAGCTGTGGCAGCGTGGGTAACTCGAGCGACAGGTTGGAGAACGACTCGTAGGTGACGGACTGCTGGCCGCACACCACGCAGCGGACAGTCGACTTGATCTGCCCGTAGAAAAGTCGCAGGACTAGGCTCTCCTTGCACTTGGTGAAGTCTAGCCAGGCGCGCTCTGAGGCGCTCAGGTTGTCCTGCGCCGAAGGGAATTAAAAAAAAAGACTTATAATCCGCGGTTTACTGCACTGTTTAGAAATAAACACTATTTTAAAACTCAAACTCAAAATGTTCATTATTTAAGTGGATGCTTTACACATGCTTTTAAATCGTCAATATTTTTTTTCTACCTAGTATAAAGTCCCTACCACGCGGGACTTGTACACTTTCATACAGATGTGAAGGTTTCTCCACGATGTATTCCTTCACCTTTAAAGCGATCGCCATTTTTATATTGTTTATCATAAGAATAACAGTGCCAGTGTTAGTTTTAAAGGCAAATCAGTTATTTCCATATTATTTAAAGTTTAAATTTTAAACAATGGATGGCTGTGCATATAAATGTGGCCATTCGTGAAACATGTAAAAACAACAAACTAAATATAAAAAATCAAATGTAGTCAAATCCTGAACCCCTTAAACTTTAATAACGTTAACTTATTTCTACCCATGTATGCATGTGTGGGGTGTAGGCCTTTTGTCGAGTCCTATTTTGTGTCGAGGGCAAAAAATAAAATTTCGGTAGGCCTTTACCCGGTTGGGGTATATTTTGTGTCGAGGGCAAAAAATAAAATTTCGGTAGGCCTTTACCCGGTTGGGGTATATTTTGTGTCGAGGGCACAAAAAAAAATTAAAATAGGCCTTTACCCGGTTGGGGTACATTTTGTGTCGAGGGCAAAAAATAAAATTTCGAGTAACTTTTTTCTTTCGCATAACTTTTATCATGCGACCTTATTTCTACCCCTATATGCATGTGAGGGGTGTGTTGGTGTGTGTGTGTGTGTGTGGGGTCCTCACCCGGTTGGGCGGCTTGATGGGGAACTGCAGGTCGTGGTGCAGCAGGTCCATGAGGATCGTGAGGAACTCGTGCGAGTCCTGCTGCTCCGAGCTGCTGAACGCGCGGTGGTGCTTGCCTAGTTCCGTCTGCGTATACGCACAAGCGTTAAGAGTTGCGCTCGTGATCATTCCAGTAGAATTCAAGACGGATAAGTGAAAGGCATAGTTCTAGTAAATGTTCAATTTTATTGTAAACTTATTAAAATTTTGGGTTTGATGTTCATGTATAATTTCTTTAGAAAGAAATGGTTTGTTCATTCTCAAGATAAAAATGAATTACTAGTTTGTATGAGAGAAAACAATGAAATAATATCTAAACAAGATATTTTAAATTATTTGAAAAAAAAAAGTTCACCATTACATTTTTGGCAACAAAATCAGCAAAATTATTTACGACCTCATTTAACAACCTTATATTTTCTTAATTTAATGAAAAACAAAAATAATCTGACAGCGGTGGGATTCGAACCCACGCCCTTTCGGACTGGTGCCTAAAACCAGCGCCTTAGACCACTCGGCCACGCTGCCTTGGTGGGCCTAGGTGAAATATGCATACACTACGATTGTATAGGCATTATAATTGGCATGCACATGCAGGGCGGCAGTAATAATCGGCCTACCTACTACCGTGCCGGGTGGACGAATTGTTTAGGGGTCGTCCAATAATCACGTGATGTTTTTTAGCAACTTTTTAGACCCCCTTCCCCCCTGGTGATACGTGGAGAGATTTTAGACTACCCCCCACCCCCTACCCAAAATCACGTGTATTTTTTTGGTACAAAATATTATCTTTAAATACAGGTATAATGTAATGTAATTCAGGAAATTAAGCACCGTGATAAAAATGTCCAGACATACATCAAGGTTGCAGGTTGTTTCTGACTGCCTGAAGCCGTTTCGAACCTTGGGAAGAGTTAAAAACAACATAACAACAACAGTCCGACGTTTGGAAATTACTCTAGAAATCGCACGTTCAATAAAAAATGATATCTCAGTACACCCCTCGCCCCACTTGTGATATTTCGTGATTTTTTCCGAACCCCCTCCCCACTTTTGAGCCTCACGTGATTAATGGACGACCCCTTAGTTAGTGTAATAAGTTCGTAGGAAGCCCCTAGGTACGCGTGGCCCAGAAAAAATATTCTGCTTGAAATTATTGATAATTATAGTTGTACTATTTCAATCTTGACAAAACTTTCAATATGTATGTATTTAAAAAATCAATTTGAAGTTTTGAAGTTTTTTGTGGCTTCTTAATAACTGGTAAGTCGCCAATGGTAGATCCTACTAATAAACTATAAATAAAGAATAATTTTGATTTTCGATACATAATTTGCAAATCGGTTATCAATTATTAACAATTATAAGGGGAAATATGTCTCAGTTTACAATTTACCACCTACAAGCCACCTACAAGCTAACAAAAATCCTGAATACGTCAACATTTTAACGAATTCGACTGTACGTCTTTCGGCTCAGATAACTATGATGAATAAATATTTGAGAAGTAGCATCCTCAACTGGCGTGCCTTGGGGGAGGCCTATGTCCAACAGTGGAACTAATACAGGCTTAATGCGTCTTCAATTCTTTTTCCTGATTTACTGAATTTACAATAATGCTATTCTAATGACTTGAAAGCTATTTTTCTAATACATCTTTGTACATACCGTAGCACAAAATAAATATTACAAAAACAGTATTCGGTTCTTTGGCTCTCCTGTAAGGTTGGAATTGGATTACTCCTTCATTCTGTTGGGGTGTTGTGATTAAAGGAGGCCTATGTCCAACAGTGGACTAATACAGGCTGATGATGACGATCCTCACCTTGAAGTCCTTGATGCCGATGTAGCGGAACTGCTCGGACCAGAGCGCCCGCACGACGGCAGCCATCTCCTCGGCCACGGCACCACGACTACTGTGTGACCTCGGAATAGTTTAATCGCTTTCAACAATAGCACAACACATGCCGTTTCACCTACTTGTTCCAGGCTTGCCACAGTTTATGTGCAAATAATTCAAATTTTGCTAAGTCAAAATATGTTTATTCAAAGTAAAGCACTGTATACTTTTCGAAGGTCATTCTTTTGTCTACCTAATACGAAGTTCCCACTACTCGGAACTCGTATATCCGCCGTTTCGGCAAGTGTTTGCGGAGTGAGAAGAAACGACGGGTCCAAAGAAACTCCCTCCAACACATTAAAAAAAAACTATTACATCTTAATTTCAGGTTAAGAATTGATTCATGGTTTTACCTACTTTATCACGGCCTTGTTCCAGACTTTCCACAGCTTATGAGCAAATTAACAAAGTAAAATATATCCTATGACTATGACACCTCCAAGGATCTAGTCATATTTCTTAGTCATCTTTATCACGGCCTCACAGAAAACCGGCGTGAAGCTGCGCTTGCGAACCGGAGGCCCAACCCATCCCATTTCAAAGGTCGGCAACGCACTTGTGACTCCTCTGGTGTTGCGGGTGTCTATGGGCGGCGGTAATCGCTTACCATCAGGTGATCCGTCCGCTCGTTTGCCACCTATCACATAAAAAAATTTTACTGAAGTCAAAGCCCCGATTAAGTACATAATGCAATGCGCTCAAGCCATAGAATGTTTTGTTAAGTCGAGTTGCTAAAACTGACGTCTATTTTTGAGACTATGTGAGTTTTGGGCAAGGATATTCAAAGCAAGCGCTCATTTCTCAGCTTTGAAAAAAGTATCGATTTAATGTTAACAGTAAGGCATTTTTAACCCCTGATCAACTGGACTTAATTTGTTGCAAATGACCTCTAGTATAACCCCTTTGAAGGATCACGTCGAATTACCAATCACCCTGTATAGGGTCCTTATGAAATACCTGAACAAAATGTAACAACGGCTTCTACTCATGAAACTGAACAACTTTCCCTAAAAAACCTATACTCAATTCGCAAAAAAAAAATTGGCGTTCTCATACTAATCAATCAACTAATCCGCCAATTTTGTATGGGACGTCCAAAAATTATTTTGCGAATTGAGTATAGGTTCCTTGGGGAAAGTTGTTCAGTTTCATGAGTAGAACTCACTGTTAAATTTTTTCAGGTGTTTTAGAAGGACCCTATAGATACTATGTATGGCCAGAAAGTTACCGGTATCATAGTCAAGCCAGAAAAGTTATCATTGTGTTGCCGACGCTTGAAGGCTTTTTTAAATACGATTGGTAAGCTCTTGGCATATCTCACCTGATGCTAAGTGATGATCATGTCGAAGAGTGAGACCTTACCAAGATTTCCTAATGCAATGGGGCTTACCGGCTATATTATTTCCATGCCGAAACATCAATGGCATTAACACTAATGTTTAGCTGCAAGACTAAGATAAGACGGTGATAACTAGCCAGACGGGATCCGAAAATGCCCTGTCAGAGTCCTACAAAGTCGGATCCCGCCGTGAATTGAACCCGCGACTTCTTGATGTAAAGTAAGCAGACTATCCACTGGACTACGGAGGCTCTTAATACGCCGGCTGACTATGCCTCTATAGTGACACAAACGCGTCGATACTCACTTGTTGATGTGCTCCATGTAGTTGCCATCGCAGAAGTAGCTGACGAGCACCTCGGTGTTGTTAAGGCACTGGATGATGGAGTTCATATAGCACGTGTTGCCCATGTTCCGCAAACCGGTCAGTCCTCGCCCCTGGGGAAAACAACTCTGTCAACCTAGAGTCCAGAAGTACAGTCAACGGTCACATGTTTGAAGATCCTGCCACAGGCATGATAAAGCTACGTAGAAGAAAAGATAATTGGTAGATCCTAGTTGAGACATAAGTTCTTTAAGTTTCATTTTATGGGTTCTGTGTTCAACACGATATGCGTCAGATACAAATTAAGCTTATTACGTACCTCAAGTTTTTTGACATAAACCACGCTTTTCAGATTTTTTAATCAACTAGATTTATAACCATATTTGTCATTGATCGACAGTCCTCTGTAGGATATTCTCTATCCAGACCGCACTGTCACCCGCTACACGAAGCCTACTGCAGGCAACCACTTAGGAGATTCTGCTCGTCCATTTCGTCCATCGTTTTGTCGTCCATGATTACACTTACCTCGATCGTTTCGGCTCGTCCATTCCACCCGTCTGTCTTGTGTGGTCCATAGTTACACTCGCTAACAGTATGACAGGGAGTCAGGTTACAGTACTCACACGGCGAAACAGCTCTGCTTGTCCATTCCGCGCATCTGTCTTGTGTCGCCCATAGTTACACACGCTAAAAGTATGACAGGGAGTCAGGGTACTGTACTCAGAATGGTGAAACGGCTCTGCTTGTCCATTCCGCGCATCTGTCTTGTGTCGCCCATAGTTACACACGCTAAAAGTATAACAGGGAGGGAGTCAGGGTACTGTACTCACACGGCGGAAGAGCCAGGCGATGTGCGCTGGGGAGAACTTCAGCCGCACCTTCACCTTCAGAGCCATGCTGGCCCGATCGAGGGGGATGCACCGCGCTGATCGCACCTCGTACCGCACAAGTTTCACAACCATTTTGTATGCGACCCTAACTTTTTGTTGATAGATTTTTTGTTTTTACAGAAGTTCTCCCGTGGGAGCAGTTAATCTTTGATATAATTCCAAGACTGAATCATTCCGATATGTTTTGTTTTTTAACCGTCGAAAGCTCGACTAAATTAATTTTAGATATTTATTTTATTTTTTACAAAAAAACATTAGAGTGACACGTATACCTCGATAAAGGAAACACTAATATCAGCATCACAATCAAATAGAAGAGGAACACAGTTGACGCGATCACTATAATTTTCGAGATCATTTTCATTTGTAATAGTTTTGTGACTTTTGAGTCACTTGATTAATTTTCTGTTACGATTCTTATTCTTACAATGTTCCTTTACTGACACATCTTTTTGGCGTACTTTTTCTGACTTAAAAAAGGTGATATGTTTAGAGTAGCACAAGTTTTCTTAAAAACCGATATCAGATGTATAGTTAATTAGGAATTAAATTAATTTGTTTTATGCTTGAAACAAAGCACGGTTCCCTTGTGTGGCGCGCGAGTGGCGGTCTGCTCAACAAAGGTGGCACTGGGCTTCACGTGTTCTGCCTCAGTCCGCAAAGGTGAAAAAGGGGTGGCAATTGGGCGGCGCCGTTGTGCCCATGCGATTGGATATTCTCTTTATAATAAACATAGCTATATTAACTTACGCCGTATATGATACGTTTGGTAGAGTCAACTCTGTTGCGAAACAATTTATCGTATCATATTAGGAATCGTTTGGATCTCCTGAACTAAATCGGTTAAATTTTGTTTGTTAACAACCCATATCGTCCCTACTGCAGGGGCACAAGTCTCTCCCATACATCGGGAAGGTTAGGCTATACTGCTGGAATAACTATGTACTAACTTAGGTTTACTTTTTTATAATGTCAACATGTTTACTTCAATATATTTTACTCAAGCAGACACATACAATTTTTATTTTAACATATACTCCACACACGGAGGCCGAGTCCGGGTTGGTGGAAGTTTTTTGGGCTAGTACCAAACCCCAGAATTTTGCTTATTTCGTCTTAATCTAAGAAACACAAACAGTGCTTCGTACTATCAAAAGATTTGTCTCCAATTTCAGAATTTCTCAAACAGCGATCAAACTAAAGTACTCTCAAGACAATGTACCTAAATACAATAGAACTCGTAAAAACACTACCATTGAACATTTTGAATTTATTTGCTAACTGTACCGCATCATATTATAACCAAAAGAAATATCCAAATCATATTGGACATAGCTGCCGGACTATTGGACCTACAGTCGTCTCCGTGGTCACCCTACTGGAGTAAGGCACACGTCACAGCATGCGTGCGGTTCGCGTTGGCACTGATTGATCGCACCCTCACGCGGGCGGTTTGGTGGAAGGTCAAGATCAGCCGCCTTGTAGCAAGCACCAACTTATGGGTTGCGGCTTAGATTCCACAGTAAACTTGAATTTTCAAGTTTCGTTTGATTCACAAGGCACATGCCATAATGAAATCATGCCATCTCTTTGGTAGTTTCCCAGAATAGGTTGAGGTCTCGGAACTCTCCTTTCAAAAGTTTGAACTGCCGGTTTCCGTACAAACTAAGTTTCGTTTCAATCAAGATAATGCAGTTCCTACAGAAACTTTGGTTTTAATTTAATTAAAAAACGACATCCCGACATTTGTAATACGATATTTGTCTTCTAGTAATTTGAGTGACTTATAAATTTTGTGCTGAAATTCTTCGGGTCACTTATGTGTGACGTCATAATCTTTCGAAAACTTATTTCGTGTTTTATTAATATCCAATTTAAAATGGATTAAACTGTGGAGATTCCATATGAGGCCCACTGGCCGTTTAGAGTTTTATGTTTTTTATGTCATTTATTGTTTTATTTGTCTATTCTATCTATTATTAAAAGAACCTGGAAAATATACTTAATTAGTTTATTTACAAAACCATCATCGAGTAAGTATTTTCGCTATTCTACAAGAAATGCTATTGAGTTAAAAATAATACAATTACAATTTGTTTTTGATACATTCAAATACCTATCTACCATGCAGTGCAGTGGGGACGATATGGATACTCCAATTCAAGAAATCACGAAGTCCTTTGACGGTTTTGATTTTTCTTTATATTTTACACGACATTCATTGTTAACATAAGGTTATGATTCTTAAAACAAATAAAACCACATTTGTTTTTCTATTACTTGTATTTTTATATTTTTTTCAACCTGCGCATATTATTTCAGAACACATTTAAAACATAATAACATCAATATGTAGAAAGTAACTTTGGACTTAGTGATTTATTGAATTGGACCATCCATATGGGGTGTTAACAACGATGTTGAAGTACCCTATTTGTGTTCGATGTAATAAAACAAAACGAAGCAAATACGAACGGATCCAAACATACATCACTCACTAAACTTTTAATTCCATAATTACACTGTTTTAACGAGAAAGACGTAAAGTGTTCTACCGCCTATCCATATAACGCATTGAGTTCTGAGGAACTTATTCGACATGACGCCTAGAGCACAGTTCTATTACCGCACCATTGACTGTGCTTCAGCTAAAGCCAAATTGGTCTCCAGCTTCCATCCAAGGCTTTCCCTGAGGCTACAGCAGGACACTTCAACAAGGGATTGAAAAGGTTTTTGAAGGCTCAACAAAGCGTCGATAACGCGTCTGGTGTTGCAAATGCCAATAGGCCGCAGTATCAGGTGGGCCATCAGCCTTTTGGCTACATTTTCGAAATAAAAATAAATTGCTCATATCGTATTATTTACATTGAGCAAGAAATTATGTATCACGACACAACCCTACGTCGCGCGTAATACGCTTGTCTCCAATGTCACGAGCACTCAGGTCAGAGTGGACACTAATCAGCTGATGGGATTACTTTTGGCAGGCGACATGTGAGTGCAAGCTTTCCGCGGACAGCCCACCGCCCAGTGGTGAGACACGTGAGGGGTTAGCCTGTCGGTGGCACACGTGGGGTTTGGTCGGTTTCGACACCAGCTACAGTGTGGCCCGGTGAAAAATGAGGGCAGATAAGCCTGCGTACCTCGCGCTTAATTTTTTTTGGGCTTGATTTACTCATAATTTTCTAGAGAAGTAACAGACAAAAAAGATGATAAAAATGTGCTTTGTTTTAGGAAAAAACGGTATTAGGATAATTTAAAAGTCGCCAAGTCTCCTGGATTTTGTGCTAGAGTTTTTCTACTGACTATACATATAGAGAAATAAAAGACAAAAATATATTAAAATGTGTTTTGTTTTTGGAAAAAACTGTACTAATTATTAGCATAGAAATCCAATAAGATCTGGTAAAAACAGATTAATACTTCCCCAGTCAAAATTAAAACTACATAGCGACAGTCCATACTGCATGTCAATAAAAATATTTAATAAACTCCCTTAAATTATAAAAAACGAAACAAAACTTTCTTTGTTTACAAAGACTTTAAAATCGTCTCTGTTAGAAAATTGTTTTTATAGCGTAAAAGAATATTTAAATGAATAAAAAACGGAAATATCGGTCCCTCTTCCATTATTGCTGTGCCCTACCGGGGCCATATGAGCTCTGTTATTTTTATTATCCATCTTGTAAAACCATATGGATGCAATAAATAAATTGAAATTGAAAAATTTAAATTGAAAAAGCATAATTTAAAAGTCGCCAAGTCTTCCGAATTGTGTGCTAGAGTTATTTTTACTGACTATACATATAAAAATAATAGGTCACAACGGAAGATTTAAAATGCATACTTATAAAGTGTATGAGTCACGAGTTTTTTTTTCTGCAAGAAGTATTGATATGGATTGTGTATCTATTTCCTTTCAAGAATTCTCTTCTCAAAACCACAGGAAATGCGCCACTCACACAGCGAATATTTTTTATTAAAGTAATCTTTTTATACATTATTTTAAGTATGAGACTATTTGTTCTTCAATAAAATAAATAACTTTTAAATCGTCACAATTAAAGCCTATAAAAATCCAATATTAACAAATCGAGCATATACGTAGCTAAGGCTACCTTGAAACCCTTTATTCTCCTTTAGCTAATTAGCGCAGCGCCGGCTGTTAGTAAAACCAACAAGCGATCGTCGGTAAACAGGGCAATTACGCGTAGTTTGATCGTGGGGGCTTAGCATTAGCAGTCGTCGGGATTCTGGCCTTGGCGCTCCGCCGCCGCCCCTTTCACTGACTCATGTACCGATGCACTGCGCTCGTCGTCGCTCAGCGACGATGGACTAAAGCGATTATGGAGGAGATACCTAATATTTAGGGTCACTGATACATACGGGGAAACGTCTTAACTGTTTTTTTAGGGTTCCGTAGCCAAATGGCAAAAAACGGAACCCTTATGGATTCGTCATGTCTGTCTGTCTGTCTGTCTGTCCGTATGTCACAGCCACATTTTTTCCGAAACTATAAGAACTACACTATTGAAACTTGGTAAGTAGATGTATTTTGTGAACCGCATTAAGATTTTCACACAAAAGTAGAAAAAAAACAATAAATTTTGGGGGCTCCCCATACTTAGAACTGAAACTCAAAAATTTTTTTTTCATCAAACCCATACGTGTGGGGTATCTATGGATAGGTCTTCAAAAATGATATTGAGGTTTCTAATATCATTTTCTTCTAAACTGAATAGTTTGCGCGAGAGACACTTCCAAAGTGGTAAAATGTGTGTCCCCCCCCCGTAACTTCTAAAATAAGAGAATGATAAAACTAAAAAAAATATATGATGTACATTACCATGCAAACTTCCACCAAAAATTGGTTTGAACGATATCTAGTAAGTAGTTTTTTTTAATACGTCATAAATCGTAAACCGCAATTTACCTTTCATTCAAGTTACAACGAACTACAAAAACTTTTATATTATGTTACTTGCTGCTACGGAACCCTTCATGGGCGAGTCCGACTCGCACTTGGCCGCTTTTTCTTCTAATGAAACTGAACAGCTGTTGGTTTTGTCTAAGTCTACTTTTTAACTCTGTTTTGTCGGAGCTCCTCGATATAGCCAGTCATCTCAAGATCTGGCCATTCCTATAATCTGATAGTATATGTAGTGGCAAAAGAAATTTTGGACTTCCTACACTAAGTTGGCCTATCAGCTGATCGACTTGTTAGGCATATGTTTTTTCGCAAATTGACTATGGGTTTCTTGGGAAACGTTGTTTGGTTTCATTAGTAGAAGCCCCAGATTGAACAGTTTCAACTGATTTGTTAGACGATATACAGGGTGACTTTAAATTAGTTCTTGATACCAAAGCGTGTGCATGTGCTCATGATAACAAAGAACTTTCCCTAAGGAATCCCTAGTCAAATCGCAAACAAAAATGTTGGTCTCTTCACGCTAATTTGACCGGTCAGTTGATCGATTTGTATGGAGAGCCCATTTTATCTTTTGCAATTTGACTATGGGTTACTTAGGGAAAGTCGTTTGTTATTATGAGCACATGCATAGTCTTTCATATCAAGAACTAATACAAAGTCACCCTATACAGGGTGTAACAGAAAGGTGTGTATACTTCAAGGTTGGCTTTTACCCATCAAACTGAACAACTTTTGTTCTACGGGCTCTTGGTTTGGGGAAACAGCTCTGACATAGAAAGAGCATTTGTAGCACAAAAACGATGCATACGGACCATATGCAACATCGCACCTGATGTTTCGTGTAAGCCGTATTTTGAGTCCCTGAAGGTGTTGCCTTTACCATGCTTATATATATTTGAAGCCTGCAATTTCGTGAAACAAAACTATAATATATTCACTGAACTCAAAGCAGTTACCCAAAGAAACTTGAGAAACACCAGCAAGCTAGTTCTAACAACTGTACCAAAAACGAAACGTTTCCAGAACAACTGTTATGCTATGTGTAAAACTGTTTACAATAAAATAAATGAATCTATAAAATTACTACCGCTTAACAGGTTTAGAACGGTTCTGCGGAGATGGTTAATTGAAAATCGGTTTTATTCCGTCAAGGAGTTTTTGGAATGCAGAAAACTGCCTTCTGTAACTAATAATTGATTGTGTATGAAACTCTCTTTGACATTAGATTCTTGTAAATGTTATCAAATTGACATCTTAGTTTATGAATTTCACTGAATTGACATCTTAAAGCTTTAAATGAATTAATATTTCCGCTGAATGTATTATTAATTTCATTTGTGTATTTCTTATAATATTATTTCTAATGATTCTATTTCTGTGGATCTTATTTGCATGCTACTAGTAAATAGCTAAACAGACTTGACCACTGTAATTTTGTTATTAACATCTGACATGTAAAATACTCTGTTTAATGGCAAATAAATATTATGAATTATTATGAACTACAACTTTGTTGAAATCGCAAAGAAATTTTCGGACTTTTCATACAAAATTGGTTCGCCAGCTGATCGATTTGTATGAAAAGTCAAAAAAAAATTTGCGATTTGAACAAAGTTGTAGAACAAAAGTTGTAGCCTAATATTTAAAGCCAAATGTAACACTTGTATTAAATAAAAAAATCCATCATTAATATACAGGATGTAACAGAAAGATGTGATAATACTTTAAGGTTGGCTTTTATCCATCAAACTAAAGTGTTACATTTGGCTTTAAATATTAGGCTTCATAGTGTGAATACACACGAAGAGAATCACAGACTGCGCTGGCAGAGAATTCTATTCTTTGGCGGAAGACACAGAGCCGGTCTTAGTTTTAAATATGAATGATAGTTTTGCATACTTATTTTTAAGTACGACTAAGCAAATGATTTTACGCGTTTACAAGTCTTAAGGTGACGAATCTCTTATAACATCACTTTGCGCTGTCGCTTTTACAAGACCAAGAAATACGAACGAATAATGAAGTCTTTTACAAAATAAATATTAAATTTTGGATTCCTAAAATAAAATTTATCATTTGTTTTCGTTTCGGGGCGAGTGGCTTTTGTTGAAACGTCATTTGTTATTCGAACTATTTCGTTGAGCATTCCCGCGATCTGAGAGAAGGTATGGACCTCGAAATGTGAACAGATGCTGTGTGCGTGTGACTTACAACAGCTTAACAGCTTACACTATGATCTTTGGGCTTGATGCGTTCAAAAGATAAGGGATCCATACCTCAGCGGTGAATACGCTGTGGAGCAGTGTGACCTGCCCAAGCATATTCCAAGTACCGCGGTCGCTAGTGGTTGGGAATTGTCATACTCTTCTGTGTAATGCCGCCGCAATGGCAGTCTATAGGTAAGCGTCACTTACCTAATTTACGAAGTTGAATGGACCTTTTGAAGCTTGAAGCCTTGACTGATGAATGATGTTATCTTTGTTATGAGACGTGAGACAACAGTGAGACAACACGCTACGAACTAGTGAGACTCACCGAACTGCCAAAGATAGGCTCGAAGTCTCTTGGCCACAGGTCAAAGACATTATCTTTGTAATGGGACATGGTACGTAAGACAAAATGCTATTTTTAACCGACTTTAAAAAGGAGGAGGTTCTAAATTCGTCTGTACGTTTTTTGTGTGTTTGTTACGCGATTATTCAATTGATTTTAATATTCTTTTTTTTATTTGGCAGGTCATACTTTAGAGGTGGTCCCATATAAACGTTATCGAAATTGATTTAGCGCTTTGTGAAAAATCAACAAACACAAAAAACAATAAAATTTTAGTTGTTACGATTGAAATCGGTTGTTTTTATCGTGTTCAATTATTTATTAGTGAGACTCACCGAACTGCCAAAGACAGGTTCGAAGTCCCTTGGCCGTAACTCGAAGACGCTATCTTTGTTATGGGACGTGGTACGTGAGTGATTAGTGAGACTCACCGAACTGCCAAAGATAGGTTCGAAGTCCCTTGGCCGCAGGTCGGAAGGCGCGATGCGGCGCGGCTTCGTACTACGGTCGAAAGTGGGCGCCGCCGCTGCTATCTCCTCGTCATCCGAGCCTGGCTGCAATGTGAGGGACGTTGGTCTCGATCGAAAATCGTACAACATATTGTTATAGAAAACATAAATAAAATATTTATTTATGGTAACGTTGATGGCAAGTATTTGTTAGGGATATGAGCGCAAATTGTCTAATTTTACTCGCGCGACGCTGTCGAAATATCGGCGTCGGTGGCGCAGCGGGTAGTGACTCCGTCCTCCTAACCAGAGGTCGTGGGTTCAAATCCTGGCCAGTGAACCAATGAGTTTTACGAAACTTTCGTGCATTTTCATACCGACTGCTTTAACGGTGAAGGAAAATATCGTGAGGAAACCTGCACATCTGATTTCTAGATGATTTATGATTGTCGGTTGCACACGTCCGTAGGTGTAAATCTAAAATACACGTGACCGCAAGTAATGCTAAGTGCAACACTAGGCAACCGCCGTCTATAAGTTGTGGATAGAACGGTTAAATGTGTCACACGATAAGAAGAAAAGTCGAAACTCCACTTTCTGACTGAAGTACACTCCTACTTAAATTCAAAAGCCAGCCGCCGAAATTCCACTTTTAGACTGAAGTGGAATGATTCTTCTATTCTATAGTTTACTTGAAACGATATTTTTGCACTCGCTAGTTAAGTAATGAAAGCCGATAGCGAGACTTTTCTTCGTCGTCAAAGAAGCGTATTTATTGTAAAGGAACAATATATCAAAACATGTAACTTACCATAAGATCCGGCGACGACACAGACCGGCTCAGGTTGACCGGGCCGTCTCCCGGCGAAGTCATATACGTGTCCCCATCCTCGTCCTGCGGACAACTGATGTTGAGTAAACCAAGCCATAACCTAGATATACAGCATATAAGCTGTATATCTGTATGTATATGTATGTATACATACGTACTTCCCCAACGGCTGATGTTTAATAAAATCGAGAACGCTGAAAGCGTCAAAAAACCAACTTCAATCGCGTAACATACGGGTCAAACTGAGAACCTCCTTTTTTTGAAGTCGGTTAAAATACTAAAACCTTCTCCTAAATGTAACAAATACTTTTCTCAAAACCGCATTAAAATCGGTTCAGCCAAACGCGAGATAAATGCGGACAAACATGCATACAAACATACATACATGCATACACACATGCAGGTCAAAATGAGAACCTCCTTTTTTTGAAGTCGCTTAAAAACCGCCATAACCAGTATACAGCTTTAACACTATACACACTGCCCTGTAAAGTCGAGACTTGATCCGACTGGTGTGGACAATCGATTATTCAGGTTAACTAACCACAAACGCAATCATTACCTAGATAGGTTTGACTCGTTTTCGCATATATCTCAACAATTACTACGCTTCGCAGGTTCCTTGTCATGCACTTTAAAACTTCTGCCAAAATGTAAATCGCTACTATCTCTCTATTTTTTTTTCACATTATCAATTTCAAATTACAATAATAGCTTATTAAAAATGTCAAAGTATAATGTGATCGTCAAAATAATTAAAATTAAAAATTGAATAATACAAATGGTCATTAATATAAAGTTCAATGACAATGTTAAAAAATAATAATAATAATCACACAATGGATAAATACAAAATAAAAAATAAAAATGACACTATTACACAATGGTAAAGATCAGGAATGAGTATAAAAAATTAAAATATTTTATTAATATATTCATTTACTGAATAAAATTCATTATCCAACAAAAGGTTTCTCAGTTTGCGACTAAACGTTTCGTCATTTTCCTCACCTTTGCTGACTGCGGGTGGTCGCTAATACAATGACGGAATGATCTAACAATTCTGACTCGGTGCTGGCTGCTTGTGAAGTATAGTCTAACCTCGACCCTTGGTCAGTGCTCTATTTGCCGCCAGGCTATCTGAATACAGACTACTGGCCTCTCCTCATAAGTCAGCCAGCACCTTCTTAACACATTCCTTAAACGCAATGCCAGTCGCTAGCGCTGAGGAGAAACAACAATGCTACACTGGAATGTACTCATTATATAGCTTTGTGTCTTTTGCACATGATCTTAAATCAACGAAATAAGTTCTCAGATACTTGTACTCGTAAATAACTCTCTTTTCGCACATGTTTTTTAGAGCCCTTGGCATCATCTCCCCTGAAGGTAAGTGATGATGATGCCGAAGATGGAAGCGGGCTTACCAAGATTCCCCGACGCAATGGGGAACCGGCTATCTTCATGCCGGAACAGGTCAATGCTGTTAACATTGATGTTTGACGGCGAGATTTAGATAAGATGATGGTAGCTAGCCAGGCGGGCTCAAGAAATGCCCTACCACCAACCAAACAAAGTCCTACAAAGTTGGACCCCGCCGGGAATCGAACCCGCGACCTCCTGATGTGTAGCCAGCGGACAAGCCACTACGCTACGGAGGCGGTTAAATCGGTCTTGAATCATCGAAGGAAATGTTCACTTTAAACATTGCTAACACTTCCCGAAACGTTGAGTGTACGAGTTCCCAGTGGTAGGATCTTTGTACTAGGTACAAAAAATTACGATTTAAAAGAATGTATACACCATCTACATCAGTTAAAAAAAACATTTTGATTTTGAACAGTAAATGGTTTAAGCCGCTTGGCTAGCTACCACCATCTTATGTGTTCGGAATAAAGATTTATTCTATTCTATTAAGTCTTGCCGCCAAACATCAACATTAATAGCATTGATGTGTTCCGGCATGGAGATAAGATAGCCTGTTCCCCATTGCATTGGGGACTCTTGGTAAGCCCGCTTCCATCTTCGGCATCATCATCACTTACCACCAGGTGAGATGATGCCAAGGGCTTAACAACTGTAAATAAGATAACCTAACCATATTTAAAAAAGCAAAATGTATCCTATGTCAATTTGGGGATCGACGAATCTAACGACACCGCTCAAGCTAAAATCCATCAAGCCGTTTAGGCTATAGCGCGTGCCAAAGACACATAACACACATTCATACACTCGATAAACATAACCCTGCTTCTGTCGGTAAAAAACCACTACCTCACCTTATCCAAATCGGGTTTCCGCTTCTCCCTCGCTTCGGCCAGTTTCCTTTTCCTCTCGTTCTCCATGACCTCGCGCTGGCGGTCGAGCTGGTCGCGCTGTGACGTCACCGCCGCGATGCGTGCGCGCTTCGCCGCCATTTGCCGCGACTTGGCCGCCTGCTCCATAATCATACGTTGATTGTCCGCTAAAGGTTGAAAAATTATTTGAGATCGTGTGTATCATCCTCGACTTTTCGTGCGATATGGTTACTTTCCATTACACAATCTTATTAATTAATAATAATAATAATATCTGGGACAAATCCCACACGGTCATCTGGCCCCAAACTAGGATTCCCTGTATCTTGGGAACCAGAGACTGATATACATACACATATACTTTTAAATACATACATATATAGATATGATACACCCAGATTCAGAGCAAATAATTCTGCTCATCACAGAAAAGTTTGCCCTGTGTGGGGATCGAACCTACGACCCTCGGATCAGAGGTCAGGATCGCTAACCACTTAGCCACCGAGTCAATTGTAAGTCTTGCCGCGAAATATCAATGTTAACAGCATTGATGTGTTCCAGCATGAAGATAGCCAGTTCCCTATTGCGTTGGGGAATCCTGGTTAGCTCGCTTCCATCTTCGGCATCATCATCACTTACCATCAGGTGAGATGATGCCAAGGGCTTACCAATTGAGGGTAAAAAACCAAATTACTTATAAAAATATCTGTATAAATAACCAGGAACAAACACACGGCCACAGTATATGCAAAGGTATTGTCATCAGTGTCGCTACTCCCTGCCCTTCTCTAAAAACGAGCTCACCCCCCTGCGTGGAAGATCCGGCGCTAGTTGCTTAGCACAAGCACAAAATAGACACAGAAGGTCCGCTCAATACAAACCACTGAAATCGTAAGCATATATGCTTATAGAAATATACGGTCGGTCGAGGCAAGGTCACGATCGCACAGTACGTGATCTTGCATACAACGACCGTATAAGTCTATAAGCATGTATATGCTTAGGATTTTTGTGAGCGTATTGAGCGGACCTTCTGTATCTGTTTTGTGGCGCAAGCCAAGCAACACGCACTTTTTTTTATTCTATATTATGAGATGTCAAAAGGCTGACGGCCCACCTGATGGAAAGCGGTATCCGCCGCAAATGAGCATCTATAACCCCAGAAGGCTCATCATTGCCTTACCGATCTTGAGGGCTAAGATGGAACGCCTCTTATGCCGGTAACTACGCTGGCTATCTCGCGCCACCCGCCGCACAGCGCGCTGCCGGCACCCACCCAGTCTGACCTTGCATAGTAAGGTCTTACCACATTTACTCGTGTAAACGTCGGATTCTTTGAAGTAGTTATACTTGTAGTAATTATAACACATTTTTATTTTTAATTCAATTTCGGATGTATATGGTATTTTTTAACTTTGAATAAATTAAATGAAATGTAATAGCATCTCTCATCCTCTTTCAAAAGATCCTTTTGTTGTCCTCGACTTTTGTTCCTACTTCAAATAAAAATAATGTCATTTTCAAACGCCTAAATTTTAAATATCCTCGCAGTTAGCAATAAAATAAATCGTAGCTCCGCTTTTTCGCGCTCGCGTCACCGATATATATGTACTTCATCGTCGGCTATTCATTACCATCTCTTTCACCGACCTCCTGTTAAAACAAGATAAAAGTCGCTATGTGCAGTGCTGGATGTGTGTATTCACGTTCTTGCACGAGCGCTCTCTCGAGTATATGAGTCGTAACTCCATCGGCTGTTTATTGCTATCTCTTTCACCGACCTCCTGTTAAAACGAGACAAAAGTCGGTATATGTCCAGTGCTGGATGCGTGTACTCACGTTCTTGCCCTACCGCCGCCTCGCCAGCCAAACGCTCTGCCTCTTCCCTCTCTCGGCGCTGGTACTCCTCCAGTTTCTCTCGGAGCTGCTGGTTCTCTTGTTCCTGTCACACGCAAACTGGTTATAAACCTTTGTAGACGAGTACAAAATCGTCTGGTTTCGGTATTTTGTAACTATTTATGACAAAGGAAAGGAAAGAGAGAGAATAACTTTTTTCATATTTAGTTATCACAATACAACCACCTTACATTTATAAACAAAGTAAAAAGCAGTCTCTCAATAATTTTTCAAAATGGATAACTGTTTTGGGGTTATTGTTAGGTTCGGTGACGACTTGCCGGCGCGGCGTACCGCGGCGGTGGAAACATAAGACGGTATTTCGTAAAAGGACAGAAATAACACCGCTTGAAGCGCTTCATTCCGTATTGTATGAATAGACGCTTCCATAACCTCTAGTGCTTTCGAGCTTGATATCATCAATCAGCTGTAAGCAGTTTGGAGGTAAGCCTCAAAAGAATTTTATTTGCTTTAAATAATGAAAAAACCTAAGAAATTTTATTAATAGAATGCTAATACGTCAGTTTCAATATGAAACCGCGTGGGCTAGGTTTAGAAGAAAATCTGAGGTGTGGGAAGGGAAAGATTAATTAATTGGCCGAATTTCTGAATCGAAAAGAACATATTATGTTTGAATGAACGTCTTTCTTTTTGGGGTTCTCTAATACCCTAAAAGATGGCGACACGGTTCAACCTTTGATCCACGTTCCTATTTACGTACAGCCTTTACATTTTGTATGTTTCCGCATTTGTAATTTGTTGCCCTATTAGTGAAAACGCAAAAGATCAAACAGGTAGCGAATAATCAAATCCAGTAACAAGTCCAAAAACATATATTCACAAAATAAAAAAGGAAAAACATTACATAAAACGAAACGAAGATCGAAGTTGATATGTCACCCTAAACAAAGTATTGCCATCTATAAAACGAAAGTTACTATAAAACATATATTTGTACTCTGATTTCAAGTATTCATTAATTTCAAATTATGGAAAAGTTAAATTTCGCATTTCTATTATTAATTTCAGTTTTCTTAGATCACTATTTTCCAAGATATTTTGTTTACCTATTGAATGAAGTGTTTGTTTAACGTATGGTATTAAAATGAAGAAAACGCTAGCGACATCTATACTCATAGACAAAAAAATCGACTCAAAGTTTCATGCACGACTTTTGGAAAATTAACTCAATTTAGCAAAATAAAACTAAACCAAAAGTTCAAAAACTGTGTGTTTACTGTTTATGATTTTAGTTTGATGATTTTCTAGTTTTCTGCTTTTAGTGTTTAGTAGTTTTGTAGACTGAGTTATTTTTCAAAAGTCGAGCAACAAATCTTGAGTCGATTTTTTAGTCCACCAGTGTAGTTCGCCCCGTTTAAACTATTGGAAAAATGGCCATTACGACCGATCACCGCAAGATGTCAAATGTTTCAGGATTTAAATCGTGGAATAGCAATGAAGTATTCAAAACTGATAAAACTCAAAATACAACTGAAAGGTCTAGTGAAGATAGTAAAAGAAAGGATCATATATATCGATAATTTTTACGATACTTTGTAAAATGGGGAAAACAAACTAATAAAATATCACTGTTATATTGTACTATTGCTTGTTAAATCTTAATATATACACAAAAATAATACAAATGCACAAATATAAAAATACACAACAAAAACAATAAAAAAATCATTTTCAAAATAAAAACATCAAACCAAATAATCGTTTTCCAGAACATATGGATAGCAACGCTGGGTGGAAATGTTTAGAGCAAATCGTCAGAAATGTTTACCGAACTGTATAAAATAACCTCGACCATTGTAAAGCTGACATGTCGGGTGACAACATGGATGGTCGTTTATTATTATGCAACGAAAGTAGACTGGAAGATGTTGGTGACCGCTCAGAACTAGTTAATACCATCGAAAATCTAAAATTGGAGATACAGGAAAAAGATCAGGAGTTGTTAATGAATGACCTAGAAACGGGTATTCCTGAGGAAAACGGAGAAAACACCGTGCACCTGGTGACTCTGATTGGCGGAAAGTTGGGAGTAGAAATTGATGTGCGCCACGTTGTTAGTGCAGATGGAGTCGCGCGACGCCCTAACGGAGCTAATGCGAGTGGCGCCGGTGACAGTGGTGCGACATCACCTCTGCCCCTGGTGATTTGTCTGGTCAGGTGCGCACTGTGTCATGACGTACTGAGTGCAGCCCGTGTTTGCCGTTATAAGACGCTGAGGGCCTTGGACTGTCGGCTACTCCACGGCGCTTTTATGTAAATGCGCCTTTCACGTCTAAACATGCAGTTATTCTACGAAAGGCGCGAAGAAACTCGTCGACTCCAGTGGCGCTATGCATGGACCGGGCGCGGCGAAATTTTTATTCGTCGTGTTAAACAACAATCGGGTACTAAGGATCCGAAGAGAATCGGATATACGAAAGGTTTTTGGATCTGATTTGGTTAGTGTTGTCTGAGCTGTATTAGCTGGGAGGAGATCTACTTTCGCAGCTCACGGCGCACAGCTCGTCATCTTCATTCGTTGGCCTATCCATTTATCTATCCGCCTGGACATTTGTGGTGGCACGTGCGTCCCATGATGGTCACGTCCCACAGACATGAGGATACGACGAACAGGAAGAAGATCTTTCAAGCTATACTCATGGACAAAAAAAATTACTCAAGGTTTGTTGCACGTCTTTTGGAAAATTAACTCAATCCAGAAAAAAATACTAAACCAAAAGTTCAAAAACTGTGTGTTTACTGCTTATGATTTTAGTTTGGTGGTTTTCTAGTTTTTTGTTTTTAGTGTTTAACAGTTTTGTAGACTGAGTTAATTTTTCAAAAGTCGAGCAAGCAATCTTGAGTCGATTTTTTTGTCCACCAGTGTAGAAGAAGTCTGATGGCTCACCATGTCATACTGCTTGTTCTCGAGCTGCATAAGCTGGGAGGAGATCTCTTGCTCTCGCAGCTGGTACATGGCGCGCAGCTCGTCGCGCTGCTCGGCCTCGCGTTGCAGACGCACGCGCTGCCACTTCTGTTGACAAGTGGGAATTACAACACTCAGATGGAAAAACAACTGGGAATTAATGAGAAGTGGGAATTACAGCCACGGATGGAAGATGAGATGTGAAGAACAACTGGGAATTATAGCTAAGGCTAAGGCCGGCAACGCACTTGTGACTCCTCTGGTGTTGCGGGTGTCTATGGGCGGCGGTAATCGCTTACCATCAGGTGATCCGTCTGCTCGTTTGCTACCTCTGCCATAAAAAAGACGATTGAAGCGATTAGATGGTGTACGTTGGTAGTGTAAAGAAGTGGAATTATTGTCGTCTATTCCCGTTGTCCCCCACCTTTTGGCCAACTGGCAGACATCGAGAAAAACGTTGCGATGTCCACCAGTGGGAGACAACGCTACAAATTCTCCCGTTGTCCCCTACTAGCGGATATCGAAGTGAATGTCACTTGTCCTCCACTGTTTCAATAAATATTATTATCAGAATACGGTAGTCGACTGTTATTCATCTGAGGTACTTTTTATCAAATTTCAAAAAGGATCATTTATTCTCAAAATGATTAAAATAGCAAACTATGACGTCATAATTTAGAATAGTCGTCTCCATACTCATTAAAAAGGTTTAATAATATCTGGGACAAATTACACACGGTCATCTGGCCCCAAACTAGGATTCCCTGTATCTTGGGAACCAGAGACTGATATATATACACATATATTTTTAAATACATACATATATGGATATAATACACCCAGACTCAGAGCAAACAATTCTGCTCATCACAGAAAAGTTTGCCCTGTGTGGGGATCGAACCCACGACTCACGGATCAGAGGTCAGGATCGCTAACCACTTAGCCACCGAGTCAGTCCTCCACTGTTTCAACAATATATAGAAAACTGCACATGTGAAGAATTTCCAGGCCAGTAACTTATTCTACTGTTTTAATTAAATAGCTTTTTAGTGCAAAACAATTCATAATTATTTACTGATGCCGTGAACTACCCTATTATGAGTTAAAAGAGGCAGGTGACCTGTTCGGCCTCGATCCGCTTCATCTCGAGCGACAGCGAGGAGTCAGCTATCCGCTCCTGCTTTTCCAGCAGTAGCTGCATGGCTCGCGACCGCTCTTCGTACAGCTGGACCGCCGCCATCTGGAAACACGCCACAACACATCATCGTTAGCATCAGCCGAAAGACGTCCACTGCTGGAAAAACCGAGTTCATCTGGATGACCCACGAAGCGCTGGCTCGACGTAGTGACAGCAGATATCAGTAAGGAACAAGCAAAGTGCAGAAGGTTAAGTCGGAAAGAGGATCTTGGCTCAAGCCGGGATAGTGACGATTTAAAAGAATGTGTAACAGCATCTACTATTCGATTCCGATTTCACTTTGGTTGTTAAGTTCACATAGCTATAGTAAAGTCTGTCCATAAAGATAAGTGCTATATTAAAAATCTATAAAAATGTATGTATGATGTACATGTAGTCGCTATATAAAATTAAAATAGTTTTTTGTTTAAGTAGAATCCATTACACATTACAAAAATGACAATTTAAAAGATTAAATCGACAATTTTCTAGTGATCTATTGAGATGTTTGACCCCCTTGTATTCCGTAGTTCCATTGGACGTCCCATTGTTGATGGGTCGATGAAAAAAAATGAGTACCCTAGAACAGTACCTTGCTGGCCCTGTCGACGACGGGCTCGCCGGGTTTGGGGCGCAACGGTGGCGTGGGTGCCGGCGGGCTCAGATCGGCCCAGTTCGGGTAGTCTATGTCGCCTGTGGACAACACATACATACATTGCATTTTTTTAAAATCCTAAATTGGAAAGCTCTTGACATCACCTCACCTGAAAATTTGAGATATACATATAAATATACAGGGTGGAATTTTGTAGCCTCGCCTGGAGGGAAAGTACTCTAAATACTGGAGATAGCAAATTTTACTCAAAGGAAACATTCCTTTGTTTTTAAAAAGAAGCAAATATATTCAAAGATTTTTGAAAATACGCTCGTCACACCCAGGAATCGAACCGGCTAAAATCCGAAAAAATAACACCTGTACTTATATACCATTAATCGATAGGAACAATCATAAGGATCAAATCTTTCTAACAAACATGGTAAGTTAAATGAAAGGAAAACCATTTTAAGAAAAACAAATTTTAAGGGGTTATTCGGAAGACCTGTAAAAGACGTTTTTTTGAAAAAATGTGTCAGAGTTGAATTTTTTGGGGCCTTTGTTTCTTCTCACTGCGCAAACACTTCCTGAAATGGCGGGTATACGAGTTCCGAGTAGAAGGAAAGTCGAATTAAATTAATTTGTGTAGTTCTATCATTGTTTTGTACATTTTGTATTGTTTCATGTAGTGTGTGTATCAAATAAATGTTTGGAATTGAAATTTAATTAGGAAGACAAAACAATGTTTCGAAAAGTGCACAAGGCTACCTATTTGTAATAAAATATTTACACATTTCATTTCATTACTAATTTAACTCATATAACAGAGCCAGATAGATAAAATAATAATAAATAGGAACTATCAGTTGCATGCGTGTTTGTGGCATTGTGGCAAGTCTGCAGATGTCGCCACAAATTCATACTCAGATAATAAAATTAAAAATGCATTTATTAATTGCATATACAATATTTAGTTTTTTTTAAATATGTATTAGTGTAGACTTGCAGAGCATGCACGGCGATTCCGTGTTTTGTAGTGTAGAGTTCGACTGTTCGGAAATCAGTAGATTTTTTATGCTGCTTTAAAGTAACTCCAGATAAATAGATAATTATTTATTTTTCCAAATGGCACTGTGCACTGTCCCACTGCGGTGTGATGTAATGAAGAGGCATCTAAAATAAAATAAAAATATAAAATAAAAACATTAACAATAAAACAAAGGAGAAAGGATAGTATTCTACAACAGGGCAGGCCAGTAAGACAGTTTAGACTTAGCATAATTATTGAAGAGCATAGAATAGAATAGAAAAGAATTTGATATTTGAAAAAGTAGAGATGAGTAAATGCAAGAGTTAGAAAAAGTGTAGTGTTATTTTAGAATAACATATTTCTTTTTGTTTTGTGTATATTTTAATGTTATGGAAAATGAGAATAAGTTACAACAAGGATTTCTGTGTAAGACAGAGTAAATAATTGTGTTTGTTGTTGTTTATACATATTATCCTCTTTAAGAAAATATAAACAAATATACAGGTAGGCGGTCTTATCGCTAAAGAGCGATTTCTTCCAGACAACATTTGGGTTATAAGAGTTAGAGTTTAAATTAATTATGCATTTAAAGTAATTTGAGTGGAAGAAATGTTCATAGAGTCAGTTCTTAAGTATGTATGAATGACTGCGGTCGCTTGTATGGAAATTTATTTAATTTCGAAGTAATAAGTTATTTTTGGTTGTTTACAAAATTGTTGTTGTTTTTTTAAATAGAATGTTGTGGATTGTGAAATAAAGTTTCAAGATAATTAGTGTTGCCACTGTCAGAGTATATTTTGGTCGCTCTATTCAAATCGTCCGAATTACTTATTTATTATAATTTCATTTTTTAACACATAAGAGTAAGTGATGTCACTGAGAAATGATTGTATATACTGTAGTTTTTTTATCTGTTGAAGTAGAGATTATGAAACTCTTTTTTGGCATGTGGTCACGCTCTAGTTATCAAAAGAGTTCTCCACAACTTGTCTGTAGTCTCTACCAAGAGACGGTCGCAGCATACTTTGAAATTATGCATTTTGGTTTGCTCTATAATTTAGTTTTATATCGATAGGTTTTGAATGTGTTTTTTTTTGTTAGATTGGTGTTTTTAAATGGCATTGGATATTGTCGTTTTTATAGAGTGTTTAATTTAATTCACAGTACTATTAAGTTATTGTTTGTAACATTAAAATTTAATTGAATTGCGCCAGTGATCCCAGGCCCCTAGCCTCTTCCGGTTGGCAATCAACTCTAAGCGTGTCGCTCTGTACTGTATTAATTTATTTTATTATTAAAATACTGCCAGAAGACCATGCAAAATAGTGGTTTTTTTGTGCTGTGTCCAAATCTACGTGTGTTATGATTAGTTATGATGTTCTCCAAGTCTAGGAAGAATATCTTGAAGGCTGTATGCTATCTCGCGATTTGCTTTACAGGTTATCCATGTTAAGTCATGTAAATTATGGTCAGTTTTTTGGCAGATTGGCGTTTCCAAGTGGCAGTGAAAGAGCCGTTTTTACAGATCGCCTTATCTATGTCAGATATACTCGTAGAGAAGATTTTTTTGTGTTGGGGAGGACTTTATTGGCGTTGTGTTATAGTTTATATAGTATTGACTTTTGAAATTTTTCTCGCTTGATTAATTGGGAGTATTGTTAAAGTATCTAAGAGTACTAAGACCCAGGCGTTAGACATCGGGCGTAGAAGCCGAGACTCGCCAGCCCCGCGCCTTCATGGACAGGAGGTCGAGTGGAGTCCCAAGGCGAAATACCTCGGGGTGACTATAGACCTTTTTTTTGTTTTATTTTACCCTGAGAGGGGATGGCAAAGGATCAAAGCCATACAGCTTAGTTTGTTGTAAATCTTCTGTTGTATTTAAAGGCCAAAAGGCCATTTCTTCCGTATTTCTTCGTCTTTACAGGAAAATTCAATTAAGGCTAAAGCCATTTCTTTTGTATTTAAATTTCCTATTCTTTAGCAAAATGACAGCATTTTTGATGAAGATTTCATGGACTTCTTGAAAGCACTCGAAACACAGTCTACACACTTTTATTTCATTATCCTATATGTTAGACATTTAAATTGTACTTTATTGAACAATATTATGCATTAAAAATCAAGACATCAATTTTTTCGGATAATTAAACAAAAATGACAAACTCTTGCCGCGAGTTCCTGCCAAGTTTGTGACCATAGACCGAAACCTGTCCATGAAGCACCACATCACGTCTGTCGTGGGCAGACCCGCGCAGCCAGAGCCCTCCTGCGCCCCGTCTCGTCGCGTCTCCCCTGCGCGTGAAGCTCGGCGTCTACAAGACGTACATCCGCTCTCGCCTCACCTACGCCGCGCCGGCCTGGTACGCGCTGGTGAGCGAGCCGCTCCGTACCATTGTAGACGCCCCCCGCTCTGTGAGGAACGCGACCATGAGAGCGAATCCGGTAGTTAACAGCTAGTCATTTGAGTTACTTTTTATCAAATTTCAAAAACGGCTTTTTGTTCTAAAAATGTTTGAAATTTTGCACGATGACGTCATTATTCAAAATAGTATTAGGTAATTTTTATAAATTAAAATTTTTAAATGCAATGAAAATTAGAGTAATTAAGTTTTTCAATAATTTCAATTAAAAAGCTATTTAGCCAATAATATTTCGTAATTTATTTTTCATACAGTCAACTCCCGGATTGTACGTCTCTAAACAGCGAAAAAGGACGCAGGAGGGCTCTGACGGCAAGTGCCCGACGACAGACGTGACGTGGTGTTTCATGGACAGGTTTCGGTCTACGGTCACCCCGAGGTATTTCGCCTTGGGACTCCACTCGACCTCCCGTCCATGAAGGCGCAGGGCTGGCGAGTCTCGGCATCTGGTTCCGAAGACTAACACCTGGGTCTTCGACACGTCGACGGTGAGCCGCCAGTCGGCCACCCAGGCGGCGAGTGCGTCGAGTGTCAGCTGCATACAGGACACAGCGTGACGCGGACTTATGGAGCTGTGGATGTACGCCGCATCGTCGGCGTACAGCGCCAGCTGGATCCTGGCATAGCACACGAGCGACAGGCAGCTACCTTGCGATACTCCGGCCTCGAATGGAGCGCTCTGAGGAGACGGCGTTTTCCACTGCCACTTGGAAACGCCGATCTGCCAGGAAGGTGGTCAATCTGCACGACTCGACGTGGAGTCGTGGACGTGGACAGCTTGTAGAGCAAGCCGGGATGCCATACGCGGTCGAAGGCACATGTAGAAATACTGCCCACAAACAGACGTGACGTGGTGCTTCATGGACAGGTTTTCATGTTTCATATTTCTACAGTCGACAATTTACGTGCTTCGTGAACAGCACACGATCTATGCTCACCCCGACATACTTATATTATTGACCTTTAAATGAATATTATGATTTACCATTAAAAGACTATTGTCATAATAGCCTTAAATGGTAAAGCATATTATTATTATTATTATAATGTAATGTCTACATAACTCTCATAGACATCAATATTCACTCGCAATGGAAAACGCTACAACGAGACAAGAAACAAGAAAACTCTACGACACAAATTTCTTTAACATACAACATCTAATAACAAACTTTGTGAGGAACACAACCATAGAACGGGACCTCGAAATAAAAAGCCTAAACAAACTTACTCGTCAGCTGACAAAGTCCACGTTAGAGCAAGTAAACATAACACAAGAAAACTCTACCCCAATCTGCCCTATATTTCATAACAACCTCAATTAAAAGACTAAGCCGAAACTTGCGCAGGTGAAACAAAAGCGAATGTAAGTCTGTAAACACAAATCTTCACGCGCAATGGAAAATAAAACCAAACAAAACCGACAGACTGATATGTTCACAAACAGGTTACGGTCTATGGTCACCCCGAGGTATTTCGCCTTGGGGCTCCACTCGACCTCCTGTCCATGAAGGCGCAGAACTGGCGAGTCTCGGCATCTGATTCCGATGACTAACGCCTAGGTCTTACAACTCTTGAATACTTTAACAATACTCCCAATAAATCAAGCGAGTTTGCAATTTTTATAATTAAAATGCGGTTGTTTTTAAGAACTTAAGAAAAATGAGATAGAAGTGAAAGGTGTGAGGGACGAATGGCGCTGAGTCAACTTTTCCTTTTAAGCATCGTATCAATATTAAGCTAGATAGTAGAGTAAACCATCAAAATGCCACGTACCTTCGAAACTCATCTCTACTTCAACAAATACTAAAACCCAACTACAGTTTCACTCTCCATCAAATCAGCAATAAATATTTATAATCACTACCAAAAGCTAGGGGTACTACTAGTTAAAATTAAAAAATATTTAAGCCATGGCGATTACTTTCTACTCCTTAGACGAGCACCAACTGTCTAGTGCAACAGAACATATCAAAATACAAAGTTGAACCAAAATCGATAGAGCCATTTTTGAGAAAAAAAGGTAACTGTATTTTTACTACGGCGGCAATAAAATACGTTAGGAACAAATTAAATCGACTTATTAAATAAACATTTAATAAACATTGCCCTAGCACAAATTTCATATAAATGCCCCCAATGGTCTTAAAAAAAAGCTAGACCAATTAAAAAAAAAACCGGACGGACTACACACAAATTTTCTGTTAAGTCTTGGGATTCTGTTAGCGCAATATAAACGATCTTTATCAAAATCTCCAGTACTAAACTTTTTTTATTCATAACAATTTAAAACTCTACATCAACAACTGACTCGGTGGCTCAGTGGTTAGCGATCCTGACTACTGATCCGAGAGTCGTGGGTTCGATCCCCACCCAGGGCAAACATTTTTGTGATGAGCAGATTTGTTTGCTCTGTGTCTGAGTGTATTGTATCTATACATGTATGTATTTAAATGTATATCTGTATGGTTCATTCCAATCAAAAAAAAGCAAAAGGTAAACAAACATAGTATGCATCTGACATTGACATGTGTCATTTCCATAGTAAATTTGTTTACCTTTTGCTTTTTTTGATTGGAATCAACTATATATCAGTCTCTGGTTCCCATAGTACAGGGAATCCTAGTTTGGGCCAGATGACCTTGTGTGATTTGTCCCGATAAAAAACACACAAAAAAGAAATCATAATTAAAATGTTATTTTTAAAAACCTCTATTGTTATTCAATAAGTCAACATTTTCTATAAATATCGATAGGTGCAGCGGTAATGGCATGGTGTTATTTATTTCTATTAAATGTAAGAAATATGATGAGATGCAAGGTCTGAACTGAATTCAAGCTCGCCATATCTCTCTCTCTCTCTCTCAGACATAGCATGTTATAAGCTCACTAAGCTATATTGTTATCATGTAAGAAGCAAAAGGCCATGTTATCGGCCACTATGTACTACAGAAAAAGGAATAAAACATTATTCTATTCTATTCTATAACCTAGCATGACATAAAAAAATAAGGTCACACCTAGCATGTAAAGTCACAACTAGCATGTAAGAAATAAGGTCGCACCTAGCATGTAAGAAGATCATAACTAGCACGTAAGAAGGTCACAACCAGCGTGTAAGGAAGTCACTACCAGCATGTAAGAAGATCACAACTGTACGTTCTTTACATTACATCTTACTTAAGAAGGTCACAACCAGCATGTAAGAAGGTCACAACCAGCACGTAAAAAGGTCGAACCTAGCATGTCCTCCATGAAGTCGTGCTGGCTGGGCGGCGTGACCTGGGGGTTGGTGGTGGCCGCCGGATACTTGAGTAGCCAGTCCTCGTAGCCGCCCCACAGCGCCAGCGGCGGCCGCGCATACTGCACCTTTATGTCCCACTGGAATGACAAAATAAAATTGGTTCACATAAGTGTCAATAACTATTTTAGCTTTAAAAGCTTAAAGCTTTTATTTATAGCCTCTATGGAATAATTTTTTTTTGTGTGTATCTCCGTATAAATTGAATAAGTTTGCTATGGGACCATTCTTTAATCACGTGAGGTTTTTAGGCCACGTTTATATCCCCCTCTCTGCCTTGGTGGATAAATCGTGAGGTTTCAGACTACCCCTCCCCCCACTCTCCCAGCATCACGTGTATTTTCTATTGAAAATATCATACATTTTTAGAATCTATTTGAATAAAATTTGATAATATTAATAAAATTGAGAAGTCAGTAGGTATTACTGCACTTGAAGTTTTAATTGTGGATAAGTGTTTCCAGGCATAAGTGTTGTAAGATTGCAGTGTTATTGAGGACTAACCTTAAGCAAGATGGTCTTGAGCAGGAAGAGTGTCTTCCCAGGGATGAGGGTGGTGCTGTTCCAGTCCAGCATCACGATAAGCTCCATGGTGGCACGCTCCGCCCACGTCTTGCGCGACGTCAGCGGCAGGTTCTGTTCTAGAACGTTCGCCGATTGCCTGCCAATAAATAAGTTGGCCAATAAATATGGTGGCTGGTGATTAGGCTTTCTACAATCTATCAAGAAAGTCTTTCCTGTAAAAAGTTTGATTTTCAGTGGCGAAAAAATCAATTTTCTAAGTTTCTACACCACTGCGCTTTTAAAATATTCAGACATGGTGCATTTATTGAATTTCTTGCAAGCATTATTTAATTTCTACATATCCTATGGTTCTTTGGAAATAGTTAATTGTTTTGAAACCTTAATCATTTTATTAATAATTTTTGTTCCACCAAAACTCGCTTTCAAAACTTGAAAGACTGTAAATCACATGACTGTCTGCCGGAAAATACCCACTGTTGAACATCGCAGTCCCCTACAGATAAGTAAGGCGCAGCGGCTTGCTGTAATCCTCACGTCAAGTTTATCTTTATTCCATGAAGCAGATGAGTTTGTTGTGAATAAATCTGAAGTTTTACTAAATAAGGTGGTAAAAACCTGCCTTCTCATAGGTAGCAGTAATCAAAACTGGGTAATCACTTATCATCAGGTGAGATACTGCCAAGAGCTAACCAACTGTGAATATAAAAAGTTAGAAGTATTGTCACTATTTCACTTGCGTTCTCTCCCTTCATCTACATTATCAGTGATTTTATCTTGTCAAATAACATTAAGCTTTAATTCCTCTTCTTATTTTTCTTGTAATACTTCCATTTATTTATTCGAAGTCTTTAATTTCTAACTCTTTTATTATCTCATATATAAATATTCGATCTTCTTGATCCCTTGCCTCTATCAGTATTGTCATTGGCGAAATCATAGAAACCGCCATTTTTTTTTAATAGTAGTAGTAAGTATTGTCAATCAGGATGTTGACTGCATAAAAAATAAATCTTGAAATTATTATTCACTAAATAGCAATTTTATAGAAATCACAGAAAAACTTACTCAAACAGATCTTTGTTTCACGTTTTAATTTACAAAAATATCACAACAAGTATGCAAACTGTTATAATATCATTGTCATCGTTCAAAATTCAAAACATTTTACAACAAACTTTCTTTGTGTTACAAAATTAATAAAAAGTATGTCGGACAAGTATACAGCAGTCAACCATGGACTGTGCCCTCACCCAGGCGAGATGCACTCCTCAGGCACGCTGATACACGACGGGAAGCTGATGTGCGACTCGAGGAAGTCTTTGCCGGGGCGCGCGTCCAAGATCATGATCTTCAGCTTCCCAGCTTTTAGCAGCGGGTACAGCTGCTCGCACTTTATCACCACCTCGTTCACACCTGATGTGGAAATGGGTAATACAGTACAGGAATGATAGCAAAATCCGCTCGTCTTCGCTGGTGGCATCCTAGAGAGGATGAAAGAGGACCGTGCGGCAACGAGAGCGTAGAAGGGACGACCAACAGGGAAACGCACTGTTGGACGCCCTGTTACCGCTGGAATGACGAAGTCCAAAAATACCTGAATACCCTTCAAAGAGCCGATTGACGTGATGCGGTAAAGGATAAACTGACTGACTAGGTGGCTAAGTGGTTAGCGATCCTGACCTCTGATCCGAGAGTCGTGGGTTCGATCCCCACACAGGGCAAACTTTTCTGTGATGAGCAGAATTGTTTGCTCTGAGTCTGGGTATTATATCTATATATGCATGTATTTAAAAAAGTATATGTGTATGTATATCAGTCTCTGGTTCCCAAGATACAGGGAATCCTAGTTTGGGGCCGGATGACCGTGTGTGATTTGTCCCAGATATTATTATTATTATTATAGGAAAAAGTGGGGACATTTAGTGTTGGAGGCCAAGGTCCTTTTTTGGGTCGCAGAGCCAGCGAAGTAAGTATAGGAACGAAATCTTTAGTCGCTTGGAAAGGCTAGAACTGAGGCATAAATGTACATCATTCTGCTGATTAACTTGATAATACTCTGTATCTGTGTTAGTTGCTTTTGATTTAAAAGATCGAACTCATAATAAACTATGAAACAAAGTGTTCGAAATAATTTTTTATGCTCTCCTCTCGTTCCACTATCGTGGGACTTGGTTTGGTTGGTGATAGGACAATTTTGGAGCCCACCTGGCTACCTACCACTATCTTATTTAAGTCTTAAGTAAGCCAAACATCAATGTTAATAACATTAATTTGATATATTCGGCATAGAGATGAGACAACCAGTTCCCTATCGCGTTGAGGAATCTTGCTAAGCCCGTTTCCGTCTTTGGCATCATCATCATTTACCACCAGGTGAAATAATGCGTAGGGCTTACCGACTGTGGATAAAAAAAGAGTAGTGATCCAAGTAGACTTACTGGGCAGGCCAGCTGTGGGCGCCGGCTCTGACTCTGGAGGCTCCACCGATTCCGGCATCTTGTCCCTATCTTGCACCGGGGCCCCCTCCTGTTTACCCTTCACCTCCTCTTCGTACCTGTATCACAGTCACTCACATACAAAATGCATCGGATATAAGAACTCGCCAAGCAACTAGGGTAATATACTGTAATTTACATTTGTACAACATTATTTTTAGACAATACAATTTATCTTGTACTTTTAAAGTCTTTATATTTTTTTTTGTACACTTTTTATGTAATAATTATTTAAAAAAAAGCTAAAGTTTGGTATGCAGTATGCCCAGCCCAGTTAAAACTGACATTGTTAACAATGTGTTTCTTTTTCTCTCTGAGTTTGTGGCGTCCCTTAAATAAAAGTATTCTGCCAATGTCATATATTCATCGAAGTGACACTTTCGCTGATGTTAGGTTTAACGGAATTTTAATGTCTTCTTGATGTCATTGAGACAATACACTGCTCAGTGCTCCATCTCATTTAAGAATGGGGAAGAAAACTGACAAAGCTCGCCGATAGAGGCGCTGATATCACTTGACTCATACTAACTTTCAAAACGTATAGAAAAAATTGTTTACGTGAACTAAACATAAGATAATTAAAAAATGCCGCGTTGTGTGGCGACTGGTTGCAATAATAATGGAAATCATTAATTTCCTAAATATTCTCGGATGAAGAAGACGTGGGAAAAGTTACGATTTCAATTATGCACTTTTCAACTTCGTCTTTAATTGAGGAACAGTCCAAGTCACATATATTTTTCCATTTAACAATTTTACAGAAAAAAAAACTAATTTACAACACCTCAATAATAGAAAACCGGAACTAATTGAAAGTTGTTATGAGTCAAGCGTCCGTTGCGCCATCTGCAAATAGCTTTGCGATTTCTTCCCCATAGGTGTCAATGGTATTATAGGTGTCACTCTTACTCGAACCATCATATCCATAGAACTTAGAGAGAGATGGAAAATCTGTTAGGTATATTTTGACATGTACCTTGACAATAAATGTAAAATACAAAAGATGGTCCATAAGATTACCATCAGGTGATATCGGAATATGTGCCCCACAGCTTGTACCCTTGCTACTGATGGACAAACTACTCAATTATTTGGATTGATTAGTTGATACTGTTGCCTTCTTCAATGTTAATCAAATATTCGCATAAGCAGCATGGCAGTTGATTCACAACACACGTTTAATATATAAGCACATTAGATTAAAGAAAATTAATGTTTTTGAAGATAATGTCCACTTCGTATTTACCTTCACCATCCTCTATAACTAGGTATATCATTCAAGTTTCTTAATAAGTACTCGTACCTAGCGCTAGTCAAATACTGATAAGAGCAGTAAGTATATTGTATATACAGGGTGATTGGTAATTCGACGTGATCCTTCAAAGGGGTTATACAAGAGGTCATTTGCAACAAATTAAGTCCAGTTAACCAGGGATCAAAAATGTATGGTTACTGAGATATTACTGTTATTTAACGAATGGAAAATTTATACAAAATAATATATAACTGGACTTAATTTGTTGCAAATGACCTCTTGTATAAACCCTTTGAAGGATCACATCGAATTACCAATCACCCTGTATATAAAAGCAGGAACTTCATCCATTTCTTCATTTAAAAATGTAAGAACTCATAAATAAGACAATTAAATAAAAATGCTGTATAAAAATACTGAATCTGAGCTACACATTTCAAAAATCGTATTTAAAATAATCTAAGGAAACAATTCGGAAAATGCAAAAATGTGACGAAAACTCGAAATTGTGTTGCACAGACTTACTGCTCTTATCATAAGCACAGCAGAATAGATATTGTATCATGTCAAGAAAAAATATAGAAAAAATTATGAGTACAGCAGATTTCCGGCTCATTAAATTAATTGAAAACAAACAAATAGCAATTTCATGTGACAATAGTTTGAAATTATTTGCAGTTTCTTGTTTATAGGATAATTCATCACTTGGATCAATTTTATTTGGAACTAGTAGACCAAAACCTGTATAGTTCATTCCAATCAAAAAAAATCAAAAGGTAAACAAACCTAGTATGCAGATGACATTGACATGTGTCAGTTCCATAGTAAGTTTGTTTACGTTTTGCTTTTTTTTGAATGGAATGAACTATAAGGGGATCCCCATTCATGAAAAAAACCTTCAACTATACATATATCAACAGTGAAATAAACAAATAATTTATGTACATTCAAAAATAAATGTTGGTAGAGTATTTTGTTAATAAAGGTGAAACTTTATGATCCCAGAGGAACATAATCGATTCCAACTCGCTGAAAGTATTTTGCTTCACAATAAAAACCTCTTACCTCTCAATCAAGCTTTTCTTGAGTTGCTCTGCGGCATCGATGGCTTTATTCGGGTTCTTTGTGCCGAGCATGTTGCTGAAGTAGGGCTTGTCTTTCTGGCATTCCTTTTCCTGGCTGAGGAACGCCACCACCCTAAGATACTTCATGTAGTACACATATGCATACTCCTCATCACCCTTGCAGCGTGCCTCTTCCGCCTTCTCAAACAACTTTTGGGCGGTCTTGCATAGCCTGATGACATAAACAATAGCTTTAGATTATATAGAAATTTCATCAGTTACAATAATAAATAATATAAAATAATAATAAATATCCGGGACAAATCACACGCAGTCATCTGGCACCAAACTAGGATTCCCTGTATCTTGGGAATCAGAGACTGATATACATACACATATACATTTAAATACATACATACATAGATATTATACTGGATCATATTGGATTATATTGGATCAGAGATCAGGATCGCTAACCACTTAGTCACCGAGTCAACAATGATACCTAAACTGTGATACGGGCTACGGTATTCTTATTATTTTGAAGTAAAAGGAGTACAGGACTATAGGTGGGCCCTATTGGATCACCTGACCTGGGTAGATCTATTGTAATCACTGCCCGTATCATATTATTTCCTCAAGGCTGATAGTTCTTATGAACTGTAGGATGCACTTGCATGCATCTCTGGAGTTACCATTGGTCTACGTAGAGATCGGCTTCTAGCTTGGTCTAGTGCCTAGAGGCTACGGTAACATGTATTTAATGAAAGTTTCTTTTGTTGCTTGCCCTGTGAGACACAGAAATTGCTCTACCACTAACCAAACGCAGTCCCTAAAGTATAATGCAGTGACAAATCAAACTCGTGAGCTCTGTGTAAATTTGTAGCGAGTGCCACAGATTTAGTTCTTACTTATCAGAACAGACCACCTTCTAATACAAACTGTAGAAATTATGGCCTACATAAGGCAATATAGGTACACTTCTTTATAACTACAAAAACTATGTAGTCTTCTAGTATCGCACGGCAAGGCAGCATAGAGTTGGAGTATACATCTTAAAGCTACTCTACTAAATTATAACTCTCTAGCCTATATTATATTTGTACTTTCGTATTTTATAAAGTAAACAAAAGATATTAGCTGTGGGACGTAAATTCTGCCTTCTTACATTATAATGGTATAGTTTTATTTACCTTTCTATAGCCTCTACACTATGGTAATCAACCATATCAAACATAAATAAAAAACGCCTTTATTCAGACAAAAATGCAAACCATTTATACTATATTTTTCAAATTAAAATATTAAAATTGTTGTTCATACTAACAATACATACGTTTTTGCAGTGCTGAAAATTACTTTGCAAGTTTGCTATGCTTCGCAAAAGCCAATTACGGCCATTCAACGAACTCTACAAGATAAACAGTAGGAGAATCAAATTGGCACCCAAACGGCGCAGTAAATATAACTCACACAGTAGTGCGTTTGGTCTTCAGGTCCGGGACGTTGTGCAGCTCGTCCAGGTCCTCGATGCACTTCCCCAGGTGCAGTTGCATCCTTGGCTCCATCCGACGCACCTCGGTTGTACCACTTGTCATTACTATAGAATTTCTCTCTGGACTTCACACTATATTCTTACGATTTGGATGTACAAACACTAGGGCCGTAAACACTACATTTGATCTGAAATCCCTAATATAATATTCTTCTGATATTATTGTGAATACGCTTGAAAACAAAAATCACGAAATACAAGTAGGAAAAGGAAATGTCATGTTTTCTGTAAAAAATAGAGGTGTACAGTGTACCCTTGATATGGTTCAGCCGGCTGAAGCGGAACATGAGCGGAACTAAAAAAAAATGAATGTGGCTTGGGTGAGGGGAATACCGATAATATTTTTTTTAATGTGAAGTTGTTTAATAGTTTCCACGGTTCTTACTAGCAATAGTGTTCATATTAAAATACCACACGTTAAACAAAAGCTCTACTAAAACGTAAAAGGTAAATAAAAACACTAATAAAAGGAGGCTCTAATCTAAAATCTATCTATTTTTAATTTTTATACTGAGGTTTTATAATTGCAACATTTTGTTTAGGATAACATATCGTTAGTTTCATTGTTTGTTTCATTTACTTGTTTCCTTTTACATTTTCGTGAATATTTCTTTTCTGTATGTGTTAGTAATGCAAAAAGGCACGGTGGATTTCAAGTGGACTCATTATTACCCTATTCCCGTTTAAAACGGATGGTTTTAAGATACACGTTCGTGACAGTGTACAGGGTGTTACAAAACTACCCCTAATGGTTGAAACGGCGTGGACTTAATTAAACGCTTTAATTTGAACTTAAAATTTGGGTACTTTTTCTTTTTGCTGCATCAGTCCACGCTTCGGAGAAATCATCAATCAAATTTCTTCAAAAATATCGATATGATATTTTAAATTTTCCGTCTCTAGCGATCATCTGATCGCGGTCATGACCCCGCGTGCAGACGCGCCTATCATAGCGCAGCGGCATATGAACGCAGCCTATCATAGCACGGCTATCTGTACTCCTATCATGAACTGACAGGTGAATACAATAGTGCTGTGGTTTTACATAGTCGATAATCTTATTTATGATTAAAAATAATTAGTTTCGCAAATATTTTATTTAACGTTTTGTTAAAAATATATTACAATGGACTCCTTACACACACTGTAACACCCTTAATTCATTAGGGGTAGTTTTGTAACACCCTGTATACGGAAGCAAAACTGATTTGATTTTTTTACGATTTCTTTTATAAGCGCATATGACTTAAACACCTTTTCTGCATCTGGATATAGAGTATGTTTAGGAGTATCCTTCACTTTTGTTGTTTTCTGATGTCTTCACATCATATTTTTTAAATTGTTTGAATTTTGGGAATACTCTTTTCCATTGCTCTGTAGCACATTTCAATCTAGCATTTATAAAACATGAAAAATTAAACACGATACTACTCAATATTCCACCTTAATTGCTTGCCAACTTGTCACCGTCCATCAGTAGGTATATGTCTAGGAAGTAAGAAGTCTCTGTCGAACCTTCTTACCTCTTTTCTTTATCCAGTTCAGGACAAATACCTTTGACTTCACGCTGTCTCGTGAAGAAAATCTACGATATTTGTCCAAGAAGAAAGGCAAATAAAATTTATTAAAAGAAAGTTGAAATTTATATACAGCAATGAAAAAACCGGCCAAGTGCGAGTCAGACTCGCGGTTGAAGGGTTCCGTACCATCGTATAAGAAACTCTAAAAACACGTCTCTTGTATAGGGACCCCTTTAATTTTATATTTTTTTAGCGACTATAGCAATACAAACTCGGTGAGCATCACATAATATTATCATAAATAAATGTTTATACTACCTACCTGTTGCCATTATTAAGATCGGTCAAAAAACGCAAAAAAACACCTTTCTAGCAGGAGAGCCCCCTTTATTTTTTTTATTTTTTTATTAATTGTTGTTATAGTGGCAATAGAAATACATACTCTGTGAAAATTTCAACTGTCTACCTATTACGGTTCATAAGATACAGCCCGCTGACAGACAGACGGAAAGATGGACGGAGGGACGGACGGACGGATGGATGAATGGACGGACGGACGGACGGATAGACATACGGACAGCGGAGGCTTAGTAATAGGGTTCCGTTGGCCTTTGGGTACGGAACCTTAAACATGAACTAAAAAATGGCTGAACCTCGGCTGAACAAAAAAGGACCACCTCTCTAATTTCCATAAACATTTTTTTTTGTTTTAATTTACCCCGAGATGGGGAAGGCAAAGGATCAGAGCCATACAGCCTATAAATTTCCATAAACAGTAGGATTCAAAGTCAAATAAAAAGCTCTAATTGTCTCTGATAAGATTACTACATTTCACTCACACTCTTTTGTTTACATATATCGCTATCTCATTCTAAATTATATGTTGCCATCAAGCAAAATTATAGATGTATATTTCGGTGTTCATGAGAACTGTTGAGAAAACATTAGTCACTAAACAACATTATACAAATATCATATTATTTGCAGTATAATGAGTATAATAAATAATGAATTTTGCATGAAAACATGCAAGAAAGACGTTCAGCACAAAACATGGTTAAAAAGTGGTTAAAAAATTGCTGCTTGTTTGGCAACACTGAATTGCTCACCGCCCTCCCCTCAAAGGAGACACGGCGCATATAGAATGGCGCATGTTTTCATTCATGCGCAGTGAATTTTCCAAATTTTCCTTGGTCGATTGCGGTAATTCCCAAGTTTTCAGCTGATCACTTGCTCTACGTCCGCGTAGCATTTAGTCTGCCTCGGTCGCTGGTCATGAGCGTGACTTTTGCGTAGTCCGATCGCTCAGTTTCGCGTAGTTGCTTAGCTAGTGCCCGACAAAATGTTTTCAGGACTCACAAATCAAGTTAGCTCGTGGATGGGTGCTGCCAAAGGCGAGCCCCAGGACGAGGAGGTGCCGACGCCGACCAAGGAAGCCAACGCAGCCGAGGCGGCCGCAGCGAACGAGGGTGAAAAGAGGTAAGCCCGACCTTCCTACTTATCGCTTACAATCCTTTGTTTACATCTTTTCGTAACACTTTTTTTTCGTGCCACCCACATTTGCGCGTTTACGGCATGCATGAAATGCAAATAAAATAATTGGCATGTCCATGTTACTCGCTGCTGCGAAAGTGTTTTTCAGGAATTCACGCGTACCACAAAGAAGATTCTAGAAGTACGTTTAGATTTGTAGGGTAGGTGTAAGGTGCGTTTCTTGCAGAGCTGTAGACTTGAAGACCTGCATTATTGATCCGTGGCTTGTGTAAAAAATCTAGGTCAAGCTTGTGCCAGAGTGGCCAATGTCACTTGACATTGTAATTCTGCTGCCTCCGTTCTAATAGGAAGCCAATAAGATTTCGTCACTGCAAAAAATCAAAGGGATGCAGTGGGAGAGATTATAGGTATGCTAAGTTTATTACTTTTGTTGTTTGATTTTTGATTGTTGGCTCAACAAAGTCAATGCCACTGTGAAGGCGGTCTCTTAGATCATATCAGTACTCTTATTTCAGTCAGAAATCTCAAATTTCATTCATCAATTTATTTGGATAAATAGGTATTATTACTGTTGTCTAATTCAAACACATTTTCTAAAATCAGAAATGGCCTTTAAATATGTATAAACAAGTTCCCAGAAGTTATATAATTTCAGTAGCACTGAAAATGTTGTTATTCACATATACTGTAACACAGTTCTAGAAAGTCAGCAATGCAGTTGCATCAATAACAATGAATAATATGAATGAATGGGCGGCCTACCTAGTTGCGCCCCTACTGACTGACAGACTGCAGAATGAATAGATGTGTTTTGTATAAAAAAAAAACAAAAATATTTTATGTATTCTTTCTAATGTTGTTTACAATAGCCTGTTTTTCTTTTGATTAGGTACATTAAACTTGCCTGGTCATTACCGCGACTTTGTGTACTAGGAGCATCCTGTAGTTCGTAATACATAGCCTGAGTGATTCTTCTGGAACCCATTCTTCAGCAAAGCACTTGTGACTGCACTGGTATTGCGGGTGTCTACGGGCGGTGGTAATCAGCAGTGTTTGTGGGGCAACACGAATGGCAACACGTACATTTTGTTCCAAAAACACTTCAAATTGTGATTGATGACCTCTCTATTCAATATATTAGTTTGCATGCAAAAATTTCGTATTTACTATAAGCATAGTAAATACGAAATTTTTATGAATAAAAAATTGTACATGTAATGAATATCAAAGCATGTAAGTTTTTCTGCAGTTTTAAAGAAAATTTAGTAAACAATATTTCGTAATTTATTTTTAATCAATCAACTTCTGGACTGCGAATGTTGAATAGTTGATTTACTTCAGCATATTTATCTTGATCTTGAGAATTTTCTCTTGTCGTCGATTTCTTCTTTGTTTCCGGCTTGAATAGTGATCTCTCTAGTCGGTACGGCACCAGCTCTGTGGTAGGGGAATCAATATTTTTTTAAATCATACCTTTACTTATTATGCAAGGTCCGACTGGGTGGGTACCACTGCTCGCTCTGTACCTGCCGCCAGCAGCGCGCTGTGCGGCGGGTGGCGCGAGATAGCCAGCGTAGTTACCGGCGTAAGAGGCGTTCCATCTTAGCCCTCAAGATTGGCAAGGCACTGATAACCCTTCTGGGGTTATAGTTGCCACTGGCTGACAACTAGCATGGCGGTGACGTCTGCGGGTGCCGTCGTCGCCCAGCAGACGTCATCGCCGGCGTCGCGCGCCTCCAATAAAGTAACTTTGTGAAATCGCTGCATTGTGAAGCTGCGAATTTATGGGCAGTTATCACGACGAAATGCAATGTTTGTTAGTATTAATTAGTCCAGGCAACGAAGCAAGTGACCTCTACAATAATTACTTTGTCCGTTTTTTTATTTGTAGTATTATGTTGATGATAGAGTTTACAAGCGTACCACAGTGTGCCAAAAACCCTTTGGATCGGACATTTTAAGCTAAGCCTAGAGATCGATGCGTTTCGATATTCTAAATACCAGACAAAAACTCCCGAGTGGCAATTATTTATAGTTTTCGAGAAAACTTTTTCCAAAGTTGGTCGATATGTTTTATTTAAAAAATACTTTTTTCCGGAATAAACTATGCGTCCGTGAAGCTATTTAGGTACGTCAAATTATTGAGCGTTTAAAACAACATTTATTAATATTTACCGCTAGTCGAAAACCCAAGCGTGACAAACTTGACAAAAGCTTTTTTTTCTTTTAACGGTTTTATTTTTTTGTACATAATAATTAAAGTTAGCACCCAAAAATCTACTTAGAATATAGAGAATTAAGTTATGCATCGTCACAAAAAAAACGCAACTGTTAATACCGTGGGACTTCGGAGATATGTGTAAAAGTGTCTCATTGAATTTATAAGTTAAGTTTTCATGGTCATCCTTTCATTTAACTTACCATGTTTGTTAGAGAGATTTGATCCTTATGAGTGACCTTATCGATTAATGCTATAAAAGTACAGAATGTTATATTTTCGGATTTTAGCCAGTTCGATTCCTGGGTGTAACAAGGGTATTTTCAAAAATCTTTGAATGTAGTTATGCTTCTTTTTAAAAATAAAGGAATGTTTCCTTTGAGTAAAATTTGCTATCTCCAGTATTAAGATTACTTTCCTTCCAGCTGGCGTTCCAACATTCCACCCTGTATAACAGCTGATAAAATTCGATGAAGCTAGGTGTGGCATAGGAAGTGGTCCACCCTCATTAGGCGTAAGCTAAAACCCCACGTCAATACATCTAGTCTGGGGGTGAAAAATTGCTAGTCAAGATGTTCAGTCAACATATTAACGAATATCTCCGAAGTCCCACGGTATTAACAGTTGCGTTTTTTGTGACGATGCATAACTTAATTCTCTACATTCTTAGTACATTTTTGGGTGCTACTAACTTTAATTATTATACAGGGTGTAAGGGACAGGTTTCCGAAAACTTGAAGGGCTTGCTCGGCATTTTTTTTCGCGATTTTTATAAACGCTCAATAATTTGACGTAAACGTCAACGACGTCACGGACGCATAGTTAATTCCGGAAAAAAATAATTTTCTGTATTTTATAAATAAAACATATAGACCAACTTTGGAAAAAGTTTTCTCAAAAACTATAAATAATTGCCACTCGGGAGTTTTTGTCTGGTATTTAGAAGCTTAGCTTAAAATGTCCGGTCAGAAGGGTTTTTGGCACACTGTGCGTACTTACAAAATACAAAATTTGGCTAATGAGTTTTCTTTGTGGAAATTAGATAAGGCACTTAAAATACTTAATTTTGTGTTAAATCCAGTGGCGTAGCGTGGGTTTTCGCCGCCCGGGGCCGATCGGAAATTTGCCGCCCCTTTCTATTTTCATCATTAGTAAAAAAAAAAAAACAAATAAAGCAGCCAAATTCTGTGATCAACTAAAAATGTACTCTTCGTGTTTTTTTTTTCAAAGCAATTTCGATGTGTATGTCACTTTTGATAGCTTATTTTTGGTAATAATGCGCGAGCGAACGCGAAAATTTTTAATACATAATTATATCTAAGAATATTTATGTTAAACCAACAAAAACCCTTTTTACTTGGAGCGCTCAACGCCGTTTGAGTTAGGGTAGGTACCCCAACTACCAGGGTGCTTGGCGCCCCATGAACTCGACGCCCTGTGTCTGTGCACGGGTGGCACGACACAAAGGCCGGCCCTGTGTAAAATAGTACCTAACTGTACGGGCTTCATTCTTCATATGATAACATTTGTTTTCATGACGTTTTAACTGAGTCATATAACTTTGAATATTTTTTATCATATATTTCGTTCACTCAATCTGCCGTCCGTCCCCTCTGGTCGTGCCACCCGCGCGCGCGTGCTATGCACGCCTTACACGCCCGCTTGCGGCCGGTCTGCAAATAATCAATGTTAGGTAATTTTTAATTAACAGCAGTTTAGAGAAGCTTCTCTCACAACTAAGTTTGGGTCTGTTGCTTCTACAGAAGTCTAAAGACGTACACGCTCATGTTTGAACTCTTCTCTGTTAATATCACTGTTGCAAAAAAAAATGCGGCGCTCGCCGCCCTCCATGTGCCGCCCCTGTCCATGTGCCACCCGGGCCATGCCCCCCCCCCCCCCCGGCCCCCGCCACGCTACGCCACTGGTTAAATCTTTGTTTAAATCACAATACTATGACATTTTTGATGGATTATAGTACATATACTAAAAATCCAATTTCAGCGCAGACGTAGACCAAAGATTGTTATTTTCATGAGAAGAAACCCATTTTTTTTATGGCAGAGGTGGCAAACGCGCAGACGGATCACCTGATGGTAAGCGACTACCGCCGCCCATAGACACCCGCAACACCAGAGGAGTCACAAGTGCGTTGCCGGCCTTTGATATGGGAGTACGCTCTTTTCTTGAAGGTTTGAATGTCGTATTGGTCCGGAAATACCGCAGGCGACAATTAATCCCACAGTTTGGTTGTGCGAGGCAGAAAGTTTCTAGTGAAACGCACAGTTTTGGACTGCCAACCATCTAAGTGTTGGTGATGAAATTGTTGTCGCGTAGAACGATGGCAAAAAGAGGCGGTAGGGATCAATCCGAACAATTCCTCGGAGCACTTCCCATTGTACATGCGATAGAGAATGCAGAGCGAGGCTACATCTCTACGCAGTGCCAAGGAGTCAAGCCGATCTGAAATATCCTGGCAGCCGACGATTCGAGCCGCTCTCCGTTGAATGCGGTCCAGAGGGAGAAGCTGGTACTGAGGTGCCCCTGCCCAGAGATGAGAACAGTATTCCATATGAGGCCGGACCTGCGCCTTATAAAGTTGCAGGCGATGGGCCGCAGTGAAATACCGTCTCGATCTATTGAGCACACCAAGCTTCTTCGAGGCTAATTTAGCCTTACCCTCTAGATGGCCACGGAACTGGACTTCACTCGATATGTCGACACCAAGGATTCCGGTACTAGCTGAGGCATTTAGGGGAGTGTCCTCAAAACGAGGTGATACGACAAATGGCATTTTCTTGGCAGTGAACGCGCAAACCTGTGTTTTAATAGGGTTAAACTGGACCAAATTAAGTCGACCCCATTCTGAGACCTTCTTTAAAGAAGCCTCAATTTCTGACACAAGTTTGTTTCGGCTCTCAGTGACGTTTTCCCGAGAAATGTTGGCACGGCCGGTATAGAAGGCATCACCTGTGCTGTCATCTGCATAAAAATGAGTACTGCTGATTTGCAGCATATCATTGATATGCAGAAGGAACAGTGTAGGCGAAAGCACACAGCCTTGAGGGACACCAGCGTTCACAGACATAGAATCTGAGCATGCACCGTCGACTACGACCTTTATGCTTCTGTCTGCAAGAAAACTAGTGACCCGTTTGCATAATTCCTAGGGAAGCCCATAAGATGGAAGCTTCGCAAGAAGTGCTTTGTGCCAGACCCGATCGAAGGCCTTCGCTATGTCCAAACTAACTGCCAATGCTTCCCCCCTTGTCTCGATTGCCTGTGCCCAACGATGTGTCAGGTAGACAAGAAGATCACCAGCGGACCGGCCCTTACGGAAACCGTATTGTCGGTCACTAAGCAGCTGGCGGTCCTCTAGATACCGAAGGAGCTGGCTGTTGATAATGGACTCCATTATCTTTGAGAATAAGGAGGTTATAGCTTTTGGCCTGTAGTTGGACGGATTTGAGCGGTCACCTTTTTTAGGGATCGGATAGACTAAAGCTGTCTTCCATGAGTTTGGGAAGTATTGACCCATCTTGAAGTATTGACACATCTTTTTTTAGGCTTTGTTTTATGTTAGGCCTTGTTCTATAGTCGGAGCTATGTTTGGACTTGTCGGTAGTGGGGCTAGATTCACAGATTTGATAATATTTCTTAAGCTCTGCGTAAAAGGCCTCTTATATAATAATAATAATATCCAGGACAAATCACACACTGTCATCTGGCCTCAAAATAGGAATCCCTGTATCTTGGGACCAGAGACTGATATACAGACACATATACATTATATACCCTGACTCAGAGCAAACAATTCTGCTCATCACAGAAAAGTTTGCCCTGTGTGGGGATTAAACCCACGACTCTCGGATCAGAGGTCAGGATCGCTAACCACTTAGCTACTGAGTCAGTCTATGACTGTTGATTATGACATATGACTGTTGATTGCCATCTAGTGATAGCAAACGGCACCAACGGCTTAACGTGCCTGTAGTCAGTTAACGTGCGTGATCGACGCAACCATGAAGGCCCACTTTTTCATTTCATGTAATAACTGAAAAGAAAAAAAAACGATTTTGTCGTCATAAGATACATTTTTGTTCCGAATTTTCTAAAAAGAATAAAATATCTCATCACTCATGCGAAAGTAGTTAAAATCCTTTTGGGTCCATTTTCAACTTCTCAAAGACTCCGGAGCGTGTCAATTCAATATCCGACGGAACCGGTGTCGGTATTAACACGGACGGTCTGATAAGACGTCAAAATGTCCTCGTAAAGATTTATTCGCTCTATCTCTTACATTTAAGGCGAAAATGTAAGGAAGCCGAGGGTCGAGATTTAAGATTCGAATTGACCCTCTCTTAAAATTGAGATCTATGACTCTCTTTGAGAAGTCGAAAATGGGTCCAAAAAAAAAGGAATTTTTCATTTATATTCATATGAGTGAAACGTATTGAGAGTGCTCTGGATAAATCGTAAAATTTATATGCTTACATAATATAGTCCTGGAATTTTTCAGTGTGCGACGGCTGGCTTGCAATAATTTGATTCCTGTAATCGATGTCGGTATCGTATCGTACAATGGTACGATATCTTTATATTGCTATCGTATTTTTACTTTTTTGAGGTACATAGATACATCATACACATCTGAAAAATGTTATTTGACAAGCAGAGGTCCTGGGCAGCATCGGATAAAAATTCAACAGAAACATCAAGGAAATCTTAGTCTTCATGATAGAATGTTAAGTTATTGAGGAGTTCTCATCCGATCACCGTGTCCGCAACCCAGAAAAATGTACCTTGCCTTGAAGATAGAGTTCCCTCGGCCCCCTATCAGCTCCAGTTCTACCTGGCAGGTGGACACATTCAGTGCTTGAAATTCTTAAAAAAAACCTTCTGCAAGTCCTATTTGTTAAATACATTGTCTGTGTCTCTTTATCCGCTTAAAAAAAACACATACGCATTACCTACAATGACCTACATGTCATGCCACAGGAAAGCACCGATCTAAAATCAGTATTTTATAGACATTAAACACGGACGAATTGTGGAAGGCCCTGAATAAGTAATCGGAACATTTGAAGTACAATGTTAGGAAGAAAATGCTTTAAGTAGATGTGTTCTTACAGACTAGATGCAGCTTTTGATTGATGTTGTTTTTATCAGCAGTCCGACGAAGCCGGCTGGCGGCGCCGGCGGCAAGTTGGACCTCATCACCAACGTGAAGTCTCAGATGACGGGCTGGCTGGGGTCGGGGATCCCCATCCCAGGGCTCCGCAAGAACGAGGCCGCGGCGGCAGAGGCCCCGCCAGCGGAGCCCTCCGCCCCCGAACCAGAGCCTCGGGAACCCAAGGACGATGACGACAATTCTAGGTATACTAGGTACGAGGGGTTCGCAGATGTAATGAGTTTACGCTTTCCTTTCTCATATAACTTTGTTTAAAAGAATTCTTTTCATCTCAGCTTCGGATGTTTGGTATGTTGTTTCTTGCGTTGTAATTCAAAATTTTTAAAAGAATATTGAAAAATAGTACTACTTACATGATGTGCTGACAGTAAATGAAATAATTCTCAAAGGAAATAACATACTGATTAATCCTTTAAATTTTTCGCAAGAAAAAACCTACATTTGTTACCTATATTTTATCAACCAAAGCCTTTTGTATTCTCATAATTTTTATATTTTATATTTCACTGCTTACGACGCGCGTACTCGCACTTTGCACTAGGAATGTATATTTATCCAAGTGTACCATGCTTGATAAAGTCATAATAAGGTTATTCACATTTTGTTTCCTCAGCTTGGCACATACTCTATGGCTGTACATATTGTTTTTGGCACTTGTACCCTTTTTTAAACCTTCCCTCTGGCAATTGACAGCCATGTTCACTTAATCCCTGATCAGTGTTATTGGCCAATAAGTTTCTCAAAAATGATAAAATAAATGAACAACATTACTTCAGACAAGAACACAATTCCATAAAGAGATAATTTTTCACAATGATTTATTAAAAGAAAAATAGTGCACATACTATTCAGTTACTAAACACTGAGGATGTCCCTGAAACTGAAATTATTTTTGTCATGTAAAAGTAGTTTAGTGTATCAGTCAGATGCACATGCAGTGAACTCATTTATTCTGCTCAAACCCCATTTTTTATGTTTCGTTGTTATGCATTTTGTTACCTAGTTTAGTCTGTGCACAAACTATCCTGAAACCTGTCCAGTTTTGAATCCGGTGCAGTAAAAATGTGGCAGATGGTCCATAAGTGTCGGGAGCTTCAGTTTTGTGTTCCATTATACGACGATGATTTAGAATGTGAAAACCAGCATGGTTTGTGGACGGTCATAGTTTTTCTATTTAAAATCACTAATATTTAATGTTTTGTCATATTTTAAATAGCATACTACTTACCGCTATTTCAATAATTATGATGTAGGTACACAGTAATCGTTCAGGTGTATTTTTTAACGTTGATCTGATAAACGGTAACCACGCCGGCGGAAGCTAGTATAATGTATAATATGTATTATAAAATACAAAATAACACGTAAACACAGAAAACTATCTTAAAACAAGCACAAGCATGCGTTTTGCATTCCTTAAATTAATAATAATTCATACTAAATCCTACGGATATGCTTTATAAATGTACATATATGTATACATTCCCGGACACATATATCGGCCCACTTTGCATTTTATGCTTTGATGGTCTCTACTCTAGCCAAAAATAAATGTTAGGTGGAGCAAAAAGTTTTAATGCAGTTTTAAAGCTGGCTCATTTGTCTTTGTATGCTATTGTTATTTTTTAAATTTCGAATACAGAATACTTAAAAAAATAAGAGTTACATTGCATTGTGCATTAATGAAAGATAAGTCATGCATTGGACTTTTGAAGAAAACAAATGTTTTTTGTCTCAGATTTTTTTATTCAGTTACTTGTATTGCCTCCAAAGGCATCTACGACAGCACTTTGAGTCAAATTTGACCAAAAAAAAATGGATACTCCACCCGAAATAGCCGCCCAAGCTGTAGCACTTCTGCAGGCGGGGTTAGCCAGAGAAACGCCAGTGCACAACTTAATTTAAGCCGTTCTGTCTGCTGTACGGAGAGTTTACTAGCGGTACCTCGAGACTGGCGGCTTCATTAGTCGTCCAGGAAGATTACGATCTCGAGTGACAACTGAAAGGCAAGACCGGTTCATTTTTACGACATTTTGAGAAATGGTCACCTGACCTCTGTTCAGATTCAAAACCAACTTCGTGACTTTCATGGAGTATCTGTAAGCACTCGAACTGTTCGAAGAAGGCTAAAAGAACGCGATGTGGTACCACCCAAGCCTGCCAATGGCCCCAAAATAACGCCAGCTTACCAAAGAGCGCGCCTTCAGTTTGCGCGTACTCATCTGCAGTGGACTCAGCTACATTGGAGCCGGGTACTCTTCACCGATTAATCCAAGATAACGCTGTATGGCAATGATGGAAGGAGGAAGGTGTAATTTCATTTTCATGCATGATAATGCAAGAGCGCATACGGCTGGCATAGTCCGGGATTATCTTTGAGACGTGGGTATCGAAGTTATGGACTGGCCAGCAAAAAGACCAGATATGAACCCAATCGAACACTTACGGGACGAGTTGAAAAGGCGTATTCGAGCTCGCCAGCCGACTGCACAGACGACGCAGGAACTCAAAACTGCCATAGAAGAGGAATGGGAGATGATACCACAGAGTTTCATAGAGAAACTGATTAAATCTATCCCTAGTCGCATGAGGGCTGTCGTAGATGTCGTCATATTTTTTAAGTACTCTGTATTTGAACTTTAAAAAATAACAATAGCATACAAAGACAAATATGCCAGCTTTAAAACTGCATTAAAACTTTTTGCTCCACCTAACATTTATTTTTGGCTAGAGACCATCAAAGCATAAAATACAAGGTGGGCCGATAGCTGTGTCCGGGAGTGTATATAAAACTCATTTATTTTGAGTCAGAAATAGACAACTCTAGATACCTATGGATTCTTCAGCTGCATGCAGTCCACATTCCTTTGTACATATTATTCTTATACAGCAATTAGGACTTTATACACCAAGTAGGGCATTTCTGTGCGTAGCTGGCGTGCTTCCATCAGCTTGCCAATCATAAATTTTAATAACAATGAGTGCTCCGGTAAAGCATCAACATCCGGTTAAACATTGTGTTGGGATACCGATCTCAGTAACCTGGGTTCCATCTTCGGTATCATGATCACTTATTACCATCAGGGCGATGATGGCCGATAGAGCTTATCGAAGAGGGTAGATTTTTTGCTTTAGTTAGTTAGTTAGTTAGTTAGTTTGTTTTTCATTTTTCTGGTGATATAAATCGTAGTTACATTATACCGGCGAATTTGGCAAGACCGAAACATGTTTAAGATAAGGCTTAACTGCGCAATTCATTGGATTTCATTACTTTTTTAAGTTATCGATAAACAAAATGACCGGTCTCAGCCGGCCTCCGTAGACTCCCTTGCGTTTAATACTGAAATAAATTGTCGCGTATAGAGACTTCGATTATAATTACATGGGACTTTGGGTTTATTATTATATTATTAAAAAATGGAGGACTTGCGTGAATTTTATATTTTCAAAAATAAGTGGTGGTAGATTTCAAATAATAATTATTTCCTTATAATCTTTTCATACATTTAACTTCAAAAAATTATGCAGTGACGTAACTACATCGCTACTTTTTGTATGAAGAGGGTCTGGCTCCGAGACATTCTTTTCTAACTGTAATATCTGAGCGAATAATAGCGATGACAAAAACTAATTTCACACGTGTTTAAGTTTATAGAACCCAGTTTACCCGAATTATGTAATAGCATGTAAGAATTTAATCTGAAAAAATGTGTTAGAGGGAGTTTCTTTTGGACCCGACGTTTCTTCTCTCTTCGCAAACGCTTCCCGAAACGTTGGGTATACGAGTTCCAAGTGGTAGGAACTTCGTATTGATAACCTACGATAAGTGTACGGTGCTACTTTGAATAAACATATTAAGACTTCAGATTTTTATCAAATATCTGTTTAAATAAAGGAAATGAATATTGTATGCAAGTTCCCATTTATAAATGGATCTAGGAATTATAATGTGATCAAAATAAATATGGCATTCCCCAATTATACCCAAGTAAGATGCTTAGATTAGACTGACAGCTGCTGTCAAACTCATACAACTGGTGTCAGGGACAGAAATTGAGAAGAATATTTATTAATCTAGATTTTGCAGCGTAATTTCTCAATTTCAATTTATTTGTACAGTTTCTAAGAAAACATTTCTAAGAAAACTTTAAACATCTATGTTAAAGTATATATTTAAACATACTTAGCCAAGTTGTATTGCTTCTGTGGTCATTGTACTTGGGTATAATTATTTATTTCATTTGTTATAATTATAAATGAAATTTTGTTCTTAATAAGGATACATATTTTTATCAGCCTCTGACCTCTATATTAAAAGGCCGCAGGTTCGATTCCCGACGAAGTCCTTTGTACGGCTCGGTTAGTTGATGGTAGGGATTTTTTTGAGCCTGCCTGGCTAGCTACCACCATCTTATTTAAGTTTTCCGCCGAACATCAATGCTAATATAATTGATGTGTTCCGACGAAGAGATAATAGCCAGGTCCCCATTGCGTTAGGGAATCTTGGTAAGCCCGCTTCCATCTTCGGATTCATCACTTACCATCAGGATCAGGTAAGATGATGCTAAATTGTGAATACAAAAAACTGCCATTTTCGGCATATTATTAGATTACTTTTTTCGCAGATAATGTATTTTAATAGCCAAAGTATTCGCTGTTAGGAAACAAGGCAAGGATTTTTCTCTCTATTATAAAAAACGATGAATATAACTTTCATCTCCTTCTCAAACATTTTTATCCAGAAAAATCTTTTTTTACGAAAAAGCCTACCCTAAATATAATTAAATCGGTTTTATCTTTCGGATTCAGAGTACTTCGCATCTCCGTAAAACATTAATACACCCAAAGCGATTTACAGTATTTTTATAAAGCTCCGCTTATGTCATTCCCCTGCGGTTTTGAAATTTAAATGAACAAAGCGCTGAACGATGGATCTTATTGAATAAAATATTACTTTTAGGCGGTGAGCGTTCGAGAGAGATTTGAGAAGCAAAATTTGCGGGTCGCCGATGACACGCGTGACTGAAAGCTCCGCGGTGCAAGAGCCGTATGCCGGATATCCGGTTCCACCAACGCTCAGTGCGTAAAGCACTTTTTTCCTCGACATACATAAGTCGAGTGGGCCCGAAGGGATCCCTCCTATCGCGTTGAAAGTGTGTGCTCCAGAATTGGCTCCAGTTTTAACGCGCCCTTTTCGGCTTTCCTACTCTTCTGGCGTTGTCCCGAACTCATGGAAGACAGCTTTGGTGCACCCGATCCCTAAAAAAGGTGACCGCTCGAATCCTTCCAACTACAGGCCGATAGCCATAACCTCCTTATTCTCAAAGATAATGGAGTCCATTATCAACAGCCAGCTCCTTCGTTATCTAGAGGACCGCCAGCTGCTTAGTGACCGACAGTACGGTTTCCGTAATAGCTCAGGACTATTAGGTTTTAAACATAAAATCTTTTATGACTAGCTGATTTTTTGCATACGTACTCAGAATACTGACCAGAATAACGTGCTAAAACTCCCCGCCTCTCCTCCGCTTGCGTTTTGAGATATAGCCCCCTCACCCCCTACCCCGTTATTAGTCTAAGGAATTTTGTATAGGATGCGTTTTATTTTGAATAAAGCTCTCAAACTTGGCTCAGTGGTTCCTTAGGTGGTCTTGAGTGCATTCAGACCGAGAGGCATCGGGAGGCACCATGGGGGTGGCGAGGGGAGGCGGGGAAAGTTTGATTCTGTCGCGCTCCCCTTTGAGGCTTATATTTTCAGAGTTATAGGTACTAGGGCAAGTGTAATATAATTTTCGGATAATTCAAAGATGACGGATTCATTTATAGATTTAAAAAAAATACTTTCGCTGGACAGAAATTTTACTATTTAGTAAAATCCGAAACACGTGATTTCTTTTTTCTCATACAAACGTCAATATTTCTTTTACAACGAAAGATATCAGCACGAAAAAATATATGTGAAAGCCACACTTACTAGGGTTATTGATATATAATTTTATTTGAGGGAGGAGCATAGTAAATGTTGACAAAAAAAAATATTCAGTGCGCGGCAGCGTAGCATAAAATGTGTTGTTCTAACTTTTATCACATATTTATTCGTAAATAAATTTATTTTCTGGTACCTAGGTAATTATTTTTTTTCTGTGGGGAATGTTTAATTATTATTGGAACAAAATCTTTCCATATATTTATTAAATCAAAATTTTTAATTTAGTAAAATTCGCACAACAGGAACAAGATTTATTCACATAATGATCGGTTACTTTTTAACCACTAGAGATATACATTATATATTGCATACATTATATGAAAGCTACACTTACTGGGATCTGAAAAAAAATTAATTTAACAATTCTGTGCTAAATACTGAGAGAAAAAAGAAATACAATTAAATGCGAGACAATTAAATATCTTAAGTTTTGTACTTAGTTTAAGTTTATTAAGTAGTGCTCTCTCGTTTGCGGTGCCCCGACGGGGTGTCATATGTCATGTACTTATACCTTTGTAACATCTTTTATTTACCATGTGACATGCAAATAAAGAATATGAATATGAATATGACATAAAACGCATAGTTTAACTTTAATCGCTTATTTCTCGACAAATTATTTTTTTACAATGTCAGTATACTATAGGTTATATAGTTCTAGTAGTATTGTTGTTACATTGATGTGTCAGTAATTTATATCAATTTGTATTGACAAAAACGACGGTTGTCGAGGGCAAATTGGTAAACTGCAAGCGACGCAATTTCCCCGCTGCCTGGATTGTTCAAGAAGACTTTCGTCTCGGTTCCCCATTAATGGTTAAAATGGTTTAATAGAGTTAAAGAACTGTACAACATTGACAGTACAGTTAGACACTTCCTCGATGCACGTATGAGGCAAAGGAGTTCGATCCTTAGTCTCTATGATCAGCAGTTATCGAATGCGGCAGACCGGATATGGATAAAGACATGTTAAACCCTAGGCGATTATCTGAGTCCACTTTGGTTTTGCCTATCCCTGGGATAGGCGAAACCATCTGGAAATCATCTGGGAAGGGATTTTAGTTTTAGAGGCCTGCATATGACTCACCTTTTCTACACGAAAGATCCCAAGCTTTATACGAAGAGCTGCTGAAAACTTGTGATTATCATTCCGTACTTATGATCAAAATGGAGCTGGTGTATATAAGTGCGGTATATAGTTTTGAATAATATTTTTTGTCCACTTACATTCATTCATTATACCAGATTTCAGCTAGTTATAGTCCATTTGGTGTTTTTCATCAAATTTAGACTTATAATCCTGAGTTAAATTTGTCGCCATTATCTTGGCTAATCATGAGAAAATTGTCATGTTATTGTTATACATGACTATGATTGATAATATATATTTTTTTTTATTACAAATCAGTGTTGTTTTAGTCTTCTTTTACTGTTTGAAGTTTCTTTAATAAAGATATCGGTCACAAAAATATTTAAAAAAATATATATTTATATGACCCCAACACCCTTTATATCTCAGGACGCAAGTAGAGGAAGTATTTAATTTTTACATTTTCAGAGCTCGTTTAGTCTTATTTTACCGTCTGAAGTTCCTTTAATAAAGTTTGCGGTGTAAAAAAAATATTTAAAATTTTATTTTTATATAGAACCCAAACACCCTGTATATCTCAGGACGCAAGCGGAGGAGGAATGGGGAGTTTTGAGTAATAATTTACTACCACTTACAGAGTCAGTATACAAAATTTCAGCTAGTCCTGAAACATTTTATGTTTTTGATCAAATTTAGCCTAATACCCCTGAGCTATAAGGGCCGGTCCGCTGGTGATCTTCTTGTCTACCTGACACATCATTGGGCACAGGCGATCGAGACTAAGGGGGAAGAATTGGCGGTTAGTTTGGACATAGCGAAGGCCTTCGATCGGGTCTGGCACAAAGCACTTCTTACGAAGCTTCTTTCTTATGGGCTTTCCGAGGAATTATGCAAATGGGTCACTAGTTTTCTCGCAGACAGAAGGATAAAGGTCGTAGTCGACAGTGCATGCTCAGATTCTATGTCTGTGAACGCTGGTGTCCCTCAAGGCTGTGTGCTTTCGCCTACACTGTTCCTTCTGCATATCAATGATATGCTGCAAATCAGCAGCAGTCGTTGTTATGCAGATGACAGCACAGGTGATGCCTTCTATACCGGCCGTGCCAACATTTCTCGGGAACGCTCGCATTCAACGGAGAGCAACTCGTATCGTCGGCTGCCAGGATTTTTCAGATCGGCTTGACTCCTTGGCGCTGCGTAGAGATGTAGCCTCGCTCTGCATTCTCTATCGCAGCATGTACAATAGGAGTGTTCCGAGGAATTGTTCGGATTGATCCCTGCCGCCTCTTTTCGCCATCTTTCTACGCGACCATATATTCATCCCCATCACAAAGTTGGTTGGCAGTCCACAACTGTGCGTTTCACTAGAAACTTTCTGCCTCGCACAACCAAACTGTGGAATGAATTGTCGCCTGCGGTATTTCCGGACCGATACGACATTCAAACCTTCAAGAAAAGAGTGTATTCCCATATCAAAGGCCGGCAACGCACTTGTGACTCCTCTGGTGTTGCGGGTGTCTATGGGCGGCGGTAATCGCTTACCATCAGGTGATCCGTCTGCTCGCTTGCCACCTCTGCCATAAAAAAATAGGTCATCGAGAGCCGAAACACACTTGTGTCCGAAATTGAGGCTTCTTTAAAGAGGGTCTCAGAATGGGGTCGACTTAGTTTGGTCCAGTTTCACTCTACTAAGACACAGGTTTGCGCGTGCACTTCCAAGAAAATGCCATTTGTCGTATCACCTCGTTTTGAAGACACTCCCCTAAATGGCTCAGCTAGTATCGGAATCCTTGGTCATATCGAGTGAAGTGCAGTTCCGTGGTCATCTCCTCTAGATGACCACGGAAGGCTAAATTAGCCTCGAAGAAGCTTGGTGTGCTTAATAGATCGAGACGGTATTTCACTGCGGCCCATCGCCTGCAACTTTATAAGGCGCAGGTTCGGCCTCATATGGAATACTGTTCTCATCTCTAGGCAGGGGCATTCCAGTACCAGCATCTCCCTCTACACCGCATTTTCATCCCTGCCGCCTCTTTCCGCCATCGTTCTACGCGACAACAATTTCATCGCCAGCACTTAGATGGTTGGCAGTCCACAACTGTGCGTTTCACTAGAAACTTTCTGCCTCGCACAACGAAACTGAAATGAATTGTCGCCTGCGATATTTCCAGACCAATACGATATTGAAACCTTTAAGAAAAGAGCGTATTCCCATATTAAAGGTCGGCAATGCACTTGTGACTTGTGACTTCTCTGGTGTTGCGAGTGTCTATGGGCGGCGGTAATCGCTTACCATCAGGTGATCCGTCTGCTCGTTTGCCACCTCTGCCATAAAAAAAAAATGGAACACATCAATTCTGGCCTCATAAGAGGGCCGTTAAGTATACGGAGTTTGCGTATTTCTCTCTCTCTCTCTCTTTCTCTCTCTCTCTCTCTCTCTTATCGTGTGGCACAATTTAACCGTCCTATCCACTAGGTACAGGCGGCAGTTTAAACTTGGCTTCCTTTTATTGAGGTCTAGAACGCAGGGCGGTAATGCGGACGCTGTTTGTCCTTTAACATATATTACGTTCCATTACTCTCTGGCAGATTTACACCTACGGATGTGTGCAACGCGACCATCATACACAACTAGAAATCAGATGTGCAGGTTTCCTCACGATGTTTTTCTTAACCGTTAAAGCAGTCGCCATGAAAATGCATGTAAGTTTCGAAAAACTCATTGGTGCACTGGCCAGGATTTGAACCCGAGACCTATGGTTAGGAGTACGGAGTCACTAAACGGTCGTCTTTGTCTTAAGACATTTTAATCGCGCGAATATTTTGTCGCTAAGTTGATACTGTGGGTCCACTTCTCAAAGGCACAATCTACAAAATACACATTACGTAACAATTATAGACTATATTATACACATTCCTAGTATTATTATTGTTTAGTTTTAGGATATTGCCCCCAACAGTATAAACTCATACTGTCACATGGCAGTAGATGCACATTACATGCAAGAAATAATAACTGCAACATTTTATTGACATCGGAATTTCATTGTTTTGTTCCACTTGTCTGTGGTTTCTACTCGTAACACTGAACAACTTTCCCCAAGTAACTATAGTTCATTCCAATCAAAAAAAAGCAAAAGGTAAACAAACTTACTATGGAACTGACACAAATCAACGTCATATGTCTTTTTTTTTTTTTGAATGGAATGAACTATAGTGAGAATTTGCAAAAAAATGATGAATCCATACAAAGTTTTTCGTCAGTCAGCGTGATTAATTTGTATGAGATTTTATGAAACATTTTTCTCTTTGACTGTATTTAGCTTGGTAAACAAATTCATAAGTAGAAGTGACAGTTAACGGGAACAGTATGAATAAAATATCGCCATGTATACTAATAAAATAAAACATTTATGCGCGTCAGGTCCAGAGATACGTTTGAAACTTTGTATACTGTATCATAATCAGTGATCGGAGTAGGTAGATTGATTTAGGGTCAATGACCACAAACGTATATGTTAATATGGACATGCCTCTCGGATTCCGGGAGTTTAACATTTTTAAGCGAACAAAAACGAACATTCATTCTTAAATAAATTGCGTCCTTCAGAACCAATTGATTGAACCAGATTTACTTTAATGATACTCAACTCAATCCGGAAATACCGAAACTTTCGGGAAAAAAGGATTGTCCATGTTATAAAATCACGGTACAAGTACTAAAAATAATCTATCTACTCCGATCACTGATCTAATAGATCCAAAACTACTTGTGCTTAAATCTCTTTCGAGTCCAATCTCCCCCGGTTGAATAGACGCATAACGAGTAAAGGTGCAAGTCCGAGACCGGCTGCAAGTCGCCGACCGCAGGCGACAGGCGACAGACTTCATTTATCGACCGCAAGTTACACTACTGGTTTCTATGAATCTCTATGAAAGTGATTCCGAGCGCGGCGACGTGTCGCCTGCGGTTGCGGCCGGCGACACGTCGCCGGCCGCACGCAGCGACCGCAAGTCTCAGGACCAGTAGTGCGGCCGACCGCAGAGCGGTTATACGCGTTTCTTTTCTTTTTTTGCATATAATAACAACAATTCGTCGTCATCTTCCTCCTCTAACAAATGACACAGTAAATTATTGTTAAACACGTCCGATATTCTGACTCGCGCGAAGGTACGGAAACGACAGGGTATAAAAGCTGACTGAAGTGCAGTCGCGCTTGGAATGGCGGCGGCAGCGACATGCGGTCGGACCGCAGCGGCCGGCCGCAGTGTCGCCTGCGGTTGTCGCCTGCAGCCCGTCTCGGAATTGTACCTTAATGATGCAGTATGATTAAACGTGGATCGATATACAGCGCTACGGGCGGCGCCGACAGCAGACCCGGCTCCACCGGCGGCACCCCCACCGAGGAGCAACCCGCGGGCGTCGGCAACGGTAAGTCTCTCACCAACATCATATCACCGCCATAGATTAATATGCAAACTTTTTGATCACCGCAAAACGTCACCCCCATAGAGTAATATGCAAACTTTTTGATCGCCGCCCAATATCACCGCCATAGATTTACATGCAAACTTTTTATCACTGCACAATCTCGATCAGTTAGGAGCCGTATATTAATCACGTTAATCACTCACGACCACTCAACACCTCTCCCCACCCCTGCCAGTGCACGTGTATTTTTTTATTGAAACCGTAAGTCATTCTTTAGAATCTGTTTGAGTAAAAAATAAAAAAACATAAAATTAGGCTCTGAAAACCCATAATATTAATAAAATTTCGACTTTAGTAGTTATTACTGCACTTGAAGCTTTTAAGATATAGATACAAATACAAATTTCTTTATTTACCACAGAAAAACAGAAAACATGGGTTACATTTGATGATGATATATGATAAAGATTTTCCAGGCTTACATGGGGGTTGCAAGTTTGCAAACTGAAAAATATTGAGGTAGAAATTACAAACATTAAACACTTTACACATAACACTTTTTTTGTCGCACAAAAATACACGTGATTGTCACATCATGCCCTTCCCTCCCCCATCGTAATTAATTTTCGAACCCCCTCCTCCCTGTTGAATCTCACGTGATTAAAGGACGACCCCTTACACCCATGTGAATCTTGTGATGATTAATTAGCATGACAGTTGCAATAATACTTGATTTTTCTCTCTCAACATCATCTTAAGAGCTAGGATCTTGGTAGAACAACCGTCATTCTATCCTACTCCTCACTTAGGCCTTAACATTCTGGTACGACACGACAAAATACATTTGAATTGATGTTAAAAGTATGTGACACCCTATTTCCCACTGGGGCACGGGTTTCTTCACATTGCTCGGGAAGGTTGGGCGATACCCAAAACGGGCGCCAAGTCTGGATTGGTGGAGGTTGTGGGGCTTCTGGTCAAACCCGGTGTGAGGGATTTTCTAGCTGCCGATAAGGAATACCATTTTGCTGTATGTATACCTAGAGACTTGACAATAAGAAATGACTAAGTAAATTCTTAACAACCCATTACGTCCCCACTGCAGGGGCACGGGTCTCTTCCCATAACTCGGGAAGGTTAGGCCATACTCCACACACGGGGTTCAAGTAAATTACACGCGGAATAAGTAAATTACATAGCGAAAATTTATATTAATAAAATAAATTCACTATCTGGTATGGTTTTAACCAGCTGTCATCCTAATCATCATAGGATATACTTGGATCAGCTTCTACGTTAGATCAGGATGTAATGTATATGTCAAATCCAGTAATTATGTCAATACATCACATATGCATTTTCAACCGACTTCAAAAAAAGGAGGAGGTTCTCAATTCGTCGGAATCTTTTTTTTTTTGTGAAATGTGGAATGTTCACCGATTACTCGAAGACGCCTGAACCGATTTCGAAAATTCTTTTTTTGTTTAAAAGGGTATACTTCACAGGTGGTCCCATATAAATTTTACCGAAATCGATTCAGCGGTTTTTGAGAAAATCAACAAAAACATAGCAAAATTGGAGTTGTTGCGATTGAAGTCGGTTGTTTTTAACGTATTCAGCGTGGTCAATTATGTATTACCCTTACCATGGCGTTCATTATCTTCGCAGTGCAGATGGTATTGCGTTGCTCCTAGAACCAGATGTCTGGTGGCATGTGAGCTTCTAACCGGCTGATTTTAAAATAGTTTTATAATTAGTCTTACATAAAATTGGACTAGGTATACTATTTGAAAATAGCTAGTAAATGTAATCGATAATAGGTGGAGGAAGGAAATAACGAAGCATGAAGGATGTACAACGAAAGGATATAGACCAGTTTTATTTTGATTCCATGCAATAGCTTACAATAAAATTATAGAAATTGTACTTTTCATGTACAGGGAGCATTTAAGGTTTATATACACGCGGGTGTATCATCTAAATATTTATAAAAAAAAATCCAAGAACCGTCAATTTGCAAACTCAAATTTTCTTTTCGCGTCTATGTGCTCTTTGCCTGCATGCCCTAAATGTCTACTAATTCAATGCTTCTGTATCCCTACTTGTCAACAAGATTGGTCATCGCATGAGGGCAGTGAATCAAAAGTTTTTTGTCATAGCCAAGTTATAGACACGATATGACCACGCTGAATACGTTAAAAACAACCGACTTCAATCGCAACAACTCCAATTTTGCTATGTTTTTGTTGATTTTCTTAAAAACCGCTTAATCGATTTCGATAAAATTTATATGGGACCACCTGTGAAGTATACCCTTTTAAACAAAAAAATAATTTTCCAAATCGGTTCAGGCGTCTTAACATACATAAAAAAAAAGATTCCGACGAATTGAGAACCTCCTCCTTTTTTTGAAGTCGGTTAAAAATAGAACCATACGTAGATAAAGCTGTATAACTGCAGCGAACGACGTAATTTTATTACAGCTTTCCAATTGATTGATTGTATTTATAGTAAATGACAATAAAGTGTTCGTTAACCAGTATAATATTGTTTTCTACAAAGTTAGAAGCAATTAGATTGTCGTCCGCCTCGTGGGGGACGGGACGGGGACGGGACGGGCACGGGCGCGGGCGCTGCGAAGTAATGATTTTCTTCCATTGTCGGCTAAAGTTTTGTCTAGCACAACGTATTACCTTTAATAGTCGGGCAAGGTCGTTTGCGCTATAAATACCATGTCCGTATTACTTGCTACTTTTTATTTTATATGCGCTTTTTATTTTTTCCTTTTTTTCTTTTGTAGTTTCAGGTCATCAAAATTTGAAGTTATTCTCAGTTGATGCTATCGAAGTACCTGATATGCAAGAGTGTTAGTATGTTTTTTTATTTTTTATTTGATCACTGAGGCCTATCCGTTTTTGTAGCATTTCAGCTTTAGCCTCGTAATTTTAAGGGTGGTCAGCAGTTCTGAAAAATCTATAGCAAACGTTTATGTTGTTCTTGATTACGTTATAGTTCATCTCTTTGATTAGCGACAGGTACCAATTTTATTTCTAACCATAAACTTTTGCTATCGTTTTTTGTGGAACGCCGAACTCAGTTTCAAGGCAGTGACCCATAAGCCGATTACGTGACTTCGTAAGGAAAACATTCGGTAACCCCGGAGTCAACTAGTTAACATGGTTAAAGAGCTTATGGATGTCACCTTTAACCGAGATATTTACGGGGCAAATCACAATTATTTGGCCCCAAGTAATCATACCAAGTAATCAATCATACCTGTACTATGGGAACAAGAATTGAAGGGGTCACGATCCTCAGCACTGAGGGACGACTAAGAAGAGGGAAGAAGGAACCAGAGACGATATAGGTGATCCTACTGTGACACATCATCATTCGCTTGCGTTGTCTAAAAAGATTGCACTCCCCTCAGTTCTTTACCACCAGTAATCCGAAGAGTAGATACACATAATGGCGGAATCTCTTGGTTCGCCTTGATCCCCTTATTGAGAAAGGACACATTTTAATGCAGTCGGGTATTTTTTTAAAATATGGTTAGGTAATTTCTAATCTGCGCTTAGAAACAAGCGTGTTAAAGGTACAATTTCGCTCGCAGTGACGACGAAAGCGGTGGCTGGGGCGAAGTCGCTGGGCAGCTTCCTGTATTCGGCGGTGAACAAGGCCGGTGCGAAAGTCAGCGAGGCAAGCGCCAAGATCAAGAAGACCGTCGAGGAGAACGTGAGTACACGCTTTCATTCATTTCGGGGGCAATTATACCTAAAGTTGGGGAGCTATCATAATATGGACATGCCGTTTTGAATTAACAGTAGGTTGAATTCACGTTTTTTAATAGCATACATAACATTTTCAATAAGATCAACATTCACTACAATCAGATGATTACAATGAAGAATCCCAACGCTTTTTACGATCCCGGTATGCCGGGAGTTTTTTGTATGGAAATCTATAAATTTATTCAGAAAGGCATATCCATACTATTCTTTCTTGGGAAAAAATGAAACTGCCCCCGAATTTCCGATCACTATTCATCATAATCGTTGTTAGTCCTTCATCATCATCAGCCAAAGGACGTCCACTGGCTGGACAAAGGCCTCCCCCAAGGATTCGACCGATCCTGCGCTGCCCGCATCCAGTGGTTTCCCGCAACCTTTACCAGGTCCTCGGTCCACCGAGTGGGAGGCCTGCCTACGCTGCGTTTCCCGGTGCGCGGTCGCCACTCGAGAACTTTACTGCTCCAACGGCCATCTGTTCTAGGTGCTGTGTGCCCCGCCCACTGCCACTTCAGTCCTATCCACTTCCTTCACTTATTAGCCCTTACTGGATTACCATGTGGAGAAATACCTCCTTCAAGGCACGCCACTTATCTACATATATCTTCGGCTATACGCATCCAGCTGCAATACTTCTATCTTTGGGGTCGTCCATTAATCACGTGAGGTTCAATAGGGGGGCGGGAGGGGGTTCAGAAAAAAATCACGAAATATCACAGGGGAGAGGGGGGGATCTATTGAGATATCACGTGTATTTATTTTTTCGTTGAACGCGCGATTTCTAGAGTAATTTCCAAACGTCGGACTGTTGTTGTTATGTTGTTTTTAACTCCTCCCAACAAGGTTCGAAACGGCTTCAGGCAGTCAGAAACAACACGCAACCTTTATGTCTGTCTGGAAATTTTTATCACGGTGCTTATTTTTCCAGAATCAAATTACATTATACCTGTATTTAAAGATAATATTTTGTACCAAAAAATACACGTGATTTTGGGTAGGGGGTGGGAGGGGGGGGGTAGTCTAAAACCTCACCACGTATCACCAGGGGGGAGGGGGGGTCTAAAAAGTTGCTATAACGCATCTGCAATCCCCTCCGGGGTTGCAGGTGTCTATGGGCAGTGGTGATCACTTACCATCAGGTGACCCACTTGCTCGTTTGCCTTCCTTATCACATAAAAAAAAAAAAAAAAACATCACGTGATTAATGTAGGTATAACGTTGGATTGCCATCTCCACACTTTAAATCCAGGATTTGAAGGTAGAAATACCAGGACATTTCGGTTTAAAGCCAGGATTATATATGTGTGCAGTGCCTGATTGTTATAGTTATATTCACTGAAAACAGGGTCAATAAAACAACTAATAGCAATCTTTTTTTTTATTAAAGTGTTCAACTAACAATTACTAAATTAGCAAATCAAATGGAGAAATGATGTTTTCAATCATAAAATAATCACTACCTAAGTAAGTAATGTTATAGGACAAATTCTTATGTCTTATCTTTATTTTATAGTATTTTTCAACTCCACAACTCTTTAAAAACTCAGGACGATGCTTAATAACTATCCAGGTCACTTTCCTGCGAAAACAAGACGGCAATATGGTACGGTAGTAGAAGGTTCTTACGCGTAGTGTAAATAATGCAAAAAATCGATTCGAAAACCTTATATTCCTTCAATTGAAGAATTTTCATTTGCTTTATTTGTTTTTCTGACGGTACATTAAACCCTTGTCAGTCAAAAAGGTTGCTTACAAAATTATTTTGTTTCTTTCTTGTTTTAATCGTAGATTTTAGTTCTTGTTTTAATCGTAAATTGAACAGATTGAGCAAAATCAACGATTTAAGAGCGTGATCTATATTTGAAGTACAACCTATTTTAGTGAACATAAATTTCTCAGTAAAATAATTGTTATGACGTTAATTAATGTTGCGAAATGTTTGTTAGTAATATAAATTAGATTATTTAGGTTAAATAAAGTCAGATTCGATTCTACCATTTCCGTCTGTTATGTTACTATGTTGCTCAAAAGATGAATTATATTCCGCGTTTGTTTCAGTGTTGCTAAATTAAAATTTTAGTAAGCAAAAAGCCACCTATATTTTTGTTCTAAAACAAACAAGATTTCTACTCAACAAAATCAAGTTATTTTATCTTGGCACTGTGTTACACTGGGCTTGGCTAGACAGTACATGGGTTGACTTGTAGGAACTGTGTGTTCCCAGTCTTCGGAGGAAAAGGAAGGTACCTCCGCCAGGCGAGGTGGTATGCCTGGGGACGGGCCGTGGTCCGACCAATGATGGTTGGAAGTTGTATATGTAGTTAGTCCGAAGAAACTTTCAATAGCGCGTTCTAGGTTTAGTTCGTTACGGTGCAATAGATGTCGCCATAGACTCAATCAAAACTATTGTGTTGCCCTGTTTTATTCGCTGGTCGTTATAAACCTAACCAGGCGGGATATTTAAAATTGCTATTTGTGGAAGGAAACTACTTACCGAATGGAATCAGTATATCCCACCATTTGTGAAGCTGATGACGATGACGTGAGCAGTTGAGGCGGAGGGCTAGGCTGGCTACCTCACTTGGACGCAGCTTACAAACAACACAAGGGTCTCGGGTTCAAATCCTGGCCAGTGCACCAATTAGTTTTTCGAAACTTACGTGCATTTTCATACCGACTGCTTTAACGGTGAAGGAAAACATCGTGAGGAAACCTGCACATCTGATTTCTAGTTGTGTATGATGGTCGCGTTGCACACGTCCGTAGGTGTAAATCTTAAATGCCCTACACGTGACCAAGGGTGATGATAAGTGCATAACCAGGCAACCGCCGCCTATACCTTGCGGATAGGACGGTTAAATTGTGCCACACAACGACATTCTGTGCCACACGATAAAAGAGAGAGAGAGAGCTCACAAACACGGGCAATAAAAGTGATGTGGCTAGTCAAAACGTGCTTAGTAGACGCGTCATAAAAAGCCATTTAATTTTGTGACGTCACGTTGTAAATGGCTTTTGGATTTATTACGGAAGCGCTGAATCGAGGTCTCTCCGCGCACCAGTTAATCGCTTTGTAAGCCGCATGTGAAAAAGATTAATATGTATATTATGTAATGTAGTATAATATGTTGATTATAATAGTTCTTTAGAAAATACAGGTTTAATTGACTTTAGGCTTCTGTTTGTTTGTTTATCGTATAGTTCATTCCAATCAAAAAAAAGCAAAAGGTAAACAAACGTAGTATGCAGATGACATTGACATGTGTCAGATCCATAGTAAGTTTGTTTACGTTTTGCTTTTTTTTGATTGGAATGAACCATAAGAAATTTCACGGTACACTTACGTTAAAAACTGTCAAACTTTAAGGTTTAAACTTTTTTTTTATTATTGATAATAACTTAACACTATCATTACAGGACTTAACTTAAAAAGGTTGCGCCACACATCTCTATCCAGAGGCGCCTTCGTCCATTCCTTTGAATTACCCCAGCTTGTCCCGCCAACTCTGCTTGAGTCCTCTTGAGAGCGTTGAGAGCGTTGGCAATTTAAGCCCAGTTTTCTGAAAGCATTCTGGTTACAATCCCATTTAAACTTGGCTTCCTTTTATTGAGGTCTAGAACGCAGAGCGGTCGGTAATGCGGACACTGTTTGTCCTTTTCCATATATTACGTTCCATTACTCTCTGGCAGATCTTTAGTCTTCTAATACTCGGTTAGCGACCATATTTGACCACTGTCGTAGCTTAGCGATCCAAATTGTAATTTTTGAATGAATTAAATCTAATTATTTTATTAAAACATTATTATAAACTTGTATATTAATAGAATTTTACATTGTTTTAAAAGTTATCGTATTAAATATTGTATTATTATTTGAATGTTGACCTCAGCTAGATATGAGAATTTCACATTAAATAATAACATCTTGTAATCACCATATTAACGACAAATAAAGAATTTTGAATTTGAATTCGGATGGACAGTATGAACATGTCAAAGAGATGCGCATCAACGTCAAAGGCAGGTCTCCCTTCATCGTCTCCTTCATAGACGACTATTGATAGCAGTGCAAGTTGACCTGCGCCATTTTCACTCTGGGTTTTAGAGAATACTGCTTACAATGTCTAGTCCACTTTAATTACTCGTATTACAGTAATGACATCACCATGTTCTTTTTACAGTAAGGCATAGGTAATGCGGTGTACCTTATGTAACTTATTCGGTGTTTTAATTGATAAATCTTCACCAGCTTTTTTGATATACATTTTAAAATCCGAGATATCATGCATTCATTTAAAAACATTTTCGAGGTCTGTCGGGGAGTTCGTAATGAAAACACCTCCATTATCAATCTAATACTTTGTCCGTTTTCGTAATCAAGAATTGTAATTTTTAGGGTTCCGTACCTCAAAAGGAAAAAGGAACCCTTATTAGGATCACTTCGTTGTCCGTCCGTCTGTCCGTCGGTCTGTCTGTCAAGACCCTTTTTCTCAGGAACGTGTAAACGTATCAAGTTGAAATTTATATCAAATTCTTAGGCCTGCAATCCCTTGAAGCTGTGAAAAAATCAAACTTCTATGCCACCGCAATCAAGAGATACGGCGTTTATGCCGCATATTTGGACACTCGCATGCGTATCAGAGCCTATAGGGTACTTCCCGTATATACCTAGAATCATGTTTGGTAACAAGCAATGCTTATAAGCACAAGTAAAGTTAAAAGTCCGAACACCAAAAATTTTTAGTTACACGAAACCATTTACTTGAGGTTATGAAAACTCGCCCCTTATGAACTCAATGTTCATTTTTACGATGTTTTTAGTCTTATGAAAAGTTGTTCTTATGATGTGGCTACTAATTGAACAGGGAAACCCTTTCACTCCGTGTGCTCACAAAATAGCATCATATTTTTATAAAACGGCAAGAAATAAATATTGAACTTTCGCAAAATAATGCCGTACAAAATTTGTAAATAACAATTCGAAAATTACGTAAAGCTGGCTTGATCAGGGTCGGGTTTCTAACATAATTATCTCAATTTTGCTACATCCTTAGTAAAAGTAGAAAATGCGATTACGTAAGCGAAAAGATATTGCCTTCATCTAAATTAAATGGGATTAAGTCGTCCACTTTTTAACTTTACCATTTTCAAAATGGTTCACTTTCCAACTTGTAAAAAATCTCCATTTTGCTACAACCTTAGTAAAAGTAGAAATGCGATTACGTGTGCAAAAAAATAATTCCCTTCTAAATTAAATGGGATTGAGTCGTCACTTTTTAACTTGATCACTTTCCAACTTGTTAAAATTCAAATTCGATCTTAAGTCGTCGACGATAATTTATTCCTCCTCAACGTCATAACCAGTTAGAAAGATTAGTTTGCGGTCGCAGCTGAAGGGAGGTTTCCACGGCTCATCAAATATTCAGTAGGATTAATTACGGATTCCATTATTAATTACTGTTCACCTATTTATGTCACTCAAAACTAGCTTGTTATCCTGTTAGTACTGGTAGCAGTAACCGCGTATGATTAACCGTATCGTTTATGTTTTGTGTTATTTTTCTATTTTCAAAAACAATATTGAATTGATGAATATGATTAAATATTAATAAAAAGTGTTATTTTAGCCGCACCTAACTATAGTGAATTTAATTTCTGATTCTCTTTTTTTCTGACACCGTCGTTGGTAGCCGTAGAGCGCTTTTATTGTTACGCGGGTTTCTACACGTGCCCGCGTGCGCATGACAATAAACGAGACCTAAAACATGTACTGAACGATAGGTTGCGGGCGGCACGCTTGCGGGTAGAAACCCGCGTGACTATAAAGGCGCTCGTAGTGTGGCTTGTTCCTATGCCTAATTGATTTCTTTGTACAGTACAATTTAGCTGTTTTTTTTAGCATAGCAGTCAAAACAGGGAACATAAATCACAACATGAAGGAACTTGTTGCTCGTACGTACAGCCATAAAGGATTTGAAAATCTCTTGTAACATTCCCGATGAAGAACGGCTGTGCGGTCCATTTACGCGTGCCTTAACGATCCGTTTTGATGAATTTTTTTTTTTTTTTATATGTATGATCTACTTTTCTTGATTGAAAGTAAATTCTAATGATTGGCTTATCTGGGGTCCCATGGTCCTAACGTACAGATTTTGCATTTGATACGTTTCCTCGTCATATAACTGCATTGTTCTTGTTGTGAGTTAGAAAGGGGCGGGAGACATATTACGCTGCTGACCTGCGTTATGGCTGGCCTAGTTCCCGGTTGGCCACCTGCCAGATTCCATCTAGCCTGGTTCTGTGACTTGAGTCACTTTCATTTGAGTCTAGTAATTTCAAAAACCGCAATGTCCACCATGAAAAATATTTAGGAAATTATTTTTTTCTCACATAGTGATTGTAGGGGATGAGCTTTCGTGTAGATGAAATACTTGCAATAAACATGAGAAAATAACGTTTATTGAAGAAAAAATAATATACATAATTGATAAATTGCAATGGCAATGCAAGGTCAGTTTCGTAGATAATGGCGTGATCCAGAGGATTATAGGTTTCTTTCATTGCTTCTGCGAAACGCCGACAGATGGAGCTAGCGCTAACAGTGATGTTCACAGGCAGGATAGCCGTGGTCGTATGCTATCCTCTGTAGTAATAAAAAAAATATTTCCTAAATATTTTTCATTGCGGACATAGCGTTTTATGAAACTACTAAAAACTCAATTTTCAGAAAAGTATATGCTAACTGTAAGCCGTCGTGAAACGTTAGAGATCCAATGCTCATTTAAAAGGATCCTAGAAGAGGTCACCTTCCATTAATCTTATATACAAATATCCTAGAAATGTATGTGCTTTAATGACGTAAGTAAAACGTTAAATTCTGTGATTTAATTTTCGGAAGAATTATTATTATGCGAGTTTTAGAAGTTAAAACATTTTTTTTTTCGAGAATTTAGTGTAAATCTTTATATGTGTATAACAAGACACATTTAAACCTGTTTATTTTCAAGATAATATGAGAGACTTGAGCCGAGATTCAAAAGGTGGCTTTTGAATCGTTCCTTAATCGGCCAAAAGCAGCAAAATGCGAATAACAGGATTAGGATCTCGAGGAACAGTGATAGCACATGCCATTATAGCTACCAAAATGAAAATATTACAGTAGTCAATAGACTTAATAATGTTAATAATTCTGCGTCACTGTATTCATTGTGGAAGGAAGCTGCAACAATGTACATCAATGTAATGTTCATTTGAATCTGAACAGGAAATTCGTGGCCGCCTATCTATTCGTGACGGGTCATGGAAAAGCTGACACTCCTTTGGTTGATATTTTTAAGCAGATCTTTCTTAGATGATTGTATGGTGATCTAGGGTGTGCTTCAGGATGGCGGGTGTATTATATATCAGGTGATCCGTCTGCTCGTTTGCCACCTCTGCCATAAAAAAAAGCATTCAAATCGCAGAGGCCACCCGCCATCCTGACGCACACTGATCTAAGGTTGCTTCATGCTGAATGTGGGTCTTATTGAACGATAAAATGTTATCTTTGTTATTCAGTCGACAGAAGGCGATGATCCAAGTACATAATGTAACTGAAGTACGAACTTCCGTTACATTATGTACTTGGATCATCGCCTTGTTTACATGCGTGTGTTGAGACCTTGTTGTACCTGAAACCCGTTTTGATTTTTCACTATCAGTTAACGATAGTTAACACTTAACAAAAGGCGTCGGTGGCTCTGCAGTTAGTGACTCCGTCCTCCTAACCAGAGGTATCGGGTCAAATCCTGGCCAGTGCATCAATGAGTTTTTCGAAACTTAGGTGCATTTTCATACCGACTGCTTTAACGGTTAAGGAAAACATCGTGAGGAAACCTGCACATCTGATTTCTAGTTGTGTATGATGGTCGCGTTGCACACGTCCGTAGGGGTAAATCTTAAATGCCCTACACGTGACCAAGGGTGATAATAAGTGCAACACCAGGCAACCGCCGCCTATATCTTACGGATAGGACGGCGATAAATTGTGCCACACGATAAGAGAGAAGAGACTTAATAATTATTTTAAAAACGACAAGTGATAAGGCCGGTGTTACTTTATGGAAGCGAATACTGGGCACTCAAAGCCACCGATGAGAAGCGAATACACGTGGTGGAAATGAGAATTTTAAGGTGGATGTTGGGGGTGACGAGAATGGACAAGATCAGGAACGAGTATATTCGAGGAAGTCTTAAAGTAGCACCGGTCACAGAAAAGATTAAAAGCCATCGACTGACATGGTTTGGTCATGTGTGTAGGAGAGAAGACCATGTGACACGAAGAGTGATGGATATGCAGGTGAATAGAAATAGAAGCAGAGGAAGACCTAAGAAGCGTTGGCTGGATGGAGCGAGACAGGATATGGAGGAGTGTGAAGTGACGCAAGAATTAACTTATTTGAGACCAGAATGGCGACTTAAAACATATAAAGCTGACCCCAAATAAATAGGAATAATAAGGCTAGGAAGATGATGATGGTGATTACGAATTATTTTAAAAACTTATTATGTATCTCTTTCTTCTTCACTTAAAAGATATGGTGAATAAAAAAATACTTGATTAACATTACGATATATTTAGGTAGGTAATTATTTATAAATCTGCCCGGGAGAAGCCGGATAAAGTAGAAATTTATACAGGTAGTACATCACATGGTTTTTCCTTTTGCTACTCAAATAGGCTATTTCTCCTTGCATGGAAGCATTCACGTAAAAGCTTGGAATTACAAGCCGTCGAAAATTGGCAACGGGTGCGGAGGCGAGCGGAAAGCCTATTAGGCCGCCCAAGAAAGCTGACTCTTCTCTGGAGGTGTGGGTGTGAGTGTATAGTGTGATTTAATTGGGAGTCTACGTATTCGATTTAGGCGAAATATGTTTCTTAAACTAGTATAAAACATTTAACTGTGCAATTTACTTTTCTGGTTTTTTGGTTATTTTGGAAACGCGAGTTATGTTGCGGTTCTTCCATATTTTCTTAAAAGTGTTCTGTGCTGGACCTAGTGACTGCCATTCGTTGCTTTATTTTGTTCACATCTGAGGTTCATACAGTTGTCGATTGGCTGCTTTGTAGTTTTGAGTGCAATATTTGTGTGCTTTTGTCTGCACTCTGCGGTCGGTGATATAGGGTTTATAAGGGAAAACACTGATGCTTTTAACTATTTCGGTTTATTTCCAATTAAACTTATTAAAAGATTCATAATTCATTTATTCATAATAATAATTACATGTCAATATATAATAATTTAAATATCAAAATTAATTTAATTAAAATAATGTCAATATTAAATTAATACAAACAAGTACTGTATACAAATACACTCAATGGTGTATACATTAGAGTATACACAGTTTATATAATAATTATTTATAATTATAAAATTCGTTAATATTATAGAACGCCTTCTCGACAAGCCAGCGTTTTAGGGACGATTTGAACGTTTGCGTACTTGGGGCAGCGGTTATTTCCTTTGGCAGCCTATTAAATAGTTTAGGGCCCATGACGTGCGTCATCTTACCTGTCTTGGTAAGCCGGTGGGGAACGGGTCTGAGCTTATCGGCGTTTCTTGTGTTGAACGTGTGGGTATCCTTGTGTGTTGGATATTGGTCCAAGTTGTTCCGCACGCTCACAGCCATTTGTAAGATGACTAATGAGGTCAATGTAAGGATACCCAACGATTTGAAAAACGGCCTTGCAGTTTCGTCACGCGGAATGCAGGCGATTATGCGGATGGCGCGTTTTTGAAGCACGAACGCGCGCTCAAATTCCGCTGCACCTCCCCACAGCTCAGCTCCGTACTGCAGGAGAGAGTGTATAGTAGCGAAGTAAGAGGCTCTCACTGTCTCACGCGGCACCACTCGGGACAGTCTCCTGAGTGCGAAACACGCGCTTGCCAGTTTTTCGCACACCTTGTCGATGTGAGGTGCCCATGTCAGACCCACATCCAACTCGAAGCCTAGGAAGGTCGTAGTGTGGACTTGATTGATTCGTACGCCGTTCACTAAAACATCCAGAGGTTTAGGTGCGCGTCCCGAGAACTCGAAGTTCATTACGTTGGTTTTTTTATGGTTCAGTATGAGACCATTGATGCGAAACCACTGCGTGACGCTGGCTGCCGTTTGATTGAGCATGACTTCTAGCTCGGTGTGTGATGCAGCTCGAACAACCACCGCCACGTCATCGGCGTACATGTACGTCTCCCCAGTTGTTATTGCCTCAGGTAAGTCGTTCATGAGTAGGCAGAATAAAATATTGGAGACCGACGAGCCCTGGGCTACTCCAATATTCGATTTAGATAGATGTTTACATCATGACGAACCCTTAGAGAATCTTCGGTTCTAAGCTATCAAAATCAGACAGCGAACGATTCAAATCCTTATTATTTTTAATAGAAACGTTCTAACGCCGAAAAGACCACAATGCGCGGCTGTAGAGATTCCATCACATACAGTCGAGGAATCATTTTTTATCACTCAATCGGGACAAAACCAATGACTGCGGGTGGTGGAATAGAGGTGAAGAAATAAGGCCTTCCAGTTCTGGCGCACTTTCTGATATTCAATAAATCTGCTGGAAGTCCGATAACCAACCGACTTTGCGGTTATGCGTGACATTTCAGAGATGAGCAGTTTAGAGTCCATATCGTCCACGATACATTCTTTACATTTCATAAAGTCATAAAATTACATTGCGATAGAATCAATCTCTTGCTCACTTTACCGTTTCTATTCCATAAAGTGGAATTTCATTCACACGGTGTGTCATTATTTTATAATAGTACCGACTGCAATCGACAATCTTCCTTACAACCGGTATTAATTGTTCCCACTCCCTGGATTTAAATTGTGTTTCTTCTTTGTTCTTAACTACAGATTTCAACTTCGTTGGACATTGCTCTTTATAATAGGAGAACGTTATGCGAAAAGTGATGTGGATTATTTATTCTGCTCTATAGGGAATATCCGCGAGCAAATCACAAGTTACGAGTAGCGAGGCAGCTCTAGTGCCTCGCTACGATATTCCATTGCCTCTGGTTCGCTACGATATTCCTGCGTCATTAAATCTTATGAACGCGCTCCCAACGCGACAACTGCTTAACTAGACCGAATTGGGTGGTTCTCTAGGGACGCATGACGCAAAGCTGGGGTGAAAATAGAACCTAGGTACATATTATGTTTTAAATATATACAGGGTGTAACAGAAAGGTGTGATAATACTTCAAGGTGGGCTTTTACTCATCAAAATGAACAACTTTTGTTCTACAACTTTGTTTAAATCGCAAAAAAATTTTTGGACTTTTCATACAAACTTGGCTCGCTAGCTGATCGATTTGTATGAAAAGTCCAAAAATTTTTTTGCGATTTGAACAAAGTTGTAGAACAAAAGTTGTTCAGTTTGATGATTAGAAGCCCACCTTGAAGTATTATCACACCTTTCTGTTACATCCCGTATAATAGGAAAAAGTTCAATTTTATTATATAAGATAGACATATTAGTCAACAGAGTTACATAAAAAGTCAAAAGTCTAATAATAATTAGGCATTATAACGCAGATAGTAATAAAAAGGGCCGATGGATCCAATAACATAATTTGTTACAGCGCTATAATTACAGGGTGAATCATTTTACCGCAGTAATTAGCATTCTCTTTTTAATCTCTAAAATATTATTCCATCATTTTTTCGTGCTCGAGTAAAACTTTTTTTTCTATCACATAGAAGTCGTAGTCGTGTCAAAGTCAAACACGCCTATGCATTTTATTCTTTGTCTCCGTCCCGTGACGTAACGGTCACGTTGGAGATGTTAATTGTGATTGGTTGAAGCAGTACAAATATTGGAATAGGAATGCAATGGCGCGGTGCGATTGGCGGAGTGAGCGGGGTGCGCGGGGCGCGGGGCGCGGCGGCGGCGATCAATACGCGCCCGTAGCACGTTACGTAACGCCGCGGCGTCGTCGGAGGTTCTCGACTTGACTCCACAGCTGCGGCCTTCTCTCCTTTGAGGGCAGACAGATAGAGGGGCTGGCGTTGTCGCCACTTACCATCAATACTGTGCTTACTGGGTACTGCCCCTTACGCTGAACTATTAATAGGGCTTTTATTTATTCATCGACACGCTAGAGAATGCAGGGCACATTGTCATTTTTTTTGCGAGGAAATAGAATTCGATGCAAGAAGTAAAGAACGCATATTGAGTAGGCGTTTGAGATTTTATTAGTAAATTACTTTGTAAGAATAATCAGTAATCATATTTTTATATTTTATAGCATCAAGACAGTAAGAACGCTGGTTAGGGGGATGTCGATCCAAATGAGACCACATACAATTAAGTTATTCATAGCAAAAATTTAAAGAGTTTACAATTTTTATTATTTCATGGAAGATTTTGCAAATTTGACTCCTCGCATAGGTCTTTTAATTTCTAGTGCATCAGCGATTCAGTTCCAATTCAATCAAATCAAAATGTTTTTATTTAAGTAGATGTTTTAAATCGTTTTTTTCTGCCTAGTACAAAGTTCCTTACCACTCTGAACTAGTACACTGATCGTTTCGGGAAGTATTAGCGGATTGCACAATGGCAACAGCAGTCAACCAAAACGGTTCTCCCGCTTGACCTAATCTCGTAAGCAGCTACTTACAAATGCATGGTACTGGGGAATAAATATTTCAAGCCGCGTCATTTATTTCTACGTTGTTATCATACTATACACTTATATCTCTAGCGAGGAAGTTCTGCTGTGTCTCCCTACCGGGTTACTATTTTCAATTGCTATTATGCGATTGATCCCCGATTTGTTTTTTCAGCAATTGAAATCTGTGTCAAAACTATTACTCTGCCAGTGCGCGTAAGCGATCAACGCAATATCCTGTCCTACTTTCGCGGCCCCTGCAGTAGGTATTCCCTACCGTGAGTAGTTTTACACAGGTTCAGAGTTTTACAAGTCTAGATCTTTTGGACCCAATGTTTCTTCTCTCTCCGCAAATACTTCCTAAAACGTTAAGGTTTTAGAAACTTCGTGTTAAGTACACTTAAAAACTGAAATTCTTAAAGTATACCATGATTCTTGCACATAAATATTTTTTACAGTGTTACCTACTTCGAATAAGTATTTTTGATTTGATTTGCAAAAACTTGAAATTGATCAAGTAGCACGAGATATTCTGTATTTCCTCTTAACGAAAAGACAGAATTTTCGTTTCAGAATCAAGGTAGGATTTACCTGACAAAATCTGTCCATTGTCCCTTTCACGCTTAAAAAAATACAATAAGTAGGCTATCCTCCGCCCGCATAACAATTATTCTCACGAAAGTGTTCTGGAACGATTTCTTACTTGTTGCTTGTTACTTTCTATTAAGGCGCGAAGTACACTCAATCTGAGCAGGTTGATGCATGACAATATAATATCGACCGTAACGCCCTACTCATTTTAAGTTCAGATCAGTGTGGGTACCATCGCGGCGGTTACGTCAAGGCCGAACGCAAAATTCTCGAGATTTCGATGTTTTTATTACTTTTCTTGGCTTTCAAATAAGTTAAAAAAAACCGTTCAAGATAAATTGAAGGTATTAAAATGGCCGATTTTTGTGTGTTGGTTTAACATAAACAAATATTGTGTTTCCGAGAGAATTTGCAATTAGGTAATGCAAAATACAGGGTCTATAGGATATTTTTTTTTCATCAAAGTTTTTGTGATTTTTATGATTCTGTTCAATACAATTTGTTTTTCATTGTTTGAAGTATGTTATATATTTTTTCCATGGTGATAGCTTTAACCATTATTTCAAGAATTTGAATTGAATATTGCGATTTGGCTATACTTAGCGCCTTAATTTTCTTTAAGTGCCTATAACGAGTTTTGCAAGTCATTTGAATTTGAACTAATAACTTGTTGGTTTTAGTGTGCAGTTTATTCCAAAGAATACTCTCTTGACTACATTTTCTGTGGCACCTTTTCGCACAATTCGCCGTGTTCATCTTTTAATAGCTCAAAGTCCAAACTAAGTAGATTGATGTTTTGCTGTCGTGGGTGTAATTTTATTTCTAACGTTCTAATAATAGCCAAGAGATTATATTCTGTTAAAGTAATATAATTATTTATTCTGTGACTTTATATTCTACTGCTGATTTCGCTTATTGAACCATAAGCGAAATCAGACATCGAATAGTGAATTTGTCGTGACCGTTGTCTGCGTGGTGTTATTGGCTTAGTTGGCACCCAGTGCACTACGAGGATTATTGTATTATGTCCTTAAAAAAAAGAAGGTTGATCCAATTCCATTATAGAAATTGGCAAACGATTTTGCACCCAAGCGGAGGATAGCATAGGAGAGGATTATTTATCGATAATTTTTCTTTTTTATTTCTTTTCTTATGTGTTTTCATATAACCTTATTAATAGCGTTCTAGTACGAAATTATATGTAGTATAGCAGCTTCCTTCAAGCTCACCTGGATGGTGACTCACCGGTGCCTTTAGTTTCTGTATCCATGCCACTATATCTATAGTGGTGTGGATACAACTACTTAAAAGATGAAGCTAAAGTTGTTAGTACAAAAGAAGATAGTATTCAAGCAATAAATGAAATTTATCGGTTACATACATAGATTTTAAGAGATGTAGTTGAAACTTTGTAAATGGTGTTCTCATTATCAGGCGTTGGTTCTCCATAGTCCAGAACTTCAGCTTTTGGGCGCATTTTTTCAAAGGCCAAACTGCTTACACACTGTCACGATACCTTTTTGTATGTTTTTCTCATTACCTTCTTTGTTGGTTGCAGAGCATTCTGGGAGAGTTCAACCGGGAGCAGGACGCGTTCATCAAAGGGCAGGATGGGCGCGGGGGCGCCGCTGCCGTGGCGCCCTGGGTCGGCGCCCCCAACGAGGCCGCCCTGAAGGAGGAGTGCCTGTCGCTTTCCACCGTAAGTGTCGTCATGATGAGGCGAGGTGGAGCCAAAGCTAGAGCCATTGCAGTGTAGCCACGATTGTGACTGTAGTAGTATTTTTCACTCGCTGCAGACTGGGTCATAAATCATCTGTACGAAACAGCGATATTGCGCTCTCTTTCGAACTTAGGAGAACGGTACGGGCCTATTGTGTAAGCGCAGGGATTTACATTTTTGCAATCGATAAAAGCTATCGATAATAGATGGTGTAATTTTTTTCTGTTGTTGTAATGTGAGAGTAGGAATAGATAGGAAAATCGTTAATTAATGTTTTTATTTATTTCAAACAATGTTCAAGTTCAAACAATGAATGATAAGAAAAAAGAAAGTGGCGGTGTTTATACATAATTTATTCATTCATTTATTTATTTCATTCAATTAGTGTGTTACAAATAGCGTGAGTCATAGTGAGACTATCGACGCCGCTCGCAACCACCCCATTACGTGCAGTGTCGGTGACTTATTTATTTTTTATCGATAACGACCTTGCGCCCGCGCTGCATTCACTCAACACTAACGCTTGGATGATTTATGACCCAGTCTGCAGCGAGTGAAAAATACAGGTATAGTAGTCATCTAGATTATTTGTCAAAAGTTGAAGGGTTCATTACAATAGGGTTTGTCACTATTTTTTGAAAAGTATCTCAAATTGAAACAAGACAGCTCTACGTCCGATTTTGTGAACAAAATGTTATTGTTTACTACCCTACTGACGTCACGACCAAAACGTTACAGACATTTAAAGAACATACTAAAAAACTTGAATTTTGTAAACCAAAATTAAAATACATTTCTCATTTGAATAAATAGAAATCGTATTTATTTGATTACTTATTACAAATACTACGTAAATAAGCAGTTTTAGATTTTTTCTTGTTTATAGTAAAATACCCTGTTGTTTGCTTGTGCGCAGGACCGGCGGAACTTCGTGCGCGCGCCGCCCGCGGGCGTGGAGTTCGATTTCGACTACGACAAGATGTACCCGGTGGCGCAGGCCATCATGGCCGAGGACCCCAACCTCGAGAAGATGCGCTTCGAGCTCGTGCCTAAAGCGTAAGTGAAATAACTCTTAAGCTGCTTTTCCACTTGCGAGGCGAGCGAGGAGTGGAGTGAAGAGAATTGAATTTCCATTTAAATTTCTATTTCCACCGAAGATGTGCGAGAAGTATTTTTTTTCCATACAATTAAAATTTTCTTCCCTTCTCGCCTCGCCGATGTAAATGCAGCTTTATTGTGGCTGTTCCTTTTAAACTGTCGCGTTTGCTTTGCTGCGGAATCCATGTTGTTTTGTTGCTGCCGCGATATGCTGATTATGTGACATTATTTACAGGGTGTGCCCAGTAATTAACGAAGAGATTAATTCTTTATATACGACTACCAGATGCCCGCGACTTCGTCTGTGTAATAAGAATAAAAAATGATGAATTTTAATATTCATAACTTTAGAAATGATTGGTTTCCCTTACAAACTTTCATCCCCTTCAAGATTTTTAGCCTATGTCCTTCTCCAAGATCTTATCTATCTTTATTCCAAATTTATCAAAATCTGTTCATCGGTTTAGGCGTAGACAGACAGACAGAGTTATTTTCGCATTTATAATATTTGTTAGAATTAATGCTTTGCGGAACACATTACAAATTTCAGATGATAGGATCTTATTATGCCTGGGTTGGGTAGCAGTGTTTGCTCTGTGTCGGCCAATAATTAGCATTCGGACGGATTCCATATTAGCTCTCGAGTGTTGGCATAGCACGGATTGAAACTGATTTGCAAGTTCTGAATGCCGATAAGCCGACAGAAGGATCGTAAGTCTGGGTAGTCATAATTCACTTTTCATTTGTAATTGGAAGTCTAAATTAAGTTGTACTGTTTATATATATTTTGCCATGGCGAAAGTATTCTTATAATGTTTTATTTTTTGTTAAATAGTAGCCAAATACGTAAAAAACATATTTTGAACAGAAATAGAGAGGCCATTGTTCAGCAGGAAGACTCTTCATGCTAGAAATCATATAATACCCAATATTCGGAAAAGATAATGTAAGGTTTCATAGTTACAAACCAGTACCGTGCATTAACTCAACTTCAAAATGTTTTATATTTTAGTGTATGCTTCACACATTATTTTAAATCGTCATTATTTTTTCATTAGTACTAGTAATGATTCAGTTTACTTGTAGATATTGAAGCTGGTGCGATTTCAGATTCTTATTCAGTTTAAAGACGTCCTCTTCTTACCAGAGTCCCTAAGATGCCTCACGATAGTTGTTCCAAGCTAATTAAGTTAAGTTTTAACGACGCAACCCTTCAATAAATACAAAAAGCCACCAAAAAGGTTGCCTCCAAAAGTTAAGTTTTAACGACGCAACCCTTCAATAAATACAAAAAGTCACCAAAAAGGTTGCCTCCAAAGCATTTCAGTAAACCATAAATACTTTGAGGACTGAGGTTACCTGCATATCTGTGGATCAGATATGTAGGTAGCACAGCATATGTCAGTGTAGGTGTAAACATTAATTGCAAAATGCGATTTCAACAAAAAATTTGAAAATATTTTAAGACATGTTACATTTTGTACTAATTATATTTAATTGGCTCATTATCTTGTTATACGTGTGTATCCAATTTTATCATTATGTCTCAGAACATATTTGCAAACTAACGCTCTGTGATATGCTAATATCGATGCTAAAATATGTATGTACGTACACATTTTAGCATCGAAGCATATTCGTCCATTATAAATGAAGCTATTTATGCAACATTGCAAAATTTCTGCAACCAAAAAATTTTATTACTCGAGAAAAATTAAGAATACCATTAATTGTGTTTCCAGCATCACAGAGGAGAACTTTTGGCGGAACTATTTCTATCGCCTGTCCCTGATCTGCCAGGCGAACGAGGCCGACGCCGCCGCCGGCCGCCAGGCCAGCGCCGACGACTCACAGGGTATGTCTCACTCACTCACTCACTACTGACCACTCGTGACTATGTTTATTATGAATTCGGGAAGTCGCAGTCAGCAAAACGCTTCAAAATGTCTAGTTGATACCAATAAGCTCGAGATTCCATTTAAAGTCGCTTCACTTCACTTTACTAGTGAAGTCGATAAGTCAACAAAATGCGTGCTTAAAGGCTTCAAAATGACTAGTAATCCGAGTTAGCTCGAGATTTTATTTAAACTCGCTTCGCTTTATGAACGAAATGCCCGACTGAACCCGAACCTTCGAATATCTATAACTGGGGCTTCTTCTAAGTACACTGACCATTTTTTGTGTTATTCTACTCATACTGAAGAAATTGTGTTTAATCACTTTGCTGAATTCGCAAAAAATTGGGACTCTTCATACAAAATTGGCAAAACAGCAGATTCATTTGTATGAAGAGTACAAATTTCGTAGAAAAAAAGTCTTAGAACATCAAGTTCATAGTTCATTTATTCATAAACAATCATAAATTGTATTATTATACTATCTTAAAATTAATAGCAAGTAATAATATAAATTGAAATCCTAATTCTATGTCATGCTCACGAAAAATTCATTACATTATTAAGTAGTATTACAAATTAATAAATGGAAATGTAAAAAATTCAAATTCATGTGAATATCTGAAATCACTATTATTATAATAATAAACAAAAGAATGCAATAATAAATAAATTTGAATTAATTCGGTGTTGTGTTTATCCAGGACATGTTCACTGACAGATTAGTAACATTTTTGAACTGAAAATGGCCGAAGTTTGATTTTAAAGATTCCATGGGTTGCGGCTGATTTTAAAGTGACGTGACGGGTAGTTTATTAAATAATATATGGCGCCTGATAACAAGCAGAGTCTTTTACTACGTCTAGTCTCGAAAACAGTTGTTCTTTATGATGTGTAGAATCCCTGGAACGGGTCCTAAACCTATTTTGTTATTTACATCCTCTACACAGGGTTCGTTCGCAGAGTTCACTGTTCGAAGGCCGAAGGTTCCAAGTCCTTGTTTATATGGCAAGATAAATGTTTTTCTTTCAATCGTAAAGATTTTTCAACTTTGGACCTACTTATACAGGGTGTAACAGAAGGGTGTGATAATACTTCAAGGTTGGCTTTTACCCATCAAACTGAACAACTTTGTTCAAATCGCAAAATTTTTTTTGGTCTTTTCATACAAATCGATCAGCTGGCGAACCAAGTTTGTATGAAAAGTCCGATAATTTCTTTGCGATTTCAACAAAGTTTTAGAACAAAAGTTGTTCAGTTTGATGGGTAAAAGCCAAGCTTGAAGTATTATCACACCTTTCTGTTACACCCTGTATAAAAAAAAAAAAACAATCATGTAGTTCAGATCAGGGAGCCATGGAATAGTTGTATAAGAACACACGCTTACGAATTATGTAAGTAAACGCGAAACTATGAGAAGCCCCAAATTATTTTTGATATTTCAGCAAAACATTTATCCATGTTTGCAATTTCTTTTCATTGTATAAAATAATAATATTTAATTTAAACTTACTTTGTTCAAATGTGACCTCATTTTTAGTACCACTTTTTTAAACCTTCTCTAATTCACGAATTTTGTATGGCGATTCCAATTAATTTTACATTTCGGTCTGGCCGTTCGTGTAAATAAAAACTTAACTACGTTTGCATAGAATCTCGAGCTTATTGGATACTCTGTAACTAGCGCCCCAGTATATAGTATATCCTTTTATTATCCCCTTATTTTCTCATCGATCCCTCGCATCATCCCTATTGTTTCTTTTAGTTGAAGTTTTCGCTTTTTTTTTCTAAACGAACAGAGGAAAAGTCGTCAAGCGAGGAGGCTAACGCGAAAGAGACCGCCTCACAAGAGTCCATAGTCGACGTGAAGGAGCGAATAAAGTCGCTGAAAGTCGATCGCGAGAACGACGACGGTAAGCCAGCACCAAATTAATCATGCGAATTGAAGCATAACCATGGTTGGGGATGGGTATAAAAGTGTAACCATAGTTTGGGGACAAATAAAAGTGTAACCATCGCTTGGGGAATACAATAAAAGTGTAATCAAGGTTTTGGGACGGGAATAGAAGCTGAACCATTGTTTAAGGAAGGGGATAAAAGTGTAACTATGGTTTGGAGGCAAATAAAATTGGAACTATCGCTTGGGGACGGCAATAAGTGTAATCATGGTTTTGGGACGGGAATAGAAGCTGAACCATTGTTTAGGGATGGGGGTGAAAGTGTAACCATCGTTTGGGAATGAGAATAAAAGCGTAACATTGGCAATAACAAAACAGTCATGCACTGTACAGTTGATATATAAATATACAAATAATACAGCATATTAGATTTATGAAATCAAATTTCAGAGTTAGTTTCCGTAAAAGTTTAAAAATGAATACGTTTCATTATCAGATTTTCTTTTTGATACAAAACATGGAGTAAATCACTGGTAGAAAAGAACAACAGGAATAAAAATATGGGTATAGACGATATTGATTTTGCGGCCACCGCAATGAGCATGTGGAATATAAAATGATGCTCACCTCACGAGGAAATCACTAGAACATATCTCCAAACTACTTAAGGACGCGCTACTAGTATTGAAATGTTACTACTCCATACTACTGGTAATAGCATCACAAGTGGGCGCGCAAATAATACTTACCTACCGTCAACTTATCCGCGGTTTCTAATTATATTCTAGAACGTAGAGTTTAATCGCATGATTGTGCATTGAGGTATATTTGCTTCGTTAATTAGTCATAAAATAAAGGAAACTTTGGCCCCTAAGCTAATCCTCGCGTCCGACGCCAGTACACGACTGTAAGTTAACAAAAGCTAACAACGACTGCGCAAATGTGCTAAGGCTTGACTGACTTTGAAACTTTATATCACACTTATTATTTAATTCCCTTTTTATTTTATCACTTTTCCTCATCATACGTATAGCCATATTTTTTTCTTTTTTATTAATAGTCGATTTACATATAGATGCAACGTGAAACAATGTTATAAGACTAGTTCTGAACCAACTTTGAGGAATATTTTGCAGTTTGCATGCTCTGTGTATGTGCAATACCAACGATTCTTTATTCTTATCGGCAGTATCAATCGAAAAAGTTGTTAATTAAGACATTGCTGTGCTATTTGAGGCGAAAATTTGCTTTAAGTACAGTAAGGTTAGTTTTGATTGCGGCGCAAATCTATAATGCTAACTTTCTTGTCCCGGGAATGCAGCTTAAGCAGGCGGGACCCAGGATCCTCAAACCACCTCGAACACCACGCTGATCGGTTCTATACGTTATTCACGCATTTAACAATATATGTAATATGTCACTAGGTGTAATCTTACTCGGCTTGTTGCGTAATTTCTGTACCTTTGACGTTATTATTAGTATTATAAAGCAATAGATGTTAGATTTATCATAATTCGCATTCAATGATATTCATGTTGACGTTTTTGACACGTTCTGAGCGGAGATGAGCGGAGATGAGCGGAGTTTGTTGATGGTGGTTTCATAAGGTGCCAGTTGATTCGTGTTTTATAGGGGTACTGAGACGTAAGTTACAAGTGGTTCTGCTCACGCCGCCTTGAAATTTTTGTACAGATTTGCTGGAAAAATGATCTCTCGTAGTAAAGTAAAAGTTGATTGATCGGTACGAATTTTTGTATTTGGCATTATAAATAGTTATTGTTTGTAGAATCACCAGTCAAGTGGTTCTCTTTGATTATAAATTTATGAAAATATTCTTTTGGAAAAAAGTGCTGTCGCTTCAAAACAACTTTTTTTGATGAAAAAACCTGCAAACGTAGAATAAATCCACCACTTAAGAAGTGGACGAGTTGGGAAGTGGACGAGTTAGGTAGTGGACGACCCAGTCCGCGATCGTATTTAAAGAGGATCCCTGTAAAATTTCCCTATACAAACTCAGCTTGCCACCGCTTTTCTCGTAAATTTCTGGCCTAAGAGTAGGTGATCTGAATGTGTTAGCAGTTTGGCGCGAATGTGGGTGAAGTATAGAACTGTCAGCTCCTCATGTCACGAGGCTTGCGATAAGAATGTATCGTGCGTAAGGCTCTTCACGTGAAATGAAATTGTTTTCCTTGATGCGTAATGTCACGACATCCCTCGGGCGCGGCTGGCGCGAATACGAACAAAGCATACGCACACTGATTAATGCCTAGGCTTCCCAGGAATTACCTAGGTTTAAACCGAGGCAGTTTTTAAAGCAAAGATAGCGAGCTAGTGCCATTGAAGTGGCAAGCTTGTATATCTAGCTCCATGTTAACAAAATAGGCGTTGTTCTAAGCTAGTCGGTCAGTGAGGAAGCTATTTAGCTAACGTCACAAGCCAGGATGTTTCGAAGTTGAAATTGTAAAATTGCATCGCGTAGACGGCAAGTTTGTACATAATCGGCGAGTGTTATGTGAAAATATAATGATACTGTATAAAAATCTCCAAACATCATGTAAACTCTGGCTTGTGCCTAACCAGGAGAGAATGATGGGCCACGGTGCCTCGCTATCTGAGCTTCCAAAACTAGCTCGCGTTGTTTATAGTATAGGTTCTTAATACGACTCAATCTAAACAGTGATAAAATAATATCGAACGTAAATGGAAACATTTAAGTTTAATCGTTATTTATACGCCCGATTTTTTTAAATAATTGTATTTAATTAAATTTGTTTTGTATTGTTTCAAGAAACTTTATATTGTATTATATTTTTGCTATACCTATTGCCTTATAATTTGCTGCTATACCTGCCTCATCTTAACGCCTTAAAATTTGCTGCAACGACAGTCCAAAGTATCGGCAGTGCTCATTTCATGTGATTCTTATTTAAAATGCCGAACACTTTGAATAATAGTTGGCCTAAACGCGTGCCAGCCGCGCCGCGCGCTCTTAACATTACGCTCAAGTCTTACACTGTTAAACCTCTCACATATTTTAATTATTTTCAGTCGTTATAATATAAATGTTTACTAAAATTTATTGCTGTTTACGATATTACTTTTGAAGTTGAAAGTTCATAATCTATATCACTGTAGTCATATCTTCATCCTCGTTGTTAATTCGTGTATGGTATACAATTAAAATAAATGTTCCATGACAATATAGCTTATTTGTCCCCATTATAGTATCTGTAGATGGATATACTCTCGATTGTATATATATATATATATATCTATGTATTTTCTCATTTATATTAACATGTTATCTGTCACCGATATTTCGGTCGATATTTCAATAGCAGAGTTCTTGTTTAACTGTTTAAATGAGATAAAATACTTTAATTATATTGTTGCAGTCTACAGGACTGGTTGAGTCGCACCCAAATATTTTATTTTTAACTGATTGAGATCCACGCGCAGCTATTGAAGTAAAGTCCACTACAATCGAGCTGAATACTTGTATTTTATAAAATTACCTTGTAACTCTCAATTGTACCTATAACCTAACGTCTACTGAATGTTATATATGTCTAAGTACTGATTAAGGTTGAATAGCTAAATAATGTCACACGGTTCACTACGATTTGGCTCAGTAGAAGTTAAATATAAAAACCTCGTCTCAATGTTCAGGTTTTGACATTGCTACTTCAGGAGACTCTCTCAACGTCCGTTTTACGCTTGAAGTGTTTGTGCGTTTTTATTTATTTTCTATTCTCGCTTGTATTTCTCAAAGTTGGTGACTGCAGCTTGATATGTCTTTTTTGGCGATCGTCGCGTAGCAATGTTGAAACTTAACCCACGTACACATATGTTGTCAGTCAGGCCTTCTCGAGCAACCTGAGTTGTAGTTGGAGCTGTTTTATCCATGAGGAGCAGCATTTTTCCGTCGCCATCTTTCGGTTAATAATGCGAGCTTGTAATAGTACCCTACTTGCTCTAACATCAACTTTCCTGAAGTGAAAATAAGACGAAGCGACGGAAAAACGCTGTTCGGTGCAGTGGATGTGTACAGATCTTGTGCCTGCACCGGTCGGCGGACGCCTCGACATATCACTCTAGGCGACAGTCAATTAAAATATCCCGCTAAAGTTACTGCCGTTTTTACAATACATAAATATGAACACTCGCATTATTGTTAACCGGAACAGTCGATGTGCCCCTTTGTTTTAGATAATATATAGTGTAAAAACAAAGGTACTGTGTGAACCCCCGATTGCTGATTCCGTTGCATGTGGAGAAGTCTTGTTTAATATTGTCAGTGCGTTTGTTGAGAGCCTATACATATTTATTTATATTTATTTTTATAAAAAGTAGTCTAGGTGACCACTTCGCATGCGAAGTATTTCAGTGTTGCCTCCTGGTGAACTGGCGACCGAGGCGCCTCCTCGCTAATATCAGCTTGAACAATAATTTGTAGCAATAATTTTAACAATAAGATGCTTTATGTTGAATATGTATTTACATATTTTCTCAATACTGTTTTATCCAAAGCCAGCATTGATTTCCGCCTAAATACTATTATGGCTGTAGCATGTACAACGGTAACCTCTAAAGTAACTCTTTGTTTCTTGTTCCGCGACGAATCTCGTCCTAGTACCTTTGGAAAAGCAGCCAGAGTTGTGGCCCGCGTGGGCCAAACGCGACACCAACTACATACAATACCTATTGTAACATTACATACGTCGACCCTTGGACACTGTATAGTGGATTACAAAGTATAGTTATTAAATAAAAATTGGCATTTATAGTTAGTTATTATGAATTGAATAATTATATTATATTCTAAAATATTATTAGTGTTGTTATTTTAGATACTACAATTAATAATGTTAAGTCCTCCCCTATTCGGGAGCATAGTGCGATCACATTACCTACCAGGGTATACATGAATATAGGTCGCATCAGTAAACCTGAAATATACAATTTTTACGTGAAATGTGATTTATATGTTACAGCGGGACTGGCGTTGTTATATTGATGGTTAGCGATATCGTACAAATGTGAATGAATCAGCTCAGCTTGATTGCCAATCTATGAGTGTATTATGAGTAAAGTAGTTTAGCATTACCCATGTTAGAATATTGAAATATTCTGCGTGGTCTAACCTTCTTGAGTAAGGGAGAGACCCGTGCTCTGCAGTGGGCAAACTATGAATTTATTTGCCAAAAGCTCAATACACATTCGCTAGACTTTGGGTAGTCATTGAAACATTTAGTATCTAACATATATCTAACATACAACTACGGTTACCCATTTAGTAAGTAAAATATTGTGACTAATACTGGAATTTGGACATTGAACTGCAATGACCCCGCACGAGCGTTTGGGTTACTAATGTAAACCATTTAGCGAGTACCGTAACGTCTGAAATACACATTTAAATATACTATTTAGTCATTTAGTTACTAAAATATAGTAACTATAGTTACTTACATTTAAACATTGATTCGAGCACTTACTCCACACGTATGGTTTGTTAATGTATTTAGCAGTTAACATATTTAACAACGTTTTAGTCAATAAAATATAGTAACTAATTTGGATATCTAGAAATTTACATTTGAACTCCGAATTGGAGCTCAGCCGGAACTTTGATTAACCAGTTTGGAATGTTCCAGAACAATGGGAGAAGGAGCTGGATGCCGAACTGAAGGAATACGAGGTGGTGGCCGAGAAGGCTGATGCCAAGTGGAACGACAAGGAGTGCGAAGATCTGCTTGCCGATGACGTGGATCTCAAGTAGACCGACAGACTGGCAGCCGAACCCACAGAACTCTTAACAAATACTCTTGACGTATATTTATTTGGAGTTCTGTGGGATAGAAGTGGGTCGGCCCGTAGACGATGTTCCCAAATTCCTCCTTAGACAGTGGCCAAATTATTCTTCCCGTTTATTAATGTATTAGAGGGATAATTTGTCCAGTGTGCTTTCAAAGTATTGCTAATGTTTGTATGAGGGGCTACTTTCTCTAAATCTCACAATAGTGGTACTAATGCAATCTTTATTATAATGTTAATCATTTGGTTCACGAATTGAAAAGGAGTTTGAAAATAGGAATATAATTTACAACTTTCGCTGTCCAGATGGCTTTTTTAAATTATTAATAATAAAAAAAATGTTTTCATAAAATCAGCTAATGTTACATATACATAAGAAAGTTTCATGGTATAACTAAGTACCTCTTATGGATTGAGATTTCCCCATACTGTCCCAGTTACAAAAATACTGTATATGTATCGCAATCGTCTACGGGTCTGAAATTGTAAGTGAAATCTTGGCACTCAAATTATCACTCATTCGTAATTTTTAATTTTGCTGAGACAATACAACACATAAAAGTTCTCTAACGAGTTTTTTTTAATCTTCATAAAAAAACGCAGCCGCTTGCGCCAAAAACATAAGGGAAATATTGCAAAAATATTTCTTATATGAAAATGTCATATTTTATATTGAAAATATTTCAAATATTTTACTCCCAATTTTTGAGTGTTTAACATAGAAAGGCAAATTATTTATTATTACAGTTAATTTTAACAGTCAGTTTTAAGGCTAAATAGCTTCAAATAAATAAATCTAGAAAAAAACATATTTTATTTCAAAAATGATTTACATGGGGGGTCATTTATTATTTTATTACTTATTCCATATAAAACAGTTGTCATAAAAATTGGGGGTAAAAATTTGAAAATATGGTCAATTCATATACTTATGTCCATAGTAGCGTGTCACAGGTTGGAAAGAATCCAAATAACGGCACAACCTTGTCATGAGCTCATAATTTTGCATTTGTCAACGGCAGAGAGGACAGAGTGCGTCTTTTTATAAGACACGGGATCTTCGTGATGAGATTTATATCTATGGTTTATATGCTCTTCGAACCTGGCCATCACTGAGGCATGAGGCACCCCACAAAACTTTGTCGCACTCGCCTCTATTTGGTAAAGCTATTTTTCGCATTTTATGAAATGTGTAATTGTGTATCATAATAACTTAGAATTTTGGGAATTATTCGATATAAATGTATAAGTAAATAAAAGATCTATTGTACAAAAATATAAAGGTGTAAATTGTTCATATTATTACTTTGTCAGTTTTGTTATTTCTTACATTAATCATTGGAGATGGGCAGACGATACCTGCGTTTAGTTTGCGATGTAGTAATGTCTTGCGTATCGAGTAACGCTCAAAATTTGTTAGTACATAGTACTAACTTTCTTCCTTTGTAAATAGGTATTTGTTATTTCCATTTAGTGGTTACTTTGTAGGTGATAGTGTTACTTTAAAATGTAGTGTTCGAGATCTCGATATATTTTATTTAATTTTTCAAATAATAATATTATTATAGTACTTTATATACTACTGTATTTAAATAAGTACTTTGTTCATTACATAGCATTTGTATGGCCTACTATTATATAATTAAAATTGTAATGTCTCTGATGTATTTTAATTCTTTGGGTATTTAATATGTAATGTGCTCTTTGACATTCCCAAAACATATTAATGAATAAATGGTGTTCCTGTATTTTATTGTTTTTATGAAAGGTCTTAGCTCTGTTCTATGTCAAATGAAATTGACAAGTTTGTCAAATGAAAAATATTTACCACTGAATAATAATAATAATAATATAGAATTTATCTTATTTCAGGCCCTAGCCCTGGTACTGGCCGCATAGGATAACAGAAATGTGTGACGTATTTTAAAAAACCGCAGCAAAATCGGTTCAGCCGTTATAAAGATAAATGGTAAATGACATGCTGTCAGACAGAAATACACATTTCTATTCACCGTTCCGTCGCGTCGTGGGTAAAAACATTTATTTCTGTAACAGTAATATAACTTTTTTTTAGCTTGTTGCAGTCGCAATTGCATAATTAGATTTGACCTACCCGGGTGGCGGCCTTCCTCCGGTTGAATAGCTCTTTGAGGCTTAGCAGGCCCGTAGCAGAGACAAGTATATTTATATGCCCGTAGACACTTGTTCGCCATACACGAAGCAGTGGTAAAATACTGGTTGGAGGAGGAGAATCTAAAAAAATATTAGGTCATATAGTTATTTTTAATGAGGCACCCTTGTTCTGTGATTTTTAATTTTTTATTCATCAATAAATGAGCATTGGGCTCGCATATTTTATGTGTCAGAATAATTCGTGAATGCCATCCCCTCCGAACGCGAACACAAGTCCTTGCTCCGACCCTGCAGCGGACGGCTCTCATACATTATCATTTGATAATCATACGTTTACATGTCACATTGTGTTTATTTATTCAACACTTCGGTTTTTTGTTTATTTATTAATCTCCTCTGAAACTTTTAGAGTTGTGTAGAATAAAAAAATGTTTTAACTTTTTTCGTTAAAGGTTAACACAGATCGGGCGGTGCACTGACAAATTGTTAGTTTTTTTCGAACGTACCTATAATATAAAAGTTGTGAACGTTTTTAAAGTAACTATTGCAATGATTTCTTCTGTCAAGTTGGGCGATGTTCTAGTACTAGAGTTACTTGGTAAGTAAATAATGAGTCTGGTCTGGGAGAAAGTATTTTCGTATTTTTAGGTGTAAAGTTGTCATAAAACTTTTTTGTTGTACTGTTTGTATTTGGCTGAATTTAATACCATTATTGGCTGATACTTTTAAAAAACAAAAACATTGTTTTTTGGTATTTTTCAATTATTTATATTGTTTTTTTTACCATGGTTTAATGAGTCGAAGCATCGAAGAAATTGGGTACATTTTGAAAAAAATGTGACTCAAGGTTCAGAAAAGAAAACAGGTACGTGTGTACGAGCCTAGTACAGTGTGTGTAACAGTAGTAAGTAAGTAGTCGGTTAAAGTGTTTCCAGTCTGGGAGTTTTTGCGTTCAAGATGCACATAAATCGAAGGAAATTTTGAATTTTCATACAAAATACGATGAAACTTTTTCCCCGACCTATATTTTTGTTAATTCACGACTTTCTATCCCATGTCGCTAAGATAGCAAAAGAGGAAATTAATTCCTCTTAGCGTACTATAAAGCAGTTTTTCAACCTGTGGGTCGAAACCGTCCTCAGGGGCCTGTTTCATAAAAAATATTAGTCTGATAATATTACATGCTTACTCATAATATGAGTAAAAATATTAGAATAACTCAATAATATTCCTAATAATATCGGCTCTTCCATAATTATCAGTAAAAACAGAATAAAGAAAAAAAAGAATAAACATAAAAAAAGCAAGTGTCCTACACTGCAATACAAAAATACGATTTCAGTGAGAAGGCTGGACCTGTTTATTTTTAAAAAAAATATAAAAATATGGTTTATTTTGGATACCTTAAAATTAAATCATTTTCTGAATGAAGAAAATTATGAACGCAGTCTTTCAAATGACTAACATTATGTATATTTATGACCTTAGGGGGGTCGCAAGAATTTATTTACTTGTAAAGGGGTCGGGTATAAAAAAGGTTGAAAAACACTGCTCTAAAGATTAAAATAAAATTAAAATTTTGAAAGTTCAAATGCAACCGTGAATAGTTTTTCCTCCAAGTGCAGTAATGAATATAACTACACAAACTGAATACATGGGGTTCTACAAGTTGCAATAAAATAGGTAAGTATAGGATTTTTATCCTGCGACTTTCCGAAATAGCAAAAACATTTTTCGATTGTATACGAATTGATTTTCCAACTCTGTTTGGCTATTTTGTACGAAGAACCTTTTTGGCGACTACATAGAACAGAAATTGTTCAGTGTGATGCTCACAGAGTTTTATTTAACTAATTTTGTAAGGTTATTTTTTTTTATGGCAGAGGTGGCAAACGGGCAGACGGATCGCCTGATGGCAAGCGATTACCGCCGCCCACAGACAACCACAACACCAGAGGAGTCACAAGTGCGTTACCAGCCTTTGATATGGGAGTACGCTCTTTTCTTGAAGGTTTGAATGTCGTTATTCTGCGCTTTAAGTGTGCCAATATTTTTATATCAATAAATAAATATTTCATTAGTAGATTCTGTACACATTCTTTCTTTGTTTTTCTATTCAACTTAATCTGGCGATTACAATCATAAACCTGCAAGAAGACATGGCTAAAATGGATGTTAAATAACGGACACCACTTCCGGGAACTTAAACGGTAGTTTCTATCTTGTCATGAGACTGAAAAACTTCTTCCAAGGAACCCATACTGAATTCAAAACTGGACTCTATACAATGGTCTGATTAATCATTTCTCGGTGGGTCGTAGAAGTCATGTCCCTCTCCGCCCCCAAAATCGTGCACGTCAAATGCCAAAAATAGTCAATTCACGAATATTTAATAAATAATTAACCTTGTGCTTAAAATTTATTATATTACTTTTTAGATTATAAGGGCTATAGGTTCTACCACTGAGTTCTACGATATGAGCACGACCACTCTGCCAAGAGTGAACCGACAAAGAAAAGCTTCAATTTTGTGAAAGAAGTCGCTTATGTATACAAGTAAGATTGATGGTACTGCCTCATAAATTACTTTACTGGAGCGACATGCAAAAGAAGACGTAAAATTGATAGAATAAAATAAAATTGCAAGTACAACTGAGGTTTTTGTTTGAATAAATTAAAAATTTCGCGGTTGCTTCGCTCGCGTCTTTTTTATTAGGGCTCCGTAGCCAAATGGCAAAAAACGGAACCCTTATGGATTCGTCATGTCTGTCTGTCTGTCTATCTGTCCGTCCGTATGTCACAGCCACTTTTTTCCGAAACTATAACAACTACGAGGAGGGATCAAAAAGTAGTGAGAATGAGATAGAATATAATGACTATTGATATCTTAATAATTTATTTTTCTACATAGTCTCCGAGTCTCTACACGCCGAGTCCAGCGCTTTTCCAAGGCTTCAATCCCTTTAAAAAAAAAAGTTTTGTCTTGGTCCTGCTAAAAGCTCTCCACGGCATACATCACCTCGTTATCGTCTTCGTACCTGTTTCCCCTTAAGTATTCTTTCAATTTGGGGAACAGATAAAAATCTGGTGAAAAAGGGGGATGGTCAACCAATTCGAAGCCAGCTTGTTGAATGACAGCCATCGCAACTGCCGAGCTGTGCGCGGGTGCGTTGTCGTGATGAAACAGCACGCCCTTTCGAAGTTTCCCTCTCCTTTTCTCTTTGATGGTATTCCTCAACTTGGGAATTAATGCTGCATAATATTGGCCTGTAATAGTGGTTCCACGCTCCAGGTAATCAATCAACAATATCCCTTCTGAGTCCCAAAATATTGAGGCCATAACCTTGCCAGCCGATGCCACGGCACGAAACTTCTTCGGGGTCGGTGATGATGGCCGTTTCCATTATGAAGATTGCTGTTTTGTCTCGGGATCAAAATGATGGACCCATGTTTCGTCCATTGTTACAAAACGAGACACAAAGTTATCAGAATCTTCTTGAAACTTGTCCAACAATCTCTTCGAAATGTCAAGTCGATTTTGTTTCTGACTGCTACTTACTGAAAAAAACAATTGCTACTGTCAGCAATTGTTTTGTTTTCCATTCTGCATTACAAAAGTATTTGTACTGCCGAATTATATCAATATAAATCAATTAGGGTTGATTCAAATTAGAAGTTATGCGGGAACAGATGAACATACATGCATACATAAGGGTTAAAATCATAACCCTCCTTTTTGCTTCGCCGTAGTCGGGAAAAATCCCTCACTTTTACTTTACAAGCAGTTTATTAGACATAGACATAGACATTATTTATTGATAATTGTTAATTACAAGTCATTATTTAACTAATAGAATAATATAAAATAAATTATATAGTTGTATAATTTTAAATAAATTAAATTAAAATTAAATAACTTTTAATTTTAAAAATTCGTCAAAGCTATTGAAGGAAGGCAAAGTAAGGGCGCTGGTGATTTCAAGCGGGAGCCTGTTGTACACGGAAGGACCTGTTATATGGATCATCTTAGCGCTCTTGGCCAGCCCACATGAAATAGGAGCAATTCTACCGCCGTGTCGTGTCCCATGTGTGTGACGGTCACCAACCCGCGAGTAACTATCAAGATTTTCCCTTACATACATAGGGCCACTTGGAAAATGTAGATACTAGGCAGGGTCATTATGTTCAAGGACAAAATGATTCTTAGCCGGTTATTAATTGATATTACAGGTAAACTTGAAAGTTTTCAGTACAGCAGCCTGGTTATATTTGATACTTCGTGTTCTAAAGTACCAGGAGAGCATGACCGAACAGAAGGTAGTGCCACAATACTATTTGATCCCCTAAGCAATGCGCGCCTATGGACCCCTTCTACTAGGCCACGGAGGAGGTCGGGGTTGGAGGGATTTCAGCAATGTCGCAGAATATCAGTCCCCTACTATAAGTTTCATCCGTTTCCTATAAAAATATAATGCCACCTACTAGGTTTTCTAATAGAGGGGACCCATAGGCAATTGTTTAGGGCATCAACTTGTAATCCGGCACTGTCTACCTTCTGTTCGGTCATGCTCTCCTGGTACTTTAGAATACGACAGGACATGCATGTCCTTGTGCTCCTACCAGTAGGAAAATGTAGTGCGTTAAACGATCATTATGAATTTCATTTGTATGTTTTTAATTGTTGAGTTTTAATTCAATATTGTTTTAATATTCAAAATACAGTTATATTAAAAATAAAATCCGTTATGATTTGTCCTTTAATGTCACATAACAAATTGATATTTTTTGCACCGAACGGAGTAGTGGGACCACGAGAAACAAGTATCCCTCGTGGAACCACCAGTGCAGTGGGACAAAATAGTGGGTCCACGAGAAACAAATATCCCTCGTGGAACCACCAGTGGGACAAAATAGTGGATCCACGAGAAAACAGCGAAAATCGGCCCAGCCGTTTAGGAGGAGTTTAGGGACACACAACGTAGAGTTATAATTATAAAAGATAAAAAAAATTTAAAAATTAGCTACCTGTCCCTATGCTTTCGGCAACTACTCGTCACACCGAAAATGTTTTCTAACTGATCATAACGCAAATGTAACTCTCATTATGGCTAGATTCTTTAGATTCTATTTGGCAACGGGTCCCTGACCGTCGCTCGCCCGTGAACTTTGGTGTGCTTCCGTCAACCTGACGCGAGGTTACATAATTACCTTACTGATAATTTTTATGAGGCCACGCTGTTGTCTATTAATTCGGCAGCTCAAGGATTTTATTTTATTTTATTTAATTTGCTTTATTATTACAACTTTTTTAAAGCATAGTGTTTACATTGTTAATACCTAGTAAAAGATCAAATACAGATAAAATTTCTCGATAAACAACTGCAGCGAACGTACGCATTTACGGGGCTCATAACCCAGTGTTAACCCAGTCTTGATGGATCAGAAACTTCCGTATCGTATATAACATTTATCATGGAATTAAATAAAGAATAAATCGGTGTTTAAATTACGAAAAACTATTAGTCAACGATGGTTATAGCTACGTAGTCGGTCCCATAATGAATTGGCCTGATATAGTTCTACGCGACATTTCGATACATGTTATGTTGCATTGAATAGTACGGTTCTCAGACACTTTATAAACGAACACGCATGGACTTGACGAGCGTAGTTCAGTTTAGCAGTTTGTTTGAACAACAAGTGTCGCGTATTTTTTCAAAATGTCGACAACCGAGTATCGAAGCGTCATAAAGTTTCTATTTAAAGAAGGCTTATCCCCCGCCCAAATTAAAGAACGATTAGATGGTGTGTATAAGGAGTGTTCTCCCTCTTATAGCACAGTAAAAAATTGGGTGAAAGAGTTTCGCCTCGGGCGAGAAACCGTCGAAGATATCGGCCATGACGGTCGACCGGTAGAAGTGCTCACTCCCGATACTATTGCTCAAATCGAAGAAGAGGTTTTGAGTGACCGCCGTTTGAAGATTAGAGAAATTGCAGCTAGACTTGGGCTCTCTAAAAGTACCGTCCATCGTGCAATCGATAAACAAATGTCATATGAAAAAAGTCAGTGCAAGATGGGTCCCGAAACTTCTGTCAGCTGTGCAGAGACGGGAGCGAGTTCGCTGTGTTGCCGAGTTTTTAGATCTTTGTGGAGAAAACCCAAAGAACGTGATCGAGAGACTAGTGACTGGTGATGAAACTATGGTGTTATATTATGATCCAGAAAGCAAGCGCGAGTCAATGGAATGGCGTTATAAGGGTGAAAAGCCGCCTAGAAAGGCAAAGGTGCAACAATCTACCAAAAAAAATCATGTGCACAATCTTTTGGGATTTTCAAGGTATTTTGATGGTTGATTTTAAAGAGCGCAATACAGTCGTAAACGGCGAATATTATGCTTCATTAATATATAAACTGCGAGATATTATAAAGGAGAAGCGCAGAGGCAAACTGAGTAAAGGCGTCCTGTTGCTTCACGACAACGCCCCCGTGCACACCGCCGGTGTTTCGAAGGATGCAGTGCGTCAATGCGGGTTCACGGAGCTGGACCATCCACCTTATAGTCCAGACATGGCTCCGTCCGACTATTACTTATTCCCAAATTTAAAGCGGGACTTAAGGGGAAGAAAATTTTCAAGCGATGAAGAGTTGCAGGTGGCCGTCTTCAGTCATTTTGAAGACAAAGATTGCGATTATTTTTATAAAGGATTAGAAATGTTATTTCACCGATGTCAGAAGTGTGTCAGTATTGATGGAGACTATATTGAAAAATAAAAATGATTGCATTTAATTTTCTTTTTTATTTCATAGTTAGGCCAATTCATTATGGGACCGACTACGTATGTCTGTAATCGTGACGTAATTATTTTTCACTTGTCGATGAATAACGTTGATATTTTTGAATAAAAAAAATAAAAGGTGAATATAAGTATCCATACTACCTATAAAGGCAATTAATTGAGCGTATGCCGGCGGAGCGTGGACTCTTGAACTTGAAAGCTATGTATGTAGCTTCGTCTGGTGCTTGCTGCAGGGGCTGCGCTGTGCCCCGGTCAAAGGCAGACCTCTCTCCCGCTATCGTTGCAGAGCTTTCGACAAATAATAAGGATGAAAACCGCAGGTAATAACAGGTATCAACTTCAGTATAAAAGATTTTTGATACCAATATTTTGCTGAAAAGTCTTATCCAGAAAATATCAATTATATTTGTAGTTCCCGAAGGAAGAGCCACCTCGCTAAGTGACGTCATAATACGCAGATACAGGTAAACATTAATTGGTCTACTACCTGTGTATAACGCAATTAATTATTTTGAATTTAAAATGATATTTATACAGATAAACCACTTGCATTATCTTTGCTATAGAACTTTTGTAAGACGCCGACGATCTTGCGATAGTCTGTAAGAGCATTTATAAAGTTCCATGCCTACTATAAGCATAAGGAATATCCTCATTGCGTACCTAAATACAATTTACATAGAGCGATAGATGCAGATTGTCTTTGTAACTTTACCTAGTAGGTATTTCAGTAGCAACAGCTCTGCACCGAAGTCGTATCGTATAAGGCAGGCGCAAGACCTACTGTCCGACCCTGATTTCGACGCCGCAATGCCGACAGTTCTCTACGCACACGGGTGAGGACACATACAAATGATACTTGTCTTGTGTGCTAACTATACTTTTGACATGAGTGGTTCGATCCGAACTGATGAAGTAATGGGCCTAGATATTACATTTATAAGGATTCCCCAATACAATAGTGATTATGGTGTATTTACGATGCTTCCAGTTAGGTATAATGTTAATGGTTCAATAACCCAACACCAAATGTGCCAGATCGCCTAATGTTTTGCTGCAAAACAATACTTATACCTATATGCTTTTTTCCTTGTAACAACTTTGCAGATCGCCTTGGAAGTTGCCAAGGCGTTGTCTAAGCTCCTAGATGGGGGACTGGCACTAGACGGACTGCATCTGGTGGGCCACTCGGCGGGGGCTCACCTGTTGGCGGCGGCGGCGCGCGAGCTGGCTTCCAGGGGACTGAGGGTGCCCAGGTTCGCTCACAGCCCATAGGGTTCCCAATGCTAGGGTCTCTTCCACATTTCGAGGTGGATAGACTAGTCCACACACTGGCCAAGTCCTGGTTTACAAAGCTCATTGTAGAGGTTCTGATCGTGGTCACGCAAGCCGAACTGGGCCATGACCTAACTGGCAGTGGTATCTACTTATCTTAAAATATAGGATTACTGTCAATTTTCCATAGAGTGAAAGAAGAGACCTCGAACATTGTCTGTACAGTGGCAGCGCCTCATTGATGATGGCTTCGTCGATGATGTTTCTTTTGTCGTAATGTTGATATCACATTTCCTTGCAGACTAACCGGACTGGAGCCTGCCTACCCCGGCTTCTACCCACCGCTACTGGGTTCTCCGATGACGTCATCTGACGCAGCATTCGTAGACGTCATTCACACGGATGGCGGCGGCTTCGGCGCACCTGACTCCACGGGGCACGCAGACTTCTGGCCTAACGAGGGGAAAGCCTACCAGCCGGCAAGGCAAGTCTAGGTATCTGTTAGTAGCTCGTTCCTGTAATGGGCAAAGATAACCAAGAATATATCATCCCCAGACTTGTGTAGCCACTGGCGGTCGTGGGTGTACTGGGCTGAGTCGGTGGCGGGCGGCCGTTTCCTGGCACGCCCCTGTGACAGCTACGACGCGTTCCTGCGAGGCGCTTGCAGCGGCAACCTCGTCACCATGGGCCTTACTGCATCGCCTGAGTGAGTTTCATCACTGATGTCTGGCACTGGTTGACACTGGGGCTGGCCACTAGCCCCACAACCTCCACCACCATCACTGATGCTTCCACTTATGGAGTCTGTACTGTAGCCACTGGCAGGACTTGTTGGCAGAGTCGATAGACGTTTGAACTCTTTCTGATTGTTAGGGCGGTAACTTGCGGGTGATAGTGTTCAGTAAGAAGAGAAAAAGTTTGTTAAAATGTTTGTTTATTTGTTTACACTAAATGTTCACTTACATATTACACTAAATGTCTAAAATTAAATGTTTATGCAAATGTTTGATGTTAATGTTGATGTTAAATGTTAGAAATTTTTTTATGAATGCACCCGACCGCGATGGTACCGTAAAATGCACTGACATAGATTTGGACAAACGCGGCAAACTGCTGCGTGTGCGCCGAATCTAAGTCACGTGTTCGGTCAATAACCGAACACTGATTATGAACTATATAGCTTTTAAATCTTTATTTAAGGCTTTTATAATGATAATGCCACTTCGTAGATGACCTCTTCTAACGCACAAAAATGAATGAATTATGAATCATATTTGTTTGTGACTTTATGTCACCTAGGCATATTTTATTGCGTGGATTTGATTGAACGTTAACTCAGCACAGGTATAGTCATAATGTGAATGGGTTTGATTATTTGTGGCATATCTTAACCGTTTCCGTACTTCGCAGGACACATTGAGCCGTTGGTACCTGTTGCTGTCACTAGATGACAGCCGTTTAGTATCAGAGTCTTTATAAGCAGATTGTGTTTAACTTCTGTCACAGGTATTGGCCCTAACCCCAAAAATCTGCGCCAAATCGGACTTGGCCTCCAGTGTATGCAGTATGGTCTTTTCTTCCCGCCCTTTAGGATTCGTGTCCCCACTGGTATGTTCCACTAGTGGGGCCAGCAGGACTTTCAAGTGCTCGTGTCCCCACTATGCTCCACTAGTGGGGCCAGCAGGACTTTCAAGTGCTTGTGTCCCCACTACCATAAATTTGTGTGTACAATTCAGAGTAATTATAAACTTTCTGACATTGCCCCAGCAGTGGGGACGAAATGATCAATGCTACCTGCCAAGGAGGCAGGTAACTTTTACCTGCGGACGGGCACGAAGTCTCCATATGCCCGGGGCGAGCGCGGTGCTGAGTGACGGAAGGCTTTTGTTGTTCAAGTGCTAATGTAAAAAATAAATATAAAAACAATGGAATGGAATCTTTTAATTAAATAAATTATGCAGTTTTATGACAATATGACATATTATTATTTACTTAATTTTACAATGTTTTTAAAAACTATGCAATAATAATAAATCATGTCTTACTTCTACTTAAAACTTACAGCAATTTACAATTTACATTGTATTCCAAAAAAAAAATTTACAAGATTTACCTACTTAGTGCTGATATCTACCGGGTGTAACAAACCACAAATCACACTGAACAAATTGTTCTAAAAAATACTCGTCATACAAATTGATCAGCTGACTGACTTATTTTGTATGGGGAATATAAATAAATGCATTTTCTGCAAAGTCTCAGTCAAAAACACTGAGTAGAAATATCAATTAACGACTCCCGAACCTAATTTGTTGCGCTCAGTAAAACATAAAGCCTAATCACAATTTTTCCTTCGTCACTTCCTCAATACTATCGGGCAGCACCCTGCCCTTGGTCTCCGGCAGCGTCATGACGACCAGCCCCGCGGCCGCCGGCGCCGCTCCAAACACCAGCGTCGGCACCCACGGCACCCCTACATTGACCACGAACGGTGCAATCATAGACCCCACCCTCATAGAGGTAGAACAGGCGCCCATCGCCATATTCCTCACCACAGTCGGGTACAACTCTGTCGTGTAAATGTACAGGCAGTTACATACGACACAGGCAAGGCTGACCCCTAGCGTGCCTAGCGCGAGAGTCGGCGCGAACGTGGCTGGTGCGAACCCTAGTGCCGTGATGCAAGCTCCGCACAGCCAGAACGCAGCAATGGTGGTCCATTTGCGGCCGAAGCGACGGATCAGCCAGATTGAGATCAGGTTTGCTGGTATCTGTAATCAAACGATTGCAGTAAGGGAAAATTTGATGTACTATAATTTACGGATCAAATATACGTTTCAACGTGATGAAGCAAATGGAAAGTACTTACTTAGTCTTTTGCGAGATAGATAAGATGGCCATAAATACCTAAATAGAGACATGCTGTCAGAATTACACATGCACGCACGCACCCCACACACGTACCTCTTAGATCAAACGTATAAACTCCGATTCGTCGTGGATATAAAGTGGATGTGCATTTTCGTATGGACTAGTACCTGGATAGCGCCAGCGGCGGCTACGCTCACGAATGGATCGGGGCTGGTCTGGCTGATGTACTGGTTGACACCGAAGAAGGTGAAGCCGGCCACCAGCCAGGCGGCGGCACAGCTGGCGGTGCGAGCGCGCAGGCCGGGCAGCAGCAGCGCGCCATAGTGAAGCCGCGCGCCCGGCCCCTCCGCCGCCTCTAGGCTCAACTTGGTCAAAGCCTCCTTCACGTTGGTTATCGGCAAGTTGTTCCTGAGACATCCAGGATTATGTAAGACCATACATCGATTTGAGAATGTTAAGCATGTACTTTTAGCTACAATTTTATTAGGAACGAAGCGGTCGTGGCTCAGTGCGGCTTGCGTGGGGCCTCGATCACACAGGTTAACTGACTACAGACACGGTCATAACCTGGATGGGTTTGACTGTTAGTGGCATTTATTATATTGGTGCCGGCTGCTATCATTAGATAGCAGTCGTTAAGCCATGTCGGAGGCCTTAATAGGCGGCTTGAAAACCTTTCATACTCGAGTTGGCCACTAGCCCCACAACCTCCACCAGTCCGGACTTGGCCTCCGTGTATGGAGTAAAGCCTAACCTTGCCGAGGTATTGGAAGAGACTCGTGCCCCTGCAGTGGGGACGATATGGGTTGTTAACGATTAGGAACGAAACTAAATTGTAAAGTATACCCCTATAGGGTTCCTCTTAAAATTTGATCGTTTCAAAACTTACATCCGAGCCGCCTGGGTTACAATCTCCGTCGCTTCTTCCACTCTCCCCACGCTGACGAGCCACCGCGGAGACTCGGTCAACAAGAAGAAGTACCCCAGGTAGATGACCTGGGGAACCGCCAGCGCCAGACTGTACGTATCCCACTGCCGGAAGTAGTACGCAAACAGCGGCACCGACATGTGACCCAGTATGAACGGGATCTGGAAGAGGCACCCAAACAACTCCCGGTACTTGGGTCCCACCGCTTCAACCACGAGTACAAAAGAGACGACCATAGTTCCCGCTGTGGCGACTCCCAGGCAGAACCGTAGCGCCGTGAAAATCGCGTAGTTGGGTGAGAAAGGAACGCCGAACCCAAACACGATCAGTGTCACTATAGAGAGCAGGAATGTCTTCTTACGGCCATATCTGGAAAGGGAAAACAATACCGATATAGAGTTACAATCTCTATAGTTCACTGATATCGCAATCATTTGTTAGACGATATCAGAGGCTTTAAAAAGGCCGACTTGAAAATCACATGAGTGTTTGTGTTTTCGCCTCCGGCGATCCGTAATTGGCTCCTGTGAATGCAGTAGGATAACCTTAATGCGATACTGAACGAGACCCCAGTATTGTTTCACTTATGAATGAAAATGTCCTTGTTATTTACATTTGTGGGCATCTAGATACGTACGTATATTAAAATACAGGGTCATAATAACAGTCTCAAAGATAATCTAAGCAACCTTGCCGCGGCGCGACGATTAACATCAATGCCTATTCAATAATCAACAAAAAGAATTGTACTCACCTATCTGACAAAAAGCCAAACAGTATGCTTCCGACCAGGATACCCAGCTGTAAGACGGTTTGCGTAAAGCTTGCGAGCCAAGCCCTTGAGCAGACCAGTGACCACTCCGACACGATGGTGGTCTCGAAGGGAGAGTTATCAAAACTGTATTCCGCACAGCCTTCCTCGCATACGCCGATGTGTGCGTCTCCAGTAGAGTTCCCACCGTCATTGCACCAAAACTTTACGTTTGGTGTCAAAAACAGTATCGCCATTTGCACCCATCCCGAAGACAGCTTCACCAGAAACACCGAAGCGAATATCAGTAACTGCCATTTTCCGAAATGCCCCACGAGTTTTGAGAAACTATCTTCCTTTTGCGATGACACGGCCGTCACTTGCGGCGCTATCTTTTGAAGCATTTTCTTTTTTCAATATAGAATCCTTGTAGACTAGGTCATTTAGTATCTCCAAGGCGTCTTGCTTGTCTACAGATCACAGTGTCGCTCAAAATGCTTATCAGTTCATTACGATATAAAGCAGGACTCTATTGTAGTGTCGATAATATTTCTTCAGTGAGGTCCAACAATTTTTATGCCATCATTTTCTGTTTGTTTTGTTTCAGCTTTGTTGACTAATTTTCATTTATTGTTTGTCTCGAAAAAAATCTCGTTGTTAGTGGCAGGTGTGCAAATACTATTATTTCTCTTGTGCCGATTACGAGAATGTGTACGCTTATCTGTAAATAAAATAAACACTCAATAGTTTTACTGTTTCAGATAGGTTCGAGGTTTATGATTTAGCTAAACAAAGTAAATATCGTTTTTCTTTCGCCTTGATACTTGAATAGATAAAATACAAAGTATTTTGCTGATACTGTGTCAGCAACAGATTTCGGTAAAGATTTGTCCATCGTATTTGTATACGAAAAGTAAGAAAGGTTTAAAGTTTATATACCCTTTGACTGACTCGGAGGCTCAGTGTTTAGCGCTCTTGACTACTGATCCGAAGGTCGTGGGTTCAATTCCCACCGAGGACAAAAATTTCTTTAATGAGTAGGTAGGTTTGTTTGCTCTGCGTCTGGGTGTCTTATATCTATATACGTATGTGTTTAATCAAACATATCTATGTTTCAGTCTCTGGTTCCCATAATACAGGGAATTTCTGCTTGTTGCACCTTCACAATCCCTAACAAATATATATTTGTCTTTATGATCTCACTAATTTAACTTACCTTATAATAAAAAATAATAAAAAATGTTTTTTCTAAAAAGTGTTTCATAAACGAAAAAATATACACCGGCATCTAGGTTCATTGACCAATGCGGGAAGTAAATTTATGCAGGTTGGGTTTATTAAACCAAAGGTTATGGTTTTGACCAGTATATACCTACCTACTGTCGTCGGCAGAGGCGCGTCCACACTGCGCTGGCTATCAGCGGCGTGAAAAGTTCAGCGTTTAAAACAAAACTGGTTCCGAAAGAATTCTAGCCGCTTGGTACACACTTATATTTATTTTTTAACAATTCAAGTTATAAAATAATTCTTATGCTCCGCATTTTCCTAAAATACCTTATCTCATAAATAGGGTGGTCGTTATGACCCCGTGGACGGTCTGCGTTGGAGAAAAACGCAAATTAATGCAGTATACTTTTTTAACTAACCGTATGATAATTTTAATAATCTGCTTACGAAGCCCTTTCACGCACGTTTTATATCCCATACAAGTAATTTTTGAGTTGAAGAATTTTAAGTAAATAATAATTTTGACCCGTATTTAAGAGGGTTTGTGGTTTTTACGACGGCGGTGGCGTAGGCTATCCACAGAAGGGATCAGTGCACATCAGCGCTCGCTTATCCTACCTTACATCTGTGGCAGATTCGGCGAGCCGCCGGTGTGAACGCGCCTTTTGCCGTGACACGACTGTGTGACTAGTTAAAAATGAAACTTGTTTCTTTCATTATCATTTTCCCTATAGATGCATGCGTTCGGGTAATGTTGAAGAGCAATTTTCGATTCTGTCAAGTAATTTAGTAGGTATTATTATCACACACATTCATGTTTATTTCAGAGGTGGCTTCTTTTAACTTACATGTTTATTCATCATTCCCGTATATTATTCGTTAGTGCGGAAAGTTTGAATGTAAAAAAAAAAAAAAAAAGGTATCTAACTAGCCTCTTAAAACTTCAGTCGGTATGTCAACTAGAAGGAACGAGTATTAAAATTTTTTATGAAGGAAATGTGTTGCAAATGCATATAGGCGGCGATAGCCACAGTCCTTCAGGTGGGACTTCAGCTGTCACCTTTTATGTTAAAAAGGTATGGTAGTAAGCCGATCTCTAGGTGGATCGATGGTAACTCCAGAGGTCATTAGGGAACTCTATCCCAAGTGCATCCTACAGTTTATTAGAACTATTGGCCTTGAGGATATAATATAATAGGGGCAGTGATCACAATAGATCTACTCAGGTCATAGTGATCCAATAGGGCCCACCTTTGGTCCTAACCCCTTTACCCCCCAAATAACAATAATAATGGTAGTAATGAATCACTTTGAACTTACCTATAACAAAAATCTGATAAAAACACAAGCTGTTGATATCAAATCTCAACCAAAACGCGTCCACTATAATCGCATTGAAAGAAGTACAGGTCGCGTTCGGCGCAGAGGGGAGTCGCACGCGCAGCCGCGCACCGCGACGTCGAGATTAGCATTGATCCGAACACGCTCATTTAAAATTGAGACTATGTATTTATTTAGGTGTTATCCTTGTATCGACGGGCTGCTGCTAGTTCTGAATGAAGTGCATTGGTTTTATTTTAATGTGTAGTATAGGAAATACAATAATAAAACACGTTCTCTCAATGATTTATCCGACTGATGGTGAGACAATAGGAATACGGAACGGATAGTACCTAGGTAGGATCTACGTTTTCCGGTATATCTTTGGTTGTATTCAGTCTATATCTTTGAGTAGGTATTTGAAAGATTTTGGAGTGCGAAGACCCAGTGTCGTATGATTATAATTTATTTTATTCTTCTAGTTTCGATCATCTTTATTTATTTATTTATTTAAACCTTTTGTATACCAAAAAAAAAAATTATAACTAGTACATAATTATGGGACTGTACAGGTAGGAGGTCTTATTGCTATAAGCAATCTCTTCCAGACAACATTGAGGTAGAGGAGAACATGAAATACTTAATATCTAATACGGGTAGAGTACTTATCCACTTTTTGAGTGGATAATATTTATATCATAATATTTATAATATAATAATTTATAATATTTATAATAGTGTGGGCAGGCCCCCGACTCGGTGGACCGACGACCTGGTAAAGGTTGCAGGAAGCCGCTGGATGCGAGCCGCACAAGACCGGTCGGTGTGGAAATCCTTGGGGGAGGCCTTTGTCCAGCAGTGGACGTCTTTCGGCTGATAGATAGATAGATAGATAATAGATTGAGAAAAATGAAATTATATATATAATCTGGTTTATAACAAATATAAATAAATACATTTATAAAGGTATATAAGGTAAAGGTATAGTTTCAACTTTACCAGCACATGCATAGGTATCTCTCAGTCCGCAGGGCTCCATCAATTTGATGATTTATGGATTTTGTTGCCCTCATACCACTGTTGTGTCCCTGTTTTTTATCCCTCCTACTAGACAGGGTGGTTTCAGTGTTCAGTTCATAATTTAAATGAGTAACCTACTTATTCATTCATTGCACACAAGAACATCACTGAACTGTACTAAATTAACCCTTCCGTACCACAAAAGAAATAATTGACCACGCTGAATACGTTAAAAACAACCGACTTCAATCGCAACAACTCCAATTTTGCTATGTTTTGTTGATTTTCTCAAAAACCGCTGAATCGATTTCGATAAAATTTATATGGGACCACCTGTGAAGTATACCCTTTCAAACAAAAAAAGAATTTTCGAAATCGGTTCAGGCGTCTTCGAGTAATCGGTGAACATACATAAAAAAAAAAAAAAAAAAAAGATTCCGACGAATTGAGAACCTCCTCCTTTTTTTGAAGTCGGTTGAAAAGGAACCCTAATAGGATCGGGATGTCTGTCTGTCCGTCTGTCAAAGCAAAGCTCCGAATCTACTGGACCGATTAAGTTGAAACTTAGTACCCATATAGATTTTTGTGACCCGAATACGGATGTGTAACCTAAATAAATGATTTTTTATTTTGGGGGGCAGTTTTGAGGGCAAATAAAAAACAATATTTGCAAACTGAACCTTGTGATATATCAAATGAAAGGGCTTGTTGTAAGGATCTTAAATATTTGTTTTATAATTTTCAAAGACAATAGTTTAAAAAATATTTAAGACGAACACTGACAATAATAATAAAAAAAAATCAGTAATACTTCACCCTTGTCTTCAAAACTACTAGAGCCTAACTTTTGAAAAAAAAAACAGAAAATAGTGCTTTACTTACAGATTACAGACAAACCTATAAGAAGTCTATGGTCTTAAGATGGTAAAATTCTCTATATTTTTGTACAAAACCCTCAGACTCGCACTTGTCCGATTTTTTGTTTATAATCATAAATAAACTAAATTTGGTGAAAGGGATCGGGGCTTAGATCCCTGCCGGAGAATGACCGTGACACATGACACCACAGGGTGAGGTGCCAGGGTGGTGGCACAAACATGCCATGAGTACCATCCTGTGGTCCTGACTCCTGACCCGATGTACTATCGTATGTTACGCTGCGTCGAGGACAGATAAGGGTGTATTGAATAATGCAGCAAAGTGCTTGAAGAAACATGCGGTGCGTGCATCCGAAGATCACGGAAACCCCTCTAAATACATAGACCGTATAGGTTTTACTCACAAAAAATATGTTGTCAGCCAAGTATTAGCAAAGATGTCTAAGGGCGGTGGTAATCGCCTACTAACAGGTGATCCATCTCTGCTCGTTTGCCACCTCTGCCATAAATAATTGACCACCTGAATAGGTACGTTAAAAACAACCAACTTCAATCGCAACAATTCCAATTTTGCTATGTTTTTGTTGATTTTCTCAAAAACCGCTGAATCGATTTCGATAATATTTATACGGGACCACCTGTGAAGTATTATACCCTTTTAAACAAAAAAGAATTTTCCAAATCGGTTCAGGTGTCTTCGAGTAATCTGTGAACATACATAAAAAAAATTAAAAAAAAAAACATTCCGACGAATTGAGAACCTCCTCCTTTTTTGAAGTCGGTTAAAAAAGATCTCATTCAAATTATGAAAAATAAGTTTAGATTTGTTTCATTGCCGTCTCTTGAAACGACTTATATACAATTTACACGCATACATTTACGAGTAAACTTTGTAATCATGTATATTATCTACACGAGGCCTAAATTAAGACGTCCAATGTCAAGCGAGTCGACGCGAAGCGACTAAACGAGTTATCCTCAACCAAGACCCTACCCTACGCGTTTGTAATTAAACGCGTGAATAGACGTCTACCTGTATTAGGCAGCCACGTGGAAAACGCCTTTTTTTCTAGATGCCCTTGGACTTGATGTGTAAAAACTGGATCTTGTTTTTGCACGACTTGGAAGGTGCTAAAAATTTTTGGGAAAATCTGAAAATCTAGAAAAAAATTTTGTATATATCTGTTATCGTTTACAAACTTCTTGTTCGAACTATGAAACGGTAAAACTGTTGTCACGAAACCAGCAATAAATACGACTTTTTTACCTTCTAATTCGTTAAGAAAGTTGTTTATTCGTTCTGTTTCTTGAGTAGAAACCAATCCGGACTTGGCCCCGCCTGTGGGGTATGGCCTAACCTTCCCGAGGTACGGGCAGAGACCCGTGCCCCTGCAGTGAGGACGATATGCATAAGTTGTTAATGAAATCACTGTGACTTTTCTCAGAAGTGAGGGCGCATAAAATTACGTACAGTCTCGTGCAACTAAAAGTATACAACCAAGTAGTGCAAGTAGTACGAGATGGCACGGCTATCCTGTATACTTTTATGTGTACGGTACTGTACTACCACTATGGGTTCTTACGTAACTCAGCCACTGAAGCTCCCGTCGCCTCGTCTCTTCGGCGACAGTTCGACAGATAGAGCGAGAGCGCCCAAATTCATTGTTTGTTTTTGCATGGTTGTTAGACGAATTGGTAAACGATACAAGATCTAATATCATCAGCCGAAACTATTTAAGACTTCTTTCTAACTATTTAGTCAGGGAAATGAATATCTTTTCCCTAAGAACACGTGATTCTTAACTGTAACCCCACGACATGTTTTTTTGGAACAATCTGTTTGTTTTCGACTGTCATTTGTCTTTACTTCATTGTTTCGTTATGAATTTTACCTAATGAAAATAGTGTTATTACAATATCATATAATTCACTGTTTTCATTAAAAAAGAGTTTCCAGATTTTAGGCTGGCCAAACAGCAAAACATATTTAATTCTATTAAAAGTTAACGCTTATTCCATAGTGTCGTTTATTTCTGTCTTTTACCTTGTTTGTGTGGCTACTGGCACCTACTATTATCTATCGTCTGAGCATCGACCATGCGAGACACTATCATAGCCAAAAGGTCGATGTCGAAACCATACCGCTGTCAGATGCCGCACGACCGCTGCTCGTAAGCCGCTGGACCGGAAAGGCGACTCCTCAGCGCGAAGGTCAAGTGGAACGGCAGGGTGTTGGCACATCTGACAGCGTCGGTGCCAGGTCCCGAGGAGGCAGTCATGTCTGGTCAAGGTCGGAACTTTGAGCAGATAAGCTGAACGCATGTATTGCTTATCAAGATGTGTCGGTTAGTGTATTACTTACCCAGAGTGCGCCCTAGGTTAGTTAGGTAAACTCTCAGGTAAAATTTTTACATTTATATAAGAAAGTTACAATAAACTTACCCACATTCTATACAACGAGAAAAAAACAATTTCCGGAAACGAAGTTTTTTTATATTGAATAAAAACAAAACTGCATAATTTGTAAAATCTTTAACGCCTGTTGGTAATTTAAGAGTAGGTTTGCTTTTGAATTTTACTGCATTCTATAGTCTATCAGGCGAGGATTTATCAATAAATACATATGTATTTACAATCATTGTGTTGTGTACTGATAAAATGACGTGTATGCTATACTTGGTCAAAGTTATGTACCTATACAACTTTCTGATATCTGCAAAAAAAAAAAAAGGCTTTTTTACGAATTAACAGCGTGTTTCTAAAAAAAATATCGCATTGTTTTTATTTCATCTATAATACTTATGCTCATATTTAGACCCCTTAAGATTACTGACAGAACCGACCGGACCGACACGTTGGCTCAAGAACAAAAATAAACTGCACCTAAGTTAGTATGGTGGACGCAATGTGGAGAAAACTAGAACGTTTCAAGCACACGTCATTCGAAAATTGTTTCTAGCACGCGTAGTTCCAGTGGGCGTAGGTACACACATAGGAAACCCCTTTTACATAGTATTTTTCTACCTATTACAAAGTTCCTTGGCACTTGACAATTGAGAAGTTGGAAGTTATACTCAATCTTGTACCTAGCAACGCACTTGTGACTCCTCTGGTGTTGCGGGTGTCTATGGGCGGCGGTAATCGCTTACCATCAGGTGATCCGTCTGCTCGTTTGCCACCTCTGCCATAAAAAAAAGCAAAGTGAGAAGAAACTTCGAGTCTTGGAAAAGTTCAAAATCGGCAAGTAGCACCATATATTACTATGATGCTATGAAGTGTTACAGCCATGAATAGCTACAATAAGGAATTAAAAATGCCAATTCGGCCTTAACGACAAAATAAGTGACTTATAGCTTATAGTTTAAAAAAAATCCTTTATGTATAAGTAGGTTTCATCATCCTTGTCCCTATAAAAATTTATAACTAACTTATAGCTGAATAATACGTTCTTTGGTTGGTCCGTTAAGAAATGACGTTTATCTTACCTTACGCTTACCTATGTAGAGTCGAGTAGCACCATTCCGTATTTGTTGTTTTGGGTGAGGTGTTATCTAACCGCGCCTTAAGAACAACAGGATGCGCCGTTTATGGCTTGCGCGTGAGTCGGGCGGGCGGTCGGTAGCGATGCGCGAGCGCAACGCTGTGATATCACGCGACTTTCCCCGCCTCTGCAGGCTCTCGCCATTCCTTCTCAGGAGCCTTAGTGAGCACACCGCTTGATTAGTGACATGTTAGGTGAGTGTTTATTTTATTAATTTATTTTTGTTCTAATTCTTTTCTATACAATTCTAATAATAAATAAATATACAGGACAAATCACACACGGTCAACTGCCCCTAAGTATTTAAATTCCCTGTGTTAAGGTAACTGGAGACTTGAATACATACATAGATAGACATAAAGCAAACAAATCTACTCATCACAGAGATGTTTGCCCTGGGTGGGAAACGAACCCACGATCCTTGGATAAGTAGTTAGAAGCGCTAATCACACAATATTAAGTACTTATTTCCGAAAATATTATGAAACTTAACTGATTTTTTACTTTTTATTTTCAAGTTTTTCAAGGATATAAAAAACAATGTTGAATTGTTCAATGTTAAAAATAAACCAATCTATTATTAATATTATTGCTAATAAAAAACCGGTCACCATTCAGTTCGTTGGTAATTTTCAGATTATTCGTAAAAATGGGCCCTAACAACTATTGCACCGGAATCTCAATTCTGCTCATGGCGCTCACAGCCAGCAGCACAACGACTGAACACCTGTCCCGTCAGCGAGGGTACGGTCTGATCAAGTTCGAGGGAGACAAGCACACGGACCTGAACCAACGACAGCATGACACCATCAGTTTTCGAGAACAAGAACACTCACAAGAAAATACTCAGCCTTTCAGGTTTGATGACATTAAAAATTATCGAGAAGATCCCCCTGAATCCCATCGTTACCCCCAAAGCGATGTAGGTGTGGACAATCCCATAAGTTTTGGTCAAAGCAACACACCGAATTATCCTGAAGACAGCATCAATGGCGTCAAAGCTGGGTTCACGTTCCAAGATGAGAACGTAATTGAGGACCACAAAGTACAGAAGAAGAGGAAGAAGAGGCGCAGGCGCAGACCGAGGCTCCAGCAGTTTCCAGCATCTGCAGCGTATCCAGATGGTTATCCAGCCCCAGGGTCAGGTTATCCAACTGGATATCCTACCCCAGGATCTGGGTATCCAGGTCCAAGGCCTGGTTATCAAGCTCCAGTGCCTGGGTATCCTGATACAGGGTCTGGATACCCGGGCTCTGGATTCGGTTATCCTAACTCTGGGTCAGGGTATCCAACCCAAGGGTTTGGTCACGCGGCTTCATACGGCCAGAATCCTTATGGCAACTCCGCGATCGCTCCCGGCCTCTATAGTAAGTTTTTTTTGAATTTACTAATACTTTAGCTTACCTTATCCTTAGGGATAAACAACTCTAAATGACATACTAGCATATGACCACGACTACCCCCTGAACATCACTATATGTATAATACTTTCTTGTTTCATGCTTTTCAGAGAGAGATTTTCCGTAGTCGGGTTTTAGTTATTGAACTTATTTTTTTTTGTATAATCTTGATGTGCGTTTAATTCTGACAGATATTTTTTTTTGACACAACGTTATCGATCTTATTACTGGTCAAAGCAATTACAGTAATCTGTAATTGCTTTATAGCAACGAACGAATAGTTAAATCTGTAGCCATATATCTAAAAAATAAATTAAAGACGTACGTGTGTCTGCTTGAGATTATAGAGAAAATCTGAGTGAATTTATCCTCTACTCAACGTTATTTCCTTTCCTTTTTTTCAACGAGATTTATGCCGAACTTTCAGTATAGCACTCTTGCCCATAACAAGGATTTATCGTAGCACTATTTTTTATCCATTTTAACCAGGACCGCTGCGCAGACCGAGGCCCCAATCGATAGCGACGGATGCGCTCTCCACCGTTACGAGGGCTCTTGCGTCCATAGCGCGGTATGATGACTATCAGTGCGTGCCACGCCTGCTCTGCGAGGTGGCTGGCGGCGGAGGCGCCCTCGGCGCAGGGGCCCCCGGCACTGGCGCCGGCTCTGGCCTGCTACAGTCGGTTGCTGCGCTGCAGCCGTTGCTCACGTAAGTTGAAGTTTAATATTATGTCTATGAATATGAACACTTGATGAACAATGAACACTTTATAAGGCCCTAAAGCAAGTCAACGAGCGTAGGGTGAAGAGCATAGGGAGAAGACTGCAGTGGAAGATTATAAACATAGCTTCAAATCATTTACGATGCCAGTGTAGAATATTTAATCTATCTTATATTAATGTTTTTAATCATCCGTATCAATAAAAGACCAGTTTTCAAGACGATACAAGACAAAATTTTTACCTAGAAGAATGAGAAAATTTGCAATAATTTCAAAAGTCAAAATATAGAACACATGAACTTAAATAAAGTTTAGTAGTTTAAAGTAAATATTTAATAGTTTAAACTTGTCATCAAAATGTCATTCCAGTCTGTTGACCTCGTACAACGGCATCAGTTCGTCGCCTCTTTTCATCTTCGGGCGCGCTGTTTTCCTCGGCATGACGACACGCGGGGCCCACGGCTCACCAGGGGCCGCTGCCACCTGCCGTTACGCCTACCCTCTCTGCCCCACGGACCCTGAGCAGCTGGTGCACTATCTGAACAACCACAATGGTGGCTTCTTCCGGTTTTTTAACGCCCCTCAAAGACCACACCCTCAATATGGACTACAACAAAACTTGGAGCAATTCTACAATCAACTTGCATCACCTGGTTCGAACTCAGGACAGTATGGCTTCTACCAGCCTGGTGAAAGCTTGGCAGGTTCTCCAGGACAATACGGACAGCTGGGTTATACCGCCCCTGAGGCTGCGCAGGGATACGGTCTGTATAATAATGATGCCCCAAGTCAACAATACAATCCCAATTATCAAATACCGGCAGGTAATGGTAATCAAAATTATGGAGCTACCTACCCTTACAGCCAAAATCATTACGGCTTCGCTAAACTTGGATTTAAAAATAATGAAAGTGACTTGAAAGGCGTAGAGACAAATAAAATAGAAAAACGTATACAAAATATCAAATCTGATGAATTTGATGAGGACATTTTCAGTAGCAACCTTGTGGATCGCAATAAATATAGCGCCTCTAAGTGGCTGTTTCCAAATACAAATAGTAACGACGATCATGCGCACAGAAACGAGCACAACAGAAAAGGAAAGAAACAACTTTCTTTTCCAAATGAAATCTTCAAATTAGACCACTCAGAATCAGATGTCAATAGGAAAGCTAAAGGATTTAACTTTCCAGGACCTCAAAGCAATCGTGATGCAGATGTTTACGCTATTGAAGCGACCACGCATATCAGTGTTTTCCCTCACAGCTACCCCCATGACTCCCAAACTGAGGCTCCCCAGGACGAAAGCGAAGAAGGGCTTGAAGTAGTTTACATAATTAGAGGTGACGGGGACCCCAACAACCCTGAAATAGTCAAATTAAGACCCGGACAAAGCATACAATCCATAGGTTTCTTATAACTTAGTGCACAATGAACAAGTTATTTTGATGGTGATTTATTTATTTATTTTACATGTTTAGCTTATGAATAAACAGTTTGTTTTTAAATCTCATAAATTCTACATTGTACGTTGCATTTTATGATATTATTTCTTTCAAATATACCTTCTAAGTTTATAATAACAGCGGTTAAAATATATATGACTTGTTAATTAAAGTCTTCATTTTCAATTTCAATTCTTTATTGCATTTCATGTGTTTACAAAATACATACAGAGGTGTTAAAAGTAAAATGGTATCAACATGGACCCTGAGTAGGGCACAGCAGAATTAGGAGAAAGGAAGCAGATAAACTTGTCTCTGAAGGAAGTCAATTCTTGTCTAAAATAAAATAATAATACGTCAATTTAAGAAATAATAAAGCATGCAGTTTTATTCACTAATTGTTTTGTTTTATAACACTAAAGTTTTCAATTAAGTTAAGTTTAAGCGTAGAATCAATATTCTAAATTGTAAAAGCGTTTTTTGTAATATTATAAGGGAAGCTGGCAAATTGTTGTTATTGGTACAAAAACTTTGTTTTCGAAGACGGTATAACGAAAGGGTTGTTATAGTTTCTTACTCCTGACTATTTTAGTCTATATAGACAGTATCGTCTCCTTACCTGTGAAATTACAAACAAGCGACAAATAATAATATATACTTTCAATTACGATATAATATAATTACCTAATTTATGATTTTCATGAAATATTTTACTAAATAATCAGCCTCAAATAGATTTTAAATCGCTACCATTCCTAAACAAAGGTTCATCAATTGTTTAATTGTCCACATTAATTGCCATGTGACAGTTCACTACGATATTATTTGTAATGAATACGTTAAAAACAACAGACTTCAACCGCAACAACTCCAATTTTGCTATGTTTTTGTTGATTTTCTCAAAAACCGCTGAATCGATTTCAATAAAATTTATATGGGACCACCTGTGAAGTATACCCTTTAAACAAAAAAAGAATAAATCGGTTCAGGCGTCTTCGAGTAATCGGTGAACATACATAAAAAAATAAATAAAAAAAAAGGTTCCGACGTATTGAGAACCTCCTCCTTTTTTTGAAGTCGGTTGAAAAGAAAGTGTCTTTGTAGGAAAAGTATCGGAAAAGGTATCTTTTATTTTGGAGACGCTCTAGCTTGCCACCTCTTGTCGGCTTTCGTGGTGTCTAAGCGAGGGTTATTTATAAATATAAATAAATAAATAAATATAAATTGTTTATTTCGGATAACTAGTAGATGATCCATAGCAGGGTTAGTAAGATTTAGTAACAGGACGATATGATAGCTGCTTATCTAAAATTAATCTATCGTTTTTGCAGTAAAATAAATGTTTTGTGTTATCTATAATTTTGGTAAAAAAATCGAAAGATTTGCTCTCAGTTCAGACGTCTCACTTCACTCAGAAGAAATTTCTCAGAATTTTACTAAAATACCATTCATCCTCTTGTTAACTCCGAAGTTTATTTTGTCCACGGTACAAAATAATGGCAAAAATTAAAAAATAATGCGAAGTTTTAAACATTTATATTATGGTTATCAAGAAATAAAGCAGATCCATTTATTAGTTGACCTTATTCATTATGATACAGGATCTACAAAGAAACTTGCAAAACTTTAAGTGAGCCTTCTTCTCACTTAGTGGTATACATGGTGTTAATTAAAAAAAATCAATAATATTTAATAAGTTTTTGTTTTTAACTTACTTATGAACGTTTCCAAAAAAAAATACACTTATTTTTAATCGAGCTAGTAAACAACACTTTTTCACATCTCTAGTGTAACTAGCTTTTGACTGCGGCTCCGCCCGCATAGATTTAGTTTTTTGATTGTCGTTGAGGGTGAGCAGTGCGTGAGCCGCAAGTGGCTCGTGAGTTCGTGAGCACGGGAATGAGCCTAAAATTTCCTATGTTGCTCCTCATCTTCTATTTCATGACTTCTTTGCCAAATTTAAAATAAAAAACGGTTACTAGTTGGCGTAGAAATCCTTGGGGGACGTCTTTGTTCAGCAATGGACGTCTGATGGAGTGGAGCCAAGCTGATGATGATTAGTTTTAGAAAGAAATAGCATTGATCTGTCAAGTCCGATATTTATACGCGATAAAATCTAGACTATTAAGTAACATAGGCTATCTCTGTGCAAAAAATATCACTATCTTTGCTCAGTTTTCATTTCATTCATTTCATTTATTCAATAAACAATATATATTGTATGTGAATATTAAAAATAATTAAATAATTGTAATGGAATTAATTATATCTAAGTAATAATGTCACAAAAAAAAATTAGAAATACAAATTAAACTATAAACATAAGTTAACAACAACAAAAAAATTATAGCAGTATTAAAATAAAAAATGCATGGCTAAAATAAAGATCAAAAATATGTCAACACTAAAATTAAAAAAAAGTTAAAAAATAATAATAATAATCAAATAATTGTAATATCATTTATATATTCGCTCACACTGTAGTAGCACTTATTCAATAAAAAATCTTTAAGGTCAGTTTTAAATTCTTCGAGACTTACTTTGTCCTTCAGTCTAACGGGCAAGGCATTGAAAAGCCTAACACCCTGGAATTTTAGACTCTGACTGGAGATCTTTAGATGGGGACAGAAGTTGCGAGACGTGAATGCAGGACTAACAAACAAACTTATCTTGTATTTCACTTCTTACTAATATTATGTTTGTTTGTTTGTTCCACTTTTACGCCGAAACTACTGAACGGATTTGGATAAAGTACTCGGCTAAAACATAGGATACATTAAAATGCATCCCAGAAAACTTGAGGGTTCCCGGAGGAATGGCTAAAAAATGAAATTTTTACTTTGTCATTAGATGGCGCTGCCTTAACATTTTATTTCTCTCTCAGTTTATAATATACGTAAAGAACTCGACTCCTGGCGATGGCGTGGACGTATTTTGCAGGACTCAATTTGGTTGAAGACATTATCTACGCCTGCCTGACTATCCACCACCATCGTATAAAATCTGACCGCGACACATTAGTGTACCTCTGCACGGCACTGATGTCTCCCGGGATGAAGATACGACCATTTTCCGTTACTTAGGACCAGGATAAGCTCGCTTCCGTCTCCAGCATCAGCACTAGCGACCTGACCCCCCCAAAAGTGGACAGTGATAAAAGTAATGATCACTGAATTAAACTGCAAAATAAAATTCTCCATTTATTTCTTGATAAGCAGTGTTGAGTATATGTATGGGTCCGTGACATTAATTTTTCATTTTAAAATGACAATATTGTGGCATTCTGGAAGTAATAACCGCAATAAAAATTGTGTAGCTCCCATAATTGGGCAATCAGAAATGAGTAATAAAATATCATGTCCTTAACAATACGTTTTTAAACTTTAAGAACATTCACCTTTGATAAATCCTGATTATTTTTACATCATCCGACACGATAAACAAATTATTGAAAGTACATACTTTATCACAGTGGGTATATTTTTTTATTTTATCCTCAGGTTGGTAAGCCCTTGGCATCATCTCACCCATACACTAACAATGATCTCACCCGGTGGTAAGTGATGATGATGCCGAAGATGGAAACGGGGTTACCAAGATTCCCCAACGCAATGGGGAACTGGTTATCTTATCCCCATGTATGTTCCGGCATCAATGCCATTAACAATGACGTTTGGCGGCAAGACTTAGATAAGATGGTGGTAGCTAGCCAGATTGGCTTAGAAAATGCCTTACAACCGACCAAACCAAGTCTAACATAGTTGATCTCCGCTGTGGATCGAATCCGCGACCTCCTGATGTGGATGCAAGCAGACTAGCCATTAAACCACGGAGGCGTTTGCAATTGTATGCATACAATTTATTGTGTACCGGATTGACACTCCCTGCCGCTCTGTGAAGGGGACCACACCCCTGCGGGTATGATCGGGCGACGGTCCTTGCAGTCGACACACAGTTATCTCCTACGGTTAATCATAATCATAATCTTTATTGGTAACATTGATTACAGGTCAATATACATGTAGTACACAAATTGTATACCATAATAGTTTTACGGCAAATACATTAATTTGTTAAGAATGTATGCTTACATAATATAATAAAGTTTAGATAAAAACTTTTACATAAAAAATATTTCAATTCAAAAAAAAACATGTGTAAAGCATTGACTTAAATAAAAATAAAACCATTTTGAGTTTTATTTTTGACTCTGTTTTATACATATACTTACATATTTAATTAAGATATTCACTTAAACTATAGTATGCCTTCTCGACCAACCATCTTTTTAGTTTTTCTTTAAAAGATGTTAGACAGGGAGCGTTTTTTATGTCCTCTGGTAGAGGGTTATAGAACCTAGGTCCCATCATGTGCGTCACCCTGTCAGACTTGGCTAGGCGGTGTGGAATGGGTTTAAGGTCGTTCGCGTTTCGAAGACGGTACCTATTGTGATCACCGTGTCGACTATAACTATTTATATTTTCTCTGGTATAGACAGTACTAGCGAATATGATCAGGCTGGGTAGAGTAAGTATGCCCAGTTTGATGAAGTGAGGTCTAGCTGACTCACCCGCCTTGATGCGGGCGACTGTTCTCACTGCTCTCTTCTGGAGGACGAAGGCCCGGTGCCAGTCTGCTGCTTGACCCCAGATGTCGACCCCATATTGGAGAAGAGAGTGAACAGTAGCAAAGTAGCAATTCCTAGCTATTTCTTTCGGAAGAGTTGATGATACCCTACTTAAGGCGAAGCAGGCTTGGCCTAATTTATTACATAGTTTATCTATATGGTGGTTCCAAGTGAGTCCACTGTCAAGATGGAAACCAAGGAAGGGGATTACTTTTACTTCATTTATACCAATGCCGTCTATACGCACATTGAAATCGCGCGTAGTGTGCCCAGAGATATTTATATGAAGAAATTGAGTTTTTGTTAAATTAAGTGCAAGTCCATTTTTATCGAACCAGTGCTTTAATTGACCAGCTACGCCATTCAATTGAGACTCTAGTTGAAGGACTGAGTCAGCGTCCACAACAGCTGCCACATCATCAGCGAACATAAATACTTCGCAGTCTGAAGTAGCACCGGGTAGGTCGTTCATTAACAACGAGAAAGTTATCTCGCTCCTACGTGTTAGAAAGAGAGGTCGTAGTAGGTAAATATACTGGACAATTTGAATGGAGTTTCCGGGGTGAGACTTTATTTTAAGACTGAATGAGTAAGCGCATGGAAAGAAAGCGTTGGTGGCTCCGTCCTCCTAACCAGAGGTCTCGAGTTCAAATCCTGCCAGTAAACCAATGAGTTTTTCGAAACTTACGTGCATTTTCATACTGACTGCTTTAACGGTAAAGGAAAATATTGTGAAGAAACCTGCACATCTCATTTCTAGATGTGTATGATGGTCGCATTGCATACGTCCATAGGTGTAAATCTAAAATGCCCTACACGTGACTGAGGGTGATGCTAAGTGCAACACCAGGTAACCGCCGCCTTTACCTTGTGGATAGTAAGGTTAAATATGTTTTTTATTATTCTACAATTTATATAGCCTGTTCAGTCCATCTACGACATTGCACGACTGCCCGAAGCGGAAGTATAATGGAGATTCTCTGGACCTATTAACATTAAGCGAAAACCCAGCCAAATGGGTGAAGAAATTAGATAATAATGTGGAGTAACATGTAGAGCGACTCAAGATGCTATACGAATAAATAATCATATCTTTATATAGCCTAAGTGAGCTGTGCTGACTGACAATGCTCGAGTTGACTTTTATCGTAGTGTGATGCTCGCGTTGATGTCTTTTCTATGGAGGTTTCTAAACCGTAGTAATGAGCTAACGACGTTTTGTCTGGCATCAATTAAATCATCGTGTTTTGTGTATTCATGTATTTCCTGTTCTGTGATTGTTGACTTGAGGTTGTTTTTAATAGTGAATCTTTCCAAGACTGTTGACCCACATAAAGAGCCGCATATAAGCACCTACAGCTGCTGGGATTGTAGTCTCAGAAGGATTTTCAGTGGCTTGCTACACCAAGAAGGCTAAAATGGATTGTCTCTTAAGCTGCTAATTGCGCTGGGTATTTCGCCCCTCCCACCGGGTTCCGGTCCAGACCAGTGCGCTGTTTGACGGCACGTTTAAAGCGAGCAGTGCACAGTGGTAACAACCCACTCGGATCTTGCATGATAAGGACTACCACCAGTAATGGACTGTTTTAGACTTGTGTAATGAATCCTAACTAATATCTCACTAATATTATAAATGCGAAAGTATGGATGTTTGTTTGTTTGTTCCGCTTTCACGATGAAACTACTGAGCGGATATAGATGAAATTTGATAGTGAAGCACTCTGCTAACACATTGGATACTTTTTATCTCGGAAAACTTAAGGATTTCCATAGGAATGCTTAAAAACTCAAAATTTCCATTTCATCACTAGATGGCGCTATCTTAACATTTTCTTTCAATTCTGAAGTCCACGCGGACGAAGTCGCGGGCGGAAGCTAGTTCATAATAAATGTGAAAATGTATTTTTTCTTTGTTCTCTTTTGATGCCTTAACAGCTGAAACAATCTTGACGAAATTTTGAATGCGCATAGTCTGTCACATGGAGAAATACGTAGACTATCTTTTATCTCTAAACTTAAAGCTGTTCTCGTTTAATGACAACAGAATATTGGCGTGCAAAGCCGCGGGCAGAAAATTATGTATTGTATCATAATATTAAGTGTTGGAAGTAACAATGTTAAACATACAGAAGATATACATAAACTCTGCGTATAACAAATAATAAAAATTTCGAAGTCGTCGTGTTGTAAAGGCACTCGCCTCGCTTCTGTTCGTGACATTTCGCCGTTTTTGGGAAAAGCAACAATTTTCTTGAACACCTCACCCACGGCTGAGTGCTTCAACCTTGAACTTTCCAACGTATTCACCAAGTTTTGTATTTTTCCGTCAAATATTATTTATATTCATCCATACCTCAGGTAAATGCCGCGCTTTAAAAATACTTTCAAACTTTTTATGCAGTCCTTTTTTTTAAATCTGATTATACAATGTGTTGTTAAAAAAAATTTAAGGTTCCTTGGGGAAAAATTATTGGTTCCGTTATAAAAAGGGTAAATATCTTTGTCTCTGGTTTCGTGAACTGTCACCGTTCACCGTTGGCAGCTTTTAAACTAAAAAAAGCATTCCATATTTTATAACAAGCTCAACATAAATCTATTATTATTTGTACATTTAGTGTTTAACGCTAAAACGAGTCGTATTTCAATAGTTCATTTCATACGATAGGGATCGTTTAGATCAAATCTTTGTCCTATTGACATTAGTTTTATGGTCAACCAATAAAACAAATAGAAATATTCTTTGAAGCGATTTCTTCAAAGAGTCTATAGAGCATCTATCCCTCTTTAGATTCCCCTCGACATCTGCCTACGTCTACCGCTACCCGATCGTTAAAAAGACACCTTTCCCTGCAGAAAAAGAATGATTCCTACATTATTTTATCTGTCTAAAAGATACAAACAGTTTAACTGGGGACATTGGGATTTAGAGATTGGGATTTCGGCTTTGGCCAGTACCACATAAATCTGTGTAACTTTCTATTGTTTACTTTGATCATCCTTAAGGTTAGAGGCGCATGATCAGTAAAGATATGCCTTTTTGTTTAGTTCAGAGCTAACAAACATGTTCGGTTCAATAATGTTTGCCCTGAGTTGGAATCGAATTGGTCCTGCAAAATATAGGTAGTGAAGGTAGTGATGTATGTGTTTAGTATTGTATGTGTATGAAAATTTTGTAAAAGAGCACACCTACCTTTTTAAATGATTAGATGAAAATCCTCATTACAACAGAAGGTTCCCTGGAAATCTGCAACTACCCGCAGTTAAGGCGAATCGCACACTGAGGCGGTTAATGTACTAGAATGTATGTAGCCGCGGCGGCTACCGCCTGGTACGCGGTTGCCCGCCAACCGCGCTTGCACACGGGCTAGCGCGGTTTTCATACATTTCTAGTACATTTTCCAACCGCGGCGGCTACCGCCGCGGTCAGAAACCGCCTCCCGTGTGATAATCGCCTAAGATAGAAACATACATAAGAAATTGCTTTCCTATGGCAATAAGAATTTACAATAAATTGCCACCAATACTAAAAGAGCTGCCCAGAAAGAAATTTAAAACCCAATTGTACAAATGGCTTGTTGAGAGGGCATTCTATTCGGTGACAGAATTTTTTAATTTAAAAATGTAGGCAAAACTGTTATTATTATTAATATTATTAATATTATTTTGATGACATTGTTATTACATCTAATTTAATCTTGACATTTTTATTGTATGATTATAATTAAATTTGCATGCTTAATTATAATTAAACTGTAAAAATTTTGCATGCTTAAATTCAAACGCTAAACATGAGAAACTTTATTTTTAACCAAACACCTCGTACTGATTACTGACCATGTTTACTGCAAAATAAATATTTGTATTTGTATAACATTACCGTCGATTTGAAGAATGAGTGGAAATCGAATCTACGAGATTAGAGCGCTAACTACTGTTCTATGCTTCAAAATTATTCCCTTTGACGTCGTTTAATAGGGCACAATATACAGGATATTGAAAAAAGTGCGTCAAAAATTTTAAGGGGTTACTCAGAATCAATATTGAAAAAATCCGATCTGCAATATTTTTTTCAGCTCCCATACTAAATCTAAATAGTGAATCAAGAATTTGTATGGGAAACTGAAAAAAAAAATTGATTGGATTTTTTAAATATTTTTCCTGTATTCTATACTTGATTCTGAGTAGCCCCTTAAAATTTCTAACGCACTTTTTTAACATCCTGTATACATACAGTATGGCCACTGGCCTGCAACTGTTCAAAGCGACCTCACCCACCCTGCGGGTAAGACCCGGTGACGTTTTTATCGCAAACAATGCAACACGCACATCGCAATGATCATTCATTCTGTAGTATCTACATAGAGAAAAGTTACAAACATCACTCTTAATTCACAAAATAATCTGGTCAGATTGCTGCCCGTGCTCTATTTGGTATCTGTGTTACTTTATTGTATCTTTTTTTTTATTATATTTATTGTATCTTTAGATATATATTTGTATGGCTTCTTTGGCGGTAATAAAGAATTATTATTATTATTATTTATTCAAAACTCTTGCTTCGCTGCAGTCGAGTATAAACCGTAACCTTATAATTTTAGTTGAATAGAAATTAAAGACATGTCGCCTCCTGCAGCGGCCTTTATGAATACACAAATGAATGAACGCTTGTCAGGTGCGTATACGCCGTGCTCACATTTACTGTTTGTCGCCGTCATGTCGTGTAGTATTTATACATATAAATTACACAATAAGTTACTTGTCGTGTAAGACTTCAAAGCCTAAATGAGCTTACTGCTAGAATAGGTTAACCGTAAAAAAATATCATTTTCCCCTTCAGCTGTGTCACGTAACGTTCATAACCGATACCAATACATCATTTTTTTAAATGGAAGAGGAGACGTTTCACGGAACTGTGGAGCTTGGACCTTGAAGCCGTAATTTCTGAACGTGACCTACTATTGCAAGCTTCAGTGTTACCATTTATATTGTAAAAAGTGCTGACAAAACATTATGCTTGAACCACGCAACCCTGCTTCTAATATTTTTTTCATTATTTTTCCTAGAAAGCCTATATTTTTCTATATTTTTCGTACTACGTACATGTCCAGGCACAAAATGAAACGTGTCCTTTGCCCGTATTTTTTAGGATTTACCTGGTAGTGCCAGTAGGTAGGCTATATTGAAACTTAGTAACACGATTTGGTTGGTTAATTGATTTGTTCAAACGATGCGTTATGAATTATCCTCATGTCGTCGACAAGATTTCTTGTCTTTTGAACAAAAGAAAAATAGATTCTATCCAGGCGCTGATCCAGGGGGGGGCAATGGGTGCAATGCCCCCCCCCCCCCCCTTGAAGCCTAACCGAAGTACTAAAACTTCTATAAAATGCAAATAAATAGAGGCAATTATTAACTATTCAAAAAATTTCGAGCTCGCTACGCTCGCGAACCATCGACCGTTTCATAAATACGGGTAGGTAGTGGGTACACTGAAAGTTTGCCCCCCCCCCCCCCCGATTCTATCAATAAAACCAACGGTATCTACTATGAACGATATCGACGTGGCAAGCATTGTTTATAAATTCTCTCAAACTAACGGATTGAAAATAACTATTGTTTTTAAGAATTTTCATTCGAATTCTGTTATTTTTTTAAGGTTAGTACTCCACTTTTCTCGTACCTATCGCGCGTACGTCTCATATCCCAAGAGATAGATGCCGATGTAGCATTATACAGCATATATACAACCTGTATAATATATTATAGTATACCTTTTTTCAGTGAAAAGCGGTAAATTCTCAATTTAATTTATTCATTTTTGTTTCTTATTATTAAAATTTGTCACTGATATGAAATTATTAAAATACACTAAGTAGTTTAATAATAATAATAATATTAACCGGGACAAATCACACACGGTCATCTGGCCCCAAACTAGGATTCCCTGTATCTTGGAACCAGAGACTGATATACATACACATATACATTTAAATACATACATCTATAGATATTATACACCCAGACTCAGAGCAAACAATTCTGCTCATCACAGAAAAGTTTGCCCTGTGTGGGGATCGAACCCACGACTCTCGGATCAGAGGTCAGGATCGCCAACCACTTAGCCACCGAGTCAGTCAAAAGTTTGTTTCTACAGTCTCGTTTCTATTTTTGGACGAGTTTAAGATTAGGTTGTGATAATAAATAACCCACCTTTACATATACAGTATACAACAAGGAACGTAGCAAAATCAGCTGACACCATTTGATCTAGTTATTGTAATTTTTGATGTATTATTTATTACTTTATTTCAATGAGATTGACATTAGGAAAATAATTTATTGTTTGAAACAGGTATTTTAATTATAATTTTTGACATGTATACTAATTTATATGTTGACATCATTATTTTCATATTTTGTAACTTTAAATGTTTCATACACAATGTAATTTGTTAATGAATAAATACAATACAATACAATACAACTGGGGCTGTCACACATGACACTGATCAATTTTCCCGAAGGAACACGAAGTCAATGTGCGAACAAATATTGACTTTACATATTAAGTGAGCTGACCTGCTGATCGAACTGTTACAAAAGTAAAAAAAATCGCGAGTTGACTAGTTCCTTGGGAAAGGTTGTTCTCCACACATGGAGGTTGTGGGGCGGAGGTTGTGGGGCTAGTGGCCAACCCCAGTGTCAGAAATTTTCAAGCCGCCTATAAGGCCACCGACATGGCTTAACGACTGCTAGCGATAGCAGCCGGCACCAACGGCTTAACGTGCCTTGCGAAGCACGGCAACGGTCGAGATAAATGCCACTAACAGTCAAACCTTAAAACTTAGTTAGACCTTATACAAGGTGTTAAAAAGGGCGTTTAATTTTTTTACATCCTTATAACACTACCGTAAGGTTGTAGCTGTGTGAGCAGCGTCGCCTTTGCAATTCTAGAGCCGACCAACACCTTCCGCTCAGTAGATTACATCTGCCTGTAGTTCTAACAACGGCCTGCTTGACCTCAGCCAAAGAAACGTGACTGTCGCCTCTGAACAGCTGTGCCTCTATAGAACCGATAGAACCAGTTGTCTATACGCGTCGATAAGATCGAGAAAACAAAAGGTATTGGCTGAGAAAAATGTTAGTTAAACAAACAATAAGGAGCTTCTAAACAAGATTCCAATTATGCAAGGGCTGTCCCTTGCTAGCTAGGCTCTAGGCTACAAAGGACCAAAGGATACAGGAGGCAACCCAGCTCACTGCGGAGACGCGAGCGGCCAGGACGAGCGCCTGGAGTCCGGTGTCTCCGAAATAAGTCGCGTTACATGGTATTATCATTAGTGAAAGTCGAAGGACGCTGGCGGGCGCAGTGCGTTGCCGACGCCGACGCCGCGCGCACGTCTCTTGCGCATGACGCCACGACCGCGCACGCCGCGAGTGTGTTACTCCACCGACAGTTCCTACGAACCCCGCAACCGCTGAATTAAGTAAGTCTTTATCTTCTACATTTTCTTACTTCTCTCAAGATTCTTTGGAAGGCTCGGGAGTCGATGGAGCTTCCGCAACAGCGCCGCGAAGTTTCAAATTTAACGGTTCTGCGTTGCGAATTCATTTCGTTATGGCTAATGTCGCTAAGCGTATGAATATATTAAGGCTTGCGAGGAATAATATTTACAATTGACGACCTCATTACAGCTGGATGCCATTGTGCATTTGGTGAATTTATCAATATTTGACACTAAAATAATAAAACGCAATTTTTGAGGAACGTTTGCAAACTCTACTTTGGAGAGTTTGCGACGTTTAATCATTTCACATTGGCATCAGCTATTACTTATTATTGCTTCAAATAACATTAGAATAATAAATAATTTTATAAAATTCTATAAATTCAAAAATAACTATAAATATGTCAAAGTACCTATTAATTATCTCCAGATAAATAAAGATCTACAACAGTATTGTCTTGATAAAAATCTAAGATAGGTAAAAATAATAATGTTAGAACCGATGAGTGTCTTTAACTCTATAAGTTAAAATTATTTAAAAAATAATGTTCACTGAAATTTCCTTTTCATTCAATCATAGTCGATTAGAGTAAAAATGAAGTAAAAATTATATCAAACAATTGGGTTCATCGCGCAAACCATGTACATGTTAATCCCAAACATATACTGATAAGCTTCAAGGGGCTCCATATGAAGAATTATAAATCATTTATATGTGGCTTACAAGAAAAATAATTGTGAACTTCTAGAGTGGCACTAAAAATCCTATAGATTTCCTAGTTTTATGACGTATTGATGTGTATCTATAATCAAATTATCGAGTATTGTGTACACTATAATTGACTCTATCACTTTTCCATTAAATTTTATAGTTTCTGAAAAACATACTTTTACGTTGTATTGGATAGTTTCGGAGGCAGCCGCTCTAAGCACTCGCGATTCGAAATGAAGAAAGAAAAAAAAGAAAAGAAAGAAAACATACATAAATGTATTTTCAAATCTTTTAAAATTTGTGATTGATCTAACTTTCGATATAACTTTTAGAAAATGTTAGTCTAAATATTACTTCTAATAGATATTGTATTTTTACTAGCAAATGATATAGTAGAGAAGAATTGGAATAGCTACTCCATTAGCTATTACTTTTCAAAAATGCTAAATACATTAAGGTCCTAGATAGGTAACACAGAACTTCCACTTATTGGCAGGTTTACCATTAATTAAATAGATATTAATGGACACCATCTGGACAAAGTTTTGTGGACATCATTCTTAACGTACGACAGTGGATATTTATTGGATGGTAGATCGAGGGTGTACATTTGTTTGTTTAGTGGACTGAACAGTATGTATATGATAATACTATGTAACTATAGCCGAAACGGGGTGTATTGTTATATTCATGTTACTCCTTGAGTTTTATGTATTGTATTTAAAACTTTTTGGTTTTTCGGCCCGATTGATTGATTTACAGCAGCGTTTTTCAACCTGTGGGTCGTGACCCCCAGGGGGTCGCGATGCCATTCTCAAGGGGTTGCGGGCAAAAGAAAAAGTAAGTGTTTGTAGGTCCTACACTGCAATAAAAAATACGATTTCAGTAAGAAGGCTGGGCATGTTTATTTTTTTACAATTTGTCAAAACGCGGTTCTATTTTGGAGACGTTAATAACTAAATCATTTTGTAAATGAAGAAAATTATAGACGTAGCCTTTCCAATCACTAATATTTTGTATGTTTATGACCCAAGGGGGGTCGCAAGAATATTTTTACTTGTAAAGGGTTCGGGTATTAAAAAAGGTTGAAAAACACTGATCAGTCACAAACAGTGAACATCCAGCTACGAGTGACAGAGTATGTGTCATACATAACTCATTAGCTTAACATCGAACATCAAAAAGTTAATTATTTCAGGTTTATTCAGCATAATACGTGCAGACCTCAAACTAGATTCCAATAGGCACTAAAACTTAAAAAATGTTTTTGAACTAATACTCGACTTGTGCCCTGAGCTTATCGATTGGGAATATGATATTCTAACTTATTTATACGTATGACCTCGCCTCAAAGCTGCGTAGTTTTTATTGCTGACGCAATTAGTTCGCAAACGAAGACTTCAGTTCGTCCCTTTGACCGTGAAATGTATACAATATACTGAATACAGGATGTAAGGGACAGGTTTCCGAAAACTTTAAGGGCTTGCTCAGTAGACGAAACTGAACAACTTTCTACAAGAACTTTTTTTAAGAAACAAAATAAAAACGGCTTCTCCATACAAACTGTCCAATCAAGTTTATAATTTTATATGGAGAAGCCGATTTTTTTTTTCGTTTCCTGAAAAAAATTCTTGTGGAAAGTTGTTCAGTTTCGTCTACTGAGCAAGCCCTTAAAGTTGTCGGAAACCTGTCCCTTGCAGCCTGTATATGACAAGAAATTAATGCACTAGCGCGCATGCGTTGATCGTGTGTCATCATAACAAAATAACTTATGTAAGATTGTTTGAAGACTTTTGCAGTGTTAAATTTTATATTGGTATCGATTCGGTGTTTACGATTAAACTTATCTGATAGGATTTAATTTAAACATCCTATCCTTGTCTTTTCTTTACAGAGAGAAAAAGACTAAACGTAAGTTTAGTTCTGTCAAATAAGTTTAACCTTGAAAACCGAATCGACGCCATTATAAGACTAACTTTAACCTTGATTTGTAACCTAAAAAGTCCCTGAAACCTAGAGTAGTTTCCATTGATTTAGGGCTAAACACCTGGGCACGGTGAGCGTGGCATAGAGGCAGGTCGCGACAACGCGGTCACGGAACCGGCGCCGGCGGCGCAGCCTCCGCCGCGCTGCGCGCCCGCTGACCACTCCCGAGCGCACCAGATTTGGTCGAGTTCTAGCTTTGCCCATGGTACAAGAAAATATGTATCTTGGTATAAATCTTAAAGCCACACGATAAGAAAAATAACATTAACATGCAAATTGGATTCTAATAAGCAGTTTAGAAGTTATGCGGGAACACGTGAACATACATATTTGATACAATTATCGAGCGAATGCAAGCAAACCAGCAAGCAACAGCTAGTAATATATATATATATATATATATATATATATATATATATATATATATATACATATATATATATATATATATATATATATATATATATACATATACAGGGTGTAACAGAAGTGTGTGACAATACTTCAAGGTTGGCTTTTACCCATCAAACTGAACAACTTTTGTTCTACAACTTTGTTGAAATCGCAAAAAATTTTTTGGACTTTTCATACAAACTTGGTTCGCCAGCTGATCGATTTGTATGAAAAGTTTTGTTACACCCTGTATATTTCCCGCAAAAATCAAAGCACCGCAAAGTTAAACAAGCCAGCATAATATTTTGTCATTAATTTTCACATTGGTCATTGGCCTTTAAACTAATGGACTCTAGAAACTAGTGTTTTCCTAAATTGACATATTTTCCGAATTTATTGCATTATTTTCAATCAAATATGTGGAAAAGCGCGTTTGTTTCAATACTGTGTCTCGTGGTACCGACCGTGAGCGCGCCCGCGCCGACTAGGCCGAGGTGTATGCTCTGGTCTGAAGGGCCACACGTTGAATTATTCAAGAGGTCGCTTTTTACACAGGTATATCGGATAAGGTTTTAGGGTTAGCAGGCCTCGGGGATTTAGTGTCACGTCCGATTTAGTTGTGATTAGAAGTGAAAGCAAATATCATCTGATACCTAATTTAAATAACATTTATTCTGTTGTGAGGTTGGCATTTTTTGATATCAATTTTTTGGTAAACATAAATTAATAAAGGTGCTCTTAAAGTTGCACATGCATTTGAACAATGAACACTTTTTCTTTCAAAATACGTAATACGTTGCGCAAAACTTCTGCTGCTAGATCCAGAGACTGCCGCCGACCGCTAAAGTTGAAAATTAGACCAAGCTCCATATATTTTGCCCATTGTCCTTTGGTCGCTTAGCTGATAGATTTGTAATACATATGAAAAGTTCAAAAACATTTGAATTGAAAGCACGGCGGCTTCCCGCGACCTCACCAGGTCATCGGTCCACCGAGTGGAAGGCCAGCCAACGCTTCTTCTTCCGGAGCGCACTCGCCACTTGAGAGCTTTCCTGCACTTCTACCTCGACCAGCGCGATGAACGAGTCTGGGCCGGGTAGTCTGTGTGATTGTTTTTCTTACTCGCCTTATTTTTGAAAATACAATATTATAGCGTTTTAACACATCATTAGGATTGATATTTCACAGAGTTTGAAAAGCTCTTTATTAAGTTTATATAACGAACTTGATATCAAATGTTCTTAAGAGCTCAAGACTATAAAAATCGTACTTCTTAAATGGGTGGATTGGCTGGAGTGTTATTTTACTCAAATTTTACTCTCTGAGGTGATTGGTATTCTAATTTTTTTTAATTAATTTTAATATTGTCAAAGATTACCCACCAAGGATCGATGGTTTCCTACGTTCTCTTTTTATACTCCATAGATATTTTATCAGTATCTTTACACAATTCCTGTCCAATACCAATTCCATCCTCGCTCCCATGTCGTTAGTTCGAGTCGGCGCTAATAAAAATTCCAGTAAGAAATAGAAAAGAAATGTCTCAAATCTCCGGAAGGCGCGGCGGAAGGTGTTCGTGTTTCGCGACGGCAAATAAAAATAGCTTCGTCACACTTATGATCAACTGGCTCCTTTAAGATGACCCTCCCTGCTCCTCTCTAAGGGGAGATTATTGGGTGAACATGGGGGAAAGTGCAGCTTGCGGGGATCAACCTAGAGTGGTCGAATGGAAGGGCCCCGCTTCCTTGTCGGAAAATAGATCAAACGATACGAATGCTCGTCCTCATATTTAATTTTCCAATAATAATTTTGATAGAGCTCCGCATATATTTTGTAATCAGATTTTTGGACGTTTGTTGGTAGAATTTTGTTAATATTGTAACTTTGATATCTAATCGTAGAACGGACAAGGGTCAGGAATATCAAAGAGTAGATTTTTGTCGTAACGCCTCTAAACTTCACAACCGTACGCGAAATTTTAGTAATTTGATGATTTTTAAAAGAAGATTAACTGAAAGTCATAACTTGTTAATGAGTAACATCTAAAGCTCATAAACTATATATGCCATTCTTTCTCTTATCGTGTGGCACAATTTTACTGTCCTATCCACTAGGTACAGGCGGCAGTTGCCTGGTGTTGCACTTATCATCACCCTCGGTCACGTGTAGGGCATTTTAGATTTACACCTACGGACGTGTGCGACGTGACCATCAGACACAACTGAAAATCAGATGTGCAGGTTTCCTCACGATGTTTTCCTTCACCGTTAAAGCAGTCGGTATGAAAATGCACGTAAGTTTCTAAAAATTCATTGGTGTACTGGCCAGGATTTGAACCCTAGACCTCTGGTTAGGAGGACGGAGTCACTAACCGCAGAGCCACCGACGCTTTTTATGCCAGTCATGAACATGAATGAACAGCTTTCCCCAAAGAACCTGTCCAGTCAAACAAGTTGAATTCCCACCAAATTAGTCGATTAGAAAATTATGAAAAGCATACAAATTATTTTGCTCCAATTGTAAAGATTCCTTGGGAGACCAGTTTCATAATATAGAAATAAAATATATGAAAAAATACCCATTATAGGAATGTTTGTACTGACTGTTCTAAAAGTAGGCATACTGAGAAAGTTGGCAAAGGTTCCCGAGATCGTATGAGTTAGTTTTTTTTAATTCGGTTGTCAGGTAACATGCAATACCATTTAACCAATGTCTGAGACAATATTTTAAACCACATAAAGTAATCAAGTTTAAAATTAAACAGAAGTTTGAAAGTTAACGAACATTAGTATTTTTTTTGGTTAGGATTAATTGCAATTTTAACCCTTTCTGGATTGTTGCACCGAACTATTATAATTTAGATGATATAGAATTAGTTTATGGACGATCCACATAGCTTACAAGTAAGCTGACTAAACCTCGTTACTTTACTATACTAAATATAGTTAGTCTCGTAAAGCTGACTCATATTTTCAAATCGTGCAGAAAGAAAATAGTATAACCTAAATAATTTAAATTAATTACTTGAAAAACCGTCATGTTTATTTAAAAATAGTTCAAAATTATACCAAAATAAAAATATACGATCAGAATAAATCGAAAATCTTTGAAACCTAGAGTTTTCTTTCTACTCGTATATAGAGAAAAAAATAACACATTATATATGTACAATATTTTGCCAATGTCAATGTCATCCCTTGTAAATATATTGTACTACCTAATAACATGATCAGCTTTGTTTATAATCAATCTAGTACTGACGAGTTATCTTAACCCCTTCTTAGCTCGCCCATTAACTTGCATCGTCTAACGAGTTCATTAATCACACGAGCGAGGCACTTAATGGAGGCAAAATTTATAGGTTATTTTGGTCGGCGTTTGAACCGGTTCGCCATCTTTTTAATTGGACCGGTTAATATATGTTGCGACCACATACCAGGTAAACACTATGTGTATTGCAGTCTTATGGAAATCTCTTCTACGGGAGAGACAGCAAATTACGTTTCTACTGTAGGTTCCGTAGGATTTGTGCAGTTTAATTAAAGAAATATACAGGGTGTAAGGGACAGGTTTCCAAAAATTTTAAGGGCTTGCTCAGTAGACTAGATTTTTTTTTTGTGGAAAGTTGTTCAGTTTCGTCTACTGAGCAAGCCCTTAAAGTTTTCGGAAACCTGTCCCTTACACCCTGTATGTTTTTTGAGGAGAAGCCATTTTAAATAGTTGCAGCTGAATTTGTTAGACCATATAATTATATATTTTATATTATATTGGTTATTAGTTTGCCCCTATATACGAGTATGTATCGCTGCACCAAACTTCTCCACACAAGTTTTTCATTAAACATAAAAAATATAAGCAACATCTAAACTCCTTTAAATAATTAACATAACATATAACTTCAAAAAATGTCTTATCGTCATGTTTCATAACTTTTGGCGCCACTTTATGGCGTTTTTACGATATTGTGTGTTGGTCCCGCCGCGCCGCGCGAGCGCAGCTTTGATGTCCAAGCTCGTTTCTACTCTAGGTAGTTTTGATAAATACTGGTTACTATCTAAATGCGTTAAAACCTATGAACTTAACTCCGTATAAACCAAATATTAGGTGCTTACCTATGAAATTGCCGATTAGTTAAAAAAGTTCAAAGACAAAATTAACATAAAATAATTAAGGTTTAAAACAACTAACTATTTTCAAAGCACCATTGGACATTTACATATAAAATAATGCTTGCTAAATGCACGTTGACTGAATATTTTGAGAGCACAGTGGTGTAGAAACTATGAAAATTGATTTTTTCGTCACTGAAAATCGCCATTTTTTGTTAAAAAAATACTTATTTTTTATTTTTGAAGGCTACACTTATCGCAGCGTGTTATTCGTTACCACATGTATTTTTGAACGTATTGCGCATAATATTTCACGATTTTCAGATAAATTTGATTTTTTTTTTGGTAGAAAAAATTGACCCAATTGACCTCTAAGAAAACGCCAATACAGTATTTAATGGAACCGTACTCAGTCAGTTTTTACGTGAGAGAATTGACATCACTAATTCATGAAAGATCTTGAATGTAGCTAGAAAATGATATATAATTTTATAGAATCATTTTGGGGTAATATTACTCTGTTGAACTTTCAAAACTGAAACGGCGATTTCATAGGTAAGCACCTAATATATGTACGATATTTCATGATTAAATTACAAATGCTATAAACAGTAGCTCTAGTGCTGATATTGCATTTTCGTTTCGTTCATCCTTCACATCGGATAATAGACGTACGTACGAACTACGAGTGTGTCAGGCGTACAAAGTAATTCTTTAACAACCCACTCCCCACTGGGCCACGGATCTGTCCTATACATCGGAAATATGCGTCGATGAAGGCATATTTTTGAAACAAATACTGTTCTCAAACGCAGTTAAGTCAAACTAGCGAAACAGTTATCATACACAAAGTTGCTCGATCATCTGATCTCTTAGTATCTTTAGTATGATCAACTATAATCGCAATAGAATAGAGCAAGTAGTCATGCGCGGCGGCGGCGGCGGCGGCGGCAGCCTCCTGACGCAGCAGCGACCTTCCGCGACTGCGCCCGCGCAGCCGCGCTGCGCTGCGCTGTGGGCGGGCGCACCTCACGCACTGATCAATAATGTACCTGCCTACTAAAACCTTATATATTATATTACAAACATATATTCGTAGTGCCTAAGCGAATAGCATTTGTATGAAAATTCTGCGAGTATTTCTTGTTACAATTTCAACAAAATTTGGAGAACATACTTGTTCAGTTCAATTTCATGTAGAGTATGCCTATAACTTGTAGTTCTAAAATGAAAAAGAAGGGTTTCCGGGGTGCAAATATTATCTTTAAAGCCATGTTTACATGCATGTACTTACCTAATGTACCACGCTATCACTTGTTGGGTCTTCCTCTGTTTACAAGTACTTTAAATATCTTTCCAATGTATCACTAAGAGTAACTTCTGGTCATGGAAAATCACGCAGTTACATAGTTAGGTACCTATATGGTTGGGTGGAATACAATTACTTTATGACAATTATGGTCTAGTGGTACTTGTCATAGGTAAGCTACACGCATATCAATTATGCGAATACCTGTTTATTTTACTGCGTAATCCATCTTTGCAGTCGCTGTTCGCAAAAAGTTTACTGATTTTTTATCAATTTAGTTCACAACTCACGCCATTTTAATTTGGTGGACTAGGGATGCGAACTGCTAAACTCCGATTAGGAGCCACTGTTGTGAATCCAGCAATGCTTTTAAATAATATCTGCTGATCTTCGATAATTGCAGAATTTGTTTAGTATCTACAATTTTGTCTTGTTCAACGCCGTGGCGCAGATCATTTGATTGATATTACCGTACATACCGTTAAAGAAACCACTGAGTAGGAGGACTGTTTTTGCTGACATTAGTACCATAGATAAAGTAGTGTAAAAGTTAAAGTCTCATTATACTATAATTGACCACGCTGAATACGTTAAAAACAACCGACTTCAATCGCAACAACTCCAATTTTGCTATGTTTTTGTTGATTTTCTCAAAAACTGCTGAATCGATTTCGATAAAATTTATATAGGACCACCTGTGAAGTATACTCTTTTAAACAAAAAAAAAATTCCAAATCGGTTCAGCGTCTTCGAGTAATCGGTGAACATACATAAAAAAAAAGATTCCGACGAATTGAGAACCTCCTCCGTTTTTTGAAGTCGGTTAAAAATAAAGATTAAACCTAATATTCAGATAAGACAACCTATTAAAAATCTGCTACTCAAAGATGGCTTACGCAATCCCCTTCAAACCTCCATTCGTACGACTCCATAGCCCAGTTCCAGTTCCCTCAAGGGTCAAAAATCTAAGCGTCCATAAGCTCGTGCACTATCTCAAAAGCCCACTGGAACGAAAGTTCTGTAAAAGTGAAACCTCTTCGGATTTGTACATTTGACTCGTTTATATGTAAATGTTCTCCCTGCGACGCATCGGCCGCCCGCCATCATAGCTAGTTGAATTTATAGTTATTTGTATTTTTATCGCTGTTATTCGAGTTAGATAAAATAATGAAGACGGGGAACTTAGTTGATTGGGTAAAGACAGTTTTACGGCGTTATAGCGCATCGGATTAATATTTTTATTTTACTCGTTTCACGTGTGACAAGCTCGGTGGTCAATGGTAAACTCCTGGGCAGAGTCAAGATGCATTTACATATACAGGATGTAACAAAATTGGTGTAGGACCCGTTAACTGGGGATTCTACTTATCTATTATTTCATACAAATTGATCATCTGTTTTGCCATTTTTGTATGGAGAGCACAACATTTTTTTTTACGATTTGAGCAAAGTCGTAGAACAAAAGTTGTTCAATACGATGAGTAGAATCCCCAGTTAACGGGTCCTACACCAATTTTGTTACGTCCTGTATAGGCTCTTGTTAACGTCTCTTACGCTTATTTTTTACAATCTGTATAATCGTACCATAAATAAATTGAAAGTTGTATTTGGTTAGATACAACTTTATGTTAAGTGGACGGTTGTTATTGTATGTTGAGTTTTGAGTTCTGTCGTGAGATTTGATCATCACAACGACATTAGACAATTGTTTGACCCCTACATAATAGTTAGATATACATATATTATACAGGGTGTGCCATAAGTAATGTAGCCTCTGTTATAATAAGGGTTTCTGTGACTTTTATCCATCTTTTTTTATGAGCCTATTCTGTCCAACTGCTGAGCATAAGTCCCTCCTGGCCCCCTTGCTCTTCTTTAACGATGTGCTCACCATATGAACAAAATTTCCCATGAATCCTAAAATCATTTCCCATTTTTTGTGCTTCCATATTAATCCACCGAACATGATCCAGTTTTTTGACCCCACTAAGAAGACCATTTTTGTTTCAAAATAACCTTTAGGTCTTTGGGGTAAAATGTACAGTATTTTTATTAGAACAGCTCGTACAATAAGTTTGCAACATCCTGTATTCTAAGAAGTGATAGTGCTAAGTAAACACACTGGCGTTTGTCAATTTGAGCGGGCACGATCGAATCGAATTGATGTGTTTCGTAAGTGGGCCCAGCGCAGCCGTGTCCCACGTTGTCCAGCGCTGGGCAAGGCTGCGCGTGGGCGTGGGTGCGCGCGCTCGTGGCAAGCCCAACTGGCCCAACTGGGGGCCGCAGCCACTGACAAAAGCTTTTATATCTGTACATTACATTATTTTGTTATTTGGTTAAGAGAAGTATTCGAGTAAGTGTCTAAATAGACTTCTGCCGTCTATGGAGCTCTATTGCGATATATTTACCTTATTTCCTTGTGATATGATCATTCCTTAGCATTATAAGCGTTCTCTCGTTTTAAAAAAACACATCGCATCGGTTAAATGGGTAGTTTATTAATTAATTGTTTATGAGTGAATAAAAACGCGATCTTCTACTTGTAAAATTGAATCAACTTTTGAAATAAGATAGCTGCTGTGTATAGATACAAATATAGAGATGCGAAACGCAGAAACACTCGATACCTGAATAATTTTGCTCTAAGTAAGTAAATCTTTGGTAGAAACAATTTGGAACACACCACTGAAAAATAAATAAACTTTCATGCAAGTCTTAATAATCAGCTGATCGATTTGCAAGGGACAGGAAGTCTGAATAAATTTTTTTTACGTTTTCAACAAAGTTGTAGATCAAAAATTTATCAGTTTTTTTTAATAAACATGATTCCGACGCTTTTAAAAGGCTTCAAGTAACTAAGTTCATCAGTGCTCGATTGGCCACACCTGGCTTATAACTTGGCTCCTATTAGCTATGACCAATGACCATACAGCTCCTGTAAGTTGGTATAGCTGTTTAATATTATTATGATATGGCTTTGCGCAACAGTGTATTCATTCACGTTATTATTTATAGGTACTTTGTTTCTGTTTCCAGTTTACCGCATAATTATGTATAATTTATTATAAAATGCTTTAAGAAACTTTAACAAGAGCTTTAATTTATTAACAGCCGAATTAATAATAAAATTTGAATTTATATTTGTGATGTGCCAGTGCTTTTGATGCCAAAACAATCATACCTGAGTCTAAAGCAAAAATATAAAACTTATTAAGGTTCAAACACAAAATTCTTGTACCTATTCTAATCTGTTCTTGTTAGTAACATTATGTTTGCCCGTGGCACCGCCCGCGTTGTTCTCATTTTTATCTTCGTTCCCAATACCTTCTGCACGGGTCTTCTTATAGCTCGAGAAGGTAACGCCTCACTCCACACACGGGGACCAAGTCCGGATTGACGGAGGTTATGGGCTCATCTCTGTAATCATTTGACTTGCGTGATCAACGCGACCACCTTTAGCTTAATCAATCGAAGCCTTCAAAGTACCTTTTTAAAATTCTACATAACATAACATACTGTACGTTAAATATAGGTAGTAACCTAACCTAACCTTCCCTGGCAACCAAGGAAGTTTCAACCAGTGCCGTCTCATTAGCATGCTGTCCATCTGTCCCACCGACGTCCCTTTACCAAATCCAGTCACCAGAGAACAGTCACCGATGCGCCTGCTCTCATTAGCACACAAAAGTGCTGGCAACTCCTGCGCCGATAATCGAATAATTTTAACGAAGTTGGCTAGCCGCGCTGCATGTTACCCGAGATAGCTCAGCTTTTGTAGCTGCGTCTGCGCCGCCTCTTAGGTTATTTTTAGAGGAGATTACGATGATAACGCACGTTCAATATTAATAGTGGTGTTTTGGTTGCATTGGTAAGTAGGAACTGCGGTTGGTGTTAATCAGATGAATGCATGTTGCTGAAATCAAGGGGTTTAAGCAGATTTTTGCATTTTATTAAGTCAACATTTAGTGGGTGATTTTTAACTTGATGAAAAGTTGCAGATGGGACTTGCTAAGTATATGCTACTTTTGGAACTGATATGTGTTCTTCAGAAAAATCATTGATCCCATTAATTATTATTTTATCAAATCTGTATTGATCGATCGTATACTCCCTTCAATTATAATCACAATAAAAAATGTAATAGCAACCTACTTAATCTTCAATAAAAGCATGTAAAACTTTTAAGATGAATTGATGATATTTTATTTTGTGTCGTGTCCAATATTTACAACTCACCAGCAATTTCCTTCGACGATGCGGCGGATGCATGGTTTCCATTCAAATGGTAGGAACATTGCATTCGAAAGAGACAAAATGCCTTCGAAAAGTATACATACATATATATTATACATGTACTTAGCAGTGTGGCCTCTAAGTTCAACGAAATTAATTATCTTTTTTAATCTAAGCACACGAAATCGAAAATATTATGAGCTGAACAAGCAAAAAACTGTTTTATTTTTACTGCATTAACACTGACGTTATTAAAGCTTATTTTACCATAAAAAATATTGTTGCAGGTTTCGAGCTAACTTAAGACCAGCGGAGAGTGCAAAACGATCGACTTTGTACAATGTGATTGACTTAAACTGTGCATGTGTGAGTGTCTGTGATGTTCCCGACGCGCTGCTAGCTGCAGGTCTTGTAAGTATAACAGTTTTATTTGTTGAAAATCAGTTTAAAATGAAAACGATGATGTACTTGACACTGGACAAAGCGCAGAGCTGAATATCTAGTATTGTACTAGAACTGCACCTCGAATAAGACAGAGCTAATACCATAAAGTAGGCATAGTGAATAGTAAATATGAGCTATCGTAAAAACGATCGGATGGTTTTAACCATCTATATGTAGGGGTTTCACTTCTTCGCAGTGTCAACGCCTCAGCGGACGTCCCTCAATTTACCAACGGGTTGAATCAACCCAATCAATCGCATAGCAGACCGATTGATAAAAATTGCACAATTGCTGTCAGTTAACACTGACCGTGCAAGTGTGGGACAAATCACAAGATCCGACATGAGTGTGCCTCAAGGTTCAATATTTGGTCCTATTCTTTTTTTGATATAAAAAACTGTGTATTAGCATTTTTTTGGAAATATAGTAACTATTGTAATTATATTAATATTTTTAGAGAATAGAGTTTTGGATAAAACTGTGAATCAACAAAAAAAGAGGTATTTTAAACGTTAATGTTTGATTACAAAAACGCAAGTTTTTCGTGAAACGGGGAAAGCTCTGCATAATATATATTTTTTTACTTGTTAATAATACTCATTTTATTGTCATCTCTCAACTTGCGCCAGAGGAGACGGTGCGAAATACAAATTTACATGCACTTTGTTGAGCGATGAAGAAATGCTGCGCTGACAGCGGCTAATTGATGGATTGTCTCGGGTCGGCGCGTACGCACTGCAGGCCGTTCAGACTTCTCAGTATAATTAATTGCTTATTTTATTAGACAAATTAACTGTGATGAAAGCGCAAGGTTGTATTTTGTACACGGTAACGCATAAATGTAATGTCATACGACTTGTTATAAATATGCACTTGTCTTGACACAAAAAGAGTGTAACACAAATTACAAAGTCTAAATAAATTTTTCATTGCAGCTCCGCCAATCTCATGTAATGTTTTACACGCAGATGGTAGTGGTAACAAGGTCAGTGATAAGAGACATTCATTAGTTGTAGCAACAGGTGGCAAGTCCTTATACCTATTTAGAATTATTTCGAATCCCTGCAGATTTGTAGAGAAAAAAAAACCCTTGAATGTTTAGCCAAACGGCATAGAAGCATGCTTTCTTAGTACCAAAATAAAATGAGTCAGTTGCCCAAATGACTTCCTGGCAGGACCTTGGCGGCAGGTCGCAGGCGCAGCCTCGCCGCGCAGATGGGCGCGGGAATGTTAAGGTGGGTTTTCGCAAGATCGACTTTTAAGGGGAAACGGGTCATTGCTATCCGAACGACCTTAGCGCATGTGCGCACGCGTCGGCCGCGTGAACCACGGAAAGTGTTTAGTTGTGTGCGACACTGTAGTGTAGGAAAGGGCCCAGTCGTAGGAAAGTAACGTACTCGTGACTACTTTGGTGTACATAAGCCCAATAAATAAAGGCAATCTAATTCTTATAAGATCCATTATCGGACCGAGCGGAAAAACTCCTAAGCGAGTCATAATTTTATTAAAACTTCCCTTAAAAGACAACTATATGCTTTTTATACTTACTGATTTTTATTTTTTATGTCCGTTCGTCACCGGCCACCATCGGCGATTTTTTCCGTGCTTTTCTAGAGGTTGACCGATCCTAAAATAGGCAGAACACTCGCTTTAAACACAAGTTGTTATCACACCTCTCTTCCGCATCTCAAACAGAGCAGATGGTAAGGCCATCCAAACGCAACTGGCTGTTGTAGTCAAAATATAGGCAGAAGTCATTAGTGCACACCTGAGCAAGAAAACTATTCCAAAAAGATTTTACACTTAAATGTTGCCAGCGTGTAGGTTACTCATCATTTTCGGAGAGCGAGCCTTGACCTACCCATGATACACAGGTACTGAATACTATATTATGTTGTTTATTATCTGTTTAAGGAAAATATATAAACAATAACCAACTACCAATATAATATATTATTCGAGTTTGTATTGTGGGTAAAGTAACGCGCTGTTGATTTATTTATTTAGCTGCATAAGTTGGCATTGTTGTAGAGAAAATAAACGGGTATTGGGGTCAAGACTCCCTGCCATCTGCAGCGCCGATCTGTGCCTTCTGCGGTTCAATAATAACTGCCTACTGCATCTGTATTTTAAGATTGCGCTATTTTATTTAAAAATAATCACCGCGTCAAGCTTAAACTTAATAAACAAATAATATTTTTGTTCCAAGCGGTTCGTTCAAGCATTTCTTTTTATATGCATAATAATTGACATACAAATTAACATATGATTGACTGACTCGGTGGATCAGTGTTTAGTGCTCTGACTACTGACACGGGGTCGAGGGTTCAGTTCCCACCCAGGGATTAGAACAATGCTGTGATGAGCAGATTTATTTATGTCTGGATGTATCACAGAACGTCTCTACCATATACTAATACAATACGAAATGGTTTCAAGTACCTAAGATGTCCTACGGCTAAAATAGTCGACACTTATGTCGCATCTGAACCGTGTCAGAAAAAGAGAAAATTCAAGTTCAGTGACATTCAACACCAAAAATATATAGAAATAAAAATAGAGGATATTGTATAGATTATAAAAGTAATACCAAATACAAAACTATGTATACACATCTCTCTCACACCCACAGGGAGTGTTCGTCCAGCCTGCCCGCCTCAGGCGCCTCAGGCGGACGATACTGAATGTTCCGCGTCAGGTACCTTCATAAAAATATCTAAATTCCGCACTAATCCCCTTTTATAGGAAACAGGAGCGAGCGAGTGGTAGGTCAGGGCAGGGCCGGCGGCAGGCGGGGGCGGGCAGCAGGACGAACAGGGATCAACTTTATTCTATTTGCATCCAAGCATTTTTATTGTGAAGTCTGTCATGGCTGGCTTATCCCAAAATAAGTGTGGATTACGGCGTTTATAACTTATGCGTTCTTTCTATAATATATTGTAATATTAATACGAGAAACGTTATTCCTTCAGTTCGTGTGCAATGTCAGTCGCATCGCAGGTACTTTCAAGTATTTAAGATACATTACATAATTAGTTTATACAAAAAAGGTTACATTAAAAGGTCGTTTTTAAATATCTCTACATTTGAAACTAAGCAGATGTTTTCGTCTCTCGGTTATTTCAATAACATGTGTTATTTATACTTGGATTAATAAAGCTAATTGCTAGCGCGCTAGAGTGAAGCTACTGGGGACGGCGGCGGCGGCGGCGCCACGAATCGTGGTGACCGTCAACTCCAGCAGTCATACGCCAGTTGCGCGTGAGTCAGTGCCTGGCCCACGCCTGCGTATGCGCAGTGACTAACAGCACTCAGCACCGACTGAGCCGGCGCGCAAAGGACGACAGCACTCCATTCCCGCTCCACTGACGTCGCCAATACCGCTGTCACAGATAACACGATAGTCTTTATGAGTTATTTATAAATGCTGTGAATAACTGATTGAGTTGTCAATAAGCAATAATGGTGACGATGTACAGGCAGGTGACATGCGCATTGCGGAAATAGCGCACTTCAACTTGATAAAGGATATCATTTTAACAACGATTATTTTTTTAACTATTGAAATAAAGAATTATACTTTTTAAACAGTAATGGCAGTTTTGTTAATGATTTTAAGTATAACACACATGTGTGGCAGCGCTTGCGCCGCCGCCGCGCGCCGTGGACATCCAGTGTGCATAATTATAAATTGGACACCTCTTTTAGAAATATAATAAAAATAATTTCCAAACCTTCGTTGTTGTGGTTAACCACTTGTTAACAGCATATATATATATATATATATATATATATACTTTAAACATAACGATAAAAGATTTTTTAAACATGACATGACGCTAAAAATATGACGATACAAAATAACGCTTCCCGTAACGGCAACCATATGACTTCCAAGTGGTAGCAACACCGTCACTGTAATAAATTAGGTCGTTAATTACACTGTTGTTTGGTGGCAACTATGAAAACTTCTCAAATTCGTTGACCACATTGTGATTGTGGGAATTAGAGACAGATATACTTACACATTTTCAATAAACTTTAAATATTGAGATACACGTATAGGCATAATTGACAGAGACACAGATCAAACATATCTGCTTATAATAAATATACAGGGTGTAACAGAAAGGTGTGATAATACTTCAAGGTTGGCTTTTACCCATCAAACTGAACAGCTTTTGTTCTACAACTTTGTTGAAATCGCAAAGAAATTTTCGGACTTTTCATTCAAACAAACTTGGTTCGCCAGCTGATCGATTTGTATGAAAAGTCCAAAAAAAATTTTGCGATTTCAACAAAGTTGTAGAACAAAAGTTGTTTCAGAAGTTTCAGTTTGATGGGTAAAAGCCAACCTTGAAGTATTATCACACCTTTCTGTTACATCCTGTATAATATGAGAACTGTTTGCTTCAGAAGGGAAATAAGAAACTACCCACTACTTTGGACCAGTGTTCAGACTCGCTAACCACTAAGATGAAGAACCACTGAACCCACGAGTCCGTTCCACGGAGTCGCCAAGATAATCAAACACAAAAAACGCTTACCATCAGGTGATCCGTCTGCTCGTTTGCCACGTCTGCCATAAAAATAAAAAAACAACTATAAAAGTTAACAGAATTGTGCAGCGTTTACACAGATTGCCCGTTCGAAGTTCTGAACTAGTAACTGTCATAGTAGGCATTATATCAGTACGGTAACAATCGTGATCGGCACGATGTCGCGCACCGACATCACTGCGGGGCACCGGGCGTCCTTGGTTCGATTCCTGGCAGAGGCAAATAACGCGCAACTCGACAAGACGCCGCATATAACGTGAAAAGAAAACTTATCGACTGCAACTATTAATTTAGCTTCAAGAACACACACATTTATTATTCATGGTATTACAAACAAATACTTAGGATTCGGCACAATCCACATCATGAAAAGAATGGGTAGGGAAAATCTGCATTTTATTATTTACTAACATATTGGGTCACTGTAACTTTAATAAATAAACAAAATAAAATAAATATATTTATATTTTTCGATTTGTTTATATGTTAAGCTTTTTTTTACATTAAATATTAAATCAACTATGTTTCTAATGCTTCATCGGTCTTAAACAAAAAATGATGTTTAGGTTGACCATTAAATTAATCTCTGTTAAGTTTTGTTTGAAACACAAACGGAACACGATCAAAGGCCCGCAGCGTAGGCGGCTCCTGCAAAGGTGAAGGCTACAAGAAGTCTCCAGCTCAGCCGGCAACCGGCCGACGCCACCCAGCCGACAGCCGACACTCGGCGCTAAACAATGGAGGTCGCTAACAACATAATTACCAAAACGATTACGTCACATCGTGATAACTCATCAACGTGGGACAATGAATTGAGAAGTGGATTCGGAAACAGATGTACAGCAATTAGCTGCGGTACGTCTTCCTGAAGAACCGCGATTGTCGTGTCTTCGACTGTATTTCGTAAAGTGTTAACGTTTGGATCTTTAAAACCTTTAGTTTTATATAGGTTGGTCAAGTGATCAATTTGTAAGTACAGTTTTTGTGAGTTGTCTATGTGTTCCTCGGAGAAAGTCGTTCAGATCCATAAGTAAAAATCTCTGTTTAATCCCTGACAGATATTTAAGAGCACCCTATATAAGTCTTGCTGCTAAACATCGGCGTCAGCAGCATGAGTTCCTGCATCAAGATAAGATTTTTCATCGTTGGCATCATTATTTTCCATCAGGATGTCAACGGCTAACAAAAAGTGATTTAGGAAAAAAGATCAATTAAGAATGAATTCGCAGTTTCTAAGTTTTGGTGGATTTTGGATATAATTATGATGTGGTACCGCAACTTACTCTGAAGCCAACTCCCAATTTTATTTTATACTTTAATAATAACTATCGTAATTTTATAGCAGTGCAACTAAAACGTCTCGGTCATAAAAAATACATCAACGAGTAAAGTACTACAGGTGAATTTATTGAAAAAAATCATGAACCACTGATTGATTTTATTGAAAAAAATCATAATCATATGATTTATTTTCTCCAATCATTATCCACTTCGTTCAGTCTAGTACTTTTCGATAATGTCGCGAAAATGCAAACATACATAAGTTAACGGATAAAACAGAAGCACTTTTTATGCGTATTGGAATTAGAACAGGACACTTTCATTATTAACCGTTCGACTGCTGCAGTAGGAGTTGGTTGGGGTCAGAAGAGCCCTTCGCAGGGACCCCATTAGGGCCTTCACCGTCATTGATATTTATGTGACAACCGCATAGGAGCAATTGGATAATGCTATAGCCAGTTAAAGGCCGGACGCGCGGCTATCGATCATGGTGTCGTAATAACCACCGCGAGTTGTGTTTGTTGAGCTTTTTTTGCTTGAGAACTGCGGCAATTAAAAAATGATGCTAAATCAATGGTTACATGTGCAGACACTTATCGTCTGCGCAAGGATAGAGAGCGTAAGATGCGCAAGGTAAAAGATCTGAGCCAATGATATTACTTTTACGCTACGCCTTGAGGAAGATTTTTGTCCAGTAGTGATCAACTGGTTTGATAAAAAAATATGTCGCAATACAGTGAGTGGACTTTTCGCGACTTATCAAACTAAACAACTTTTGTGTAATACTTTGTTGGAACTGCGACAAAAACAACTCTTCTCATATGGAGGAAATCATTCATAAACTGTAGCAAGTAGTGAAAAAAAAACTAAGTACTTGAAAATTAACAAATGGATATTGACACGGAATGACACATTTATAGTATAAACTAAAACGGTAATCTGAATAAATCATAAAGGGAATATCATTTCGAAACGTCGAAGTCCCCATTATAGCTACGCCTAAACTGAAAAAGGAAATGTTTCCTCTGTTTATTTGTGTGCGTCCGTGTCATTTCTCCTTCAAAATTGTCTTGTGCGCGCGCACGTGTCAGATCGGCGCGTCAACTATGTCAAACCTTTTATTTTTCTGACAAATTTAAACGCTGAACGGTTTAAAGCGCCCGAGAGGATGCGGCCGACACGCTTACACGTTTTGGTTCCTTTCTAAGACAAAAGGACTCGGAATGTTTGCACAAATGCGTACACAATTGTTCAAATTGCTCGAATAGTTACCACGTTTCGGTTGACCAAGGGTTTTCTATGGGAATTTCTTGTCCGGTTGATTGGGCAAACAAAATTAAGTTTGCTTCTGTTATTTACATTTTGGCTGTTTTAATTATACAGGCTGTTCCAAAAGGCGTAGGGTCATTGACTGGGGCTTCTAATCACAATGCTGAACCATGTTTATTCTAAGTCTTTCTTTAGGAACCTCGAGTCATACAGATTGATCAACAGTTGGCCAATTTTTACACGGGTTTAAAAAATTGCATTTGAAATTTTAAGGGGTTACTCAGAATCAAGTAAAGAATACAGGAAAAATTTTGAAAAAATCCGATCTTCAGTTTTTTTACAGTTTCCCATACTACATCTGAATAGTGAATTAAGAATTTGTATAGGAAACTGAAAAAAAATGTAGATCGATTTTTTTAAATATTTTCCTGTATTCTATACTTGATTCTGAGTAACCTATTAAAATTGTAAACGCTCTTTTTTACTACTGTATACGTAGAGTCTCAATTTTTTTTTGGGTATTCAGCAAAGTCGTATGACACACGTTGTTCAGATTTGTCAGTAGAGTCTCAGTTAAAGGGTCCGTATTTTGTTGAGTAATAGAAATAGTCAAGCTTGTTCCTTCTAAAACTTCCTATTACTACCAGCAGGCTTGCAAATATCGATAAATACAATCAATAAAGCCAGCCATTTAACTAATTTCGCCGATTGCGACTATTTGCTCCCAATTATTGGAAACATGGCTCAGTTGGTCTGCCCAGATGGTATCAATTAAACTCAAAAATCAAATCAAATCAAAAGGTTTTTATTTAAGTAGATGCGGTACACATTATTTTAAATCATCACTTTTTGTAACTAGTAGAAAGTTCTTGCCGCTCGAAGATTGTAAACTCAACGTTTCGGGAAGTGTTAGCGAAGTGAGAAGTGTAAATACATATTATTGTAAAGTGTAAAGTCCACTACTGGAAGACCACCACACTTTTCCTAAAGAGCCCATACAAAATTCTCCAAAAAAAATTGGCCTCTCCATACAAAATTAACTGATTCGTCAATCAATTTGTATGAAAAGTACAAAAATTCATTGGAATAGTTGTTCACTTTCATGAGTAGATCTGTTAAACCCTGTTAAAGTTTCCAGGACTATTATGTTTCGTCCTGTATAACATACATACTCATATGTTTATGTACGTATGTATATGTCCGTACACCTGAACTGCACATTAAGATTGAAGCCCGCCAAATTCATTTGCCTCGATGATTCCGCCAAATGGGCCACACACGCTCACGGCTTGCGCACGCGACGCGACTATTTGCAGCAACTTGCCGTCTTGCCCTATTGTCACTGTCAACTGTCAATTGTCAGTTGACAGCTCGCTCCAGTTCAACATATGTGTTGAATTGACAGCGCTCGCGAACTTACAACAGTGACAAATATGTAGGCACAGTTTGTGTGCCTGCGACCTAACGCATAATGGGGAAAGGAAATAATAGGTGTAAAATTCCACACAGAACTGCAATGAATGACACATAAGATGTATGTGTGTTCGTCGAATTCACATTGTGTTTTGATGGCCACTTAATATTAAAAATAATTTGAAGATTTTGACAATGGACGATACTAAATAAAATAAAAAGTTATCTATAGCTACATATGAAGAGTTAAATGACGCACTGTGTTAGCCATAATAATATGTTATACCAACCAGAACTCACTGGCGCCCACCAGAATATAAAGTAGCTAGCTGTGGAAGTGATGACTAAAAATCGAGCCACTTGAGTCCAGGCGAGTTTCTAGAGCCACCCGCAAAAACTGACCCATATCGCCCCATCATCTTTGACGTGATGACAAGGTCAAAGAACTACGCGCTTTGCCTGCTAAAGCGATATATCCTGTTTACAGTGATGACTTAGAAAAATGGGACAAAATTGGGGTGAACGTTCGCATCAATCCGAACGCCTCTATTGGTGCTCTATTGCCAATGTAAATAAATTAATATGGTTGGCGAAATGTTTGTCATCTTGTTTATTACAACGGGATTGGGGACTGACACGTGCAAGAGTAGTGATCTTCCTCTTACACCGACAGTAGGGATTCAATTCCGACCCTGGGCTGTTTTGCTGTGTCTCGTGGTTTTCTCATACTAATTTTATTGTCAATAATAATTGTTTAGTCGCTTTAAAAAGTTTGTCAAAGATTTTTTTGCTCCAATTACATACAGCTATTATACAGCTATCTTATTGAAATTTAATAACCATCATCTTCCATTTTCCGCCAGCGCCGATTGGAGCCAGATGGTTGGTTGTCATTTGTGCCTGATCTATTACTATTTCTTTTGTTTGGGTCTTCATCTTGTGACTTTCGAAATGTTTGAATAGTGTCGCGAATAACTAGAAACGGTAACATTCCAAAAAGTCCCGTTGTGCCGGTGGGCGAGGCCCCTTTTCGAGTTTACTTAATTTACGGGCCTCCATCATTATGTGGCGGGCGCGAATGCGTCCAGCTGTTTGTTGACTCCGTCAGTTATGGCGATACCCATCTTTCTATTTGCTATTGGACTCTTTACATGTCACGAACCATTGATGCTATTTGAGGCGTTTTTTCTAGGCAATAGTGTGCAGATCTAATGCAGGCTGAAGGCTCTTATGAATTCAGATTGTCCCACAGGTTTGCTCAAAACACTACTACAAAGCCGATGTAAAACACAAGAAAGAATCATACGAATTTGAACCGACATACCCAAGATCTAATATTACCAGTATAGAAATATTGCGAAATCTACCAAGGAATAAGAACATAGTTATACTTATACCAGCGAAGTAGTTATACAGCGCTGACACTAACTGACAAGTGAACTACAGTTAGCGCCGCTTACCAGTAGAGTAGCGCGGCCGACGCTTGATCGGCCTTATTCCTACTAATTCAAGGGGACATTTTAACTGTTATTGTGGCACTTATCACATTAATTGCTGTTAATTAGAAATTGAGATGCTATAGAACTATTTACTCCGTACAATACTACCGGCAAATATACGTAGTCAGTGGGAAGTTATTGCGGGCATATTTTTCATTCCTTGATCGAGTAGTTTAAAAAATAATGAAATCTGTGTTAAACATGTTCTGTTATAGTAAACTTAAAATTTGAATGATTCTTCACTATTCTTGAAAGTATCTCCTTTATCGAACAACATTTCAGCATCATTCAAATTCAGGTCTATATGATTAATAGATTGTTCTATTATATTTAAAAAAAAAGATTCTTTTGTTAAATACATTGTTTTAAAAAAAGTCCCCAACAACTAGACTTATACTTCCCCGCCGGACCACCTTAAAAGTGCTATAACTTTTATAATACTTAGGTGCAATATATTTCCTTGCAGTACTAAATAGTACAAAAAGAATACATTTTTTTAAGCATACTTACAACTTCCAAAGAGGTGGTGGTTTGGCCGGGAAGACCCACGCGACTTACGCGGATAACATACTGCTCCGGAATCCGCTTCGGTGTGCGGTTTTACGTGACACCGTCCGTAGTAAAAAAAAAATCGCCGCACCGCACACCGGAGCGGATTCCGGAGCAGTGTGTTATTTGCCTTTACGTGTCTTTTTAAGTCGTTTGATTTAGATAAAAAAAAAATTGGAACAAACAAGAAAAACAGACACTTCTGCAACTTGCATAGATAACATATTTTGTAGCTGTAAATTAGTAGAAAAATAAGTTATTAATTGCTTAAGATCTGATCACAGCGGATCATTGCTGGCTAGCTTCCCTGTGAGATTTATTGTACTAAAGAACTAGTAAAAGTACAAACAAGACCTGTCACTGTTAACCGAATAGAAAATTGGGCTTACCTTGTCGAGTTGGGCGTGAGTAAACCGCTCTTATATTGAAGTTGTAGTATGCAATAAAACCTAAAATAAAATAAAATAAAATAAAAAGTATTGCATACTATACCTTTTTAATCTACGTACATACCTGTTCGATAAAAAATAAATCAACTATAACCATTTTACAATAACGTTTAACTGCTACTGTAACTTATTTTATGACGTTTAATCTATAACAAGACTCGGAAGATGTTGTACAAATACTGCAAAAAAAATGTGATTATTTTTATGGCAGCAGTTTTCAAAATTACTATTTTGTCAAAAATCGCATTTGCGCTAAAAAATAATGTTACTAAATCGTCGCTGAGAATACATGAAGGTGTCGACGACATTAACGACAGTTACCCCTACGTGGTCGCTTTGGTAACTACACGAGAAATTATCATACAAAATTATGGTAATGTATTAAATGATAACGTTGGTGCATACGTCAGAACATGTTCCGGAACTTTAATCTCCAACGAATGGGTTCTCACCGCGGCGCACTGTATATACGCTGATAATGTACCAAGCTGGATCCGTTACGGAAACACAGTTAAAAATGATACGCCGGCAAGATACAGCGAAATTATACTAAAGTTACACCATCCTAATTATGACCCGACATTTCTTAGTATTAACGACATTGGTTTGGCGAAGGTTGCCAGAGTGTCCCTCGCGTCGTACGGCCGTGTCTCGTCCGTAGACTACCGGACGCTGGCTGGCTTGCCGGTAACGCTCGTCGGTTACGGAACATCTTCTATAAATCCATCACTCATAAGCGACTCGACAAAACTCTACAAGTTCTCCTTCGCGAATGACCCTAAGCATCGGAAAATCGGACGTGGCCTAGTAATACCCTGCTCAAGAACGATAGGAAACACTGTGTTAAGAATGGGACGAATCCTGATATGTGTTGTGGGAAAATGTTCTCAAAAAGAAAAGTACACAGCATTACCTGGTGATTCCGGAGGTCCTCTGCTACAAGGAGGGCAAATAGTTGGTGTCGCCAGTTACATAGACCTAGCTTTACGACGTGGCTCTAGTTTTTATACTGCAGTTAGTCCCTGTTTGAATTGGATTAATGACGAAATATCTTCTAATAATACCTAAAACAGTTTGCAAACAAATAAACAAGGTGATATAGGTAGATACTGAGAGACTAGTGTATATTAGTTATTTTCACAGTATAATTTCTTACGGACTCCTACTATGGGGACATACGGCTGACAATGAAACGATTTTCATTTTGCAAAAAAGGGCAATTCGCGCCATCTACCAGATGCGATCCCGCGAGTCGTTGAGGAATAAGTTTAAAGAAAATTAAATTAAAATTCTTACTGTTGCTAGTCAACTCATAGACGAAAATATCATGTATGTATGTTTACTTAAAAATTGCACTTGTTTCGATGACAGATATAATTTTAATCTAAGAAATATTAATAACATTGTTTTAGCCTATTCGAGACTGAGTAAAGTAAATAAGTAATTTATGGGGCATTGTGTAAGATTCTGTAATAAAATACCAGAAAATGCAACTCATTTGCAAGAAAACAAATTCAAATTGCATGTTAAAAATTGTTTATCCTCTAAAAATACTATATTATTTATGTAAATGATACTGTTATATGGACATTTACTGTATAGATCCTCCAGCTCATAATTTTAATATTGACATGAATTGTAATAGAGTATAAGATTTTATTAAAATATGTTGATGCGAGTTTCTTCTGGGTTCGATGTTTCTTCTCGCTTCGCAAATACTTCCCGAAACTTTAAGCGTACAAGTCCTGCGTGGTAGGGACTAGTACTAGGTAGAAAAAAAATACGATTTAAATGCATGTGTAAAGCATCTACTTAAATAAAAACATATTGAGTTTGAGTTTGAAAATATCTCCGTCATTCGACAACTTATCAGCATCATCATTCAAATTATGCTCTATGTCATTAGTATTCTTGCAAATAACTCATTCTGATTTTAATTCATCCTGTTTTTCCGTTTCTCTTAGACAAGTTCAAAGTAAATAGATCGTATTTTGTCTTCAAATTTTCGTCTCATCCATATCTGTAGTCCATATTTAGTTCTGTGGTAAATTACTTATTATACATTGAATTAACAGGTTTACTGATCTGTAAGTGTAAGACGTGTACTCTCGAACATAGGCCTCTCCTACAATTTGTGTGGAAAGCACGAATCTGCTTCCACCAGTCTATCTGGCGGGACTGTGAAACACCTAACAATGCCAGCTGCCAGCAAAACAAATCGCGACAATGCCGAAATTAAGGCCAATTTGTCTGGTTCGGCGTTAAGCGGGAATCAATTGGAGGCGGTGCGCGACGCGTGCGCATCCAGACTAAATATATCCGATGCGCTGGCGCACTCGCGCAGACCGACAAATCGACCAGATGGGCCACACTGAGTGCACCAATTAGTTGCACAGAGAACATGAAACTGACCGGCCTCGTAAACTACGTTAATATTAGAGAGATAGAGAGATAGAGATAGAGATACTGATACTAGAGATATTGTGGTTTAATGTTTGAGTTTGTCTTTTTAACTGAACTGAATGGAGTTAAAAAAAACGGAAAACGATATGATTTCGAATATTATAGAAAATAAATAGTAATAATGCCCACGTGTATATTCCTTGTTTATTAATATGCCCAAGTCTGGTTGGCCTCTCTTTTAATTTGTACTATCTAGATAGTTTTTAAATGGTAATGAATTTGTAGATCTCTTTATGCAGATAAGTAGAACCTGCCACATCTACGAGTACCTTCCAAATACGATGCGCATGCAGCTAAAATTACGACGAATGAGCAACGACTGCGATGCAGCAGTGCAGTGGGTGACGAATGCATTGGAGCTGCCTATCGAGAGCTCGAGTGGTCAGCGAGGGAAATAGCCTGGTCGAGTTCACTCGCCTCCCTTAGTGAGCGAAATAATACCTCACTATAGTTAAACTATTAACGAAGAAAGCCCTTAACGAAGAAAGCCGCAAGGTTGGGCTATCTATGAACCTAGGAAAAACAAAAATTATGGCAAACAACAGGAAAAATACAATCTGCCTTGAAGGTGTGGAATTAGAATATGTAAATTGCTATGTCTATTTGGGAAAACAGGTATCTTTTAATGAAACAAATATTGATGACGAGATTGAAAGAAGAATATCTATAAGTTGGAATAAATTTTGGGCCCAAAAGGAAATACTAAAAGGAACTTACCCAACAAACCTAAAACAAATAATACTAGACACAAACATCCTACCTTGCCTTACATATGGCAGCCAAACATGGGTATATACCCAAAAAGTTAAAAATAAGATCAGAACATGCCAGAGAGCAATGGAAAGGAGTATTCTCAAAATTAGGAAAATTGAAAAAATTAGAAGCGAAGACATTAGAAAAAGAACAAAAGTGAAGGATGCCCTTAAACATGCCCTCGAACTGAAGTGGAAATGGGCAGGACATATATCTAGATGCAGAGACGAAAGATGGACAGTACAGGTGACCGGATGGAAGGGGCCTGTAGGACAAAGAAAAATAGGAAGACCAAGAAAAAGATGGTGTGATGACTTAATAAAAACAGCAGGAAGCGATTGGCAACACATCGCACAAAACAGAGACGAGTGGAAAGGGTTGGAGGAGGCCTATACCCAAGAAGGGATTCTTAACTTAGATAAAGAAAAAAACTAACCAGATTAATAATTTAAAATTAAATATATTATACTTTAACTAACAAAACTAACAAATATTTTCAAATGTAATAAAGTTAAGGAAATAAAAAAAGGCTAAATAAATAAATAGTTAAACTATAGTTTCTTATAGCAAAAACGTATTTATGTCAGTTACAATGAAACTACATACCTCCTACCTGCTTACATTAGAAAAACATTACTCGGCCAAACGGGTAAAATTGTACACCTTTCTTCAACGAGCCGACATTAGAAACTTAGTTCGCAACTTGTTTTACAACTAAATGTAAATATTATGGTATGTTAGAGAGCAGAGTACTAAATTAAATGCATTGTAATTAATTATTTTTATAATTATGCAATTGAGTTTTTCCTGCCTCTAAACTACTGACCGCCGATAGATTTCCTATCCATCGGATCAACACGTGCGGCATATTTCAATTGTCTCAGTTTGCCGTTCTTCTGTTATATCGTGTGGCACATTTATCCGTTCTATCCGTAGCGACGGCGGTTATCTAGTGTTGCACTTAGCATCACCCGCAGTCACGTACAGGGCATTTAGATTTACACCTACGGGGGTGGCAACGCGACCATCATACACATCTAGAAATCAGATATGCAGGTTACCTCACAATTTTTTCCTTCACCGGTAAAGCAGTCGGTATGAAAATGCACGTAAGTTTCGAAAAACTCATTAATGCACTGGCCAGGATTTTAACCCACGACATCTGGTTAGGAGGACGGAGTCACTACCAGCTGCGCCACCGACGTTTTGTGTTGACTCTGCCGTTCTTGCTTTTCTCTTGAGGCAGTGCGGTATCTTTAACAACGAGGTGCAATTACTATTTCTCCTCCTGGTTTCTCTACATAATTTAATAATAGTAATAAATAAATAATCCAATTATCTCTAAGAAGTCTTCTCCAAAGCAAACTTTTTCCTCAAAGATTCTTTAAAGCAGGCCTATTCTAATGAACTTTTATACATACAAGAAAATGCAAAATTCGAGTACGTATTAAGTGTACGATATAAGTTTCTCAAAACACTTTTTATTCCAAAATAACTCACTCACATCATAATTAAGGGATGACACTATTTTTAAAATTTAGACTTTTGCGTATGTTGATAAATGATGCGATGAAATTCGTAAGCCCTTGGCGTCATCTCTGTTAAGTTTTATGAGTATCGGTCTATTTTACAAGAAATTTTGACCAAAAAAATATGTAGTATAAATAAATTAATACATTATCTCTCCTAAAGGGGCCAGCTATATGTTTTAATCACATTTTAAGAAACTTCTATAACTGATATGTATAACGTAGAAGGGAAGGTCGTTTCTTATCGTCCTCGTTTTGCTATCGCCGCGACTGCGTAACAGGCGATAACGACTGATAACAGATAACGAAATCGTATGGGTCAGATATCGGTTTATTTAGAGTTTCAAAGAAAATACTAACGCAGCGTTTCATCCACGTTTTGTCTCTATCTTTTATGATCAAATATTTTGGTCCTCCGCTGCTCAGTTGTTCACTCAAGATAGATCATTTAAACCGACGATTCCTTTAGAGTCCCCAGTAAGCACGAGTTTCCATACAAAACAAATTTTGCGTTAAGTTACAAGCGATATGTCACATCGAGTCCAATAATTGTAAATTGTACATTGATAAGAGACAGGTCTATGTTTTTTTTGGAAAGTAAAGCTTTCAGTGTAACAATTTGAGTTTTTTTTCCTGTCTTTTTAATACAATGGAAAACAAACAATTCAAAACGCAGATCTTAAATCGAAACGGTAGCAAGCAGGGGGCGTATTTCTTTTAGGTAATTTAATAACATTTCAGTAAACAATATTTTTCTGTACAGTAAAAGTAGGTTCGTATTAAAAGATTTTATTTTAAGCGGATTACAACAGTCTGCTAATCTACCTGTCCTGTACAATAAAATAAAGTAACCTTTCAAACAAGATTTTACAAAAATTTACATTTTCAGCATCTTCCTAAATATGTTCTTCTAATTTTCGTCTTGGCAACTTAGCTCATTTCGTAAATTTTCGTCTCAGTGACAACTTAGTTTAAAAACAATAGCCCTTTGTTGGTTCTTCCTATATAATTATAGGTATAGCGATTTTTAAATACCACTGTATACAAAATGGTTATACAAATGTATGACAAACAGTGGTCTCTTTAGATAAGTGGAGAATAGCTTTGTTGAACAGTTTAGCTGTTGCCGGTGCGGTGTTTTGAGGACGAAGCCGCGTCGCGTGCGTGCACCGTGCAGTCAACACTGCGCGGTGCGCGCACACAATGCACGCCAAGCCCGGAAGTGGCGCGGCCCTTGCGTCGTGACTGATTTACTAAAACGCCGTGAAACAACTCACTTTACATAATACTACCCCACCAATGCAACTAGACCTGCACCTCTCAAACAATACCAAAGAATAACTAAAGCCCTGGAGCTCCACGGGCGCTGGTAACTATTACCGATATAAGTAAATCCCGGCAGTTAAAGGTGATTGTTGGGAGGTGAATGCGGGTGGGGGGTCTTTAATGGGTGGTTATGCTTAGTATAGGTACTGGCAGCACTTTGTTCCTCTTATAGAAGAACACGCGTTATGTAAGGACGAGCAGGGGATTCTAGTCAGAATGAGGAAATTCACCTTTTATTTAGAAACAATTTATAAATACAACAAGAGACCTCGATATACGAGTTCAGTGGCATCTCCATATCAAAAAATACTTTTTTTCTATGCAAATATGTGAATAAATAATAAACAGAGACATCATTTGCGATTTATAATATTAAATGCTCTATCTAATAAGATCTTTACAAAGAAGATTCTGCGCAGCTTCCCCTGGACATTAGAAGACGGTGATTACCGCAGGTTCGGGCGGAGGTGCTTCGCGAAGAGTTCCATGAGCATGATGACCTCGACCATCTCGCGCTGCGCCTCTTGCGGTACCCGCGGGTACCACTCGCGGATGCACTCCATAATCAGCTGGTTCCTACGCCTGTCAAGACGCAAAAGAAAACAGTGATTTTTTTCCTAAGTTCTAAGAACTACAGAACCTTCAATCTGAAATCAGATAGAATTTGTTCAGCCAGAACCATCGTGGCCTACAAGGGATCTAACATTATGGTCTCTACTGGTCATTTTATCCAATTACAATCTTATTCAAAAGAGAAGTGGAGGGTAGAAGGGAAGTGGAAACTAAATAATCTGAATAATTAACTAAATAATTTAGTCGTTGGTACTCCGCCTATCCCCATTTACTAAACAGATTTCCGAGTTGTAATAGGTGATTATTTAGTTGCAATGCAATACCACTCTAGACCACACATCGTCGCTTCCATCGTGTGAGGCATTTACACATCCACATATTTTGAACTAATGGAGTACCCGTAACTTCGTTCAAGCATAGTTAGTATGTAAACAGTCTTCGAACTCGCAGGAATTTCAGACTTCCCTATAAACTCACTATAATCCCCCATTGGACCCACTATTTGAAGTTGAAACCTGTGAGATTAAGCCTACCTGTGCGCCACGGACTTGTCGATCATCAGGTAAAAGTACAAGGACTGGAACCGCTCTTGCGCGTACGCATTCAATTCCAATTGCATTTTCTCCTGCTTCACCGTCTTCATCTCATGTAAGTTTGTCATGTTGATGCGCGTGTCTGGATAAAAAAAAACATGTTTTCACCCAAATCGTCTGTGAATAACTTAATTTAGTACATAGTTTGACTCGAAATAAAATCAGATATCCCTCATATTAGGCGACGTTGCGTATAACTTGCCTTGTTCCATTTCGGACCGTTCGTAAATTAGTTTAGCATTCGCATCTGTAAAGAAAACACGTTTTGTTATAAATAAGTCATGAATAAGCACTCGAAATTATCTCTACAAACTTGAAGACTCACAAGAAATATACAAAAGAACAACGAAAAATAACATTTCGCTAGCACAAGTTGTGAATCGAATTTAAACAGTCATTTGTTTCTAAAGTTTTTTATTATCTTAACGATATTTCGCTATGTGGCCACTAGTAAGTACACTTCACACTCGAGGTGATTACGAGTATTAAAAAGTAATAGGCACAGGTAATGGGAAGCGCATAATTACAAAATACGATTCGATTAGATTACTGGGCCTTATTATGGCGTTACGCTTTGGTTACATTAAGGGGCCTCGAATAATTTGTTACTTACTACAGCGAAACTTTGCATATTAGCCATGTTTAAATTGTTCCATTCTTTGATGTATCTTTTCTAACCATCCGTTCGATTGACTTCTTCACTCAGTCTCATCCTATTTTAAGATGAATGAAGTGTGGCCTAAATGTGACCACTTAAACGTAAAGTAACTCTAAAACCACCTATGGAAATAAATATAACAAACCCTAAATTACTGACTCGGTGGTTAAGTGGCTAGCGATCCTGACCTCTGATCCGAGAGTCGTGGGTTCGATCCCCACACTGGGCAAACTTTTCTGTGATGAGTAGAAATGTTTGCTCTGAGTCTGGGTGTATAATATCTATACATATTTAAATGCATATGTGTATGTATATCAGTCTCTGGTTCCCAAAATATAGGGAATCCTAGTTTGGGGCCAGATAACAGTGTGTGGTTTATCCCGGATATTATTATAATTATCCTTAGAAATAGGAACCGAATTATAACTAACAATCCCCTTAGTGCGGAGCAGACGTATTTATGCTCTCATATTTTGTGAACTTATCACCTCGCAACGTCCTTACTTTTCACAAGAACACCACCTTGTTATCCCTCATTACCAGGCCTATGAAACACTTCTCACGCTCGCTTGCTTGACCCCGACTAAACCTGATGACGGCTCTGAGGATTTAAGAGTCTGCGCCATTTTGAGAAATGATAAAACAATTTTCATTTGCATCTTAACGTGCAAGGTCCTTAAAGTCAGAAAGGGGTTCAATTCATATTTATATAGAATACGTATTAAATTGTTTACATTTATAATATTGTCACGAAAAGTGTACCTAATGTTAATAAAAGAACGCATAAATCTAGGCATTTACATTCGATCATATCACATTATTTGAGTAAACGAATGAAAGCCTCTGATAAGAATTTTAAGCGTGTTCTGTAGTTACGTATTTTATGATATTTTTACAATTCCATTTCTCTTGTATACCCGTATAATTTATTTCTAACGTAGAGATTTTCGTTTATTTAATAGGTAATTAGGTAATAATTATTTAATTTATTTCTTTTGTTTTCAGATTTTGAGCAACGGCCAGTGAAGGTAAGTTAGCTTCTAAACTTCCAAAACTTAAGTCAGGTGCGTGAAACCGTCAATCGAGGAATTCTCTATGGAATATGATGGCAACACTTTTATGCCAGCGTAACATGAAATATGCGAGAAAGAAAAGTTTTACAACATGGGGCCAAGTTATACTGGTAGTGTTATTATTGACCCCGATGCTCTATGATGTCCTTACACGCAAGTCATTGTAAACAATTTACAGAAGTGTTTTTCTTTACTGCCTGTTCAAGTTTTGTATACATTTTTCTTACAAATAGGTTACATACTTGTATCTGACAATCATCTAATATCGCCTATGTAATATCAAGTGATACTTATTGTCACTTGAAACTCGTTGACATCTTAGGCGTGCGTGAGTTACCGTCGTACGGGCGGGCGCGGCAGCGAAAGTGTTAACATCGGCGCGACGACGCTTCACAGAAGTTACAAAATAGGTGCTTTACAAATATTAACACATACCATACTTCGTACCTGTCTAAGCCTCCTAATCAATTATTAGAATTTGTACACAGATATCCTATAGTCTATAATATACTATTACAAAGGGATGTTATTTCAAAGTAATTCATTGAAAATAGGCGCTTTGTTTGCACTCTTTCTAATGTTATTTTCTATTATTACTTTTATTCTATTTCATTATATTTCACTACATAGGTCCTTAATTTATATATATACGGAACCCTATTGCCAGTAGTACGCACAATAATAGCCAGAAATTTTATTAGTTGTAGTTCTTACTCTGCACTTATTAAAGTTCAGTAAAAATCTGTAAAGTTCTCCACTATGATGTGACATAAAACAGTAAAACTATCTTCTCGTAAAAACGATCAACTTTCGGAACCAAATTATAGGTAGTCGGAAAAAAGTGACTTATTAAATTAAACAGTCGATAAAAAAAATAAAAATATTTGCTCTAGGATTTTGTAGGGTTATGTAGGTCTGTTATGGGTTTTATTTTCAATTTTTCATTACTAGGGAAACGGTACATATTAGCACTTATCACCGAACTAAAAAGTCAATCTGAACAGAGGTAGTAGATCCACACAACTTTAAGTGGGAAGCCCAACACAGTCGAAGATTTTCCATTTTCTTTGGTAATTCTCGCATTTCACAACCGCGTGTTGCCGCAACGCTAGGTGCTAGGCTGTTTCGCCTCCCAAAATATGCAAAGTCGCGTTGACATCTCGCGTGTTGTAATGTAACAAGGTTGTAACTATCGCGCTACTTGTGCGCAGACGTTGCGAAGACGCGCCGGCCGTGCGCTCGCGTCGACCAAAACATTGCGACACCACGTGCTACCGTACCGACAATATCATATTAAAGACAACAGAGTAACATTTAGTGCAAGATACCTGGCCTAAGTAACTGTTTCTCGACTAACCCAGAAAATGGGTAATGTAATTCGAACAGGTTGTAACAAAATAGATGTAGGACCCATTCAGTGGGGTACTACTCATCACACTGAGTCGTGTGATACCTATATGATACTTCTGGGCTCAAAGGGCGTATACGCCTAAGTTCTATTTAGCGTATACGCCCTTTGAGCCCAGAAGTACTGAATGATGATGATGTCATCTTACGCGACTTAACCAAAATCCCAAAAACATTTTTGAATTCTTAGTTATGTTATATCGTTAGTTGGATGGCCAATTTTTATGAAGAGCAGACGAACAAAGACTAATCAGCTGCATTTGTAGATGATTAATCGTTTATTATAAACCCCAGGCATTACTTATGACAGAAAACAAATTCAGAAAAACGTTTCAACACAGTAGTGTCTTTCAAATAGCAGGCACTTAACTTTAATTTAACTAGAACAATTAACCTAGTAGAATATGCCATTTGTTGTGTTCAAATAAAAAGTAAGTATTTGATTATTAGCCTTTAGAGATAGAAAAGGTTTCAGCTCAGCATATGAAGTAGAGGGAAGGAATCACCTACGGTGAAGTTGCAGCGGCGTAATTTGTGTGATCTGATGGTTTATAAGAGTGGAAGGTATTTTTATATTCGTTGTGGTAGTGTAATGTATCGACACAGACATAGACATATCTTTTTAAATTAGTTATGCGATAATTTATATTTAAGTTATTAAAAGTAAGTAAACTATTAAAACAGTTGCCTCGAGGTTGAATTAATGACTCATTTCACTAAACAATGCAGACAGGTGCTATAAATTGTTTATTTTGTCCTATTTTTCACTGCATATCTACTTTCATAATCAAACGGGGCAATAAACAAGGCCTGCTCCCATGGGCCATGAGTCCCATAGCGTGTCGCTAGGCCCTATAGAAGGCTGCCGTGAAAGCGAGGCTCTAAGGCTCCCGGCCCGGTGACCTCGCGACCTCTGTTTGTACAGCGCATGCCTAAAGTGAAATTATCTGTCTCTACGCACTTGTGTGATACTCGTCAAAAGACACTATAGTATATGGGCGAAGGGAAACAATGGTGGATCCATGGTCACTGTACGGAAACTATCGAGCGATGTAGGCGGGCACTAAGACCTCCTAACATCAGAAAGTAATTCATCGACACACAGAGCGTCCCGCACTGAGGCTATCAACTGATTTTAAAATCATTTTCTACTGTAGTCATACGGTTGATGTTTTTAAACTTTACTGATGTCTTAGTTTTGTGAGTCATGCATGAAACAATGACAATGTTTAATCATTAAATGTTCAAAAATTACAACTACACTATGAATTACTTTCTGATGTTTAAGGTCGCTTGTTAAAGATGGGATATGATAAATGATTCGATTGTTTTCTAATTTTCTGGAGTAAACCCATTAATATTGGTTGTACAAAAAGGTATGTGTGATGTGACTTGAAGAGGAAGTCTACTGCCTTTCGCTGGATTGTCCAAAATACGAGTAAGTCTAAAGTGTTACTTAAAAATATTATTTAATTTGTTAACAACCCATTACATCCCCACTGCAGGGGCACGGGTCTCTTCCCATACATCGGGAAGGTTAGGCCATACTCCACACACGTGGGCCAAAAATAATTACAAGAAACTTAATACATATAAGTATCATTTAAATTAGTAATCTTCTCGTGAAACTGGACAAAATCTTCCAAGGATATACTTAACCTTTTTCTTTTTGATATTACATTTTTATAATAAAAACAAAGTTGCAAACAAACAAAAAAAACAAACGTTGTTAACATTGCTTGTTACAAACATTTTTGTAACATTTTTTTTTCGTTTTTTTTTCATTTTTTTTCATTTTTGTTTTTTTTTCGATTTTTTAGGTGCTTTTTTTTGAAGCCCACATATCTCTGTGTTAGATTATCTGTATCTTTGTCTGTGGCATCGAAGCTCTCAAATGGGTAGAGCGATTTCAGTGCGGTCTTTTCCACTTACGAGCAGATACCTATTTAGATTCTTAGCTTTATTTGGTAAAAATGACTTCAGTGGTTTTCAATTTATTACATTTTAACTCTTTCGATTTTTGCTGTCAGAGATTAAAAAAGTTATAATTTATTTTTTATCATACTTTTTTCGATTTCATCAAATTTTATACCCCTACAAAAGTTTTTATTTTCACCCTCGCCTCGCGTCCCCAACGGCTTAGTACCCAAGCAGTAGTGACTAGTTGCACATCATTAAGCCAAATAGCGGTACATAAACTACCACAGGAGGGACATGTAATACGGATGGATCTATGTCACGGTGTGGTGTACGGTAATGCGTTTGTGTATGGATGCGCCAGCGCAGCGCGGCGGCGGCAGTGCGGTGAAGCGTGACAGGAAGTGCCGCTGACCGAGTGTCACGCGGTCACGCTGCGTGTGCGCAGGGCTGCGGAGAACTGAAGAAAAGTCGGGTGTCTGGTTGTAAACTCGTGTGTTATTGGTTGGTTAAGATTGGTTAAGTTAAAACTTGGTCGTAGCGAGTGTTTTGGAAGTTCATAATTTGAGAAGGGAAAAGAGCTTCAGGTTTACCATGGAAAACTATTGCAACCATCATCAAAGTTAATTGTTTATTTATTAAATACTATTTATTTGTGTGTTCTAGATAAGCTTTACTTAATATTATTTGTATTTGTAGTAGCAAATAAACGAGTTATCTATCTATCTATCTATCTATACCTAAAAAAGCGTTCAAGTGCGTGTCGGGCCACGCGCAGTGTAGAGTTCCGTAGTACTTCGACAGACAGGGCTTCAAGGGGAAAACCTCACGTCTTACAAAATTGACACTACCCGTAACTTGTAAAGCCTACTTAGCTGTGATAGTTTTCCTTTTAACTTCGTTATTTATACTACTGCCGTGAATATTTCACATTTCTAGAAACAACTGTTTAGCTGGCAGGGGGGACACGTGACTTTAACAGAAATTTGCAAACGGATTCCTGAATCGAAAAATGGTTTTCGAAAACCCACAATATTTTTGAAATACCTATCCTTAGGTATTTCAAAAATACTCACTTCACGTGTGAGGGAGGTACGCTGAAATTATTTTTTCAAGATTTTATTTTACCACTTGTCGGCGTGCTTAATATGCATATCTGTGCCAAATTATAGCTCTCTAATACTAAAAGTCTCTGATGTAAGCTGCGGACAGACAGACAGACAGACGGACATGGCGAAACTATAAGGATTCCTTGTTGACTACGGAACCCTAAATCTCATTTTATAAAAACCAGCCAATGACTAACTAATTAATTAGTGTCCATCTTACCGGATGAATCGAATACAAATTACAATTACAAATACAATACCTATCTAACGGTGGCAAAATTCTTTATCAAAAGATTGATTATTTTAGATTAAGATATTATTAACATTATATCAGAAAAATAAAGGTTTTCAATTTCGTTTTCTTTATGAGTGAAAATTCAACCAGTTCATCGCAAAAACATTTCTGAACGAATGAACCAAATTAACCTCAGCCTGTAAAATGATCCTGGTCCGTGACAGCCTTACATAAGGGTCACTGCACACTGAGCGTCAATCGGACCGCGGCGCAATGATGCGTGACGCGCGGTGCGTAATGACAGTGTAGTGACATTACATGCGATGCGTGCGCAACAGTAAGATCGCGCCGCGCCCCGCATTGTCTAGTGCACCGGACTATTATTTAAATTTTTAGGTTGTGAACTAGTTGTTAAAATAAGCACCGAATAATGCCGTCATCGTAGAATAGGCTATGACGCACTTGGTATCGAGATACAGGAGGTAAAAACGTGAAGAGATAATTTTGGGGCGCCCACGCCCTGTGTATAGGGTTGCCAGAACATAGGGACATTCCGGTTTTCTTATGTCTGTCCGGTCAAGAAAACCTTGGTAAACCGGAAAAAAGATTGTAAGTTTTATTGTAATTTGGTAATTTTGTTAAATTAATGAAAATAAAAAAAACTTGTTAATTTTTTTTTGCACCACACCTGGCAACCCTACCTGTATATAATAAAAACTTACTCGTGGTTTTGTAAAAATAAAAAAAAAAGTGATTGCAAATTTAACTTCATCATCGCCATCTCAGCCGGAAGGGGAACTGCTGAATACAGGCTTTTCCCATAGACTTCCATGTGTTTAGTTTTTTTTTTACTTTGTTGAAATGAGACCATAATAATATATCCGAAATCGATACCGCAAAGGGTTTATGAGAATTGTGCTTTATGCTTCAAATGAAACGTGTGTCACGTGTGTGATTCATAATTAGTTTTTAAACGACTGCCCCAAAAAGGAGCGTAGAGTGGGTATGATGATAAGATAGTCAGTGCCCCATAGCGTTGGGGAATCTTGGTTAGCCCGCTTCCATCTTCGGCATCATATCACCATTTACCATCAGGTGAGATGATGCCAAGGGCTTACCAATTGAGGTTAAAAAAAGTAGAAACGCTAGAAAACGTATGTTTCATTATAATTTCATTTTTTTTTGTAAAGAGACAATCCAATAAGAGGTTTTTTTTTAATATTCGACTGATAAGTTTGTAAATATATTTTTACGAACTTGTCGCTCTCACGGACTTCTACTATTACTGACGACCAAACCAAATCAGACCACAGCTGGTCGATTTGTATGAAAAGTGGTTTTGCGATCCAGTGTCATTGAAAAATATTTTTTGTAGAAATTGTGAGTAGCTACATAATCAATTATTCTTTCTTACATTACGTTTCTCGGTCTGTGATTGCGATTTGGACTCACTAACAAACTCAATCTGTATTCATTCTGAAGTTACCTTTTTTCCATTAAATTAATGTCAGGTCTTATAAATCGAGAAGACATCACCGGCGGCGCCCGCGCCGGCGCTGCTGTCACCGACCTCGTCGCACAGTCGCACAGTAGCGTCGGAAGGGTTATCTAACTGACGAATTGATACATAACACCCATTGTGTGTGGTTGGCGGGTGATTGTGTGCTAATCAACGTGTTTGTTTTATGAAGGTTGCTTCACGCCGCCGCCTGCGCCCGCGCCGCCCGCGCCGCCCGCGCCGCCGTGGGACGGACGACTTGAGGGTTGCGAATTTGAATTGATAACTATTATATTTGGCTAAGGATGGACTAGCTAGGGTATATCAGTGCAGGCTGAGTTGCTCGTGTAGTGTTTATTTCAGAAGTCCTATCACCTAAGGAAACCACTTAAAGTAGTCATGGGGTGTTTCACTGCACAATATAAAGTTTTTATCATTATATCTAATTTTCATATTTTAGAAAATCTTAATTGACCATTTGCGATCCCTGCATACGAGTGTAAAAAAAAGAAAAATCGTAATTTATTTTTCTTCTTTTTAGAGTACATTCTACTCTTGTAGCAGAACAAATTTTCATAAGAATGTCATAGTCAATTCGAAAAAAAAAATCTTGAAAGTTAGCCAAAGCCAGCTTAGTATAGGAAGTAAAAAAAAATGTTAATTTGGAAAAATACACTCGTTTTGACCGCGGGTGATGCTATGTGCGCCATCTGTCTGTGCATTTTGATAGCACGGTTAATCGTGTCACACGATAAGAAAATGATTCCTCAGTCTAGATTTCGATAAAGCAACGAAAAATCAAAAGCCTCTATTTATTTGTAAAAGTTCTAAATCGCAGTTTCATATGCTTAATAACTAAAGTCTACGAAGCCAGAGTGGTTTATTCGCAGTCAGCAAGTTCGAAGTTACTAGTACAGAAATCTTAATTACGTACCAAGCTTACTATACGATATTTTTGTTACAAAATATAATCAGTTTCCTTTGCATATTTGTAATGTTTTTATAGCGTTTAACAAACTTCAAGAATATACTTTCATTACAACTTTTGTCTATGGTTAGACCAGCGTTTCCATCTTTAGAGAGTGTATGTAAATCTAACGCATTGTCGGCGCATACGCATCGCACGTATTCAACGGCAGCCTGCGCTGTACGCTGCGCTGTACTTACCGCGACATTGGAGGCGGGCGATCGTCACGATATGCAAAACTGCGCGACCTTAACGCGCAGGGCTTCATACACGCACCTAAAAGTAATTTGTTTTGTAATACCTACCACATCACATACTTAAAAGTCTGTGACCTCAAATAAGTTATAAGTAAATATCAGGTGTAAACTCTGTATACTAATGAACTGCAAAAAGTAAAATGTCACCTCTTGATTTTGAATGATTCTGGGGTTGAAAAAAATTGACTTTTTAGTTGCGCCAAAAGGAGGGTTTTGTTTTTCAAGTGTATGTTTGTATGTATGTATATTTCTTTGGCACGCTCTGTAGCCTAAACGGCTTGATGGATTTTAGCTTGAGAGGTGTCGTTAGATTCGTCTTGATCCCCAGATTGGCATACGATATATTTTAATGCAGTCGTTTTTTTTTATATGGTTAGGTTATTATAATTCTGCTTCGTCTGTTTACGTCCCTCTCGGCGCCTCAAAGCCTCCACCAACCGATTTTGATGTTTTGCATGCACGTCGCTTGTGACATGGACAATAGGTTTTAGGCTTTTTAATTCCTAATAATCTCATGGGATATCCAAAAATTGTTTGCGAGTGAAGCCGCGGGTAGTAGCTAGTTAAAATTAAGAAAGCCCTTTAGGTATTTTTCTGTTTATTTAAGTTCAAAAAGTATCCACACAGCCTGACTGTGAACAAAAAAATAGAAGGACATTTTTGGCAACAAAATACAATAAAAGGTAGAGTTCAGCTCGAAGACGGATTATATAAAAAAAACATAAGCTAAACCAAACTTCTACCAAACATAAGCTAAATCTTCTTCAAAAAGCTACCAAACTTCAAATTAAAATTAACTCTCTTACTGTACTGCTTGAGTCGAGAATTTGTTGGTTGACATTTTGTCGCCAGTTCCACGCTGGCCTCTGAGGTGACTACTTCTTCTAAAAGTGAGTATTTCATTGATTTACTCTCTTGTGTGCCCTTCAGATGGATACTAGCAGAAACCAACCTTGTTTGCAAATTTTATGTGTATGTATTTTAAAGACATGACACGTAAAATCATCAGAAAATCACGCCAGCCGTGATTTTACAAATATATGTACCCGTAATTTCATGAAAAACCAGAAATTCCGCTATTGAAAGTTGATCGTATCGCAGGCGATCGAGACACATCAGCCACGTTCGGATATACTCGTGTTATCGTATTTGCATTGCTAAAAATTAAGAGCAAGTTCGGATTCGCTAGCCACCTCCGTGCACGCTTCAGGAAATAGAGCCGAGGTGTCGCCGTCGACGGATAACTCGTGGAGGACATCACCATCATCATCGTTTTGTAAAATTTCCGTTTTTCTGTGACATTATAGACTTTTTTGTATTTTAGAAGATCGCATTAAAAAGCATAGATAACGCGATTTTCCGTACTTTCGTGTAATTACCCATTGATTAACAAAATAAAAGAATAACAGTGACACATAAACCGTACGTTCTCGTTCTGTAACTCAACTGTAAACTTTTAATTTCCAGTAAAAGCAATAACAGTCGATTGTAGACACAGCTGCCATTAACTGTCAGCTTTAAACGTAGTTGTTTTAATAAGCAACCCTAAATTATCAGAAACCTTCAGAGGTCGCGTTACAGCCGCAAACATCAGTCAAGGAAAACTTAATTTCCGCTTTATGTAGTTACAAGTACACTGAAGTAGGTTACATTACGATACGTACGTTACTTTTAGCATTAACTTTACTGCTCAATTAGCACTTATGTGATACGTGATCGATCATTTAAATGAAAATTAATTTAATTGACCAAAGCACTGTTCTTAAATGAAGCGGTTCACAAGCTGTTGAAATTAATCGATTCATGAGAATTCTTTATTTTATAGCACAGAGGAGAGAGTTACCGGCGTAATAAATAAAATAAACAGATGCTTAAATTAAAAAATATATATATTTTTAAAGTCACATTATACTTCTAGAAGCTTATTATTATTATTTTATTTATTTTCAAGCAAATTATTAATTTTAATTTATTTTGTTAATATACACATGCTTAAGCGTTAGATCGTCCACCACCATTACCAATTTAGGATGTCCTGTTTAAAAAAAAATACCTCTAGGAAACCGCTGCACTAACAGTCAATGAAACCAGAGACAAGTTATATTTTCTCTGATGAAACCTAGCTCGATAAGTTGGCACATGTGTGTCATCAGTCATCACTCCACTGAGTCATAATTTATGATCTTTTATGGGCCATAAAAGACCATAAAATATAATCATGTATGGTAAAAAAAAAACAGGTAAACCTTCAAAAAGCAATATTTTTACACTGCTATTATTTCTATGATCGCTACGAATTCCCCTTATAATATTTTTTCCAATTTCACGTGTAACCCCTGTACGATGTCCCTGTAAAGACGTCGTGTGTCCTTAACTCTTGTTGTGTTCTTCAGCCTGCGCTGCGCACACGCATCCGAGCCTCCTACATGAGCCATGTGTCGGCTCAGCTAGCCAGCGAGTGCAAGTAGGTCAAAATCGTCTCTCACGGTCGCCGCTTGTCGACAACAGCTCAATGTACACAGTTATTATATTAGTTATCAGTATTGTACATAGTTATTATATTAGTTATCAGTATTATGTGTATTAGATACTTAGCACATGCCTGGGAGTCACGGTTGAGTCCTGAAAAACTTTTTAAGCTTATTTCTCTCTAGAACACTAACGCCATTGCCGCCGTCCATTTAGTACATTCCATTGAACGATTCCAAAATTGGTACTCTTACTTTACCGTACGGTAAACCGTACGATCTTTACGTTAACAACCTTTGAAGGATCCTACAAATTGATCTATTGGCCCCTTCCTATTCCTCGGGAAGGTAACGCCATGCTCCACACAAGGCCCTCAGTTTGGATTGGGGAAATTTCATTAATTTTGTTTTTTTTTTATGGCAGAGGTGGCAAACGAGCAGACGGATCACCTGATGGTAAGCGATTACCGCCGCCCATAGACACCCGCAACATCAGAGGAGTCACAAGTGCGTTGCCGGCCTTTGATTTGGGAGTACGCTCTTTTCTTGAAGATTTGAATGTCGTATCGGTCCGGAAATACCGCAGGCGACAATTCATTCCACAGTTTGGTTGTGCGAGGCAGAAAGTTTCTAGTGAAACGAACAGTTGTGGACTGCCAACCATCTATGTGATAGGGATGAATATGTTGTCGCGTAGAACGATGGCGGAAAGAGGCGGCAGGGATCAATCCCCATTGTACATGCGATAGAGAATGCAGAGCGAGGCTACATCTCTACGCAGCGCCAGGGAGTCAAGCCGATCTGAAATATCCTGGCAGTCGACGATTCGAGTTGCTCTCCGTTGAATGCGGTCCAGATTTAATAGATTTACTGTTTGAAAAAGGAAAATGTTAACAATATAGGTTATATTGTCTCATTAGTGGGCACGGGTCTCTTCCCGAACATCGAGAACAAGTCCAGATTGGTGAAAAAGGATTCCATTTGCGTAAAATTTTGAGAATTTGTAAAAACCAATAAAAACATCAAAATAATTCAATATTATAATATTATCTTACGATTTTATTCAAAGGTTTTGTTAACATCGGTTTGTTTGTTTCTGTTTGGTTTACACTCCCCATCTAGAAGTACCTACTCATTTTTAAAATCAAAACCTCACTGTCGCAGTGCTGAGAACGATGCACAGCCACTAGATAATCTTGTGAACTCATAAAAAATCGTGCCCCAATTTCTGAAGAATCTCGTTCTTATCATTTTATGGTGCATGCGATAACAAGGTCATTGACTCCCACCTGTTGTGCAACAGGCTGCACTATTCCGCTAATCTAAATTTTGGAAGCTGAAATAAGCCAGTCTATAGGTTGCAGGCAAGTAGGTAGGAATATGGAAGATTCAGTTTTCGATGAGAAACCATTATACGGTGATACGATCTATGGTCCTTGAAGTAAGAGTGTCGCTTATTCGCTGACCTATACGCATACTGGTATTATGTAAATAAATATAACAACATCCACTAAAATACCCAAAGAAAACGGTATAAATGTAAATCGCCTACGCCTGAACGAAATTACTACCTCCACAAAGAACTGTCACGAATGTTTCACATTTTTTTACGTATTAAGCTACTTTTATCCCGTACTATAAAGACTATATCGAAACAAGTAAGTACCTTTAAATGGAGAACCTACTAATAATACTTAAAGAACTTTCATTCCATAATATTGCTAAAATTGTAAAAAAAATATGAAAATGCACGTACAAAGTTCGATATCGCATTTTATGAAAATTCCAAAAAATTAATATTGAGATTTCGGCAGTAAAACGTTTAACCATTAACCGCTTTAGGAAGAAAAATATTAGCCGATACTAAAATACTTAATTACAGTTGAATAATTTCAACAACATCAGGATTCACCGAATAATGAAACATACATAGTAGGTCTTGTCGTGTCGCCGGAAAGTGTTGTGCCGATGTCGTTAGGACATCGCCGAATAATAACTGCGTTCTTTTTTAAATTGTTTGTTATATAAAACTGTTTTAAGGGCAATTTAAATGCAACATTAAATATAATTACAGTTTTATTTAACCAATTCGCTAAGAATTGACTAAGTATATAAGGAAACCGTTTTTATCCGCAGCTACCGAATTTACTTTTGGAGTACTCGTGCAATGGACGGAACATCAGTGTTTTATATTTTATTTATGTTAATACCAGGTAAGCTAGTTTGATATTAGGTACTCTCTTTACATTAAGTGTTCACTATAATTATTATATTTTTAATTTTTAGTCTATCCGCCATATTAACACATACCTATTACGGTTCTACGATAATTTCAATTTGTTTGTTAGTTATTATCGCATATTGTACCCACTGCTGGGCCTCAGTTCTCTTTCCATAGCTTAAAATATCAAGCCACACACGGGAGCCAATTCCGGATCAGTGGAGGTTGTGGGGCTAGTAGCTCAAAATTGTTATAGCTCCAATTTCAAAGTTACCTCGGGATATTTTTCCAAACTAACATTTGCCATTCGCCACTTGTCTACGAATAAAAAACTTCACCTGTTTATATTATTTGAAATTACTTATTTTCAGTCGTTTTTGTCGACGCCCTGAGAGACTTACACTTCGAACTTTATACAGCTGCCATGGGTAAGTTTCAGATGAAGTCCGATTTTCGTTCATAATAGTTAAGAGGACATGGTAAGGAATCCTACTATAGCTGTGATAAACAAACTAAACATTCAGGGTTTGTCTTAATCTTTTCTAGTTTTTTGACTGAATCACACAATTTTGCTGAAATTGGACGAAAGCCATTAATTACTTCCCAATCAGCCATGCTTTGATTGATTTGTAAGAAAATGCGGAATCATTTCAATCAGTAAAGTTTTTTAAGGATAAGCTGCTTGTGTAGCTACTTATAACAACATAGATGAAAAATGACTCGACATTGTGGCTACATGACACATGTGCGTACATCAAATTTTCGCTACGATGGTAGTGTAGTGTTTCATACATAACAAATCCTCGGTGGCCAAAAAGCTAAACACAACACACAGGTCAAATGTTCCCCAACATTTCAGATCGCGACCTGAAATACACGCAGGTACTAAAGCATCTCCATGATAAGCAGACTAGTGACAGCGACTGGGACCGCAAGATGGAGGAGCGGCTCAACGCCAAGTTCAAGGACTTGTTCTACGCGGCGTACAATGACCGCAAGGGCACGCAACAAGGGGAACGCGAGAAACAGGTGAAGCGGGATATACCATGTTCAGTATATACGTATTACCTTATTTTCTGAGCTGACGGTCTCCCTCCACAGTCTCTTTTCGTTAATGTTGGCAATAGTTATCACTGCTCCATATCTGCTGGCAATGGGTGACATATACAAAGAAGTCCTGGGCAGCCCTTCGTTTCCATAACTCCGTCCCAGGCAGTGCAGTGTCTGGTGAGAGGTTCCTCCGCGCACAGCAGCTTTGCTGCGTGGTTAACTACACGGAATAGCGCCAAGACACTCCAGTAAATCGTCTGTAATAGACGCAGAGGCCATTGATGATACAAAGAAAGGTTGGACCCTAAGATCGGAACTGATAACCGTCCAGGCCCATTTTACATCCGGATTGTTATTTTTCGTATTTGTAATTTGGACATCGCCAGGTGGACTGAGGGTCTACTACAGTGAAGCCACCAGATAAACGTGTCTCAGAATCGTGCTGAATAGAAGTATACGGGCATGCCTGTGTTCAACAGTATATGTCTTCGCTGAAGTCGTGATACGTACTTCAGGCATGACCACAATATTATAAAGACAATGCAGACATGAACACAAGACAGGGCCATGCAGTGATACAATCTTGTTCCTTTGGGAAGTGACTAGCGGTGTCAGAGGAATTTCACCTGTTCCGTTTCTATAAATTCAATTCAATTTAGAGACTTTATTCCAGACCAGGTCCATATTTTTGTTAGTATCACTGTTCTTACAAACTACAATATGTTAGTAATATGAATTTTGAAATGTTTTCTGATTCTCTTCATGCATCGACTTTGGATCTGATGAAATGGAATCCGCCGATTTGGGGCTTAAAGATGGAACTGGAAAATCTGCCACGTGTTCTTGTTCGTGTTAGCATCTTGGCTCGGACGGAGGTAACTCAAGAAATTTCTTTTGAGTTAATATTGTGTTTTTTTCAGCAGATGGTGTTGCAGTACATAAGCAAGAAACACCCTAATGTCAGCAAACAGCTGTTCCAGGAGATGGCGAAACTGCAGAAGCCAGGGATCTCAATGCCGGCAGACTGGCGCCTGATGAACCCTCAGAAGAATGAAGACAAAAATAGAATTGAAGATAATCTGCTATATAAAGATAATGCTATGGACTTGTCGTTACAACGTACGCCACCAAAGAAAGTTGAATAATTTTAATGATAGGACATGGCGGCTCTGGGGTGTAATTCGATTAGTGGTAGAAGTTCATGGCGCATATTTAGTTTTATCTCTGACATACAGGAAAACACAGATAAAACATTGTGAAAGAAAATTAAGACTTTTCGTAGAACCTGATTTATACGTAGTTACTTAGTGAAAGAGATTTTTTAAAATTTTATTTTATAATTTAAGAATATCTGTAATATTATTTATATTCCGTGGAATAACGCGTCAAACAATTGCAGCATATATACATCTGTACATACTTAAGTAAAATATCTTTTGTATTAAAAATACTTTAAAATCCCTTTGTTTACTTATACACCTTAAGTTCAAAAATCAATAAATATTTTTTCCCCAGAGTGCCTTAAACTGTGGAACTAGGCAGTGGAACATCACTCCCGTCTCGAAGGATTCATCATTTAACGTTAAATTATTTGTCTAAAACATAAATTTACGAGGTACCAGCGTTGTCTATGCCTGCTGCTTGCTCTGCTAATGATGTTTGTCCACGCCGCGGCACGGCAGCAGGAAGCGCCCTGCGCCGGCGCAGCTTGATTGAACAACACCATTGTTTTAGCGTTTGTTGACTTTGACTTGTTACTGCACCATTACGGCGTTGTCAGGTTTGCGCGTGCGTGTCTCTTAGGATTTTAGGGTACGCGGAAAGCGATGGTTTAAATTATTTTATTACTTACAAACAGTGTAACTTTTTATGTAAAATCATAAATAGAAAAAGTTGTCTCAAAATTGTGAAAAACAATAAAAGCAGCTAAACGTCGGCAGTTAAAAGTCGGTATGATGACAAAACATTCAGAAGTAAAGTTTCATCTTAAAAATATAAAACAGAAATTAAATTGACTGAAAATAAAATTATATTGGACGTCTTATACGAATCGATCACCTGATTCACCAACTTCGTATTGAAAGTCCAATTTTTATTTATTATTGCAGCAAAGTCTGAGAACACCAGTTGCTCAGTAAGGCGAGTTTCTAGAACCTTCAGATAATGGGCCTACTATATCGTAGATTCTGTATATTTCCTTAAATTTTTCTAACTATGACCTGCCCCTAAACGAAATGTCTGTATATCTATTTAAAACCTGCAGAAACCCATTATGAACGAACACTTTATACATCGCACATGTAAAGCTACGAGCACAAACAATGATAACCAAATACGTTTCTAGCTTGTGAGTTTGACGAGAAAGTTCTCTTTCCCTCGGGTCAGCTCTAGACGGTACTCGCCGCACGCGCAGGTGGGTGGTGGAGAGCGGTGGCGCGCCTCTGCTACGGCCATTCGGTGCGGCCTTATTGTCTTCCTTTTTCAGCAACAGAACCTAAACTTTAAGTAATTGTATTCCCCTCTTTTTGTTTCAATTCTTTAAAAGGATCTGCAAAGACCTGTAGAGATCTTGATCGTAGACGAGTCGTGAAATAACAGAGATAATATCTTGCTCTAGTTATAACTGCGATTGCCCCAAAAGGGGGTAATTATTTTCTGTTGTGTGTAGTGTGTTTTCTGGTAACCTAAATGAATTTATGGATTTTCTCACTTTCCGGAGTATTAAGATTTAAATAAATAAATAAAGAAATATAATAATTGATTGGATTGTCTCTCTCACGCTCCGGTACCGAAACGTTAAGTGTACAAGTTGCGAGTGGAAGGAACTTTGAACTAAGTAAAAAAAAATACGATTTAATACAATATGTGCAGTATCTGCTTAAATAAAAAACATTTTGATTCTTTGATTTTATTTCTTTCCATTCCTAACAATTTTCCGTCCAACTATCCAAACAGAAGGCTCTTAAGCAAAGGAGTTACTTCCAAGTACATTCCAACAACATTTCTTCCTATCTAATCAGCTCTGCATTCTCGGGGTCGGCCGCCACCGCGCAGGCGCTGCGCAGGCGCGAGCCGCGTCGCGCAACACCCCGTATACGGCGACGCGCTGCCTTTGATCCGCGCCGCCGTGCATTATGTCACCAACGCTGGTATTTTTTACAAGAAGTGGAAACTCAACAACTTACATTGTACTTGATATATAATGTTACGTTAACTTGCGTAAGTTACGCGTATGGTACGCTTTTGCTTTCGTTTTGTGATAAGCGCCTCATGCATACTCGGTGTCAAATGGCAGAATACGAATAATGTTAGGAGTTTGATGTGTAAAAGAACAAATAACAAGGCATCAGGATAATTAATAACAGTGCTAGAGTTCTATCAGATAATGACGGGAAAGATCGAGGGCAAGAGAGCTCGAGGCAGACCTCCTGCTAAGTGCTGCAGCCAAATCACCAGTGCCAGCAATCTGCAGCTGCAGCAGGCAGTGCACGTAGCGAGCGACAGAGCCGGATGGAGAGCACTTTGCGCCTTCTCTAGGCCATGAGACGGTCACGATCCTCAACATTGAGGGAACGATGGATTGGCTAGGGTTCTTGTCCGTTATACAAACTTTTACCTGTAAGGATCGAATACAAACCTGAGCGTGGCAGCACGGAGAACTGACCACTACGCCACCGTGTTTGTCCTGCTTTCCATTCATCCATACATAATAAAAAATTATAATGACTTTTTTTTGTTTCAGATTTCCCCATGATATTCTTCGCAAAATAATCGTAAGTACCTACGATATCTTATTTTTTGCAATGAGGAGGACATTTTTAAGAATAAGAAAGAAATAAGATTACTCTGACCAACTCTCACGGTGCCTTTGAGCTGTTACACCTGCATCTGTGCACCTGTACCGATCGGCTGGCATAAGGTTCAAAGACCATATAATGTAGATAGGTACTTTTTGCTATAAAAATGGCAAAATGGTTACTTTTTGGGAGGATGCTGCTACTTCAAACTGTCGAAGACGTAATTTATACATATCTTGAAACACTTCGTGACGAGCAGATGGTAGGTATAACTGATCGTTAATAGTTTAAAATAAGAAGCTCAGGGGGTGTGCAGTAGCTATATGTGCAATGCCTTATATGGTACTTAATATGTATATAGGTACACTAGCTGTTCGCTAGGGCTGATATGAATCTCAGTAGGTAATGCTAAAGGTACCATTTTGAAAGTATCGAATTTCTTATCAAAGCACATTGGGTTTGATTGATAGCGGCAGAATAATACGCCGTGGTAATGACGAGACTTGGCAAGACTTGAGAATGTACTGCTTTTTTTTTAATTTATGAAAGATCAATAATGCACTATCAGTTTCAATTTTTACATAAAGTGCGAAATTTTATGAGCTTCAAAAATATTTTTGTTACATAACTTGCTTCAAAAGACAGCAGCTAGCCCTAGGCACTAGCACACTAGCAGAGAGAAAACGCGCACTTGTGTATAACACCATATACGAGCGGTAAATAAGCACATAATCAGCATGCGCGGTAATGACCAAACATGGCGTAAATACAGCATGTGTAAAAATACGAGCGCGGGCGCAGCGCGGCCGCTGACAGCGAGTGATAGATCGCTTCATCCCAGCACAGCGACTCTATTAGGAAAAACGTATTACATTTCACACTTAATAGGAAACTTCTCTTGAAACTAGTTTAGTAGTTTTGAGACAAAAACTAGACTGAAAGATGTTATTTAGAGTTTAAATAAATAAATACTTGTTTGCGAAAGTTATTACCTATAAGAACATTACATGTCCTTTTTGTAATGCAAGTGGTTAATGGGAAGTTTCTGATTGCGAAGGGTTTTATTTAACTTACGAGTTGTTTCTGTGTCTCCATGTTCCATAGTACTTATAAATTAAATATCACTATGAGCTCTATGAACTTCGCAGTGAATCAGTCGCAATCGCAGATTAGTTTCAATAAATCCTATTTTCACAATATTTGGCTTTTTACAAATCTTATTGAAATATCCAAACTTTATCGATACCTTTATCATTATCTATCCAATTCGAGTTCGCGGTATGTCGGCTGGCCGGGGCCGGCCGTCCGTTCGTTCATCGACATCACTGCACTTCACACCCCCAAGTGTCTGCTTCCTGCCGTAGAGACAGCGCTATGCTCTTACACTGACACATTTGTTTTTTTAAGTGTCTTTACATTTACAGCTTTCCTTTTGGTGTAAGGAAAAATATCCTGGTCATGGCACCAGATTGATGAAATTTAGAATACGGTTTTTTAAATAAAAGTGCTTTCAAATATCCAAAAAAAAAATAAGAATATGACAGTTTGCTTCTATGAAAAGTAATAGTACATCGATTTTATTTTAATATTACTTATTTTAACCACAATTGGTTTACCTACCTATTAACGTCTGAAGATTACCTAATTATCGTGTTTTAACACCATGTATAATATAAATTAAAGCAAAACCTTACTTGTCAGGCAAAGGCATGTATGCTGCACCCATAACGCGACACAGTGGACGATACACAATGCCTCATTGAAACGCATAAGGTCCGTGCCCTATAAGCGCTGCGCCGGCGCACGGCGTCCGTCCGGCCGCAAACGTGAGCCAGCGTTTTTATAGTCAAAGCCAACGCCTATTTCAGCCTTACTGCGTAGTATAGACGTAAAGGACTGAGGCCAGGTCCGCGGACTTAAATGGAAAATTAGATGATAAAGTTTGCTTTTGAGCAGGAAAGTGGTACTACTGAGTTTCGCGCGGCAGTCTTCCTGTTTGGCGCTACGGGAGTCTCTGTCGAAGAACCAATGGATTCTATCGAAGGAACTGTTTTCTTCAACCTAGACTCTGAGATCTTTATTAGATGAACTAGGTATATTGTGAGACATTCTTTTTATAGTTCTGACACTGTTACTGCTAACAGGTGGACAGATTCCGTAGGTACTACGAAACGGTAGAGAAATTTGCCCTGGCTGGGAATCGTAGCCAAGCCACTCGGTCTCTTGGTATGGTGCGCAAACCACTAAGCCATCGAGTCCGTCTATGCCTGTGTGAAGTCGAACGGTCAACGGGCGGCGCGGGCGCAGGCGCCTCGTTGCATAACCGACCGGTCTCAAGGTCTCTGCCACCGCACCGGAAGCTCTCGACTTATTTATTGAATTATTTTATATTCGACGTAATAACCTCACATACGTTACGTAAATATGATGGGTCAGGTTGTTTCCAAGTGTCGACATTTATAATAAAAAGAAGCAAAATTGGATGGCTTTATATTTTTTCGATTCTTCCAAAACCATCGGATTCTGTTCTTGAAGAGTCCAAAATTAAGATCTCCGAGGAAACCTTAGAGGAGCCTTTATTGCAAAGGTCTTGTCATTTGTTTGTAATGCTGGAATTAGTGACGATTGTAAAACATACGGGTATACAGGTACTGATACAGGTGTGCACATACCTGCAAAGCTCTTAAGTAACTGGTTTCTAAATGAAAATGAACAACTAAAAAAATGTACTTGTAGTGAAAGTAATTTTTTTACTATTCCAGCAGAGTTGTGGAACCAATGTTTTCCAGTTTCATGAACAGTCTCCGGTTAAGAGCAGATATGTACCACTCATTCTGTATATAATGTGCGCTTAAAATACTAGCCAGCGTCCAAATTGAGTTTTCTTTTCTACTCATAAATATAACAAGTTTGGCAATTCATAAAAAAATATCAGCTCTACGGTCAATATTATAATTATGAAGACTCCAAAAAGTATAGTCTTGTGTTGCTTTAAACTTTAAAGATCTAATAAAGTCTTTCACCTACTTATTATCGCGTGACGCCTGGTGACGCTCACGTTTGCCAGTCTTTAATGAATTCTCTATTCTGTATGCTAAAGGCTTACGCCTGCACTCAGGAAGTACTTACGCCTCCCTTTTAAGCCGCACATGCTAAATCAGGCGCTGGACTTTTCTAGAAATGCCAGAGCGGATACTGTTACGGTGCTAACATTACCAATAGGATTTATCCAACCTCTATCGGCTATTGGTATACTTAACTCACCGAACCAAGTCACCCGTGAGTCACGTGGATACAGTAAACCGCACCATACGCTGATGGTGTCGTTTCCAATAAAAGCTGGTCTGGATTTTGTTAGAGATGTCATTATAACGTAGTTCCAGCTTACAACGGAGGTGTCGCGGGCGATTGGGCACTGCCGCATTGTATACTGTACGGGCAAGGTATTCCCAAATGTTAGAATGCCACAAACAGTCAATAGCAGTGCATCACTTCCAGATAACGATAAGGAAACGAAAAACCCATCAGGAGTTTGAACAATGGCCGATTTGTCACCATTTGTTAAAACAAAAAATCCTAAAACGGCGCTTGCTGTAGATATACGTAGTTATGTAGACAAATATTTGTTAAGTAACAATAATTAATCAAAATGACTGGAAAACTTGAAGAATACATTCGGTTAGATATTAACTAATGAAAGCGTCTGTAGAAAATAATTACATTGCAAATGTTGCAAATGAAGAGAAAACTTTAAGTAATAAAACAGAAAATTATTTTCAAACGCCTCACATCACAGCTAATAAAACAATAATTATACAAAAGCTTAAAAGAGGTTTAACGGTAAGGTTTTCATTTGACTTATAAAAATGAAATCAGAACAAATGAACTGAACCTATCTATCAGACAACTAACCTACCTCCACACAACAACGTACTTTCACAGAATAGGTAAACTTTCCTAGCAAATAAGGGCAACTACTAGTTAGTTTTCGAGACTAACTAAAAAAAATGTGATTAAAATTTAAGAATATGGACACGACTGCATGAGAAGCTATTTTAATTAGTAATTCATTTCTTATGTTGCGTATCTGGGTATGTCACTGTGATTATTCCGTTTCCGACATTACATAACATAGCCCGCAATGTCTATTGTCGAGTGTGTAGCTGTCTGGTCGCTAGACAGTCGGCCACTTTTGCGAGATTGAATTTCTCCATTTACGACAGTTGACTGCAGTCGGTGCAGTCGCAGGCAGTGAAAGCAGTCAGCGTTGCACCCGCTGCACTCACTGCACCCTGTGCAATCTTTCTCATATCACTTACCTTTGGGTTGAGCTCTAATTTCTTCTAGAGTTCTTTTAATGCGAAATGAATGCCGCACAAATGTGACATGCCACAGGACAAATACAAGGTGATTTTGAATAGCGGGGAAAACTTCCAAAGAAAACGATTTCCTAGACCTTTCCATAGATCCTAAACACAACTTTTAGATATAAGACAGTGTAGTTAAATGGTTTAGCTACTGAATTATACAACTTCGTTCTATTGTTCAAAGAACATAGACTAAACACCATATGAGCTTACTCAAGCTAAGTTTAATATTCGTCTCATACATTGAGGCTGTACGTATATATGGTCTCTGCCGCAGGAAAGTGATGGTATTTAGCCAAACCGGGAACATAATGTACAATACTGTGCGCAACCTCTCACGCATAGGTCAGCTGTTCTGTAGCGGCGCGAGAGTTAGTAAGCTGGCTGGCACCCAATGTATACGAATTGCGGATTTCGTTTTTTTTTTTCATTAAAATATGCGGATTTTCATAAAAAAACGTGTAATTGCCTAATCGATGTTTCATTACGCTATGTGCATACCTAATGTAAGCAAACCGAATTTTAGAAAAAAATTGACACACAGTGGAAAAAAATGCCAAATACAGGTGACTTTTTTAATACCCTGTGTAATAAATAAACAAAAAATATACAAAGTAAAAAACAGTACATGTAAAAGGTGTTGGATTATCATATTTGTTTGCCAGAAATTACCCCCGAGTCTAGACACAGTGCAGCGTTGGCTTGCACCAGTCGGTTGTTGCATTCTGCGATTTGTTTAACAAAATGTTTATATTCAAAAGGAAACCTTTTGAAACGAGTATTTTCGAATGTGACCGTTGTTTTCCGAGAGTGTTAGATTTGAAACCATTTTCTAACGACTATAAGGAGCACAACATCCACAAAATCGCGTAGGAAATGAAGCATCGATTGCGGGAATTTCCGTTTTTCGTGAAATTAGGCGTATATTCTTAAAAAATGGATTACGCATCATACTGACGGTGTCATAAACAAATTGCCAGCGGTTAGGTATGAAGTATGAACAATCAATCCATTCGACTATTATAGGTAACAACTAACAATGCGCACTAACAGCTAGTAGATAGGTACTGGTAAATTAATCATTTCAATAAAATTAATCTAATCAACCAAAGGAATCTGCTCTTTTGAATCATCAATATGTATTCTTGCCTTTTAGAGTAGTTTTTGCAACAGAGTAAAGCAGTTGCTATTTTTGTTGTCGTTTCCTTGTTCTTTATACAGGGTAACTTAAAATAGCTTTGTGAGCATATCCATGTTATAAATGATGTCAAATGCGACATCAATTTTTAAATAATATCTAACGGCAAAAAAATGTTGATTTCTCCATTTATATCGATCGAGGGAATGACCATTTTATTGCAGTATAGAGAGCGAATTTTTGATATTTATTTGAAAAGTGGCACACCAAAAGTTATTACATATGACCCATTTTTAACAAGAAAATATGCCATTAAAAATCACCTTGCGTAAAACAAAATAAGTTGACTTTTGAATTTTTAAGGCATATAAAACTCGTCATTAACCGCCCTTGGCTCTCGCGCTAAAGACAAGTTCTGGCGCGGTCTCCTGGTGACCTGGCAAGTGCCTGGCAACAACGGCAGGCACCTTGGCGCGGTCACCCTGCCCGCTGCGGGTTAACTCGTTTGACTAACCCGTTTTTGAAACAATCTCGGTTGAAATTGGCAGACTATAGTACAGGTAAACTCAAACTAAAAATGTTTCTTGACTTCAAATGATGTTTTACACCATTTACACGTCATTCTTCAGTTTTTTACATAATTAAAACAAAGTTCCGAAACCTGCGTTTAATAAATTTTTTTCTAAAACTACGAGCATATCATGTCATTAATACGGCAATGAACTATAAAACACTATGATATATTATATAGTAGAAAATGTTGCAATATTTACATGACATCTGTTCAAAACAGTAGATTTATCACAAAATTAATTAATAATTACTGCATTTACTTGACTTAGCCACGCGGCCAACATTGGGCCAAAGTAATGACCCAGATTTTGGGCCACAACAGTCAACAGTGGTGACATGTTTGCTGAAGTACCTATCTAACATTATTAGCACATGCCAACCAAAACGAGGAGCCCTTCCCTTTATGTGGCAACTGCGTGAGAAATATCATTGAATCAAACGAATTTCCGAGGCGTTGTACTTATTACATACAGGGTTATTTTTGGACCCCCACCAAAATCTCACACTGGCTTCTATTCATGAAACTGAACAACTTTCCCCATGGAACGAATGGTCAATTCGCAAAAAAATTTTGGGCATCTCCATACAAAGTAGGCCGATCACATGATCAAATTAGTATGAAAGTTCCAATTTTTTTGTGCGAATTGTATCCGATACATCAATTCGTAGCTACTCATTAAAATATTGTTAAAAGTTAAGAATGGACATAGACATCGGGTGATACAAAATATAACAAGTATTGATTGAGTCCATTTCAGATCCAGACAAAACTAGATCTCACCATTTGGTGACCTGGCTTTCAATCTTTTCTACAAAAATATGAAACTGAGAGTATTTTTATCTCCCCTGTGACTCCTTTGGTGTTGCGGGTGTCTATGCATGGGCGGCGGTAATCGCTTACTATCAGGTGATCCGTCAGCTCGTTTGCCACCTCTACCATAAAAAAATAACATCAATCAAATGATTTACCCAAAACAAGTGAAACAACAGCGAGAAGCGCCAAGTTATAGTTATGTTATACTACGTATAGTGTCGGATGCTGGTCCAGGCCCACGCATGGCCTTGCTCCCAAGCCCACAGTCGCACTGCTGGCATTGATCGCGCGCAGCGGACAGGTACCGCCGCCGCGCCGCCGCCGCCGCCGCCGGCGCAGGCGCAGGCTATCTCGCCGATCATCAGGTGGCATTCGGAGATGAGCGAGAGGTATCCGATAGGTCACTTGTTGTCGCTTATTTATATCCTACCATTTATTATTGAATAAGTTTAATGTCAATGGTTTAAATATATATACAGGATGTAACAGAAGTGTGTGACAATAATTCAAGGTTGGCTTTTACCCATCAAACTGAACAACTTTTGTTCTACAACTTTGTTGAAATCGCAAAAAATTTTTTGGACTTTTCATACAAACATGGTTCGCCAGCTGGTCGATTTGTAAGAAAAGTCCAAAAAAATTTTGCGATTTCAACAAAGTTGTATATATATATATATATGAGTTTTATAGATATTTCATTATAAGAAGATATTAAATTCTATTCAAATTACTTATTTCAGGCTATTCAGATATGAAACGAGTACGAAAATTTGCAGTCATGATTTTATTCACGACTTATGATTATGACACAAGTATAAGTAACCGTTCCTTTGCTATCACTTGACATCATGATTATAGTTAAATTTTTATTAATTTAAAGCAATGCTCGCAAACCATAATAAAAATCACGATTGGAGTCGTACAATTCTTGACGATGTAGGTTAGGTACTTGTATATCGATGACATTTTAATTATTTGCTCGCCTAGAGCTGCTTTTTATCCTGTGGCATTGCATTGTACAGAATTGTGTGCATAAATACATTTGTAAAGAGATTATAATTTATTGTACATACATCATACATCCACTCCTACTGGCAAGGTCATGCATGTTATACAATCCACTAAGCCATGCGTAATCGTTCATCAGTTACGTTCCTGTTATATTAATAATTAGCCTAACGATAAAAGGAGCTTCCATTAACAAACGCATGCGGGCAGAAATCCGCATGACAATAAAAGCGCCCTTAGAGAAAATAAACTTTACATCGCAGGTAGTAATTTAATTGTGATCCCTATGTCCTGAGACATCATTCTGAGTTTCAAATTTCTAGCCCAGCTTATCAATAAACGTCTAGCCAAACTGTATATCTATGTACAGTAACTTCGTAAGTTAAAGTGTTGCGGTCAAGTCCAAAAGATACAATTCAGAATTGAAACCGTCAAGACCGATTTAGCTCAACTGGGCTGGTCGTTAAGTGTCAGGAATCAATCGGGAATCGATCTGTTTGTCTGTTAAAACAAAACCATAATTTTAATAGCCACTTAATAATTATAAAAACATGCTATACGTATATTAAATCTCTAAACACAATGAAGTTTTAAAAGTATCCAGCATTAATCTTCTAACAATTTCTACCTGAACTGAAATGTCTGTAAATAATTATATTGTAATTAAATTACAAATGACTGATAATGATAGATAACAGATATAGTGGGTAATAATATAATAGTACCGTAAAACCGAGAGTAAGACAGCCGAGGAAATTACAGGCACAAGAGGCATTTCATCTTAGCCCTCTAGGTTGGCAACGCATCTGCAATCCCCGCCGGGCTTGCAGGTGTCTATGGGCAGTGGTGATCACTTACCATCAGGTGACCTACTTGCTCGTTTGCCTTCCTTATCACATAAAAAAAAAAAAAAAAAAAAAAACCCTCTTTTATCGAGCAAACCGAACCCATTTATTTCGCTCATAAAATTGGACAATCTAATGATTCAGTATTAAATTAACGAGTTATAAAATTCAGATATCCGAAGAAATTATAAATTTTTCAACATATTTTTTCATGTGATCGAATCGGAAACGAGGAGATTAGTAGATGAACTAAAGTTTATTGAAGTTCCTGACATAACTGAGCTAAAATCACCGACAGAACTCATTAAAATAACCCATACAATGCCCAAGTTGGAAAACTCGAGTGGCGACCTCGGGCTGAAAGACTTGGTGTATCGTTGTATTATGGTCCTTCCAGGTGTATAGCAAGTTGCTGGATGCATCTGTCCATTGTGGCTCGGAGTCATGTTAAGTAATCCAGGAATGAGTGGGACAGGTACAGCAACATGATGTAATTATTATTCCATTACCAACTGCTGCACCCTACCAGGGTCCAATTAGCTTTGTAATTATTGTTTTACATTTTATGTAAAAACATATGAATAGGAGTGAATTGCGATCCGTGGTTTCTGCATACCCATTATTGAGATCTCTATGGTCTACCCCAATGGGAATGAGGCGTAAGTATATACAGGGTGTAAGAGAAAGGTGGGATAATACTTCAAGGTGGGTTTTACCCATCAAATTGAACAACTTTTGTTCTACAACTTTGTTCAAATCGCAAAATTTTTTTGGATTTTTCATACAAATCGATCAAGTTTGTATGAAAAGTCCAAAAAATTCTGGGTAAAAGCCCACCTTGAAGTATTATCCCACCTTTCTGTTACACCCTGTATATGTATACATATGCATGCAATAAACCAATTGTTTGAATAAAATCTCGAAATGATTGGAATTCTGTGTGTAACTTCGTAAGTACGAGTATAAACCCTTCCCTTTTGATTCCTCACAGAAGAATTTGCAATACTTCAATCACTCGTACTGTCATAAACATTAATACTGAGAAGTCATTCAACGAGCACAGATTCCCAGGAGCTGTTTAGCTGTTCACATTATGTCCGCGGCTTGCTTCGCAAGAATTAGTAGGTTTGTAAACATCTCAGCGAGCAGCCAGCACTCGAGTCATAGGTAGCTCAGGTTCCGAGAAGTTTCGGGGCACTGTGTCAGCATTCCGCAACTTACGGACTAGTCTGCGCCCGCGCCGCCGCCGCCGCCGCGCGCCGCGCCGGTCGCCGCGCCCGCGCCGTCGTCGCATACCTAATTGACTTAACTACAGAATAGTTGAGAATAGTATCATACTGACTACCACGCATTACTATGCGACTACCTGTTGACTACTTTGATTGATACGTGAATCAGTGATATTGACACACCTTTGTAATGTATTTATTTTTAAAACCGAACCAAATAATCCATAAAAGGTTTTATATGTAGATATAGCGAGAACATCAAACGCTAAAAATAAATTACATATTTGTCTTTATTTGCAGGGCGCCGACTTCATAAAAATATTCAAAGAAGTACTAATTGAGTACAATTATTCCTTATGACTAAAAATTTTTAAATTGTTACATGTCCTGCTAGGGAGCATGACGTCATCTTTCCAAGAGAAACTCCATAACAAAAAGACATGAAAACGAAGTGTAAAACATCAATTTTTATATTCGCGATTGCAGCAATGCTATACCTACAACAAAATCGGCTCAGCGCTGTACGACGACGTTGTGATTCTACACTTTGTACAAAACGCCCCCAAAAGAGAGAGAACTCCAAACGCTAAAGGTACTTAGCTACATTTGTTATTTTAAAGTGTGAAAGTGAAAAGGGATCCTAAAATGGAGCTTCAGCAAATACATAGCTAAACAAAACAACAAACAAGCATGGTGAGACGTCCGCAAGGCGCATGCGTGGGTTGACCGCTAAAAGCTGCGCGTGCGCATTGGCTCAGTGGGACCAAGTGATAAGCCGTTGGCTAACTGTGACTTTGTAATCGCAGTAAGAGTGCAAAGAGGATAAACTCTGATGGTCTTTATAATCGGGGAGTTGACTGTATTGTGAATATTGTTATTGAATTAGCTCTTTTATTAAAATTTCACAATAACTTACTTGACTGGGAATTTGTTAAATGTAAAATTTTTAATTTATAAAGAAATCATAATTAGTATGTTAACTAACATTCTTACTACAGATTAAAACATTTTTAGAAAAAGAAAAAACTTTTTTGACATTTGATAAAAAGCAACTCAAGCAGCCAACTACTGGTTTAGCATATAGCATTAGGCTTATGCAAAAGAGCTTTTTTTATTCGTATACCCCAACAGTACTTAGAACTCAACAGTTTAGTTGGGCAAACGCAGCAGTCGCTGTGCTCTCAGGTCTTGCGCCGGCGCATGCAGCCCGCATATCTAAATCAGTTATGATAATCCGTCTGGCTGCTGCGGACTAAGCTGTCATGAGATGCATGATTATTATTTATTCTAGAGCTTATTGAATGATATAAAAAAACGTGAATCTAAAGCTAACTGACCTGGCTAAGCACAAGCATTAGACACAAGACAAGGCAAAAAAATCTAGTTCTAAACGAAATCGTAGGGAAAAGTTGGCTATACTGTACCGGCAATTAAATCGTACCACCCTCATAAATCCTAATATAAGCATTATTTTTCGTATCTGACAAGACCAACTTATGCCTTGTAGCTCACAATACGCCATGACTATTTTTAAGTCTGTCTCTATAAGTGAAACGGAAAACTAACACAAAATATTTTTTTTGTATTGATTAAGCAATTTTTTGATAGCTACTTTAGTGACAATCTGTTTCAAGAAAAGCTTTGAAATATTTATAGTTTCATTACTGTGGAGCTACAAGATTATTATCTGTATTTTAGAAAAGATCCAGCATTTTTTCTTAGAGGTTATAAAATTATACTTTGTTTTCGCAAAATTGAGTTTTGGCGCCAAATCGTAGCAGTCACCGATTTTTAAATCGTACTAGTAGAAATAACACATAAATATATGGTTGTGTGTGTTTAACATATATAGTAGCTACCTAGGTGTAAATCAGTTACTGTCAATAGCTATTTTTAACACTTTCCCTTCAAATGTAACGTTTAGAAGATTTATTATAGTTCAAAAATTAGCGTAGAATTTTCATAAATATATCTATGGATAGCTTCAAAGTACGATTTAGGAACTATATGGTACGATTTAATGAACGGGCGTCTAAATCGTACTGATGGGAACTTTTTAGAAAAAGTAAATTTGTGAAGAATTGTACAGTCGGTCGTTGTTCCAAATTTCGTATATAAAGTTCAAGTTAGATAACCATAGTACCTATACTATAAATAAATGAAAACACGTATTAATATAATTGATATTTTTCTTATAAATCTGATTCAAATTTAGGTGGTACAATATAGCCAACTTTCCCCTAAGTAAGCAAAAAGTTTCGTCATTTCAAAATTTTCACCTACGTTAGGTGCTTAAATTTTGACTAGACTTCCATCATATAGTGACTATTATATTCTTACTCAACTTAAAAATTTTAGCTAATTCAAATTATGTAGTTAGCTTCAAGTTGACACGATTTACTTGTATAGAATTCCATACTTGAGAGAACTGTTGAAATATTGTATTATTTCCTCAAACCATTTGCCGTGAAGCTGATACTCTCTGCGCCTCTAATGTGGACGACGAATGATAAGTTGAGATTGCGAGATGAAATTTAAGTTATTCCAGCAATGTACGTAACAGGAAATGCCTACCAATAGCGCGCCTACTCGTCGCCGTTTGCTTCACAAATGGTCTGTTTGTGGAGCATTTGACAAAAGAATTCAACGACTTGATTTATGTTATGTATTGTTATTTTTTCCTTTTCATCCAATTTTAGTACTTAATTCAATAATCTTGTGAAAAGATTAGTGATTTAGGTAATTATTTAAAATTTTACTTGAGATATGCAATTTATGACAATAATAATACTTAAATAATACCTAAATACCTTTAAGAGTATCCTAATAACCTTGGCCATATAGGTATGCTATAAATAGAGACATCGCGTTTGATTAACATTCAACATGTGACAGTTATTGTCACAGTAAGCTGATCAAAAGCTTGTCCGCCGATCTTACCAAGGCCTTCGATTGAGTCCAGATTATTTCTAATAAAGTCGTACTTGTTTTTTAGGTATTTTAAAGCAGGTACTCCCCTTGCTAATGTATCTAATAAAAATGAACTTCAAACAAGTTAATGCTGATTTAGTATTTGTTTTATTTTTGTTTCTTTTGCGTTGGTGTCCCTAAAGGGTTTATCTTCGGTCCCTTGGTGTTGATGAACTGTTTATACAATATACATACCAATTTTAGTGGCTAATACATAGATTTCCAAATGTATAAAGTGATAAAGTACTGCAAAATCAATCGTTACAAATAGGGCGTGATAGCAATGTAGATGGTAATATGTATGACAGTTAAAGTCAAGGTGAATAGTTTTTCAAATGTTAATTCGAGTAGTAGGTAGGTATGTTACATTTAAAAAGTGTCTCAAATGTGTTGTTATACATGAATGATTTGGTATCAGTTCAGTTGATTACACATAATATATTACACATTTAAAAGCAATTATTCACTTAAAAATGAGATTACATTTAAAATTGTTATGACATCATAATTTTGTGAGATTTCTTCAAAGCTCCTAATTTAAAGTTTTTTTAAAATGAATAATGAACATAATCTAACTTGATGCAATATGTGACATGACCACGAACATTTCGAATCAGATAGTAGACTAGTAGTGTCAGACGATTGGCGCGGTGGAGTCGGCCGAGACCCGCTGCTGATCCGCGCACGAGTTGCCCCGGCACGGCGGCGCGGCGGCGGCGTTGGCGTAGGGCTTCACGATAAGCAAGATGTGAAGCATCTTGAATCCCAGCCCCAGCTAAAGCATTGATGCGTAAATAGTTATCATTGGAATTTTTTTGATTAGATTTTTGCTCATTCTCAAAATAACTTGTCGGCCATTTTAAAATGTTTTGTTAGTTATCAATGGATAATATAAACTATGTACGCACATAAATGGATTAAATGGTAAATGGTTATGGTAACCCTCTTGAAAATTTGCCTTAGTTATTGGATCATGAAGTCTTTTGCTTTTATTTTTATAAGTAAGTACTTATATAAAATAATCCTGAATTGTTTTGCGTGATCATAAAAAGTTTAAATATCGTCGACGAAATGCCACTGCTGTGACTACATTGCCGTGCAACTGAGGTGCGATGCTCGATGCTATCGCGCACTCGCGTCAGCCAGCTGGCACTACGGAGGCGCGGGAGCAGACGACAAGCGTCCCACACGCAACTGTGTCAGGGCCTGCGCACACGCAGCGCAGGAGCCAGCTTAGGCTAGGTGACGGTTACTCTTGACGATAACAATTGAAGACTAAGTTAATACTTTGGTACATCTATTATTGTTTTGAAATTAACAGATCTGAGATAGAAATTATTAAGTATAAGTTTAATTTTATACTGTTACGGCGAACTTTTCCCAAGGAACTTTGGTCTATTTTCAAGAAAAATTTGGGCTTGCTATGGAAAAATGAGTTGACATGCGAGCTCTATTTTATTATATTATTTGTAGGTATATTACCTTTACATTGGACCTAAGTATGTTATGTATGTATTACATTAAAAAATAGACTTCTCAATCAATATGGTAATTGAAATTTGTTATGCGTAGTACACATCTCTTGCAAATTGAATAAAAATAAATCTTTAGAATCACGAGAAGAAGCCCTGTCCTTTATAATCTTGTCTATGTATAATTGGTCAGTAGACAAGTACCTATGCCATGTCTTCTTTTTGTGAGCTACAAACAAATCTTCTGATCTTGTGTTCTCTATTTATGTCTGTCTACCTGTATTACGTAGTGCACAATTAATCACAACAAAACTTAAACGCTGCTTGCTATTATTATTACACCGGTGCTGTGTCCATGTCTAAAGCTATCAAATCTGATCAGGTAAGAACATTATTTATTCTTGTGGAGGTTTGAAGTGCGTACCGAGGCCCGTCATGCATTATTCATTGGATCGGTCAGCCCAGCGCCTGTCAACCGAAGTCGGCTCAAATATCATCGCGATGACGCGTTCGTTCTGGCTGTTGACGGGTCTGTTGTGCACAGTCTTGACAGAGGCAGTGACACTATTTACATCAACTGAATCTAACTGAATAACAAACGTAAGGAATTTCTCAAGGAACCTATAAACCATTTACTCAATAACGTAAGACATGGTAGGGTAAATGAAAGGATAAGATACTTCGCCGATTGGCGATGAACTTGACTGTTTTACTCAAAATCCTACTTATTCTAAATAAAATTATCAGGGTATTAAAGTGGTTCTCATCACAGAAGTAATGTTTATCGGTCGTTATTATCTTAAGTAGTGGTTTATGAAATCCATAGTAAATTCTAAACTGCTACAACATAACAGCAAAAAGTTGAATTTTAAGATAAATCAGAATACGCATTAGCGTATCGATGCCGCATTAAAAGAGTGGCGTATATACATACAACGTGTGGATGTCACGAAACGAATCACTGAACTGGATCGGATCGATCGGTCGTTTCAAAGACGAACAGGTTAATGTACGAATTACTATAAATAAAGTAAACGTTTATAAGTTATTCCGAGTAACGACATTTGCAAGAAATATAAATTTATTATTCATACGCAATAGACATGCAGAGTTGCGAGGAATGCTGTAAAACTATTGATGTCATTTGACCTCAATGATTGGCCGATGATCCATGCCGATTATTGTTATCCACTGTTCGCCGCTAACCCTACTGTTCCTCATCTATTTGAGCGAATAACAGGCTCTACCGTCTGTCTTTAACAGATTACATTTTTGGTAGTTTTAGTATTAGTCCTATTTTATGGCTATCTCAAGCCACATCAGCTCCTGCCAAATTGTGGTAATATGAGGTGCTATTGACTCTTCTAAAAGTCGACTAGTAAGTATTTAATCTTATTTTATTTTGTCCCCAGAGCCGGCATGGAGAGCCGAGTGGGCCTCGACTACATCGTAGAGCACGCGGAGTATGCGGGGAAACTCGCGGCGGCCCTGTCCTCGCCCGCCGCTCCGGTCAAGAAGCAGGTATGTCCTATTTTACCATTTAACTTCCCTTTATCCCATACTTAGGGTTGATACTTCTCTTGAAGTGCATACAGTTACAAGCCAAGGCTCAGAGGACTTACGTGCTTAATCCTAATAAAAGGCACTAGGTTCTATATGGTGCATGATGGTAATGGAATCTTTAGTGCGCGTGCGCCAGGATCCCCTATACAAGGATGTCGTTGGCATTTTTGGAAAGCAACAGACAACTAATTAGTTGCTAATGCTAATTAGTTCCTAGCATTCGAATACTTCTGTTATCTTGAGAACTCGGTTTGTCAGAGAGCTGTGCTAATGCAATCTCGTCGCGTTTGTCGGCAGGTGTTCGAGCTGCTGTCGGCGCTCTGCGTGTACAATGCGGACGGTTACGCCCGCGCAGTCGACACGCTCGACCGGTATAAGGTAAGTCCTTGTTAACATCTCAGTATTTGAAATTTTATGTCTCAGTCCCAGAGAGTGATCTCAAGTGAGAGTGAGAATGAGATAATTCTCAGAGTGAGAATTTAACTACTTTGAATTTCTATTAGTTTCTGTATGTGGCGCTGCAGCAGTAATAGTTTTTTATTTATATTTTCTGCTCAACTAAGGGTTTCCATAATTTGCTATTAATTTTATAAATGCTGCAATAAATGATGTATGAGTAATCTATTATTTTACTATCACTCAATATGGTGTACACCATATTATTATTAGTATTTATTTTAGAGCACATTTCATTACTTGGATGCATAACACATAAGTATTGCCCAGTGTCATTACCAATTATCATTTACATGTATGTTTGCAGATGATAGAAACCTTGGAACGATTTCTTTATGATCATCTATCAAAACTGAATCATGGTTCCCAGTAGATGGATGCCGTAGGTAATGACCTGTACTCCTCGCTTGTCCAGACGCTCAAGGGCGAGCGCTACCGGCTGAGCATCGTGGTGGAGGAGCTGAAGTCGGCTACCAGCACCGACTACAAGACAGCACTCGTGGCCTTCGTCAACTGCCTCATCATCTCCGCGCCACGCCTGCCCGACCGCATCCGCGTGCGCAACGAGTTCATTGGTGAGATCTCCTTTATTCTTCATCTCATTGGTGGGTTTTATAATAGTTCATTACTGATCTTATTGGTGGGTTCTGGTTCTATATAATCTCTTGTTCCATGGTAATTTGAGGTTAAGAATTTCTAGTTATGGTTAGTAAGGTCAGGTTCTGTTGTCTGAATTATATGCTTGATTGCTATTTGAGATACAACAGTACTGACAGCAGTAGCTATAATTGAGATAAGTTTCTCTACATGATTTCCACCCACCACTTAACACCTCGGTTCAATGCCAAGTTCCGAATCTTCAAAACGTTTATAATCATTTAGTTTTATTTTTTTATCGGCTATAATCAATCATTATTGCATCGCAAATTCGTTAAACTCAAAAATACACAAATTTTATGTAAAACAGGTTATGGTAAAACTGAATGTCCTTCATCCATTTTCAGGTTTGGGTCTTCTGCCTGTATTGAACAACTTAAGGTGAGTTATCTTTAAATTACGTCACACAAAAATGAATACCATCTATATAGTACCACTTAGTCATGTTTTTGTATTCATTTTATGGCTGACTATTTGGTGTGAACTATATTACAAATTGGCACTCCTTTATTCTTTTCAACTCGAGCCATTCTACGGGGTCCCGGCGTAGGCGCTCCGCAATCAAGCCTCATTCTGTGACACACACCACCAAATAATTTGAATTAACTCGTCCTTAACGCAAACCAATTTTTTAGGACGTAGTTTTTGCAATCGAACGTCACGCTTCGTCAGCCCGTCCGTCGGCAATGCGAGTATAGGTAATCCAATACCAAAACAATGACTGTAACATTAAAAAAAACAGGTCTATTTACCGCAAAAGCGTATTGAAAAAGTTGCGGTCTGTCATTGTCGATTTTTAATTTTAAGAGTAAGCTAACGTTTTTTTGTGAATCAAGATTAAAATCCTAACAATAACTTGATTTTTACCTGCCGCCGAAGAGTTAGTTTTATTCAGGTGTATGTATGAATGCCCGTTTCCTTGTTACTGGCTCATCTGTATCTAATACGACTTGTTTATATTTCCTAAGAGTAGGTTTAGTACTACCTAGATTGACATTTTATGCATACGGATTATTAGTTAAATTATTAAGTTAGGTTATTCTGTGTGCTTACTTACTTGTCATATAATTTTGTGTTAAATTGCTTTCAAATAAGTTAGTAGTGAGCGCAGTTTTTTGAATAAAAGGAGAACCGGTACGTATACATATAATCGAGATCTTTGTTCCTACAAAATATAAAATTAAATTAATATCGGAGTCCGTCGACCTCGCAAGGTGGCTCGTGTCCGAGTGGCCAGTGTCCGCGGGAAACGAGTAAAAACACTGGGTGCGTAGGCGCAGCCGAGGGCACCCCGCTCGCCAAATATGGCGCCCGCGACTCCGCCACCGATCGCTAACTGCGCCGCAAACAGCCTGTCAAATGTTTCTTTGTTTCATTTCTAAGCAAACGCAAAATTTTTCCTATATGAAATATACTCGTTTTCTCTCAATTCACTACTCACACAACTGAATCAAATGAGGCTGTCTTAAGTAAGACCAACGATATATGTACCGTTGATATAAATGCGGCGTCAGATACCAATAGTCAAATGAATTTTAAAAATGACATGACATCTTCTGCAATAATAAAAAAGGATAAATTTCTAAACAAAAATAAATAAATACCAGACTCTGTCTACTCATACAAGGATACGCTTCCTAGTTTGGAACCCGTGGAGCAGATCACTGTGTGATTTGTTCCAGAATATTCTAACAATTTTTAGAGATAACAATTATTAAACAGGTACAAATCGGCCTAGAATTGTCCTATGTTTATTAAACTGCTTTAGATACCTACAGGTATTAAAGATCAACCGGATATAAGAAGATTGAGTTTCAGAAACATTCGATCGGTGCGCGGAGAGAACGTTAATTGTCAATTTGAGTGGTCACTGGATCGCGACCGTCACAGCCCGAGCTGGTCAGGTTACGGCGGCCGCGGCCAAACAGATAATAATGCGAATGAGGCAAATTACCCGTTCCATTAGCGCCTGAGAGAAAACGTTCGCGGGCAATCGTGGCCCAAAAATGTCGCTCTTTTGAGACCGGTATCGTAATTGACGAGATACAACTCGTCATAGAAACTATAAAAAAGGGAATTCCATAGAAAATAGACTGATTTTTAAACCCACTGATACCTATGGCATCCGGCTAGACTGGAAGACTATGCGTGATATATCCCTGAATATTTCGATATAATTGCAGACACGAGGTTGGCAACCACCCGGATCTAGGTGTGCAGCTGGATGTGTTCGAGGAACAGCGAGAGAGCGACGAGGCGCAGGCGCAGGGCCCCGGCGGCATCAACCTGAATTCGCACCTCGACGTCTTTTACGCTATACTCAAGCAGGTCAGTGCAGTTCTTCTCTTTAACGATTTTTTAGCTATTCCTCCTCCCTGCATCGTGGTTCTCACAAGTATCCGCTTAGAACCTTTCGTCTTACGATGTTGCGCTATCTGCTCGTAAAAGATTATTATAATTCACCCCGATTCATCTAAAACCCCTTTGGTATTATTGTTACTTTCTAAAATTATAAGCACACACTCGTGTAATTCAGACTTCTCTAATTTTCCCGATCTTCTAAGTTCTTACGTTACTTTATACCAAAGTTTAAAAAAAAACCGGCCAAGTGCGAGTCGGACTCGCGCACCGAGGGTTCCGTATAAATTCATAATCACACATGTCTTGAACTCAATATTTTTTATATTTTAGTTGATTGATGAAAGGTAATTTGCGGTTTACGATTTATAACGTATTAAAAAAAACTACTTACTAGATCTCGTTCAAAACAATTTTCGGTGGAAGTTTGCATGGTAATGTACATCATATATTTTTTTTAGATTTATCATTTTCTTATTTTAGAAGTTACAGGGGGGGGGGGGGGACACACACACATTTTAATACTTTGGAAGTGTCACTCGCGCAAACTATTCGGTTTAGAAAAAAATGATATTAGAAACCTCAATATCATTTTTTAAGACCTATCCATAGATACCCCACACGTATAGGTTTGATGAAAAAAAAATTTTTGAGTTTCAGTTCTAAGTATGGGGAACCCCCAAAATTTATTGGTTTTCATTTTACATCTACTTACCAAATTTCAATAGTATAGTTCTTATAGTTTCGGAAAAAAGTGGCTGTGACATACGGACGGACAGACAGACAGACAGACATTACGAATCCATAAGGGTTCCGTTTTTTGCCATTTGGCTACGGAACCCTAAAAATCCTCTTTGGCAACAATTTTCTAAAGAGAAACGCATTTATTCATATCTGATCAATCAAAACGCATCGTTCCATAAAATGGTACTGGTAATGGTATTGCTATATTATCTTCGCAACATTAAATAGAGTGAGCGAAAAATTAAATAGAATGAGTCCGTGGTTAACTGAAATTTGAATATTGTTTCAACCCAGGTGGCAGACACGCCTCAAGAGATCCCGTTTCTGAGCATCCTGCAGCACCTGCTTCGCATCGACCCCAAGGAGGCGGTGAGCGACATCGTGTGGGACACCGCGGAGACGCTGGTGCACCGCGCCACGCTTCTGGAGTCGCGCGAGGACGCTGCCAAGCTACTGCGCGCGCCCAGCGTGCAGGTCCGTAGTCCTTAGCCCAATAGTTAACAACCCATATTGTTCCCACTGCAGGGACACGGATCTCTTCCCATACAGTAGGAAGGTTAGGCCGTACTCAACACAAATTCAGATTGGTGGAGGTTTTTGGGGCTTGGAGGAGTGGCCATCCCCATTGTCAGAAGATTTCAAGCCGCCTATAAGGCCTCCGACATGGCTCACATCCGATTAGTATTTCTACAGTATCCAGTTTGACACTGGTATCAGACTGCGCCATTCCTAAGATTTAAGGGAAAGGTAAAAAGTATACTTTCCTGCCTTTCACACTGGTCGCTTTGATATTTGATACCGAGAGCCATGTCGGATCTATGGGCTATCGAGACTTATAATGTATAAGTTTTCTTTACATGACTACATGTACGTGTGCGTGTGTCGAAGATATCATCCATCAATGACATCGAAAGTAGAAATGTGACGTCATCAAATTTTGACATGACGTCCTACCTACATCGGATACTGGGACAAACTCTATCTCAGCCAGAGAAATACAATCTTGGTTTTTTGACGCTGATGATTTCTTGATTTTCCCAGGCAAAAGTGGGGTGCACATGCCAGTACAGAGATGCAACGACTGCGAGCAGGAAACAGAGTCTGCAGCGGCCGCTGTCACCGCCACCGCCACCTCCGCCGGTACCAGCTCCACCACCATGTAAGTTTACATATTTTCTGTATCTAAAAGGATAAATATTCTATAGTTAATTGATCTAGACTCAAGACTATACATATCTTCAATTTAATTTGGTCTACATCAGAATTCTCGTTTATTTCAGGCATACCACCACCGCCACCACCAGTAGCACCGTCTATACCACCCTCGTCGAGGGGGCCGCCCCCTCCCCCTCCTCCAGCACTCCCGCCTCCACCCTCGGTCCCTTGCCCCCCTGCGTCCCCCGCGCCAGTGTTGGACGTCAAACTGCCCCAGCAAGAAACACCCCTTCCCAAGACCAAGATGAAGACCATAAATTGGAACAAAATACCAAATAACAAAGTCATAGGCAGAAATAACATTTGGTCGATTGTTGCTTCTAGCCATAAGCATTCGCCAAAGACTGAATTGGATTGGAGTGAAATCGAAGGTCTTTTTTGTCAGCAGGTAAATTATTATTATTGTTATTTTTTTATGGTGGAGATGGCAAACGAGCAGACGGATCACCTGATGGTAAGCGATTACCGCCGCAGAGGAGTCACAAGTGCGTTGCCGGCTTTTAATGTGGGGGTACGCTCTTTTCTTGAAGATTTGAATGTCGTATTGGTCCGGAAATACCGCAGGCGACAGTTCATTCCACAGTTTGGTTGTGCGAGGCAGAAAGTTTCTAGTGAAACGCACAGCTGTAGACTGCCAACCATCTAAGTGATGGGGATGAATTTTACTTCTACTGGTGTAAAATTTTAACACTTGACGTTTACTGCTTCCTCAGGAAAAGTAGGTACTCTCTTCCCCTTAGCATAATACACGATAAGATACAGACAAGACATTCAAACAAATATACATATATTTACCCGAAAGCCGTTGCTGACATTTCATTTGTTGATTTAAGGTGCAACCCACGGGCTCTGCCGGCTCGTCTCCGCGCCTTGGCCGAAGCCCCATATGCGACAGCTCCGGCGAGCGCAAACCAAGGAAGGAATCTTCTGAAATTACGCTTCTTGATGGAAAGAGAAGTTTGAACGTGAACATCTTCTTGAAGCAGTTCAGAAGGTACCAACATATACGATAAATAATGAATAAATATTAGTATTCAATTAAATGCCGATATAAATAAGTATTTTTGGGTAAACACTCACTAATCGATAATCATGGTGTAAATTTCAGTTCCAACGAGGATATAATCCAGCTAATTCGTGAAGGGTGCCACGATGATATTGGGGCCGAGAAGCTGCGTGGTCTCCTCAAGATTCTCCCGGAGATAGACGAGTGCGAGATGCTCAAAGCTTTCACCGGTGACGTAACTAAGTTGGGGAACGCCGAGAAGTTTTTACTTCAACTAATTCAGCTGCCAAAGTAAATTGTTTTGCTTTTTTTATACCTTCAAATAGTTCAAATTTCTAGCGGAATATTGATATAAAATTTACGCTATTGTTTCAGTTACAAACTACGCATCGAATGCATGCTTCTAAAAGAGGAGTGGCCTTCGACAGCGGGTTATTTAGAAAGTGCCATAAACGCCATACTTGTGGCTGGAGACGATTTGATGTCTTCGAGAGCTATACAAGTATGTAACAAAGCTTTAGATTCAAGAAACTTTACGATAATCTTCCCTTTTCTTATAACACCATTAATTTCCGATTTCCAGGAGGTGCTATATTTGACGTTAATAGCAGGCAACTTCCTCAACGCTGGAGGGTATGCTGGGGGTGCTGCTGGTGTAAAGTTATCATCTTTACAGAAGTTACCAGATATTAGAGCCAATAAGCCTGGCATGACACTTGTCCACTATGTAGCTATGGTAAGTATTAGAACAAATCAAATTTGTCTGCTAGTCCTGAGCACATGGTGATAAGGAATATTTTTCAGCAAGCAGAGCGAAAAAACAAAGCATTGGTTCACTTCGCTGACGACACGAGGGTTTTAGAAGAGGCAGCGAAAGCAAGCGTTGAACAGATTCATAACGAGATCAAGACTTTGGAACACAGAATCTCGCTTCTAAAGAGGGAAATTCAGCAGCCAACTACTCAGCACGATATCAAGGAACAGATGGGTGATTTCCTTCAGGTAACTAGATTTCGTTTCGACTGAAGCATTTGACGTACGTTGCTTCATAAATTATATCCAGTTATTTATTTCACGGTTTTGTGCTCCCGCAGGTGGCAGAACAAGAAGTTTTAGCTCTGAATAAAGATATGGAGGAGGTAGAGAGCCTGCGCAAACAACTCGCCGATTTCTTCTGTGAAGATCCTGTTTCTTTCAAGCTGGAAGAATGTTTCAAGGTAGGTGCACCTATTCTAGTTGAATTAGGTAAACATAAAGGTGAAGCTAATAAAGGTAAAAAAAAATTCTGCTTTTAAAAGAACAACATCGTTAGAACTATACTCATGGACAAAAAAATCGTCTCAAGGTTTGTTGCACGACTTTTGAAAAAATACCTAACTCAATCTAATAAAAAAATACTAAACCAAAAGTTAAAAAACTGCGTGTTTACTCTTTATGATTTCAGTTTAATGGTTTTCTAGTTTTTTGTATTTAGTAGTTTTGTAGACTAAGTTACTTTTTCAAAAGTCAGGAAACAAACTTTGAGTCGATTTTTTAGTCCACCAGTGTATTATGTGCGTTAGGGTGGGCCGAAAATCAACTTTTTTTGATTTCTTTATTTTAATAGCGACAAAAAGGTGCTAGGTGGGGTAGAAATGACGTGTGTAAAATATTTTTGGTCGGAAAATATTCAGCGTAGGAAGCTAAGCTTTGTTAGATATTTCTGCTTGTAATTGTATGAATTTGGCAAACTGTAGCTGCCCCAAAGCTCAAAAAGTGCTTAAAAATCAGTGCAGCTTCTTGCTGCCCTAATGAGGCCTTGCTCTATCTGATTCACCATACTTATCGCCGGGTTTTGGCGAGCATGGAATATTTCACGCTGGAATCAGTCATTTGAGTAGCTGTTTTCCTTTAGAACAGCACTTCATTGTCACCATCGGGCTCATTGAAATGTATGTATGAGAAATCATCAAACTTAACCGTTGTAGAATAATTGTTGCGTGTTTTTTGTCATTTTAGCATAAATTCTTGCTTTTAGAGCTTCCAATATGAACATTTTATGGCTTGCTTTGTACCACAGACATCGACATTTTCAATCATAGGTTTTCTTGAAGCAAGTTAATCGATTAAAAGGCTGCGCTGTATTTTAGGCTTTTTCTGAGCTTTGGGGCAGGTACAGTTTGCCAAATCCATACAATTACAAGCAGAAATGTCTAACAAAGCTTTGCTACTACGCTGAATCTCTTAGTGATTTTTCGTGGTAATATGGAAAGAGACATTATGTAGATTTATGCATTTGACATGATATGTCTGTAACATTTGTAGAGTATAATAACGGAATTTGATACTTTTGTCAAAATATTTACATTTTTATCTTTCACAATTTTTTAACGTTTTTTTTTTCAAATTTTTGTTGAATTTAAACTGACACCTTGCCTACTGGTAATACTTCATAGATATGCAATATGTTTTCTTTAATATCACATTTTGCGCAAAACAGGACATATATCGTAACGTTTCGGGTGCACTTCAGCAGTCTCTCTTTTAATGTAATTAGCCAAAGCGTAATTACTGAAGTGTAAAATGGTCGCGCAATAAAGTGCAATCTGCACCTCCCTGACCCCTCACCCGACGTCTAAAATTATTGAAAAGAAGAAGTTTTTTATTTTGTTTTGAAAATATGCCGTATTTGCTCCCAAATAATGCAAAAAATAATAAAATATTTGAATTCAATTAATAAATATGGTCTCTTGAAATCGGTTCTAAAAATTTTTTTTTCTGATTTTTCAAAGTGAATCCGGAGGCTCTTTATGACAACAGCGACCAATAATATTTTACACACGTCATTTCTACCCTACCTAGCATCTTTTTGTCACTATTAAAATAAAGAAATCAAAAGAAGTTGATTTTCGGCCCACCCTAATGTGCGTCTCAAATTTTCTCAAAATATGAGACTTAAGAAATTTCTTTACTTATTACAGATATTTGTATCATTTTGTACGAAATTCCGCTCAGCGGTTGCGGACAACGAACGACGCAGGGTAAATGAGGAGCAGGCTGCAGCGCGCCGACGAGCCAGGGATGCCGCCGCCGCCAAGACCAGGACAGGTCAGTAACTGATCATTATATGAGACAGCAAAACCGCGCCTAAAAGCAGCTACAAGACAATCGTGTGGAAAGAGGCGTCTATGAGACGCATAAGCATCTTATCTATACTGGCTCACTGTGTAATGCTTACTGCTTAGAGTTTTTATAAATGTGGACAATATTTCTAGATTCAGTGCTATATTTTTTCGCCGATAAGCATACTGCAAGCCTTTTATCTGTTCAACATCAACAGAGAACGATTCATTAAAAATAATACTATAGAAACCTGTTAATACGATACAAATATAACTTCTTTACCAGGTGGAAGTATTTGCAGTACTCCAGTATCGGAATGCGAATCTCTTATGGAGTCTCTGCTCTTGGACATCAAGAACGGTCTTGGACGAAGGTCGCTTCGCAGACCTCACGACCCCTCGCCGTCTCCAGGTGACGTTTCGCTCATTTTTTTGATGTGTTAGAACTAATGACTGTCTGGAATGAAGATGCGTTTAAGCGAACCCCTGGTTAGGTGTTATGATTTGCTGGAGATAGCTGATTATGATGATTTTTTGACGCTAAAGTACTTTACCTAATTGTCTAAATGCCATGACATTGTTTTCTGTCGTCACTATAGATAAGTGAATCTCAGTTCAGATAGGATAATGGAGATAAGATAACCAGTTCCACAATCTTGGTAAACCTGCTTCCATCTTCAGCATCATTATAACTTACCACAAGGTGAGATAATGTCAAGAGTTTAAAAATTGCGGATAAGAAAAGATTATTTCAGGTCGTATTAGAAAAACATCTTTTGTGGTTCTTTATACTAATGATTTCTCCTATCTTCTTCATGCAGATGTGACTCCTACGGGCAGTCTGCGCCGGCGCAGCCGCGTGAGCCCCGGCGGCGACGAGGAAGGCCTGCTGGAGTTTCTGCGCCACTCGTCGCCTGCTGCCAACGACCTCCGTGAGAGGAGTGCCTGGGGTAGTCTTGGTGAGTGCTGCTTTATCTACCTGTCCATCTGGTTCCTACGACAATATCTCAATTCTTAGATATAGATTTTTTTTCAAGAGCATTAGGGTTTCTAGGATTTTGCCAATAAGTATGAACCGCACCACCCATATGTAAAAAATTACATGCTGTCGCAAAAATAAAAATAAATCTATTGGTGTTAAAGTGCATTCCGTAGTTGCACCGAAATCATGATGTTCCTATGATTGGATCGAAAAGTTGATCTCCTTAATTTTTTATCAGATCGGTCATGGTCGAGAAAGGGGGCGGTGCGAGCTCGCCTGGAGATTCCAGAGCGCGAGCGGGAACGAGAGAGGGAGCGGGAACGACCGGCTTCCCCCCGCGCCCCACCCTCCCCCGCACCCCAGCCCGAGGCTGCACCTGCTAAACCTAAGTATGATGGGTCCTCAATCTTCTTCTTTCGAGTCGACGCTAAGTCAAATCTTGTCTTCCCAATTTGTTGCCGTTATAACATTAAATATTATGTGGTAGTATCCATTATCTACTGCCACGCACTTTAGCCACTTACGCGAAGGACGCGGCAGGCGAATTTGTTGAAGGTTCAGTCAAAAATATTAAAGAATCAGTGTTTCCTCATAGATGCAGTCAAATGTAAAGATTTTGCATTACCTACATTTAAAACTAGTTATTCCTTTTTGGATTCAGGGAGTGGAGACAGAAGATCGAATCGTGGCTGCGCGCGAATAGCCAGGAGGAGAAACGAGAGGCCGAGCTGCGCGAGCGCGCGAGACGGCTACAGGCGAACAGGCGGTCCTTGGAAAACGACTCCGGTAATTCATATGCTTTAAACAATTTGCTATTTAGACTGGAGCTGAAGCAATTTTTTTCGAGTTAATTAAAAAATACTTATATAGGTGAATGAAATGAAGTAAAACTAGGACAGTTGTGAATGAGTAACTGTTGCAGAGAGCGAACGAAGCACCACGCTGGACACTCTGCCGGAAGGGCGTGCGGAGTGGCGACCGGCGGTGCTGCCTGACAGCGATGTCGTGCGAGCCATCGAAGCGGTCGAAGGTAAATACTTGTTACCCTCAGCATGCTGCAGTTTGAACCGTCTTTGGGTAATTTGAAACTGATGGGGATTGTTGTTCCAGATGTTCAACCGCAAACGAAAGACCGAGTGCCCTGGAGGAAGAATGAAGACAACGAAGAGATCCGCCGGTTGAGGAGGCAAAGGTCTCGCCAGCAAATCGAGACTGCTCAGCCATTAGTCGCCATAAGCGAAGAAGATAAGAATAAACTCCCCGATATCAGAATCACGAGTGATAGGGAACCCAAACCAGAGAAGAAAGACAGGGTAGAGATAGACTCCGATAATATTGAGACACCACCGGTGCAGAGAAAGATGTTCAATCCACCTCCGGAACGGGAGCCTTGCAGGAAATTCCAACCTTCTCTGACGAGCAAACTCAATATAAACGACAAGGCCACTGCTGATATGAGGGATTTGTGTCAAGAAATCCTGGGGGACGGCCAGTTCGACCGCTTCTCAGCTGCAAGGAGAACGCGCAGGTATAAACGGACAACGGATTCTAGTTCACCCGAAGACGAGAAAAAATCTGACAGTCCCGCGGAACTTGTGGCGGAAACTCAAGTGATAAGACCCTCGAAGTTAGAAGTTCAGGCATCCTATCCAGTGGAGACTCCGCAAGAAGTGGCTAAACCTATTGAAGAAATTGTGAAAGATGACAAAGAGCACAGGCTGAAGCGGTGGCAGGACAGACTCAAAAGCCAAAGCACTGACAAAATGCCAACCAAAGAAACTAAAACGCACCCGTACTCTAGGATGCGGCGGCAGACGTCCATCAACCAGGAGGACGTGCAGAAAGCCATCAGAGAACTGAAGTCTCCGACGGAAACTCCCACAGGTGTGTGGTCTAGGAACGCTTATAGGAAATCAATGAACGCTAAAACGGAGAGAGCGCCAACGATCGAAAGGACGACGTCCCCTCGGATCACCAAAGTGAAGAGCGAGCACGAACTGAACGACGAGGGTTTTGAAGAAACGCAAAGTTTAAATTCGGAGAGTGCATCGCAGGGCGCCTCGTCCGGGTGCAACGTAGAATGCGATTCTCCGATTCTAAAAATGACAAAGTCACCAGTACCTCCAAAGAAAATATCTACCAAAGAGACGAGAACGCCGCCGCGGACGCCGATAGATCCGAAGCGCAGCGTAGCGCCCAAGAGAGCCAACTCGCTGCGCGTGGAGCGGTCGACGTCGCGTGCCTCGCTGCGCAGCTCTCGCAGCTCGCTGAACAGCTCGGCGTCGGTGGCGACGGTGAAGCGCGCGCCGGCGCCGCCCGCCAAGCCCGTGCCGGCGCCGGCGCCGCGGCCGGTGGCCAGGCCGACGGCGCGCGCGCCCGCCTCGCGCTCCTCTTCCAGCGGCAGCTCGGTGGGCGCGGCGCGGCCGCCCGCGCGCACCGCGCCGCGCACCTCCGGCTTCATGCGCCCCACGCAGGCGTCCAAGGGCCGCGGCGGCGCCACGCCCCCCGCGCACCAACCCTTCCGCACCAACGTCAAGTAGACCACACCCGAGACCCCGAACTATCGAGCCAGTTTCAGATCGTTAAGACATACCTACCTAGTTCCCAGTGGCCAGCTCTAGGTTAATATAACAAGAAACAAGAGATCTACTGATAGGCGTTACATAGAAAATAAATAAAAATTATTGGAATCTTCAGATGATTGGTTTAGGAGCTAGAATCTCATCGACAATCTGAAGTTTTCAATGACTGATTATTTATAATTTAGTTAATATTGTATTCCATAAAGATCTGTTTATAAATGTACCTAGAAATAAATGATATGTCTTATTATTTAGTAAGTTCATTAAGTTTCGTATGTGTTTATACAATCTATTTAATGGTCTGTTTAACAAGTTAGTTAACTTTTTTAGTTAATATTTCTATAATTTTATTAATAACTTAACGTGCCACGAATATGTACGGGTAAAGGACCTTTTAGAACAACCTTTCTTTAGGTATCGTAGTTTCCTCCGATGACAAACAATCTCGCGCTGAATTAAAGCGCTACCTGGCGCTACCTGGCGCTCCTCTCACGTCCACTCAGCGATCAGCGACAGTCATTCAGCCATGCGTTACGGTGCTGTTTAGTGCATGATAGCGAGACTCACGCGGGTGCTTGAATCCACTCCGAGGTGCTAAAAACACTAGAATATTACAATAATTTTACTAACAACGAATTATAAAAATGTATCAAAATAAAAATGCGAAAAAATGGTAAATACTAGTTAAAATGATCTGATTTTTATGCGTCGTATAAGCTAATGTTTGTCTTATTGCTAAGATATTCGAAAAAATCTGTCACAAATGCAAACAAATTTTAGTCGTGTTAGGTTTAATGGAATGTATTAATCATAAGTAGGTATTTTAGTATTTTAATAACAATGGTTTATTTCTAGGATAAAATGAAATGCCAGGTTGTTGACAAACGTTTATTTACGAGTATTTTATTTTACATTTTCCGTTATGTTTTACTTAAATTTACAATACCTACACATAACTGAACGAAATATGTGAACAGAACAAAGTCATTATTGTGTCAGAATTAAAGTTAGCTTAAAAAGTTAATTACAGAAGGATGATTAAACCAATTATAATGTAACAAAGCGACATTTTTTTTTCTATCTATCGTATCCTACCACCCCGCCTCCCCTGTAGAGTTCCACTTCTCCCCGCAAGATGCATCCAGGTAAGGGCTTCCTGCAAGCGCGAGGGGAGCGCTCTACTGTACTTTAACCTATAGAGGTATATTTAATATCCCAGTAGTTAGAATAGAATAGAAACAATTAGTTATTTTACTACTGACCGGGAGATAAATCATACATATTCTGTTGACACCAAACCGACAATGTTATTTATGCCTCGGAAATCACATCACACCCCGGAAACACTAAACAAACGTTGCGTTAGCATCACATACGATTACTACTATAAATGTGTTGCGTACCTATACTCGATTCCATGTAGGAACCTATACTCGATTCGAAAAAAAAATGGTTTGGACTTCCATACAAAATTGGCGGTTGAATTATTAAAATGAGGATTCCAAATTTTTTTTTGCAAATCGAGTATAGGTTTTTATGGGATTGTTGTTCCCTTAAGAACCTATACTCATAGGATTCATGAGTAGAAGCCGAGGTAATTTTTTTTCAGGTAAGTATTTCATTAGAACCCTATTCTTGATCTAACTCTGGTAAATTTGTAAAAAAATTTACCCGCTGCTGCGCACTTTAACTTATCTTCTCTTTGAATGTTCAAAATCCAATATTTTTATATAATTAAAATAGTTTAAATACAAATATTTTTTTAAATAAATATTTTTCTGCCTAGTAAAAAGTTTCCACCACGCGGAACTTGGCCACTCAACATTTCCAGAACTATTAGTTATAATTTCTACTGCAACTCATGAACACGCTACGCACAAATTCTAAATATCTATACAAAGAGACGAAGTTATATACGTGCGTGCACGCACGCCATGCGCAGGGACAGCGCTCGCTAGTGATGTGCCGAGTCGGCTATTTTCAGTTATTACATTTATCTTTAGCACGTTTTATACATATCTGTCAATTCGTTTTTGTATAATCCACCATAAAATCAAAGAAAATGTATTTAATTATTTGCTACAGCCCTCCAAATAACTGCAGAAATATTACAATCGTTTGAATCGATAAAAGCAGGCTGACACTATTGTTTGACATCTCGTGTGCGCTTGTCATCCACCCGCCATGGTGAAAATGAAATCAAACTCGACATTGAAATTTCCCGCAGCGCTGAAGTCACAAAATCTCACTACTGTTTTGTATTTAAATACTGGCAGTATTTAAATACAAAACTGAGTACAATTCGAAATCGTTTATCCGAAACCTGTTATCTGAATACTCGAATAGGTAAGATTCGAGTTAGTACTCGAGTCAATATGACTCAGCACATCGCTAGATAGTGACTTAACTCTAGTCTATCGAGTATTGTGACTGGTACTGGGCCTTATAAACTTATTTTATATCACCTTATCTTTATTTTATCTAACTAAATAATCATTTTGTACGTAACAGTGCAATCTTTCGATTAAATTCGGTATAGAATCAGCTACTTATCATATAACAAGGAACTCTTACCTAGCCCAAATTATACTTAATTTTAACCGCTTAATTTAACTAGAGGAAAAGGCTGTTTAAACTCAACTACTGAAGTAAAGATACTAATGAAGAGAAATGATTACAAACAAATGAAGTTACTGTAAGCTTCAAGTGATTTTTTGTTGCTTTTTTGTTGTTTTTCCAGTAGAAATATCATCGTTCCTGAAAAAATCCTATAGTTATTTTAACAATAGAGTTAAATATATTTTTCCCGTAATTGGCGTAATTAATTGTGAAACAGAAAGAATATATCTACTCATATTTTATCGTACCGCAACACCACTACATAAACTAATACATACAACTCACATAGGTATTAATAAAGAAAAAATACACTTAGTAGAGGAGTGCTCACTCAAGTATACTTATATCTAATTGAAGGATTCTCAACCAGCAGCCAAGCAAGCACTATGCAACCACCTACAATATTAGAGCACTTCACAGGATAACTAAACTAGTACCTACATAACTAGTGATTGTTTCCATTAAACTGAAAAGCTTTTGTTCTACAACAAATTTCGGCAATTGAAAGCCAAGTAATGTATACAGGGTGTAACAGAAAGGTGTGATAATACTTCAAGGTTGGCTTTTACCCATCAAAGTGAACAACTTTTGTTCTACAACTTTGTTCAAATCGCAAATTTTTTTTGGACTTTTCATACAAATCGATCAGCTGGCGAACCAAGTTTGTATGAAAAGTTTAAAAATTTCATTGCGATTTCAACAAAGTTGTAGAACAAAAGTTGTTCAGTTTGATGGGTAAAAGCCAACCTTGAAGTATTATCACACCTTTCTGTTACAGCCTGTATAAAGTTAGTACCTATATAAGTGTGTTAACTAATAAGCTGTTATTACTTAAACTGGAGCTTCTACTCATGAAACTGAACAACTTTCCCAAAGGAACCCATAGTGAATTCGCAAAAAAAAAATTGGACTTCCCATACTAAGTGGGGCGATCAGGTGACCGACTTGTTAGAAAAGTAAAAAAAAAATATTCGCGAATTGACTATTGGTTCCTTTGGGGAAGTTGTTCAGTTTCACTAGTAGAAGCCCCAGTTTAAGTAATAACAGCTAAGGTTGTTTAGTTTTACGACCCCGATCACCAGTTAAGAGGACAGGTATGTACAGGTAGATACCGGTCAATCAGTATAAATTAAAATTAAATAAAAATGAATAAAGACAAAACTTACTTTACGTATATTAATAGTAGTATAACTACGACAAAAGAGCCAACACTTACTTATTTACTTGTTGCGCGGAGCTACTCGTATACTCGACACAATCAAAATCTCGAATTGTAGGTAGATACTTAAATATTAACTATCCCTAACTAAACACGAAGATCATTGTTATTATTCGCACGAGAAATACTACTACCCACTAATATTATTATTTTTTATTTGCTTAAATTAGCCTGGTTCAAACCTTCTCCGGGCTAAAGTTCATTCAAGCAGGTTAAAAAAAAGGAAACGTTTCAGGGGAGACGTTTTGCGGTCAAATGGTTTTCGAAACCTGTACGGGACTCGGTCCTTACAAACATGACATGAGCGCTTTTATTATTTAGGTTTGAGACTTTATAATAAGATTCACTTTTGAAACTCTAGTGAAAAGTTTACTGGGGCTACTTTGAGAGTGGAAACTCCTAAACTGATCTGCTCAGTGAATACTTTGTTGAGACTGTAAAAAACGGTGACCAATGCTTCCTTGGACAACATTTAGTTCAGTTTCATATTAATTCATTGAATTAAGAAGCTCCAGTTGATTTTTAAGTGGCGTTTCAGAGGTGATGCCATGTAGCGTGACAGCGTGTCGGCGTGACGTCACGGCTGCGACGTGGGCACGGCGCGCGGGGTTCACAGCACGTCCTGATCCACCAGCTCCCGCACAAGGTCCGTCATCTTGCGCCGGCACACGGCGTTCGACGTTAGCACCGGCTTCACGCAGTCGTGCGACGGAGACGACTCGCTTTCCTGCTCCAAATCCAAACGAGGGTCAGCATCACCAATAGCTACGCAGCACAGCAGAGCATTTTTATCTCTACTGCTGACTTACTTTTTGTAGTTAAAATGTTTATTGAATAACTAGATTCTTCTAGGATAAACTTCTGTTTACAAAAAACTTTCCCATTGGGCAGGGTAGTTAAATGTCTCGAAGTCTACGGCAACTTCACCCAATAGCAGACGGCGATGCCAAAAATGCAATCAGGTTTATACGGAACCCCAAACTCAAAGGAAGACTGGCTATCTTATACAACAACCGTGTTGTTGAGAAGCGAAGAGATAAATCCTAAATAAAGCGTTTCTGTTATAATACGTTGATGATTCCTCTGGTGTTAACGATGCCGATAGGTGACGGTACTTAGGAACTTTCTATCAGGTGAGCCGATCTTAACTACCTTCATCATCCTATCAGCCGAAAGAAGTTTACTGCTGAACTAAGGCCACCCTCAAAGATTTCCACAACCGTAGTTCTTGCATTGTCTGCCTGCATCCAACGGGTTCTCGCGACCTCCACTATGTCTTCAATCCACTAACTGGGAGGCCAGCTTTCCGTTACGCGGCCACCGCTCGAGAACTTTCCTGCCCCATCAACGGCCATCTGTTCTATGGGTAAAATAATAAGTGAAGATTGTGACGTCAGCAAATGATACAGAATCATACTTACGTAGGCGCTTGGAACAACTGTTCTCACCTTGGCCTGGTACAGGTTGGGGGCCTCTGCGCTGTCGCAGTTCATGATGGGGTACATGTCCAGAGAGATGCCGAGCGCGAAGCGCCCGCAGCGCCTGAACTCCTCCTGCAGTCTGTCCAAACCAAAATATGAGTGAGATCTTAACAAAAATACTAAACTCGTAAAAAATTCACTGGCTAAGATAAACTTGTTAAAATAGACTGTGACCCATTGACGTAGCTAACCCAGCTTTAACATTCGCATGACGTGTGACAAGCAGATGGCTCGCTCTGTGTCTAGGTAATAACAAATGTATTGATAGTTATTTCAACTCAGAAAATAATTTTCCGTGTGTCTCAAAACATCTTTCGTGATATTAAAATAAAATTTTTGATCAGCTTGGATTAATTTGAATGAACGCTGAAATGTCATGGTCAAATAGATGTAGTTTAGCAGAAAGGACTTAATCCACAAACCTTTGTTAGTGGATTAAGTACTTTAAGGTTTGTGGATAGTCCTTTCTGCTAAACTACGTCCAAATATGATATAATACAAAACAGAACGGACAGAGAATACTTGCTATTAACTACTATGTATAGAACACGCTAGTATCGAATCGTCATCGGTCAGATCCAGAAACCTTGAGTTTGTTTCTGCAGCTCGTCGCTGTCTACCTTTCTGCACTATAAACTAGGTGCAACTATTACAGTATATACTCACAAATCAAACAACGCATCTCTGTGCAAACTGGTGTTGAATACTGAATCTTCGTCGGTCAGGTCCAGAAGCCTGGAGTGCAGCTCATCGGTGTAGAACTCCAGAAGTGAGGAAAGATGCTGGTTGCGCTGCTGGCGGTCCAGACACAGGTACATGAGGTAGGTGAGGTCCAGGGCTGGCGACGCGTACCGGACCAGCTGGAAGTCTACCATGTACATCTGGAAAATTATGGCAGAATGAGAAACTGACTTCGGTATTATGTATATATTTTTACTGGACAACCCTTAAAACCACCAGCTGTGTCTCCGAGTTATTAAATTAAGAATTGTTAACAAAATCGACAAAGTCGACAAAATCTATAATATCGTAGGTCCATCCATCTCACACATACATACATACATACATCAACTTACATAATCCTGTCTGCTGATCAGATTGCTTCGTATTAGCCCATATAATATTCTACTATGAAATATTGTTAGGATCTTTCCAAAAACAGTTTCATTCTATCTGTCACCCTAAACCACCAATATTGCATTGAGCTTCATTATCTCACCTCAGCGATATCTCCATCGACGTATCGGAAGAGCATGTTGTTAGTCCAGAAGTCGCCGTGGCAGATGACGGCCAGCGGCTCCTGGGGGGCCACCAGGTCCACCATGGTCTGGAAGAAGGTGCGCTCGTCGCAGAACGACTTGAACTTGTCGAGGTAGAGATCCTTGTCGGGGGAATCACCCAGCTCCTCTTGCAGCATGTCTATGGCGTTGGTAATGGCTTCGTGGTAGTAGGTGCGGTAATACTCTGCGTTTTCGGCAACGAAGAACACTAGGACAAGCGAATATTTTTTGAGTACGAATAAGAACAGAATGCGTTGCGTTCATGTGTGTGGAAAGAGCTAATGTTCATTGTGGCCCTCCATATTTTATGGTCATCATACACGGCTATTTTAGGACTACTCGCCAATATTTTAACAGTAGGAACACATATTAATTCGCTCAAGATCGGCCTACTTTGAACGTTATAGTTTAATACCGTTTAGACGTATTTGTTCAAAGTACTCAATGGACACTTTGTGTGAATGATTATGCAGTGGAAATAAAACATAAGCTCATATAAATTTACCTTCAGATATGCCATCTTGAATATTCAGAAGTTCGTAGAAATCATCAGGGTTGTTGCATTTCATTGCCAAAGAAATTGCGTGGAACTGTGCTAGATGCTTTAGCACAAAATAGCACTGTTCAGTTGACAGCCCTTTCCTCCTGTCCGGCATTTGAAAGCCTAGAGGCTTTAAGTCTTTGAGAATCACCAGATCATTCTGAGCTAAATAGCATTTCGGTACGGCCTTGAAAGGATTATTGACTCTGTCCCACTGTTCTTGGAACTCTTGCATTGTCGGCCATATCTTGTTGTAGAATGCCACCTCGTTGCAGAACAGTTCGTCACTCTTGAACGCTTCTCTCCGGAGTATGCTCTCTGGCAAGATCTTGTAGATAATGGTGTTTTCCCAAGGTTCCTCGCGAGTGCCCGAATCATGACCTGTTTCTTCATCTGCGATTTTCTTAACACCTTTCAGCGTTACGCGGTAGACCATTGATGTGTAATTATCACCTCTGTTTGTGCCCGGTGCTCCCTAAAAAAATTGAGAGACATATTAAAAAAAAAAATGTAACACTTAATGCTTTCAGAATTGACAAATCACATAATAGTGCCAATAACATCCGCTTCCCAGGCTATAAACCAGCTACTTGCTACTTCTGGCTACCATCCTCGTTCTGAGGACCACTTAGAGGCTCCCCTCGACCGCTGTAAACAGGATGCACTAATGTAGCGCAGTCGCACATCAATTACCAGAAATGTGTCACCTTCGCAAAGAAGCTCAATTCGCAAACAATTGGCGCTGATAAATGAAATTGAGTCATGTAGTGAGAGTTTGCCAAATAATTTGTTCATGACTACAAATTAGAATAAGTAAGTGAGAAATAGAACACGAAAATTTGCATTAGTTTATGATTATGGTCATAATTACAGGGATAAGTATCTTGTCCTATAAGCTCCTGACATTTAAAAACAGAAACTACGAAAATATGGTTATTTTTAATTTTCGGTTAAATTGCCTCTGAGAATTTAATTACCCAGAAAAACAAACTCTTACCTGGAACTCTTGTATTTCGACATCAGGGAATTCTTCCCTGAGAAGATCCTGCAGGAACTCGAGGGTGATCTGGGTCATGGCGGCCGTGGGTGCGCGCGCGCCGCTCTCGACTGACGTGACACGCTATCCAGCGTCTGTTGCGATCCTCACTGACTTTCCAGGGTGACAATGATTTGGAAGAGATTCTGATACCAAAAGTTAAGTAGTGAAAATATCGCCTTACTATATTTATACATAAATAACGGAATTTTACCATCTTTTTACTCCTTTTTTCTTATTTCTAATTAGTTTGAATCGCCCTTAAGGACAGGTCGTTTCGAAAAACTCGGACCTGTCGAGAGCAGGGTCTGTTCCGTCGACAACTTTTAGCAGCGATGCGAGCGATGATATCCTGATGCTTTTGGAGTCTACATTTCCATAACACTAATTACAAACTCTTGACGAGACAAAAAGGTGGTAATTCCTACTAACTGGTACTAACGTGAAAGATGGTGCTCCTACGGTGTGGAGGTGTAGGGTCCCAATCCGCTGGCCGGGATAAGGGGCCGTGATTGGATAATGCGCGTATTACGCCGATTGTTCCCGGCGGCGGCGGCGGCGGCGCCCCCCTCCGAGCGCAGTGGGAGCAGTCGCGACGGGTGCTACTCTCCCCCTCATTGATTTTGAAATTTTTTTGACATTTACCTAAATCGCGCGTGGAAATAAACTCAGCGCAGCAGTAAGCCACTAGTAACACAGGTAGGTACAGAAAATGTCAAGACTAATCGCCTTATGATCAAGGAAAGTTATTGCTTTTCGATGAATTTGTATCGGAAATCATGTTGTAATATATGTATGTAGCTATTTTTGAATACTTTTGGCAAAGGCAGTATATTGAAGGTAGGCAGGTACTTAATAGTGTATAAAGTTATGTCATTAGATTGTTTGCTATATGTATATCTATCCCACAGGAATGCACCTTAACAGCGTCGAAACCGTCTCCGTAGCATAGTGGTTTGTCCGCTCGTTTTACATCAGGAAGTCGCGGATATTATTCCCGGTGGCGGGTTTCAAGTTTGTAGGACTCGGTTGGGTTAGTGGTTGGACACTTTCTGAGCCCGCTTGTCTAGCTACCATCATCTTATCTGAGTCTTGCTGCCAAAAATTAATGTTAAGAGCATTGATTAGTTCCATTGGAGATAAGATAGTCAATTCCCCATTGCTTTGGGGAATCTTGTTAAGTCCGCATCTATTTCGGCATCATCATTACTTTTTGGAAGCGCTTTCCGATCGCTGTAATTTTCGCTAATACTTAGTTATTTCAATAATGATTTTCCATTTAGGTAATACCAACAAAGTAAACGGATGGGCAAAGGGCGTTGTTTTTTCAGTTCATTGCGGTAGATACTGAAGAAACTGAACAAAATTCCCCGATGGACAAACGGCAGCAGAACAACGGACGAACTTACGATCACAGAAAAAAAATTGTGACCGACCAATTCGGTTTCTATTTCGGCCAGTTTCGGCTTTTAATTAGGGGTCGCGGGTTCGATTCCCACCAGAATTTAACTTTATAGGACCTAATTGTTTGATTTTAAACGTCGATGTGTTTCGGGACGAAGATTGCCAGTTTTCAACTAAGTTGGGGAATCTAGGTAAACGCGGTTCCATCTTCGGCATCATCATCACTTACCATCAGGTAAGATGATGCCTAAGGGCTTCCCGATTGTGGATTTAAAAAAAGTTTTAGCCATAGTTCCGGTTTCGGTTAAAAATCTGCTGAAACTCGTTGTCCCACTTCGGGCGCGGTCGTACCTCGTGGTCGCTACTGGAAGTGGGTAGTAACGTGTCAAGTACAGTACCCGTTATAACATTTACTAAGAAATAGCTATTCCAGATTACTATCGTAAATAACAGGTCTCCAGCATCAAACTCTGGTCACCTCCTTCTATTAAAGTAGGTACTTACTAAGGCGACTGAAATGAGCCTAAGATAGGTTTATTCTATAGCACGGCCAAGTTCTGTGTACCACATTTCGTCTCCAGCATGGCCATAAGCTCCCACTTAAGTACTCATAAAAGCGAGTAAATTGAGCGCAAACTCTTTAGGATTTATTTATTATGTGTTGCTGAGTTCCGATGACCTCCTTCTGACTCCAGCAGCAGTCCCTGGTTACCCTGGTTACCACCTCGCACTAAAGTTCTCATGAAGACGAGTGCAATGAGCCAAAACTCGAAGGGCTTACTTTTTTCCGTTGTTAGGTTCCGTTGATCCCTTCCGTCTCCAATATCAGACCCTGGTCAGCAATTCCCGATAAATTAACTAAGGGATTAGCCCAACATGAAACTGTAATAAATGTAGAAGAGTATGGTGACAAGATCACAGTGAATTTGCTAGAAACAGGTGATGCTGCAATTTAATTTCTAAGTGATGTTTCGATTTATCTAAACCATGTAAAAGAACACATAAAAAATAGCAGGAAAAAGGTTTTTCTTTTTGTTTTTTTTTGTTTTTTAGAGATTAGAATCAAAATCAGATTTTTTATTTATTTTATTTATTTTACAATTTATTGTGTACACATAATAGATATAATACACAGGCTTAACATAAAATATACACAAAGGGTGCAGCTTATTTCTAGTAGAAATTTCTTCCAGCAGACCCGGGTTAAGGAGAAATTGTAGCTGAGATGGCAGTACAGCATGTACACAAATATTATTATATAGTTCATTGATATATATATCAATATATAACACATATAAATATATAACATACATACATAATAATATACATATATAAAATATATACTAAATAATATATGTTATGTATACATGGCTTATCAACCTCACGAAGACAAAGAGAGGTAGTGCTTCCTAAGTTTGTTTTTAAAGGAGAAGATGCTTTCGCTGTCACGGATTTCATGAGGAAGAGAATTCCACAACCTGACGGCATGAACGGAAAAGGAGTAAGAGTAGAAATCGGTGCAATGGGAGGGAAAGTTCAGTAGGGATTTAAGGTGGGATCGGGATTGTTGATCTGGCTGGCGCATCCAAGAAAAACGTTCGCGCAGATAACTAGGAATAGAGGGTTTGTGAAGGATATTGAAAAGAAGACATAGGATGTGGGAGTTACGGCGCAAGCGAATGGGAAGCCAATTGAGCTGGGCACGGAACTGGGAGATGTGGTCAAACTTACGTAAACCAAAGATAAAACGAATGCACAAGTTCTGTAAGCGCTCTAGCTTGTTTAGGAGTTCCTCGGTGATATCTAAATAACACGAGTCAGCATAATCGAGAAGGGGAAGAAGTAACGTTTGAGCAAGAGATATTTTAGTATTTAAGGGCAGAAACCATTGAAGACGTTTAAGAACGTGACAGGAGTAGTGGAGTTTCCTGCTGATCTCGTTGATGTGGGCGGTCCAAGAAAGTTTGGAGTCAAAGATGACCCCTAGATTTTTTGCGGTGCCAGTGTAGGGAATTACAGTACCATCGTATACAACGGCTGGAAGCGTAGCAAATTCAATTTGGTTCAACATATAGGTACTCCCAATAATCATAGCCTGTGATTTTTTGGGATTCACCAAAAGGCCATATGACTTTGCCCAATCGCAGATGCACTGGAGGTTATCGTTTATGAATTTTATAGCCAGGCTAGAGTTGGGTGCTTCAAAATGATGATAAAGCTGTAGGTCGTCTGCGTAGAGATGGAAATTACAAGAGATAGCTTTAGTAGCAGTGTCAATAAACATAGAAAAAAGAAGAGGGGAAAGGACGCCACCCTGTGGCACGCCCGCAGCTAGGTCGCACCAGTCAGAGGAGAAGTCTTCTGTGCGAACACATTGCGAACGACCACGAATATATGAGTCGAACCAAGCTATTACTGAAGGGGAGAGATTATAAGAGCGAAGAATAGCAATAAGAATATCGAAATCGACCGAGTTGAAGGCGCTGCTAAAGTCATTTTTTATGGCAGAGGTGGCATACGAGCAGACGGATCACCTGATGGTAAGCGATTACCGCCGACCATAGACCCCCGCAACACCAGAGGAGTCACAAGTGCGTTGCCGGCCTTACATACAAACAGTGATGACAACTTTATAAATACGAACTGACTTTCTCCTCGACCTATTATTACAAAATAAATAACCTATGTCACAAAATACATAGATACCAGAAGGTCCGCTCAATACGCTCACTAAAATCCTAAGCAAATACATGCTTATAGCATATACATGATATAGAGTATACGGTCGTTCTAGGCAAGGTCACGATACTGTGCGATCGTGACTTTGCCTCGAACGACCGTATACTTCTACAAGCATGTATATGCTTACGATTTTAGTGGTTTGTATTGAGCGGACCTTCTGTATCTATTTTGTGCCTATGTTCCCACTAGTTCAGTTGACTGAACAGGTGGGTATTTTTTCCCGTATGTTCAGTTAACTGAACAAATAGGTAAAAAAACCTCAATTCTAGCACACTATAATGGATGCTTTTTTTATTTCTTTTAACACGAATTAACTATTATGCAATAGTTTTAAACATTTTTTTATAAATCTGAATAAGTTGAGCTCTTTGGTTCAATCCGTACTTGGTCGCGTTTATGGAGTAAGGCTTAACCAAACTTTCCCTAGGCACGGAGGAGACCAGCGCCCCAGCATTGGGGTAACAAGCAATGGATCGTTAATGTAGAAGCAGCTCCTTATTTATTTTAGTTCCCTTAAATCCACTGGACTGGTGTCGCCAATATAAACGTGAAACGCGGACCAGTAAGGACCCTTTTCATGTTCATCATAACTTCCTTCAAATGGATGTGAATAAAAATAAAACAAGTTTGACTATGCTGAATATTTATTTGGATTCAATTAACTTCTAAAACATCTTCGTAAACATAGTACATTGTAAATACACAAATAAATGCGGAAAATGTAAGTTTAGGCATACAGCAATAGTTCGGGTTACAGGTATGCGTATATAATGTCAAAAGATAAACAAATATACCAATAAAATTATTAACAATATATTAATGTATATTAAAACTAATGATTAAAAGTTGTGCTTTCTTTTCCTAAATACTATATTAGCCAAATTATTTTAATAATAATTAAACGTCGTCGTCGATTTAAGATTTAATGATTAAACAAAATAATGTGTGCACCGAGGTCGGTAAATGTTATTGTAAAAAACGCATAATATATTTTCGTCCAGCAGGGACAGGGATTGGGGGCATATGGTAAAGTACCGAAACTGGCAGTTAGATCAAAACTGCACACCAAAATGCAGTTTTGAACGTAACTGTACAAAACAAGCCCTGATGACGGTAAAAATAATTGTGCAGAGTAAAATTGAAAACCTCGGCGCACAATACTAACGATCCCCGACACCTCGACGCGACAAGAAACAACAAAAATATAGATACTTAGTTAAACTGGAAGTAAGTATATCTAGAGTTAGCTTCAACATGTTACTTAACGTTCGTATAAAAGTCTCTCCCGATTTATACTTAGTTAGTTATCTTAGAGTGCTCGCCACCCCCCCCCCCCTTCCATTTACAGTCTACCCTCCCCCTCACCCTACCCTAAATAACACACCTTTGTAATAGTGAAAATGTATAGTTATGTATGTATGTATATTTACTAAGAAGATTGGCTATAGACTGACACTGCTTCATATTGAAACATGTATCATATACACATGCGCTGTGTCAACAGAAACACTAAGGTAGAACAGTTGTGCTAACTGGACTCGAAACAGAGATAACTGAAGCTAAGGTATTCACAGTTAATGTAGGTAAGCCACCGCTATGAAAGTAATGCTGAAATTTGATAATATATGAGATTTGTCGCTGGTGGCCGGCGCGCGCTAGATGCGCTTGCGGCCTGCGACGGAAACGAGACTAACAACGCAAGAGAAGCGGCTCCATTATCATAATATGTTATGTTTTCTTCATCTAGAGATACATTTTTTGATTTAACGTGATACAGTATAACACAGAAAACATGCACATATAGTATAACATGTTCCATAATGATTTGGCTACGTTCTACACCTACAAAAACAGATTCAACAGATCAGCGCTAACTACGGCCATTTTGAAAATTCATGGCATATAATATGTATGTACCTATTGAATATCGGAGATGTCTAAATAACACGTGGTTTTCCACTAAAACATAGGCCTTGTCCGTGATTTTCTCGTGCAAAACATCCGCAAAAACGCGCGAAGTTTGCGTAAAATGTCTCAAAACAGGTTAAAGCTAGCAAGTGATCCTGTGTTAAAGCTCCCTGCGCCGGCGCGTGTGCGCGGCCCCTCGATCAGCTCGTATTCTTTATAACTTTATACAAACGCCGTTATATAATACACAGCAAAAATGATATGGGAATTTACAAGAAGTGATATGATTGGCAATGAAGATTGTACTAATAGGATATGTACTTTCAAATCATTCGTTATAAAGTTTAGGTTAGGTAAAGTTAAATCTTTTTTTTTATAAAATATAGATATATAATTAATTAAGTATATTAGGTATAAATGCTTGTTACAATGTCTTTTTCGTTGGAACGTTTCGTTGTGGCAACACTGTCGATGACGCGATCGTTGGGCTGAGTAGTGAGAGTGAGAAGAGTGGCGTATGGGTGACACACAGAGAAAGAGAGAGAGAGAGAGAGAGAGAGAGAGAGAGAGAGAGAGAGAGAAGGACTCACAGAGTGACTCAACCACGACACGTACTGCAACAATGGCAAACCCTTATTTGGACAATAAGCGTTGCATACGGACATCGTCACACGAGCGCGCACCGCGCCGGGCTAGAGCGGCGCCCTGCCACCACCTCTCACTGGGATTCTACTTAACAAAGTGGGATCCAGTAGGCATTCCTTCGAGCAACAGATACGTTTCTGCTGCTTACACCATAACGATATAGGTAGGTACCTCAAGTTCTAAACTATACGGATCAAATATTAAATTACGTGATGTCGAAAATAAAGTGAAAGCAAGCCTTGAATGAGAGGTGAATAATTTGAGCTAGAAAGCAGAAACTTTGAGAAGTGTTTGACATGAGAATATACCTTACAACGTAGATAGGAAAATTTATAAAGCTTTGAAGTTTTGACTCTTTGAATAACAAAACCGTAATTCATTGACAGCGGTGCAAACATCATTAACCTCCACATCGGTAGTCGGGTTACAATAAGAAAACGACACGATTATTTATAATGACTTTCAAAGAAAAATCTACAGAGGTATGACAGAGGTACACTGGAATGTAATGACAATTTGACGGTTGGCGACGACGATGAAAACCTACATTGTAACTGGAACCGTCTCTAGACTGTGCCGGCGCCGGCGCCGGGTCGCGGCTAGCCCAGTCGGTGCAGTTCGCTACTTACTTGGCCCTATCTGTACAAACACCAATAATTAGACATTACATATGTCACAACTATACGACTTTCTCGTATATCACAACAAATGGAATGTCAAAGTTTGCAAGTGCATAATCTCATAAGAATGTGAAGAGGAGAATGGACAGTTTAAGATACATCGTTGGAAATGAACGTACAATATTAAAATATTTACGTAATGTACGAGTTAATACTTCATCGACTAGAACATTATTGTATTGTCGCAATTTTGGCGGAGTTTATAAGTACGAAGAGTAACAATCATAATTACATTTAAAGTGACACAAAATAATAAACAATATTGTGACAGTCTGTGCAGATGTATTTAGTGATGAGTCGAAAGTTAGTAATTGTGTGAAAAGAAACTCTAATTCACCTACTCAGTGCAAGCAATTCATATTTTACAGATAAAGAAAGAAAAACAAATCATTTTGAAAACATAGCATTCAACGATTGCATCGACAGTATTGCCAGAGCGAAAAATTATTAGTTAAGTAAATTGATTAACGTTACATAAACCTGTATTGGAAGAATATTTAAATGAATTCTGGCAACACAGGCCTTCCCTTCAGCACCCGGCCGGAAGATCCCTCTGCATACCGTGCGACAAGGATCCACATCAACGTGGCTAATACGTTGAGTAATCGAAAATGTCTGCCATATATTGTCACGTTCATGATTCCTTTTCGCACTGCACGGCCGGCTTTAGAAGTATTTTTTAGTAGTTTTTTAGTTCTTGTCCTTGGTAGCTTTGCCGTTGTACTGCGGCGGCGCCTTGCGGCCCTGGCTGGGGTCCTCTGCCATGACAGCCACCAGCTCCTCCACGGCTCGGCCCAGGTCATCTGGAAGGTACGAATTTATGTTAGGATAATTTGTATGGTACCGCAAGTACTAACAACTTCCTTAATGAATCCATAGTCAATAATCAAACATATTAAGTCTAAAACGCGTCAAATATTTAAACTAAAATATTCAAAAATCCTTGTCTCTGCGAAGCAAGATTACAAAATTTCTTAGTTGGCAGTTACTACCATTTTCTTTCAAAATCGCATCCTACTTGTAATTAAAACATTATTCGACTACGACGCGTTTTATTCCACTTCGCAAAACCACCAAACGTAAATTTTACCTTAAGTGTGGCGTCCTGGATCGTTTGCATTAACAGAAATTTAAACAACAATATTATTTTTTATACGTCATAAGTATTTATCATGGTAAAAACACACACACACACATACACACAAAATAACGATCTTTAGTTTTAAAAACTCGCACACATGTCATGCAGTTACTTATCTATCATGCAAATGACAATATCTATTTACAAAAACGTAACGCTGTTTCAAATTCACATTAACTAGCTAGATTTTTGATATGAACACGGGATTTTAGTAATTTCGCGGTTCACACACTCGTTTTCACGATACATAATTCCTTTTCAATAGCAGATTGACAATAATACTGATGATGTCAGAATTATATAATTATTATGTCAATATCATTATTAAAATATTGACAATATTATTGAAGCTGGGTGACCCAGCCAATCTCCTAAGTCGGATCAATAATATATTTGACCGTCAAACCGTGAATCGTCAAATAACCACTCGTTAGATTAAACTGTCCACTTGGCTCCACTGGGTAATATACAATTTTATAGAACAAATAGTGAAACCAGTGGAGACAAGCTTTAAAGTAGCACATCACGAAAAATTTAAATAAAATAACAAGCCAGTGACAACTTACAAACTCAGCCTACTCAAACGATGCGGACCAAGAGATAGTGCATATCGTTATCGATCGGCCTCGAAAACAACTATAGAGCTGAGACTAATAAGAGAAGAATATGATGACATATTCAAAGTATTTCTAAAACGCATTGCAGTATCTCTTTGTTAAACTCGCACTCTGTAAATGTGAAGCCAATACAAGTCGGGGGCAGGCAGTGCAAGCGGCCACGCGGCTGACCTGCGCAGTGCATGAGAGAGTGGACGTCCGCAGGGTGCATGGGGTGCGGGGGCGCTGCGCGGGGGTCCGGCCCTAGCGGCGGGGGCGCCGCGCTCGCGCCGAGCCAGCCGCCTGCGCCCACCGACGGCGCCGGCCCACGTAGCCCGCCATCTTGTAACGCAACCACGTCAAAATGGCGGACTTACGAGTATCATGCCAACATGGCCGATAATTAAGTAAAACCCTTTGTAAATATTCAGTGTTTGCTAGAGCACATTCGCTGATGATTCGTAAGTTGCTCCGCTAGTCTAACATGATGTTGCCTCCACCAGAATGTCTATGTTGTTGTATGTTACATGCTTCTTACGCTACCTGACGATACCTATATCTTAAGAACAAAAAATATTATATATAACCTTGGCTTTGACATTGATATTGTGTGACATAGATCGAGGAAAGGAACGAAACAGCCAACACCTGGAAAGTGATGCGACCCTGCGGGGACATTGAAACAACAACAAAGTGCAGTTTGACACCTGAAGTGTGGGAAACATCTTCAGGCTGCGGCGAAGCTTCCTGCGCGCGCCTCGTTGGGCGCTCGTAGGGCGGCGGCGGCGGCGCGGCGCCCTGCCACCCGCCGCGCCCCACCGCCGGCCGGCGCCCGCGCGCGCGCCCACGCCTGGGGCTGGACCTGGAGCTGGGGGTTGCGGCGCGGATCTCCGCTACTACAAATAACAGCAAAACGCTTGTTCCAAGAGCAAAATGTGCATACACAATGCAGGATTTTTCCCACGTGAAACTGCTCTTTTTAATGCAGTAACGTCAGAAATTCATTACTGAATGTATGCGTCGTCAAGACGTGTTGACAATGATATCCATACGTACACCTAATATTAAAAGCAAAGTTGAGGAACGCCGCCGTGGGTACGCACATTTGAGATTTAACTGAGTCGGAGTGAGGATTGAAAAACACGAAGCCGAAGAGGTTCCAGAGCAGCCGAACGAGGGGACATCGACGATCAAAAATAAAATTGCTTTACAACATCGAACGCTGGTACAGAATTCGTTATACCTGGAGAGAAACAGCGCAGGGGCGGTGATGTGATGACAGCAAATTAAACCAATCTAGTAAAACTAGTATCTAACTACACATGTGATTCTAAGATAAAAATAAAGAGCAAAATAATGGGTCTGAAGCGGACACCGATGGTATATGGGAGAGTCACCGCGGGCCGGCGGGGGATCGTCGGGGCCCAGGGGGGGCGGGACCGCGCTGGCGCCCTGCCAGCCGCCGAGCCCGATCATGGGCATGCGCGCCGGGCCCGCGCCCGCTCCAGAACCTGCGCCCGCGCCCGCGCTCGCGCCCTGCTCACCTACAACACCACCACATCACCAGTAAAATAACCTGTTCACGTGGCCTGGTCACTTCCTGACATTTTTCATTTTGGACATTAGTCGTGTAAATCCCTCAGATAACTGTTTATTTCATAAAAGTACAACTTAAATGTAGAATCGAAATAGAAAGATACCTAAAACAGCTCCGAACTGAAAGTAAGACTGTAACTGCAAAACAAAAAGATGCAAAAGCCAGCACGGAAAAGGTGGTGTTCTGTGTACACGTGTGTTGCACGCACGTCAGTTGTAACACTGGACCTCGAGCTGGTCTCTGTCTGTAAGGAGTTATCTCTTTGTCGCGGCTCAGCTAACACTGGGCAGTGTTGCAACTCGCGTGCGGTCCGTACCGTGGTTGTGGGCTATCGAGTGCAGCTCGGCGGAGAGAGGCAGCCCCTCGGGCTCCAGCGGCGGCGGGTCCGCGCCTGAGCCCAGCCAGCCGTGCCCCGCCGCCGGCATGCGAATCACGCCATCTTGGACTACAACATCACCGCAAAATGGCAACACTGACACACACAACTAATCACCGGGTCGAAGCAGCGTGAACGGAGAACATTCGAGGTGCTATTAAAGTCATCTCGAAAGGTTCTTGGCCATTGTTGAATTTGTTACGTACTTAACGGAAGACAAAAAATTAGAGTAAAAATCACAAGGATAACGTTCAAGCTAAATGTTGACATTGTGCTCATTTGGTACACTTGGTGCACTGCTAACAACAAAAATAATTTAGATCAACATCCAATTTGAAACAACGAAAGCGAATAATTTTGTCACAACCAAATATTCCAAGAAGCCAGTTATTTGAACATAAAGTGTATTCTATAATAGTTGTCATTCATTACTTTCTGGTGGCAGGCCCATGGACGAACTACGGTGGCGTATTACCAGGACCTAATGAGGAGGGATATATACTGTATAACGGGGGGAGAACTTCATTGTCAAATATGAGACCTCAGCGCATTTTTAAGGACAGCAGTTACTTGTCCGAACTGTCCCGTACGATAATTTGCTTACATATGTCATAATATTGTAAAGGTGGCTTCGAGGCTATTAAAATAAGCTACACATGACTGCACGTATTTTTATTTGTGTCACTTTCTATCACTCAGGGAATAAAATATAGCTGCAAAAATAGATTCGCCTGACTGAGCATTTTCGAGCGAGCGACCATAATGAGTGACAGAAAGAGATGGACAGATTTAAACAGTTCAGTTCTGCTCAACGGACTTATTCTACCCTCCCATCTGCAGGGCTCGGCTCTCATCTATGTCTCTTTCTCTTTTACTCATAATTATCCAGGCTTAACATTCCCATTCCCAATAAGAGCTGTATCTCTAACATCTGCCCTCAACGTGAGCGGGTCGTCTATACCGTGTGGACAGCACGGTTGAATACGGTCATTTCAGTGACTTTTTATCAACTGTCAAAAACTACATTTTCTTCTGAAACTATTTAGAGAATAATATTTATTTTACAATTTATTATTGATACTGTCAAATACCCTATTATGCCACACGATGAGAGAGAGAGATGAGAGAGAGAGAGAGAGAGAGAGAGAGAGACGTATGCAGATGACAGCGCTGCCTGCCACGGATCTTGGCCCTTGCCGCAGCCAAATAATGATGTAAAGGTTACTTACTGGTGGGCAGGTGGTGGTTTGCGCTGGTGCCGGCGGCCTCCTGGTGGAAGCCGCCGTTGTGGCGCGCCGGCGAGTCCGTGGCCAGTTGCGAGGCCGTCACCGAGCGCGTCTGCAGCGTGCCCGTGCGCCCGCCGGAGTTACCGTTGTTCGGCTGTGGGCGAGGATACTGGTTAGAATGCGTGGCGGCCACAGGTGTAGTTGATTGATTGATTTAATGTTCTATTTAAAAAAAAAACCTATACCTTGTGGATAGCACAGTTAAATTGCACCACACGATAAGAGAGAGAGAGAGAGAAGACCTGAACATCTGAAGAATGTATGAAGGTTATGGGACTTATGGGGCCCGCGTCCATTTAGGTACCTTGTTCCAACCATGTAAAGAAGCAAAAAGTAAACTAAGGCCTTTCCCTTTTACATACGAAAAAAAGAAGAGCAATCCTATATAATGACGCATTCAAATGTCAATTCTATAACTTTGTTTACCTTTAGTTTTTTTGGTGTTGGAACATACTTTATTTAGGTGAGCTCATAGAAGCAAAAGAAGCGCGATTAATAGATAAGATAAGATAAAACATTTATTTGCCTTTGAAATGGGTATATTAATGGTCTTAAATTAACAAAGTGATCGCCAATTCAGCTAAGATTTTTTTAGCATGCAAACATTTGGAACATAATCTTAAAATATAGACACAAACATCGCCAAACCACACAAAGCCACAAAAAAAAAACTCAACTTTTGTACTCCAGGAATTCTTTGATAGAGTAAAATAAGTGCTGAAGAAGCCACCTGTTCAATGCTATTTTGAACTTGTTGAAGGGAAGATCTTTAATATGTTGTGGTATCTTGTTATAGACAATTTTGCACATCCAAAAGCAGTTGCTCTGAAATCTTTTCGATTTAGGAATTTCTTCGTGAATTAATATTTCAGGGTATCTTCTATTTCTACCTTCTGTGTTTTTGCCTTGGATATAATATTTGTTAAGATTTACCTTTACAAATTTGGAGGCTTCTAGGATATACAGGCATGGCAAAGGAAGTATGATGATATAATGCTCAACAACGCCATCTAGCGGAAAGCCTCATTATTTTCTCAACACGATAAGCATGACAATGTATAGTTTCGAGTCTCAAGAGTCCATAGTACTCACGTCGTCCAACAGACGTCGCAGTCGTGACAGTTGCGCTTCTAGCTGGCGGTTGTGCTCCTCCAGGATGTGCATGCGCGTCTCCAGCCGGCCCTTGTGCTGGCGAAGAAGCCGCGCCTCCGCCATCATCTCCTGGGAACAATATACTACAAGTTTAAGGCTACACTTCTTCTTCTTCTCGAGTCGATGACAAATCAAATAGATTCGTCCCAAAATCCTACCACGCAGATAGTATTCTCAGTGGCCAGTATCAAGGCTATCTTTTCTTTCTTAATGTAAGTATGTTTACGAGAATTGTGCGAAGCTTAGCCTAGTTCTAGGTGACTTAATTCAAATTGATGAAATAATACTTATCTCGAGTGTCGCGTTCACGAAGTGATAAAATTATGAAGTTAATTAACGGGTGCGACCAGCCTTGCTGTATCTGCTTCTCAATGAACCTGATCGTCCAGGGTGGAACTTGTGTCTCCAGAGTCCAGATTAATAACGCTAATTATTATTTGAGATGTGGGCAAGACGGTACTAGTGGTGCTAACCCCAAGCGCCTGGTCCTGGTCTCCTGGTAGACGCACCTGGTCTGTATGAATTGTGGGATGGTTGCAGACAAGAAGACACCACTTTAGCGCTTGGTCTTATTTTATTTTTATACGCAGCCGCGACGGCCGCTCTTACCACCAACGCCTGATCCTGGTGTCCCGGTACACGCACCTAGTCTTCCTGCGTGAGTTGTGTGATGTTTGCGGGCATGAATGCCACCACCACCGACAGCCTAGCCCTAGTCTCCTGGTAGGCTCACCTGGTCGTCCTGCGCGTCGCGGGCCCGCGGCGGCAGCGCCGGGATGGGCGCGGCGGCGGCGGCGGCGGCGGCCGAGGCAGCCGCGGCAGCAGCCTCCACCACCGGCACCTGCTCCTCGGGCGTGGACCCTGGCGTTTGGCGTGCGCGCAGCCGCTCGTACTCCGCAAGGAGGTTGGCGTTCTCTTCTTCCAATTCCCTGTGACGTTCATGTTTGTTAAGGTGTTTTTTGCTCTGGTGTCTTTTTAAGATTATATTGGAAAGGATTACACAGATCACTATGACTGAATAATAAGTAGGTATAAAAAACTCAAATTGTCCCACTAGAGGCACCACTTTGCTACAACGAAAACCAAATCTCGTCATAACGCATTTTGGAATAAACATGTATGTACTGTATTGTAGAGGGACGAAGAGTGGGTATCGTAGTGTATGGTGTGTGCTCACCTGATGACCGCCTCCAGCTCGTGCCGCTGCTCGTGGTGGATGGTGGAGACGACCTGCACCGGCGAGCGCGGCGCGTCTTCGCCCTCGTCGGCGCCCAGCCCCGCGCAGTACCTGGCGATCAGGTGGTGCTCTTCGTCACTGCACCCGCCGCCCAGGACAGAATGTAACGTATACTCTGGTGCTCTATGGTGGGCTAGCGGACTATTATACAGTGACCAAATTCTAACTGTGGCTTCTAGTGGTGCTTGACACTGAACAGCTTGTTCCAAGGAACTAATGCAATCGAAAAAAAGTCCTCATACAAATCGATGAGCCGAGTAGCCAACTTTGTATGAAAACTTCGAGAAAGTTATTCAGTTTCATGAGCAGAAACCAGAGATAAAATTTGGGGCGCGATTTAAGTTTCAGCCTGTGTTGAAGTTACCCTGATAAGAGTTACCTACTGATTTCCCTTACAAGCGGATAAAAGTAGATACTACTTATAAAACTAAACAAACTATACAAGTATTCCCATTTAAATGGGAAATCTTGTATTATAATTATAATTTATCGTCAAATTGCAAACTTTTTATAGAAAGTACAAAATAAACTTATTGTAGGGGGAGTGGTTGAAATGAAACTATTAACAGTTTTCACCGTTTAAAAAGTTATTTAATAATTTATCTCTTTTGAATCCTTTCTTTCTTTATTCTTATTTTTTTATATTTTTTTTACAGACATGACATTGTATAATTCATTTATTGATCTAGCATTAAGTTGTAATAGAATATAAGACTTTATTATATATTATATTTTATATTTTCATTGGACACCTACTGTTTATTATATTTCGTCAGTTAAAAAGTCATGTCAAGTCATTCAAGTCTTTTGATCACCCTTATAGCGATTCTAGAAACGGGAATAGGGTATATTGTGTAACTTAAATAGCCGCCTGTTCTGCGCGGGCGTCACACCCAGTAAAACAACAATTTGAGTTACTTTTTGTCCAAAACGATGTTTTGTCCTACAAATGTTTGAAATACGTGACGTCAACGTTTTTCGGCGTCATTGAGCGACTTCATAACTTTAGTTGACAAAAAATTGAAGATGGGATGAAAAATAAGAGAATAAGATTAGTATTGCGAGATGAATATAGTGAACGATAGGTTATAATTTATCCTTATCCATCTTCCTGATTCCAGGTACTGACCTCTCAGGAGTGTCGCCGTGGTCGCCTTCCACTTGGGCGAGCCTGTTGGCGTACAGCTCGAGACGCGAGTGCATGTCGTCGGCGCCGGCCAGCGAGACACCCCCGGCCGCGGCCCCCGCGGCGCCCCCCGCGGCGCCCCCATGCTGCGGCGAGGGCGCCGGGGACTCCAGTGCGTCGCCTATACGAGGGAAAAAATGCAAAATTCAAAGTCATTTATTTCTTTACGTAGGTACATTAAGCACTCTTATAAACGTCATATCATTTGCTGGAAAAAATATTCCAAATGTCACTATCATTCAAATAATCTACACTCTATAGTATGGGCTCTTAAACATATACAGCTTTTTATAATATGTTTGTCAAACTTAGTAGTAAGTAGGGGCGGTTGGATTGTTTCTTCTTCTATGGTAGGGGGTGAGAGGTACTGTGTGTGGATGATTAAAGTAACGATGTAAGGACAGGTACCGTCAACAAATCAACAAGCCTTTTTTGTAGAAAACTGACCAACTTAATCTCAGCATATAATCAAATGACGAAATTGATGACATCAGAAATTAAAATAGGACGCTTTATCCACGGATACATCTATATGTGGCCAAAACGAAACTAATGCCATTGCGTCGACCGCAAAGGTCAGTCTGATTAACTTTATCTATGAGGGTCTTCCGAGACACATTCATACGGAACCACTTCGCACTGCAAGTCCAAACCATCATCTTTATCATATCAGACAGGAGGACGTCCACTGCTGAACATAGAGCCCTACCCCACAGACTGCTATTAAACCAAAATATACTCTTATTGGTAAGCCTTCAGACTACTTTCAGGACAAAGCAAGTTTTGTAAAGCAAGTTAAGCCTCTGGAGATGTTGCTGTCACGAGATGGATGGATGACGGATGCCTTGCGTGGCTTAAAAACTTCTGACAGTGGGGTTGGCTAATAGCCTCACAACCTCCACTAATCCGGATTAAGCCCTCACACGTGGAGAATGGCCAACCCTCCTGGTATGCGAGCAGAGAGGAATTTCCGCCAACATGGGATCGTCTCCAAGATCTTCCTCGGTTATTTCGACAACTGTGTCCAACAATATTTGCTGATGATGCTCTCGCTCTGTATTATCTTAGGCACAATTTAACCGTACTATCCACCAAGTATATACGGCGGTGGCCCGGTGATTGATTGCTGATGATGCTAAGGGCCACAACCTCCACAAATCCGGGTTTGACCCCCGTGTGTGAAGTATGGCCATACCTTCCCGATGTTTGGGAAGATACCCGTGCCCCTGCAGTGGGGACGATACGGGTTGTTACCATGGATGCTGAAGGGGGGGGGGGGTTACCTTCAAGCACGGTCTGAACGGGCAGGTAGCCGACGCGAGGGTGCTTCTTGAAGTAGCGCGCCGACTTGAACTTGTTGCGGAGTGCGCGCGTGAAGTCGCGGACGTCTTCGCCGGAGGTCGTCTGCAATGTTTACGGTTAGGTGTCAGTCTCTTTCGTGCATGGGCCTGACCTGGTGCATGCTGTAATGCGATCTTTTGCAGCACGGATAAATTATGAGAGCAGGAGTAATTTGAAAAATGGAATCGTTATTGGAAATTTTGTTGCAAGTGAGGATATTAGTATGTTAAATGTCAAATAACTATAGCAAGTATCGCACGTTTTAAACTGGCGCCTAAATTTCCCAATTTATAAACCTAAGAAAAGAAATTAGAAAAAAGTGGTGTATTGTGCTGGGTTTCTCACACTGTAGTATAAGGTGACTTAAAATTAGTTCTTGATACTAAAAGCTATGCGTGTGCTCATGATAACAAACAACATTCCCTAAGAAACCCATAGTCAAAAATAGTTTTGGACCCTCTATACAAATCGGTCAACGGACCGGCCAAATTAGTATGAAGAGTCCAATTTTTTTTTGGGATTTGACTATTGGTTCCTTAGGGAAAGTTGTTTTTTATCATGAGCACATGCATATCCTTTGGTATCAAGAACTAATTAAAGTCACCCTATATTTTTTGACATCTACAATCATATTAATTTAGCTGCATATTTACGTCTAAAATTCATGCGACTTCTCTCCATGCCTATTGTGTTGTGCATATATTTCGAACGATTCTTCTTTTAAAAAATACTGTGAAATACCAAAAATTGCACACCACATTGCACAGTGCAAATACTCACAGCAGTGCAGTACTCCTGCATGGGGTGCGTGAGCTTGTGGTTCTTGGCTTTCCGTCCGTTGAAGAAGCACTTCTGGCACATGTCGAAGTTGAAGCACTTCAGGCACCGGTACCTGGGGAAGGCAGCAACATTAATGTTAAGGATCATATACTTAAGAAGCTTCGGCTCTGACATAGATATATTTAATATGTGATGGGCCAAGTCTGGCGCTGACGTCATCTAAGTCTGGAGGGCAACCCCTTTCAAAACTTTTAAAATCTTTTCACTTAGCCATCAAATTATGTTTTTGTTTCTTCACGCGAACAGAGTATTCGTGAAGCATCACTTTATGTTTCAGAGTTTTGTATTATTACGTTGATTTCTTTTCGAAGATTTCATCTATAAACATGAACCACTGAGTGTTTTTGTATGCAAAGTAAACATCATCAATTTGGCGAATCAACATCAGAAAATCGATAAATAAATACAAATCTTCGTCCTCTTGTGGTTCGATTCTCTTTACCTCAAAGAAACTACAAAGACCTCTCCATGTGAACAAATCCCAGTAAAACAAACGGCATCCAGTGGCTAAATTTAATTTTTGAACCAAACTTAGGTAACAAAACACTTCGTAACCCCAATAGCCAGCACCAAAATATATGTGCTGCCATCTATTTCACATTAACGAAAACGCTATAAACTCGAGCTTGTCATGTCAGCGTGCTCAACTGAAGCCGACGATGTTGCACTTGGCCTGGTGTTCCCCAATAGCGAGCACCTAAATACATGTACTGCCATCTATTTCACATATAGAAAAACACTATAAAGTGGAGTCAGCGTGATCACCTGAAGCCGACAATCGGGTACTCCTTGCAGATGTTGCACTTTGCCTGGTGCTTGGCGTGCTCGGCGGCCGCCAACCGGTGCAGTACCGGCAGCCACACCATGGACTGTGGCTCGCGCTGCAGCCACTGAAGGAAGTGGAAGGCCTCGATGTACACCAGTTGTCCGTTCTCGTCGTATTCCTCCTTCTTTTTGTCGTCCTTTTCTTTGTCCTTGTCTTTCTTCTTGTCTTTGTCCTTTTCCTTGTCTTTGTCTTCTGGAAGGCAGTTGTGTTTGATAAGATTTACATTAATGAAATATCTAAGTTCAATTTACATGTACATGCTAGCAAATAAACAAAATAAACAAATAAATCAAAACCAAACCCGTAATCTTTGTGCCTCTAAAACATTTTTCAGGTAATTGAAATGAAAACATTTACTGTTTGATCAAATCGTTGCCAAGTTTTACGAAGCAGAAAACAAGAAAGTTCCGCCATCTGTGAAAGCTTTCGAGAACTTTCAAATTCAAAGGCAGTCGCGAGGTTCATTTAGAAACAAAATATAACGTTTACACCTTGTTCGTTATATGACCAAGAGATGGCGCTGTATGTAACAAGCTGGCTGCGATGATGGGTAGCATAGTACCTATCATTCATTATTTGAAAAAAAAAAAACGTAGCATTTCGTATTTTCTTCTTATTTTCGAAACAATGGTTAGTAGATATTTTGAATATTCTAGTTGGCAACGTGTATGATTTATTTTCACTAAACATACGTATTATAGTATTAGAAACTTACTGCGATCAAGGGTGCTGCCCTTGCCGTCTTTGGAGTTGCAAGAGGAGGCCTGCTCGAAGCAGGACCGGACTGAGGGCTCAATGTTGGAGCCGCCGAAGGCTGCCACCTCGCCCAGTTGGCGGGGCACCTGAATATCGATGTCAAAATGTTACCGTAAACAATACATTGAGATGTATGATGCAAAGAAACACTCAGAATATGTGTGGAAGAATGGTTCTTTAGACGACTGTTAGTCGCAAGCTACTCCTAAGAGCGAGAAGACATGGCGATTGCATGGCGATTGCGTGGCTATTCTTTATGCATCGGAAGTTGTAGTTGTGTGCAAGGAACTTTTGTATTTGTCCAACGGGATTTTAGTGTTATGACGACCGTTATACGTAGAACACGACAAAGTAAAATGAGTTAAGTAAGATGGACTCCACTCATCTATTTCACGAGTGGCAGTTATTCAGAGCTGCCAGCCTTCTCCACTAGATCATAATCGCTTTTGTTATAAAACTTTTTCAGACACTCCTGTTATGGAATTACTAATAAGACTGTGAGAAGTACTGAATTGCACCACAAGTATCGATAACGGTAAGTACATTCTAGCTTATTATTAACCGTATTCAAGAAGTTCGCATCAGCAGCAAATCTATGTGTCTATTCAAATCGGTACGGACCGTAGCCCTCCTGTATTATTACATGTATTGCCATAACAAAATTTTCATCAAACTCCTACTAACCCAATCTTATAAGAATTCCTCCAAAATGATTAAGAAGGAATCCTATAAGACTCATGCAAGAACTTTATAGGTAAACTATTTTTTTTGTGATTCTCACCTGAATGCAGTCGTGCAACAAAAGGCCGACTTTCCGCTGGTCAGCACGGCACACTGGGTCCGCGATCAGACGGAACAAGTATCTGCAAATGTCACATCAAATAGAAACATATCCCCGGGCCATGCCTTGGGACATCATGGTCATCTTATGGCTCTTACACCGAGAGCCATAACCTGCTCGGTTCGAGCCAATCGTTCGCTAGCTAGCCACACGGTTGATTTACGCTTAGCATTAGCAGGACAAGAATAGGTCAGTATCAATATTATCAATAAAATATCAATCAATTCGCATTAAATCATTAATTACAAATCATTAATTTAAAAGTGCGATGTACATCGTGTTGGTAACCTAATAAATAAAAAATAAATTAGAAACACCGTGTGGCTGTTTTAAGACGATACATACAGGAAAAGTAAGAAAATGAGAAAACTTTACGTGAAGTTGGGATAGTGGTATCTTTGACTTATCTATTTAACACAAAGTGGTTCTCTAACCACTATTATCAGTGCTAAGTAATATTAATAATATCTGGGACAAATCACACATGATCATCTGGCCCCAAACTAGTAAGTAAATATAAATATATAAACACGCCAGCATAAAACCACGTGGTCGTATTCGCTTAGCATTCAGTTTGTCGGAGGGCGACTCATTTGGAGGGCGAGTGAGTAGGAAACAAGTGGCCACCTTGATTCCTACCACAGACTTAGTTTCCATCCTTTAGTTCTCCTTAACGCTTAATAAGTCTTTTAACAAAAACCTATTTACAATATCCATTAGAACTAACATTAAAATGCTACAACAGAAACGTTACGTAATCTACCCCTAGCGTACGAAGAGTCTTAGTCTCCTATACAAATTCCCTCCTAAATATATGCCTAAACATCCTATAACCCTGCCAAATCAAATCGCCCTCGTCACAAACAGCGCGGGTGTTACCTGTGGCTCTCGCCGTGGTTACCTGTACTTCTCCTCCAGGTGGCCCTTGCAGAGCAGCACGAGGCCGATCTTGAAGCTGAGCACGCGCACTTGCCCCGTGCGCTGGCTGTCGAACACGTTCAGCATCCAGTTGACGGCCAGGTCCAGGCAAAGTGACACGTTTACCGTGTTAGGGTTTTCTGCTGCTATGTTCTGTAATGTTTAAGGAAGTTGATGTCTAGTTTTATCTTACAGTATCTATGGCTATAGCCAAAATTGACAACTCTTAAGAGTCCTCATTGATGCGGCACGGGTCACACACACACACCTTGGTCCCACACCTTGGAATATTTAGGTCATTTTCCACACACGGGCCTGGGCCGTATTGGCGGAGGTTGTAGGGCTAGTGGCCAACCTCAATGTCATGACTAACCAATGCTTGCTCGCTGCAAGCTGCGCCTCGCAAAGTATGGAAACGAACGAGATAAATCCCACTAACAATTAAACACTTCCAGGTTATGACTGTGTAGATAGTCAGTGTATCTGTCACAATAGCTTGTACCCTAGAATTCGCTAACTCCACAACCACCACCAATTGAGTATAAGCTAAGCTTTCCAAGATATTCCCATATCTTGTTTTCTTTACTGGTTCCCACCAGTAAAGAAAACAATGCCCCCAGCAACGGTAACACATTGGGCTGATGGCATTATAATGAACATGTAATACTAACAAGTGGCAAAGACTATTTAAACCGGACTGACCTCGTAGATGGAAGTCAGCACAGCGATCATGTCCGGTATGTCGATGAGGCGGTCGTTCTGCGCGCGCAGCCCGTGCGCGTCAAAAGTCTCCAGAGCCATGTGCAACTGCAGCAAGTGCACTGGAACACACAGGGTTAATGGTAACAGTGCTGTGGGAACTTGAGATATTGTGCTATAAACAATGCTACCTAAATGAATTTCCATTGTATCTATTGTCTCGGTGAGGGCAGCAGGATATAGTGGATGGTCCGGTCAGCAGGATATAGTACATTGAAATAGCAACTTGTAGCGAATCTTCTCTAAAAATAATGTGTCATCGTTAGAGAAATACTTAATAGGTAAAAGTACTACAATATCCGAGTTATTCCACAATCGATTAAAACTGGCGGCTGCAGTGGACGCAGCACGTCACCCGTTCCCTTACAATGTCGCTTTGCGGACGTTTCGAAAAGTTTGACGAAGGTCCATTTTATTTAATTGAGTTTTGTAAACAATTTCACCAGAACAAGCGCCGTGAAAGGTTACAGAATGTGTGGCTTTTTGACAGTTCACAACAATTTGGTTTGATCATGTGAATAATGCGGCCGGCGTATGTTGATAAAAACAGAAATTTGACCTACAGAATTTGAAATTAATCCTATTAAGAACTTTACTATTAAGATGGCAACTATACAACTATAAACAGATGATGCTTATAATACAGCGCTTTTTTGCAAGGTCTACGTTTTGCAGAGAAGATCATTTTGTACAAGTCCACCTGTAGTTCATCAGGCCAGTCACTTCCTAAAGTTCTCATACTACTATTAAGTTCCAGATAAACAGAAGAGACTCACAGCAGAGGGCCTTCTGGACGGTGCGCAGCTTGAGCGCGGTGCGGTACGCGGAGAAGCGGACCTCGTTCAGGTCAGCTAGCGAGTTCATCAGCTCGATCATCTTCGGGTGGTCCCAGTGCGTTGTCTCCGTCTCGTGGCTGCGGGCACAGGTATCATGGTCTCATTTTGCTTAACATTTTTCGTATTCATGTTAACGTTAATTGGGATGGTACATAAACTAACCAACGTCGAGTTTGCAGCTATGTTCCGGGCACAGCATTAGGTCTCATTAGCTGTTTTAGAATATTTTAGCGTTCAAAACACTTTTGAATAGGAATTCATACGAATGAATGTGGAGGTAGGAATAAAACATCTGCAGAGCGCGGGATAAGTTAGGGTGTCCTACAAACACTGGGCGCCAGCCTGTGCCGCCGCCGGCGACTTCGGTAATTAGACTAATTACTCTAAATGAAACGGACGCTGCGTGCCCGCAGAGCTATCGAGGTAGGTAGGTGCAGTAACTGCGATATTGTGCAACTGCGCTACGAGTACGTAATTACTGCAGGAAATGGAACGAAGTCCCGAAACGGTAAAGAAATTGTTGCAAATTTTCATTTGGACGAATTTTAGAAAATTGTGGGTGGTCGCCTGCGATACAGATGATTGTTGAAATTAACTTACTTGATGTAGTAGGGCACATTGGCGGGGGTGACGGCGCGCTCCCACGGCGGCTCGACGGAGCCGGCCAGGAAGCCCTGCGCCGCGCCCGCGCCGCCGTCGCGCACCACGCTGGCCAGCTGGCGCGCGCGCTCCTCGCCGCCCGCGCACAGCGCTGACACGCTGCCGGCAGACACCACGCTCGGTAACAAGTTGCTACATAGATGGATATTCGCAGAAAGCTTGAAGATTGTGGATTTATAAAAACGGTGGAAATGATAATTATGCACTCCGAATAAATCAGAGCCAAGCGTGTGTTTGATAGTGGCGAGCTAATAAAAAAAGAACGAGCGACGGCGGCAAGATAACAATATAACGGTCGTCATGTTCCAAGCAACAGCTTGACAATTTGACGCTACATACTTAGTGGCAATATCATCGCCAACACGTTGCATGCTGACTTTCAGCACCATCTAGTTTTGAGAGCAATGACCTCTCATCATGATCCCGGTCGTCAGCACTCAGCGCATTAACCATCTAGTCTCGCAGCGAGAAAACCCCTGAAAACCGTTTACTCTCTCAGCCAAAACATACCGAGCAGTCAAATCGTCGAGTCTCGTGAGCAGGTTCTCGGGCAGTTGTATGTTGTCGCGCGAGAAGCCCTCGGCCTGCGCGTGCAGCTCGTCCAGCATGCGGCGCAGCGGCGGGAACTGCGCGCGCACGCGGGTCACCGCGTCCAGCTGCACGCGGGCGTCGCGCGCGTCGCCCGGCCCGCGCCACGACAGCCGCGCCGCCTCCGCGCCGGTCACGCGCACGCCTAGCTCGTCGAGCGTCGCCGTGAACGTGCGCACGCGCTGCAATATCACAATTACATGTTATCATACGTTATTGATGGTTTTGAAGTGAATTCGTGGGTGTTGGGAATACAGTAGCATATAAAGAGAGCATTATTACTGCAGTACTTTTAAATGGGGCAGGTTCTTATTACGCGGGATCCCGGGTACAAATGTATGATAGCCAAAATGGGGAGATATACTTAACCACCGCGGTCAACATCATACCTAAAGAGGTACACCATTTTCCTTATGTTACAGATTATTAACAAGATCAGCTCTGAAAATATTTAAACTAAGGATTCCAATTTCTCTTCGATAAAGTTTGAAAATTCTAAGGTTTTTGCGCAATTTGTCTTCATTGGAGAAAGTTGTTTATTTACTAGAGTAGAAGTCCTAGTTTCAACAGCATCAGCTGCTTTTGTTAGACTCATAGATGTACATAGGAGACGGTACAGGCACTTTCTGTCAAATGTGCACTCGCCTTATTTATGTACACATACTTGTAATAAAATAAAAAACAACAACTTTGTCATGTAATACAGTTCATTATCAATTGATTGACTCCACTTAAAGGTAAGGATTTTCTCTATACGAAGTAAGGTAAGCTGTCGGTATTCAGCGTGTGTGACCTTTCCAAATGATTTCTAACCTTCCTACTCAGTGCCTGTCGAAAGCGAAAGTATCGGGTCCCGTGTCAAATGTCGACAAGTTCGACCCCGCATGTCGCTCGCTTCCCTCGTTGTGGTCGAGATCAGTGGATGCTGTCCAGGGACGAATAGACGGAGACAGTTGCTCACTTCTGTCATAGCATGGCCTAATTGATGTGTTAGCAATGATAGCTTATTTATAAATTTTTTTTGACACTTTTGCGTATGGATTTTATTACGTTCGTTTGATATATAATCAGGATAAAGGATTCTTAAACTAAGATGTAATGTTATGTATAAGATGTTTTTGAAAATTAAAGTTTTATTTGGTCCCCACATTTCTTCTCACTCCGCAAACACTCCTCGAAACGGTGCGTACACATAAACTTCTTATTAGCAGTATTTTTACTTGGAATAAAATATTTTCATAAATACACACATAAACTCATAGGTTCTCGCCCATCGAACGAGGGAATCTGTTTCAAGACCACCAACGGCTGAGGCAGGCTATTACATATTACATTTCAAGCTAATGTGGTAGTCGTGTTCTCTGCGTTGAGCGTTGATTTAGCTATAATGTTGCCATTACATTGCGCTCCAGCCAGCGTGGGACTTGCTTGAAGTATGCTCTATTTATGCAAAAGCTGGTGGTGATCGGCGGCTTCGTTAGCCGCGCGCGCATCATGGACAAACAGGCTTTCGCTATGTTGTTTGTTATTTATTGATCACTGGATGGTTATGTGTATTCTTGGTCAGCTTTATAAAGTAAAATGTAGTCATAGTATCACGTTTGTCTATCTAACTCAGGACTTTCATTAAATACTCTGTCTAGGTGGCATCGTAAATTATAAACAAATAGGTACATAAAACTTGTTTAAAATTTGGTAAATACTGTTAATTAGATGTTTACATACATATAATTATTTTGTTATTGTTTTCTATTTAACTTAATTTGTTTTATTCTTGACTGTAAGTTGTATTGTTATTCTGTATGTTTGTGTTTAATATTGTGTATGTTTTCTTTACTTGTTTCAAATTCAAATTGTATTGTACCCATACTAGAAATATCTGTTAAACTGTGTACTCTTAAATAAACTAAATAATAATAAGAAATAATAATCACACAAATGTGCCGTTTCACACAAATGTTACTGACGGTCGGAGTGTGAGATAGTGTTTTGCTAAAATAGAAATACTTCTTCAAGTACAATATCTGTTTCTAATGAGTCCCTTATTCTAATGAATAATAACGTAATCACGAGGATCGTGGTCTGCGCTGGTTTCACACTGTGCGATTCGTATCCATCGATTTATTTGGTCTGGTCAGATAAATCCGTCGCGTTAAAAAACAACTTCCTCGATGCTGTTAAAATTTTCAAGTATGAAGAGAATATGATTTAGCTTTAAGTCTTATACAAATAAAACCGGTAGTGAACTGAACGGTGGTCAGAAATTATGGAGCTGCAAGCGGTGCAACCGCGGCGCTGCGGTAGCGTAGTAAGATAGAGCGGTCATGAGCGGTGCACAAAGCGGTCATCGTTCAGTGGTCGCGCGACACTAACCTTGCGCTGGCGCTGCCGAGCGCCCTTGGAGGGCGGCTAGGGTTTCCGGAGACAACGAACTAACTTACTAGTCTACTCGAGAATCGTACTTACAGAATTTCACAATAATTATAAAGTATACAAGAGACGGCTATCGCGTTAAGAGGAACCGAAAAACAAAGTTAATTATCAAGAGTTGTAATTAAGGGACCGTCGGGTTGTAATAATAGCTTTAATAAAAGCTGTCTTTTCGACGCACCCAGTAATAAAATATCAAAAATCGTTTGATAAAACGCGACTCCCGGGCTGGCTGGGCTCATTCGCATAGTTTTGTATCGGACAGCGGCGGCTGTGGCGGCGGTGGTGGCGGTGGCGGCCGCATAATCCCTGCGCACAGGTGCGTGCCGCAGTCCAGACTCCAGTCTGACCCGGCGGGCGCCCGGTCCCGTGAATAATCTGCACATGTGGCGGCTGGCCCCTAGCATCTCATACTACGTATTACTGTCATATTTCTTCCAAATGTGAAGACGTATTTTCAAAATATAAGCTCGGTGTTTGCATTGTAGTAAGGGCTACTAGCTAGCTAGAGGATCAGAAGGGATAAAAAAGTTTCACATAGAATATTTCAGTTCCTTTGAAAAGATTTACAATGCTACCCGGTCTAACAATATTACTACCGAACGAAAACCTCATGGTCGGTCGTGACGTAAATCCATTTATATGATATCATATCTTCGAAGTCGCAGAGAATATAAAACTACCTACTTTATATATATAAAAAAGTGTCAGATGTCAGTTTAAGCTTCTATTAGAACTATTTCGAAATGAGCCAGGCACTCTAATTTATTAAAACACTTTATTTAGTAATGCTTCACTGAAAATAGAATGCCAAATCCATATGAGGATTCTCCGTTGAAACGTAAAAATTCTCATTTTATCTGAAACCTGAAACAACGAGTAAAATTCAAAATAAAAGATTTACTTTTGGTGTTATACGCTGTCCGAAACCGCTTCAAAGTAGAAAGGTTTGCTTGTTAGCTCGTTAAAATTAAAAATAGACTAAATGTAATTACTGTGTTATTCCAGAAACTATTTCCAGCTGATACATCGAGGAAAACCTTGATCGTGAAAGAGTGAAATGATAAGTCTCACTCGCAAACGTAAGATTCTGATAGGTGCGAGCGTGGTTCAAAGAGTAACCAACACATTTCCAAGGTCCCGATGCAATTACGTTGCATTCTCAAATGCTCCCGCCCGGTGGCCCCTTAACTTCTCATCAAACGGCGCAGAAAAATTGCCGGACTCATAAAGTTATTTAATTAAAAGGAATGAAATTGTTTGTGATGGTTGAGCTCGCGGCTGTTAATCGCTCTATGCTATATTGCCCTCTCTGCCCGTTACGTTTGGATAATAATTTTCACTGTATCTTCAGCTTCAAATTCAAACTAATATGTCTTAGTCACCTTAACATAAAAATTCACGATTCTTTTCACAGCCATCGAAAAAATACGTCATTTACAAAGAGTGGTTCACTTTCCGATTTCGCATACCGGTCGTGTGAAGTTTATTGTAATACCTACGCACTTCCTACCATATTTGTTGCGGATTTATCTTTATTCTGCATCACGCAGGGACAGTTTCTAAATTCGTTCACATGTATATTTTAGTGAAGTCAATGATGGGGCCGTGGGGACAGTTTGACCCTGTAACATAGCTGATAGCGGCCCAGCAAACTACCCGCAGATCGGTCGCGCGATAGCCTCGCCGGGCAGTTCGGCGGGCGGACGCGGGCGAGGCTGCCCTTCGCAAGATTAGTTTTCTTCCGATCATGTTAAAATATACAAAGTACTCGTGTCGAAGTATTTCGTGACTCTCGAAAATTGCTTGTTCGGTATTACTTAAACGGAATCGTTTAGAAGCGTGATTTTAAAAGGAGAGCAGTGCGAAGGCTTAACATTAAGAAAATGTGGTAAACTAATCGATTAGTTAGTACTATAAACAAATAAATTAAAGGTCGCTTAGAAAAGTAATAGAAAAATAAAATATTTTAAATAATCGTACTTTACCCAAAACAAATCTAAAGTTTTACAAAACATAAAATTTTACCGCGTTGTGAATCTCGTAGCCCTCGCAGGGAGATCCACCGAGATACGCAGAATACACGGCACCGCACTGGGCTTTTACTGATAGACGCAGTTTTGAAAGATCTAATCTACGATTCCCCTCTGAAGAGTGTTCAGTTATACAGCTCATACAAGAATACGACCTCTCTAGTCTGCTTCGAAACTATCTAAGCAAGCTAAAGCAATACGATCCAAAGACAACGACTATGAAATATAACGACATTCCGTCAACAAATCCTCATAAATTTCCGTAAAAGACTACAAGGCAACAGCCAGCACTGAATCCGGTTCATAAACTCGCAGCGCGCGCAGTGTGAAGCGGCCCTAAGCCGGCCGAGCGTGAGATTACGCGGCGCCTTATTAAGAAAAAACAAGATATCTTTTATGTGGGATGTTGCGACGTCCTGCGGGAGGGATGCTGGTGTGGGCTACCAGATATGTGGAGCTCGGGGATTTCACTTTTTACATGAGGATAAAAATACAATCAGCTTCAGCAAAAACTGCTATCTGGAGGTCGGTCGTGGAGCGAAATACAAGTTGTGACCTTCCCTAGTAGGTACATAAAGTACCAACAAAATCAAAATGTAAGGAGCAATCGTTACCTATATCTATATAATTTTAGCTGTAAAAGCCAAAAAATAAATTTGGCCTACGATTTCAAGAAAAGTAACTACTTATTGTTAATTGCTTACAAAATATGAAATGGACACCTTGCGAAATCCATGGTGTTATCCACAAAAACTCCATAGTTTCCTTACAGAGTCGCTGAAACAACTCTAGAACTGCTAAATGTGGAGGGATAACTGTTGCCTATTGAGTAATTGTGAGTCATTTCAATTAGGTATCTCAGCTGGCTGCAGGCCACAATGGCGCCTGTCGCCGGCACCGGGGGGTCGCCGGTCGGTGCTGCGCCCGCGCCGCACACGCGCTTGCGAAACGGATAAAGAGTTAAATTGTAACACGATTACTGGCGCAATGCCCGCCATGCAGCGTGCAGCGGGGACACAGACACTTGTGAAGGATAAGATAGGTATAAAAATAAGTTAAGATTTTAATTTTAATAGTTTCGCCGTTGGATATCAGAAATATGTATCTATGAAAGTAGAACATCTACTCTTAATTATGTTTTTTTGTGGAGGTAATCTCCGGAGTACTGAACCTGTTTTACTGCTTGAAATCTACAATAGACACCCTGACAATAAAATAAAGATGATATATTTAAATCTTATGTCTGGAATTAAACTATGTACTACTAGACATGTTCCATGAACACATGTAATACATAGGTACATTTTGGAATTAAAAAAAGGCACAGCGCCAATAACTCATTGATAGCTCATAAATCAAACCGAGCAATAAACTAACAATTCCTGACACACCATGAAATAAACGCATCTTCGAAAAGATGCTCGCAGAGCGCAAATACTAGTACAGTACAGTTGCACGTTGTTACATTACACTGCATGAGAAACGCACGGCTAATTAAAATTATCTGTTGCGGGCGGAAAGGGTAACAGCCGACCTTATTAGCGCTCCACGTAAACATTGGGAGCGAACGAACGTAAACAGTTGGAGCGCTGCGCAAGACGCACTACTGTTCCGGACGGAACGGGCTGTCTGGTCTGGTCGGCGACAGTAGCTTCAACGATCATCTATACTCTAAAGACAACTTGGAAGGTCAAAGATATGTGCAAAACGTTTAGAACAGGACATTACTTGAATGAGTGTGAGTGGAGTTTGTCTCGACAGTTGCCGTTCTATGCAATGCAAGTTAGACTTGGTAGTAAAGTGTGACCGTGGTGACTGGCGTCACCTTTCCCGTGGTGACTGGCGACCTTTTCTAAGGGGAGACACACTTCTCGTTCCGACACTCTACGTATGGAGGCTTCAGACTATTTACTAAGAGACGAGAAATTTACACGACATTCGTAATTTGAGGGTTTTAGATAACACGTTAAAAACAACCGAAAAGCGCTGAATCAATTTCGAAAAAACGTCACAAACATACAAAAAAATACATACAGTCGAATTGAGACTCTCCTCCTTTTTGAAGTCAGTTAAAAACACTGATTAAGTGCATTACCCTAATAGTTCTCGCTCTAACAAACAACATCATGACACGATAGGTACGAATTCATATTTCTGAAATTCCAACCACTATATTCTAGTTTGGCGGTAGTGTGGTGAGCCGGCCTGTAAAGGACAACACTCAGCCACTCAGTCCTAAGCGCATGTCTAGCACTTGCTATCACGCAAGCCACCGCCGCCGGGTCAGCGACCTGATCAGACCTGGACTGGTGGTCCCGCGCAGACTGCTTTGATCTAATTTGCTCCATCAACGACCCACTTCCTTCCTCTCCACTGATAGATAAACGATGATCAAAGAATATTAATTGAATAGGAGTAAAATGATGCATCTCGCAGCGCGTACTAACGCAGGCTATTATAATAAGCCTAATAGGACACGCCATAAAACTAAACACGTTTTTTTCTCCCGGACCCGTTACCGTTAAGTTAAGGGCCGACGACGTCGCATCGCAGCTAAAACGCTATGCAAATCAAATGTGGCTAGGAAAACTACGAGTATCTCAACATCGCGGGCAGGATAGGATGCCGCTATAAAAAGTCAGGCCTTCGCCGAGCTTGCGGATGCGGTCAGATCTGATAGGTGAGATTGTTGCAACCTATTACATGTGAATAAAGATCTCAATAATCCAGCGACCGCGGTCCATGAGCGATTTGGATTAAGAGCTAGCAATCAAAGTTACGGCCCACGCGCCCATTGTATTATAACTAACCATTGAAAAAGTTTGCAGCTCGACAGTGTGTTGCAAACGAGGAAACAAGAGTTTCTCCGCGCATTTGTTTATGTCAATAAACTATTGACATTTACTAAATAGTAAATAACTTGCGGCCCGTCAAGGTATAACAGTACAGTATAATCCTGTGTGCCCGTTATGCGAGTCGTAAATTAAAGTTTTATTTGCCTGACAAATCGGCCGGAGTGGCTAATAACAGGCGGTGGCGCGGCTCCGCCGGAGTGGCCGGACCCGCGCGGCCGGTTCTGTGGGTCCCGCGAATTGATGCTTTTCCATTTCTAATCACTTGCCTATCTCGCAGGATTATACATTGTGGGAAATACGTGGGAAGGCGGTGAGCGACGGAGTGGAGACTCCTAAGACTATGGAGACACACTCGCAGCTTTAAACAACACAACGATAGACATAAGAAAGTTGCGACAAATTGAGAGTACTTTGGCCAGACTCTAGCGCGGTATTATATTTTCCTCACATCACATCCAGATAACATATTTTTTTGGGATAGAATAGATTAAAATAGGCAGTTTTCGAACCAATTCTACATGATTCCAACTTATCCAACCAAAGCTTTCATCTCCATTCTCTTTCTTCGATTTTATGTCCATAATAACATGGTTTTCTATTAGACTGGCGAATCCAGTGCAAATCCCCAAGAACCTCGGCGTAGAGCCTAGAAGCCGACGGGCAGCCGGCAGCCAGCTCTCGCATAGCCCGGATATATCCGGACGTTAATGCACAAAAATGAGAGGAGTTAGTGCTGTGCTATTATCACAAGACATTCCGAAAACTACCAGTAAATGAGATTGAATTTCTCGGGAGTAATAGCTGCAGTAAAGAAACGTGTATTACCCTATAAATGATCGTCTAATAGAATAGCCGTTTCTCGGAAAGTCGGGAGCAGCCGCGCGCCATTGACTGACTGGCAGACGGCTGGCTGCAGTCGTCCGTCCGGTGCATGCAACGTGCACTTGAGAGCTTGTTTCAAACTTGGATAAGGAGGGATAAGGGGATTCCAGAATCTGGGGCACTAACACGACAAAACGTGAAAAGTTCTAGAAGGTAATCTACTGAAAATAATCATCAAATAAAAGAGGTTAGACAGAAACTGAAGCTGAACGTATAGGTGTGGATCATAGTTTATTTTATTTATTAGGCACAAAAACAGAAATTACAGAGTTTTGCAATTTATCAAATAGGTGAGCTCCTGAAACAAACCAAATATCCAATAAAGAAACGATAGGCAAAGCATTAAATTAGTCAATCTACAGCAGTCATAATTACTTTAAATAGAAGTAGTTTTCAAAGTAAGCGAACAAAATGGTACGAGTTTTTCCAGGCAAGACAGTGAATTAATCACTCGACATTTCCATATCTCAGAGAACGGGCTGAGTAAGGGACTTGCGGCCAGTTACGGGCGGTGCACAAGAGCCCGGCCGATAGTTACAAATTGCATTCTTCAACTAGTCTGCGCGATAAGGCGGCGCGGCGGCGGCGCAAGCGCAGGACGCGGCGATGGCGCTGATAGCGATTCCCCGCGGGCGCCGCCGCCGCCGCCGCCAGTGTCACTAGACACACTTAACCAAAGACTAAACCTATTATTACAAATATACACTTTAGAAGACAAGGAAATGTGCTATATGAAGCAAAGTACGTGCTGGTATGTACTGTTTTAAGTACCAAAATTTTGAAATATATAGTTACAAGGGATTTTCCTGACGACTGAAACTATATCGATGACTGGAGCTATTAGCAAGTTACCTGTTCCTGTTTCCTGTTCCTGTATTCCTGTTTAGCCGTATGCATCGTGATGAGGCTCATAAAACATTCCATAACACGGGCGGGGGCGGGACCGTAATAAGTTTAGCACTTCGCGACACCATCAAACATAATGAGTTCATAACCTTATTTATTTTGTAAATTTATACAAGTAGATTGCTCGAGTTATAACTAATAAACTTAGCGACGCTATTCAATGTGTAAGCAAGCACTTAAATCTATTGTAAGTAATACAGCTATTGTTAAAATGAATTGGATCTGACAGATCGTAATTATTGTATCGAAATAATTTGTTTAAAATGAATTAACTACTTCACGTACTATTTGTATGCTCATTTGTAAATCAAGTTTAGCTTAACCTGGGATTATAACTTAGCGGCATGAGGCCGCAGGACACTTGGTGCAATGCGTGCTATATAATTTGGCGAACATGTGGCCCTGACGGCCGGCCGGCCGGCGGCGGGTGCGCCACCCTCCACCCGCTCGCTGCCGGCCTATCGAGCTCTGGTATTTATTATTTTCTCTATTCCCACAATATCTTAAAGATTTTTCTAAAAGTTGGAGGTTTATTTATCATTATTACATTTGCAAACATAACGTAGAAACTGTTGGCCCGAGGTTGGCCCGATTTAGTTGGTCTGAAAGGCATGTTTAAACCGGAAGTCATCTTTAAATATTGAAAATTGTGACGAGTTTGCATTCATAATCGACAACGCTGAACACGTCAAAAAACCGACTTCAATCGTAACAACTACAATTCAGCTAGGTTTTTTTTTAAAGCGCTGAATCAATTGAAATAAAATTTATATGGAACCTATTAAACATCTGAAGTATTATCTACCAAACAAAAAAGAGTCATCAAAATCGATTCATAACTGGCGGAGTAATCGCGTAACAAACGTACAAAAAAAAACAACATACAGTCGAATTGAGAACCTCCTCCTTTTTTGAAGTCGGTTAAAAATACATAAAGCTAAATTAAACCATACACAACCAGCATGTAGTGTCGATATTTTTATGATTACATTGCTTAGTGGAAGAGCACGCGTGGTGAAGGCATGCGTGCCCACTACCCAGCCACGGCCAGCGCCAGCGACACACCCGAGGCCTCATTGTTCCGTAATGATGCCCATTAGCATAGCTTTAATGATCCGATATCTGTGTGAGCTTAACTGGCGCTTTGCTGTTCGACTGTCCTATATGTGTGTCTGTCTACCTAACTTAACACCTTCAAGTCATGACTAAACAAATAACCAATACTTTTTCTTGAACCTGATTTCGAGAAAGTACTCGTATTCAATGTGTATTTTAATTTTTTAAGCATTGGAGATGTAATTCAGCTTCTTTAGTGGAAGCTTTACATTTAAAAAAGCCAATACTAGAACATTCAAGTCATGCGTTACTTGTGCTTTCATGCAAAGGTTCAATATGATTCCTCCTCATATTGTGACTGGTGTCGTAAACATCATTTGCTTCCACTTCAGTTGCACCGTGGAACCGCTGATCTGACTTTTCTTTTAAAAATTCTCTCTGGCTCACTGGACTGTCTTGAACTACTTTCTCTGGTATCCATAAATACTCCGTCTAGGACACTTAGGAACCGTAGTCCTCTGTACGTACCTCGTTCTTCAACCAATTATCGTATCGGCCGTGCCCGCATGCGTGCGGTGTTTCCAAAGCGACCCGCATGCGTGTGACACGCATGCGGGCTCGGAAACCCGCGTGACTATAAAAGCGCTCTAATTGCCCCTATGTTTCTATAAAATCTATGTATTATATTTATAAGGTGTTGGTTTTCCTAATAATAATAAAAAAATTAAACTCTAAATATATTATCTGACCCAGACTGGACAGAGAAGCTTGCAAAACTTAATGTGAACTTTCATTAAGAAACTACAGTAAAATATCGAAAAAGAAAAAAACAAGATGAGATTCACGCAATTAATAATCTAATAATCACATTTAATAGGAAGAGTTTTTTAAAACCTGTTCCCATCTTTTTACTTCGTTTTTTCTCGGTCGTCAATTACTTATTTTTATTATTTTTTAGATGATTATAAGTGTTTTTTTTTGGGATATCGTTTTTTTATCACTGTTTTTGCACTGTGCGAGCATGGAAACAGTTTTCTGGACAAAACTATCCTACCGACACGCGGGAAGCACATAACCCCATAATCTTTGTTTTCGCGCAGTCGGACAAAATATATTGCCCTAATCACAGGCCCTAATTTAAAGATTGCTTGTACATACATAGGTAAGTTACTTAGTTGCTTGACAGTTAATACCTAAACAATAATAAAGTTATCAGATTAGTATAAACGTACATACAGTTGAGAGGTAACTTAATACATAATTTGGTCATGGCCACGGCCTCATGTCTAAACGAAAAGACGGTCCACGCTAAAGATATCTAAATGAATGAACACACAGACAGTACAGAGTGAGTAGGTACCTCACTTTATCGTGGATAATTGTAATACCACAAAAATTATGAATAGATACTTAGGTAACTTTTTACATTTGAGGAATAAAGAGATCTAAAGGATCGGGGAATCAATTCGTTCGTTTCGAGATGAGGCCGGAAATGGCGCGGGCTTTGTGCTCCCTTCCCATTATATATTATATTCCCTCAGGTCCTTTAATATTGATCCTTTTTGCAATTCCTTCGAATATATGATTGTAGTTCCGCGGACTTAAAGAAAAAGCTGAGTTCAAAACCCGTCTACACTTATTAAACTGCCTATGCAGTGGTCCACAGCATGTATGAGGTGACTCCCAGCGTAAACTGACCTCCGCCGGTAGCTAAACTCTAAACTAAACAATGGCAGCCTATACTGGTCGTATACCAGAAACATGCGGTCGCCTGTACACGCATACATGTAAACCTTTACATATAAAATAAGCTTATTGCTTATTTAAAACTGAATGATATATGACCCGTCCCTCATTAGTACCTTCCCGGGGAGTTATTAGTGTGGACGGCTCTTCACGGCTGTCATCGGGTTTTGGAGTGAGGTCGCTATTTCTTTATGAAAAGTGGTCAAATTTGATGCGCGCGAGTCACAGCTATTTGTCACTGTGGCAGGCGATGGAAGAGCGCTCAACTTTCTTAGAGAAGTGGCCAAGAGTGTGTCACGTTTCATCCGAGTTTGGATTTGAACACGACATTTATTTTAAGTATTAGGATTTGTTTTTAAACTCTTCAGCAAAAGAGAAAAGCTAATAATTTTTAATACGAAAGTTAATAGGTTAGGAAATTTAATTTAAATATAAAATGCGTGGTAATGCTTCCATTAATTTCGGTTGCCGTTTTTCGGCTCTCGAGTCCCTTTTCCTGCACCGACTGCGCGTGCGCCGTATTCAACATCGCGTGAGTTGCGCTCGTAGAGCCCGCTAAATGTCAGCGAAATCTTTTAAATTTATGACTGTGTAATGATGTCTTACTTATTTTTATTTTATATGAGTACACACCCATATTTCATGCTCATTACATACAAAAACACAAGCAATTATTGTTTATTTCGACGCCAAAATAAAGTATTGTAATTCGCGTTGGTTTTGGGGCAGGACTGTTAAAAAATTCTAACTCCTAATATTTTTTTTTAAAATTTCTCAAAGCAATTACACACAACCACAATATAAGGAAGTCCCTCTGTCAAGGAAGCGAGATCCGTGGGAAGGCAACCCGACACCGCGCCCGCGCCGCCGCCGTCGTCGTGCGTTGACGTGCTTGAACGTCATCATCGACAGCACTGCGACCATGTCATATAAATAATAGTTAACGTAAACAGCCTGTAGCGCCCCGCTGCCGCGGCAAAGGTCTCTGTCTTCCCTTGTATCGACAAGATTAGGCGGTACTGTAAACGCTGGGATGGGACCTCATACATAAAGTAGGTAACCATAAAGGCAGATTACAAATCATACAAGTTCTATGTAGAGTTATGTTAAGGCTCACTTGTGTGTGTAAATAATGTAGCATCAATGAACGCAAAAAAATATTTCTTATATAAACAAAATGATGTAAAATTGCCGTTCTCCTGACGAAAACCAGTATTTTGCATTAATATTAATAAAATTATGCTCCAAGGTGATTCGTTTCGCCTACCAATTAAAAAGTTAACTGTATGTTTAAAACGGTGGCGAAAACTTTGTAGATTTAAAATCCTAATAAATAAATATAAATATGTATATGATTTTGTTAATACGTAGAAAAGAAAGGGAATAATCGCCTGCGCATGTCCTGAGTCCATGGTCGAGCGCGTACATTAAAAATCCCTCGGTGACGTAACCTCGACCTGATGATGACGTCATAAGGCAACCGGTCATGCCAGCCGCCGAGAATAATACACGCGACAGTTAACTTTGTTATTGATAAACATATTTTGAAAAATCATAAAGCTTTTATATAAATAGTGCATTTGATAACTCTTTTACCGAACTAATTTATAAATTAATTGGAACATGTATCGCTGTTTTCAGAAGTAGTACTCTTATACCGTATGTTTAGTATGTTATTATATCACTTTATTACAAACAGGGCTACTACGCGAACTTGATACACAGATCAATTGAAAAACAACTTCAAAATTGACAAATAGCTCTCGTTGATGTCTTTGATATGAAATATTACGTTCCTTTGTAGAGATAAACTACAACATATTACATTGTAATGCATTGTGACAAACTGTTCGCCGATGCCGGACAGCCAATGGAACGGAATTCCGTAACCCGATAACGCGTCTAAAATGTAATCTAATTTAAGTCAACAGTGTACTGAGTTCCAGGAAGCCAAACCTTTGGAATAGTCCGCCGCCGCGGTCTCGCGACGTACTCGCGCCGGCCATGTCGGAAATTACTGGAGTGGAGTTGATTAATTAACTTTCTTAACTTCAACTAGGGGGGCTTCCACACGACCTGAGCAACTTCGCCAAAAAACCTAGCACCGCCAACACGTGGAACGACAATTATCCTTCTCTCCGAGACGCAGGTACTTCACAACACAACGGAAAAACTTTGAATCAGATGTCTTAAATAGGTAGAACTTCCGTTTTGGAGAAAATACTTGTATTTTAAGTGGCAGTTAATTACTAACTTGGATGGGACACGCCTGCTAGCTACGTGTGCAGAATGCAACCGAAACCAATCGGCCAAGCTTCTAATCTCGCGCAAGCAGACACCAAAAGGACATGCGGATATTTATTTGTCAAAGCCACGGAAGATCCAAAATGTGTCTATAAAATTGGAAAGGTCGACAGAGATAAATGGCAAAACGAAGTTTCCCTTGCTTTTGAGGCCAGAGAGAAGCATTTGTTATTGACTCGGGTGCCGATATAGGAAGAGATCCCAAAAGAGACGCTATGGGTTGATAACAGTAATTACGAGTAGTACCGACTGGTTAAGGTCTGTTTTGGACAAAAAAAAAATACAGTCTATATCCCAGTTTCCGTACAAGCAGAACTATTTTTTCTTTAATTCATGTCCTAGAAATTAAAAAGAAGAACATTTCTCTTAATTCTACTTAGATAGTTACCTAGTTACAACTAAATAAGTAACTAACTTAACTGTACAAATTATACGGTTTTGTCTATCTGGTACAATATGATTCAACTTCAATGATTAATGAAATGTTTTAACATATTACATCTTAAAAGGTTCGGCATAAGTATCGGGTAAAGTTCAGTACACCGTACAGGTGGTCTGTAACGTGTCCCAGAGTAGAGGGTTACCTTCTCCTCCTCCTCGAGAGCCCGAATGAGCTCGTAGTAGAGCATCTCAGCCTCCTCCGAGATCTGCACCTTCTGCTCGCAGGGCTGGAAGGCCAGCTCGCTGCCCAGCTCCGTTTGCAGGTGCATCTTCATGTTGGTCACCTGGCGCTCGCAGGGACCACGGAACACTTACACTAAGTTATTATATAAGTTACTTTCAACTCACATTAATAAATTCTTTGGCATTGATTTGTATTGATTCGACTAGAATTTAAATGAGTTCATCATAATTCTGTGCTTTGTTTTTTTGTATTGAATTTCTATTAACGCATACCTGTTTGAAGAAAAGGTGATAAGATAGCCAGATACAAAACTGAAGGTATGCGATATAGTGTAAGATGCTACGAGAGGTTGATTTGACTAAAGAGCGAAGTGTTGAATGAGCTCGCTGAGTTAGGTTTATTAACAGGATAAATTCCAAGCTCTCCTTCCATCGTCCCTCAAAATAAACGATACTGATGTCTGCGCGAGAGCAGGTCGAATCGCGTCGCGCCGGTTAATAACATGCCCATAAATATACTAATTCATCATACTTAACCCGCACAATAAACATGAAAGATACTCAAATACTTCAACAAGTTATTTTAGACTGCACCGCAAAGGGTTAACAGCGAAATAAACTGTTTAAGGCTTTATTCGAAATACTAACTTGAGATGAATTAGTTTAGCTGAGATGTAATGAATTCTGTCGTTGCAAATCTTAACACGTAATGCTGGAAAAAATTTTTGGAAGTGGCGAACAATAGCGGGAGTCACGGGCCGCGGCTCCCGCGCTGCCGCCGCCGCACCGCGCACCGCCCGCCCGGCCGGGAGCGGCTCCGGGGCTGTCGGTGCCAGGGCGAGCGGGCCATTGTCGTGTCGTCGCGAATAAAAGCAAAACTAAGTACGCGCCTGGCGACGATCCAGAAAACAATTTTATCGGACAATGCGACAACAGTACGCCGCCGGTTAACGTATTTGACAAAGTGTTTAACAATTTTAAAATCAGTGAACTTACTAGCTCTGTTCGCTTTCAGGAGAATATTTCTCTTCAATTGTATCTTGGTATATTCTGCTTGGAACGTATTTCGTTGGCATTTGCGCAGAAAAGTTAGTCATGGATTTAAACTTCATTGGGCACTGTGAGTGCTCAGATATTAACCTATATTTCAGGACTCCGTGCAAAATTTAAAGGAACCCTTCCAAATCTTTTATGCATCGTGCCGTCGAGTAGCGAATCCTCAGTTCCTTATCGCCGTCGCCGCCGCCGCCGTCGCGCCGCGGAGGTTCACTCGGGTCCTCCTTTTGTATATTCGTTGCGAGCCGGCCCGATTTAGATCGGTGACTCGTCCCAGGCGTTGGCGGACGAATTTATAGTCCTCCTGCCTGTTGTGCGGCGCCTGCGCCCGCGCCCGTGCTGGCTCGCGAAATGGAGCAAAAAGACATTTCCTTATTTACATCTGCGTTTGTGTCGCTAATAATTGTACAAGGTACGGCTTGCTTTAAATAGGTGGAACTCGCAAGGGATACTTTGGGACATGATGTCAGTGGCTTCTTTTTATTATCAATTTTCAATTTTAGATGTTCTTTCATCTTTAAAGCATTCACAGGCCCATGCTTCTGTCAGTGTTTGACCATATATTCTCTCCATATATAGTCTCTCTTCCTACTCGTGCGTCGCTGGAAGGTCAATATACCGTTAGTGATTTTGCCAAACCCTAGTAGAATCCCGAGCGTTACGTCAACATGCTGGACAATCCGACCGTGCAACTCCAAAGCTCCCTATAATTAGCCGAGCGCATATTAACAAGGCCTCCAATCAACAATGTAGGAAGTGCGAGGGTAAACCGGTTGCTTAATTCGCGTGTCCAACGGCGACCAAATTAGCGACTTCAGCAGCGGCGGCAGTGGCGGCCACGCAATGAGCAATAAACAAAACTAAATTGTTGCGTGTGAGTGGCCGCCGACACGTTTCCAGGTAGTGCCAGACTATTTCTAGATCCCGGTGGTGTGGTGCCGGCGGCGGCGCGCGGGCAAAACAAATCGTAAGCTGCGGCATCCGCTGCCGCCGAGCTCGCGCATCTCGCCTGATTAACCTGGCTATGAATAAGCTATCAGAATGTTTATATTTGTGGGGGTTTGCTGCTTTGTGGTTCAACAAACTGGGCTAGTCAACGCAATGTTTGGCTCTTCGATATACATACATAACTTTGATGGAATCGCTCGATTAGCATAATATTGCCAGAAGTATGTAAATGATAAACGCAACCTATGTTAAAGGTTGGCTATCGACTGAACTGCCTGCTTGGCGCGGATCAAAAGGTATCCGCACCCTAATCGTCTTAACGTCTAAGTTCCACAACGCTCCAAAGGAACTTTGGGCAAAATCCGCAAAACCTATTACCTACTTCCGAAGCAATTCCACTTCATAAATTATGATAGGTGTTCATTATTACGACAGCCGGGAATATTTAAGCGGCGCGCCGCCGCGGCGACGACGGCGGCGTGCGCCAACTTCGGCGTATCAGCTGCCAAAGTTGCGGCTGATTGCTGTGTTGCGACTTAATCAAGCCGGACACGATAATCGATAGATTTACTTAGCGCTTTGCTGTAACTTTCACAGCCGATTACTTACGAATAAGATTCTGAAGTGTTGCGGTAAAACAGCACCGGCACTGCTTCTCTGCACAGACGTTTCATATACATTATGTAGTTTCCAAACATTGTACGACTGAGCTCAATATGACGAGGTTCAATGGCCCCGTTTAAAAAAACGGTAAGTACTCGTATAATTAAGGGCAGGCCGGAAAGGTAGGTGATCTGGGTATTATCAGCACGGTGTTTGCAGTCCATAGAAACTGGTAAGTTCAATGAGAAATGTGTTAGTTCGGGAACCTAGCAACAGATGGCAGTAATTATTTTTCACTAGCGGCAACACAATTAATTTTGCTTGTCAGTTGATACTTTTACGTTTCTCATAACGCATTTTTGTATCCATAGAAATGTGCAACCTAAATATTTTTTTCATACTATATTACGATTTAATCACAAAAATGTCACAAAAGAAATTAATTAAGGTTTTGAAAATATATTATATTTTTTATGTTTAAGTAATAAGTTTATGTACATACAACATGTACGTACATTGTAACATATCACTCTGGATTTTGGAACGTTATATGTCAAGGTGAAAAGTTTTGATTTTGACAATTACTTTCCGTTACATTTGTGAATGTGAAGGTGCTTTTTGTGAAACTGGTGAAATTTATTCTTAATATTGATCTTTTTACAACTGTGCGTGCTTTGACTTCGATATCTCTGCCCAACTCGTTTGACCACTGCGTTTCTCCCCTGGATTGAATTTTCTTCGCGATTGGATACCGGTTAATTATCACCCTGGTTGGGATAACCAGGCTCCTACAATGCCTAAAGCGGCACAAACATGTTGTGTCCCCGAATGCGGTAAAACCCGTAAGTATAAATCCTTCTTCATTTAAAATTCTCCTCGTAAGAATAGTTTCCTAGTAGTAGATGCAGGAAGTCCTATAAAGCAGCCCTCCTATGTGCACCCCAAACAACAGTACAGCTAGGTAGGTCCAACTTTGAGAAATAGATCAATAATAATCGAATCAAACTTGGCTGGGCAGTGTTTGGGAAGCGTAAAGTTAATTCTAATAAAAAAAAAGCAAAAGGTAAAACTACTACATGTCCGTTGCATAGTAAGATTGTTTACCTTTTGTTTTTTTGATTGGAATGAATTATCTTACATCTATAATGCCGCAGTGTCTCAATACTAATGTCTTTGAGCAGTATATGTTAATGATATACAGAACCGAGGGCATTGTCGCTTACTATGGGCCTCATAGAAGATTTAAGGGCAATCAGAAGACAATGGAGTGTGCTGTGCTAAATTTATGTGATCAAATCAGAAATGAGGAGATATGTAGGAGAACCAAAGTACCTGACATAGCTTGGGCGAGGCACATAGCTCATAGAAAAGTTTGCCTTTGGGGCATTCAAGTTCTCGAGTGTTGGAGATGGAGGGAAGCCACTAGATGTGGGCAGCACAGGACCGGTTGGTGTGGAAATCCTTGGGGGATGCCTTTGTCCAGCTGTAGACGTCTTTCGGATGATGATGATATGCAAGTCTGACTCAGCGGATAGGAAATGGGGTACTGTAGAATTTAGGACTTTCTGTGAACTTGAGACTTACAAAAAAAAATCTGCAGCAATATCAAAGATAATTCAATCAATGTTAGTAGTCTTGGAATATTTTTTTTAATATAGGTATTCATTCATATTGGTAAAAATAATAATTAATCATTTTTGCAGGCTCAGATGGCGTTTCGCTACATAAATTCCCTAATCCTGACACTGAGCCAGAACTCTTTCGCTCATGGATATATGCAGTTGGTGGTGACATTTTGGCAATGGACAACCAAAGGATATTTAAATACCGGAGAGTTTGTCACCATCACTTTGAAACAAGATTCAATACTAGAAGCACAAAACTGAGTGCCAATGCTGTACCAACTCTGTGCTTAGCAGGTTATTATTTTTTATTAAGCCTCTTTATTTCCTTAACTTATAAACATTGAAATTTAAGTGAAGAATTTGGTTAGTTTTGTTAGTTAAAGTTTAATAAAAAATTGTGTTGCTTGTTACTTTGGTTAGTTTTTGTTTCTTTATTTTCTAGGTTAAGGACCCCTTCTTGGCTACAGTCCTTCTCCAACTTCTTCCACTCATCTCTATTTTTTGCTAGATGTTGCCAATAGTTTCCCGCTGTTTTTCTTATGTCGTCATTCTATCTTTTCCTTGGTCTTCCTATTTTTCTTTTTCCTTCTGGCCCCTTCCATCCAGTCACCTTTACTGACCATCTTTCATCTCTGCATCTGGATATATGCCCTGCCCATTTCCACTTCAGTTCTAGGGCATGTTTAAGAGCATCCTTCACTTTTGTTGCTTTTTTTGTGTCAGTAGTATAGTAGGCTAATTGAGTGTAAACATACTAAATTAGTTCACTTACTTTTTTGTTTTGGTCCAAAGTTTTCAGTTCCCAACTGAATATTTTTCAAGAAGAATTGATGTAATGTAATTTTTATTTTATTTTATTATTTGTAGCAAATTTCACAGCCCATCATACTTTTATAAAATTTTGTAATATTTATAATAATCGATTATTTATTTTCAGAGAAGGGAATTCTACCAGAGGAATGCAAGGACACTGCAGACGTCATAATCTTTTTTGATAGACTGTTCGATTCTTTGAATGGAAGCTATGAAAATTCAAATAAAAGAGCTGGAAAACCATTGCTAGGTCCATTAACAGCAACGTCCTGCCATGAAAAAGAGTGGGAATGCGCCAAACCAATTCTGAAGACGATGAAGTTTATGGCAAATGGAAAATCAGGAAGTGTTCCTTCCATAAGGAACTTTATACACATAATTGAAAATCTACAACTGTTAAAGAGAAATATATTCGCCAAATACGAATTAAAGTCTATTTGGCTACGCCACTTCAATCAGGACCCCTTAGAGAATTTTTTCGGGTGCATACGTAGCCATGGAGGAAGAAATGTAAATCCCACCTGTGCCGGTTTCGAAGTGGCGTTCGTATCATTATTGATAAACAGTATGAATAGTTTACATTCGCCTGGGGCAAACTGCGAGAAAGATTATTGCCATACTTTTAAGTCTATGAATAAATTATTTTTTTCTAATACTAGTACCACAAATGTATCAACGAATGAAATAATAAATGATCACCTTAATGATGATGTGTTATTAGATTTAAAAAAGAAACTAACAAATCTAACTGTAAAAGCTCAGTTAGAGTACGTTAGTGGATATGTGTTGAGGAAATTGAAAAAAATTACAAACTGCAAAGAATGTAAATCGTGTTTGTTCGATGAAACCAAGCGTAGCGAATTTATCAAATTAAAAGACTACTCTAAAGAAAAAAAATGTCTTGCATATCCTTCCGAGAAACTTGTAAAAGCTTTTTCGAACATTCAAGATATTGTGACAAATATAATGAGAAAAAACAGTAATATGTTTAGCTTATGCAATTACATTAAAACTGTAGTATGTGTTGTATGTGATTTAAATTTTATTAACTGCCCAAAACATAAGAACTATGTAATAACCGAATTACAGGATATATCTTGTCGTTTATTTATCAACACTTGGTGCAATCATGTAAATAGAATAATAAAAGGATCACAAAAAGATTTTGATGCGAATGACATCATGCAAAAAATGGCATTTGATTATGCCAGAAAAAGAAATAAATAAATATAGCGAAACTTTTATTTTCTTAATCCTTGTCGTTATTTATTTGTCGTTATTCATTTTCTTTGTGCATTATTTTGATTCGAAACTCGAAATTATAAAAAATGATGCATAAAGAAAGATATAAATAAATTAAGAAATTATTGTAAAGGCCTGCAGGCCCTGCAGCCCATTTTGCTACAGCTAGTTATACATGTATTATATATACACAGAAAAATAGTAAGGGAACACTCCACCGCGGCGCTTTAGTCGCATGTCCTTGACTGCTGTCTCTATCTCAGATTTATTCATAGTACTCTATGATTATCAGCGCGCAAGCGTCGCTGATCTGAGCACTGTCGGGGTTGCTAGCTACGCTCAATTAAAAACACAGCATACCCAGGTACATCTACCACGTCGTACCTCGATTTAAATTGTTACGTAACACATTTTAAAACAATGTATATTTCTCGAGCACTTTAATTATTGCTCAGACTTTATCACGAATTGTGTTTATAATTTTGCATAATGAAACCTTTGTATGGTCCCACATCTTACGATCTCCATCGTACCCAACATGTGGGGTGTATAAAAACCCCCATTAAGCCTTACAGTACAGAGATGAGCCAAGCGCCCCAAACAAACAGAGCAGAAAGTCAATTTGGGTGGGAAACAGTGAAAATGAATCGTTTGACATTTGAGACGCGCACGCCGCGCTTGAAAGCACTTGTCCCAGGTACTTGGTATGCTGGCAACACCAAGAGGGAAAAGTGAATCGATTAAATCGGTTGACATGCGAAGTTGGAAAGGATAATATTGATACAGTTGTCTTTGCTTCTCTTGTAAATGGGCTTAATTCGAGTGCGGCTTATCGGCGCCGCGCGCAGCTTGGATTGTCAATATTTGTGCATTGCTTGGTTAATTCCACTCGCCTAACAAATTAACTATATATTTAAGGTTGTAATTATGGACAGGAAAGTTTTGATTAAACGTCATTTTAATAAGTAACCAAGTGTTATCAACATTTACAAGTTTAAGCATAAAAATTTTCTTTGTCTGACTCTTTGTCTCCAAAACCGCAAAGTTTGCGATACGTACTTATAAAACATCTCCATGACTCAATAGCTGATTGCACGAGGTACATACTGCTTCACCTACTGCACACATGGCGCGCGGTAGGCGCGGGCGCGGGCGCGGCTACCACCGACAATGTTTCTACAGAGTGGTGGCGCGTTGCACAAGCAGCGACCATTGTTCGAACGCCATGTATATCCATGCTTTCAAACTATACTGTTCACGATACGTGTATGCGATGTGAACTACAATACATTAGAGGCCGGAAGTGGCAAACGTGACAGAGCGTACTGCATCTTCTCCAAACCACTGTGCAGCTCAGTCTGAGAAACTAGCGTTAGCAAAACTTACTCGGATGTGTGTAGCTGTAGCTGGGTTAATGTTGTCAGGAATAACAAATGTAACGCGTTCCGGAACAACGGAGATAAGGTGAAATTGGAAGTGAAAATCTTGAATCAAACGAGCATTTTACGTTACTGTTTATAGGCGATGTGAATTCTAAGAACATTTTGATGTTAAGTACATGCTGTGTGGGTGTTGAAAAGCAGGCTCGGAATCAGAGCATATGAATCAGTGATTAAAGACTGTAAAGGTGACGGATTAAGATCCATGCAAAAAGGCCCAAAGTTCTGTGAGATCACGGAACAAAACTATTTTATATCTCAAACTCAAACTCAAAATGTTTATTGCAAGAACATAGTAAAAAGATGGAAAAAAGTATAGTGTTCTTATGTTCTACCGGACATGGCATGCAAAAATTTAAATTTAATTATATCAACACCAGCATTAGATAACTTTTGCAAGGTACGGTACCGTCAAAAGGAGTAAGCGCATTTAATTAAAGCTAACTAATGGAAATAGGAAATTAGACAGCACTGATTGCGGGCCTGCGCGTTTGTGCCGTTTTCGCCGCCATACCCGTATGTGATGTGTGCGCTGTGTCGTCCCGTTTCGCGACAGTGACCTGAAGCTCGAGCCGCGTGAGTCATCTCATCAGCATACCGTGTGGAGGCTCTGGCGCTCTGGCAATGATCGCACTAGCTTTGTGCGCCGGCGTCGCGACTAGCTCCACTTTCAAGAGAACAACATTGACTTCGAAGGGCATTATCCGCAGGGAACGTTCAGCGAAAGGGAGTTTTTGGTACCAGGGGACATTTTGAGGATTTTGACCTTTAACCACCAGGCTTCGTAATTTTTTTCTTAGTGGATCAAAGACATCAGGATTTATTTCAGACATGAGTTAGTTTAGACATCTGCCTACTGACTACTGTTATCGCTCGATGCATCGGCGCAACGGAGTGGTCCAGTTTGGCGCAACGGATCAGCGCCACATCCTGCCTCTGATTAACTAGTGGATTGGCATGTGGCTACGTTAGACTTGTCTGTTGAATCACTTATCTTTGTTTAAATATGACTGACCTGAATTCAGTCTGTTAGGTATGTTAAGGGCGAAGTTTCTTTTATGATCTAAACAGGCTTCGATTGTTGACAAACGTCCTTAACATTTCCGTGTTTTTTGGTCAACCTGTTTGTTGTCAGTCGACCGCGTGCGCACGTATGCTGCTGCATTGTGGCCGCGAGATGCCTCGTGCACAAAGGCTGACGTCATCGTAGTGACGTCACATGTTCGGGGATCTTCTTCAAGGGCGCTGGCGCATTGTTCGCGGGATGTTGACGAGTTGATCGGGAGGAGGCGTGTGCTCACCTAATACAATAGATGCTTGTGTCGCTTGTTACTGAGTAGAGATCTATTGTGTAGTGTAGGGTAAGGGGTAGTCTTTGAATTTAGTCTTTTAAATGTGTATTTTACACATAGGAATTGTGTGACCATTATTGACGGCTAACAAAATAATACTTAGACGAATACATATATATTTTTGAGAGCAATCAACAAAAATCATTCATTTTGAGATTTACTGTGGGCACTGTAGGTAGGTATAGATATACAGATGCAAGAAGATATCAGACTTCTTCATTGCAAAAGCTTCACTACGAGCTGATATAATATCGCACGTATTATTTAATGTAATAGAAAATAACTTTAAATAATCACTGTAAGAGTTATGCAAGAATGGTGCAGCGCAGTGTTGATAGCGCAGGCAGGCTGCGCCGGCGCCGCCGCTGCGTCACGTACGGGTACGGCCCGCATGATGTTATGCCAAACATCGCGCTGCTATCGGCGATCTAGCATAGCGTCGCGCCCCGGCTTCGGCTCTCACTGAGATGCATGATTTGTGGAAGTACTCGAGACTCTAACTAATTATAGCCCTTGCAGAAATTATGTTAGATTTATTTATCGTATGACTAACTACTGATCAGAATCTTATAAGGGACAGATAGGGAAGGGAGATATTAATTATTTTACGAAAAAAGATATCCCGTATAGGTACCCTTAAATTGTTAGAGCCACGTTACGCTTACACTAATGATAAGAAACAATTGCAGTGTGGCAAATTGTGCAGTTGGGAGAAAGGATTTAAAACGAGAAAATGATCAGTTATTCAATCAATCAATTATTAAATAAAAAATATAAAATAAGATTTGTAAAGTCCTGACTCCTGACCTGATAGCCGTGGTATGATGTTTGGTAGCAAGGGAATATACATGTAGATTAGTAGAACAGCTTAACAATTGTAAATTTGGATTGTTTGTGAAAACGGATATAAACTTCCAAAGTCGTGATTTGAATCGTGTCATCTCTTAGAGGGTAGCTAGGTACACTACATGCATTCTGACTAAGGTATTTAAATGTCACACCGACACAATGGCTAATGCGAATGCAGCCAGAAACAGTCTCACGCGCCGTATTCATAAAATATTATCGCATCATTAATCGGTCAATGCGAAGAAACGCATACGCATCAATGACACTACGTACATAAAACATTAACGCTACACCGCCTGTCCGTCCGTCCGTCACTCGAACGCATCGCAAGATAACATTTGTAGTAACATGATAAGCCTATTAGAAATTAGATCGAACGACGAACATAATCCCTTTATGTGTGACGGGTTGCGACACTCGACCTGATTATGCTATTTCAAAACACATTCAAAAATATTAGTTTCAAAAACTACCAGACAATAATAAACGTTAGGAAGAAATTCAAAACAAAAACAACATTTTCTATGCGAAAAGCAAAGCACAGAAATGAAATTTATGCTAATTTTGTTCACTCTGGCACAAAGGTAATAAACTTAAGTTTTTTACACGCACGATAAAAATATTTAAATAAAGTCTCTTTTAAACACTAAACGAAACGGTCGCAGCTTTTTAAAGCAATAGGACTGCGATGCGCGAGCGCGCGTGCGCGTGCGCCGGGCAGTCAGCCGCCATCACACTGACTAAAGGAAGAGCCGGGCCGGGCCGGGCGCCGCGTGCCCGCCGCCGCGCCGCAGTCACTCTGCATACAGGACCAGTGAAATGCATTTGCATATCATCACTAATATACAGACAGGGTGCAAAAAAGGTGCGACAGGTAAAACTGCAAATGGGCTTCTACTTGTGAAACTGCAAATTTCTCATTTCCGGCTGACAGATTTGTATGAAACATACATTAGTCGAAGGACTATTTTTATGTTCTGGATGGACTTTAAAAGAAAAAACATATTGTTCATATAATAGTTATTTACATAGGATTATTATTATTTGGAGGTAAAGGGGTAAAGGACCAAAAGTGGGCCCTATTGGATCACTGCGACCTGGGTAGATCTATTGTGATCACTGCCCCTGTTATATTATATCCTCAAGGCCAATAGTTCTAATGAACTGTAGGGTGCACTTGGGATCGAGTTCCCTAATGACCTCTGGAGTTACCATCGGTCCACCTAGAGATCGGCTTCTGGCTTGAACCAGTGCCTCGCACTCGCAGAGTATATGAAGAGGAGTTTCCTCTTCCTCGAGGCAGAATCGGCAATCGTCCATATCTGCAAGCTTCATTTGATTGAGATGTTTGTTAAGCTTGCAGTGCCCAGTAAGAGTTCTGACTAGAATCCTAAGTCTAGGCCTAAGAAGTCGTAGTAGTCTAGACGTATATACCCGCGAAAAACCAGATATAAGTGCTTTCAAATGCTTTTGGCCTGGGGCACTAGCCCAGAGTGTTCTACTCTGTTCCTTAGCCCATTCTTGCAGTTTTCTTCTTCTGGTGCAACGAGGCACTCCCACTATCTGTCCAATAGCTGGTGCCTCTGCTCCGTTCCTAGCTAGTTCTTCTGCTATTTCGTTCCCCTTGATGCCACTGTGACCGGGCACCCAACATAAGGTGACTTTGATGTGCCTTCCTAGCTGATTAAGTGTATTAGCGCACTCAAGGGTAAGTTTTGAATCAATCTCATGTGATTTCAGTGCCTTAATTGGCCTAAGCATAAGTGCCATTTACATAGTATAATACAATAGCGAAAATTTTGTTAATAGTTAGCCTATTTCTTTGAGCTCCTTTTATTTTTTTTAGCTAGTAATAGAGATGACATACCCATTACCTATGCAATGTGTGCCTGTCCTGCGGGCGAATGTAGTATAAAATAGGTGACGCGTTAGCTGAAGAATAGAATTCTACTGCAGAACTAGTACTGTAGGACTGAAGAACACTATGGTTACTCAAAACTAATAACTTATTGATCCTGACTATTGCAAGGTGCTTCATTCGAGTGCAAAATGCAAGGATGGTAAAATGAAACGTTCTAGAGAAGTTCAACTCAATCTTGCACGCAATATTAATACAAAGAATCTGTAGTTTTAAACGGAGAGCTTCTACTGAAGCTACTTTACGAGATCATTTGACTCGCGGCGAGAGCGACCGCCCCGGGCGCCGGGCGCTCGCGGGAAGTTACATCGACGAGACATTTCATTAAATTTTGACGCGGAATGCAACTCGCATAAGAGATGTTCTACTCATATCAAACTTGACTCGTTTACAGTGATTCTATTTAAGATTGGTCTCTAGACTGTGACGCTATTGGCCCTTATTTATTTAGTATCAAACATGACCTCACACGACGCCATTGTCTCGACGTCTCCATCTCTTTATTCGTCAATATAACAGACGAGGAACAATCACGTGGAATTGATTGCAGTATCAGACAAGCCGCAAAGGGATTGTCTATTAGCTCACAATAATTAGGGGTCAGCATTAGCACGACACACCTAGTGCACTAGGTGTGTCGTGCGGTTCCGCAGGAAGCGCGCGGCGCGGGCGCGGGCGCACACAATGCTCCTCCGGGGACCGCCGCGCTAATAGATGTTGCAGTTCCGGGCTGCGGGGCGACTTGTCAGCGTCCTGACTTCCGCCTCGAGGATTTTCTTTAAAACTTGTCTTTTGCAAGTTTTGCACTGTGCGGTAAGTTTTCATACTGTTCTTTAAATATAAAAAACTAAAAATATATCTGTTTTGATTCTTTAGCCAGTTAATTAAACAATACCCGAATAAAATGCATTTCCTTGACTTAATGCAGATAAAGAAATTACGAAAAATAATAACATACTCGGTACAAGAAAGGTGTAGATTTTAGTAATACCAAGAGATAACAAGCAGACAATCGGAAAGACATTTCGAAGATTCTTTGAAGTCCACACTGATGGTGTGCAAATAAACGTATCCCTGTTTGCGTGTTTGCGTGTTTGCGTGTTTGTTCGCGCGCACTATCACCCTCGCTCGCTGGGCAAAACACTTTCATCTGACCGACAAAGCTCAGACAGAACGGCTTTAACTCACCTCGCGGATTACACACATGTTCGAGTAACTCTTCTTGTTTATTATAGTTTAAATTTAAAGCGATTTGGATACACTGAATCGCACCAAATATTTGTTTTTCCTTATTTATTAGTTCAGGTTACTTGCACTGCCACGAATGCATGTTTTTCGTCGTCCCGTTTCTCGTTTGTATTTACTCTTACATTTATGTATTTTATGTAAGTTTTGAGAACTTTGACATAGTGTCCTTACTTATTCTTTCTACAGCCGTATATGACTTAGCGACCAGATTTGAAGTCGACATAAGTTTATTATGTCCTCCTAGTGCTTAAATTTTAGCTTGTTTTGCGTCTATTGTGCAAAGAAAGTTGGGAACCGCGCGGCGCTCGCTCGGGCGTGCGGTTAAGTTCCCATGATATCCTCATGAATGGAGCTTCACAACTTATCTTAAACTCACCATGCAACAAAAACAAAAAGTTTCAGTTTACTCGCACTTCATTTCCAGCTGCAGCTGCAGTCTCAGCTGTGAACACGAGTTGTGTTGAGTGTAAACGGTTATTTACCCTATCTAGTTAGTCCATTTTAAATTCTATACATCGCGAAGCTTGGTTGGCAGCGTTATGGAATTGGCAACAACGTGTCTCGCTACTGCATCCATGAGGGACATGGAACTCTCTTTTCCAGGAGTCTAAAAAATTTACGTGCCGTTGTCGTTATTTTGAAGCGTGGATTGGTTATTTTTGTATTTTCTAGTAAATAAAGATGAACATAGCATTCGCACGCGCACGCGAAGCTGCCAAACGATCCGCCAGCCGTCCAGCTCGCGGCCCGACGCGAAATTTGATTAATGAAGCCATAAATCCCCAATTGCAAATTGATATTATGAGGCGTTTACATAGCCGTGTCAGCGGTGATTGATCGACTCTACCACGCGGTTACTGCTCAGATGGATGGATAGACCGAAACATAGTTACTCGCCTTTGTATGTCTGCAAATAAGTGTGTAATAAATATCTGAAAACTTTGATGACCGCAGTGACTTGTAATGTATCGCGCGGCACCTACAATGTATCTAAACTAGTGGGTCGTCGTCGGTCCAGTTGAAGGCGAGTATTATGCTATGACTCTATATTGCGATTTTTCCACTCAGCTAAGACCAGCATATACATGTGAAAGGGTAAGTAAATATATGCTGCTTTTCCCTGTTGTTCCCTTCTGCCTTTTTTATTGTATACCGTATTTGACGGCACCTGCGCTGTATTCCTTGCACCACATTCACCATAATCTTAACGGTATTGAGCGTACCTACTTATCCCTGATCAAGATTTCCTCACTACGTATTTCTAACACCTTATATTTTCAGCTCGATCTCACGGCCACCAGTCAGCTTTTCATTGTGGCTACGTGAAGCGCGTCCGACCGTCGTCTATCGGACTACGTCAAATCCCCCTGCGGCGACGCTGCTGATCTAATTACATACTTTCCGTCTCCATTGATGGGATGGCAGGTGTCGTCGCCGATGCCGACGTCACCAGCACGTCAATGAACGTGTAACAACTTTGAAAGGTCAGCCGGTCAAGTAAGATGGTTGGCTTCTCCTTTCTGTCAGTTAGTAGTAGCGGCAATTAGTATAGTAATAACATTTTGTTCATAAATTAAACTTTCATGCACTTCTAAATAAAACAATGTATGTTCAGTTCCTAACGTCCACTATACTACTGTAAGTAAGACATTAATTCTGTCTCTTTTGCATCTTGCAACTAAATATTTTAGCAGAGGGAGTAAGACGATTAATGTTAATTACCCACTTAAGAGGATCATTGTACAATATTTGAACCTGGGAAGGAAGTGAGACTTCAACTGAATTACGCGCGCCTGGCTCGACGCCCCGCGCCGGCGCGGCGGCGCGGCGGCGCGGCCAGTGCAGTGGGAATTTCGAGCGGACTTGAGCAGTTATTTAACTTTCAAAACTAACAGTTCGCACTGACAAAGAAAATGAATTGGATTGGCGCTGGCCAGCGGCGGCAGCGCGGGCGCCGTAACTGAGTGTCGGCTACTTTAGCTGGCACTGCAGTTGTGGATGCATCGCCTTTGAAAGCACCTAACTCAAAAAATTGCATACAGCACTACTGTTCAAATTTGTAGATAAATATTCTAAGCTTCATTTTACGTAGTCGGTCCCATAATGAATTGGCCTAACTATGAAATAAAAAAGAAAATTAAATGCAATCATTTTTATTTTTCAATATAGTCTCCATCAATACTGACACACTTCTGACATCGGTGAAATAACATTTCTAATCCTTTATAAAAATAATCGCAATCTTTGTCTTCAAAATGACTGAAGACGGCCGCCTGCAACTCTTCATCGCTTGAAAATTTTCTTCCCCTTAAGTCCCGCTTTAAATTTGGGAAAAAGTAATAGTCGGACGGAGCCATGTCTGGACTATAAGGTGGATGGTCCAGCTCCGTGAACCCGCATTGACGCACTGCATCCTTCGAAACACCGGCGGTGTGCACGGGGCCGTTGTCGTGAAGCAACAGGACGCCTTTACTCAGTTTGCCTCTGCGCTTCTCCTTTATAATATCTCGCAGTTTATATATTAATGAATTATAATATTCGCCGTTTACGACTGTATTGCGCTCTTTAAAATCAACCATCAAAATACCTTGAAAATCCCAAAAGATTGTGCACATGATTTTTTTGGTAGATTGTTGCACCTTTGCCTTTCTAGGCGGCTTTTCACCCTTATAACGCCATTCCATTGACTCGCGCTTGCTTTCTGGATCATAATATAACACCATAGTTTCATCACCAGTCACTAGTCTCTCGATCACGTTCTTTAGGTTTTCTCCACAAAGATCTAAAAACTCGGCAGCACAGCGAACTCGATCCCGTCTCTGCACAGCTGACAGAAGTTTCGGGACCCATCATGTACTGACTTTTTTCATATGAAGATGTTCATCGATTGCACGATGGACGGTACTTTTAGAGAGCCCAAGTCTAGCTGCAATTTCTCTAATCTTCAAACGGCGGTCACTCAAAACCTCTTCTTCGATTTGAGCAATAGTATCGGGAGTGAGCACCGGTCGACCGTCATGGCCGATATCTTCGACGGTTTCTCGCCCGAGGCGAAGCTCTTTCATCAAATTTTTTACTGTGCTATAAGAGGGAGAACACTCCTTATACACACCATCTAATCGTTCTTTAATTTGGGCGGGAGATAAGCCTTCTTTAAATAGAAACTTTATGACGCTTCGATACTCGGTTTTCGACATTTTGAAAAAATACGCGACACTTGTTGTTCAAACAAACTGCTAAACTGAACTACGCTCGTCAAGTCCATGCGTGTTCGTTTATAAAGTGTCTGAGAACCGTACTATTCAATGCAACATAACATGTATCGAAATGTCGCGTAGAACTATATCAGGCCAATTCATTATGGGACCGACTACGTATCCTTATATTTACTAACAATAAAAATTTAAAAGTTACTTTGCTGTTTGTTTATAGATTATTCTTCTTTCATATCGTAACGATTTTTTGCACAGAGATATTTAAATGGGAGGGAAATGGCATTTTATTCTGTTAAAATATTAAATTCACTCAGTTGTTATATCAGAAAACGTTAAATAATGTAACTTGACAATGCAACGCTATATTTACTGCTTGACAGATAGAGGGCGGGGAGCAACACAGGACAGTTTTAGCCCTAAAACTAATTTTAGTGTCCAGAGCCGCTTGCACCGTGACCACTGTGCACTGTGCAATCTCAACGACAGTCATAAAAAAAAAATTAAAAGGCGCTGGCAGGCAAAAGCTTCTTGCTACATACATTAGCTTCACTTTAATTTCAACAGTTCATCGTGGATATAAAAAGATGTGTCAGTCATCGTCTTAATATCACGAACATTAGCGCGTTTGCGCGCGCTTCCTGTGATTGACCTTGTGCGCACGTGATAATTACTGAATACGTCACATTTTTATTATTTCAATCGTTATTTTGAAGATGTATTAATACGTAAGTGTTTCGGCCAACTGAAGTGTAAGGGCGTTACCTCCATCAGTGTTTCATCTAAATTATGTACGTACATATTTGATATGCACCTGCGCTGCGCAAGCGCTGGTGTTCATCGCATTGTATTGCGGCGATGGCGGGGCGCGTGGACTGCACTCTCACAACTCACAACAATGCGGGCGCCATTATTTATTTTTGCCACGCTAAGTGCCACTCAAAACACTGTCCTAATTAACCAGAAACTGAGAGCTGCAGCTACATGAGACAAAGGAACCAGTAGGACGATTCGTCCAACAGCGGAGAGCGAAGTAGGTTTCAGCAACCATGTTGCAACCTTAGATATATTTTCCGAATTCCAAATTAATGAATCCTCTACTGACTTACACACATACTCACTCACTAAACAACTATTCCACTAATTAATTCAGTGTGTGTAAGTAACTACGCTGTCTCTCTTGCCGCAGACCGACCGCTTGCGCACCCCTGCGCCTCCCGCGGCCGCCGCTCATTCTTCTACAATTAAATAGAAAACTGCTGGATTTCTCCTCGTTCGTTATCGCACTCCTATTTTATTTCTCTTCCTTTTTTAAATTCTGTGCTTGGCTGGCATTGTTCTACGCATTATTTTCTACATCTGAAACATTGCACTGAGCACGTATGGCATATCGGTAGATAGTGATGTGATAACGACTCAGGCAAGCTAGGTATAGACATCACATGTTGAACAACCTAAGTATCTAAATTTAGCGTAATAGTAAGTAATTAGTGAAATGTGTACGTAATCTAATTAACTAACCGAAGTGCGCATAATTGATGTAATTATGGACCGCGGCCGCCGCGACTGCTGTGTGCATTAGACCCGTGCCTCCTGTATCCGCGGTAAAACAATTACAATACTATCTAGCTAGGTGTTAACTGTGCATTTTTCCAAGTCATGAACTTATAGTTTAATAAAAGTGTCAAAAATATAATATTTTAGCCTGGTAAGGGGTCGTCCGTTAATCACTTTAACGAAAAAATAAATACACGTGATATCTCAGTACACCCCTCCCCCCTTGTGATATTTCGTGATTTTTTCCGAACACCCTCCCCCCCCTTTTGAGCCTCACGTGATTAATGGACGATCCCTAAATTAGTTTAGCAGGATTTTGATAGGTACACAATATGTTAAGAGTACATTTTCCGCAAACAATAGCACACAGTCCAGAATAACTAGTTGGCAATATAAATGAAAACGACCATTTCTCGGGTCGTAAAGACCGCTCGAAGGATTTTATCTCCGGCCGGCCCAGTGGCGCGACAACGGCCAGCGGGATAATGTAGCGCACGGCGCAACAGTAGGAAATGCTACACCGACGCTAATAAGCATACTATCAATTACATTGTTATTCCTGCGCTGTTGCTTTAGATCGATTCGACATACTCCAGTGGTCTTTCTCCTTTATGGGGCATTGTTTATTACTGCCGCGCGCATTATCGCTGCGTCCACGTAGCGACGCACTGGGGCCGCGGCCGTGCCTGCGCGGTTGCGGTTAGCAGCCTTCCAATACACTCAGCCAATATTTTTGCTCTAAACTTAGTTCTCGTTCTGTTGATTTTGGGTAATATCCAGTATATTTATGTTTACGTTTCAGCGTGCTCGGTAATGGAATCACACGCCGGCGCCGCCGCGCTATTTTGTTGCGAACAAACACACAGCGAAGAGACCGCGCCAAAGCAGAGGCCAAACACAAAGTGAAATGTAAATTATGATATTTCGCACCAAAACGTAAACGGTTAAATATTTTACACCCACAAAGTTTGGTTTGGAAGCTGTTTCACTTCTTCTATAGTTCATTTTTTATTCATTACGTAGTTCGCAGACCGCGGAATTGCAACAGATTATTTTATAGTGCGGTGAGACATTTTCCAACAACAATTTTACTTAATATTCTAAAATGCTTTGACAGATTAGTGTTCCTAATTTAAGGGAAAACATTTAAGGGAAAAGTTGCAATTTGAATTTTGGCAGCGGTTCAAAGCAGCGGTCCCACTGTGCGGACTCTATTACCATACTGAATGCAATTAGTTATTAGTCAACATGGCTACTGATTGGCAATCCCCGATGCGATTCCTGATCCCAAAGTTGCCGGAACACCTATACATATACATATGTATGTAGTCCACTTCAGCACGCTTCAAATACACACAGAAAATACAACAAAGAGTGTAACAAAAAAGTTGAAAATAGATATATGTATTTACTTTTAAACTATCTTTATACGTAAAGAATTATTATTATTCTGAATTCCTCAATCTTGAGCAATTATTTAAGTCCCGGACCTATGGAAGGTGTGCGTGGGGCCGAGGCCAACACTAGAGGCCTCATTAAAAGGTGGCTTCTGGCTTCTGCACATGGAAACCGAACTTTTGTGCGAGTTTGTAACAACCGCACTTTTTTGAAGCCGGATAAAAATCGAACTTTCCATGAAACCGAACAAATGTGCGACTTTGTATGGTATGATAAGAATTTATTTTTTTCAACAGTCTTACTTCAAAGCGAACTTATGCAGATAGTACAAGTGTACAAGTAGTACAGGTTTTTGTACAATACTACCTGGACATTGGATATTTCGTAATGTAAATTATACGGAGAGGTGGCACTTTTGGGCAGCACATATCCTTTAAATAACAATAAATTGACCTACAGGGCGGCCAATGAATAGGTAACCTTCCTTATTCCGGAGAGCAAGCTGATGTGGAAGTGGATTTTGATGGGAAGCAGACTAATCATCACGTGACGACCCATAAAGCCGCCCGCGCCGCGCGGTCTACCCGCCATAAATACTTGTTTTACTGCTAACGGGATACTCAACTCACCCTACCTGGCCCTGGGGTCAAATGCTACCCACCTACGAGGTTGGCTATCAAAATAATAGCAGTTTTCGATTTCACTTCAAAATTACCTTAAATGTCACCTAATAACATTAGTAATAACTTATCCTCAACAGCATAACGATGATCATATACTCGAGAGAATAGAATAGATATGACTAAGACATTATCAAGTGACGTGACGGGGTAACGGGTGTAGCGAAGATTATGCGGCGGCGCCTGCCCTTTGCGGATTGAAGCCGTCTGTGAGATCCGCTCCGCTCTAATCTGACTGAGCTGCTAACTGCCAGCTAATGTACTGTTATTAGATACTGTGATACAGAACAAAGTGATCAGCTGGTCATACATATTTAAATGGGGAGGAGTAAAAACGGACGACACAAAAAAGGAAACAGAGGTATGGGTTACTGAGACCGAAAATGGTAGAAAACAAGAGGCTACTGCACACACCAGCAGAGAGTGGATAAGGCACTAGATTATGTGCAGTAGAAAGACGAACAAAAGCGCATAATACCAGAGCATATCACGCGGCATGTTTAAGAGATTTTCTTATAAAATAATTCGGCGACTCTGAACTCGTACCTCACCCAACCGAGTAGTCAAAGTGACTAGTAGAAACGCAAGTAGTAACTTAATTTCTTTCCTTTAAGCGGAATACAGTGTGAAAAACTAGAGAGATTACTCAATGACATATCACATAAAAAAAAAATATGAAAATCGATCTCTAAATCGAAATGAGGTTGTAGTCCTTGCACATAGTTGTATAACAAAGTTTCAGCATCAGCAAGCTCGATTTGAAGGTAGACGCGTGCGTTCACGACAGTAGGTGTATGGACAGTAATCACGTCACTAGGGAAGTAGGGATACACGTAGGGACATGAACAGGGCCCAAGTTGCGGCGGCGGGCCGCAGCTAATGAAACGCGGCCAGTTTGCGGACGGCGGCGCTGACTGCACACTGCACTCTACGCTCCATCCTGTGCAATGTGCTCGGGGCATACACCACAGGGTAAATAAGCGAAGTGAGCTTGTAATAAAACAACATGTCCAATAAGATGCCTAAACTTAACGAAGAAAAAAAACCCGGCCAAGTGCGAGTCGGACTCGCGCACCGAGGGTTCAGTATAAATTCATATTCACACATGTCTTGAACTCTATATCAAGTTCTCAGGCCTGCAATCCCTTGAAGCTGTGAAAAAATCAAACTTCTATGTCAACGCAATCAAGAGATACAACCGTTTATGCCGCATATTTGGACACTCGCATGGGAATCAAAACCTATAGGGTACTTTCCGTATACCTATAGGTATAGCTATAGAATCACGAAATTTGGCAAGAAGCAATGTCTTATAGCACAAGTAAAGGAAAAAGTCCGAAAATCATTTTTTTTTTAGTTACACCACAATTATTTTGTGATTCCCATGCAAGTGTTCAAATATGCGGCATAAACGGCCGTATCTCTTGATTGCGTTGGCATAGAAGTTTAAATTGATTTTTTCACAGCTTCAAGGGACTGTAGGCCTGAGATTTGATATAAATTTCAACTTGATACGTCTATGCGTTCCTGAGAAAAAGGGTTGTGACAGACAGACGGACGGACAACGAAGTGATCCTATAAGGGTTCCTTCCTTTTTTCCTTTTGAGGTACGGAACCCTAAAAACTAAAGAAGTCTGCAAATTTTCATTATTGCGCCAGCCCGTATCATGGATTTTTTTTGGCACCTAAAAGAGTTTTTAGTTTTAGCTTCAGTTAGGGCCTATTCAACTGCTACGTAGCCGCTCGTCGCATCGTGCGGCCCTGCACGTGCAGTGCGCACTCGTAGCTACTTGACGCAGGACGCGACTCGACGAGGACACGCTCACCCGGCGCGGCGGCCTCAGCCTGGGCTAAGGCAGGGTCCGACGACGCCGCCGCCGCCGCCCCCCTAATGTATGCGCGCTCACGGCCGGCGGACCCCCACCACACCCCACATGTGTGCTCTATTAATATCCGTCCGTGGCTTTCAAAGCGGATTTTGTCTGTTTTCTATTACGGCGTTCCAGCGATACTGCCTTTGATCCTCGCGAATATTTTTCTCCTTTGCCCATTCAAGGGGAACTGCAAGTGAAAGTCTTTATAAAAACATGCCTTTAAAAATACTTTGCGTAAACGAAAGGCGCCATTAGAGAAATATTATTTTGGATACATTTTGGTGAAGCTCTGCGGGGCTTTATATTGTAAATACGCGGCATTCATGCGCTCGGCGAGTCTGTTAATCAAAAACGAAATCGTGGCGTCCTCTGCGGTTATTTAAAACGGCGTCCCGCTAGTTTGTATGCAAAGCTGCACGTTCCAACACGGAGCTGAAAAAATACAAAACACGTGACCGCCACAGATCCAAAATAATAGAGTAGCAATCAAGCGTATTTGTTTGAAACCGCGGCCGACCGCCACGTTTCCCGTAACTCTATTTCCGTGGGATCGTACAAAAATATTGGTAGGCGAATTTTATGTACGCAGTCTCTATCGAATTACAGGCTTAAACATTGAATTAAAAATGTTATTTGCTGTGTTATAGAGCGTCGTCGTCTCACAGTGAACCCTCGACCTTTGCGACGAGAACCTGCGGCCCCATCTGGGGGCGGAGTTGCTGAATTCCACACATTGCTGTGGGCTCCTAACGTCTGAAATTAGGACTCGATCTGTGTTCTTAGGGTTTCCAAAATGTTGTAGATATACCGCAATATGTACGTTTATGTACATAAACTACAAATAACTCGTTAAAGGTATCTCTCAAGGATTCGCGGAATGAATAGCTATACAGAAACGAGAACTGAAGCGATAGAAAACTTGACAAATATTCCAATTCATCAAAAGTTAATACAGACAGGTTGTAAGGTAAACAGAAATAAATTTTTTAAAGGTGGGTTTCTACTACTGAAATAATATGATTTCAGTGAAGCTGCACAACAAAGCTGAGTGTCAAAGCTCTGCAATCCCCTCCCCCTCAAAGTATGTGTCCTAATAGTTAGTAGAATGTCGTGTTAGCAATACTGATTTATTGAATCAGAATTTGTTTATTTATTAGTATAAATAACTTAAAATTTTCTTAATAAAAATAAACAGTCAGTACCGAAAAGGCATCCACTCAGTTGATGAGGGTTGGCGATTATCTTGAAATCCAAGTTTTATCATAGGACTTGACTGAAACTTCACTTTTAAACCGAGTACCCTTTTACGTCTTGGCCAATCAGAATAAGCTTAGTTTCTAATGACACTACACAGTAAGTATTATATCCCACCAAAAACATTTTCATGTAAAAATGTTGTCAAGACGAGTCTACTAAGTTTACCCTGTGAAAAAGTTATCAGATGCTCTAAACCTACAAAGCTCTACACTACACCTTACTCAAAATATATGAAAAAGTGGTCAGATCTCATGTAGAGCCAAGATTTTTGATCTATGCGCCCTAACTATACCAGCTGGCCTAACATGCGCAACGTGACAAAATTTTGTCGACGCATTTTCTCGTGTTAAAACGAGATATGTCTATTTGTCGAGGAGTCCTAACATGGCAGTACACGGAACTCTTTTCGATCTGTCATTTTATGAAATTTTATCGTCTGTCAAACTTTTGTCGACAAACTCTAACATGCGCGCCCTTATTTGTCGAAATTTGAAACTTTTACTCGACATGTTTCTCTTCGATGAATTTGAGCGACGAGATAAACGAGAAACGCGAAAACAAAAAGGCAGTCCTGTATTCTATCTATCTATCTATCTATCAGCCGAAAGACGTCCACTGCTGGACAAAGGCCTCCCCCAAGGATTTCCACACCGACCGGTCCTGTGCGGCTCGCATCCAGCGGCTTCCTGCAACCTTTACCAGGTCGTCGGTCCACCGAGTCGGGGGCCTGCCCACACTGCGCCTTCCGGTGCGCGGTCGCCATTCGAGAACTTTACTGCCCCAGCGGCCATCTGTTCTACGAGCTATGTGCCCTGCCCACTGCCACTTAAGTCTAGCGATTCTGAGAGCTATGTCGGTAACTTTAGTTCTCCTACGTATCTCCTCATTTCTGATTCGATCACGTAGGGAAACACCAAGCATAGCACGCTCCATCGCCCTTTGGGTGACTTTGAGCCTTCTTATAAGGCCCATAGTAAGCGACCATGTCTCGGATCCATATGTCATCACTGGCAACACACACTGGTCAAAGACTTTAGTCTTGAGGGACTGCGGTATTTTGGACGTAAAGATATTGCGAAGCTTCCCGAACGCTGCCCAGCCGAGTTGGATTCGACGATTGATCTCTTTCTCGAAGTTGGACCTACCTAACTGGACTGTTTGTCCCAGGTATACATATTCGCCAACAACTTCGAGTGTAGAGTCTCCAACCTTCAGAGGAGTGGGTGTAAGACGGACGTTTGACATGATTTTCGTCTTATCCATGTTCATTTTAAGACCCACTTGTTGGGAGACTCTACTAAGTCCTTCGAGCATTGCGCCTAGGTCTTCCAAGGTCTCAGCCATGATCACGATATCGTCAGCAAATCGAAGGTGAGTGATGTACTCGCCATTGATGTTAATGCCGAGTCCTCTCCAGTCCAGAAGCTTGAAAACGTCTTCCAGTGCAGCGGTGAACAGTTTCGGAGATATAACGTCTCCCTGTCTCACCCCACGCTGCAGCCGGATAGGTTTCGAATTCTGATCCTGGAGGTGGACCGACATGGTGGCGTTTTCATACAAGCATTTCAACACTTCGATGTATCGATAATCAATTTGGCACCGTTGGAGAGACTGCAACACAGCCCAGGTCTCGATCGAATCAAAGGCTTTCTCATAGTCCACAAACGCCAAGCATAGTGGCCGATTATACTCTTCGGTCTTCTGTATAATCTGCCGCAGCGTATGTATGTGGTCTATGGTACTGAAGCCTTTTCGGAAACCGGCTTGTTCGGGAGGCTGGAAGTCGTCAAACCTGCGTGCGAGACGATTCGTAATGAGTCCTGTATTACGACTATATAAATATACAATTATGATCAAATGGCCATTACGTCCCCACTGCAGGGGCACGAGGCCAAGCCCGGATTGATGGAGGTTGTGGGGCTAGTGGCCAACCCGTGTCAGAAGTTTTCAAGCCGCCTATAAGGCCTCTGACATGACATGGCTTAACGACTGCTAGCGATAGCAGCCGGCACCAACGACTTAACGTGCCTTGCGAAGCACGGAAACGGTCGAGATAAATGCCACTAACAGTCAGACTCATCCGGGTTACGACCGTGTTTGTAGTCAGTTAACCTGCGTGATCTACGCGACCGCGCAAGCCGCACTGAGGCACGACCGCTTCACTGGGCCACATGGGTAGGTGGTTTGATTTTTATGGAAATAGATGAAACTGAACAATAATATGGGTTCTTCTGAAATAAGTAGGTATTTAATTTGTTATTTAAATATTATTTCTACTCATGAAAGTTAACTGTCCCCGAAATGTATAAAATCCCAAATTTTTTACCACTACATTGGACAGTCGCTTTATTTGTGGCAAAAAATATAAGATTTCTTAAAAGAAAACATTGATCAAAATTGAAGCGCGCGCGAAGAAATCAACGAACTCAAAGAAGTCAGTGACCAAAGAGAATATAATCACTATTTTAACAACGAAATTATTGAAAAGCTCAGAATAAAAAGTTTTTATTGCTGAGATCTAACGAATTTTATATGACAAACCGGTTATTTTTCTTAAAATGGCAACATCAACTTCTCGCTGTTACTTGTCACGACAAAGCGAAGTCATGCCGAGAAGTCTTCTCTTCCGTGGTACGCATGTTAAGAAAAACGACAAAATAATCGGGATCGACAAATTTTATCATACACGACATGAGATAAGTCGTGTTGCGCATGTTAGGCCAGCAGGCCTACCTTCACAAATTCTACATTTTAGTCAAAACGCGTGGCTTGGCCGTTTTGCTACCGTCACGAAGATTTCATAGACATTCGGTCATTGGATGTGTTAATTTTTTGTGTGTAATTAACCTTACTTTTTAACCAGTAATCTACTTAACTCGAATTATAGACCTTCGGATGCGAAATACGAATATTTCCTAACAACAAACGACGCTACAACAATATGAGATAATCGAACATTCTTTACCAAAGTTTTACTAGCGCAGAGGGAGAATGTCGTAAATGACTGTATACGGCCGATTTTTTTTTTTTTTTTTTTTTTTTTCGAACGGACATGTTTGTTGTTGGCCGTTGGGCCTTTACAAGTTCACCGGACAGGGAAGGCGAGTACGTAGGGTACTCAGCCTAAGCAAAAGATGCAACTGCCTAAGGGCGCCCAGGTGGGCACGGACCTCGGCTTAGGACGTTGCTTGGACGGGGAGGATCGGAGAGAGTTGGACGGGGAGGATCGGAGAGAGAGGTATACGTATACGGCCGAGGAACTACTTCGCTATATAAGGCTGCCCGATATACAAGTCGTTACCGCGTTTCAAAATACAGTCAGCGCCATCTACTGACGCCGGCTGATATCATCGTCACTTTTACCATGTTTAAGCTTTCATCCCCATTTTTTAAGAGTTAGGGGATGATTTTCGAAAAATTATGACGTACGTATTTTTTTTTGTGTAGAAGTATTTTAATTAATTTTCACTTATGTAGCACAAACTGTAGTGCAAGTCTCATACAAACTTCCACCGTAGTAGGTACTATTATCTGTGCTTCCATCTCCTATTCCCAGGGGATATGTTAGGTTAGTTTTTTTTTTGTCTTTGTAGTAATATTAGCTTACATACCAAATTTCAGCTTTCTAGGACTTCAGGAAGTACCCTAACAATTTTGATAATCAGTGAGTCAGTGACGAAATTGAGGGTTTTGAGACATTAATAAAATCTAAAGTATAATAGCTACGACATTCAAACTTTGTATGTTTAATGATTGTACTGATGGCATTCTATGTTGAAAAAATTAACTATTTAGCATCATCCAAAGCAAAGTTATGAGAGTTCAAAAAAACGACGAAGCGTTTCGAGAAAAGGTAGGTAGTATCCTTGCGCTTCGCTTGGCTCGTCTTGGCGTATAAAACGCGTGGCGTATTTTCCCGCAAATCGTCGACTTTGCGATGAGCGGAGGGCGGAATCCGATTGGCTGGCTGATCGCTAACGAGCGACTCCTAACCATCGCGAGGGATGGGCTACGTTGCAGTCGATAACTAACTACACTTTCGCCATACGATACTATAATAAATTCTATTAGACGGGAAAGTAATGAAGCCAGTCTCAAATACAGAAACAAGGATACGTGGCGTTAAAGAAGTATGATGGATAATACGTGGCAGAATTTATTTACTTTTGCAGTTGTTCTCGTGAAGAAAATACATCTCAATCTGTTAGCGAAAAGACTTAAACTTTTTGATTTCTGCGTTATTTTTTACAAGAAAATAAATATATCATATATGACAAAGTCACCGCCAACTTACTAAGTAGTACAATAACTCCTTTCCAGAAGAGACCCGTGGACCAGCATACGTATGCTGCTAAGCCATCCGATCGATTTTTCAATCACGGCGACCACTTCCACTGTTGGTTGGCTTGGTGGCTTCTTTATCTTCGGTCTGTCAATGCCGAGGATTCGAGTACCTTAATTAAGCTCTCTTCATTGGCTGCAGATGTAAGTGCTATGGACTGCTCTTTGAATGTCCGCTTGGTGGCGCTGGTACATTGGTCATCAGGATTTGCAAATGGTTGCATCGAACGTGCTATACCGAAGACAATATATTATCGATGAAATGCAAATCTCGCGTCCCCGCACTGTACTGCGTTAGTCCGTACTCCACCGCAGAGCACCACTCTGCGTCTACTCCAATACAATCACATTGAATATTCGGCTAGTCCCCCCCCCCCTCTCCCGCCGCTGTGGCCTCGCCTCTGCTGTCTTTTAATGAGGTCCACCAGCTCATTACGCTCCGGGATTTCAGAATAATAAAGTATGCAAGTATATTGGAATTTTGTACTGAGTGAGAAATTAAATTAATGCACATTTCTATGCAGTTTAGTTCTTTATATTTTTAAATTGTGTGTAAATAGTTAGATGAATGACTAACTCTCACATTTTTCTCTATCTTACAATAAGCTAAAAATAACGAATGTGAAGCTAGAATTTAGTCGAGGACGCGGAGAGCCGTGCACTATGTGGCTGGGAGCCTGCGAGTGCGCGTGCGGTGAGGGCGGGCCGCGGGCCGACGCTAATTAAAATAGTTTCCTCATTTATTCACTCTCAGGCTTGTTTGTGCAGACAGAAGCCTGGATCGTGGTATTTTCTTTCTGTGAAGGCTTCTTCGAGTTGTTTTTTTACCGCACCTGAGTCATCTTGTATTATACAAATTGAAATTGTTGACTTAAAATTGAAATTGTGGTTTCTGCTCTTGACACTGAACAACTTTCTCTAAAGAACCAACCAATACAACAGGAGAAAAGAATTGGGCTCTTTGTACAAATCGATGAGCTGAGTAGCCAACTTTTGGATTCAATTTCAATTTCGCCCCTTGACATTAAGCATCATATCAATCTGTGAATTGATTCTGTGAGTGATCTTTTTATACTTTATACATAGTTGCTCGAGGGACTTCGCCAGCATGTGATAACTGTTAATAAATATCGATAATAACCGGAGACCACCACGGCCCACTGTGATGTCCGTACTGTGATTACTGGCTGACTAGCTGCGAGGGACCTGCGACTTCGCCTGTATGGGAGCTGGAGTGCCCTCAGAACATTATTTTACTTACTGTTTCGGATTGAGCAAAAATATAAACAAAATAAAAATAAAAGAGACAGAAAAGTAAATGAAATTTAAACGCAAGACATATTGTACGTACATATGAAATTAGCTTATTTAATAAACAGGTACTGATGATCCACATTTGCAAGAATTTGATATTCCCGTGGGAACTGCTCAATTTTCCGAGAACGGGATTATTCAATTTTGATGCTAAATATCAATGGAGTCGGTATTTAGTAATTTCTCTGAGAAATCTCGACTTTTTTTGATTAAGGTTTGTCACAATCTATCTAAGATCTATCAGAACAAATTGTCGTTGGAAACCGTTTCGAACATTATTCGTGATGTGCAAACAGAGGGAAAGACAAAAGACTTACTCTCACTCTCTGGTGTAGTCCATAGCGATAAGAAATTCCTCATCTCGCTAACACTGCCTGAAACGTTGAGTTTAAGTGTTCCGAGTGGCACGGAGTTTGCCGTGGTAGATATTTACTGGGTAGAAAGAAAACGATTTAAAATTATAAAACAAACACATTTTGAGTCTGATTTAAAAAGAAGTATTCAATGCACACATACACGATTCCATCCCAGTTTTATTATACATACATATGTTGAAAGATAATATCTAACTAAATACGATCTTTAAGTATTGAAGACTAATATGCTCCTAAAGCTTTTATTCGTCTGCAGTTGTTCTAAAGCTTACAATAAAAAACAAATCTAAAGAATTCAACAAACGACTTAAGTAACAAATACATGTTATTTCAACAACAATGCGATTATCCGCAAAAACTTATATCAGCTGTGGTCGTCGCGCTACCAAGCCGCGACCGAGGGGTTCGCCTGCCCTCGCGTCGTCGCGGTGAGTCAAGTTGATCCCTCAAAAGATTTGTCTCCGGGGCTCCGGGGCGCCGGCCCCTTTGTGGAGACCACGGGCCTATTCAAGCTTAAGGCTCTTTTTACATCTCTCTCTGATTTGATCTGAATGCAGGGAATCTTCCGCTCGGCAACGGGACTAGACTAAGCTGCTTTAATTTTGGTTTTATCCCGGATCAACTCGAGGTAAACCGTAGTTTTCCGTTTTGCTAATATCCATTTATGGCAACCTTGATTGGTAAGCGCTTTGATTAACAACTATTGACTGTTTTTTTTTATAATATTCCATCTTTACCATAGGTTTTCTAGGACAAATACTCTGTGACTTTCTATTTTGTATGAAAATATCGAGCCGTTCTCGCACCACAGCAAATTGTAAAAACGTACAATACCTAGTTATAAACATACTTTCGCTTTGTGACTCAGTTGAATTTAGTAAAACTCCAGGGTAGCTAGACCGGCCTCACGTGGAGGCTTTACCGGGGCGCGTGTGTCCGGTTCGCGTGTAACGTCCGGGCGGTAACAGCCGGCTTGCAATAACCAGCGCCTCTTTGTGGTCGGCGGTGCCGCCGCCGAAATCTGCCTCGCATGACGTTTCACGTGCAAATTTAGGAAAATTCTAACTGTACCTCGTACTAGTTTCGCGTGAAGTATGGTTTAGGTCTGCAATTTTCTGTAAAATTTAATGGACGGATGGTAGTGAAACTTTTGTAGCCAGAGGAAGAATTCTAAGCTGCGTTGTTCTCAAGGTATTTAAGCAGTATTTAGAATATTTCCAGACAAGCAGTGATTTTTTATATTTTCAATTAGTTACTTCATCAAAGAGCATTGTAGTACCCGTTGATGTTTTATTTTGTATCGCTCAAGCATTCCACATGACCTATGCTAATATATGAAGCCATAACAAACCAATATATTTTAAATAGGTACCAAAAACAATATAATTTCAAGGTTGACTGGAAGAGATCCCGAAAGGGATAAGTCCGCCTTTGCTATACTTTGTTTTGTATTTTCTGTTTTATGTGTTATTATTGTATATATTGTATGCAACAAAGAGTTTATAAACAAACAAACAATTATTTAAATACAAACTTCAAAGCGGCCACGACAATATAATTATATTCAAGAAACTATCAAAACTTTGGGACCGCGAATTTCTGCGAAGTTCATTTTCAATTTAATTAATTGTTTTAGTGCTATAACAAACTTTTAGAACTATCCAGGTATCACGTTTAACGTATTTTTACGTTTTAAGGTAAGCAAAAGGTAAATAGGTCAAAAAGAAAATTGACTACCTGATGTCTAAGTTTAGCTCTCTCATCTAGTCGGCGCTCAGTCGGCCGAGGTGACTGCCAGAAGCAGAAGGCGCGAATTCGACACGAAAAATGCAATAACGCGCGACAAATACCGCTTCTGGTACAAAGGGAGGTTTGGCAGGGTCGGTTTTATTGCTACACTGACCCCCCCCCCCCCCCTTCTACCCCCCAGCACCGGCCCACACTGCACCCGTCCAGACGTGTAAAAGTTCCGTTAAAACACGCTCGCACCATAAAAGAGTAAAATATTACCAATATCAATTTTCGAATATTTCAAAGAGCTCTTCACTGAAAAAAATTAAAAGTGCACTCTGCACGATCGCGAGCACATTTCACTGCTGGAAAACTGTAAATGAAAAGTGCTTTATTACGCTTTTAGAACAGCAGCTCTGTCTGTCCTGTGTTCCGCAGGAGAGTTTCGCATCTCTTTGTAATGGACACCGAAACTGGAAGGTGCGCATTTATATACTGCAGCATCGCGTGCTACACTTTGACTTCTGACACTAATTACCCCTCTCTCTACTCAACTTGGCATCTTCCAATAAAGCTTCAAAGGTCTTTTTGAATATTAGTACTTGTACGTATTTCAAAACAAGATTCTGCAGCACGTTACCCTCCTTTTTGATTCGCCGTAGTCGGGTAATAAAAAAATAGTACAGTGAGATGGTAAGAAAGAAATTTAAAACAAGAAAATATAATATCAAATTTTGAAGAAGTAAATAACTGTAAAGAGCAGAAGGCTTGAAATTAAACATAGTAAGAGATTGTCTCCCCTTTTCTCGAGTTATAAAACTCGCAAGCTAAGAAGGCAGTACAATTCATAATTATGCTGCGTGCATTATGGTGCAATAAAATGTTCCAGGTGCATTCATGCGGTGCGCGGGCGCCGGCGGGCGGTAAATTCACGTGAGTTAATTGGGCAGCGAGTAAGTAGTAAGTACACAGACATCCTGGGCCTAGCTGTGCGCAACTGCGCAGGCGCAGCTGTGGCCTGCCGCGCAAGGAGAGATGCTGTTGTAACTTGATTGCTTTCTTTAAGCTTGTTTGTATCGCTAACAGTTGGATATATGAAGAATACTAACTATGAGTAAACTGTTTAAAAGCTTATGGAAATAGACCCTGCAGACCCACCGTACCCCTGATACGGTAATAACTCTGATCATGCACCTAATAATATTTATTTTAGGATAATAGACTCATTATAAAATTCATAATATTAGAAAGGATAACCAAGGTGCATGTCAAAAATGCAATGTCAATGTCAGGAAAATACGCATAAAATATAGGTGTATCAAACTCCAGTTTTCTCCTAACATATTGTGGCTATAGTATAGTGGAATCTACGGAAGCGTGCACTAGTTGGTCCTTCGAGCGGCGCCCGAGAGCGGGCACCGCGAACTCGCGAAGATTACGGATACCCGAAAAAGTATAATTTTTATCCTTTTTTTCTTCCTGCTATAATAAGATACTGTTATAAGAAGAAAATATTAATATCAATGTATCAACATAAAAATTTTAAATTGGGTTATTTTAGTCACACTGCGTACCCCATGAAAGGTACCTTTATTAAAAACACATTCAAGCTATTACACGTTGCACAAATTAAAAACCAAAAATATAAAGCAGTACCTCGATCTTATAATAGGCAGTACCTATTATTATTAACATATTTCCTGCTCTACAACCTTTTCTAAAGGGCATACATACAGTCATCTTTTGAACTAAACTGCCATTTAATAAAAAAAAAACATATCGATTCTTTGTCGCAGGCAGACTTCATTGACGAGGCAGCGAGACAGCGCCAACGCACTGTGCGTGCGTGCGTGCGCGTGACCACGCACTGATGGCAGCGCGATAAATCATTAATGCTGATGTTTCAATTCAATCACCCATCGCTAAAGACTACCATTCATCAGTGAATGGGTTTCCGCTTCTTTCATTAAGTAATTCATTATACTTCTTACTTTATTGTATTTTGTATTTAAATCAATTGAATTAGAAGGATCGCCATGTCCCGAGAAAACAGGACGCTGAGTACTAAAACGCTGAGTTTTAAAATGTAATTATGAACATAATTGCAATTTCATTCTACTCGCACTTAAACGCGAACTAAATCGGGAACGAATAGTTTCCAAACGGAATAACTTATTATTTGAACCACGTTTTCACGCTAAAATAAGTTTTCATATAAGCTTTCTTTCTAAGCTGGTATTCCAGAAACGTTCAATCAATACACCTATTTTTAAAGTATTTTTATAAATACACAACGTAGTTCATCTTTTAAAATATTCACAGTTATGCACGTTTTACAATATCAACCTATTTAAAATGAAACTCACAATTTACCTAGTTATAGAACACTTCATCACTCCATTCTGTTTGATGCATATCTCTGTTCCTATTTAAAATTCAAAATAGGTAAGTCCGTATGTTACAGAAATCCGAACTCACAGAGCCATCTGTGTGGAGAGTATCTGAAGCTACTTGACGCGATCGAACAGTAGCGAGCGATGCTAAAAGCGGATCGAAAGCACGCACACGCAGTTAAGTTAAACCAGCGCAGATGGCGCTTACGAAGTACGCGAAGAAAGTGAAGTCTTTAATAACTACATGACAAAGTTGCTGCTGACTGAAAAAAAGGACAATTGCTACGTAGGGTGTTAGAAATATTGTAGCAATACATTAAGGGAACTTTGTTTTACAAGTTTGCTGACTTCGGGGTGTGGTAATTGGCAACGAAACAACCGACTTCGATCGTAACAACATACCGTCGAAATGAGATCCTCCTCCTTTTTGAAGTCGGTTAAAAATGAATTGCCATTTCAGCAAAGTTGTAGGATAAGAACTGTTAAGTTTTAAGAGTAGAATCGCCCGCTAAAGTATTGCTACTTGGGCTTAGTGTCTAGTACTTACCTCGGCCGTGTTCTCGAGGATGCGGCCCCACTGGTCGCTGTGGTCGACGAGCGCGTTCCACTTGTCGGCCAGCTTGGTGACCTCGCGCCGGATGGAGCGCGACAGCTCCCGCGCCTGCTCCTCCGCCGAGCGGTAGCTGCGGGCGTCGTTCTCATTCTCGCGGCTCACTGCGACAACACACCATTCTATATATGTCGGGGCCTGATCAGACCAGGGGTGACGTCGCTTTCAGAGACGGCAGGGAATGACCTTACTGTGTATTTGGCCAAACCGTAAAATTGCCCATATCATAAAATGAATGGCGATATAGTCGAGGAGCTTCAACAAAACAGCAGCATATGTAGCCTAATCTAACCTAAACCTAGGGTTTATTTCGGACTGGCTAATCATTCCATGATCTAGCCAATTTTACGATATGGCCACGTCACATACATTACTCTCGCAGAGTAAGGCCAATCCTTGCCCCTCTTTAAAAGCGACGTTTACCCCCCTGCGGGTAAGATCCGGTGACAGTAGCTTACTTAGCGCAAGCCACGCAACACACGCTTTTGCGTGTACAGACGTCACATTTCACGGATCTTTTACGCTTAGCTTGAGTGTAAGTGTTAGATATATAATACTTTAAATAAATAAATAAATAAATAGTTTTATGTAGTAGTAATATACTGTAATAATGCGTCGGTTGTTGTAGCGCCCGAGATGTGGCAACAGATACATTTCTGTCAGTTTAAATCTTAGATTTTCAGTAGAAAAGAATGAGAATGGAAGGTTTCCGAGTTGCAAACGCGAGCGGGATGAGATAGTGTTCCGGTCAGTTAGCCGGCGTTCAGGACGGAGATAAAGTGCGATCTATTGTCGACAACACTGCTATCTGCTACTCTACAAAAACATAACTCTGTCTTTAGTGTCAGGCAGTCGGTTAAAAAGTTATAGTAAAGACAAAATACAGTTAAGCAAATAGCAAAGGAATTCCTATCAGCTGTAATAACATTCTATAACTTGGGAATTTCCGAGTGCAAAGTGCACTTATAAAAGATATATTAGAGGTGGCGAGCGACGGCGGCGATGAGTAAATAGATAGACTTTATTTTACAGAACTACAACTACAACAAGACAAACAGAAAAATTATCTCGCTTCGGAAACACTTCCCGAAACGTTGAGTGTACAAGTTCCGCGTGGTAGGAACTTTGTACTGGGAAGAAAAAAAAGACGATTTAAAAGTATGTGCAAAAACATCTACTTAAATAAAATCATTTTGATTTTGATGTGTAGGCTTTGTTTAACACTGGCAATGATATCAATGAATAGTAATCATTGCAAAGAATAGCTACGTACTCGTATAGAAGCGACACCCCTAGCTCGGCCGATATATTTGGTAGGCTGGGTTCCACTGGCGTACACTCTGCGTAAGCACGTCGTAGGTGCATCTGTCATTCGACTTGGATCGGGAGTCAGGGGCTGATGATTGGCTCAAATTGCGCATCACCGAAAACCGGTCACCGAAAAAAAGTCGTAGATATTTTACTCATCTCGGTTAATAATTTTGTGAATTATAAGTAATTGATACTTACAAGAGCCTAGCTCTTAAGATAAAGAAGAAGAAGAATACTTATAATTCGCAAAATTATTAACCGAGATGAGTAAAATGTGTACGACTTTTTCGGTGCCCGCTACACAAATTGTAATGGAGCTATTTTAATAGAATGCCTGAAAGCAAAGAAAGAATCTTGGGGAGGTTTTGTATGTAGTCCTCAAAGTGTTGGCAGTGAATTATGAAACGAGTAATGGGTGCAATTATTCAATTCGTTGATGTCTTTCATACTGAGGAGAAGTTACACGGAAATTGCGGCCACTACAACAACACTATGGGGCCACGAAATCTTTTGTAGGCGCTTATGAATTCTTAATTATTTTACTAAATTAATTGCACATGTGACGGGGGTAATTCCAAAAACCTGTGAAGTTTTTAATTTAGTTTCCCAGTGTCGGCAGTCGCCTCCACCGTCCACCCTGCGTATCCGCACGTCCGTCCGCCGACCACTCGCCTGCATTCAATAGATTTTATAGCCGCACTATAAAATGAAAAGCTAGTTAACTGGGCCACAGTGCCGATACCTATTTCAATTTATAGCTCATCACTATATAAATTAAGTAAAATGGAAAATCAAGAGCAAAGTTGGCATATTAATTAACTATGAAAGGTAAATTGAAAGAATTAGGAATTTGGATTTCATTGGAAGTAGTATCCAGTTTCAGAGTCTGTTCAAAACATCACAACAAGAAGTTAATACAATAGAATATAATCTGGTTAATCGCGGCCAATTTTTTTATTTATAACATGTATGTGTGCTTCCGAATAGGTACCTACTTAATATGCTTTAAGAGATGCGCAACAAAACTGTACAAGTAATACGATTGTGCTTAAAAAAAAGTCAACTAAATAAAATGTAAGTACTTCGGAGGCTGAAAAGCCTTTCTCTCATAAAAGCTTTTGCCCATAACAGATTGTGCGAAAAAGTCGATAAAAATGTACGTCATCGACGCAGCTCGTCCGACTGCGTGAGCCGTTTATCGACAAAATGGCGGCCCTAACGAAGGACGAGTTCGTTTTTCAAATTCGCCCCCGCAATTGGTCCCGGTCAGTGGTTCCATTTTCGAATTTATGACGTGGCCGACGCAACGATCAACTGGCACATTTGCGGAGGTCAGTAATGATCGGATCGTTTTTGTTCAAGTTGTTTTTAAAAAGTTATTCAGACGAGTATACCTCACGTTCTTACGGTATGAAAGCTGTGACCCAATTCAGTTCAGCAGCTATAGTGTGAGAGTTAATAGGTATCTCAGTAACTTGACGTACTCGTGCCTAGCAGCCAGCTGTAGGCCGCTGGCCAACCCGGTCATCGCGTTCCTTGTGAATATCGGCCGATTGATTGCCACTCGGAATTCGCAATTAGTGCATCGGGCGCCTGTAATTGCACTCGCTCACTCGCTCACTCACTCACTCGCCCCCGACTCCCGCTCATGCATCACTCGCATACCTGCCTTTAATATTCAGCTCCATTCGGCCGGTGCCAGTGTCCGTGAAAAGTTTGAAGATGAATTCTGAATATTAATTTCAGTTTTTTTAAACAACCTCTAGCAAACGAATGTTCAGCAGAATGACGTGGATTCTCGCTTCGTTTTCATAGTTTACCTAAGTAAAAGCCATTAGGTTTTTGAAATTGATTTTTTGTTTGCACTATTCGATTCAAATTTTATAGTATCTTTTGGAAAAAAAAACATTTCTGTTTCTATTTTTCAAGCTGCATCATTCTGAGGTTATGGTATATATGTTAGTACTTTTATTCTGTACGCCCACACCCTGCTCCTCTAATATGTAATTAGTATTAAAAAGGAAAAGATGTAACAATGTGGGTATTTATATTGACTAAACACCTTTTCTCCGTGAAACCATCAAATTGGGGGTCACGGTCACAAATGTCAACGATAACGCAACAGTTTCCCGAAGTGTCCGGGGTGTGGTATTTCACACCTCATGTGTCATGGTGACGTCACATCTCGTGTGTCATGGTGACGTCACACCGCGTGTGGTTTAGTGACGTCACAGACGACTGGCTCACCTTCGTTGTCGCTGGCGTCGAAGAGCGGTGGCTCGCTGGCGATGAACCGCCGGCCGTTGAGCACTGAGCAGGTTGCTCTCCACCACATCACGTGTGTCATGGTGACGTCACACCGCGTGTGGTTTAGTGACGTCACGCCGCGTGTACGGCTGGCTCACCTTCGTTGTCGCTGGCGTCGGAGAGCGGCGGCTCGCTGGCGATGTACTGCCGGCCGTTGAGCAGGTTGCTCTCCACCACCGGCCGCTTGTCCTCGAGCTGGCGGCGGAACGCGCGGTGGTCGTCCTGCAACAAGCCTTGACGTCAGCACAAGGTCGCGATAGCAGACCCACTACGGGGCGTTGGGAAGGTGCAATAAGAGTATGATTGTCGTACAGGAGTTGTAGCTTTCGCTTATGTCGTTAGCGGCCATAAAGTACCTACTATGCTGGGGTCTCTTTCCCCTACTTTAAGTATCGGGGCCAAGACCGGATTGGCTCAAACGAGCCAATTGTTTCCTTGGAGAAAGTAGTTCAGGGCCATGACTAGAATCCACAGTTAAAATTTGGTCCGCAATACAGTTTCACCCTGTATAAACATACAGGATTGTGGATTCTAGTCATGGCCCTGAACACCTTTATCCAAGGAAATAATTCAATTGGAGCAAAATAATTGACCACGCTGAATACGTTAAAAGCAACCGACTTCAATCGCAACAACTCCAATTTTGATATGTTTTTGTTGATTTTCTCAAAAACCGCTGAATCGATTTCGATAAAATTTATATGGGACCACCTGTGAAGTATACCCTTTTAAACAAAAAAGGAATTTTCCAAATCGGTTCAGGCGTCTTCGCGTAATCGATGAACATACGTAAAAAAAAAGATTCCGACGAATTGAAAACCTCCTCCTTTTTTTGAAGTCGGTTAAAAATACAATAAAATTTGGACTGTCCATACACAGTTGGCTACTCTAGTCGTCGGTTTGTATGAAGATTCCAATTTCTTTTTTGCTCCGATTGAATTGCTTCCTAAGAGAAAGTTGATCAGTTTCATGAGCAGAAACCAGAGATTTTGGTCCGCGATTTCAGATTTTTCTTAAATTTTCTTTTTTAACCGACTTCAAAAAAAGGAGGAGGTTCTCAATTCGTCGGAATTATTTTTTTTATGTATGTTCACCGATTACTCGAAGACACCTGAACCGATTTGGAATTTTTTTATTTTATTTAAAAGGGTATACTTCACAGGTGGTCCCATATAAATTTTATCGAAATCGATTCAGCAGTTTTTGAGAAAATCAACAAAATATAGCAAAATTGGAGTTGTTGCGATTGAAGTCGGTTGTTTTTAACGTATTCAGCGTGGTCAATTATTTCATAAATTTTTGCATTGTATCCCAACTTTATATGCAATTTAAAAAATGGCAATTTAAAACGATGTGTATAGCATCTATTTTATAATAATACAAAAAAAAATATTTGATTTGATCTATGTATTTTTTTATAAATACGATTTACATGAATTCTTACTCAATATTTGTATACAATGGAATTTAAAAAGATATTTTATAATAACATCTAAGACTTTCGCATTATTTCTCAGGAAATTGCAAAACCGTTCGGAGGGTTCAAAATATAAGTAGCTGTACAATAAATACAAGCCCGGCGCGTTCGACATCCGCCAACTTCACAACAACAGATTGAAACCGCAAAATACCGAGTTTCGCCCCAACTTTTACGGGTGGGCGGAAATTTCCAAGGAAAACCTTTTAAAGCGATGATGATCCAGATAAATTTTAAGTGTAACATATAAATTATGGGTTAGGAACATAAAATATAGGCTCTATGGGTCGCGGGTGCCCGAAGGCCATTATTTTTGATTTCCCGCTCTCGCGGCAAGAACGTATCGCAGCCAATGAGGCACGCGCTGAAATATCGCGCGCTATCGAGAGCGAGCCCAGAAATGATTGCTTGCTGCCGTCGCGTCGCGTCGCTTAGTGTGAATGCAATGGAGCATTTATTTCGTGTCGTTAAATAGACATTTATTCGAAACTGCTGCAGGTTTCAAATCGATCAAATACTTCTCATGATTGTAAAACGCGTAAAACTGAGTACTTACACGCACAATGAAATATTTACTATGTTTGTTGCGATCCAAATCTTTCATCTGTCAAATTTAATTTCTAGTACCATACCACAAGCAATTAACACTGCCGTGCGTACAATAAGAGCGGTAAGTATAATTATATACAGGTGTCCCAAAAACCAACGATAATCCTTGGAGTAGTAACTTCATCTATTTCGTAATTTAATAATGTAAGAACTAATAAATAAGAATAAATAAGACAATTAAATGATAAAGCAATATAAAAAACTGAATCTGAGCTACACATTTCAAAAATCGTATTTAAAATAATCTAACGAAACAATTTGGAAAATGCAAAGAACTCGAAAGTGTGTTTATTTTTTGTGTTTCACAGACTTACTGCTCTTATCGTAAATGGAATAATCATAGGCTGTCAATTGCAAGGTATATATTTTTTTTTTCGCTTAATTCCTCCACTGGGGTTAATTAAATAACCTGCAAGTGAGCTGCAGTTGGGTTGTAGTTGAGACGTCAGCTCGTCCGGGGCGCAGTCGGCACGCCACGCGGCGCGCCACATTAATTAACTTTAAAGCAAATTGTTTGGAGTACGCCGCAAGTATTTCCGCGCAAATGTGTGACACCATTTTGCGGTGCGGTCGCGCCAACAAAATGGCGTCCAGCCGGGTAACATCTAAGCCGTTACGCTGTACACAGACAGGCAAGGTCCCAACGTTTTCATGGTATTCAACGAGTAGAATTGGGCGTGTAATTGTGCCCAGAAATCTACTTTTATAATTAAATTGAGCAGCCAGTTAACTTTACTGCAATAGTGGTCTAACTTATTTAAGCAGTTTACGCTGCTAGGCACTTTTATTACTGCTAGCACTGATTGTAGAACTATTGGGCAGAGGCCGTCGCGTCGTTGACAATGCGCTCGTCAGCGAGTTGACGCAAGCGGCGGCGACCATCGCGGATTAGTCGCGTGCGAGAGCGGACACGTTGCGGTGGTCCAATTATTTATTGCTTACGCGCGGTCATTTGTCGCCACTCGCGCACCCCGGCGGGCTGTTAACACTTCAGCTCTTTCGACACGTATGTACGTGCGACTGAGCCGTAATCGTGATTAATTTGTTGTTGTTCCGTGTACTTGGAGCTTGTGAAACGGTTCCATGAAACTTACATTAGAAAGATAAATATTAAGATATCTGATCTGAATAAAGTTAGGTAATAATTTGGACATCGACAAATAAGCCATAAAGTTTGCCAGCTCGTTGTAGGATTCCATTATGATGAATCGTCATCCCGACTACTTGAGTTGAAATATAAAGGAAAGCTAGAACGCAAACATCACACTGACAGCGAACCGTAATTAAGTGACGCGTGAAAAGAAGAAAGGAAACTTTGTGATATATCTATAAACGTACAAGTACACTCTTGTTGGAGTGAAGTATCGTGGTCGCGGTGACAGGCTGTAAATGTCATGGGTGTGTTCCGCCTCGGTAAAGGAAGCCTATACCCAAGAGCGGACTAGGTCTGGGTGTGCATGACGATAGAGGTTACCTGTTGCTGCAGCAGCGCCGTGGTCTCGGCGTTGACGGGAGCGGAGGCATTGAGCTCGGTCTCCTTGCGGATGACCCACTCGGTGAGCTCTCGCAACGACAGCAGTAGCGCCGACCAGTGCTCCGCATTGCTCTCAAGTCGGTTCCTAGAAAGGACAACATCACTTTAATATTATTGTATTCGCCATCTTGGAGAGCGTGATTTAGTCCATTCAATACGACGTAAATTTTTAATCACAAATTATACAAATATACGCCGTACTGAAAGGCGTAAATTGCAAGACGTATAACAAACAACCTTTGTTTACCACTTAAGCGAGATATGCTGCCACACGATTGGACAGACACAGCTTACAAGAAGTAATAACAAAGTCTTTAATTTTATTACATTTCTAACTTGAAGCCTGTTCTGAGGTGGGGTTACGACACAAAAAACAAGCCAACCAGTAACGTTGTACATTTAAATCCACGAAAGATAGCTAAATTCAAAAGGCGTGTAAGCGTAGAGAAATTGGGGATTATATGTGCCGTAAAACGCTGGTTCATGAAGGAGTCGGGCTCCGCGCAGTTCCGGAACTCGGCCGCCAGAGCCCCCGCCGCAAATAAGTGCAATTGTTGAAATTTCTCCCGCGGCCTTCCCCCGCCCCTCTATGCGTGTGTTTAGCCGAACTTGCTGTAATGTTGGGACGGAACCAGAGCTTAGTTGATGCTTGCCAGCGTTAATATTATCTTTCATGTTGTATTTCAGCGATTTCCTCGGCAATTACTGGACGGATTGAATAAACACGATAGAATAGAATAGATAGAATTTCACCTAGGTTTTCTCTATGGTTCTCAACTTGTTGAAACAATAATGGAGTTCAGTACAAAACAGTATTTTTTCAGCAATTAGGTATTCGTTGATGTACTTTTCTGACCGTAATAATTAACTTGACCTAAGCTAATAGATACAGCGAAAACTAGGAAGTTTAAAAATACATCAATCCGAGCCATCAAAATTTCTTTTACCTACAATTGGTTTAAATAATTTCTGAATTGGTCTAAATTGGTTTCGTGTAAAACTAATCAAACTATTAAAACAGAATACTAACAACTTATCTACTTTAAACAAGGCACACGATATTAGATACTTCCTTAGCACAACCTCAAAGTGTCGATCAATCAAAACAATCAAAAACTGCTTTGCATGTTTTATTCATCAGTTGATTTTCATTTGCAATTAATTTATGCATTCGATTTCAAAATGGGTTTCTTTTTCCAATATTTACCTCGGATCACATTTGCAAGCTCGTTAATCATCGAGTGCCGACGTTTCGGAGTCCCCACTGTTAAATATTCATCGATATATCGATGCGTGTCCGTCATCCGTCATCCGCCTCATCACTAAGGCTGCTTACTGACCTGTAGTTCGCCCATTCCATGATCCACACAGATCGTGTTACCCTGAATGAATGAGCTATCCGACCGATTTCGGTCATGGCACCATTTTGCTACTTCAGACTCCTGGCTATTATCTAATATGTGCTCCCGGGCCTGGGTAGTGTTGCTGCTTACCCTATGCGTCGGATGTAAGCCAGCATAACCAGAGGTCTCTGTTACTCTGATTGAATAAACTTTTGTTATGATTTACAAAAATGAAAGCAAGTATTATTGTTAAAACACAAAATTAGGTCAAGTCCTCGGTAGGTATATTTTTTTTACACTGATATGACATTTATGAAGCGCACCGGATGTGAACTTCTGCTGAAGATTTCGCGAAGATTAAAAAATAAACTACCAACATTTTTATATTAGATTTCCTTATTAACTTCTCTACATTTTTTCTAAGAATAAAGACGTTCATCTAAATATCTATTTTAGCCCGAAAGGGTATTTTTTCATTGTATATAACCTCGAAAAAAATGTGACGATCTAAGAAACAGTGACAGACATTTGTTTACATTTTTGATCTCGAAGCGGAATTTTTGGCCTTACACTACACTATACGTTTTGCAGGCACATACACTCAGTCCACGGCTGACAGCGCGCCGCCCGCCGCCGCCGCGCCGCCGCGCCGCCGCGCCGCCGCAGTCGAAAGTGTCGGGTGACTTCGGTGACACTATATTAATTTTAAGCCTTCTCACGTTACAAAAATACAATTTTTAAGAGAAATCAATCAAAATTTGCATCAAAATTGTACTTTGACATTTCTAAGTTTTCTTGTACGTCTATTTGAAGTGCATAAAGGCGGGCTCGAAAAGATTGAAAATATGTAGAGTATTTGAAAGAAACATTTCAATCTGAAAAGCTTTCCACTTGGAAGTACTTCGGTTTCAATTCATGGTGAATCTCGTGAAACAGCTTGTGAATTCCAAACCGCTCCTACCCCTCAATCTAGATCATGGGACCATAATAGTTTTATTAACTTCTATCTCCTGCAGACACCCGGGCAGGTGCACTCGTCGCTTTACGCGCACTTCCCGCTCGTAAACATGGCGGCAAAGCACTTGAGGCGGCCATTTTTGTTTTATTCTTCGATAAAATCACTAAACAGCGGTTTACGGTCCCGCCGGAGACAGCCACGCATGCAGATTGCCTTTCATTGGCTCCGCGTTTATCGACAGTGCCGACAACGGCGAAATAGGGTTGAACCTTATGGTGTTGCAAAAAAAAGCAGTTTGACCAAAATGATTTGTATGTCTGAATGGGCAGGAAACACTTTTAACGCCGACCTCGAGCAAGTAGGGAAGGGGAAGGAAACAAAAAGACAATTTGCAAAGAAAAGTCAGCAATTTTAAATGGCGGTGCTTTTTCAGAGAGAACATACTTGTACACTTCGCTGGGTCAGCCATCCAAAGGGTACCCAGACAAAATACAGCCTGGCCTTTTGCTGGTCCACAGGTAAATATTCATTTTACGTAATAGAACGTTAACCCGACCTTTGAATAAATTTCTTTAAACTGGGCGTCTTATCATAAAACTGAATGCAAATGGGCAACCTGAATTGAAATCTATCCTAATATAAATATGTATATTTTGCTAGACCACCACAATATAACAGACTTCATTTGAACTACTTCTGACGCACAACGTATGCTAGCGACATATACGCGCCGCGAACTTTTATCAGCTTGCCATAGCTCTAAAGTAACCAATAAAACCTGTTTTATACTGCCGACTTTATTTTATTTTGCGCACTACATTGATATCTACTATATAAATGTAGTTAGAGCGAATAAAACCACCGCTGCCGACTATGTAGCGACTAGGCTTCGCTACGACGGGGGACGGCAGACTACGCAAGCGAGCGTAGTCAAACTTGAAACTTCGCAAACGTGTCATGTCGCGATGTAATACTGTTTAATCTATGGTTATATTTACGCGAGTCTTGTTATCACTTTGAGCTGAACCATGCACATTTTAACGGAACACCCTCGCTTCTGTACAGCATTATTTGAGCTTGCGTCGTCATAAGATATACCGAAACTTATGGTGCCTAAAAAGCAAAAATCAAATTTTCTCCAAAACAAATGGAGCTATTTTAATGAAAGCTATTGTCTTGTGCAAGACACAAAAGTTGAGGAAGAGTAGGTATTGATTACTCTTTGGATAGATCATATAAAAATAATCATATAAGATAAGACATATTACTAGGTATAATAAAGTTTAATTTAGTGTCAAGAGTATTTTAAAAATATAGGCCCTAAATTTAAGTCTTGTTTCTTTCTGAGTATGTAATGTTTCCTTAAAACCAGCTGAGCCGGCCGTAGCGAGTTTAACTCTTGTATGAGTTTCGGCAATAAATGAGGCAGAACGACGTTCCCGGTTTGTTCGACATGAGTGCCTCTTATCTGCTTTCGATTGTCTTACAAAATGTGAAATATTGTTTAGCAAATTGATGTTTATTGTAACTAAATTACGTAAACGTTAAAATTACAATTTAAACGGTCGTTCAGCATTTTAAACTTGTTTGCTTATAATATCGAATAAGTTCCTTAATGTTCCTAGCCAAAAAAAAACTATTTGTTAAAAATTAAGAGGAGCTCATTTTAAAAATTCCATAAGTTTATACAATACATCGAGTGTCACCGAACAACAACTGCAAACGTACTGCGATATTCCCTCAACCATACTTTTCTGCTCGAACCAGTTCCCCCCTGCCGTGCCGGTAACATCTCTACAACAGCTACGAAACTATTTCATAATTTTAAACTAGCATTTGTGAGCGCTCAAAGAGGCTCTAGTGGCGGATGCTCCGTCAAACGGCGCGCACACAGCACTCGCGCAGAATGCGAAGGCCGCGCATACTGCAGGCGCAGTCAAAGGAACTCGGTCAGTCGAGGAACGAACGCGAGGCTCAGGAATCCGGAAAGTAGCAATCATTCCACGTTAAGGAATCCAGACAAATTCCGCGAAATGACGCTAATGTCTCCAAGTAATCAGCACCGGGCTATTGATAAAAGCTCCATTTATCAAACTCAAACTCAAAACTTTTATTTGTAAACGTAGGTTTCACATAGATGTTTTCTTTAGTGTTGTATCACTATGCTTAGCCTGAAGAGGCATACAAATAGAAAATAGATATTGAAAATTATAAATTCAATTTAAATAACATGATCCAAGATAAAATTAAAAACAATTTGAGCCTTAATTAAAATACATTGTAAACATTAAAATATAAATCAATTCATTAACTTAAATCAAATAAATGTCAACCTTAAAAAAAATACATACATAATATCCATTTCATTCAAAGATTAAATACAATAAAAACAATTGAATTATTTCATTATAAACTAAAATCCGTCATTAAAAAAATCATTTAAATTATAATAGCACTTCCCAACCAAGAAATCATAAAGCATTTTTTTGAATTCTTTAATACAATTAATATTTCTTATTCTAAGTGGCAGTTTATTATATATTTTTGGGGCCATTGCGTAGATGTTTTTGTGTAAAAGTGCAGTTTTGCAGGGCAGCAAGTTCAATTTGTCACATCTGCGTGAACTGGTAACTTTGGTAAATTTTGTAGGATTTCCCTTCACAAATACAGCAGCTTCATAAACATAGATACAGGGGAAAGTCAATAGCTTCATTTTCTTAAAATATGGTGAACAACTATCCATACGGTGTAAATTAAACATAGATCGGATGCATCGTTTCTGAGCTTTAAATACTCTGTCTCTATTTGTACCATTTCCCCAGAATAGGATCCCATATCTTAGATTGGAATTTACATAGCCGTGATAAGCAGTAAGTATAGCTTTTTCATTTACCACTTTGCTGAGCATGTGCACTGCATAGGAAAATTTACACAATTATTACATACAGTGTCTATATGTAAATCCCATTTCATTGTGTCTTGTATATGTAATCCCAGAAATTTTGTACTACTGGTTTCTTTTATTTGTTTGCCTTGGTAATTAATATTTAAGGATCTATTATTTTCTTTTTTGTGAGTTTGTTTAAACCTCATCAGTACTGTCTTGTCAAGATTTATCTTAAGGTTGTTTGACTCTAGCCATTCTATGGCAGATTTCAAATTATAGTTTATGTTATTTTCACTTGTGTTAAAATCGTCACTGTTGAAGACAACTGTGCTGTCATCGGCAAACATTATCATGGGGAAGCTTACTGATGTTGGAAAATCGTTGATATAAATAATGAAGAGTAATGGTCCTAGTACACTACCTTGAGGCACACCGTACTTCAATGTCCTCGGATTCGACTCGTATACTAATTCCGTTTTGGTCTTTGCGCAGAGTCTAGAGATACTAGTTATTTGTAACCTATTTTTAAGATATGACTCTATAATACTCAAAACGTTGCCTCTTATTCCATAGAGTTGTAGTTTCGCTAGTAGTACTGCGTGGTCTATATAATCGAAAGCTTTCGTCATGTCCATGTAAAGTGCTGAAACCTCTTTTCTACCGTCCATTCTATTTATAATCATATTTAGAAAATCAAAAATTGCCATGTCAATACTTTTGTTTTTTCGAAATCCCTTTTGGTCGTCAGTAAATATTTTATAATTTTCCAAGTACTCATTAAGTTGTTTGTGAATAATCTTTTCAAAGACCTTCGATAATACAGGAATTAATGCTATAGGTCTATAACACGATATATCTTCTTTATCGCCTTTTTTGAAAAGAGGTTTGATAATAGAGATTTTGAGTTTGTCAGGGTAAGTTCCTTGCTCTACGCAATTGTTAAAGATATGACTAAGGACAGGAGAAATAATATTTGATACATTCTTTAAAACTTTTGTAGTAATCTCATCATAACCTGTGCTGTTTGTATTTTTAGTGACATTATTGTTTGGTATATTTCACAAGAATCTGTTGGTTTCATGAACATTGAGTTTAGTCTGCTATAGATTTTAGAATTTATGCAGGTTTTCTGTATAGAGGGCTTCACTGCGTCAATATAAAAATCATTAAACGCGTGGGCAATGTCTGTAGGTTCCGATAAGATTAAACAATTTATTTTTATATGTGTTACATTGTCTTTAGGAAAATTTTGTTTAGATCTATTAATTATATTCCAAGTAGCTTTACTCTTGTTTTGAGAATTCTGAATTATAAAGTTATTCTGAGATTTTTTTGTCAGCTGAATAATTTGTTTAAGTTTTTTAGAAAATGTTATGTATTCGTGTTTACTTTCAACGTTCTTTGATTGTCTATGTTTCCATAACAAACTTCTTTTGCGTTTACTACATAGCTTTATACCTTTAGTTATCCATTTTGGTTTATTTATTGTACGTATTTTTACTTTAATGATGGGGAAACATAGATCGTAGATAAGCTTAAACAAGTCATAAAAAGCGTCAAAGGTGTCAGTTGCTATTTCTTTTTCATACACCTCACCAAAGCTTAAACTACCAATATAATTCTTAAATTTTTCCATATTTTCCTTAGAGTAATCCCGCCTATTAATAAACCAATATGGTAGAATGCATACTTTCTTTACTGGGCATTGTAGTAATTGAGCAGTATGGTCTGAAACCGCTAGTTCTAAGATGTCATTCATGCAGCCTCGAACATTATGTATAATATTGTCAATGCAAGTGCCACTACTTAATCGCGTGGGTTGATCAAATGTAAACTTGAGATTGTAGCTCATGATGATTTGCTTAAATTCATCAGAGTAGCATGATTTACCTAAAATATTTATGTTAAAATCGCCACATAGTACAATTTTTTTGCCAACTTTAAATCAGCTTATCTATATTACAGGGCGTAATGAAATTCGTTGTTATTAAAAGGGCACAACAGTAGGATGCGTAATACGTCCCTTTGAGAATTGAGGGCACACCATTACAAATCAAAATGTTCATTCAATGCTTTATTTGAATCCCTAATTTATAAAGTTAAATAGTTTTCTAGATTTATTTCCAAACTTCCTATTTACTTTGAACAGAGTTTAGGTACGGATTCCCAGCCAGGATGACGCCTAAGGTTCTCAAAGGCGATTGAAACTCAAAGCAAATTTAATTTAATTTTAGTAAGTCGCAGATTCGCCCACGCCGGTGCAGCGCCGCCGCCGTCCGGCGCAAATTACTGTTTGACATATCGTGAAAGTGAGGTATGTACGCGAAATTATAAATTATCTGATGAAGCTAATTGGAGAAGAAAAGTAGATGTGAGTCATTTTTTTTGTATATAAGTTACTATTTCCGAGTTTTCCAGATATATAATACATAAGAGTAACTTAGTACTTTAACTTTGTACTAGGTAGAAAAAAAACGATTTGAAAGAACGATAATATTGTAAAAAAAAAACCATTTTGATTTTTGAGTAATAAATAAAAAAAGGCGGCCAAGTGCGAGTCGGACTCGCCCATGAAGGGTTCCGTAGCAGCAAGTAACATAATATAAATGTTCTTGTAGTTCGTTGTAACTTGAATGAAAGGTAAATTGCGGTTTACGATTTATGACGTATTAAAAAAAACTACTTACTAGATATCGTTCAAACCAATTTTCGGTGGAAGTATGCATGGTAATGTACATCATATATTTTTTTTAGTTTTATCATTCTCTTATTTTAGAAGTTACGGGGGGGGGGGACACATTTTACAACTTTGGAAGTGTCTCTCGCGCAAACTATTCAGTTTAGAAGAAAATGATATTAGAAACCTCAATATCATTTTTGAAGACCTATCCATAGACACCCCACACGTATGGGTTTGATGAAAATAATTTTTTTGAGTTTCAGTATGGGGAGCCCCCAAAATTTATTGTTTTTTTTTTCTATTTTTGTGTGAAAATCTTAATGCGGTTCACAAAATACATCTACTTACCAAGTTTCAACAGTATAGTTCTTATAATTTCGGAAAAAAGTGGCTGTGACATACGGACAGACAGACAGACAGACATGACGAATCCATAAGGGTTCCGTTTTTTGCCATTTGGCTACGGAACCCTAAAAAGCATTACTTGCGCCAGTTTGGAGAAAAAAATACTTAAAACCGTTTTTGTTCAACATATATTATTTAAGTACTATTTAAGATAAACAATGATATAGGTATATCACATAACACATAATTTAGGTGTTGATAACAGTACTTATGGTGACAAACGTTTTGAAAACATCCTCAGTGCCCTTTTGGAGAAAAATATTATAAGTATTTAGAAAGAATTTATTATGCATAACTATAAAACCTCTGCATTCAAAACTTCATCAAAATCGGTTCAGTGTTTGTACGCAACACAGACACATATTTTCTAGAGCACTTTTTGTATCAATAAGTGATAAAAAACTAACTCGAAAAATTGGCTAACCATGTAATGTCTACTCCACCGCTCGAAGGTAACAAGTTCATTTTATGTGAATCAAGTTTAGCATGTTCAATATTTCGAGAAAACTTTAGGTTGTTGCTAGGTTTGCATTATTTATTTAAGGCCTAACTTTATGACTTGTTCCACAAAAAAAATATATTTCTTTCGTGTTTTCATGTTTTTTGCAGCAAAGAAGACGGTAGAACTTTTCTTGTTTTAAATAAAGTTAACGTACAAAAGAAAAACGTTACGTTTTTAATCTGAGATCTCTTAATTTTTTTCAAATTCCTATAACTAAGCAGCACGATTATAATCCTTCAAGAAAATGATGTGATCAAGCAGACAAATCAATTTCTGAATATATTAGACGTCGTCGATCCCCGAAGAATTGGAAATCACTTGCTATTTGTATAGCCTCGTCGAATAAATGAGCTCCGCACTCCACACAGCGCGCTACACAATAGCTCATTCAGCCGATACCCCATTAGGCGGGCCGGGAACCGGGTACCGGGTGCCGGGTGCCGGGTGTCTGGTGCCGGGTGCCGGAGCCGGGTGCTGGGCATCGATCTGTCATCGGCTACACAACAACAAGCCCACGATAGCCTCAAACGGTGGACTCGCCCGTTTCCAAAATCAATACAATTTTGGCCATTTGTCTGAATTTATTGGACGCGCCGCGCGAGGTGCTGCTGTGTACCCAATAAATAACCCTTAATGGCCCTTTTTCCCCATCGTAGCGTAAATAAGCTTAATTTTTTTGTAAATCCCATGTAGGTGGCGTAAGTTTAAAAGAAATAGGCTACAACATTAGATAAACACTACATTATGAGCTTTCTGCTCGCTTTTCCCAAGCTACTTTACTGCTGTCTGAAAATTCCGTGAAGCTCTCTTACTAAACGTAATGAAATGAAACTATAATTACCAGCATACTTGGAAGTTACCCGTGAACTATAATACTTTGTCCAGGGACTAATTCGGGGGATAAAAAAAATTTAATTAACTGAGTAGAACATTAGTTTTTAACATTACACATATATTAGTTTTATGTTTTTTTATAATTCTGGGAGCTATTTATGGATATCTCATCTAGCTAATATTATAGATAAATGCGAAAGTATGGATGTTTGTTTGTTTGTTGGTTCCACCTTCACGCCAAAACTACTGAACGGATTTGGATGAAATTTTGTAGGCCAACACATAGGATACTTTAGGGTTCCCGGAGGAATGCTTAAAAACTAAAAATGCCCACTTCGTAACTAGATGGCGCCACCCAATTCTGAAGTCCACGCAGACAAAGTCGCGGGCGGAAGCTAGTATCCAATATTTTTGACCTGCCTGTTATGTACTCTTTAAGCTCGTCACCGCACCGCTGCGAATGCTTTTATACGAAGCCTCGGCCGCGGCCCGCCCGCCGCTAACTGCCCCTCGGGCCGAGCTAACCACATTACCCGTACCTGACGGCACTCTCGAGCACGCCGGCCATACCTGCCTGTGCTACCGAATGTGGTCTAATACCTTCTCAACTTGACTGACTCGCTACATCATTCACCACTTCAATAAAATCCACAAATAAAAGTGTTTTTGTATTTATTTTTACTTTACACACTCTTTTTTTAATTCCTAACGTAATTGCAACTCGGGCGGTTTGCATGATTCGCCAATGACACCAAAATCCCCACACCATCGAAATTCAAATTTTTAGTTTATCAACAATTTCAGAACGGTGTCCCTGATGGCATGCAAGATATGCGCGGACAATAGTTTCGAATATAGGGACTCGTAGCCTAAATTCCTCATCCGACGAGCCCGACAGGCCATCCGAGCGAGCTGTCAGGGAAGGTTAATGGACGCTGGTGGCTGCTATCGACGAGCGACTTCGCATATACACAAAATATTGTCAATATCATTGTAGGCTTTATCGCTGTATTGTATGGCACATTTTACAACTGCTTTAGTTAACTGTTACAAGGGCACTTTGCGAAATTGAAATTTTAAAACGGTCTTGTGGAAGCAGACTACTTATTAAATAAATCTATTTCTGAAAGAGCAGGAGCCTGGAGGCCGGCGAATGGAGTTGACGCCCGCCGGCCGGGTGGCGCGCGGGCGACCATCAACTGTCACTAGGCTTAACTCTTGGCAAGTTGCATGAAGTTTAATCTACGGCGAGATAGAATTTTATAATTGGTATATTACACGAACGCCAAGTCTAATCGTAGATCTAATGTCAGGTATGCCCGGCTTAGCAAGATCTCATCAAAGATGAAGGTACTCAAGGTGCCTTCAAATCAACAGACTTTCCTTTAAAGTAAAACGAGAAGTTTTAAATAAGGTAGGTAATGTGATTTTAACGCTCGGGCAATTTCGATTGGCTTTATGACAATTCCAGTCCATGTCAATCGTTTGTTTATCAGGTTGTCCTGTACTTATAATAATAATAATTTTTATTCAGTCAGGCAGCAGACCCATATAAAAGGCTATTGATAGTGTTATAGCACAGTGTCTCCTGCAGCTAGAAGGAGAGGCGCAGTGACTAACCTGATGGCGACGCTCTTGGCCTTGAGGTGGTGCCAGCGCTGGTTCATCTCGTCCAGGCGGCGCTGCAGCATGACCGCGTCCTCCTGCGAGGACAGCGAGCCCAGCAGCCGCCGCCCCGTGCCCGTGAGCGACGCGTACACATCGCGGTGGGTCTCGATCTCCGACTGAAGGTCCTGGGGACAAAGCGTGTGCGTAAATAAAAGACTGTTGACACGCAAAATATTATAACTGCAAACGAAACAGATATAGATACGACTGCCAGATTAGTTGTTCCTTCACCCAGGGTGTATAACATTAATATTGATACTTCTGAGGTTATTCAACCTCATTTTCCTTTAGAATTTACAGAGGAGCCCAAGAATCCCCCTCATCTGGACGAAGGCATTTCAAAATTGATGACGACATTATTCATTAAGAGAATCTGTAAAGCGCGGCACAGCGTCTTGTGATGTTTGGCCCCTATTCACTTCCGCGAGAGCTCCGGATGTGCGCCCTGACTTATAGCCAAAGAGTCTGCGAACAAAATAGTTGGCATAAGTTTTGTTTAGTTGACGTAAGTGGCCAATTTGTCGGCGGGATCACGTTACAAATGCGGCCGTCCAGCGCGGCGACAGGCGGAGCGCGCGCCCTCACTATTGTAAGGACGTTGTGAGGACGAAACTAACAAATTCCGGCTTGAAGACTAAATGTGGAGAGACCCCTCGCGTTCGACTGTCATACATATTTCCTACAATATTACACGGGATACTGAGGTGTTACAAATTTCTCTGTTTAAAAACAAGACTGTTTAATGTAGATGCAGTATCAAAACAGAAAATATAAAAGTCTCCGTTGCAAAATCTAAGTGCGAAAATTTTTACTGTAGAAAAGTGATTTCTCACCGGTGGATTTAATTTCGATGTCGTCATATTGTCGGACAAGCGCTAGGCGGTGGAAGTGATGAGCTGTCGACGGCGGCGCGGCGTCAGCACACGGCGACAGATACGAGGCGAGCTAGAGCCATTATCTGCCCGCGGAAACAGAATCCATTGCGGAACTACTTTTCTACAACGTAAAAATTGCGCTTTATAATTCCAATGGAATAATTTCATTCTATTTAGTATATGAGGAGATAACTTTGCTCTGAGAAACTATTTCTGCGGTTTATCCCGAGAATAGCGGAGGGAGGCTGAAATTCAAATGAGTCGCATTTCACAAGTATTTTCAGACTCAGACTCGCGCGTCGTGTCGTTTACATATCGATAGCATTATAAGGGACGCGTGAATAAAAGCGAGGGTAGAACGAAGACAAACGCGCTGATATCTGTTACCCGCGCGCCGCGCGCGGAGCGGGGTCGGCCGGCCGGCAAATACTTTCGGCGGCCGGCCGACCGACCCCGCTCCGGTCCGCGAGGAATCCAACGCGATTTACACTCGATCGCACCGTTCATTGAAATAATTTGTTGTCTTAATGTTTGTTCCTTTGTGGGAATTCAATTAATTTGGTTTGATTAGAAAAGGTTAGGGAAAATTGTTTTGCAAAAGAAATACAACAGAGACTCACTGATAAGGAATTTCAGTGTCGAATTGGTTTGTTCGATATTGTTAGTTTTAACTTGACAGGAATGTTATTACAGGATTACAGGAGTAATGGCATAGAAAACTGTGTAAGTAAGACAAGGCTTCTGGCGAACTACAGTCAAAAGGTAGATTAGATAAAAAAAAAGTGTGTGACGCGCTTAAACTTGACAGAAACAGAAAGAAATTTAAGCCACAGTTAAGTCTTCTTCATTATATAGTTAATTGATGTGTCAAATTTTCAGCTACATTAGGTACATTTAAGATGATGACCTTAAAATTATTTACATTATTTTAAATCAAGTTAATTCATCGAAGTAACAAAAGGTTGCAATACGAAGCTGGTACTAGAGTACAGGTTGTACGAGAAAAGTGTGTTATTTTAATGAGCAGCTCCTGACCTGTCAGTTACTTTGAAACGTTACCGATTCATTTCACCATGCAGAGAGGTGTAGAAGTCAGTTCCCTAAGTAAGCCAGGGGCCACAGCCGCAGCCGCGGGCGCGGGCGGGCATCGAGGTTTATTGATGTTGTGCTGTCGGCGCTCAGCGCTCGGCGGACACGCGCAAAAACCCAGTAATATTAATGCTTTATTGGGGCCGCCCCGACCCGCCACGCGGCCATCGCCGAGTCAGCCATACATACTGATGAATTGATGATACACACTTTTTGTGCCCCTCGAGCAGACGCATCTGCGACAGTTTATGAGACAACTTTAGATTATTTTGTTCAAGCGTGCTCAAACAAGAACTTCAGGATTCATCTAAGTGCACAAACTAGTGAGCGCTCGGAGTTGTGCGGATAATCCTAAGAGACATAAAAGACCCCGATACTTTACTTGTCTACTTAAAAACTCAAAGTCCATAAATGACAAACAGAGAACTAAACGTGGGGCTGTTTTTGCGAATTTTAATTAAAAAGTTGCGTCAAAGCAGCCGCCAAGTTCTAATCCCCGCGGCCGGCGTTTACTGCCCCCGCGCGCGCGCCGGATGGGTTTATGTGAATTTAAGTAATAAACTTCGAAAAGAATAAATGAAGCTGGAAATATTACCTATTCGACTAAGTACATTATAAGTCTAAATTAAACTAAACGAAAATCTGCTAATCGTTACACTTTTTTGAAAAAAAGTTATTAATACAATAGTTGAAGAGTTATACGACATACAGTTATTTAATAAAAATAACTTGCAAAAGTTGTCAGGGTTGCTAAGTAATTTCGGTTTATATGTATCTATACGGGCTCTTGTCAGAAACCGTACATTATGGAGCTTGATAAATAAAGATGGAAACAATTCTTAAATCCTGATTGTGCTTACATTTGCCCCAGATCGGCACTTCCACTTTCCGCATGTGATCAGCATCTAGTCCGTGCTCAACAGTGGCACCCCAGCCGACAGCCACACACATGGTCCCCGGAGGTGGTCCCCACATCCAGTCCCCACATCTTAAATTGGATTTGACAGTACTTAGGAATTATAGACGTGGGTAGGCACAGCGACGTTGCTGTTGTGTAAATTAAAGTTACAAATGTTGACGTCAAGTCGTCGACGCGGCGACGCGGCGATGACGAGACCGTACGGTACGGTATTCATTCCGTCCACAACTTATCAAAGGGCAGTCCTTTGGTGTGCTTTTGTGTCACTTCAGCACGCAGCAGGATTTATAGCGGCCGCGCCGCCGCGTCAATTTGTCGGTGCAAATTAAACGTTGTCTGCGCCGCGTCCAATATCGCACTCGCGGTGGGGGCCTCCAGGGGCTGCCGGCGGCGGCGGCGGTGGCCCGGCAGCGCTCACGGTCGGAGATTAAAAATATTAATTTTTAAATTTCACTTACTTATTGAAGGCTCGAGACCCGAAACGAATTTTGCGGTGAGATCGCGCTTTGGAAGTTCCGAAATTGTTTAATTAGGCGACGCGATTTTGTGGTATTTTAGCAACGATCTTACCTATTTATAAAGACCAGCATTTTGGAACCGCTTATTATAAGTCTGAAGAAAGTTTGGTGAGATCCAATTACCTAAAACCTTAACAAACAATACTAAATAAACAGTACTGGAAATTTTATAGTCATTATCAGCGGACCGCGTTACGTAAGATGTGGACGGGGTAGTTGTGTTCGTGTGAGAAGGACGGGGGTAGGAAAGACTGGCTTCTGATTGGCAAGTTATGAGGGAACTCTTGGTGCACTCTATGTGAGCTATAGCCCCATGCCAACCGGCATAGTTCAACAAACTGCACACAATACACATACCGCTAAGAGACAAATGGAACGACCTGGTACCCAAAACCTGCGGTTCGTGAGAACTATTAGCCTGTAGGTGGTCATCTAGCAGGACGTGGTCACAATAGATCTTAGGTCGCTGTAATGCATTATGGCCAAACTCTAGTCCTATGCATGTATGCATGCGTATATTTTGTTTAAGCTATACGTATCGACATGATCGTTAATTACGTGGATACAAGCAGGGCTGGCACGAGGTGGGAGCGGTGGGCCCCCGTCCCCCTGGCCCCCGGGGGCTAAACAAGCGCGCGGACAGAATCATCGTGAATGATTGACGACGGACCCTAATCAGCGCTCTTTCAGCGCATGCAGACCAACTAGAGCTCCCACGCGGTTTCACTCGACCATACGAGTGCAGTCATAGACATGAAAAACTGAACTTGTTTGAAGTGAACCGCACGCATGGAGCATTTGCAACAATCGTATTCGATTGCAAATAAAATGTTTGTCCTTTGCGAGATTCCAACCCGCAACGGCAAATTAAATTTATTTTTGTGGATAAAACGCTTCACGCATTTAATTTGAAAGCCTTTGTTTATTATAACGAAACAAACAGTTGTGTTGTTTGCAAATTAATATGCATTTGGGATACAATGGGAGGCTGCAGGAGCTCCAGTCTCCACGCATTACAGGCAGGGGCAGGCACGCCGGCACGGCACCCCGATGAATAGGCGCACGGTTAAGTGGTGCCGCTACCTGCGACGTGCACAATGTGGGTGTGTATATCTTGTGCACTGTGGGCCGGATTTGATAACGGGATATCGTAACTAATATGCTTATCTGCCGATCGACCGGCAGCACCTACGGCTGAAGATTATAGCTCGAATAGGTAGTCTAGGTAGTAGATGTATGTATGTTGAGGGACAACAGAAGCAGCAGGGGACGTTGCAGAATATAAATATGTAGTGGATATGATTATTTTGGTTCTCAAACCTCATAACCTCATAAACCTCATAATACGATAGATAATAGTCGTTTGAGCTACTTTTTATCATCTGCCAAAAATAACATTTTGTTCTAAAAATGTTTGAATAACCAAGTTAGTATTTCAGTATTTCATTTATTCTTTCAGCACATTTTACTGCATTACTTCCCTTACATAAAATTATCTCATGAAAATAAGGCCCGTTGCAAAGAATGACGTACTTAATTAACATTAGTGTATTGATGTAATGAATACCAAATAGTGAGAATTATGAAAGGTTACTGTGAAATTGAGCTTCTCTATCTGCGTCTTCAGTGTTTGTTTGTGTGTATGTGTGCACGTGCTGCCGCTCAACATGCTGTAGTTAGTAATGCTGGCAATAGTTAATCCGCTAAAACTATTCTTTTAATATCTGAGTATCCCTTTAGATTCTAAGACGCGCTGCAGAGGTAGTTTTTAAACATCAAAATATACTTTACATCCTAAGCCTTTTTATCGCCAAAGAGGTAAATCCGTTCGGATACTCAACCCATTATTCACTTAGGTACTACGTCGTTGTTGGAGTGTGTTTCTCAGAGCCAAAGTACCAGACTACTTAGAAAATTATGAGAAAATAGTTGTTATCTATGAAACACCAGCTGGTTGTTACTTTGCTCTAAAATGCAAACAGAAGAAATAAGAACATTCTAATCCAAATTCAAAATTCCCTTCACGTCTTGTCACTTCTAAATATTGTGTCTTCTAAAAACCGGCGAAGAGCGAGTCGGACTCGCGCACCGAGGTTTCCGTATAAATTCATAATCACACATGTCTTGAACTCTATATTTTTAACCCCCGACGCAAAAAGAAATGTAATTCTTAGTAATTAATTAGCTGTTGTTGAAAAAATACTTTATAAACTTTGGCGGTCCCCCGACGCGACGACGCTTGGAAAATAAAAATATTTGAACTTACATAATATATGTGACGATAATAATTATAATAGGTTTAAAATATTATTTGTTAGTTTTTAGAGTTTATTTTTTGTGTCGGGGGGTTTTTAATTTATATTTGAGTTGATTAAATGAAAGGTAATTTGCGGTTTACGATTTATGACGTATTAAAAAAAAAACTACTTACTAGATCTCGTTCAAACCAATTTTCGGTAGAAGTTTGCATGGTAATGTACATCACATTTTTTTTCTAGTTTTATCATTCTATTATTTTAGAAGTTACAGGGGGGGCACACATTTTACCACTTTGAAAGTGTCTCTCGCGCAAACTATTCGGTTTAGATACCTGAGGAATCTTTTACCCGGCTTCAAACTTCTTTTAAGAATAAAAGTCGTTTTCAAACAACTGTGTTCGTTGATACAATGAATAAAACTGAAATTAATCGAAATCGATAAGAGTGTACGCACGTACGTACGAGTGTTTTGAAAGGAAACTGTTTTTGCTTGCATAGTAAGAAAGTGCTTGCATAGTGAGAAATGACGGGCCCAAAGAAACCACAAAACTACGTAATGACAATAACAAGAGCGAGCGTCTACACGGCAGAACTCGATCACGAAGCATTAGTATAACGCAAAGGGGCCTCAATCACAGTTAAGGAAATGCTCTAAAAAAAGTATTTATTTTAAACGACATTTTTATCTTTGCGTAGGTGTGTAGTTAATAATAAAAAAATGCATTACGCTTTGAATGGCTATACTTACTTTATAATAATCTGCTAAACATATCAGTTACGAACAACAACACTATACACAAGTCATATTCGTGTAAAGTGTACTTAAATACTTTTCAGCTGATGAAATTCGACAGATTAATCCTTCGACGGACAAATCTTGAACAATGAATGCGTCGTCACTGAACATGCGAGCACACAGCACAGCACAAAAGCACGAGTATGCATCTGCATGTACATATATGCAGGCAGCCGCTGCCTTGCGCTGCTTTTTGGGGCCATGTTTTCGCCATCAGCGCTGGCGGCTCGCTGTCAAGTCTGTAGCGGGCGGCCGATTGACGGTTCGCGCGTAGAAGGGGCTAATAGGAACTCGAATACGGTAACAACCCGTAACGTCCCCACGGCAGGGGCACGGGTCTCTTCCCATAATTCGGGAAGGTTAGGCCATACTCCACACACGGGGGCCAAGTCCGGAATGGTGGAGGTTGTGGAGTTAGTGGACAACCCCAGTGTCAGAAATTTTCAAGCCGCCTGCGAGGCCTCCGACATGGCTTAGCGACTATTATATTATTATATTATCTAAATGATAGCAGCTGGCACCAACGGCTTAACGTGCCTTGCAAAGCACGGAAACGATCGAGATAAATGCCACTAACAGTCAAATTCATCCAGGTTATGACCGTGTCTGTAGTCAGTTAACCTGCGTAATCGACGCGACCACGCAAGCCACACTGAGCCACGATCGCTTCAGAACTAGAATAATCAAGAATAATAGTAATCAATAATCTAGATAATTTTATTTCACTGGAGCTATACAGACTAATATCTGTGGATCACACTCAGATGCAATTAGTAGATTAAATTAATATAAGACCAGACTGACTAGTCCAAAGTGAGTACGGAAAAATCTAAATTAAGCATGAAGTTCTCTGTGAAGGACTGCATTTTGATTTTTTATGAATAATGCTCGTTATTGTTTTAAAACAAAAGTTCTGTCCACTCTTATACAACTTTTCTACCAAAACAATACAATATAAAAAGTAAGTTATATTTCAATAAGTTATTTCGAACCTACATTTTATAAAGTTCTCCGTCGGTCAAGTACTACGCCTCACTGTGTAGCGCGCGACTACGCTGCGATCTGCGTAGCGGCGCCGGCGCCGGCGCCGGCGGCGGTGGCGGCGGCGGTGGCGGCGGCCGTGGGCCGTGGCTTGGTTTATTTATACTTAAATTGACAGAGTGATAGGATAACGAGTCATATCCATTATCTATGATTTCTTTAAAATATCCTTGCTATACTGTGTGTGACATCAGTAACATTACATGGCCTACTTAAAATAAAACAAAATAAATTTCAAACTGTTCACCTCAAAGTTCTTCGAGTAATTTTTCTCCAATAAGGCCATTCAAAAGTTAATCCGCTACAAAAGGGATAATTTTAACGTTAATCGGCGGCGAGCTAATTTAGCCGGTCTTGAGACGGCAGCGCGGATCCGTGGCGCGGGCGCGCCTCCGCAACCCTATTTGTATTAAGTATTAAAATGGTATGAAGTACAATGAATCGGATTTAATTAAGAGCTTTAATTGCTCGCTCGGGCGCGGGGGAGGGGCGAGGGCGAGGGCGAGGGGTGTCTACTTGTTAGTTACACCGGCTGAGTCCACACCGCTCTTTGTGAACATTTCCATTTCGGGCCACATTTTTGTTTGTACGAGTTTCAACGCGCGCGAGAAATAATGGAATTCGCAGCGGGTAGGGCTGCCGTCACCGCGCAGGTGGTGTGAACTTCCCGTCGCGCTCAAATGTTTTGCGAAAATATTTTAAGAAAACTGCAAAACAAACTTTTTTACGTTTGCCTATTCTGTTTTGCTTCGTCAGTGGCAATTTCTCAACGAGAATCAACAAAGGCCAAATAGGGGATGAAAAATTACGGCCGTTTCCGTTTTTGCTTTGTCCCTGTAAACGCTGGTAGCATGGACACGGCGCTCAGTGCGGTTTGAACCCTGTTTGTTTACCCACCGAGGAGCCGCCGCCGCCGCGCCGCCGGCTTAGCGCGCGGCCACACGCAGGCGGCCGACTCTTGCAACTCGCACCAACACTATGGAAGATTGACCCGATGCCTAGTGGTGATTCCTAGTGGTGAGAGTGCTGCCGGCTAGACCGAAAGGCTGTCTAGTCTAGACTTCATTGGACTTCTGTTCTCATAGTAGAATCTTAGTTTCAGCTTATACTACCACTGACCGTAAGTGATCAAAACGAGTATTATTAATCAGAAATGAGGGTTCACATCTTATCAGCTTATCGTAAAATGTAAACAGTACTTACATATCATTTACATTACACAAATCCTGGATTTAGGTGACTCCACACGCGTGCGTGCGACCATTTGTAACATTGGTGGTGTGAAGCGGACTTTCTGTTGATATATTATATTTTATTTATGTTATACCGCCGCCGCCGCCGTCCGGCCCATGCGGACGTGTCGCCCCGCTTTGGACTTTATATCCAAGAATATTATTTTTCAAAACTAGCGCAGCCGCGGTTTATTAACGGACATACGGTCGAGAATAAAGCGAAACGAAATCCTTTACACTGAGCTTGCTGTACTAATAAATCCCAGTGCAATGCGCATTTTAAACATTTACTTTACTGAAATAAATTGCTGAACTTTCCAATCGATTTTAAGTTTCGTCAACGAATGATAAATGTTTCCCCGAATGAATTCCACCTGAAAACATTGTAGCTCCTAATAGGCGATGATGTCCCGACTGGATGCCGACAAAACCAAAATTATGTAAATGTCCCCAAAACGGGGTCCGAGCCGTTCGTTTGATAGACACTTAACACGTTAAGGTCTGAATTAGCGGCGGCCGGCGAGGGCTGCGCCGGCGGCGCGGCGGCGGCGGCGGCGCGCGGCCCGCATCGCTAATGCGCGGATCCCACCGATGTCCGGACCTTTTTGAACAGGAATTAAGCTAATTTAGGGGTGAAATAATCACGTTTGTCATTCCGGTGACAGTTTTATTATTCGGCCTGATTTACCGTAGCAATCAGGATGTTGTGGTGCAACGGAATGCTAAATGTTTAGCAGTAGTTTTAAATCGAACAACTACGGATAAAAAGATAGATTCATTTGTTTTGTAAAATCTCAGTATCACACAAGCCCACAGTGTTATGGTATTGTACGGTCATGAATATAAGTAATAATAAACAGAGTGTAACTAAATTGGTGTTCATCTCATTACTAAGGCTGTCTACTTATCATACTGAATTTACCAACTCTGAATTCGCAGAATAAATAGAAAACTATTCAGAAGTAAGAGCTTACCAATTAAGGATAAAAAAGGAGTCCATTTGTTTTTGTAATTTCTTTAAAGTGACAGAACAAGAGTTATGCAGTCAGTATGCTGAGTAGAAGCCCCAGTCAACGCGGGTCCTGCACCTATTATTTTAAACCCTCTACAGGTAAAATTAATGGCACAACTAAATCAAATATAGTCATAAATCTGTTCCACAATTTCAAAACATTCCAATCCCTTCGTTTAAACTAAAAAACTCGACTGGAACCCCCGAAGTGAATAAATCAAGTCGCAAACGACTGCAGAACCGGATCAGGCGGGTAATCCTCGGCCTGGTAGCCGGGTTGTAACCGGATTTAGCTGGATACACCGGCCGCCACCTGCGATAACGACCGCCGCGCCGCCGCCGCCCGCCGCGCTTCACTAAAGCCCGCTTGCAAACTCCTTCGTCGTTTTACATGATTGCTCTTTTGTACTATAAGAACTTAAAATTAAGATCCTTTTTTCACAATCAAAAAGGACAATGACGACATCTTTCTGAGGTGCGTCTTTTCGTTGTACGGTTTAAATGAAAATGGCTAAGAAAATGTGCCCAATTTGTACGGCTAGTACCCATTGTTTTTAATACGAGTTTCGAGTGGTAAGAACCTCGTATAAGGTGGACAAAAAAGCTTTTGAAACAGTGTACACTGCCACGAACATCAAATTTGGTACCAACACGACATAGCTTACCAGATTAGAATAGAAATCATTTATGTACTATTGGTTGATTTTATTACATAGTTTAAAACAGAAAGAAACAAAGGCCCAAGCTTAGTCCACGTTTTACGTATTGTACTAACTACATACTACAGAAAGCTCTTAATGAAATAAATGTTTCTGTGAGTACCCTAGGTAAACAATAAGGTCTACTTATATGATTTTTATTCTTGCTCTTATTCTCTAAACCATGAATGCCTGAAACAACGATTTATTTTATCTGTAAAATCTTTATTCGTACATGTGAATTTTAAAATATGTTTGAGCGCGCAAAAATTTAAAATACGGTATACTTTTTGAGCATATCCATTGTTATACAAATTTATTGTATTGTCGGTGTGAAAATACTAACATATATTTTTTTAATTCTCTTTTATTGTTGTCCCCCCTTTCGGGCCCAATTAAAAAAAATTTTCTTTCTTTCAATATGATAATGTTATTATATTCTAAAACATTAGGAAATTATAATTTCGTATTCTTCATGGCTTATTTGTAATCTGAGAGTAGAAAAGCTTTCGACTCTATAATTTTTTATTTATTTTGCGTTTGAATATTATTTTTGGGAAGCAACTTCAATGAAAAACTGGACTTCAAAATTTTCCTGAGAAGAATTTAAACCATGCATTGGAATACGTATTCACTTTCAACGTGCAACATTGCAACATAATAGTTCAACTACAAACGCGTAGATATTCAGTGCATGCCCTGCGCCAGACTGATTGGTGCCTCTTGTTGGCTGAAAGACAGCGCTAATTGGCATTGGTGGCATTGCAACCTGGCGCGGGCTGTTCGCAGCAACCCTGGATCAATGTCGCCTCTGCTTGTTATTCAGGATGCCGCGCGCCGTAACCGCGCCGCGGCCTGTGCCCCGTGCCGCGTGCGCTCGGAGGATTAAACCGACCGTGGTGGCTTCTGCAAATGCCTGCCTAGCCTAGACCGAGACGGCCAAGATTCTCCTGCACTTTGAAATCGATTTCACAGCTCGGTCTTGGATTTCACGAGCAAATTAGCAGCGTGGAGTGCAACTGAATGAAGACTCCTTATAATAGCGAAGATGCCTACGGATTAACAATACTAGGTCACACGTGTTTATTTGTAAACTTCAACTTTATCACTAAATAATTGTACCTATAACAATTGTACCTATAATTTATTTTTTATTGTATTATTGTACCTATAAATGTAACAAAAAACATAAAAAATATGAAGTCGACTACTTAAAGTACGAATCCGTTTCCAGGGGGTTGAACTACAATCGAGGGACGAGGGCGACTCACTTCCCATAGGTAACAGATTGTTTTCAAGAGTGTTTTAGTGTGCCGTTTAATGAAGTGTGTTCCATACTAACATAGACATAGACAATCTTTATTTCTGGCATCATAAATAAATGAAAAACAACAAAAAAATGCAATTAAAAATACAAATAAAAATACAAATAAGTATAACATATTAAAATGTGTATGTGCCAAAAATTGGTCCCCGACTCAGCAGATGCTGCTGTCTGTGGCAACACTGCAGCGCTGGGTCAGCAGCACGTTCATACTGCCACTGTACTGAGAAACCATACTGACACGTCTCATCGAACAAAAATCAAAGGAGAAAAACAGACCCTCACCGACTGTCCGATGTTCTATAAACAACTTGGTGTCGTATGACAGAGGTAGCTCGAATACACCTAATTTTATACAGAAAGTTAAAAGATTTCAAAGACAGCTATTGTCGCTTTTCTTGGGCACGAGTATCCCTTTAATTTTATAGGATTAAATATTTCATCTTAACACTTTTAACAAATGAAAATTTCGACGCCATGACGTGATGATCTCAGTAATCAGTATGTAAGAACTAGCCGCAACAGCAAGACCTATAAATATACTTCCAGGTGGTGTAATCTCACAAAATTTTAGCCCCGGAACTATTCACCCGGAGTGACTACACAGCAGAGCCCGTAGACATTTATCACCGAGAGTGTATTAGAGTAAACATTAATATTCATAGGACAATGGGGCAGGCGGCGGGGCAGGCGGCGGGGCAGAGGCGGGGGAGGGAGCGATAACTCGCGGCGTGTGTCATAAGACGGTGAAATTAATTTCATTAAGGCCGCGCCAGCGCCGCTTGCGCTGGAAAAAATGCAAACTAGTTCCGACGGAAGAGAAATGATGCGAAATTATGAAATCTTCATCTCGGAACACAGATTTATTGAATTCGTTGGAAGCAGCACAGGTTCGATTGGGTGCCTTCTATAGCAGAACAAACGCGTTTCACTTCTGAAATTCATGAACCCTTTGTAATCGTGCTGCCTCTTGAAAGGTTTATGAATAATGGTCTACGTGATTTCTGCTACGAGTACAATAAGATGAAGTGCGGCCCTTTCACAGATCGGTATAGACGCAGTATAATACGTATGAAAAATATTTTATTGGAGCGCAGATTGCAGGATCCTGGGGCAGCCATGGCTCACACCGTCACGCCGGCTATCGGGTCGCACCCGGCGAGATTACCGTGAAATATGGCAGATAAAGTGAATTCACAAGCGGCGCGCGTCGCGGCCATCCGGCACCGCGGCCGGCGGCCAGCGTCCCTTCTCAGGATTCTGACACAACGCCGTAAGGTTTTTAAAATTATGTTCAACGCTCTCCAAGTGGAATCAAGACTTTGGTACAATGTAGCAAGTAGGTTGCGAAACACAATTGCTGCGTAAATATGGAAGACAAAAGCCTTCCTCCATTGAGAGCGCACTTGAGCCACACTTCCTTAGTCAAAATATTTATTCAACAGGAGTTTACCTCAGCCCTACATTACGTTGGTATCTCTGCGGTTAAGGATGTCAGCTACGCCGCGCGGAAACCGCTGCGAGACGAGAGGAGACTACACTCGAACGCTGTGGCGCATTCCAGCAGTTCCATTATGAGTTATAGGTTGTGTAAAATCAGGTTAATTAAAGGTAGCAACGGCTCCCCGGTGGCCTCGCCATCGCCAGCGCGGCACTCGAGCGGCGGCGCGCGGCGCGGAGCGGCGGCCGTAAGCGTGTCAAGTGCGGCCGCGCTGATTTTAATTATCGCGACCTAACTAGCACTACGACACCTCGCCTCCACCCGTCTGCCACCATCTCCAGCCTTATTAAGGTAGTATAGGAGCTACGTCGATTCGCCTCTGACGTTAGACGTCACTTACGGCAAGTTTATAATTAATCTTATATGAGGAAGGCAGTTAGACATGTATTCTGGCCTTGACATTGCTTTGCTCAGACAGATTTACAGCCTGCCCATAGGATTAGAAAGGTCGTGTTCAGTTTCAAGTGAAGAAGTTCTAGATTCAGTCAAAGTAGGTACTTGACTTGGTACAAAAGCATACAGTTTAGGAGTTTTACTTTATATTCGCGTGAAATTCACAGCTTACCTTTTCGAAGTGCTTGATCTCGGCGAGCAGCACGTAGTTGATATGTATGAAGCGCGCGTCCTCGCAGGAGCGCGCGCGGGCCCGGTACCCCGGCTTTGTGAAGTAGTACTTGTAACCCGTATACTCCGAACTGTCTATGTGCACTTTGAGAGCACCTTTGAAGTCCCAGTCACCGCCGCAGCCGTAGCAGAGGCCCTTGGTGAGGAACCGCTCCCAGGCGGCAGTCGGCCAGGCCAGCGGCCGGCGGGCGGGCGCGGGGCCAGCCGCCCCCACGGGCGCGCGGGGGCGGCCGGGCCATGTGCCCGACGGGTCGCGGAACCGGACGCCGGGTGAACTCCTTCGCAGTTTCCACTCTTCTTTCCCACCGGTATCAGCTGGCGGTCTCCAGCGCCATTTTGAGATCACAGGTAATTTTTCACTGTAGCCCGTTCAGCTAGTCTGTCCTCTCATTGCGCTCGCGGTGTGGTTTCAAATTATTCACCTTGTATTTTTGCGTTTGCATTTAGAACTGCGGGTTATACTACGACGGTTAAATTTTGCATAAACAATTGTTTTGCGTTCCGGAGATGTGTCAAGGGGATGAAATCTTTATTATAGTAGCACAAAAATTTAATAAAATGTCTAAAAGATTAACAATCTTAAGAAATGGGCACAGCGATCACAACAAAAGACCCTCGCGCCACAACTTGAGCAACTTGAACCCTACTTATTAATTAGCGAGTGAAAACCTAAACTGAAAGGAAAATGGCGTCTCGAAGAAATCACTAAATCATCGTCCTCCTCGGCGGGCTCATTGGAGGCCTATTTATCAAAATCTCGGGAGATTAATTAGAAAATCAGCAATTAGGGGCGAAATCGCCGAAATTAAGGAGGGCGGTTACTCAGCGCTGCGGGGAACCGACAGCGAGCACCGGCGACGGGGCGGCGACTTGCACAAATGAAGCTGTGCAGGACGAGTGAGATGATTTTCCACGATTGGAAAATAATCGAAATCCGTGCAAAGAAACTTATATATTTTTCTTCGTTTCATACAAGCGAGGCACATCGAAGGGCTTATGTAGAGACTGACCCAAAAGTTTTAATTTTGAGTAATTACCTCCTATCCTCTCCTATTCGATACGTTTAAGTAGCTCGCTTATACGACGCTGCAGCTCCCTTTGTGAGCCGCGAAGGAATGAATTTGATACTTTAATCCGGTCGCCCGGCCCGCTCGAGCGGGTGGCGGCGGCGGCGGAGGCTGCCTGCTCAATTCCCGCTGCGGAGCTTTCATGGCCAACGATTAGGGCTTTATGATACAAATTATTACCACAATCAATACTCGATTTGCAAGATGAAGAATGGTATACATTTTAGTAAGACTGTTTGAGATTAACAACAAATAAAGTACTTTATGCAATTTATCAACTGAATATTACGCACGGAAAAGTTGCACTATGAGGATCAGAAATGCGTACATTAAAAATAATGACACAAACAATTATTCGGGAACAGGGCAATGTTAAGGGTAATTACAGTGGTCCTGGAATGCTGCCAGCAGACAGCAGCAGCGCCGGCCTCCGCAAAGTTCCTCTTCCAGGATAAAATCCCGCGCATTGTGCTCGACTATTTATTTCGCTTCGTTCGGATGGAACTGAACGGAAACTTTGTAACGGTCTTTGATTGTTTGCTTGTTGCGACCTTTTGCCTAGAAAACGTTACGCCTTACTTCACAAAGTCTGGGTTGGTAAAGGCTTTAGAGCTAGTAGTGGAACCCATTTACCGATATTTTAAACCGCCTATGTCACGGCTTAGCGATTGTCGTTAAGTGTCAGCAAGCAGTACCAACAGGTTTGCTTACTTTATGAACCACGTATATGATCAAGATAATTGCCATTATAATATAGCCAAACCAATCTGGATATTAACCGTGTTTGCAGTTAAGCTCCATGATCAATTCGATCACGTAAGCTCAGTATAGTACTGAGTCATGTTCCACCGAAATGCAGTATATAGTCTTTGCAGGTGATTTTACCTTCCGCAAAATGAGACGGGGAGTAATCCAGGCAATGGTCCCGGCACCGGCACCGGCCGCGCGGGCTACTCACTGGGATTTGTTATTCGGTGATTGGAGTTTTTCAATTAAGTTTTTATATATGAAAGCTCACTCAATAGTGACACGTTTTGTGAATGTTGTCTAGGTACATTCTTAACGTACTAAATGTTAACCAGTCACCCTATATCCCACGACTTCCTGGAGGTTTCCGCGATAGCGCACACATAAAGGATGACTTTTCAAGCAATAGAAGCCTTACGGAAGAGAACTTTCGTGGTGGCAGCGGTTCGCGAGTAGTGCGCTAGTTATCGGCAGGTGAGGTATTGTTCCGCAATTAATCAGCCTCTGGCCTCAGCAGCGGATACGCTGGATATCAAAACTTTCTTTGGATTCAAGCAATTTTCTTTGCGTTATTGAAAATATACTATAATTGCCAAAAAAAAAAAAAAAAAATATATCCGATTTCGGTACCACAGGGTTTTTTCAGAGCGTGATTTATCATTTTTTTTATTATAGAGGATGGCAAAAAAGCTGACGGCCTGTTGAAAAGTGGTTACCGTTTGCAACACTATCAATGCTTTGTCATATCGAACGAACTCGGTGAACATTATACATTTTACCGTAAAACGCAGAAAATTTATTTCTACTAACTATTAATGGTTTTCAGACCAGTTTTTCGTAAAAGTAACACAGTACCGACATAGATACACATAATTCGATTTAAGCGATAATACAATCAGTTGGTTACTTTCTTAAAAATTAAAAGACTAGGTTTTCACGATCTTCACCGGAATATTTCCCAGAAGTTATCAGCATAGTAACTATTGGCAGTCTATTGTAATATTTATGCAGGGTGAAGCCTGCCCTATACACCTGTCGAAATGCCCGCAGTGAAATAAAACGAGATACCTACAGAACATTTTATTTCCATTTCAGATAACATTCAATCCATTTTCCATTAGGGAAAATGACAACTCAATAATATTGAACAAGAATTGTTAGGAGCGGTGAACGTTTTTATTACTGTATCACTTGAATGTGAGCCAGCTACAAAGCAGATTCACAGCCGAAATGCAGGCGAGAACCAGTAGTAGCAAAACAATTGCTTCTGCATAAATCACGGCAGAAACGGATTTTAGCTCGTCGCCGCGTCGTGGAAGGGTTTCGGAACTTTCGTCTTTTATACAAGTGCATCATCTTTTTGTGTTTCGATCCTGTACGATTTGAGTAGAAGCAGAACATCTCATACGCATGATGAGCGACAACAAAACAGGCGCCTCACAGGAAAGAAAATTCAATCTTAGAAGATTTGACGTGGACTGATAAAAAGGAAAACAAAACCATTTTTTTCTTCGGGCACGAACAATTAAAAAAAAAACGATTCGAATCTTTTCATTAAAAAAGATCTTGTTCAAGATTTCAATTTTAGCGTCTTTGCGCGAGAAATAAATAATTCAAGACGTCTAAAATGGAAACGATTGTTCGAAGATTCAACGTATTTATTCAAGGATGTATGATTAAAAAAGTCACGGTTAAACCTAATATGTCATTGGCAAGAAAAACCTAATATTATATATTTAAGATACCTCCTGTTAGGTGGAGTGCAACAAAGTTATCAACACAGTAGTCACAGAATTGCGCGCAGCGAGCAACAGGCCCGGGTGGAGAGCGCTCTCAGGCTACGAAGCACATGAGCATCGACGGAAATAAGATTTGGATTGAAGCTCATAAAGAGAATTTTCCTAACGAACCTGACACTGACCTAACTAAACTTAACATACAAAGTCGACAACGAATCCAATATTTGAGACTCCCTCCTCGTGAATCGAATCCTTTCTGCATCAATAGTCGAAACGAAACAGTGAATGCAAACAGTGCAGTGAGTGAATCGAGCCAGAAGGCGTCGCGCCGGTTGGCTCCAAATCGGAGCCAGCGTTCAATAATTCAGTGGAATCAATTGGAGATGCCGGCGCCGGCGCCGCGCGGCCGGACCGAGTTTCCCGCCGGGGACTTGTTCGGGAATTCTAGATTTAATCTTCAGCTCCCGGCGACCGCCAACAAGTTTCTTTGACCGTGTTTTTGCTTCGATATCGCCACTAGTTTCGCCGACATGTAGCACGGGGGACACGAGTTCGGTCTTGAAAACTTTAGCTTGCTCTGGAGATTAGGTATTCACGGAATCCAATTTCTGGAGCGTTACGCAGCGAACTTTACGCATAACCGCTCAAGTCGAGAGATCGGCAGTTGCTCCGTCTCCAGCAAACGAGTTCAATCCGGTTCAAGTCGAAGTTTTCGATTTATTAACACCCCGCGACTAATTGCTTTACGCTAAAATAACAGACGCGGCGCCAATCGCCAACTTATGAACTGCTACACGAAATAACTCGGAAGACTTTTTGAACAGACAGCACAACACTAGACTGGGAACTGGCTCAGCAGGGTAAACAACAAATCACTGGACAGGTAGCCAGCGAGTAGTAGTGTCCCCGATGACGACCCCGAGCATCAGGGCTGGTGGGCCGGCGGGAGGCTCGCCCAGAGCTGTCTCGGCAGCCAGCGATGCGTTTAAAGGGGAGCCGGAGCAAGTTGGCGAGCGTGGACTTGCTTTATGGAGTAAAGTTGCGGCGGTGCGCCTCCGCGGCGGGGGATTATTCGCAAATCCTTCCCCCGAACAGCAGTAACTTATCGACTTCGTTTCGTAACGATTTAACTTACAAATAATGGGCATCTAGACTTCGTTAAACACATAAAGTTTTACCTAGTTTGATTGCGTACGCGAAAGTTATTAATACGATTAAGTATCGGCTTAGAGAAAATTTAAACGAAGAGCTCAGGTTTTAGATATAAATCATCGAGGTTTGTCGATGGCCCGTCGATAGGTCGGGTTTAACGCGCTCGCCGGAGTGTCAAAACGTGTTTACCTGGAACAAGAAAAACAGTTACATTAGTAAGCTGTACAATAAAGATGACATGAGATAGATAATTTTATTTGCTTTAACATTATTATGTTACTGACTTATAAACATTCTAACAAAAATATTATCGTAAGAATAACACAGCAATAGTGAAGAAACTTTTTAATCTACAAACGGGTCTGTCAGACATTTATTGAAAAATGAATATTATATTGTAAAAACTTTTTTAACTGTATTTATAACCGTCAGTTGGCATCAATTGTTTATGCAAATCAAATCGAATTAATGATTAATTAATTAATGACTGAAGACTCAATATGTCATCAATTTAACTAACTCTACAGTACAAACAGTCTCGCACATCTACGACACAGTTTAAGTCGACAAGGCACCTAACTAGGAAGTTAGTCTCAAAAATATACATAGGCAGGCATATTAAATGGAGCCGCTTAATTTGGTACTGGCCACGTAATGTCAATACACTCGGCAGCGAATTATGACGAGGCGAGCCGCAGGGAAATCTCGGCATTAGGCTTGTTACTGGCCGCCGCCGACGCCGCCGCCCACGGCGCCCCGGGCGCCCGCCGCGGGCGCAGCGCCGCCACGGCACTTCTACACTAAACACTCAACCCGCAAAAATACCTTGCCAGCAACTTAATTCACTTTTAAAAATAAATTAAAAATATTTTGATTCTGTTTCAGATTGTGTTCAGCTTCCTGCTACGCGCTACGACGCGGCGGCGCGGCGGCGCGGCGGCGGCGGCGCGACGCTCTGTAGCGCTTGTAATAAATAGTCCGAGCGAAAGGCGCACGGGAAGATGGATGGACGGATGACCATGCACGGATATTGCACTAGATCAAGATAAGTGTTCCGTTTTGTACATTTAAGTACAGAAAACTAAAATTTGTACCAAATCATTATATCTAAGTAGCGTGCTGATTGAGATACTGTCATAAAAATAGTCTGAAAAATACCAACAACGTATAAATAATACTACAACGTTAATTTTAAACATCTAAAGTATATTCGAAACCCAAGTTACTTGGAGTATCAAATAACCAAATTAAATAACGTGTAAACAGAGACTCGTCGAATGTTTTCTAAACAGATTTATTCACCGACGTTTGGAGCGATTTTATAGCCTCGTAAAGCGGAGCGATATTAGCGTTAGCGATCTATTTGCCTAATGCAGGTTGCGACTGCAAGTGGATTGCGGCGCTCCGTGCACTCGTGCGCATCTCCAATAAACAAACACTATCGGTAGCTGAGGCCGCGTTGAGATGGCGATGGCGTGTCATCGGGTACCGTTGACCTATTGGCTACAGTAAATAAATGTAGTTTCGCTAAGTGACTTTTATTTATATCATATTGTCTGTCTTCTTCAAAAAATTAATGTTTCTACTATACTACTGTTATAAAAATCAATGTTATTGTGACACTAAACTAATACATATACTAATTATGTCATAAATCATAATATTTGATTGTCCATTGTCAAAACTAATTTTATCGTACAGTCAACATATTAAGAAAACAAACTCACACAATCTTTGGTAGTTTGGTTGGTACGCAATTCGATTTTAAAAAAGCAAACTTACACGAAGTTAATCTACATATCAATAAAGGACCTGTGCCATTCAGGTTAGGGAGCTTGCGGAGGCTTCGAGCCCTGCTTTCCAGCTGGTAGGGAGATAGGCTGAGAGGGGGGAAGGCGGAGGGCTGCCCCCAGTTATTTTCATTAGCACGAGCTGTGTGACGTCATTGCTGCTGTGCCGCTCCCGATACGCAGAGCGCGGCATGCAACCAGAGCTTCAATACCCGCCATAAACCCGCGAATAACTGCAGGTTCGATAAATACAGGCACACCGAAACCGTAATGTGAAATATTTTGAACTGAATTAGTGTTAATGGATTATCTGTTACATTGTAACAATAGAATAAACAGATCACTATCTATTAAATACAGTATTGTTTTATTGCTATGACGGGGTACATTGTTCGAAATACCTATATATTTTTTAAATTTATTTTAATAGCCAAAGTAACATTTTCTATATCAATAAGCTCAGTGAAGAGTTTAAATGGAGCAGCGTTCAGAAGTAAACGTAAGACTGTTATTCGGAGCTTCATTACCGCACGAATCTCGCATGATGGATGAGCCGCGCGTGACGCGACTCGTGTCACACCACTTCCAATTTAACGAGAGAAGGAACACGTAAAAAATGATTGTAAAACAGGCGGCATTTTCGTGGAGTTTGGAAGAAACCGTTCACACATTCCGTCGATGTAAGTTTGACATATTTTTATATCACACAGGGTGAAATTGGAATCGCGGACCAAATTTTAACTGTGGTATCTGTTTATGAAACTGATTAACTTTCTGTAAGGACCCACTTCGATTGGAGCAAAAATAATTGGATTCTTCATACAAATCAATGAGCTGAGTAGCCAACTTTGTATGGAAAGTCCATTTTTTTGACCTGATTGAATTGGTTCTTTAGAGATAGTTGCTCAGACAGAACTAGATCTAGCTGCAGAACGGTGTGATGATCGACGAATCTATTCGTGCCTGCACGCAGGAATGCAGCCCTATTTCACGTGCAACACCGCAGCAGCGCAGCTCCGCCGTGCCAGTTTATCCGCGAAATGGTGAATAAAACAAATCTGTCTTCGTAGCGTTTAGCTCTTATTTCCATCCACTTCCCAGCTATTTTGCACTTACTCGTACTGAGCGGGCCGAGTCATAAGAGGCAAGTGGATTCCGAACATACAGATTGAAACAAAAGGAGTTTTCGCTCATAATTCTACGAGTTTGTGGAATCTGCAAAAAATCTTTCTTATGTTTCGTACAAACTGATCAGTTAATTAATCTATACCTACTTTGTATTGGAAACCTAAAATTCCTTTTGAAATTTCAGCAAACGAACCCCTACCGATAAATAGTAAATGATTGTGGCTGATAGTTATATTAATATGTATCGTTTAGAAAAATATGTTAATGAATAATTTAAAACAGCTGTTATGTTGTCTGAACAATGAAGATTTCGCGGCAAACGACGGAACAGGAATAAATATTTATTAGGTACTTGGCCGGCTTTGTGACATCCCGGCTAAGTAGAGCGATGGTTTGCATTAGGTGGCTGGTGACAGCCGGTGCGCATGGCGGAAGATAGGTATAGTGTGCCTCGGAAAAGGCGTATGTATCAATCGTGGACTAATACGGGCTGTCGACGACGACGAGACAAGATGATCTATCGTTTATCTGGAGGGCCCAGCTCTCGCTCCCGCGGTCGCATCGCCCGTGTTGCACACCACGCACTATCGGCCCCAACGTTTTCCGCCGCCGCGGCCGCTGTTCCGCCCAAGTTCTCTCGCCGCCCGTGAGCTCGGATCGCTCGAGCAAGCTCCGCAGTCCGCAGTCCACACTCGCCACCCCACCGCTAACTGTCGACGTTCATCCCAACCCCCACTACTGTTCAGTTTCTAACAAGAATTCTTTATCTTGTTGTTTTAATTTTAAAGTTATTCTGTGTTAATCTCTGGGAGTAAGAAAATAGTTCAGGAAAATATAAATATTGTAAAATAATGTTGAAGAAATGTTTTTAATTTGGCAGCCACGATCGTCGACCATACAAGGCTACGCCGAACACTCGTCGCTACATGCCTGGAGAGGATCAACTAAGCATTGATAACTGTTCTTGGGTACAGATTAAAATGCAGGCAAAACGTACTTTCGGTGAGCGAATGTGGGCACGAATATCAATAACAAATAAAAAAACAATAACAAGACACGTGTAGATTTAATACAATACGTCGTCGTGTCGTAGCAAACAAAGCTTTCTTCGAGAGCTCCTGAACATTCACCGATATCCACATAAGGTGAAACAAAGTTTGAGGAGACAAATAACACACTAATCGTGTACATGTATCCCTGTCACGCGCATACGTGCGTCCCTGTCACGCGTCATTAGCCGCGAGAGGCGGTTTAGCGGTGGAGCGCCAAGATGCGGCAAGGCGAGCCTGGCTGGGAGGCAGTCGCTGCGTGTGCGCCTGCGATCCCTTCCGCGCTGTTGATCTCGGGACGGGAGATCTGTGACACGCTCGCGAGGATACTGGAGGCTTTAGCCAAGCCCTTCATCACTAACTGTATTTACAACTTGTTATCTGTCTATGTCAGGGATGTTACATGTCTATAAATTGGCCTTTCTTTTCGATACTGTGCCGCGCAATAAGTATTTATATTATTATTTCATTCATAAAGCGAATTTAATTTTAGCAATAGTCAGCAGTCATGACAAGGTTGCCATAACATAAGCAAATGAGCAGTCAATTAAGTCTCCTAAATAATTAAGATTACTGTAAAATCGAACTCCGTAATTTACGTGTTTCGGAAAATATGGCTTTAATTTTAATACTTCATTGGCTCTGACGTTGAGTTGGGCCTAATGAAAAGACTTTCGCTCGAGGACCTAGGGTTCGACTAGATGGAAATAAGATAAATTAGTTCTCTAACTCTAAAGTTCACCTTAAACATTAAATTTGTAATGGAATAATTAATTAAACATAATATAAAAAACCCTATTCAAATCAGTCAACCTGTTTGTGTGCTACGACCCGACAGACACACATACAACACACACACACATAAACAGCCCTTTTTATCAGCGGTTTAAAGGTCCCTGTGTAAATATATAAATGAAAGGTTCATCGAATTAAAAAATATTTTTCGAAAAATCCACTTAGTTCTTGTTCGTAGTTCTGCTGCTTCCAACAGTTGCAGTTTTCTTGAAAATGAAATGAAAAAATGAAAAATCAGGTATAGAATACAGGAAAAATATCGAAAAATTCCAATGCACTTGTTTGAAAAATGAAAATGAAAAAAGTTTATTTCTTTTTCTATCCTTACATTCTAAAACAAGGTTGAGTTTTCCTTTTAAGTATAAAAATACCTGTGTCAGGATACCTCGCTATTCCATAACTTACAGATTGTTATTAAAATAAACCAACAAGATAATAGTAATAGTAAATAATAGTTGAATGTGTGTGTGTGTGTGTGTGTATGTGTGTTTAACACTCTTTATCTTCTTCGTAGTATCCTCATATCTGAGGGACGTGACCATTATGGGTCGCACGTGCTACCACAGCTGTCCAGGCCGCTCGGTCTAGAGCACTGTGAATGTTGGCCTGCAGTGTCATCCCGGTGACTTCTTTAACGCCTCAGCCCATCGCATAGGCATGCGTCCTCTACTCTTCTTTTCTTCCATTCGGCCAGTCATGATTAGCTTTTCCAAGCTGTCTTGATCTATTTCTGAGCGTGTGTCCGAATAATTTGAGCACTCGTTACATGCAGATGGTGGATAGCCTTGTTTTGATGTTAAGTTACTTCAGGATAGACTCATTTGTACGACGCTCAGTCCATGATATTCGGAGCAGTCTGCGCCAGCACCACATTTCGAATGCATCTATCCTGCGACGGGTTCAGGCTTTTATGCTCCAGATCTCCGAAGCATACAAGAATATTAAGAAGATAAGAGTCCGCATGAGTTTGATCTTGGTTTTGCGGTTGATGCCTCTGTTTCTCCCCATCTTTTCAAGTCTCTTTACCGCTGCCTCGGACATCTGTGCTCTTCGAACACTCTGTACAAATGATCTACTCTTTTCATTACTCAAATGGTATCCAAATCAACGATTTGGTACAATACTCTCCGTTGAGCAAATAAACAGTGATATATAAATAAACATGAACTAATGGTTCCTTAAATGCAACAGCAATTAAAGCATTACGAGATAGTAATCGGAGCGCATCGTCACCCTCCATCGGCGGTTGCCGAAATGTAAGCCTGGGCTGCACGGATTACAAGCGCATCGCCCATCTAGTGCCTACGAGGCATTACCATTATCCGTGGTTCCTTCAGAACGAGAGGTGGAAACGAAACATGCTCGGTTGAAATTTTATTATCGATGTAAGAGAAAACAAAATTGCGAATTACCCAAGTTTGTTTTATTTAAGAGTGTACAATCCTCTATCATGATTCGCAGGACATTCAATGCAAGAAGTAAGAACTTCACCCACCGTAATTTACTAAAGTCACCGAAATAGCGGCTAAGCGCCACATCAGGAAGGCATTGTTTCCGTAGCCGAAGTAACAGATAGATCCTCTCAGTGCCCACAATTTGTTTCGTCTTGTCACCGCTCCTTGGTTCATTTGCTCCAATGTGCTCGTTTTTTCTCCAATCCCCGTCGCCACCCCCTCCCCCGCCCCTCCTCGCCAGTGACAGTTAATGTGGAGTGGAGTCATTATCAACAGTTCATTATTCGCCTCTTATTCGCCGCTGGTTCGGATGTGTATCCTATAAATAACCACCGATTGATCGCAGTTAAACTCGCGACACAATGTGGCGCAATATACATCTGAATTTCCGTTATCATAAAGTCAAATAATGACGACATAACACATTTACTCTTTCGAGGGTGCTTTGTGAGATAAACAGATTGCCTCTCGCTTTGTGTCGCCCGCCGCGCGCCGCCGCCGCCGCCGTCGATCGGCGGGATTGCGCCGATAATTTGTATCAGGCGCGAGACGCTTCCACGGAATGTGAAGAACGTATTTTTTCTTTAGTCGGATTAAAAAGTGGGAGAATCGTTTTTGTGTCGATCCACATTCGTTTCATGGTCCGCATAGCCCAAGAGGGGGGCGGTGGGGGGATGGGTCGGACGAGGGTCCAGGAACATCAATCAGCCTACCCTGCGCCGACATGTCCGTGATTTGTCAAGCGGCGTGTTTGTTTAATGGTTACTTGTGATTCGTAGATTGATAGTGGGGGCGGGCGCGATCGGCAGCTGTGACTGCCTGTGACCGCGAGTGAGGAAGCCAGCAGGTACCAATACCACCACCACTTAAAGTTTGCCCTTGCCTACTTAACTAGTGGGTGGGTTATTGACGATGTGATTTGATTGTGTAAGTGCAATACGTACCACCCTTGGCTTGACGTCAAAATAAGAAACGGAAAACAGTAACAAAGCAGTAGTGCAGCCACCTTAATTTTTAACCGACTTCAAAAAAGGAGGAGGTTCCCAATTCGTCAGAATCTTTTTTTTTATATATATGTTGACCGATTACACGAAGATGCCTGAACCGATTTGGAAAATTCTTTTTTTGTTTAAAAGGGTATTACTTCACAGGTGGTCCCATATAAATTTTATCGAAATCGATTCAGCGGTTTTTGAGAAAATCAACAAAAACATAGCAAAATTCGAGTTGTTGCGATTGAAGTCGGTTGTTTTTAACGTATTCAACGTGGTATACTTATGCTTGTCAACAGGACATGTCTCAATAAAAATGGTTTTGCACGGAGTATCAGTTCACAAAGCAAATTAGCGTAAGATCAACGAGAGAACGCGACACAAAGACATCGAGCGAGGAGGGCCCTTGTAGCGGCGAGACCCCGTAACGTAACCCTTCGAGCCAGGATGGCCCATCAGTGGCCCTAGCGCCGCGATCATTACACCGCTCACGCGGCTGACCGCACCGAGGGTATTTCCGATCGCAATCGGATGGTGGCAACTACAAACAAAGTATCCGGTACTCTGAGGCAGAGAAAGCCGATCGATAAAAATAGTGGGCGGTAACTAGACACGATATGAACAATTGTATGCGTGTGTAAATTAATATGAGGAAAGCTGCTTTAAACTCATTTGAGCACTACTGCAATGTACTAGGAGGAACTTGATTCGCTTGATAAATCGCCGTTTCGCACTATACACGCTGAGTTTTCGGTTATAAAGTAAGATTTATGGATTTCGATGTTCCAATCGGACAGAAATAGAGCGGAAATCGATTCTCTCCCGGAATAGATGCCCGATAGCCAGTCGCGTGTGTTCGCGTCTTCGGCGCACCGCTAAGGCGCCCCCAGGCGCCGCGGCCGCAACGCTGGGTCTCACTAAGTTATGCGCCAATAATTATATACTGTGCTTCAACTCACTTAGAGACCACACAACCGAATTTATTCACTGTAAATTTTAGTTCTCGACTCGTTAGAATAATAAAAAAATATGTTTTCATCACCCTACGTGTCTACTATAAATTCGTGCAAGCGCTATCACAAAAGCGAGCATATTTTGAATTTCACAAACATAAATTGAAGTTCACCAGAACTATAGACGAGGAAATACATCGTTCACTGCACGTTTATAAATAGTGCCTCGAATAAACATATGGATGCAGAATTCTGCAGCCAGCTATAACTAAGTGCCTGATGGCAGAGGCGCGTGCAATGTTTTAAACAGCCCGGACGAGGGACTCTGCTCACTTTGAGTGCAGCCGAACGTTTGAAGTTTAATGGCTGCGTTTATACGTAGTAAATATGTTATCCAGAGTCCATTGCGAGCTTATTACGTAGACCATACCAATTATTCTTAAAAATGTATTTGAAATCTACTTTGTAGTCTGCGGTAGTTTAATATAAACTCTGTTTTATATTTATGTTTTGTCCGTACAATACGCATAAGAGACATAAAGTAGCAGATAATATTTATCCAAGACAACAGGCACTAAACAATACGCAGAGTACTCGGGTGGCAGCCAGTGCTGTGCCGCCAGAAGCGCTTTATCGTGTGTATATTTCAGAAATACAAGATTTGAAGAAGAACTTTTTACCACACACGGATATCTAATGGCAGATTATTGAATAGGACATGGCAGAAAAAAAATGTTTAATTAACAGGGATTTCTTGGCCTGTGTAAAAATCACGTTTAGACAAGAGTGAAAAATTGCTATATTCAACAAAAGCTGTTGCAAAACCCCCCACTTACTTTTCAAAATAATTGAAAATCGTACATAACATTCTCGAAACAATAGAGCAAAGTCAATCAGTCGACACTCGACTATCGCATGCAACGCATAGACGACAAGAGAGAAACCTAAAATCGGAGTATCTCGGAGGTATGAGCGGAGTGCGGAGTGCGGAGTGCGGAGGAACGAGTGGCCCACAAACACGGAGATGGGAAGGTGTGATCAATTAGTCCGATAGTGGCTTAGCTCAGGGCTTGCTGCTCGTGGGAATAGCAATAAGGGGCGCGCCGCACGCGCGTCTGGCTGGCTTTCGTAAACTGGGTTTCTGAAGGGCTTTTGTAAGATCTCTAGGGAGACTTCAGAGCAAATAATTTATGTAGGCTACCTAATTTGATGTCAGTGTCTGTGATTAATAATAAACTTAAAACTTCAGTTCAAAACACCTGCAAAGATCCAGTTGGTAATTAAATTTCGAATTCACTTCAATTCGGTTTTGGAATAATGTAGCTGACTCGGCGGCTCGGTGGCTAGCGCTCCTGGCTGCTAATCCGAGTATCGCGCGTTCGATTCCCACCCCGGGCAAACATGTTGTGATTTATTTGCAGATTTGGTTTCTCTGTATCCGGGTGTATTATGTACATACATGTATATTTACAGTTATATAGTTACAGAAAAATGAATGCAGATAACTGAATTTCAGAATAAAGTTTTGAACGATGCCACGCACGATAAACCAAGAATGAAAATTTACGTACATTATAAACTGAAATAAATCGGATTATTCCACGATCTGACTGTTGTATTATCAATTTAAAAAATACCTTTTTAATGTACATTAATCGAATTATTGACTGATTCCTGTTAGAATGCCGATACGGGGAGAATCAACAGAATGGAACCCGCGTTAATACCGCACTAAGGAGCGGGGACGAGCGGGCGCCGCGCCGGCGCCGCCGCCGAGTGTGGGCAGGCACTTATTTGAACACAAGGAGATCATACGATTAGATCTGTAGACGGCTGTGGCCGGCGGCTTAGCTTGCAGAAGTTCGGTCATGCTAAAGCCCACAACGGTTATTTAAACTGCCTTGGTTCTGGGAACCACTGATGGATGCAGATATACATATACGCAGTGCGCTATGAAATCAAACTTGCCGTTAAGCCTGAGGCATCTTAACATATGGTTATGAGAGGATTTCATAGAGTAATTTCGATTCCGGTATACACTGAATACACCCGTGTGGGTCAATTCGTGTGGTACCTATACGACTGTTGTCTCTAGACGTCTTTATTGCCTGAGAGCTTGAGTCAGTAACTAACCTACACAGGGCTTCTATCTTTTAGCTACATACAGGCAGCAGCAGTATCGGAAACGGTACCCGGCGAGACTCCGGCTCGCCGGAACTGAGTCTCAGAAGCATCGGCAGAATTATGCAACCGGCAACTTTGTCTGCAGCCGGATTACTAACAAGTGAATTATTCGGTTGTGCCGGATTAACTCGATTCCAGCGGAGTTCTAGTCGAAGCAGGCTGCGGGACCCGCCGCCGCCGCCTGCGCTCGCGCCAACCTTGATTAATTTTAGGTTGCACTTTGTTAGAGTTTGGACTCCGTGTTAGTAAGACAGATAAGTAGATATTTGGGGCGGTACCGGAATAAACACAAAAGGTAACATTCCTGTTTTTAACCGACTTCAAAAAAAGGAGGAGGTTCTCAATTCGGCGAAATCTTTTTTTTTATGTATGGTTATATGTGGATTACTCGAAGACGCCTGAACCGATTTGGAAAATTCTTTTTCTGTTTAAAAGGGTATACTTCACAGGTGGTCCCATATAAATTTTATCGAAATCGATTCAGCGGTTTTTGAGAAAATCAACAAAAATATAGCAAAATTGGAGTTGTTGCGATTGAAGTCGGTTGTTTTTAACGTATTCAGCGTGGTCAATTATGAAAATATGGACTGGCTTTAACTTTTAACAACTAAGTATATTTATTAAAAATCGGTATATATTGAAAATTCTTGTACACAACGTCGTTATGTTTCCTACGAGTCTTTTGAAATTACAATATAAATATTGAATAATGTCCTTCAATATTTACAATTTCGAAACCTTTTTCCCAAACATACGACTATCAGAATTTCAAATTAGCAAGTGTCTACGAGTTTACACACAACATTATACGATTGTGGGATTGGGGACTAAGGTGCAAATTCCAAGTCAAGTCGCTTGGTGGTACAATATTTAAAAAAACACCGCTCGAAATGTGTTATAATATGACACTCAAAATATTAACACGGATCTAAAAAAAACGTCGCACTAGAAAATGCGTAGTCATCAAAGTTCCTGACGGGACTGACGCTCAAAACGGACATACATACACCCGGAAATCTTTACCCTGTTCTTGGAAAAGTGTCGGTGTAAAATATGTACGCACATTTCCATACCATGGAGGCACATGTTTAACCTGTCACTACCTCTACAGGTGACTACAGAAATACGAAAAGAGTCACCACATCATCAGCCGCATTAAAGCGAGCAGTGGCGGCGGAAGATTACCCGTGCGCCCGCCGCGCTTAAAACTCGGTAGGTACCACACGCTGGTTGTCCTGTCCTGCGCCGCGCCGGACACCGCAATTGGGACAGTTGTTTTTGGGTCCACAACTGATTAGTCGAAAAATGCGACCAGCCAGAGAACGTAATAAAAAATTATAATTCAATGTCGTGGTTAAAAAGCGAGGGAACATAACACAGTAAACCTTGCAAAAATATTAACATAGTTTTCTTAAACTAAATAAATAAAAAAAAATATCATTTCCCCCAGCATACTTGAATCAATCTAACGATAGAAACAGTTTCACACAAATTCACCCGAGATTTCCAGTCGACATCCCTTCATATACGCGCAGCCCAGCTCGGCCCAGAGTTGCGTCACACTGACAGAATACCAACAAATGCTGTATTTCACGACTCCCGTTTATCGGCGGCGGCCCACGTACAGCAGGCGAGGGTCCTAATTCCTAATGAATAGACTCAAACTAGGGTCAGGTACTTTGGAACTGACAAATCTGAAGTCAATTCAGCATTAAATAAAACTAACAATGTCTCCTAGTTCTTATTTGAGTCTGGCACAATAATATCCTCGTGTAAGCCTGTATGTAACTAACAATCGATCAAAGCGGATCTCGTACCACCGAAACATTGGTAAATATGGGTTTAAAGAGAATTCTCCGAAATACTGGCAAAATACCAAACTTATTAGCAGTAGTATTAAGTAAATACCTACTAATTAACTTTAGTTAAACGTAATGTAATGCCTAAAACTTCGACAGAATATCAGCGCTGCGCTGTGGTTTGCCACAGCTCATGCTGGGCCGCGGCCGGAGCCTTTCCCATGCCACGCACAACAACGCTGGTTCCTGTTATTATTTATGTTACTTTTTTACTTAAGATATGCTTGCATGTTAGTTTTCTAGCGTTTTATTCTATGTATATTTTTGCCAAATGCAATGTGTTTTTTTATGTATTAACTGTGTTCTGGTATTGAATAAATGATATTTCTTTGAATAATAAGTTTATTTATTGCAGAATTTTACTTATAAAATAATGTACATGAACAAGTTATACAATCAGATACAAGAGTTTTTGTGAGCATCTCCGACGATGGATCTGAGTGAATTAAGAGGGTCGCGATGAAGGCGCGGGCGGTGCGGCGGCGGCGGCGGCGGCGCTCGCGTTAATGCGTGCTATCATATCAAAGGAGCAATAAAAGAAAGGGCTCCACTATGCGACATCATTCTAGCGGATTTCGGAGACAAAAGCTTCTTTATGAGGAATACTGTAATTTACATCAAGCTTGAAAGCGGAAAGCGCACACATGTCTATATTATTGGTAACTAAACTACGTGACTGGTTTCATTCGGGCTGCCATTGTCACGCCATTCGCGTAGACTTTTACTGGGCAAAGGCATAAAAATACTTCAAATAAGAGTCGCTGCCTGAGTAATACTACCTACTACTAATAAACTGGAGAAAACGGAAGAACGAATATCTTGAGCAAGAACGAATATCTTCAGAAGGTGGTAGGCACTCTTTGAGATTGCTGCATGAAATGATAGTCGTATCAGTTTAATGAAAAGTATTCTATGTACCACTTGCCGATTGTCTGAATAAAAGGTTACAATGTACAATACAAACATGTTTTTATAAAATAAAGTTTAATAATACTGAAACAGAAACGTGGCAAAATTGCGTACCAGTGAAGCACGTAAATGCGCCATACATTATTAAAACTAACTGGTTGTTTTAGAGCGGTTATCGCGGGCAGAGAGGTCCACGCGCGGCGCGCAATCAGCACTCCGCGCCGCTCCGAGCCGCTCCGCGCCGCACCGCGCCGCGCCGCGCGTGCCGTATCTCCGCCGCGCATCTCCCCGGCCCAGGTGAGGGTTAAGTAACGCTTCACAAAAATAATGAGCGATTATGGCCTTTGTTCAAGTTTTTTGAAGCGACCTTCTTCAGTTCCATCCTTAGAGAATTCCATTGATGTATTTTTGAGGGCGGTGAAAAGCCTTTCTAGGTGCGTGGTTTTGAAGAATGTATTTTAATATTATTTTTTAGTTTTGTTATTTATTGCCTGCTTGGAAATAAGACAACAAGTCGACGATTAATCTTGACATACTTGACACTTTCATGCTAAGCAACTAATGACTACCAGCTTTAACTCCATGAATAGGAGGTTATTTTTATACTCGTACATAACTCTTTTACTTTATTAAAAGGCTAACTGTGATTGTTTGGGAGTGATTTATAAATTAGTTTAAATAAAATAATTGACCACGCTGAATACATTAAAAACAACCGACTTCAATCGCAACAACTCCAATTTTGCTATGTTTTTGTTGATTTTCTCAAAAACCGCTGAATCGATTTCGATAAAATTTATATGATAAGTATACCCTTTTAAACAAAAAAGAATTTTCCAAATCGGTTCAGGCGTCTTTGAGTAATCGGTGAACATACATAAAAAAATAAAATAAAAAGATTCCGACGAATTGAGAACCTCCTCCTTTTTTTTTAAATCAGTAGTGACCTCGTTTGTTAAGTGGCAATAAATAGTCAATAAAATGAAAACAATTTTGTGGTTTTTCCTTCCAATCATAGCTGGTCTACGCAAATGACATAGTAGAACACATACATCAGTATGCCTTAGCTCGCAAAGAGCAAGTCTTCTATTCACATTACACCATTAAGGCGATGTCATAATGCAAGGCAGTTTGGATGTTCCGCGAACGATGCAATATCCGCTCTCGCCGGCGCCGGCGCCGCGCGCTGACGGCGGCGGCGCGGCGGTAATGATATGAGGTGTTATTACACCGCAGCGCCTTCAGCGTGCTTCATGGCGCACGGCGACGGCGCCAACGAGCGGCGACGGTACACCCACTTCCATTTGCAAAATGAAACTTTAAACTATACGTAACAGTTTATAGAATACGAGGAAAAGTATAATAAGAATGACCGAACTGAAAATAGACATAACTTAGAGCCGATAGTAACTAATTTCTCTCTCTAGATGGCCAGGATTACACTAAAAGGTTTGGGTGCACTCTGAATTCAAAATCTGTGTGCTGTACGTTGCGGAATATTTAATTCCCGTTCGTAATGACATATCTCGCGCTAACTCGCAGCGGCCGCCGCGCCGCGCTGCCCGGACGCTAAGCACAATTTAGGTGTGAGCTTCTAACTTCACAGTTAAATTGAGATTTAATGTTCATGACTAAGTAATGAAATTCTCCCACATTCGCCACGTGGCTGTTGAATACCTAGCGGAATGGAACATAGTACTGTGTAGTGTGTAGTGAAAATTTATATCTTACTACTGAATCACGACCTGAGTTTATTTTAAACTACTAGTTCTGATTCACATCAACAAATTAGCAGCAGTAAAAAATAATTAAGGTCTGTAATACTTTCTAATGAAGTGTTTAACAATACTTAAACCTTGCCGAATAAAACAGGGCAGAGGCTATCAAAGATTAACCGGCAACGATACACTTGTACCGTTTATCCGGGTGTCCGGACGTCAAACCGGTATAATCCGGGATGCGGACAGGTTAATCCGGCCTTTGTGCGGACAAAAATGTAACAACTATTCTGACCTGAACCCCTGTCTCTTGCCGAGAATTTATTGTCTACTTCGTACTATTTACCGATTGTTTATGTCGGCGATACAAAACCCCAGTAAATATACTGGCCGCACTCAATTTAACGTTACTGTGATTTCGTGATAAAATGTTTTAAGATGGAACCTCGTCATCGGTCAGGAAGAGATAATAATATTTCACTTCATTGAAGCGCCTCATCTAATCCTGAAACGGGCTCCGCTCCTGGCAGGGAATTAAATCGGTCATTATCGGGCGTGTACCGGTGAGTCGGTGATCACATTACCGGCGGCGGCGGCGGCGGCGTGGCCACGGCGGTACGGCGGTGCGGCGGTGCGGCTGTGTGGCGGCAGGGCGGGGGCGCCATTAGCCCGCGGTTCAGCACAGATTATAATTATGATCGCCATCGCCGCGCCAATCGCCGATCGTCGGTCGTGAATTGAATTCGATGGCCAATTACCGTCGCTTACCGAGTTTTAATCAAATTAATAGTTTTTAGATGGAGACGGTAATTTTATGATGAAAAAATATATTGTTATTCGAATACAAAATTGTTATACATATTTAGGGAGCGAGGACACGCCCGCCCTGAAACAACGTAAGCAAAAATAAAAAGTGCATCTACAATTCTAACAGTTGGATAATTACCTCTACGAATATATTCACTAAAAGCTAGGTACAATAGATTTTGGTAACAATGGTGAAATGCGGATGAGATTCTCCCGCAAGTTAATATTTTAAATCCGACGGATCAGATTTGAGCCGGGTATTTGTACCGCGGCGCGACGGCCCGCAAACACCGGCAGCGGCGCGGGCGCGGCGTAGTGCGGCGCGGGATTCAACCGGTGGTGCCGTGACACGCATCCGAGGGGTTTACTCGGATAAAACCACGAAACAATTTCATTTCAAACCAAAACGTTTTACGATACCTATTACAATATTCAATACTTAGAAACTAAATCGTAATGTATCATCTATCTATACTCAAGTGAATTTTAAGGTGATGAATGTTAGTGATGTGCATTTACAATATGTATATCTTTGTAGCGAGTCGCTACTAGCGACCTTGCAGATTCCGCAAATCTGCATATTATCATATCTCAGAACATGCGCGTGCTTGAAAAGGGCATACGAATATATGTGACGTCAGTATTAATACGTATAAATACCCTTAGTTTATACCAATAAAGCGTGCAGTCTGACCAGCAATCATGGAGTGATCACTATACATATCCTCCGCTCCGCCACCCGGCGTCGAGATGGTTACCTAGCTGCAACTTCCTCTATTTACTCTACAATTCTGGCAACAACATATCGCCAAAAGGGTGACAACATTTCGGCAAAATCTTCATTTCTACGTTTACACAAGTGGCAGGGCTTGCCAATAGACACGCTAACAACATTGATTTGCCCCTATGATGCTATGAGCCCACTAAAGACGAAGTACTGTTGTTAGTCGTCACTATTCCGCCGCGTAAACGAAACATAGCATCTGCAATACTGAATAAATCGACCGTCTGTTATAGATTCGAAGGCCAATGACGAATGCAGCGTACCGCCTGCGCCCGCGTCCGAGAGTCGACAGCTACTGCTCGCTTTTATTCTTGTCCGAGTACTGTTATACTGTCGCACTAACTGGAATCTGCTTTTATCGTATTTACTCGACGTAAACAATCAGAATTGTTTAATCAATCAGCAGTTTAATCATAAAACCGTGGACAATCGCTTTTTTAATTTAATTAAACTTCAAAATCGATTTCTACTGCAAACGTGGAAATTAAAAGCCTTCATTAAAATAAAAGAGGAGTCCACTTATAGGCCAGTGTTTAAATTATTGTTCAGTCAGATTTCCAAAACAGATCTGTCTGTATAATTACAACCGTGTTCAATAAAGCAGTTTGCGGTCGCTATTAATTATCTGGTGATTGACGGCTTGCTGAGCTGAGGTAGCTGGGTCAGCTGTGCGAGCAAGTTGAGCGGTGCGAGGATGGGTAGCGGAGCTGTCAAACGGACGCTTTCAGTAAAACGGTGTGCTTCGAGTCTAAGAAGAGGAAGTACTAGCTCCTATTCCTCGCACAAATCTCGCATCCCTTGCGCACATCTGTCGCTTCCAAGCTCGCTCCACTGAGCTTTTTAAACCAGAGCTGCGCTGTGCGGGCCTTGGAAAATAAAGCCTTACTGTTTTGATTTTTGATGGATTTTCTTCGCTCAGAAAACCAGCATAAGGGAGATTTCATCACGCTTGGCTATGGCCCGCACAGCCTGTGTTGTGTAACGCCTCTACCACAACAGACGCCGAACGCAACCCTACTTTATTGTACATGCCTTTACAAAATTGCAAGCAATCTGTGAAGCTTAGCACAACAACTGGCCTCCTACCTTGTTAAAGAAGGAACTGTGTGTACCTTTTACACCTTTTACAAAGAACCCCGTTTATTCGTTACAAAATTAAAAGCAGTTTACCTTTACGAGTGTTTATCTCGGCTAATAAACAATTTGGTGGCATTTACAACGTGTAAATGGCGAAATTCGCAAGACAAACACGAGGTGAAGCTGCAGGTGGATCAGCATACGCCGAGGGTTGTTTGTTGAGCAACTTGATATAAATAAGGGTCGGCCGCGAAGCTCGCAGGCGCAGATGCGATCAGGGGTGCCCTGTGAGCAGGGAGCGGAGGCGGCGGCGGGCATTAGAGGCCGCGAGCCGCGTGGCGCAAGACAGACGCTGCAGCTGCGCCGGCGGCACGAGATGAGGGTGAAGAAACAAACATGGTAATGTTATAAATTATTTCCGCATCTATTATGGTTTAAAAAACCTTCAACCTACATTTCGAAAAAAAATTGGAGTATTTCTTTGGGCCCGACTTTTCTTCTCACTCCGCAAACACTTCCCTTCCCACAATCGAAATGGTGGGTATACGAGTTCCAATTTCATTTCGATTATTTTATTAATACATTCTTCCGCGGTTGCCAGCGTCAGTACTTTCTACATTGAAACTTTTCTCTAGAAATTCAAAACTCCTTTTGAATTGAGACATCCGTCTCACTAACATCAGTCTGTGTTCATTCATTTTTCAAACATCGACATAAATATCATGTTTATAAACATAAGATTTTGCTTCTTTACAGTATTCGTTGCCTCACAGGTGGGCTTTCTAAGAGCCTAACCTACCTATGATATGACAAAATACCAGTGTCCCACAATAGTGCAAAGTGGTGTTGCACCCGTCGAGGGAGCTCAAACTCAAACGATCTGAGTAGCTTCACCCACGTGTTACGACGTTACGTACAAATTTATTCATGTAAACGCGACTTCCCTTTACTTGGACGCAGTCTCTTTCCTAATTTACCTACAGCAGCATGCGCGAACTTAGACTGATTTAATTAAATCAGTTCCGTATTTTTTTAATGGATATGAGATTGCCCTGCAGCCGGCGGCGTCCGCGTTTCGCACAGTTCTGAACCTGAGTCGGAGTTAAAGAGTGGCAAGCGCCGACCGATCGCTCGGCGTCCGCGCGATTCGTGATGAATGGCTGACTGGCTGTACTTACTAACTTCCAATAAATTACTGTTGTTGAATTGGGTCATACCTGGAACAAAACAAAAAATACATTAGTAACAGAAGGAAAGTTTGTAGCCTTGGTATTGGTTAGAATTACGTATGATTTTGATACGATAATAACCTATTATTTATACAAATATAAATTCATAGGTGGCCTATGTGCCTTAGTTCTCGTTATGTAAGTGGAGCACCGACCGGGCCGAGAGGCGGCGCCGGTTGGTGCTGTCCGGCTGTCGGCCTCATGTCATATTAGCGCTGCACTCGTCCGACCGAAGACTGAAAAATATGGTGGACGTACAATATGCACTGAGCACTTCCCAGCTCAGAATAGTATCTCCTCAATAATCACAACATAATTTACTCCACCGTTCCAAAAAGAGCCAAAGTGTTATTATTAACGAATGAGCAACTACCAACCCCGCAGGAAATCTTGCGCATAACCCAATGTAGTCTGGGCCTCGGGCAATTACAAAAATTAACACCCCGGCTGGGCCGCAATCCCGCAAATGATTCCGCGGGACTGCTTATTGGATTCCCGCGAGGCTGTCCGGTGTCCGGAGCGGTTAATCACGGCGGGATTATGAGGCGGCCTTGGCGGGGGCGGCGCGGGCGCAGGCGCGGGGCTCAGTCTTGTAATATAAGATGTTCTAGTTTGTTAGGAAGGCTTCGCTATTTTGTGCCAGATATTTTCCTTTGCCCTTCCGAGGTTAAGCCGATATATACTATGTGTGCTTTGGTTTATTACGGGCTTTGTGTTAATAATATTGTAATATTCCCACATTCCAGCATGGCTATATTTTTATCCGACTACCGAAGCGATAGGTCATGTTTTTCGAATGTATGTCTTTTTCGCTGTTACCGCTTGAAGCTGAAACAGATTGATGTATGTATTATTGTTAAACAGTTAATAAATTGGCCAATAGCTGATCAACTTGAAGATATGAAAAATATATATTTTTGCATTTTCAGCAAAGGCCTAGTACCAAAGTTGTTGAAGTCCCAGATCCCACACCAATCTCGCTACACCCTCTATGTTCAACGAATTCTATAGAGGTAATCTCAAAAAATAGTTAAATATGAAAATCAATATAGTACCCACCACGTATCGCGAGAAAACCCACGCAGAATGCTCCCAGAGAAGTAAATTCAATACCAAACCTTATATTTCATAATATAAGGCCAATATTGGCTAGACCAGGCCAGTGACGTTTCGTTTTACGCAGTGAAACGTTATGCAGATTTCATATTCAATTTCCGATAGCAGAATTTATTGAGGGCCTGATGCCCGCTTTGGTACGCTTTTGATTTGTTATTGTTGTGATAAAGGCTTCAACGACTTAATATTTGGAGCTCGAAAAGTATTTGTTCTACGATTACGACGGCGAGCGTCTGGAGTTTGCACGCGGATAAAAAGAGGGCACGACTCCGGTACACCATGCAACTAAAGGCAGTTTCTGATGATATTTATTGGCTTGCGATGGGGATTAAGCTTTATTGAAACTTTATTTCCATCATTGTAAGTTATTTAACTCCTTCATACATAACTGGATAGTGAATGTACTCATATGGGTACTTAAAAAAACGGCGACAGACATGTTTATCCACATAGAATAAAAATAGTATAAAATTAACAAAACGCAAGCTAGTTTTATGTCAATGTCAAATTTGTGGACGAGTACAGACAGATCCTCCATCTCATAACTTTAGTAATGACATCAGTTATAATAAATATTAAGTATTTTTTGAAAAAATGTGTAGGACGAGATTTTTTGGACTCGACGTTTAGTATCGCTCCGCTCCGTTAACATTTCCCGAAACGTTAAGTCTACGGTTCCGAGTTGTAGGCAGCTTGTACTAGGTATTAAAATAATAATATAGTACTTATAATTAGTCTTGTAATTAATTAGTCATTTTGCCGAAATAAGAAAAAACCGAATCATGAAAATAATAATAAAAAACCTAGGCATACCATCGCACGGTCCCATTCAGCTTAGCTGCATTCTAATTAGGTATTTTTTAACTTGGTACACTTCGAATTCACCCAACCAAATATCCATGCAGAAAAAGTCGCGGGAATCAGCTAGTCTTGACTAAAGCCTTTCAATATAAATATCAAGTACTTAATTTATATAATACACCTTCATGTCAAAACTACGATATTTCCGAATGAAAAGTGTGTGCCTTTGAATCCGTGACGTTAATAGAGGCGGCGCGGGCGCGGGCGCGGGCGCGGGCCAGGCTCGGGACCCTCGATGACGACACGTCGCGTTCCTTCACCATTCACCTGCCGTGCACTAATTCCGGACCTGTCAACTATTCGAAGTGCGTCGCGAAGTGGGGCTGTTGTTGTGTTTATTGAATACTGTGAGTAAATACCAGAATGGCGTCTACAAATAGTCGAACACCTTTGAAAGATGAAACTAACTTTGTGATTGATAAGCGTAAAATTACTATTATATACTTATTTTATTAAACTTTACCAATATTATGATTTCAATGCAGTCTACGACAAATATCTGAATGAAAAAGGCTCAAAAATATATATTTTTAATGAAATTACTGCATATAATATTTGGATATCAATAAGTACAATTCGGACACAATATGTGATGAAATTAACGCAACGAGAGCAAAAACTGTTTTAGCTGGACTGCCAGCTCTTTCAAAATGCAAATAATCGTATTACGTAAGTTTCACTTACAAAAAAAAGACGTAAGTACTTACTCAAGTTTTCTGCGTCGTTCCATCATAGTTCCCATAGTGGCGACGGGGCAACCCTGAAAGGAGTCTACCCCACATCCGTCATTGTCTCGCCATTGACGGCTGCGCGTGCGACAGCTAACGAGAATACCTTACAATATGAAGTCCGCTGTCAACTGCGGCTATGGCCACCCCCCCATGGCCCCACCCCAGGCCGCCCAATATTTGATGTACACCCGTACTGAATAGTTGAATACTGCTTCAGCTCAAGATTTCGTAAAGCAATTAATGATTAATTCAAAGGAATACCTAATTAATTAATTCCCTAACCTAATACAGAGACAATGTGGCTTTCTACGAATTTATACAGGGTGATTGGTACAATAGAACATACATGAAAACCTCCCTACTGGTACCCGTAATTCCACTCGATCGATTCTAATCGATCAGATTGTAAGTCTAGTTTGTATGAAAGGTCTTTTTGCGGTATCAACAAAGCAGCAGAATAAAAGTGAATTACCAGTTAAGATCTTTGCAGTCACCTGTACATTCCCCACTTTTGTATTCGCCTGTTTCATAAAATTTGATATAGGTTTCTCTAAAACAGAAGTGTAAGCAAGAATAATGTCTCCGCTCTCCGCGATTGTAACTAGCAGTCCCTTTTTTTATGTGATCGGTGGCCAAAGAGCAGACGGATCACCTGATGGTAAACGATTACCGCCGCCCATAGACACCCGCAACACCAGAGGAGTGACAAGTGCGTTGCCGACCTTTGAAATGGGAAGAGGGGATGGGGGAATTAGGGGGGCGGAGGTTGGGCCTCCGGTACCCTCACTCACTCGGCGAAACACAACGCAAGCAATACAATCCAAATACATACACGTTCGAACTTGCCTAACTTAGTATAAAGTAAGTAAAGAGTGACTCAGCCTCAAACGCGCAACCGTGTCACCTCGATCGCCAATCGCGACCGCCGCCGTATAAATCCCTGCCGTCCATCACGGCGGCGGCGGCACCATCAGATCAGATACCTTCGCCATATTGGGACGGCAAGTCTCTCGAGAGCAAATCCGTGTATTTCAAGCGCATGGGAAAATGTTCCGACCAAACACGGCGTATGTGGACTCAATAACGGTCAGTGTTATTATTGTAAGAATGAAAATAAAAATTAAAATATTTTATTCGAAGTAGGTAGCAGTGTACATTTTCGAACGTCATTCTTTTATCTACCTAGGTAATACGAGGTTCCTACCACTCGGAACTTGTATACCCGCCGTTTCAGCTGGCCTAACATGCGCAACACGACTTATCTCATGTCGTGTATGATAAAATTTGTCGATCCCGATTATTTTGTCGTTTTTCTTAACATGCGTACCACGGAAGAGAAGATTTCTCGGCATGACTTCGCTTTGTCGTGACAAGTAACAGCGAGAAGTTGATGTTGCCATTTTAAGAAAAATAACCGGTTTGTCATATAAAATTCGTTAGATTTCAGCGATAAAAAGTTTTTAGTATGAGCTTTTCAATAATTTTATGAAAAAAATAGTGATTATATTCTCTTTTGTCACAGACTTTTTGTTTTCTTCGTGAGTTTTGTTAGATCTCAATAATAAAAACTTTTTATTCTGAGCTTTTCAATAATTTCGTTGTTAAAATAGTGATTATATTCTCGTTGGTCACTGACTTCTTTGAGTTCTTTAATTTCTTCGCGCGCGCTTCAATTTTGATCAATGTTTTCTTTTAAGAAATCTTATATTTTTTGCCACAAATAAAGCGGCTGTCCAATGTAGCGGTAAAAAATTTGGGATTTTATACATTTCGAGGACAGTTAGTTACTTTCATGAGTAGAAATAATATTTAAATAACAAATTAAATACCTACTTATTTCAGAAGAACCCATATTATTGTTCAGTTTCATCTATTTCCATAAAAATCAAACCACCTACCCATGTGGCCCAGTGAAGCGTTCGTGCCTCAGTGCGGCTTGCGTGGTCGCGTAGATCACGCAGGTTAACTGGCTACAAACACGGTCGTAACCCGGATGAGTCTGACTGTTAGTGGCATTTGTCTCGACCGTTTCCGTGCTTCGCAAGGCACGTTAAGTCGTTGGTGCCGGCTGCTATCGCTAGCAGTCGTTAAGCCATGTCAGAGGCCTTATAGGCAGCTTGAAAACTTCTGACACTGGGGTTGGCCACTAGCCCCACAACCTCCATCAATCCGGGCTTGGCCCCGTGCCCCTGCAGTGGGGACGTAATGGCCTTTGATCATAATTGTATATTTATATAGTCGTAATACAGGACTGCCTTTTTGTTTTCGCGTTTCTCGTTTATCTCGTCGCTCAAATTCATCGAAGAGAAACATGTCGAGTAGAAGTTTCAAATTTCGAGAAATAAGGGCGCGCATGTTAGAGTTTGTCGACAAAAGTTTGACAGACGATAAAATTTCATAAAATGACAGATCGAAAAGAGTTCCGTGTACTGCCATGTTAGGACTCCTCGACAAATAGACATATCTCGTTTTAACACGAGAAAATGCGTCGACAAAATTTTGTCACGTTGCGCATGTTAAGCCAGCAGGAAATGTTTGCGGAGTGAGAAGAAACGGCTCCCTCCAACACATTTTTTGAAAACGTCATATTAATGCAAGGTCAAGAGATGCTTCATAGGTCAAGAGATGAGTCGGTAAGTCAATTGGGTTTGAGCTGATCAGACGAAGGATCAGACGACATGTGCGAGCGGTGGTGCGCAACCAACTCTCATGAATACATTATTACGTATGCAGATACATTGAGAATAAGTCGCTGCCTCTCTAAATGACACCACTCCTTTGAATCTTACGAGCGGGTGATATATTTTATCTTTATTCGGCGCTGTGGACTTTGTAACTTGTAATACTTTATGCATCGGACCGCTGTGCAACCACGTTCGGATGCAGAAGATCCCACCACTGACACTCACATATGGCCGGGGCAAGTCACCACACACCAGCCGAGTGTAAACTGAACGCCTGAACGCCAGCGCAGCCGGCGCCGGCGAACTGTCAACGGGACCATCCCAAACAACACAATTAATGTTCGCGCGATAACTCGCTTAAATGAGGATTTATATAGGGAAACAGTAACAATTTGTCAAGCTGTCCTACGCGACAGATCTCGGATGTGGAGCGAAGATACAGCGCGCCCCCGGGGGGTGGTTGATAAAGACAACTATTGGTTCATTTCATGATTACTTGGAAAACTTGACACGAAATTCCTATATTAAATTTTAATACAATTGGATTTACACTACGATACTTTTGCTACAATAATATGTAGAGCAGTTAAACATGATTTTTTGCAAAAGCTACATAAAGAAAACTCTTCAAAATTATAGCATACACGTTCTTCGGGTTCCATCTGCTGTAGTTGTAGACACCTAAATATTCGACCCAAAGTTTCCCAACGGTCAAAATAAACACAAAAATGCGTCGGTTGTTTTCCGCTAAACTGATAAATATGAATGAAGATAGACTTCCTGCACGATATTACATCGACGCGAGCGGCGGCGGCGCGGCGGCGGCGCGGCGGCGGCGGCGGCGGCGGCGGCGGCAACCCCCCATCCCAGCTGTGGCAGCAACTGAGCCGTTCTATATATGTAACAGTCGAATGTAGTTACTAGATCCCTTTCTTAGAGAGCATAATAATAGCGTATTAGCCGTATAACTGTTGTGTTTATTATTCTTAGGAAATGGCAAAATGCTTAACATCTTGTACGTTTATATGGTTTCAGATGAATCGTATAATAGTCGAAGTTCGCAGTGAGCGGCGTCGACCAATCAAAATGAGGCCACTAACTCTGAAGAAACAAGATTGATGCGATTAAGAGCTTCTTAATCCACGACTAATAGTCTAACCAGATCGCGGCCCATCGGAACACCACTTCATTGTCGACTACTCATACACATACAGAGTTCAACAAACAGGGCCCATGTGTGTTCAAGTTCAAAAAATAACCAGGAAACAGTACTTTGATTAGGTCACAAAACTACTTTTCTAGTATGTAGATTTCCTGATTTTTTATGAGAGAAAAAGTGATTTCGTAATTTCAAGAAAGCCATAGGATAAAAGTTGTAATCGATAAGGAGAAGCACCCGTTAAAAGTAAGAAACAAAATATGAAAGTGTTTGTATTATTATAACGAATGTACATATTATTGAGGAACAGTATAGCGCGATATCGATTTCGCCGACCGTACGTAAATAGCACTATGGTTTTGCGGATAGAGGCGGCGGCACGGCGGCTCGAGTGACCTGGCCGGGACTCGAACCCGCTCCGCCGCTTCCTGACCGCAAGGGCACGCAATCCGAGCCATGAGCTAAGGGCCTGACTGGGCAAAGTGGTCACTTGTGGTACGGCATGCATATGTAGTCCAGATGACTGACGCCGCACCTATCTTGCACAAGCTCTATAGTTTACGTATTATTAGTTTAACCTTATAAAGCAGTGCATCAAGAAAACCACGCCACACGATTCGATTCGCATAATGACACCGCTTGCGTGCGCATAGCTGGCCCCATATTGGGGCGATGAACTGGAGCATCCTTTTAAAACATTACCAAAATATAACTTTTGGACTTGGAATGTATTTCAAAATATTGTTTATAAAAGTTTTTAGATTTGTTATAAGCATGTATAATTTATTGCAGGTTAATGTTTCAGTAAAATGTTGTATCAGTAGTGAGAATAAGCGATACAAATATTTTTGATGTCAATTGTTCGACGCTTCAAAGTGACATCGGCCGTCCGATCACAAACTGTGAGCAACGCATTCTCTCAGCGGCGACACTACATTTAACTATAACAGCCAGTAAATAATTAAATTGTAAACTAGTTTTAATGACAAAATGACAGTATATCTACTAATCAAACGAAAATAAGGGCTACTATTTTCTTTAAATTTCGTTTATTTTTCTTGGAACATGGTGTTTTTTACTGACGAGTGCAAAGTTATTTTTTTTTGTAATGATCGACGTGTAAAGGTATGGAAATAACGCGTTGAGCGATTTTCAGAAGCCTGCATCCATGAAGTTGACAGTTCGGTGGTCCCAATGTAATGGTTTGGGGCGGGATTAGCTTGCAAGACAAAACTGAGCTTGCCATTTTAAACAAGGGTGCTGTAACTGCTCACCGTTACATTGAGGAAGTTATCAGGCCTCATCTGATCCCATATCCGCAGCGAGTGGGTTCTGGATTCATCCTGATGCAAGATAATGCCTGTGCAGACTGCACACACAGCTCAAGCAACCCAGTCTGTTCTGGAAGACTCTCATAGTCCAGTGTTACCACGGCCAGCGAGCAGCCCGGACTTAAACCCGATAGAGCATTATGTGGGACCAATTGAAAGGAAGGGTAAAAGAAAGTGATCAAGAAGTTCACGGCCAGCAGCCGCTGATTGACGCTTTGAAAGTGCCTGGAAAGAGATTCCAACGGAAAACGTGAGGCTTTTGATCGAAAGCATGCAGTCCAGGCTTCAGGAGTGCATATGTAAAAAACAAAAAAAGTGGTAAATTAAGTGCAACATTTTAAAAAAGAGTGTTTTTTGTTGTTTGTGTTTTTCATACAAAACTGTTATGTTTTAATTAAAGTTTGATAAAAAGGTCTACTGAGCATTATTTGAAACATTTATTAGTTTAAATAGTAAACAATAGCATAATTTTATTAAAACGTAAATATATATTTTTATTATTTTAATGATATACCAGAAAGACCTGCTGGCCCTATTTTTCTTTACGTAGGTAGTGTTTTAAGTCAGCTTTTGAAATTGAACTAAATGGATCGCTTGTACCCCATTCAACGGTAACATTTATTTATAGAAATATTATAAAATGGTGAAAGTATAACAAATGATGACTACTGATTTATCACTAAATATCTAGTCTGTTAATTTTTGCCGAAATACGTCTTATCTTTGTCTCCTTCACCAACTCGATACGTACATATAAACTGGATTTCAAAGAACAAACTGAAAGGGAGTTTTAGCACGCAATCCAGACATTTCAAATGTAAAACAATTTCAAAAACTTTGCCCTAAGAACGCTTGAACACTAACTCCAAAGAGATGTAAAGGATTCTGTAGGACTGTAGGATCTCAAGCAATTCCTTGTGACCCGGGACACGCGAGATGTCGGCGCCGGCGCTGGGGCGCTGCGCGGCCGCGGGTTTAAGCTGCATCACTCTGTTACTTTAATAAATTGGTTCCTATTTCATTAATTTGGTTGCGCTGCGTTTAGAGCGGGGTGCGGCAGTGAAAACGCAACAGATTGATAAGTTTCTAATTTATTTGAGCAGTTACAATAACTATCCAACAGGAACTAGAAAATTACGTACTTATACTTGAATCACTAACAATGTCGGTTAATTTAGGACAGAATGTGGGATCCGCCAGCGAGATCAACAATAGCACATCGAGGGAGGTCTATTGCGGGTAATGGTTCTATCAACCAATATTTGCTTTACTCCGCAATAGCGGGGTATTAGCCGCGCAATGGAGATGAGTAATGGCGGACGCCGGTCAGCCATCCCTCACAGAGCTCGCTGCACGTTACCACACGCAATAGTTGCTAACAGACCATTCTTCATCATTCATCATTGATTAATCATTATTGGTTTAGTTTAACCACCAGTTTCTATAAATTGCTAATTTAAAACACATAGAGCCACGAGCTGATGCACACGCAAGTCTTTTGCCTAGAACATATTACATTCAAGTTGGAGTTACCGAGTATCCCATGCATTAATGAGCAATGTTTTAAGAGAAACATCCAAGAATAAAAATCGTGAACATCAAACAAATAGGGCTGGGATCAAATTAAAATAACATTCACAATATTTACGTAACGTAAACGAGTTATTCATTTTAGTATGTTTTTTCTCTTATTCCACATATTATAGAAACGAGTAACGTAAAAGAAAAATAAGTCGTAGATTTCTAAATGAAATTATAATAAATCACTGTATTGATCTTAATATAGAAGCGGGCGAATAGATCCCCTGACGTCACAGTGGTGTGATTGTCGCGTGCGACGAAATCGTGGAGTGGGGATGAGCGCAGCTGTTGGTAGTCCGTTCAATTTTTAGTCAGTCACTTGCCAGACGCCCAGATGTGCAGACTTACGCTACGGGATCGTTAGTCCATTCGACTTAGCAACGATACCCGCTGTAAAAGTGCTCCTTAAAATAATAACTGTGCTGTGTGCTATGATTACTTCGTTTTCTTGCCCGAAAACCTACGCCATGGATTCTATACAACCAAATGATTAGTGTTTCTGATTTTTCGACCTTTTTTATTTCTCGAGTTTCGAGAATTCTCGAGTTTTCTCGGGTCTCGAGTTATATAAAACGTTGAAATTTGTTGAAATTAATTTAAAAAAGCAAAATTTTTAATGTGATATTTTTTTGCTGCATGATTATTATTTTGTAGTATTTGGTATCTCTTATTTAGGGAAGGAAAGGAACAAAAATTAAGATCTTTTAAAAATAGATAGATAGATATACTCTAAACAAAACGTAAAATCAAAACTTTGCGCTAAACTGATAGGTTAGGAACAGATAACTATGTGCACGCGACTTCACTACTTTTGGGGCATATGAAATGAAATGAAATGAAATGAAATGAAATGAAATGAAATGAAAATATTTTATTCGAAGTAGGTAGCAGTGTACACTTTTCGAACGTCATTCTTTTATCTACCTAATACGAGGTTCCTACCACTCGGAACTCGTATACCCACCGTTTCGGGAAGTGTTTGCGGAGTGAGAAGAAACGGCGGGCCCTAAAGAAACTCCCTCCAACACATTTTTTTTTTAAGTCTTATATTCTATTACATCTTAATGCTAGATCAATAAATGAATTATACAATGTCATGTCTGTAAATAAAATATACAAAAATAAGAATAAAGAAAGGATTCAAAAGAGATAAAAGTAAAAATTGTTTGTAGCTAATGACTAACAAATTCCAAAAAACCAATGACAAGAGCAGGCCAGTTCACACGGACAGCACCCGATCACGAGTATAACGCGAGAGTCAGCCATCGCTCCCCTCAACCATATTTGAGGGAAGGGAACGACCCGGCTCCCGATACGCCACCATCCGATGATGATCATAGATGTAAATAAATGACTACGGCTTATTTTAGCGTGGGCGTAGCGAGAATATTAAAATGATATATTTTTAGAAACACTTTACCTCCATCAATCAATCCCTAAAAGCCATGAACACGCGTGCACTTATCAGCAACTATAAACACCAGGAAAAAAGAAAAAAATGTTTTTTAACGAAAATGATGTGAAAAAGTAATTAAATTAAAGACTCTACTGAATTGTTGTAACTATCTTAGTAGTCTGATTTTCTAGTCTTTTACATAGCATATGTAGAGGCGCCACTATATTATGAGATAAACAAAAAAAGTTTTCTCTTGTCTGTGTTTGTAAACTATACCTACTTTGATTATTGTGAAAATTTTAAAAATGCATCAGTAAAAATCAAATCAACTCATCATAAATTATCAGTACAACAAAGGTGTAGTGTATTTCTAGGGTGAAAATTAATTACCTAAATTGACAGTCAACATTAGCACAGACAATTTTATTTTGAATTACAAAAAGGAATAACTACCTATATGAAGCATGCTTTATTTTGTTATAATTTACCTTACATGTTTTTGTTCCTAAAATTAAATAAATAAATAAATAATATCTGGGACAAATCACACACGGTCATCTGGCCGCAAACTAGGATTCCCTGTATCTTGGGAACCAGAGACTGGTATACATACACATATACTTTTAAATACATACATATATAAATATAATACACCCAGACTCAGAGCAAACCATTCTGCTCATCACAGAAAAGTTTGCCCTGTGTGGGGATCGAACCCACGACTCTCGGATCAGAGGTCAGGATCGCTAACCACTTAGCCACCGAGTCAGTCAAAAACAACCTATTATTATATGTATAAGATCATAATAATGAAGAAAAAGTTTATTTTAACATAAATGAATTACAAATATATAAGTCAAATTATTGCTTATAAATAAAATATCGAGTCAAGCAATATTATAGATCAATAAATTTACCTAATATTATTATTTTTCTTCAAACACAAAACCGCGCTATTTCTGTTTAGCTAATAGCAGTGTGGCGTCTTCTACGATTTCATCTATGGGATAAGCTTTGCGTGAAGGAACGCTATAACGGACAGAAGTCCTAGTGTGCACGAGGCGCGGGTGATGGTATATTACGGAAAACTAATGTATAAATAATAAAATTCACAAATTATTTTCTCGTGTAAGAGAAATATAAGTTCGTTCCTTTTGCTGATATTCATAAATAGGTTAACAAATTGTTTTGTTGATGTAATTAATGTTCTACTTTTCTTTAATTAAATACCTGTTTTACATTTCTAAAATAGGAAAACGATTTATGAAGTAGAAAATACATGTGTAAATAATTATTTAAAAAATTACATAAATAGGTAGACATATTGTTTTGTTGATGTAATAAATATTAACTTTTTATGATTAAAACACCTGTTTTACATTTCTAAAATAGGAAAACAATTTATGATCTAGAAAATACTTGTGTAAATCATTATTTAAAAATTAAGTATACGTTGGGTCCCACCACGTTTTTATTACAATTATTGTATTAAAAACTTTAATCAAAATATTACAAAACCTTTTAAATTATTTGTGTTTTAAATGTAGTTTAAATATTAACTTTAATATTGCTAAAAATTGTATTAACACGTGGTGATATCAACCTTTGTTAAAAATATAATATTATTGAAATATTTTATAATTAAAACTTACAATATTTCTAATATTTAAATATAGTTTAAGAACTTTATATTTTAACATTTTTAAATAATTTTGTGTAAAAGACAGTGATAAAAAACATTTAACAGCACGTGCTGAATTCTGATTGGTCGATCCCTTTTGAGTCATTGTGATTGGTCGGCAGTAGGCAAGTCTCGACTATAAAAGGCACAGACCGTGCCATAGTCGTCACTTGTTGATCTGCAGAACTCCGAGAAACACCAAGTTAAGTAGTTGCCAGTATTGTCTTGTACTAAAATTGGCTAGTAGAACATATAATAACTTTAATATAGAATTTAAATAGTAGAATTTATTTAAGCATAAAATCATTTAGCATTAAAATTAAACTTGTTAAAATTGTGCTTTACTTAATTAAATTTGAATTATAATTGAATATAACTTCATTTCTTATTTTAAATCCTTTCAAGACTTTACCCTCAATAGGTTTCTAACGCGGGTGCTGTTACGCGGCGAAAAATAGTCGCATGGCGCGCTTGGCGCAATTCTAATTCGGATTCTCATTTTTTTCTCGTCCCGATTTCTCGAATTTTCTCGAGTTCGAGTAAACTCGAACAGAAACCCTACAAATGATCATAAAACCAACCTGACATCGAGTTACAACGATCGCTGTCACCTATGCAGTTATCGCGGCCACCATCAAATATATAAATAAACCAGAAGAACCGAAACAGCCCGTTATAGCAAAACAAATAACAACATGTAATCGTGCTAGATAATTGATGTGGTTTTCTCCGTTCGTCTCGGCTTACAGCAGAAACTAGATAGTTTAAGAACTTTATATTTTAACATTTTTAAATAATTTTGTGTAAAAGACAGTGATAAAAAACATTTAACAGCACGTGCTGAATTCTGATTGGTCGATCTCTTTTGAGTCATTGTGATTGGTCGGCAGTAGGCAAGTCTCGACTATAAAAGGCACAGACCGTGCCATAGTCGTCACTTGTTGATCTGCAGAACTCCGAGAAACACCAAGTTAAGTAGTTGCCAGTATTGTCTTGTACTAAAATTGGCTAGTAGAACATATAATAACTTTAATATAGAATTTAAATAGTAGAATTTATTTAAGCATAAAATCATTTAGCATTAAAATTAAACTTGTTAAAATTGTGCTTTACTTAATTAAATTTGAATTATAATTGAATATAACTTCATTTCTTATTTTAAATCCTTTCAAGACTTTACCCTCAATAGGTTTCTAACGCGGGTGCTGTTACGCGGCGAAAAATAGTCGCATGGCGCGCTTGGCGCAATTCTAATTCGGATTCTCATTTTTTTCTCGTCCCGATTTCTCGAATTTTCTCGAGTTCGAGTAAACTCGAACAGAAACCCTACAAATGATCATAAAACCAACCTGACATCGAGTTACAACGATCGCTGTCACCTATGCAGTTATCGCGGCCACCATCAAATATATAAATAAACCAGAAGAACCGAAACAGCCCGTTATAGCAAAACAAATAACAACATGTAATCGTGCTAGATAATTGATGTGGTTTTCTCCGTTCGTCTCGGCTTACAGCAGAAACTAGAAACGTATCTTAATGGCTGCGCTAGCTAATTAGGTGCATGACATTCAAACGAGGCATGCGATCCCCTAAAGGCAAATTCCAAGTGCAATATCCCTAACAGTCTGCTTTTATTTCCTAGTGGACATTTACACGGTAACGGTCCCGCAGTAGGCGGCGATGGCAGCGCGGCGTGTGCGTGCGCATACAGCCGAGCGAGCGCACGGGCGCATGCGCACGTCGTCGTCGCCGGCGCAAAGCGCAGCACTTCCGCCAACAGCTGTTTGCTTTTATGACTCATTGTTCTGAGTGCATTATTACTGTTTTAAATTACAGAGGAAAATTAGTTCTGATGGTATGCTTGTAATGTATGACAGGAGTCTATGAAAACGTGTTTGATCTGCTCAAAGAAGAAATACTAGAAAGTATAATTAAAGAAAAAATGCCAAGTAAAGAATCATTAACACGGAATAACTATTCGTACAAAACAACAAGCAGCACCTGCGGCGCTGAGCTTTCGGGTGAGAACACCTCTCCCGAAAGTCGGAAACAAATACTGTCGCGGCGTTCCTCACAGAACGCCCCGTGCAGTGCCGCACCGCACCGCACTATGCTTGTACTACCTGCCCGCGATTGAAACCAATAAAAAAGCTTGAAAAAATAAATCACTCCAACTAGTAGGACTTATTATCTTAGAATAAATTCGAGTTTATCTTAAAAATGTATTGTGTTGATGTTAAATAAGAAAACCTGGAGCCGTCTATTATGCGCGCGGGCCGCAACAAACGTGGCACGAGCGCGCGGCGCGGCGCGGGGTGACAACTCAAATATTATGAGAAGGGTTCCGTCGCCCCAGGTTTACATTACGTTAGTTTGATGTACTTCGAGTGGATGGCAGAATACTTAACTCACGTTTCTTGGAACTCTATGATATTATCGAGTGCGCTCAGAAGCTACGAAGTCTTCATGATGGAACAATAAATCTTCCGGTTAATTCTTAATGCGTGCTCCGTAATCAATATTACGCTACTGCAAATCTCCCGTTTTACATCCAAACAGACATTAAATTGAATAAAACAAGGATTGAAACCTATCTGTGAGAGTAGATACACCAAATTGTCCCAAGACAATGGGAACTTTATATATTATGATGATCATTTGGAATGCTCTAACGGTCAAAGCACCGACTCCATTAAGATGCCATTATATGCAAATGTAAGCGTTCTTGGTAGAAGTTAATTATTTAGATTAGGGCCGCGCGCGGCCGCGGCGGGCGCTCGACGGATGCGTCTCAAAAATATCGTTCCACAACAAATCGCTACGGAAGCTAGACAAGGACACGGACAAACTATTTTATTATTCAGTGAGTCTCTTCCGAGCAATTATGCACGCAGAGCTTGGCTGTTCCAAACAACGCAGCGCTGTATAATATAGCACCCACTTGCCATTTCCTTTAAAGGGTTTATTTAAGACATAGACGTGAAAGAAGCGATAAGCTTTCTATATTATACGTCACATCAGTATGTTTTGTATAGGAAAATACATATAATTATGGATGAACAAAGCTAAACATCTCCTAAAATTGTAGCATCACGCAGGGTCCCTCGGTGGGCGCCAAAGTGCCAATAAAACTACTGCATGTAAATGAGAAGTCCGCTCTATGAGGCAACAAAAACTAACTGGTGCTGGAATATGCGGGGAGCAGGCACTGTTAAATTCGCCGCCGGCGCCGTGGAATCCAATACATCGAGCTCGTCAACATTTGCTCCTCAGACGGGACGGCTGCGTTCCAAGTTTCAGGAACCTCATTAATGAACTTCGAACTCATCATACGTGAATCTGTCGTAAAGACGGGCCGGGCCGGGTTCCGTGTACCATGAATAATGGAGCTGCGTATTCCGAGCAGCGCCGGCGCGGCGGACCCTCGCGCCGCCGCCGCCGCCGCCGCCGCCCTGCTCGATGACAATCACATTATTTATGTACAGTAAATGCACTCCATCCATTCCTTGTTAACAACAATGCTACCTATCCATTTTTAAAACCGCTATCGTAAATTTTAAAATTTATATCCCAGACAATGTCCCGTTTGGACGCAGACCAAAGTTTTCCATAAATAAATTAAACTATTTTTGGAAAATTCCTATTTGTGTGCATATATTCAGGAAAAATTCTCGAAACAACACAGGATTTTTTTTATAAACGTTCCAACATTATATTTTTCAAGTATACTTATGCAAGGGTTTCGTGTATCACAAGCCACATTAAGCCGTTGGTGCCAGTTACTATTACTTTACTGCAGTCGTTAAACATTGTCCGAAGCCTTATATGCGGCTTAAAAACGGATGTCACTGGGGTTAGCCAGTATACCACAACCTCCACCAATTCGGACTTGGCCCCCGTATCTGAAGTATGTCCTAACCTTCCCGAAGACTGGCTAGATCCGTGCCGTAACAAGGTCGATTTGGATGTTAAAAAAGTGCTTCAGAAAGAATGAGTAGTAAAAAAGCCTATATAAGTACTCGTTTATGATTCCACTCTGCCATAAATCATTTTGGGCTCTAAGTTGTGAGATAATGGCGAGTTTCACTGCTCGTTTTTAAAGAATTCACTATTTAGTTCACGTAAGATGGTAGGTAACAAATGTTGAAAAACTTGGAATCCTTCATAAAATTAGCAACATTTGTGATAAAATAACAAGACAGTAAACAGCAGCGGATGAGACGCGCGCTTCAATAAAATAATCCGGAAGATGACTGAAAGCTTATCCTCGGGGAACTTTTATGGCAATCTAAAGATGGTACAGGTAAGGCGCCGTTCGCGAGGTCTCGTGCCGGCTGGCCGCGTTTCACGACGACGTTATTGTCGCCGGCCCACTTGTATTGTGGGCCGTGCCGTGCTATTATGCCTGTTGTGACGCGCACAATATACTGTGCTCACGCACTCACGCAACCTAACTCGATTTGTTGTTTGGACACATGGACGGAGCGTAGGTCCTCGAAAAGCGACCACCTGTGCATTGTGCAACCTATGTTATAGTTTTCTTTGTTTATTGAAAGCTTGTGAAAGAGTAATTTCGTAACATTACCGAGGACGGGGCATAACATGTAGGTAACGCTTTAGAAATATAGCCGCATCTGGTGCGTTATACGGGGTGTAACAAAATTGGTGTAGGACCCATTAACTGGGGATTCTACTTATCGTACTGAAAAACTTTCGTTCTACAACTTTGCTCAAATCGCAAAAAAATATTGGACTCTCCATACAAAAATGGCAAAACAGATGATCAATTTGTATGGAGTCCAAAATTTTTTTGCAATTTGAGCAAAGTCGAAGAACAAAAGTTGTTCAATACGATGAGTAGAATCCTCAGTTAACGGGTACTACACCAATTTTGTTACACCCTGTATATTTGTATTGGTTCCTGTAGGTTTAACAGCCGTTTAATGATCGGAGCAGTCGGTGTTCACTAAGCAATATAACCTGGTTATACTTGTTATCGTACAAATATTAATTGGTAGTAAAACTAGAGTTCATAGAAGTGAAAATTAATAATTATAATAGTAATTTGACGAGCTGTGAAATTCGAGCTAGAATTTGACATCCTGTCGTACTGAAAAATTGACTAGGAACCTTTAAAATTCTGAATGTAATTTGAAAGGATGAGTTTGAAATTCCAAAAAGCGTCAGCAGGTCCAGGGTAAAATCTGGTCAGGAACCGGCGATCGCTCCGGTTAATGTCCGTCCGGTGGCTGCGGCGCGGCGGAGCGGGGGCGGGGCGGGGGCGGGGTGGGGCCGCGGGGCTGGCGAGGGTCCAGCGCTAATGATAACAGCTTGTGTTTTATATCCTAGCTTGTTAATGATCATTTCTACGTTTCGTGGCTTTCGACTGCACAAATTTAATGCCGTCCAGGTATACATTAACCGGTAAATTGACATTCAGCAGTCAGCAGTCAACAGGCGAGAAAGTCGTAAGCGAAGCTTTAAAATGCAATAAGAGTTAAGCTGAACGGAAATGACTTCGCCACTTTTACAGTCATTAAAAGTCAATCGCAAACATACGTTTGTGAATGAATCGTAAATGTATCGTAATACCCCCGCGAGCGCTCGCTCGTAAACCTGGAGCTCGATCATCATAAACATCTATGACTATACTCCTAATTGCACGCCATCAGCCAGAGCCGCCGCGCGAGCGCAGCTCGTCGGTCCGCGTTCCTTGGATTGACATTATATACATTATTAGATTGGACGATTTACTAGACCGCGATATCGGTTCTAGCCCTCGCCACTATAACTTCGAATTAAACGTTAGTGGCAAAGTGATCCGTGTTTTTGTGAGCTTTATGTTGGCCAGCGAGTACCATCACGTGAAAGTGTATGTAACAGCAGATAGCAGACACGCCTAGCCATAGAAGATGGAATGCGACCTAACGCGTCAGAGAATTAGGTGCCAACCGTATCCAGCAAGCCGGCGATGGATATCAAAGGCAATTGTTTGTGTTATGTTCGGTCCGGGGCCCGGGGGTTGCGAAGCCGCGCGGTCGCGGCCGCTCACCAATCGGGCAATGTAATCCAATTGGCGTAGCGGCGGCAGCGCAATTACTATTTACAGAAGCCATGCGTGCAACGCAGCGCGGCCGCAACCGTGTCGGCACATTAGCGAAATCATTCATATCCGTGAAACGCTACCCCGAGCCGAGTCCTCGCGCTCCGTACAATTTGGCTGTTAAAATTATTAAGCGGGATATTGCGTATCAGCTTCAATTTTACGGTCCGGCTTCGGTCGAAATGAGGTTTGAAGCCGTTCAGAGGTAACTGCAATTTTCCACTAGGCTTAGACTTTAATAACTTTAATGTAACGCAAAGTGCGTACGGTGGCAATTATGCGGTGATTCCGAGCGAGGCGCGAGGCGGGAGGAACCGACATCTTCAGGCTTACTAGTAGGCCGGCCACTTAGCACAAGCTCGCTAAACACTGCTAACGTATCGCTATAACCTTCGCGTTGCAAACACGTAGCCGCTTTAACTGAAATAATAATGCAAATGACGTCCCTGATTATAAATTTTCTCAAATTGAATTCAGAAGAACGAAAGTTTGGATCTCATAAAATGTAAATATTAAGGGAATCGTGAGAAAGTTTAATAGGTATACAGGGTGTAACAGAAAGGTGTGACAATACTTCAAGGTTGGCTTTTACCCATCAAACTGAACAACTTTTGTTCTACAACTTTGTTGAAATCGCAAAATTTTTTTGGACTTTTCATACAAATCGATCAGCCGGCGAACCAAGTTTGTATGAAAAGTCCAAAAATTTTTTTGCGATTTCAAGAAAGTTGTAGAACAAAAGTTGTTCAGTTTGATGGGTAAAAGCCAACCTTGAAGTATTGTCACACCTTTCTGTTACACCCTATATAAGTTACGAACTTACCAAAATAATGCATAACATCAGGGAACAACGTAGTCCGGGATCATTACACACACATTGATAAGAGGATAAATTAGGTAGTGCAGACAACACGGATAAGGGCCCATTACAAGCAAACCCAAGAAGCGCGGGAAAACAACTAAAGCGAAACGAAGTAAAAAGTATACATGTAAAAGTTGTTTACCGAATCCAATTCATTTGCTATGTAGGTACTCTCTCTAATAGCACCTGCTGAACGGTTACCCTAGCTACTATTGCGTAATCAATAACTTCTAAGAAAGTAACACTTCAATTATTTTGAATTGACTAAAGACAGCTTTAGGTATATCAGTCACAAAGTGAAGGTGAGGGTGTCCCCATTAAACATGATATATTCACTATTTCCATCAGTCACCGTGTGAGGAGCTATCGGGTTACGATGTCAAACGTGTCATCTCTGTCAACATGTGTTGGGCAATGCTGAGCGGCGCTGATAACGGGAGCCTGGGGCTGCGCTGGTACACTGACAAACACTCCGAGCACAAAACACATGGATACAGAAGGTCCGCTCAATACTCTCACAAAAATCCTAAGCATATACATGTTTATAGAAGTATACGGTCGTTGTAGGCAAGATCACGTACTATGCGATCGTGACCTTGCCTCGAACGACCGTATATTTCTATAAGCATGTATATGCTTACGATTTTAGTGGTTTGTACTGAGCGGACCTTCTGTGTCTATTTTGTGCTCCGAGCGCCATCTCCGCGAACGGCGGCGATGGCGCGCACGAGATACCGCGCGCTGCCGACGACAATCATAATATAATAATATATGCAACAAACGAATGCCGCATCACACGAGACGAGAGATAAAGTTGAACGGAGCCGTAAGTACCCAATCATGAAGGAAATTTAACTTATGCAGGGTGTAACAAAATGGCTGCAGAACCCGTTAACTAGTGCTGTTACTAATAGTAGGTTCTGAACAACTTCTGTAGTGCTATTTGCCGAAATCACAAAAAAGTTCTTACACACAAAACTCGCCAGACATCTGAACAATTTGACTGAGGAATCCATTTTATTTAGCAATTTTAGAAAAATCGTTCAAAAAAAGTGGTTTGGTGCGATTACTAGACGCGTCGGTTAATGATTCTAAATAATTATACATCATCATCATCTTCCTGCCCTGTTCCCAATTATTTTCCAAATAATTATACATCAGTATCTCAAAAAAAAAAAAAAAAAAAAAAACAAGTCAAAAATTTGAAATGTTAATTTGGCCGTTTACTACGTCCATCCCCCTTTTGTTAGTCAGGCAGCTACTTAAAGCTAAGACTGGACGGATTTCTCAATAAAGTTTTAAATTATTTTTTGCGTTCAAAACATACCAAAAGCGCGCTAAAGTTACCGGAAAAGGTGACTGCAGAGCACAATGCGAGGAAATGTGAATCATAGATCTTACTTAACGATGCCGCAGTGGGCGACTAATGAATGTACGAACATCGGTCATTGGTTTGTATTTCTTGAACCACACGAAATCTATGTTAACAATCTAAAATGAATGTTTAAAATGCGTTACGTAGGCGAACATTGGTACTAAATGTTTGTGGGGAATTGGGGCATTCTCCGTACGAATTTTAGCAGAAGATAACTTCTAAGAAATTTGTATACAGGGTAAACCTTTGGTTCTGCGTGTTCATTCGCACTCAGTGCTGAAATTTAGCAAAAACTTAAACTAAAGAGGATACTGAATGTGTCTTTAAATGAATTTCTAAAACTTATTTCAAACTGAAATTGCAGCTGGTGTAAATGCAGTCACAAAAACGGCGTCCACGCGGCCGCAGGCGCGCGTAAAAGTTGGCGTGAACATAAATTAATATTCAAATAAGAGTTTAGCATCTGAAAAGCAAGGCACCGAGTATCTCGAGAGCGTTTCGCTAAGGTCAAGCAACAAAAGAACAATTAGCAGGCGTGTTTCAGCGCGACTCGCGAACGGGGTCACCAGTGCAGGGGCGCGCGCGCTGAAATAGCGCCCTTTGTTTAGCAGCCGGGTGAGCGCCATCCAGCGCCATCGAGCGAGCGCGCGCCGCTCCCACCGCACACTTCACATCATCGAGAGCAGGAGCCGACCAAAGCTCGCTTTATGGGCAAAGCAAATCAAATTAATCACTCCTTTATTGTTATACCAAATAACATAATTTGCCCCATTCTGTTGTGAAGTGGAAATATGTCTGTAGGATTTTTACGGAAAATACATCGAATACATACGTATATGTGCAAAGAGCCAGCGTCAATAAAACTGTCAAACATATGGAAAGCTGTAGTTGCAACATAGCTGCTTTAGTTCGACAGTTAAACTTATAGTTGAAGGTTTAGAGGCAGGCTTGCGCAACACTGGCCGTACGAGTGAAGCGCGGGCGCAGGCGGCCAGCGTGGGCGGCGCAAGCGTCGCATGCGAGCCCCGTGTCTTCCTGTGTTGTAAGCGACGCTTCAGCAATCGTTGCGCCTTCCAATGCTGCACCATCAGCACTACGAGTATGGCACAGGGACTTTTTCGTTCCTCTAGTAGATACATTGTCAAAGCATGTGCTAAAAACATTAAAATTTGTACTGTACAGTGCCCTTGCAGGGTTTCATGTGCGCTCCTTCTTATATTTTTTACACCTGTCCTGTTTATTTTACACCATGAAAGCGTAAATACATGAATTATGAATCAAGACTTAAAGAAAGACACAGGCAAATAAATACGATATTCAAGAGCGATTGAAGCTGACCTAAAGAAATATTGGTTAGAGAAAAGCAAGAAAGTACTTATAAAAAAGTTTGTTTCAGCCAGTCGCAAAAGTTTTATTCTTGACTCCGAAGGACTTTCTGTGAAAAAACATCTAAATATTTGTACAGCAGCATTCCCCTGACAGCATTGCTTTGCTTTTGACATTGATTTTCTCACCTCAAGTACCTCTGACTCATTCGTCAGCGTCAGCCGCGACCATGAGAGTGACCGCAGTAATTTTGGCGTTAAGTTTGTATAATTTATATTTATTAATACCAACGATTAGATGATCTTTATATCCGGTACGCGGTTCAGCAGAAGCTGACTCAGTGGAACAACATTAAATCTTAGATCTTACAAATTCTTACAAATTATGAATGGACTATTTATAGCTCCATTACGGTGTAAGATTTAAAATCAATCTTTTTAGGAGCTCCAATACCGAAATATTCATAAAACATTCCCAAACATTTGCAACACTCGTCCAGGCCAGCCCACGCACGCAGCTCGACGACGGGAGCGGAGCGGTGCAGCCACGCAGCGCTGCAGTCACCGGCAGATCAGCAAACTGTATAGTTCTCGGTACGCTAATGTGTACGCGGCCATTATCTCCATTATTTGTCCTCCACTAAAACCAGGCAGTGCACTTTTATCTTTTTGTAAAAGATGAAGGATTAAAGACGGTTCAATCATAGGTGAAAATTGCGCCTCTTTTTTATTTTATCGCCACTGAGTAACTGTAAGTACTTAAGTTTTATTTGAAAACCGTATACTTTGGGAAGTATTTATCCGGCCCTGGGAACCTGACGTCACCGGAGCCCGCCGCCGCCGCCGATCCATCATGATATTATGGGCTTCCTGGATGATGAGTAATGGACTGACTGCTTGCGGCTCCAGGCCGCAGGATTAGCTGTGATGTCTGCCTATCTACATTTACTTTTTATTAAATATCCGAGTCAAATTATTGCGTGTGTGCGATTTTACGGAAGATAAACTTATTGCGACCGTCGTTTGAATAGACCATACGTCTACGTACCTAATATTTAATGTACTTATAAATAGGATTGGTTCAGCCATTTTTGCGATTAAATAAGAAAGACCCAGAATTTGTCTTCTATAACATAAGCTGTTTCTCATATTGTTGCGATGAGAATACGTATTCATGACACAACGCCAATCTCCGCCATGCGATTAATCGTACCCACGTAATAGACGTACGCGAAACGTACTCGTACGCATTGCACTTGCACCCAACATTCAAACGTTACACATAAACAATGACGCGCCCGGCATCAATGAAATTAAGTGCATTTGTGTTTCTGCGTGACTGGGACAGGGCGGTAATAAATCTGGAGGCGACGGGTACAGTCAGCGGCGGCGGCGGCGTGGCTGCGGGCGCGCGGGCCCTTGCCGGCAACGACGGCGGCTGTCGCGCCCGCCGCCGCCGCCACGCCGTCACCGCCGCCGCATCGATGAGCCCGATAATCCCGGCTATTCAGCCGCCGCGTTCAATACCAATTCAATTGTGAGCACAAAGCAATTTGGCTGAGAAGCGGTCAGATTACGCCCACGCGAGGCCATCAAATGTTTGTTAACATGGAATTATACACCCAAATGCACACATAAATTAATAAAGAGTATTTATCTTATCTTATAAATTTATATTAATTCTATCTCTTACCAGAATTTACGAATTTATTTCAAAACTTAATTACTTCGCATTTGCTCTAGCAACAAAAAATGTTTGAAGCAGTTCGAAAATTAACGACAGTTTCACACTCGGCTTTGGAGCGACCCTCTAAAATCATGTTCGGTTAAAATTTTTACGAGCGCAACCGTTAAAAGCGTAAAAGGCTACATTTACACTTTAAACTTTTAGGTCGCCACCGGCAGATCCATTATCAATAGGCGAGAGGCACGTGCGGTGCGGGAGCGCCCGGCGCAGTAGCCTTCAATACTGGTTACTGCATCTAGTCTCCACTTCCAGCGCACGTCAATCGAAGTGCATATCCTCTTTTCTAAGTAGGGCATGGACAAGGAAACTAATGGTCGCTTGAAATTGAGGAGCACCCCAAGCCGCTGCCAGAGCGTCGTTTGTTTGATCCCTGCTTCGGCGGGCCGGAGCGAGGCGCGGCGGTAGCACGGCATTTCAGAAATCCATTTGAATCTGTCCAATTTGGCATGCCTTTAAGGGTCGGCACAACCTTAAAACTAGAGATGCGCCGAATACAAGTTTTACCGAGTACGTTTGCCAAACCGAGTACTCCGCCGGATTACTCGGTTCAATATCCTTTTTGATAATTTGACTGACTCGGTAGCTAAATGGTTAGCGCTCCTGACCACTGATCCGAGAGTCGTGGGTTCGATCCCCACACAGGGCAAACATTTCTGTGATGAATAAATTTGTTTGCTCTGAGTCTGGGTGTATTATATCTATATATGTATGTATTTAAATGTATATGTGTATGTATATCAGTCTCTGGTTCCCATAGCACAGGGAATCCTAGTTTGGGGCCAGATGACCGTGTGTGATTTGTCCCAGATATTATTATTATTATAATTTATTTATGTTTCTGATAAAACGCTCTACACAAGTATTTTTTTATAGCAGTGAGTACTTTCGAACGAAGTTTTCTCGTTTGGAGTAGCTACTACCACAGTTTGGTGGCCTATCACAATATTATTATGCAGTAAGCAACATAATTTTATTTAACAAAAACAATAGTAATGTAGGTCTCGTTGATGTCTTTCTCTAGTGACCTTTTGATTTTTCGCTGTTACTTACAATACAAAAGACTTCAAGGTGTGACACACGATATATAATTTTTTTTTACTAAATGCGAGCGACTGTTTTCTGAAGCCGGTAATGTCTATGAATAAAAAAAAAACGGCTGGAGATATTAACAAAATATTGCCATAAATTCATACAAATCTGTTCAGTGATATAGGCGTTAGAGCAACGGACGAACACACACCTACATACATTTTTTATTTTCTAGGTTTTTTGGGTTCTATTAGTGCAAGACAATCGAGCCCCATCAAAATCTTGAGTTTCTTTTATTCCTGCATCTTAACTTTTAATTACTGCATCTTAAATTAATGTCTTATTATCGAATCAATATTATCTCTCAAACTATATTACTTTATTTCAACCGAGTACTCGTCATTTAAACCGAGTTATTCTGCCGAGTATTAATAAAAGGGTCGAATACGCCGAGTACCGAGTAGAAAACGAGTACTTGGCGTAACTCTACTTAAAACTCGTGACAGAAAACGTTTATTGTTCCAAAAAATGGTTCCTATTGGGAGTTTGAGAAAAATTATGACCAAATCAGAAAATGCTCGAAAAATGAATGTATAATGAAGGCCGAATTTATTTTTCCCATGAGAATTACCTTTTTAGCAAACTGAACTTGTACAATTTGTAGGTCATAGGTACTTAATTTTTTTACTACCGGTAGCTATCACTTAGAATAATAAAAAATCATATTGTATTTTCACGGAACTATAAAGGGTGGCGACCCTTGACGGTCTGTTGCATAACTCCTCGGATGTCGCAAAGCGTACCCGTAGTTATACATTCCTTTGATGGACCCTATACTGTGTCTGTCAAGGTGCATAATGGCCTGGCAGCTCCACTGCACTGTACGCCCTGGTCCCTGATGCAGGGTCACCGTGAACCGTGTGCAAATACGATTTGGAGACAGAAATTCCTATCCAAGCCTACCGAGCAAATACGGAGATCGGCTTAGGAGAGGCTAATATTTCGTCACGTCGTCGTCAGATCAGTGTGAATGTCATTGTAAATCTGTTATGGTATGCGAATGTTACGATTGCTACATCAGTGAAAGGCCTACTTGTCGTCAACCACTCCGCGCGTGGAGTGCTCACTGAGTGACGTCTAGTGTGGCGAATGATATGCGGCGTAAAAGGGCGGCGGCGAGGCGGCGGCAAATCATATGTCATCCGAGCATCGCGTTCTTCTCGGCAACTTTGACGCGAAAATAATATAAGTTGCTCACGCTTTTGGTTTACAATGTAAATTTAGAGTACAGAGGTAAAGATCCGGGAACGGTGGAGAGCAAGTTTCGTTTGTCGCGCCTGAAATTGGTGGCTCGTGCTGGACACGCGGTCGCAAATATGTCACAGTAACCATTTATTTTGTATTTCATAAACGCTTCTTGAAACAAAACCTACTTAAACCAGCATTAGCAGAATTTGATAGTTTCAAGGAGGTTCACTTCGCTCCATAACAATTAGCAACTGCGATAGGTATGTGATGGAAGTTACCAGCAGCGCTCGACAGTGGCGAGGGTTATCTGAAACTACCTTTGACTGTGGCTAAGCCCGCATCGCGTGGATATCCGGTGCGTGAGCCGCAAGCAGTAAACTACGGGAATGGAAATGACACTCTTTGACATCGCGTCGGTTTAAAATATAAATACTATGGTTAAAGGTTTTGTCGTGATTTTCGTAGCCCAGATTTTCTACACCGCAGAAATAACCTTTCCTGTCTCGTTTTTTCTTCGTTACAGTAAATTCGGACAATCGTCTTTAAATTGTTTCCGGTTGTCAGTCGAATTTGTCACCTGTGCCACAGGCAGCGGTGGCCGCGCGGGCGCAGGGCATCGACCCCGATTGTCCCGCGTTTTTGCCGCGGGACCCGACGCCGAACGGACCGTGCAGTGACAGCAGTGCCGTGAGAAAAGGCCAATGAGGCCAATGCATCCAGGCGAGAACCATTGCGCGCTTCCAGCAAGGGAACGAGGGATCGAGAATAACGTGACGATGACGGTCCTTCTGTTCAAGTATCGGATATCCGTAGGGGTATGAGTAAGGGTACGAGTTGAGGTTTGAGTTATATTTTATTCAACAGGATGTAAAGTGCAGGTATACTGCATTGATCTAAGATAAACCGACCTTGACATGAGATTTGTCGAATACGAGTTACTTTACTAGGGTTTGCTATTCGAGTGCCGTTCACATCATCGGGTCTAGGAAGTGGTGGCGTGTTTGTGATGAGTGCTGAGCAACGAGTTGTGCCAACAAATAGGCACGACCACGACCACACAACAAAATATTTGTCAGATATTGGACACGCCTGTCAGACTGACAAAGGCTCTTCATTAGTATCCCTACAAAAAACTTTTATGATGCCGACTCTTTGCGCAAGCATTGTGAATTCGAGCTGGGTAATAAATTATTAATATGTATTTAAATTCACAAAACGAATTGCTTCCAGACAAATAATAAAACATAACAATCGCCAAAGTTTTTTTCTTTTCAGCAAATATGAATATGTAGTATACTTCGCAATGCAAACCAAATTTCCTTACATAAATAAAAACCTATATACTGAAATGATGAATAATTTTACTTTTAGTAGGTAAGTACATATTTGACTTGATTTAAATGTTCAATTAAGGTGAGTTGTAAAATGAGCTCGACGAAGGGGCACATACTTAAATACGCAGTAAATTAAGCAATCAAACTAGCGATAGAAAAGAGAGCCATTAATTGAGTGTCCCGGAGTTCTGCCAGAGACAGCAGACAGTTTTCATTGAATAATTATAGAACAGACTCAACGAAGTCAAAAATTCAACTTCGAAAACAAGGAGAAATCAGAAATTACAGGGTATGACGACGTCATTTTGAATACAACACCTCACTATTTCTACCATCATCACGGCAACGACAGTCGCAAGAGAGGAGGAGACAGCAATTAGCTGAACCACCAGGTAACGTGGCTGGTGCCAGGCAGTCTCTCCACCAGCATCGAGCAATAAAAGGAGCCAGTGTGCCGCTGCGACCCATTACGACGACTCTAGTTGGAGACGAGCTCATTATTAGCGATAGTGTCGTTTGCGTTTCACAGACGGACACACAGTACACTACTGTCATTTGAATGTATCTATTGTAAATATATAATTGACCACGCTGAATACGTTAAAAACAACCGACTTCAATCGCAACAACTCCAATTTTGTTATGTTTTTGTTGTTTTTCTCAAAAACAGCTGAATCGATTTCGATAAAATTTATATGGGACCACCTGTGAAGTATACCCTTTCAAACAAAAAAAGAATTTTTGAAATCGGTTCAGGCGTCTTCGAGTAATCGGTGAATACACATACATAAAAAAAAAGGTTTTCGACGAATTGAGAACCTCCTCCTTTTTTTGAAGTCGGTTGAAAAAAAAAAGGTTCCGACGAATTGAGAACCTCCTCCTTTTTTTGAAGTCGGTTGAAAACATCTTTAAGACATGCTCTGGAATACAAAGCGTTTTGCTGATTGTTTCAAGAACAACGCTCTTACTCACTCTAAAATAAGTAGATATGAACGCCATGCGTGTCAACATACGATAATTGGGTCGCAATGGATCAGGTTAGGACCCCAAATAAGGGGCTCTTTTAAATAATCTCTTGGCTTTATTGAATACAGGCGCTCACCGCGTTGTCGAGGGGAATCAATGACGGGGAACAGATTTCATTACGTAAGTACGCATTTATTGAGGTTGACATTGTGAAGCCCGACGAATAATAAGAGCCTTCATTCGTTTCAAGTACAAAATCCCTTCGAGCGTCGAGAAATATTCATAAGGATATTTAAATAGTTACTACATCAAAGCGGGTGAGATTTGCAGACGCGCCCAACTAGGGACAATGCACTAACTGCACTCGCACGTTACGTAGAACACAAAGTCTGGCGGAACAAAGCGAGGGCTCGCTTGAAATAAACATGAATAGTCGCTCTTTATGAGATGAACACAAATGGTATAATAATGAAGTGTTCAAAATTTCACTACACAGTACGTGCTACAATTACTGTGCAGCAATAAAAGTGCATATTACTTAACGAAAGCGACCACAAATGTAATCATACTAAGTCAAAGATTTATGGTATATACGAGTGTTATTTTATTTAGATTACACTTTATTGCTATGTCGAATGAACTATATCTAGTTCTATCGACTAGAACTAGATATAGAATTTTGGATTTGGTAGAGTCTCCGCATAAATATGTAAAGTAAGCGACATACACACACACACAAACACACGCACAAATCAGTTTTGATTGACAGATACATAGAGATTATTTAAATTACGCGAGAGAGGTCAAAGTGAACCATCATCGACATCCTTGTTCTGGTCGCGGCCGCCGCTGTCAGCTGATCGTCATGCCCGCGCTAACTGCGCGACCGAGCCAACCTTCGAACGCAGCCTTGCCGCCCGAGCGCGAGCGAATCACATCGATCACTAATTAAACAAACATACGCACAGCATAATTTATTGTTAGACTACGTAAAACACAATACAAACATGAATAGTACGTACCGAGGAGAACGCTGAATGGCCGCTGTCACTACAAATACCTACGGCGGCGCTGCGTGCGCGCGCGCCACTCGCAATCCCATTGACACATCTCTCATGAATGACGCCTTTTGTAATGCAAATGCCGCTTTACATATAATTATTTAATTTTTACACAAATTATTATCACTACAAACTGTTTTTCACTATCACGGAAGCACTTCACAAACTCGCAACATGCGAAATTTCAAATTTGTTGCGCGGTCTTCCGGAAGTTTTCTACTAATTTTGCAGCGGCACAATAAAATTGGGGGGTAGTGGTATTTTTTGAGTGTTTCTGGCGCGGAGTCGGCGCGGGAGCGGGCGCGTGCGCGTGCGTCCGGCGGCCGCGTGCGCGAGTAACGGCGCGCGTCCCGCTCTAGCCTTGCGTAATACTAACGGGGCATAGAGTAAGTAGGCACTGTACACAGAACGGAACCGCACAGACGTGCGTGCAACTCACTTTTTGGGGCTCTTTCGTTTTTCCTAGGGAGCTGGTACTGTTCTTTCATTAACAAAATCAACGTCAATGCACTCTCTTTAAAAATTTTTGCATTAGTTGGCATGTATCCTTCGTATTTGAAGTCAATTAACCCAGTGCTCTCGATTATGGATACTACCGTTAAAAAATCCAATTTAAGTATGAACCCCACGAAAGGGTGTTATTTTTACGTGTGATGGTTTGATCTAAAGTATGTGATCTTTGATAGTTCCGGCACAGCGCCCACGAAGAACGGCCAATGTTGCAATGGTCCAGACCGCAGGCCACATGCCGACGACTCGTCTATCAGATAGTGCACTTACTGCTTCGAGCTTTTCGAACACAACTCGAGGTTCCCTGCTCTATGGCACCCACATGTGGGTGTTTCGGGAATGCATATACAGATGTATGTACATATAGATTGGACGGGTAAATTATAATGTATGGTAATAAATAAAAATTTATTGAGCAGATTAATTTTAATGAAACAGCTTGGTGTTGTGATACCTTGATAGGATAATGACGACGCCGAGGTAGCGTTTAATGCGGGGTCGGGACAGACCTTTCATCAGAGTAACATAACTTCTATTACGTACACATCGTAGGTACATATTAGAGTACAGTAAATTGTCTAGCTTATTTGTCATTAGTGCACGTTTTCCAAATACAAAACTTCAATGGCTTTGACAAGTAGGTTCGTCACGTGACACCGCGCGCGCCTCATGCCCGCAAGGAGATCTCGCCGATCTCCAGCCTCCAGCATACCTGGCGCTATCTCGAGCGGGCATCTCGCCAATCGTGTGTCTGTGTAGGCTCTAGCAGTGTACCTACGAGTAGTAACGTGGTAACATGGTACTACCGAAAGGCCTCGGCGCCGGCGCTCAATACCTTGTAACTAAAGGTTTAAAAAATGTAAACGTTCAACCACGAGATGTTAACACGTCGGTGAGACGAATATCTAACTACGAGTGGGTGTGTTAAGAAATTTATTCACGCATCGAACGAGGCAGCCGCGCCGCACCCGCAGCGTGCAGCGTGCAGCCAGCCCGCGATCTGTCAAGCCGGGCGCGACGCGGCGCGGCGGCGGCGGCTGCACTGTGGCGAGTGGCGTCGAACCTGTTATTATTCAATTACTCATATCTACGGCATAGATTAGCCCTTTGCATACAATTAACGTCGTATATTATTCTGACAGATGGTGGTAATCAATAAAATTTTGCTTATAGGCGGCGTCAAGCAATCTTTATACTAGTCTGTGAAGGAAAATAGGTTGGTCCTAAATTTTTTTATTAACTGTGATTTCATTTTAACACAAAGATTACATGGTTGAAAATAATTTTGGGTAAGTAGGTATGTGAAGTTTAAAAAATTTGCTCTTTGTCGAAAATTATCGTCATTTACAAAGAATTCCATGCACCTTCCACCACTGGAGGCTTTGACAAAAACTGGTAGAATCCCTCGTCGAGTAGCAAGCGAGGCCCTCGAGGAGGAATGCGAGAGTGCGCGGCGAGGCGACGAAGGCTCGAAAATTCCGAAACTACCCACACGACGACGGCGGCGCGCGGTATCGATCGCCTCTTGACACTGTTTGTGCACCGGCGTGTTTGTTTGTTTGTTTGGCCTCTCGAGCTGCAGCGGCTTACTGAACTACCTCGACTCGCGGTTCACAACTTACCAGGAGGCCATCGATTTGCAAGAGATTTACTATTCTAGTTCAAACACAGCACACTACACTAGTACATCACAAGTGTTTTGTAGTGAAGTGGTATCGCAGAGTCGATGGGAAGAGAATCTCTCCCACAACGGAGAGCAATAAATCAATTGAGCACGATCCTCTTGTCGGTTGTTTACAAACAGAAAGGCTGTTCACACGGAGGCGCGGGCGGCGCGGCGCAATCGCGTCACACGTTAGGTTCACAACAACAATCTACGCTTTAACGCAGCATGGTACTATTCAGTATGTGACAAGTCCAGCTGCACGTTCGATGGTCGTGCAAGTTATGTGTCGCACTGACATTACTTGGCATACCATTGTGCAAAGCTCGCGTCATGCAGATGAATGGAATGTATAGTCGACGCAAAGCTGTAATGACCCTTCATTGTGATTGCGCGAGACACGCTGAGGTCTCGCCGCGACTCGCTAATACATTAGGTGGCAAATATTCAGAAACGATTCAATAAACAAATCAAGCTCAGAGTTAATGATGCGTATGAGTAAACAGTAGCAAATAAATTAGAGAATGGCCGAGTCTAGATTATCTTCCTACTGTATCGCAGGTAATGGCTGCACGAACGACTTAATCGAGCGCGATATGATGTAAGTACCTTCTACATGCACAATTAATTACACCTAGTTATGTACAAGTACAATTTTCTCGAGCGAAAAATATAAAGAGAGATAAAGAAATTCGAATCGCTTAATAGCGTGTTTATGCATTATATTTTTATGTATGGCCACAACATTATTCAATCCCAATAAGCCCATTGAGAAATCCCATAAAGGTGGTCCCGGGCAGGTTTGTAACGGTGTTCCGCCCACGATCGGCTCCGGGCCTTACTACTGAACCATGGCTTTATCGTACAGCCTGCGCCGTGCCGTGCGTCGGCCGATCGCGGCGCACTCGGGACGCGTCTGACGACCGCAGCCAACAACGAAGGTCGCTGACTGTGCCTGTAGGCTCGTCAGTGTTGCCTCACTACTGGCGGCCGGCAAGCTATCACCAACATCGGGACTCTATTGTGAGTCCGCCAGTGGGAGTGCCTGCAGTGGCAGGAAGCTATGGGACTTAGATTAAATTGTTATGCCAACAATACATTACGCAGGGGCACAATGACGAGAGGATTACTGGTTGCTGTTGGCGAGTGAAGCTCAGTCCACGACCTAGTCTGTTTCACGAGTCCTTACAGCCATTTGAAGAGGAGAATAATGACTGTGACTCTATGACTGATATGTATATGAATTTTGATAAGAATTTATAGACGCAAATAAAACGATATTAACGTGAAAGCGAAAATGCCAGTAGATGTTAAAGAGCCATAAAAAGTTTTATCGCTTAATTACATTTGACAACGACAAGTCACTCCGATAAGCTTAAGCACACTTGTCACTAGTAGGCGTAGGGACAGAGAAGCAATGCGGAGAAACCTCGATGTCGGTCAGTGGTGTGTCGTAACGCGACGCGCATGCGTACGCGCAGCGCGCACGGCGGCGGCGTGGGCGTGATTGGTGATCGGGCCGGATCGCCGATGATTGGGCGACGCTGCGCCCGGTGGCACCGCGCCGAGTGCTTCGCCCGATGAATTATTACATCCATTTGTTAGAATCGGAAATCAGAATCTGTCTCCCGATAATTAAATTACCTTCCAACAATTGATAAACGTCCAATAGACGTTAAATGGACTGCCAAGTTCGATTTAGGTTTATAAGAATTTCGTATAGATACAGTGAATTGGGGACTGTTAGATATAGCATACCTAGAGTACCTACAGTACCATGAATTGAGATTAAGTGGAGCCATAAGGCAGCTACATTTAATTACATCAAGAGCTTTTTCTCTGCGCTGTAATTCGTTCGGGAAACGACGAAGTTGCGCGATAAAAACAAACTTCGGACGCGAGGAAACACTGATGATGGCAATATTGTGTTTTATGGAGAAGCGTCAGAGGCGTCTACGAGTAAGTATCGAAAGTATGGAGCACTAGCATAGTTGAGGGCACTTTTTATGAAGGAAATTCCGAAGTTCTCATGTTTTGAGAGTTGAAAGAATAAACTGGAGTCGCTGGACGACGGTGATGGATGCCTCCCGCCGCCGCCGCGCCGCCGCCGCGCTGCCAGCTCCTCTTCTCTAACGAGTGGAGCGGAGGTGTATAATAAACATACAGGGTGGAAAAGAAAAAATAATGGGAGGTCCACGTCCAAATGATTGACTCTAGATTGCAATAAAAATACCGAGAAACCTCATATAAAAATCCTGAACTTTAAATGACACCAAAACAAACTGTCTATGTGAATATCGTTATCGTTATTTTTCAGTTGTGTTTTAACCGTTGCTCATCGATCATTATGTAAAGCTTTTACAACTCAAATATACAGGGTGTTAAAAAAAGTGCGTTTGAAATTTTAAGGGGTTACTCAGAATCAAGTATAGAATCCAGGAAAAATATTGAAAAAATCCGCTCTTAAATTTTTTTTTTTAGTTTTTCATACAAATTCTTGATTCACTATTCAGATTTAGTATGAGAATCTGAAAAAAAAATTTGAAGAGTGGATTATTTCAATGTTTTTCCTGGGTTCTATACTTGATTCTGAGTATCCCCTTAAAATTTCAAAAGCACTTTTTTTAACAACCTGTATTGTTGCACGTTTACGTATCAAATCTCTGTGGCTTTCTCAATAAATGTTATCGTTCTACTCGTAGTTTAATTAAACATGTCTTCAGAAAACTCTAGACTCTAGACTTTGCGTTGATGTCTGTTTTATGACCCTATGGTGCTCACGTTGATGTCTTTGATATGAGCGATATGTAAGGCGTTGTTGAGAAAGGCTAACGTTGACCACAGGCGTTAAACTTACTTAATAGTGTATAACGGATTTTTTATTGAAAATATTTATTGTAATATTTATAAAGTGACACTAAATTCATAGTCTATACTTGTTGAAATTAATTAAAGCATTGAAATAAATCCTTATATTAAATGTTCCAATCCAACCACCTGACTCAATCGTTTCGATCGTAAATCAGTACAAGGCAGTTTGATTTGAGCTTAAGCAATCTATTTGTCATTAGAGAGATAGCAGCGACGTGAGTGACAAGTGAGGTGATCGATGGCAGGCCGGCCGCGGCGCGAGCGCACGCTCCCCGCTGCGCATCTCCAATAAACACAGAGTTCCGTAGTCTCCGCAAGGAACCCTTTTAAGATTATTCCGTGTGTCTGTTCGTCACAGATAGACAATCACAACTATTGCATTTATTAACCGAATACTTTTTTTGAGCAAATAAGTTATATGAATATAGATCTCAATGCTGAAAGGGCATTTTAAAACAATGTTTTATGAGCATATTTTTATTGTTGAAAGCCACCAAAGTCCCAACAAGGGCGTGTTCAACTTTTTGATTAAGAAACAGGAACTTTAGGTAAGAGGGCTTTAAAGCACTCTCAGAAAAAATATATTTTGGATATTCTGTAATAAAACTAATTGATTTAGGAGATATCATATACGGCATGCATGGTATCTACACTAGGGGGGTTTTTAATGCTTTGCCAATCTTTTCAGGGGCACGCTTGCTGCTTGGCGGCAGAAGTATGGGATGTAGAGTAAGACAGTCGAACCTTGCATACACATGGACCTTAATCAAGATAACGGTAAGGTTGCTCATATTCATCTCTGATCCCACCCCAACTACTCACCACTTCCATAAAATTCTTATTCCTGACCAAACTAAAAGATGCCTTGGAACTTTGGCATGGAGTACTATGGAACAAAAATGTACAGTGTACTGTACACCCAATAAAAAGTATAATACATTTGACTAGTAGCATGTAAACTTTGTGAAACTGTATATTTCAGCCCCGGCCAGCGAGCGAACTTCTGAATAGGCATGACGCACGACCAGTTATGTTGGTAGGTGCAAAGTAAACAGGGCGGCGGCGCGGCGCGGAGGCAGCGGGTCGAGTGGCGGCGCGGCGGGCAGGTCCGGGTCACGCCGCCAGTGCCGCCAGTGCCGCCAGCCGATACTCGAAAGTGGCGTACCTTTCACGCGGTTTGGGTTGCGATGCAGTGACCGAATTGTGTTTTATCATCGAGTAGCAACATCAGTTGTAGACTGAATCAACGAAAATGGACTTCTATGCGTACTTCGATTCTATGAAACGGACATCCTTTTGTATTTTAGCAACAGTAACTGTTAATCTTGTGAAAGGGTTACATTTGTGAATTAAGCATTACTTGAATGAATTAAGAAAGCTGTTCAGTTTAATCTTTTAATTCATCTCTGTAAGTGAGTCCGTCGTTCAACCTGACGAGAATTTGAAGACTAATAAGAAATGAGGGATTTATTCTTAGTTTGTTTAATAGCGCGCTATTTCAAGTAATTTACCTTTAAACAAACTAAGAATAATAAATAAGATCAAATTTTTTAAATTGCACGGATGTACCGTGGTTCCCCCCCCCCCCCCCATACGTCAAAAATCAAAATTATCATACAGTAAACATCGAGTGCGCGACCGCCGCATCCGTAATTTTTTACCTGTTCCTTTATTGAAGATTCCCGAAAATGCATTGCTTTTGTGACTTACTTTTGTAACGGATATTCAACCTCAAGTTACATAGTTTAAGTAAGGTTATTTTTTTCATAATTTCACTTAATTGTGTTCATGTAAAGTGTCTGCAAAGTCGAAAGCAATTAGAACATATTTTTTACTTAATATTTTTATACTTCGAGACTTTTAGTTACTTGTCGTCGCTAGTTCTCGTCTGAAACTTCTTTTATAAATTAAAAAGAACCTTATCCTAAGTAATGTAACTGGAATTTGGACCCGCTTTTACCCGCTGTTTGAGTTACTTGGGGGCTACGCTGAAGTAATGAGTTGCTACGAATTTACTAAGAAGTTTACATTTTAAGTTTTCGGTAATATTTCATACAGGTGAATCTAAATTTCTGCATATTGATTAGACATATTGTTGTTTGCAAGTTTGGAACAACTATATGTTATTACACGTATGTTAGTTTTTGAAATTTAATTAAAATATGACGGCAAAGGGCTGACCCTCACTAAACGAGTTCAGCATGTTTAAGATGAAATACTAGACTGTTGTGTGCCGTCTGTAAACAAAAAAAATATAAATTTGAACTACTCTATAACCGCACAAAATGTTTATGCGTAAGAATTCGTGAAATACCTATTGCGAAAATATAAAATAATAAAGCGAGACAACGTTAGAAAAAAGAAACAACGTTTTGTTTACAGGTATTTTTATATATAGCCATTATGAAGAGAAACAGTGACTGGGCACCGATTGGAAAGTACAAGAATATTTCAGTACCCGAAAGTAGGGCAGCTTATCGGCACCTTTTTGTTCGCCTGTCCAGTGATATTTGACGGCAGGGTGGACTGGCATGTTGAAAAAAATATCATAGATTCAAACACCTTTTTCAAAGAAAATTATCCATCTGGTGGCAAATATCACAACAGCACGTAATGGACGCAACCATCGTCAACTCATCAGATAAATTACAACGGGTCTAAAATTTTTCTCACAAAGCAAAAGAGGCGAATAAAATTCCAGAAACAAATAATAATAATATGTTTTTATATTCCAGACAAACTGATAATCCAAGTAAAAATGGCAAAAAAAATTTGGTTGATTAAATTACAAGTCACTTCAGTCCAGTATCATACTCAGGGCCCGTAGTTGGAGACGAAATTCCCAATAAAATCTATTCATACTGTCCTCCACGATTCGCAGCCAGGTAATCTAATCACCCTCTGACCCAGACAAGAAATAAAATTCCTCTCCCAGTGTGAAAGAAGCCAAGCGCTCCGTGCCTACTGGAACGATCTTATATTTTTCCGTTTTTTTGTTCTTTTTGTACTAAGAAGTTGTAATTTATAATACTCATAAACACGAGGTAAATAATTGTTATAGTACATGGCAAAGAGCTAGTGCTCCGCGGCGGCGGTGGGGCGGCAAGGGACGGGGGGGTGGGCTATTCGAAAGCCATCTGCCTAACAAGTCCGTCCGCTGCCTGACAATCCACTCGGCAATTTGTAGCCTTCGCCGTAACAACTACGAATTTTGTTGTCAATAACTATTGGAATTTTAAACCAGTTTTAGTTTAGTACATATTAATAATGTTGACATTAGAGCTTGATGAAAACAACTATCGTTCGGTTGCGACAATCAATCACTGTAACTGTGATTGAAGTGTTCCCGCTTTCAACACCATCGTCACTTTGGAAATAATAGCACTTGGAAATTATGTTAATACTCAGAGGTATACTGATGGCACTGCGGTGCTCTGCGTATGCACATGACTTCAAAAAACTTGGAAAACTACGTGAGGTAGTCAAAGAATCCTATGAGATTTGGAAGGATTTACGTGACGTGAGATCGAGAAAATATTCTGGCCGCACTTAATGTACAGTTCAGTCAGACTAGGCTGCAGAAATGTTGTCCTCTCACTCTCGCCCACCAAGGTCAACGGTAGCAAGTTGTTGTAACGTCACGATGAACTTAGTTTTTAACAGTGTCCTCTACTATATCATCGGCCTACTGGAGGGTGTATACATATATCAGTGGTTGTAAAAGTAATTGTGGTTTATCGTAGAAACTGCTTAAGAAGGGTTCAGACGCTTTTGTTCCCTTTGCACTTGTTTATTTGGCTCATTTATGCGGAAGCCTAAGCATTGCGTGTAAAAAACGTTTAACAAAATATTTAATTGCCTACGAGACAAATTATGCGAGACGAACACTTTTAAGATACGTAGGTACCACGATATCTGTGATATTTAACCACTCAACAAAATTGCCTGCCTCATTGAAATGGGAAATAAATAGAGCCCCCTAAATCCTGCTTCTACTGGGGCCATTTTATAATTCGTCCCATCCGGGAATCGAACCGGAACGTCCGCAAATCCGGTGAAATAGGGCCACTTACCTGATTGCGCGATGATCAGGGGCACTCATTTGAATATTTCCATGACGTTGCGGGTGGTTTGACGTTCCTAATATGTTGCAAGGGTTTCCCTTGGACTATTGTCCTAAGATTTGCTACTGTGATTACGGAAGACCTAGCTTTATAAAACGTGAACAGAATTAGTTTTAAGCAATTGACAAAGTAAGATATCATAGTGTAATGACTGTCTGAACGCTTTAAAATCGAGTTTATGTTCTTACAGCAATTACCGTCTACCTGTCACATAATAAATAATATGTTAAGCCTCGGCATAAATTTAAGCAACACGATGAAGTTCAAGAGTTAGCGGATTATATAAGGTGCTACTTTATTAGTGCCCGATATTTTAGTCAGTGCTTCTACTCCTGATTCTGATAAACTTTCCCCAAGGAACCCATAGTTAAATCGCAAAATTTTTTTTGGACTCTTCATACAAATCGATCAGCCAGTTTCAGCCAAATCAACAAGTTTATCAGAATCAGGAGTAGAAGCACTGACTAAAATATCGGGCACTAATAAAGTAGCACCTTATATAAGTGGTAGGTAGGTACTTTAAATCGAGCGCTCACAAACGGCGGCGCGGGCGGTGCGCTGTGCTCAGTTGGACAAACTTCGAGATCAGTCGCGGCCATGTCGCTTCCAATCCCAACTCGGGGACAGGCCGAGGCCCGAGAGGAAGGGAAAAGAGAAGGAGGGTGGGGGGAGCTGTTGAATATTTTGCAGAATTACCGAGCACCTGCGGAACAACAGTTGGCAGGCGGGGTAACGCATTATCATCTCCATCTTATTACTCCAACTTAATATTATAAATGCCAAATCTTGGCATAACACCCACGTTCACAAAACAATCTGCTCCGCGTCAACTTTGCGCGCCGCTGCCGCTGCGGATGTAACACGGAGCCGGGCGGATATCGCTCGAGTGAATTACTCGATACAGACAACATGACAATAATATGACTATAAAACATTTCACAATTTAATAATGTTAATTAAAGGTTTGTTTCAAAAAGACGTCCAAAGGACACGTTTCATTTTGTGCCTGGACATGTACGTAGTACGAAAAATATAGGCTTTCTAGGAAAAATAATGAAAAAAATATTAGAAGCAGGGTTCTAGCAACCACCGTTCTAGCATAATGTTTTGTCAGCACTTTTTACAATATAAATGGTAACACTGAAGCTTGCAATAGTAGGTCACGTTCAGAAATTACGGCTTCGTCCACATATTCCTCAGATGCTTTCTCTGACTCTGACTGACTGAACACCCTTCAGTTCTGACTTCTGACATTGGTGTACGATTTTTAAAATCTGCGGATATGCCTTGCCTCTTCTACAGGCATACCAGCTGGTTTTCGAGTTACTTGTCGGACAACTAAATTATTAATTTCAATGGTATGTACAAAATCTAGTTTCTGAACGTAAAATGCTCAAAATTGCGCTCGCTTCGCCATGTTGGGTGATTTATGTGTTGCGATTGTTAAATCTGAGAAACTAGATGAACCTCGTAACGACGGTAAATCGAAGGAAATGTACAATAAGAAAAGACTATGTTTCTAATGACTTATTTATGATGTTTTAGTACACAGACCAGGTCCAAGCTCCATAGTCCCGTGAAACGTCTCCTTTCAAAACTTTTGGTCACGCATCTGAGAGTCGAGCAGGCTGTACCGACTATTAATTTGTATTTATTTATAGTATTTATGTCATTTTAATTGTATAAGTTTTTATGTATCTATGGGCCTGTACTTAGTTACTAAGTTTCCTGAAAATAAATGAATAATAAAATATAAAATAATCTCAATAATGGTTTCATAAGCAGGCGCACGCATACGGCCTCGTACAAGCTGTGTTTTGCATTGTTCATTTGTGATGCGTCCGATTTCGGTCGCATTGGTTAGCGGGCTTTAGTTTATGGATCATCTGGTCGTTGAAGCGGCGCACGCGCTTGCCTCACTACTATACCCGGCGCTAGAAACCCCGCAGAACTTACAAAAAACTTAATTCGCCTTACTATAAACTCACTTAAAGTTTCTACAACTGCGAGCGCCTCGCACCAGACGGTGAACTGACGTAATATCTCGTTGAGTGGTCAAATAAACAGTATTAACTGAATTAATGCAACAAAAATGTGAATAGGTATCTACTTTTAAGAGAAAGCTTAGTTCTTTATATATACAAAATATCAAGCCTGCATGAGGAACTAGCCTGCACTATCAGGCTGTGCAATTCAAGCGGTCAACACACTGGCAATTGGCGCATACTAACTGTCGTTTCCATTTTTAAGATGACAAAATAATTTAGCCTGTCAAGTGAATACCACCCGGTGACGTCACTCGTTAACCAGCCAGTGTGGTCCCTGGTCATGTGGCAACTGATATCGGTGATAGCTATTGATGGCCACTAAACGGGCGGGCGCTCCGCCGGCGCCGGCGCCCGGTGCGGCCGGTCTCTCGCCGGACCCTCGTTACGCGTGTTCCGGTCCCGCCCGGAACCACCCCTCGTCTCATTTGCCTTCGAAAGGTTTCGCATCTTTTCAAATACTTATTACAAAAATAAGTAGAACTCTGTGAAAATATATTTTAATGACTGGTTGTATAATAGCCTGCGAGGGTCACTGCCAAAGAATGTTGAAATTACTTCAGGACCGTAAGACGTTTTTCACGGTACAATGGACAAGGAATTCGCATTCGCAGTCATGTAAAAAGGTTTCTGCGTCATCTCTAAAAGAAGTAATTTCAACAAACGAATCTCTTTCGTTAGCGTGTAATGTTCACTTGAAGCCCGAGATAGCTTTAGTCACGCTCGAGCATTAGCAACGGAGTGGGCGCACAAAGAGCGCGTCTTGCGCCGTTCAAACTGAAACGATCTTCACATCGCACAGAAGAGGTGCGTAGAAAGAGACGTCGCCTATGGACTCAACAAGAAGTTCTGCAAACCCGTCTTTCGAAATATCTTATTGGTTGCCTGTTACAAACCCTGCAAAAACGACTGAGCCCACTTTCATGAAAGAAAGCTCTAATGTAGTGTTTGGCCGGGACGGACAGCCAGATATGCACGAGTAGCTCGCTGGCGGCTGCTTCATAATACATACCTATATATTATACATGATATTAAATTAAAAAGTTTCTCATTGCAGTATGAGGTGACACCGTAATATAAACTTTATGTCAACAGGTAAGAGCGCAGTAGCAGTAATAGCTTGCATACAATGTACGAGTTAACTGGGCGAGGAGGCCACGCGGCATTCCAGCGCTTACCGCGGCGGGCGAGGGTCGCGGTTGCCGTGCACCTGTGCGGGACCGCACGAGGACATTCTGAAAAATGCCAGCTGGCGCTTGCTATATGTATATTCTATTCTACGAGAGCGAGCCGGCAGCGGTTGAACGTCATTCTCACGTTTATACAAGGTCTTGATTTCGTATAGTACGACGATATCTGCACTATACCGCTTATGAATTGTAAAAATGTTTCTTGCAAAAGTTAACACCTAAACATCGTTGTTCTGTTATCAACCAGGTGAAAGAGAAGATTTGTCAAAAAATCATGATCTGTTGGTTTTACTCAAGACATACACCAAAGTATATTTATCTGAAATTCACTTCGAGCACTCAGCGCATGCCAAGTTGCGACGTGAAATGGTTTAGTAAATACAAGTGCTTTATTTTGGAAACGGGTCGTGTAAGTTCAAATTACTTCGTGTCGCCGATTCGCCTCAGTTTTTCTGCTTCATTAAGCGGCCACGAGCGCGGCGCGGAGTGCTGCATCGCGTCGGCGAGGTCGCCGTTTTCTCAGCGAATTGCTCTGCGGCGCGGATGTGCCCTTAACGTAGAGCTGTTAAGGCAAAGTTTAAATTGCATATGTAGATTTGATCCAGCGCGGTGCGCCAAGCAGCGCCGGCAGATAGGAGCGGTCGAAAAGGGATTTAAGGGACAAGTTGCTTTCGCTTTGCGAGTTTGTCGAGTGTCCTGAGACGGACGGTACCTCGCCTACCGCAGCCGAGCGCGGAGATGAATAGTTTGTCTGAGCCTCATTCGTGTAACATTTATAGCATGGCTCAGCTGCGACATTCGCTCTGCTGTTTTTGTTTTATACCCTCCTGTATAGAGTTGATAATTTTATTACTCGGAAATGTAACAAAGGATTTTAAGCACACAAGAAACCACCGACTGACCGACGACTTCGGATCATTGCCCGGCCACCAGTGACTGCTTACCTGCACGTGTCGATTCGCAGCCCACTTTGATGTTACCTAATGACTCTTACCTGAAACAGACGAGAATATTTAATTAGTAAATTATATTGTAGTAGTACCATAGTAACATAATCCGAATCACAGCAAGTCATATGGAACAATATGGGGCATTAACCAAACATTAAAATATTTATTCGAAGTAGGAGCAAATACACTTTTCTTCTGTTATTACAAAATCTACCATTTATAACGTGTAAACTCGAGATCTGTTTGCACAGAGAAATAATATATCAAAGTAGAAGACACTTTTATTTTTGTGATAACGTAGGACAATCGACCACCGGAACGCGCACCGCGCACCGCGCACCGGATGACGCAGCGCAGGCGCCGAGTGTGGCACTCGGTCGCCCGGTGACCTGGTGAGGGTCGCGGGAAGTCGCTCGCTGGATGCGGGCAGCGTAAGTCCGGTCGGCGTGGAAATCCTTGGGAGAGGGTTTTGTCCAGCAGTGGACATCTTTCGGCCGATATGCTGATGACGAAATTTAGCACAAATATTTGATAGTAATATTATAATCATAATACAGGGTGTATATGCATAACCAAGAAACCTTTAAGGAGGTGAAAGTATAAACGATTCTGGTAGCATTCCACCAAAAAAAAACATACCTTATTTTTTTACCAAAATATCCATTATTTTTCTAAGTTCTAGCCACGCATTCTTATCAGCTAGTTCATTCACCCCGTGCGCCCCCGGCTCGCGTAGGTCGCTGGATAGTACTTACGCAGGAATGGAAAAATTCAAGGCCAAAATTCAATCGCAAGGTCAAGGCCGTCATCGCGTGGTCGCGCCGTCGCACCGTCGCGCTATTGGTTCTTTAGCTGTGCCACGTCACTGCCGCGCATGCGCGCGTCTCCTACCCCACCCCCTCGCAAGCAGTCGACGTACACCCCCTCGCGCTCGAGTCGGTGCGCAGGTCGAAGACAGTTGCTAATTTGTTTATCGAGCGGATGTACGTCGCCGCGATCGATCGCTCGATTAGATACCTAAATCATGGCTGAAAATACGCCACAACGTCGACGTGGCTGTTTTTTTTGCAAATATCAAACACTTTGATATGGTATCATTTGTACTTAACAAGTAACCAAAATGTTTCACGGACGCGTACAACGTGGATGCTGGTGGATGAAATGATTTCCTGACTGAAACGTGTCAAGCAGTTATTTTTCTAACCCCGCAGTTTAAAACCCCTTTATGCTCAAGGTCGGGGAGGCTGGAGCGCGTTAGCCGTTGTATTTGTGGAAGTTTGTGTACTCTATCCAAGAGGAAGTGTGAACTGTGTGCGAGTTAAAAATACTTAGTTATTAAAAGTGCTTTCCGCGAGTTAAAAACAAGAAGATTTGAATCCTGTCACGGCTTGGAGAAGTAGGTAGGTATGTCAGCGTGTCTTGTACCAAAACGGCGGCCACTTTGAACACTTCTTGTGTACCTACTACGATTACTTTGTAAAATCATTTTGTAATTTACAATAAGTGTAAATTTCGGATTTTTAAATACGCTAAAAATGCGTTTTCATTTCACGTAAACATCAGAGTAGCGAGCCGATCGCGCTGTTGCCTGTTTCGTGCCGCCCGCCGCTGCGCTGTTGCCAAACCTCTGCTCACTAGACTACATAAGTAGGTACTAACGCTATCAAAGTTCACTGACCAGTAAATTGTGTATGAGTTTTGTACGTTTAAGGAAAAGAAAATCGTGTGATTGTGTGTTACTGGTATCTTACAGATTTTTTTTATTATTGTAAAATATTTATACATCAGTTATACAATCATACCCTTAAATGTTTCTCGCCTTTGCATATACACCCGGTATAAAATAATAGGAAAGGATCAAAAAGAAATTAAATAAAATGTAACTAATTACTGAGATACTTAATGATGCTTATGAAATGTAAGTCGCCCATCTCAACCAAGCAACCATAACTACTTAATACTTACTTCAAATATAGTCGTGCAGGGTGTTAAAAAGTGCGTTAAAATTTTAAGGGGTTACTCAGAATTAAGTATAGAATACAGGAAAAATATTATCTACAATTATATTTTCAGTTTCCCATAAATCTGAATAGTGAATCAAGAATTTGTATGGGACACTAAAAAATAAGATCGGATTATTTAAATATGTTTCCTGTATTTTATACTTACTTGATTCGGAAAAACCTCTTAAAATTTCAAACGCACTTTTTAACACCCTGTATAAAAGGAAAAACGATCGACGTGGCTCGACAGAGTAGTAACCAACAAGAAGCACGTCTATATAGCATTTTAAGTATTCGTAATAAACATATTCTTAGAACTCTGTTTATGAACGCAACGCAGGATTGTTTAGTACAAGTCTTCAGTTCGACCGAAAAACATGTTATGGGTGTAAGTACCAAAGCAAACGAGCAATGGCGATCCAATTCAATCCGGGACCAATCCGTTTTGCAATAACAGCGGGATCTTCTCGATAATAAAGATGAAAGTACAGAAATATTATTTTGCCCTCGACGCCGCCGCGAAATCAATTACAATCGGAAAGTAATAACAAACATTTTCACCTAGAGGTTTTCCTCTATCCCGACAGACAAAATACCAAATAACGAGTGGCGGTGGAAGGGCCGCGGCCATCTCGAATAGCTTTAATCAATCACTGCTTGACGATGTGTTTCTGATGACTAAGTATTTTCTTAACCACCCATAGCACTTGCCACTACCGCCGCAGTGACCGGCGCTCACGCGTCATGTGCTACTTATGAAAATGTGTGTCACGGAAACAGTCAAGATGACATCACATTCCTATTAATTTCTTTACAAGTCATTTGTACATGTTCAAGGAGATTGCATAAGTAACTTGAAAAAAATAATTATCGTCTTCCATGGGAGTAGTTCAAGTGCTTCAGTTTCATAAATAATAAACATATATATAACTCTTTATTTCAGACCAAAGAAATCCATAAAACACCCTGTGAAATTTTACTCCCAAATTCAAATTCAAAATCTTTTTTATTTAAGTAGATGCTGTACACGTTCTTTAAAATCGTCTTGCCTGAACTTTTTAAACATCCACCCGAACATAGTTATTGCAGCGATCTGAAGCCAACACAGCTGTTGCTTTGCTTTTCGCACCCTTGGAGTATTATACAAACAAAATAAAATAAATAAAAACAAACAAGAGTAAAATTTTTCGGTAAATTTTTAAAACATGAACCCAAGAAGCCAGCGCATGGCACTTCTTTTAAAGCTGAAGCTTGATTTATGCCACTTACGAGTTAGAAACCACCTGGAGATGACGAAAGTGTTGGTTGTAAGTTGACCTATGTAATCGAGGCGGCCAGGCCACGCAAGTGCCAGTGACGACCGCTACTCATGCTTGACTCACACGATTCAGACAAATTGTCTGTGTGTTTGTAGATTCGTAACCCATTGTTGTAGAGACTCACCTAGCATGCAGTAACGTGATTAATCAAAACTTCAGTACAAACTCGCTACTCAGCCTTGAGTGCGACTCCCCAGGCTGTAATCTCAGGTTGTGAATAGCTACACGCTGTTTTACAGTTGTTAACTTTTCCAGGGACTGCCTTTTCGTTAAGAGTTATTAAAAACTGTAGACACTGCGTACAAGTGCGCGCGCTACGTGCTTACTACGCGAGCGTAGCCAGGGGCAGTAAATAGTGTTATGGAGTAAATGCCAACAATGTCAAACATTTCTAGAATAATCTCGAACGAAGTCACGGTCTGCGAGCTGCGCTAGATTGTACGTGAAGTTTCATAAACTTGAGCGGGACAGGCATGCCACGCAATGTTGCCAATGAAACAAATTAAATATCGCGCGGAACCGAGAGCCGCGCGACAGCCGTGCGCGGAACCAATTGCCCCGCCACAAAACTGGTCTCCGACGGGAGCTGCAGCCGCGAGGGGCACCGGCCCGCCTCCCTCCTTGCACCCTACCTATGGCTTCTTTATTTCTCTGAATGGTGGCTACATGCACTTCAACACATTGTATATTTATGTCTTTACATGTCACAAACACACACAGCGTTCGTAATTAACTGGCGATAAGAATAACATAAATTAGAACCATTACTGCAGTGATTCTGAAACCGAACGGGTGATTAGTTCGACGTCCCAGGAGAGTGATTCTGCCGGCGCACTAATTGAGTCGCAGACGCCGCCCGCGCCGCCGCTGCGCCGCTGCGCCGCTGCGCCGCGCCGCCAGCGGGTGACCCCCCGGCCGGGGCCCGCGCCGCTGCGACACCGTGTCGGTCGGTGCAGAACTAACACAAAGACAATATTAATAATACAATTTCGGTCATAACTTATGAATTCGCTGCGGTGCCATTTGGACATTTAATTCATTCAGCCAATTCGGTCACGCCTCGTTTAATAATATTAAAGAGATGAAAACGTTATCAATCCAATTTTTTTAATAAGGCAGATTGATTCTCCATACGTTTTAACGCGTAAACATGGAAACGGTTAAATAGAGACGTTAGGGCGGCAGACGGCATCTTCTGCGGGTGGGTTCTCCGCTCGCTCAGGTCTCCAGCGCACGCACTATGAGGACCCGCCGCGCCTGCGCAGGCGCGCTCGCGCTCGCGCTGCTCGGCCTGCTCGCGGCCGCGCGCGCCGACATCGACGCTGGTGAGTCTTGTGCGGCCGCACTATGTTGCTACTGCCATCATCACTACCACACCAAATTTAGGCGTTCATGGACAAAGTTCTGACTAAATTCATCAAAAATTTTAAAAATTAAGTATTTTTACTTTTGAGCGACGAAGAAGTAAGGAAGTATTGTCATAGCAAAAAATCGAACTACACATGTTGAGGATCAAATATTTTGAACTAATAGAAAATAGAAAAAAAAACTAATATTCAAAATACCGTGTGTGTGTGTGTGTGTGTGTGTGTATCGAGAGGTCCAGCGCAAAAACTGTTTGGACAAAATTTGGGCACTGCAATAAGTTTTTAAAATAATTATATCCCAGGGGCGTTGCCTTACGTGAATTCGATATGTTTAACGATTTTCACCAAACCTTCACGAATCTTTTCAATGCTCGGAGTTACGACTGTTCGGAGGCTGTTTTATTTTCCGGCAGACCTAGACGAGAGGTCAGCCATGGCTTCAGCAGAGGCCCACGCCCAAGCCAGCGCCGGATACGGCGGTGGCGGCTTCCCCGGCGGCGGCGGCTACCCCAGCGGCGGCGACTGTAAGTCGCGCACGCGCACGATACGCGCTCTTCCTGACCTTCCAGAGCACAGCGCATCTAGATCTACCCAGACACAATATTTCGGACAGTACTCGCGGTCGCACTGAGTGAAATATAATAGAAATCGACACTCTCCGACTTCAGAGACCATAACGCGACCAGTTTATATTTGACAATTAGAAGTATGCACGCAGGTTCGGTTTTAAGTATTCCTGACCAGTGCCTAACACAGTACAGTTCAGGTGAGATAAACCAAGCTGTCTCTCTCTGCTTGCGCTCCGTCTCTATTAAGACGAGGAATTGTCAAATATAAAATGGTCGCGGCAAAAGCAATGCATAACAGTGGAATATTTCGTAGTGATAAAGACAGCGCATGGTCGAGCGTGTTGTTAATTTTTCCGATAGAGACCATGTAAGTTTGGTGTTTTGAACTGCCTGAATCTTGAGGAAATGTGGTAACAAGCAACGTATGTTCAATCTTATTTTAGGAACTACATTTTTAGGTACTTTTTTTAGAAACTATAGATAATGAGCCTTTGTAATAAATGAGAAATCTTCATATCAAATTATCGTGTTGTCCGCTGGCGGGCTAACGAGCATGTGTTGCGCAGTGTACCCGCTGCCGGTGAACGGCGGCGGCGGCGGCAGCGACGGCCGCTGCCGCGAGGAGGGCGACATGTTCTACAGCCGCGGCCTCGCCGGCTGCCAGGTCTGCGCCTGCTTCAGCAACGGGTACAGCCTCTACGCCAAGTGCGCCTCCTGCGCTCAGGGGCCCTGCGGCGGCGGAGGTAAGCTTATACAGCTTTCTATCGTAACCCGGCATCTCGGAAATAGTGGACGATGTGTAAAAGCGCTTTTGCTCGGTTTAAAATGTTTCATTTCAAATTTCGTAAAAAAAATGAATATTGACTTGACGGGTCGAGCAACAGCGCCCGGCACCGACAGCGTCTGACAGTGCAGCGCTAACTCAAGACGACGATGCGTCGGCGCTGGCTTTAGCTGCACAAAACTGCACCCAATTGGCTGCTCACAGCGTATATATAAAGTACTTTAAGTTTTGTATCCCTCGCTTAAAAAAATCGACACTTAGATTGATACGCCCATGTATTTTCTATCCTATAGGATGGTCACCGTCGCCGTATCCAGGTATTTATAATAACATGCATTTCGGTAATACCTTCTACATATTTATTTAAAATTCAAAGGCCGGCAACGCACTTGTGACTCCTCTGGTGTTGCGGGTGTCTATGGGCGGCGGTAATCGCTTACCATCAGGTGATCAGTCTGCTCGTTTGCCACCTCTGCCATAAAAAAAAAAAAAAAATATATATATAAATATCGTAAAACGGCTTGTAACAGACAGTCTCCAGTAGAATTATTCAGTAGTTAAAGGTAGATGAGTTTCGAATGACATGTAGGGGTAGATATAGTGGTAATTCCAGTACTAAATATGTACGAGCAGACACTGTGTGCGTACTCGTAGAACGTAGCTGCTTGAATCTCACGCTTTTGGGTATAAAGGTTATCTATTTGTAGACATGTTTTAATGTAACGACTTCAAGGATAACACAAGCTCATTCAATTAACAAAAAATAATTTATTGCGATGATCAAGCTCGTTAAAACTCAACAATTTTTGTTTTGCAACAACATTTCATCAATAGTTCATATGGCTAAAGGTGAAAAAAAGAAAATTTGGATTGTAAAAAATTGATCAAAAAAGTCCATGAAAAATTATCGACTATTCGTGAAATACGATGTTTCTACTGAAGCTCAAAAAAAGTCAAAATAATACATTTTTGAACTTCCAGATAATGTGTATCCGTTTGGGCCTAGCCCCGGACCAGGTAAAATAACCCGAATGCACGTAAACCATTTTAAATTTTGCTAACTTGTACAATTTCGACACGTTTTCAATGCGTTTTAAACGCTGTGTCCCATCCTACATAACACTGCTCAAATTTCATTTGCTAAATTGTTATCCATACGGAAATATCGAAGACACCCTACAATCTATTTCCATAAAACGGTTGTGGGTTCCATAAAATACTCATACTTCATAAGTTAATGTTTTTTAAGTATAATAATACTCATTTTGGTGAATTTGTTGATTTTTACGTAACCAGAGGACCAGTACTTCCCAATCATCCACACGTCGGGCCCAGGTACAGTCGATACACATTTTCTTCATTGTTATTTTATTATTTATAATTTAATGTTATTCCTGTCAAGAGGCACGGCGCCTCTTTACTTCTTATTAAAAAAAAAACATAAAGACAAGATTTATTATTAATATTTATTTGCGAATACGTTAAATTATCTATATACTACTTGTATTTGCCAAAATAATGTTTGATTTCACAATAGGCAACGGACAAAGCACAGGTAATGCAGTTTCAGACTTTCCACCCGGTAAGATGCACTCAGTCGAAACACACTTTGTTTTAAATAAAATATTTATTTATATATGTTACATTTTTGATAATTTACATCATAATAATGAGTAAATTCAAAAAAAATATTATTTTTCAGTCATAAGTTTCTGACATAAAATTCGCAACACAACACTAGGTACTCGTGAAATGGAGCAAAGTTTACTATAAATTAATTTAGAGTCTTAAGCAAAAGACGATATTTTTAATTGGTGTCAATTTATCCAATAGGACATGACAACATTTACCCCATAGGTCCTGGACAGTACCCAGGTAAAATGAGTCCTTTATGATCTTGATGAAAATTATATATCTTTTTCAAAGAAAATGTATTAACAGCCCTTGAAATTTGGCTAAATCACTGTTTTTGTTTGCATAGACAATATAATCCCCATAGGCCCTGGACCGCCACCAGGTAAACAGTTCACCTACCTATGTTATACACATGTACGTAGTTTAAGATTACTGTATATTAATATATTAATACTAATCGACATTTCCATTCAGACATTTATCCTGTTCCTGGCCCGGGTACTTGATTATTTTATTGAATTCTAGTATTGTCACTCAAAAATATACATAAGAAATATTAATGTAAAGTAATCCGTATTTCGTGTAGATGTGCTTAATTGTTCATTATCCGCGCAGATAACATTAATCCAACGCTGGGTCCCGGACCTTACCCAGGTAACACCATAGGCTTTTTAAAGATAGTTTGGAATATGCATAGTATCTTTAGACCTAAATAATTAAAAAAATATATTCAAGAAAATGTGTTGAACAATTTGGATTATAAATATCGTATTTATGTTCGCCGGCATAGATATAATTAGCCCCTTGGGACCTGGGCCGTATCCAGGTAAAGTTTACTCGTTCATTTGGTATAAATAAAATATAAAAATATCCGGTACAAATCACGCACGGTTATCTGGCCCTAAACAAGGATTGCCTGAATAATGGATACCAGAGACTGATATATACACATAAATACGTTTAAATACATACAAATACAGATATAAGACACCCAGACACAAAGCTAACGCATCTGCTTATCACAGAAATGTTTGCCCTGAGTAGGAATCGAACCCACGACCCATGAATCAGTGGTCAGAAAAAATATTAAAAGGGAATATTCGTGATGTGCGGAATTATATCGATATAAAAATAGATGTCAAGAGTCGGCTGAAATGTCTAATTGTTCCTTTAACGGCGCAGACCCCCTGAGCCCTGGACCTCACTCAGGTAAAGTTCTATAGATATTTAGTTGTTGAAACAAACTATTGCCAAATGTGCACAAAAAAAGAAACATATGTGCTAAGTGTATTTTGTGGAGGAAAAATATATATTATGTTTATCGGTACAGACAATAACCCCTTGGGACCTGGACCTTATCCAGGTAAAGTTTAATTCATATTTAGTTGTTGAAACATACTGTTGCCAAATGTGCACAAAAAAAAGAAACATGTGTATGTGTTAAGTGTTTTTTATGGAGGAAAAATATATGTTATGTTTATCGATACAGACATAAGTCCCTTGGGACCTGGACCTTACCCAGGTAAAGTTTAATACATATTTAGTTGTTGAAACATACTGTTGCCAAATATGCACAAAAAAAAGAAACATGTATGTGTTAAGTATCTTTTATGGAGGAAAAATATATGTTATGTTTATCGATACAGACATAAGCCCCCTGGGACCTGGACCTTACCCAGGTAAAGTTTAATACATATTTAGTTGTTGAAACATACTGTTACCAAATATGCACAAAAAAACGAAACATGTGTATGTGTTAAGTGTCTTTTATGGAGGAAAAATATATGTTATGTTTATCGGTGTAGATATAAGCCCCCTGGGCCCTGTACCATACCCAGGTAAAGTTATATTTAGTTGTTGAAACAAACATGTCTCCAAATATGCACAAAAAATAAACATGTGTATGTGCCAAGTGTCTTTTATGGACGAAAAATATATGTTTTGTTTATCGGTACAGATATAAGCCCCCTGGGCCCTGGACCTCACCCAGGTAAAGTATATTTAGTTGTTGAAACATACTGTCTCCAAATATGCACAAAAAATAAACATGTGTATGTGCCAGATGTCTTTTATGAAAAAAAAAATGTTACGTTTATCGGTACAGATATTAACCCTTTGGGACCTGGACCTTACCCAGGTAAAGTTTTATACATACTTAGTTGTTAAAACATACTGTTGCCAAATGTGCACAAAAAACATGTATGTGCCTAGTGTCTTTGATGGAGGAAAAATAAATGGTACGTTTATCGGTATAGATATTAACCCCCTGGGACCTGGACCTTACCCAGGTAAAACTTTATTTTTCACATGATATAACATACAATAAAATGAAAACTATTTGAAAGCTACAACAATCGTCACGCCTGTCATAGTATAAGGAAAATTGCCTAAATTTTAATTGTTCATTCATCCGTCAGACATCAGCCCCCTGGGCCCTGGGCCTTATCCAGGTAACTGAGTTTATTATAAATATAATGTCTAACAGACTGATATAAAGCAAGTTTTGTAGCAAAAGCGGCGGACGTGTACCAATGAAACGGAGCGACTCTTATTCATTTTTTAAATTTAACCAGTTCAGTTACTTACACATATTTTGCTTACATCCTGTATATTGTGTTACACAGCATTTCAAAGAGAGTAACGGCACGAGCCATATATTACCCTCTACAGATTTGACAGTCGCGGCAGTTGCCAAAAAACGAATACTAATTTATTATTTGTTTATCGGGACAGACATCAATAACCCACTCGGGCCTGGACCATACCCAGGTACTTTTTTAGTTTTTTCAAATATGTAGAAATCTAAGAAAAGTTACAAAAAATAATATATATTATTTTTAATTTAAAAATATCCTATTTTTTGTTTATCGCGTACAGACAACGTTAATCCCTTAGGCCCTGGACCTCACCCAGGTAAAAAATGTTATTATATGCCGAGTTATAGATGTTTGACATATTTATTTTACATTCTTATGTAAAGTAACATACAAAATAAATATTTATTTGTAAATTGCCCATAGACCTTCACCCCATAGGCCCGGGACCTCACCCAGGTAAACTTACGTTACGTTCGGTACGTTTTGTTAGGTAACGAGATTAGGTCAGATTCATCATCTTTAGTCGAAAGACGTAGGTAAGAGCTTTTAAAACAAACTTTTTAGTATTTTGAAATCAATGCGATGTTTTTATTTACTAATGTGCGTCATCAAAAATAATAATATTTAAAATATTTTTACCTATCTGAACAGACAGTATTATAATAACTCCATCAGGTCCGGGACCATATCCAGGTAAAAATACGTATTTTTAAATCACAACGAAAATACGTTTGTTTTTCGCTATGTAAAGGTACATATTATGACTTATAGGTTATGATATTTTATTGTTAATCTGAACAGACGCCAACATAATTAGACCATTTGGTCCGGGACCTTATCCAGGTAACGATAGATAAGATAAGATAAATACTCTTTATTGCACACAAAATAAAATTAAATTAATAAAAAATAAAAAAGATCTGTGGTGGTGCAACCTGGGCGGTCGTATCGGTCGTATCGATAGTTTAATTAAATCACTAAAATGCCAAAAAACGTTGTTTACATGACATCCGCTATTCTTTGCAGTAAATATATAAAATCCAAATCTTAAAAGACGTTGTTAGGAGCTTAAAAAATAATTAAGTTTTTTTAATAATTAAATTTTGTGTATCCGAACAGGCAACACGGTTGGCCCCCTAGGTCCGGGGCCCCACCCAGGTAAAAAAGCCTAGTTATAAATAACTTTTTCTTCTTCGTTTATACTCGACACACAAAGCTTTTTATTCATCGTTGATCAGTTTATGATTTTTAGTTTGTTCCTTCAGAAATCTATCCAGTTCATGCCCCGGGTAAAATATTTATTTAAACTTAAATAGGTATTTAAATATGAAAAGTGGTGGTCTGTGGTCTCTACCCGCCCTAATGGTACAAGACCATGGCCGTACGTCTGTGTCTGCATGTTAATAAATTTAATTATTGTTAAAAGTATTTAAATCTCTTGTTAATTGTTATGTAAAAATCTGCAAATTTTACTAAAAGCAAAACTAAATGATTTGAAAGAATTACTGGCAAAAAATATTAATACTAAAAATAATATGTTTGCATCCTGACAGATCATATTAGTCCATTAGGTCCTGTACCTGTGCCATATCCAGGTAAAAAATTACAAAAGAAAATATATTTTCAAGACAATGAAGTAAATAAAATCAAAAAACAATTGCATATTTTTAGTTATAAGATGCCGTTTTCTTGTGGATAATGAACAATTAATTACAAGCTCATTATTATCGCACAGACCACAGTAGCCCGCTAGGGCCTGGACCGAGCCCAGGTAACATTAGTACACATCAGCACATTTTCATCTTTACTTTATCCCATAGATACAACTTCTCGCCTGGGTAATGTTTTATTGCGAATATAATTTAATTAAATAGACTTTCCTATCAAACGGTAGTTTCCGATTAACAATGTTATTTTCGTGTCGGTTATCAAAATTTTATTGGATTCCGTCACCTAAGAAAATTTGCTTATCAGCGTCTACTTAACCTGTGGAACAATTTAACCGTGCTATCAGAAAGAAGAGATGGCTTTTGCCTAATGTTGCGTTTAGCATCACCCGCGTCTACTTAACCTGTGGAACAATTTAACCGTGCTATCAGAAAGAAGAGATGGCTTTTGCCTAATGTTGCGTTTAGCATCACCCGCGGTCAAATGCCACCCATTTAGATTTGTTCCTGCGGTCAGGACAACTATCATAAATATCAAGTCATCAGATCTGCAGATTTCCTCACGATGTTTTAAAACGGTACCGGTATTAAAACGTTTGTAAGTTTCGAAAAACTCAATGGTACAACGGCCAGGATTCGAACTTGAGACCTCTGGCTGGGAGGCCAGACTGCCGCGGAGCTACCGAGGCTGACCATCTTCCAGTATAATCACAATGAGAAACCCATTAGTTTCATTTAAAATATTTTGGGAAAGTCGTCCGGTTTTACGTACGTATATGTAACGACGCAATGGTACTGAGCCTGGAGATGTACACCAATTTCACCGATAAATCGCGTAGGTATCTACTTAATTGTGAAGAGACTCGTAATTTAAACAAGATATATGTAAACTTAGTTAACTTTCGATATTAATATGTACTTATAAAAACTATTTCGTTTATCCGGACAGACTACCCATTTGGACCCGGACCTCAGCCAGGTAGGTGCAGTTTGTTTAAGCGTCCGCTTGTCACTCCACTTGTCACTCCAGAGTGCTGATAATAACCACATTTTCTAAGTATAAGATAGTTCTGCTTTAAAATGCTCAGTGTCACAAATCAAACTATTGTCGTAAAAATGATCTTATCCATATTCTTCTATGAATTCACTCATATAAATGCACGACATATTAAGTGGGCATTCTAGTTACGGCTCTAGAAAGCTGTCCCCAAGAATTCCTTTGGGAAAAGATGAATTAATTTTTGGATTTCTCATTTCAATCACCTCCTTTTATTTAAAGCTGTTGAAATTTATGCAAACAACGATAAGTAATTTTCTTATCGTGTGGCAAAGTTCAACCGTACTATCAAAAAGTATAGACGGCAGTTGCCTGGTGTTGCACTAGCGGCACCCGCGGCCACGTGGACGGCATTTAAGATTTACAATAGGTTATTTAAAAAAAAGTAAAAAGAAACATACATAAACAACTTTTATAGAACGAAAAAAAGGAGAAGTTACTGGAATGCTTTGGTTGTTTGTGTTCAACATGAAAATACAAGATAAATAAAATAACGATACATACGCTGCATTCTAGAGTGATCAAAACATTGTTGAATTCGTACAGAAGTGAGCCCCGTGTCCCCTGGACCCAACCCAGGTAATCAATGTTTTATAAAACACTTGCTTTCTTTTTGGACTTCATTTAGCGATTAAAAATATATATGTATTTTTTGTTTTTTCACACAGACATCTATCCTTCTCCTGGTCCGGGTAAACTTCTTTGATAAATTAAATACATATAAGGAACGCATAAGAATGGAAGGTTATACAAATATGAACGATGGAGAATTTACGTCATCTGAGACACGTTTTACGTTCAATACTTTCAGTAAATGAATAGGCGACGACGAGGTTGCGAAATAGTCTGGCTTATTGAAAAGTCAAGTGCTATACCTACGTACACGACAATATAATTGGAAACCGATACAAACACAAATTTTACTAGCAATTCGTTTGTTTGAAAACTCGTAACTTTAACATGTTGGTCAAAACAATTTGCACCGAATCCTTAATCGATCTCTTCAAGCCAACTTTTGAATACATATTGAAATTATTTGAGGATTTGATTTCGGACCGCGAGGCCGCCGTCGCCGTAACAAATGTAACATTTATTGAGTCACTTTCTTAGCGATTACAATTATACTTTCGATAATTATAATAAATGACTATTATCGGTTGAGGAGCTGACTGTGGAACCCGCTTACGTTTATGATACAGTCTCAATTACTTACGATCTTTAAGTGTTTATCGTTTAACAATTTCAGGATATTACAAAATCAGTTCAAGTCCAGGTAAAACGATTGTTTATTGTGCCGGAAATATGCGCGATAATTTTTCATAAATATAAAATCCGAAAACTTGTAAAATTGCATGGAAACTGAAAAGGATAGCGACCAGAAGAATCTTCATTATAAAGCGTTATTTTTCAGGCCCACATTTGCCGATGTGGCTCAAAATAATACCAGGTAATAAAGTATCGAAAGAAAAAAAGATCTAAATAAACAGACAATTAAATTAAAAACGTGTAGCATTTTATGGTTCGACATTAACTTGCACGAATGTTATGACGTTTTAAAGTTGCCGTACGTATTACAGGAAGACAATGACTTGTGTGGTATAAGGAATGTTGCGCAGGAGAACCACAAATGTATCAACCAAAACAGTTGGCTAGAAGAGATCTGATCAAATAGTTGACAAAAAAACGCATTATTAATTTCTAAAGAAGACGGATTTTCAAAACAAACACATTTAATTTGTTCTTCATACGTGTTAATATACGTGTTAGTTTAATAATGAGATATTATTTTTGACAGGGCCGTCCCCGATTGGCCCAGGTGAGAACATCGATGGTATTGTAATACGCTACGTTATCCCGAATACAAGATATGTATATCAAATTATAAATATTATTTAAAAGACAAATAAGTATGTTCCAACAGGGCCGCTACCGGCGGCGGGCGCGCGCGCGCAGCACTGCTTTCGCTTACGATACGATCAGTTACATGAAGTATTTTTTCGCGACATAATTTTTTTTTATATTGAAAAGATGCTACGCCGTTTGAAAATATTTTTTTTTTTTTATTTATTTTTTTTTTATTTATTGAAATTAATTACACGGGCAGTTTACCCAATTACATAATTAATACATTCATATTACAGTTTTATGGAAAAGCACAGTAAAAACATACAAATACAAATTAAATTAAACACAAATTAAAATACATTATACACATTCACAGTAGGCTAGACAGTCAGATAATATATCCTTCCATCCATCCGCAAACAAATCAAGTGTAGGGGCAAATTCCAAGAGCGCATTGAGGGCAGTGTGCATGCGACACAGCGGAGCCTGCGCGCGCGCCTCCGTGCGGCACAGCGGGCGCGCGAACAGCCGCTGGCGGCGGCCGGCGCGCAGCCGCGGGTACTTGTCCGGAACATAAAAACGAGCGAGTCGATCAACAAGGTCGGGGGAGTCTATCTCACCTCGTAGTATTTTGATAGCTGTCACTATCTCATTCCGCGATCTTCTGACTTCCAGTGAGTTAAAACCTAAGTGACCCAGTAAAAATTGTGTCGGATATAAGAATGGATAATAACCGTAGATGCGTTTATATAAGAACCTAAGGAACGCCTTCTGCACTTTTTCTATCATTACCTTATATTTAGCTTCGTGAGGGTTCCATACGCACGCACTAGTTTCTAGTTTGCTTCTTACGAGACTCGTAAAAAGTAGCTGCATAACTTTCGGATTGTTGAAATCACGCATGTTCCTCAGTACAAAACCTAATCGGCTGAAACAGCTTTTAGCTAGTGTCGTGATGTGCTCGTTGAAGGTCAGAGAAACGTCGAAAGTAACACCCAGGTCTTTTATAGTAACAGTGCGCTTAATAATATCAGCCCCCAATTTATAATCTTGCTGAATGGCGGATCGCTTGCGACTAAATGTCATGACAAAGCATTTCGCAGTATTGAACTCCATTTTATTGACCTCACTCCACTTATTTATAGCATCAATATCGTGCTGAATTAACTCACAGTCGTTTTCACTATTTACCTCCACGAATAGCTTCAAGTCGTCCGCGTAGAGGAGACAATTGACGAACTTAAGGACTTTTACTATGTCATTGACCAGTATCAAGAATAACAAAGGCCCAAGAACTGATCCCTGATTAACTCCTGAAGGGGTATCGTAAGGTTCAGAAACATAGCAGCCGTAGCGCACAAACTGCTGCCTATCATTGAGGTAGTCTGCGAATAGTTTAACAAGCCGAGGAGTAAAACCGATTTCACTTAGCTTCAACAAAAGAGTACTTTTTCGAACTCGATCAAAAGCCTTGCGAAAATCGAAATAAATAGCATCTACTTGTCTTCCTAAATCCATACTGCTAGAGATGTAATCGACCAGAGGCAACAGGTTTGTATTAACAGATCTTCCTGGCCTAAATCCGTGTTGCTCGTTACAAAGATAAGGTTGGATTTGAGGATAGATGACGTTGCGGACAAGGATCTCAAATATTTTTGCAGACGCTGATAAAATTGCTATCGGTCGATATTCATCAACAGACAATTTATTACTGCTTTTTGGAATGGGTGTGACCCGAGACAACTTCCACAAGGGAGGATAGGTACTAGTTTCAAGGATCAGATTTACAATGTGGCAAAGAGGGACCGATATTGAAGTTTTACATACTTTAAGCATATATGAAGGCACACCATCAGGTCCTGGAGATCGACTAGGTTTTAGTTTATTGATTGCAGTTTCAACATCTGTTTCAGAGAAATTAGAAATATCAATATAACTACTGGTTTTCTCAGTGTTAGAGTTAAGAATTCCAAGATCTGGAAACCCATTTGTATCATCCTTTACGTAAACGCTGGCAAAGTGTGTAGCAAAAGCTTTTGCTGCATCTACACCCGACCACTGAGCACCTTCATACGTAACACATGGTTCGAAACCACCGCAAGATCGCAGGCTACTAATGTGCCGCCAGAAACCTCGAGGATCATGCTGCAGATTATTTTCTATACGATGCATGTACAAGACGTACGCTGACGAGATCCTGACCTTAAGGCTGGCGCGTAGTTTCGAGAACTGGGTGTAGGTAATTGGGCAGTTAGATCGTTTCCATTTGCGATGCAGCTGGGACTTAGCCTCAATATCATTAATTATTATTATAACATTTCGAATAAACATTTATCTAAAATAACTCTTTATCATTTTTACAGGGCCGTACCCAGTACCGGAACCAGGTAAGAAATAAAAAAACATGTTTTTTTTATAAACACTAAACGTGTGTTGCATACTCGTAAACATGAGTAGAGGTACTTATTGTTTTCGAGAATGACTGAGAATTATCAACTTATAGAAAAAAATAATCAACTTCAAAGAACAATAAAATGTAAAGTAAATGCATTTCCTTAGCATTGTTTTTTTTTTACAAAATGGCGTATTTTCTGAAAATTTTCTGTATTTTTGAGATGACTTGAAGTCTTTACATGCAACTGTATGAAACTCGTGTGATTGCGTGGCAGAGCCGCAGCCGTGGCCGCTGCCCGGGCCGGGCCCCCTGCCCTACAATCCGCCCGAGCCGATGCCCATGCCCCTGCCCTACCCCGCACCGGTGCCCGCGCCCGCTCCTGAACCTGTCTGTGAGTACTCTTCATATCTCAGTCGCTTAACTCAATCCTCAAATAAGGAATTGCTAAAGGGGTATTCTGTAAAAAACATGTGAGTATTATCTAAGCAATTAAATAAAAATTGCAAAAGAAAACTCCTTAGTGCCATGGCCAGGTCTGAAACCTCTTCCCGGTTCTATCCCAGAGCCAGTCTGTAAGTATTTAATGGTAATTTATTTATATAATATTATATTTACGACTCAGAAGGGTTCTTCTCACTCGTACCGAAAAGAAGCGTGAGTATCATACGTACAATTAAGCGTTTTAGGGCCAGGGCCGGACGGAACCCATTCCTAGCCCGAACCTGTCTATGATTAAAACGTATATTTTGTCTATTTAAATTTCGATTATTAGTTACTTATCAATTTTATCCTTCTAAAATAAATGCTGCAATTGACCATTTGAAAAATAATGTTACACTGAACTACTTGTAGGGCCAGGACCAGGACCAGCACCAGAGCCGATATGTAAGTAGACAAAACGTTCAATTATCCATAAGCTACAAAATATATGTGTAGGTATCGAAATAAAATGTATTGTGTCCAAATCATTAGGGCCCGGGCCAGGGCCGGCGCCGGAGCCAAGCCCGGGGCCCCTGCCGGGTCCCGGACCCATTTGTGAGTACTTTCATCAATATTATTTCCGAGGCTTACGTCAATTTTGTCAGGTTTAAAAATGGTATTTGTGTTACACCGACATTCCTTATAGGGCCAGGGCCGGATCAACCACCAAACAATGAAATTGAACCCATATGTGAGTATTGTGAGGGCGTCAATTCTTTCAATAAAATGTTTTCTAACTAAGTATTTCATTAGCATCAGGCTAAACTATACACAAATGTTTTAGGGACACAGCCCAAATATGTTCATGGGCAACTCATATGTAAGTAAACAGTTTTTTTGTTTATACCCTTAGTTATTTTGTGTTATTGGGGCTAAAACGCTCTAAAACTTTATTTTAATCACAGGTCCCTAATTTATCAATTGGCAGTTTCTCAGGATATATAGGATAATGCACTATACTTCTCAGATTAAATTACTTGACGGTGTGGATTTCTTGGAAAAGGTTTTTATGATGAACATATTATGCAGTATGTGTATGTTTTTTTTTTTTAAATAATAAGATATGCATACACGTACATCATGGTTTGTATTGCTCTCTTATAATTATTTTAATAATAATGAACAGGGTATACAAAAATCGATAGTTGAGATTTTGTATGATTTGATAACTGATTTTGTATCAAGACCTACTGTTGTATATCCTGTATTATTTTTAAAAATAATTGCAGCTATCAGTTAAACGAGACGTAAAATAGTTTTAATAATTCCTTAGTATTGCATATCGTTTCACACAGTGAAATTTTCTCAATGTGTGTGTCCGGTCCGCAGGCCCGCCCCCGATAGTGATCCCGGGCCCGCCGCGGCCGTACCCGGTGCCCGTGCCGGTGCCCGGCAAGCGCATCCTGGTGCCCGTGCCCGTGCCCGTGCCGTCGCCGCCTCAGAAGATCTACATCCGCGGGCCAGAGGTGCGCATTCCGGTGCCCTATGAGAAGGACGTGCCGGTACCCGTCCCGGTGGACCGGCCCTACCCCGTGCCGTCACCGCCCAAGATCATCCGCGTGCCCGTGCCGATGCCCGAGCCGTACCCGGTGCCCGGCCCCGTGCATAATGTGCCCGTGCCGGTGCCCGTGCCCTCGCCGCCAGTGCGCATCCCCGTGCCCGTGCCCGGCCCCGTACATAACGTTCCCGTGCCGGTGCCCGTGCCCGGCCCCACCAGAGACGTGCCCGTGCCCTACCCGGTCACCAGATACATCACCGTTCCCGGCAAGGACAGAATTGTTACTGTGCCAGTGCCAGTCACAAGTGAGTACAAGACGACTACAGAAGATGATTGGTTTATCTCGAAATATAATGAGTAACAAATTAAACTGTAATTATCTTTAATACAGGAGCGAAATACTACCCGGTACCTGTCATCGTTTATGTAGGTACGTATCTCGTGTCACAATGCCCATGTTTTTTTATATGCATATTTAACACGTCATGTGAACGACGACAATATTGGTTCCAGCGCCACAATGCAGAGGACACTCGCCGAACGTGCCCTTCACCGTGGCCGACCAACCGTGCCGCCTCTTCGTTTGTAGAATAAAATACAACTACGTCTACATAGAGTCATCTACCCAACCCGGATGTGATGAAAGTAAGATCACCTGAAGAGCTCACTGATTAGTATTGAAGCTGTAACATTACTGCAATCTTATACTTTTTTTTTAGGTCCGTTATTAATAAGCCCCAGCCCAAGCCCCTACGGTGGAAGCGCGTCCGCCAACGCGAACGCTAACGCGGCGAGTTGGGGAGGAGGTAGCTCCGCGAGCGCCGTGGCGCGCGCGCTGGCGCAAGCCGGCGCCGGCGGCGGCGGCGGCGGATGGCCTTCAGGGGGTGACTTTGGCCCACAAATCGGCGGAGGCGGCGGCGGATGGGCTAACGCTCAGGCCCAAGCCGAAGCAAACGCTCAAGCTGGAGGCGGAGGTGGAGGTTATGGCCCTCTTATAGGCGGAGGTGGGGGCTGGCCTCAGTACGGAGGCGGAGGAGGTGACGGAGGTTACGCTCAAGCGCAAGCGGAAGCTGAGGCTAGTGCCCAATCTGGGGGAGGCGGTGGTGGATATGGACCTCTTATTGGAGGAGGTGGTGGATGGCCCAGCTCGGGAGGAGGTGGTGGATTTCCGAGCTCAGGAGGCGGTGGAGGATGGTCGAATGCTCAAGCCCAAGCAGAAGCGGAAGCTAACGCGCAATCGGGAGGCGGAGGTGGTGGTTACGGCCCTCTAATTAGCGGAGGTGGGGGTTGGCCCAGCTCAGGAGGCCTCAGTCCTCAGTATGGAGGAGGCGGCGGCGGAGGATGGTCGAATGCTCAAGCTGAAGCGGAAGCAAATGCTCAGTCTGGAGGAGGAGGTGGCGGAGGCGGTGGATGGCCATCAGGTGGAGGACTAATTAGTCCTGGTCCTCAGATCGGCGGTGGCGGTGGAGGATGGTCCAACGCACAAGCTCAGGCAGAAGCTAGCGCTCTAGCAGGAGGCGGCGGTGGAGGTTATGGGTTACCGCAAGGCGGAGGAGGTGGAGGATATGGAGGACTTGGTGGCCTTGGCGGCCTTGGCGGCGGCGGCGGTGGTGGATACGGAGCTCAGGCTCAGGCAGAAGCCAGCGCCCAAGCTGGAGGCGGCGGTGGAGGATTTGGGCCCTTACTCGGCGGAGGTGGCGGAGGATACGGGGGCTTACTAGGAGGAGGTGGAGGATATGGAGGCCTGGGCGGCGGCGGATACGGGGGACTGAGCAGCTCGGCCGGCGCGCACTCCTCGGCGGGCGGCGGACAGTCCTCGGCCTCGGCCAACGCTGCCGCCAGCTCTGGCTACAGAAGCGGTGAAGAAGAAGTCAGAAGAAAGAGAAGCGTCGACGTCCGTACGTTTCTACCACGTATTATAGATGACAGATTAACAGCAGCGTCCCGCATTGCAGACCAAGCCCAAGAAAGTCTTAGTTAAAGTTTAAAATAAGTACGTAACATTTTGAACTTTTGAGTTAAAACGGCCATTAAGCTAAATTAAATTATTTCATTCCTAACGAAGGTTTAAGACTTTCAAGTAACGAAATATTTTTCAACTTTACTACTTAACTAACGTGGGTCATTAAATTTCAGTCTTTTTATCAATCTTATGGCTTCATTTTTTCTGAGTCATTAATGAACCTAAATATGCATCGGCGGCATGGCTACAACATTTCATACTTCGAATATTGCTATCCCTTTTTAAATTTCAACCCTTTCATAATGAATTTCATTCTGAAATGATTTAAAAGGAACAGTTTTTGCTCTTATTTGTTTTGCAAGTTTTACAGAAGTGGCTTTCGCAGGGCTAAACATTATAGTTGTAGGACAAAGTTCTCACGAAACTGATAACATCTTTTTTTTAACTGGACTTAATGAAATTAAATGAGTAAGTCTCTTGGAGACAATTTTATTGTTCCCTCCCATATCGATGTCTGTTCCCCAGTTAATGGATCTTACACCTGTGTACTTTGTTACAAAATACAGGTCAAAGGAACAGTTTTTCATCCAATGAACACTGTCTTACAATACAGTAACAAAATAGGGTTTTCTAAATGGGGCTTATACTGAACAACTTCTTTTTGAATTTTACTAAAACCAGAAAAAAATCAATTCAGCCAATTTGGTATGGAGGTTTTATGTATTTGCGAGTTTAATAAAAGTTGATCAATGTGATGGCAGTTAAAATGCCGTGCACACCCTAAGTACCGTGAAAACGTTCAATACAAATGTTTATGTAACTTTTTTTTCAGAATAAGTACCACATCCGTCACAATGATCTCTGAATAAGACACGGCGAGAACACAGGACACCGATTTGGATATAATTTTAGTTTAAGGAAAGCATTGTAAAAGTGACAATAGTGTAAGCTTCATACTTTTATAAATAAATAATTTGGTGGGATAGTGTTTCTTTCATTAAGTCTAATCTGCCCTAACCAACCTAGGTTTACAATATTCTCAAAAATACATAAATCTCATATGAACGTTGAAAAATTCAGCACTGATATATGAAAAAATCTTTACTGAAACGAATCAAACTACAAGCATTGAGAAATGATTAGTAATAAGTGCAAATCCTAATCATGTAATGTCAAAATGTCAATCAATTTCCATGTAAATCAATTTCCATGCATTTATAAAGAGCTACACATATGAAAAGTAAGTCAATAGTAGTGAATGCGTTGTGGGGTGGGCACACACTCCTGAGAGCCAGGAGCCACCGTGACACGATGCGGGAGGGCGCCATGCGCGCGCGCCGCCTGCTGGCCGGCCTGGCGCTGGTCGCGCTCGCCGCCGCCGAGCACGCCGCCGCCGAGCACGCCGCCGCCGAGCACGCCGCCGCCGACGCCGCCGCCGACGGTAAGCGGCGAGGGCTCCCTCGGCCACGCGCCCCTTACGACATACGACCTCCTCAATATACCCAATGTGAAGTTTTACAATGTGTTCTTTTATATTTTTAGTTACCAAACAATTGGACTTAAGCAGTTTTAGTATTATACAAGGAGATGGAGACAGTGAAGATTCTAGATTAAGCAAAAGTAAGTAGCACTGTTTATTAAATAAAGTTTGAAAAATCTCGTCCCTAGTTCTGCTTGGGTTTTATTTGATATGCGTTTGCAATTCTTTTGTTAGTGAAGTCCATAACTATTAGGTACCTACTTATTTCTTTAGCTACTAACTGAAAAGAAACACGTGCAGACATTGTAACTAATGTAACGAAACTAGTTAGTATGTTACAATTTTATAGAAAACTGCTGGATGGATTAGAATTAAACATTTTTGTTAAAAACTTGAAGCCGGAGGACGAAGTTTAGTCAGTTTGGTCTGTGTGATTCTAAAAGATAACAAAAGGCACTGTAATACTCGTTGATGTTTTTTGTATGGCCGAAAGAATTCACTTGGACTATGCTACTAAATGCGACAAAGGTAAATAAAATGAAACAAAATTAGATATAAATTTGAAAAACGACTTCAGCAGAGGGCGATCTCTGCTTTTAGTCATAGTTCAGGTAATGGCAGAATCCATCTGCATGCAGTATGAAATATGCGTAGACTAGTTATCTGCAAGCTAATATTATATTTTTCCCTATTTTCATAGTAGCAACATATTATTCAATCATTATATACTTAGTAGTCGGTTCTTTCTTCTTGCGATGTCGTCGCGCTCCGTGTCCGAACGCTTTTCTTTCATCCATGAAATTAAAGATACGATATATGGATGTAGAGCCACACTGCTATTCGCTTTATTTATTAAATGTCGAATTATTCAAGGTCTATGTTTTGATTATACGTATTAAATGGACCAAACGTGCGACCACTGCCTCGTGTCACTACTTCATTGGACGGGGTAGCGAGTACATACTGCAGAGGATTGTCTTAAAAAGAGAAATGGTTGGGGATCATGATGTATGTTTAGTAATGTATGTTTATATCAGCACACTCGGAGAATCACGAGGGAGCAGAACACGCGGCACGCGCAGATATATTAGTATCTTTTCAGATTCATATAAAACCTCTTGCGGATTGACATTGCACAAATATGCACCACTATAGTACTGCTATCCTACAGCCATTGTGTTGCTGACTATAATTACAAATGCAAAGAGAACAGTTCCTCCATGAATGCGCCACGCCAGCGCCGATAGACTCCTAATGTAGCATTGAAATCAACGTCGATTTAATGGTGTCTCATTTCTGGTCTATATAGGGTGCAATCTTTATTTATGAAACAAGTCGACCAGCTAATCGGCGAACTTAGTGAGGAAAGAAACAATTGCGAATACCTATGGGTATTAGTAAGTAAGTTTAGCCTTTTAAGGGAAGCACGATTATGCATTTATTTTAATATTTAAGAATGAAAAACTCTAGGGTAGTTGTTTATCTTAGATAAACTTGAATATAGTAACTATCTGTTGTTGTTAACAACCCATTACGTCCCCACTGCAGGGGCACGGGTCTCTTCCCATAACTCGGGAAGGTTTAGGCCATACTCCACACACGGGGGCCAAGTCCGGACTATCTGTTGAGATCATATAAACTTATTGCGATATTTTCAACATAGCGTCGCCGACTGTATCCTGCTTGATTTATATACATAATACAGATAATATTCAAGCCAGGATAGATGATTCAGGAGAATGTCGGGCGGCGGTAATCGCTTACCATCAGGTGATCCGTCTGCTCGTTTGCCACCTCTGCCATAAAAAAAAAAATGTCGCACAAATACAGGTATGTACTTTAAAAAAATCTGACATATCTTGCATGGCGCCGAAACAAATGTAACTAAGTTGCCCGCACTAAAAGTGAGAAGTTAATTTTAAAACGAGAGAGCCAAAATTAAATATCGATGAAGAAATCCTAAACTACGCAGCTCAGCGCTTAAATATTGCTATATTTATATTGTTGGCACACCATAGATGAACCTTACTGAAATTAATAAAGACTCTTATCGGGCTCTTGCTCTACTAATATTCAAACCTATTTTCAGGACACAGTGAACCAGTAACAGTTAGAGACGAATACAGAACAGGCTATGCGTATGCCGACAGTGAAGCTGAGCCTATCGCGGAGAAGGATTACGTTGCGCAGGCGCACGAAGCGGGCCAGGGGGCGCGCGCGCCAACCGCCCCCACTATGGCCGTGCCGGAATTTTATCCGCTAGCTCAGGGCGGGGACGCAGCTCAGCCTCAAACGAATCTACTTAGCGAAGAAAACGTTGCAAACTTCCTTAAAGGAAATATGCCAGATTTTTATCCCTTAGCTTTAAATAATGATGGATCTCAAGTAACTCCTAATACTATAAGCACAACTAACGAAGAAAATTATCCTCTAAATATAGATTTGAAACCTCTCGACAGCAGCAAAGACGATCCAGCACAAGATACTGCTTTTAGTATACCGAGTACCGCGGTAGGCCCGGGTTCATCACCCGGCTTGTATTCTCCAGCGCCAGTTAGCAGTGATCAACTTGAAGCTAATTCTCAGAGTCAAGCCGGCCCAGAAATTTTACGCACTCTTCCAGATTACAGTCCTAATTTGCATACTACAACCATTAGTGATACCGAAGATAGGTACCAGTTAAATGGATTTAGCGGAGCAAATGCGGAAAATTTACCAGCACATGCAGTATACAGTCCAGATTTGTATGATGCAAATAGCCGAGAACCTCAAGTATATGGTTTTGGGCAAGCAAATGCAGGCTTTTCTCGTCCTTCTGCAGATATGCCAGACGATGACACCCCAGCCCAAAGTGGCAGCGCAGCACAAGCTGCAGCTATTGCTGAGGATAAAGCGGCCGGCTTCCCGCTGGGTTCCACCGGCTACGCCAGTGCTCAAGCGCAGGCGCATGCCCTTAGTCAATCTGGAGGCTACAGTGTGCCACTTTCTAGTCCCGCGGAAACGTATCTCGGTCTACCGCAAAGTAAGCAGTTTAAATATGAAAATAAATATTGAAATGTAGCTTTCACATAGTACAGTTTAAGAGTCACTTAACTACAAACGCATTATTTTTCCACAGATCATCCAGTTCCGGCCTGGTCAGGTAATAATTAACAAAATAATATATACAGGATGTTGCTTTGGTCGAAAACGAGCTTTTCAGGGGCGATAGTATACATGATACTGATGGCAAAAAAAAAATGGTACCTTAAATTTTCATAGGAAAATCTTAGAAAGTAATTAATAATGGTATCTTTGTTTTCGTGCGTAACGTAATGTAACAATGAATGGTTACGTAGCAACTAGGCGAGGTGTGCGGGGGTGCGCGAGGGGCACCCGATTGCGGCAGCGCCGCGCCGCGCGAGCGCGAGCAATCTGCTGCATGCCTCTGCGTCGAGCCTGCGTTTTTTTTTTCTCAGCGAAAGCAAGCGCCTCTGCGCGTGAACTTACGCTACGGCTATGATCAGAAACAAGTCTTTATTCAATAGTCGTGAACTGAGCGATGTAGTATTAAAATTCGTGTGGTGTAAATCAAGTCGAGTGTGTGAGATTTGGAGTGACGTCGCGCCGCCGTAATGTGTTACACAATAAAAACATTATTTACAAACTTCGCAAATCGTGTTCCACCGAAAAAACATCCCATGCTCGAGATAGAGCCAAAGTAGACAAGAGCTCACGGAAGAAGCTATCTTGGAATACTTCTCCCGAAAGCCACGTTCATGTAAGTGTCATTGACCTTTTTGTTAAAAAAGTTGTGAATGAGCCGGCCGTCATTGACTGACTGCGTGCTCATGCGTTTTGATAATTTTAAGAAAAATTGTATGTCATTTTTACAATAGAATCAAATTATCAAAAAAAGTATTATAGGTATATTCAGAACAAGTATTTTTTGTCCTTTCAACCCTTAGAAGGCCGTTGTCGACCAAAACAACATCCTGTATATTGCATGAGAAAAACAAAAGTTTTCTTAATATATTATTATTACAGATTCGTTTTCACGGCGAATTCCACCCAACGAATTAAGATATCCGTATCAAGAATTTCCGGGTAAGTAACTTTAAAATAATTTGTGAAACCTGTACCCTAACTTTTTGCCTCAGTCGTGTGCTGCAACACTACAAAACGTGCTGGTCGCAGGCTCTCGCAGTGTGCTGCAATGCCAGTTCCCCGGGGAGCTGCACAGCTACTTCACGCCGCAGCTGCAGTGCACGGTGTGCGCGTGCGTGGCGGACAGTGGCGGCCGGCTCGAGCCCGTGTGTGCGCGCTGCGTCTGCGCCGCGCCGCCGCCGCCGGCGCTGCCGGAACCCACGCGCCCTCCACTCTTGCCCGATTTGCCCACACTCTGGCCGTCACCGGAATCACTTGGTAAAAAATATACTTTTGACAGAGACACTCTCTTCCACATCTCTGTAGTTACTCTAGAAACTCTAGATCCTCAACGTCTTCATATTAAACTTTTTTTAATATTTTTCCTGTCGGTGCAGCTCACACCATTCACTTTCAATTCATTTCCTTTTCTGTTTTCTTCAAGCTTACCCTGTACGAATTCATTTAATCGCAATTAATTTTGTTATACACAGTGTCGTGCTTTCCACTGCCGGAAAATATACCGTACGAGGATCCGCTGCAGCCGTGCCGCATGTGCATGTGCTCGTTGCACAACGGCCGCCCGGTCATCTCCTGCCAGCCACCAGCCACGCAGTGCGGTGAGTTCAGTGCTCATGTATTACATCTTCCCCCCGAGGACCCTGCTGCCGTGTGGAGCCAGTTTAAGGGTTGCCCGATCTCAGATTGGTATCCAGAGTAATATCCTATCCTGTCAGTTACTGTTATTTCAAAAGCTCCAACGCTCTTCTTTCAAGCTGAGTCCAGTATCCGATATCCCAGCAACTTTTATGGTATTACTGTTTATATAGACTAAATTTGTTTCTCGTTTGTTTCAGATATTACCATTTGTAAGTAGAGTCCAGACACGCCGCATTTCTCAATTGTCATTACACATAATTTATTTGTTTACAATCAAGTCTAACTGCATAAATATTTTCAACAGTACCATTACCCGAGGTCAATCTGCCCCCGATACCGTGTAAGTATTACCTTCCCAGTACTTATAAACTTGAGGGGGTGATTACAGACATTTCTAAGATTTCCAAGTCTTTTTCTGAAAAAAAAAAGCATTTAGCCTGTGAAGACTGTGAAGGGAGGCGAGCCGAAGCTAAAGCTGGCCTCCGCATCACAGTCTCCGAACCTAAATTGTCCGAGTAGGTGCTCTGAATTTCCAAGCTCGTTTTGCTCCTTTTTAGATTTTCCAGAAGAATGGCGTAGCATTTGATTGTTTTTTTGCTTTACCCTCAATTGGTAAGCTCTTGGCATCATCTCACCTGATGGTAAGTGATGATGATGTCGAAGGTGGAAGCGGGCTTACCAAGATTCCCCAACGCAACGGGTAACCGGCCAAGTGCGAGTCGGACTCGCGCACCAAGGGTTCCGTATCATAATCACTAGTGATCGGAAATTCGGATGCAATTATACCTAAAATTGGGGCGCTAGCAAAATATGAACATGCCGTTTTGAATAGAATTGGAAACTTTTGGCCATACATATGTACAACATTGTATAACATATGTACAACATTACAACATTGGTGACCTAAACGTTTTTAGTGCGAAAAAGACTACAGTGAAGTGCGTTATAACTCCAAGGGGCGACTCAACCAGCGACTTGTATAGGGCACAGCAACTTGGTGCTACTGCTGTGAATTTAAAAGCACCATCCCCACACCATGGCTGAAGAAGGAAAAAAAAATGTACCTGAAGCTACCGTTAGCATGGCGAAAGACGATGTTTCGGGGATCTCCATTTCCGCCCGAATTCCTGAATTTTGGAAAGATTTACCAAGACATTGGTTCATTCAAGCTGAGGCAGTTTTAACCCCACAAAAGATGTCTGATGAAGCAAAATTTCAATTCGTCCTTGGTAAATTGGACAAGGAAGCGGTACAGCAAATCACCGACATTTTGATCAAATCTCCTATAATTGAAAAATACAATACGTTGAAAAACCGTCTTTTGGAAATTTATGAGGAATCCGAAAATAGAAAAATCCAAAAACTGATCGGAGAAATGGATCTTGGAGACCAACGACCATCACAATTGCTACGGCGAATGCAAGAACTTGCCCGAGGTAAGATTACCGATGATACACTATTAATTTTATGGCAAAACCATCTGCCAAACTGGGTACGAGGAGTTCTAGCAGTAACGGAAAACAAAGATTTATCTACACTGGCAAAAGTTGCGGATAAAGTTATGGAAAACGCTCAACCTCATAGCGTAGCAGAAGTACAGTCAACAGCCGCAATTTCCCAACCAAATGAAAGTTCGGCTACTAACATTATTTCGGCCATAAATGACCTTAGTGACCGAATTAAGAAGATAGAAAATTTTCAACGCAGCAGATTGAGAACCCGTAGTAACAGCCGTCATGTACGCAGACAGAAGTCAACTTCCAGAGCACCCAGCGTTAGCCGTACACGCAAATCAACATCGGATGAAGATTGGCTTTTGGCATTTGTTTACTTTGTGCACTCGAAGAACATTACCTTCTGATACTTAATTACCACCCCATTACAACATAGTGTTAAATGTTTAACATTTTAGCCCCCCTATCACCTCCTACAAGGATCACCGATAACCCTGTGTATATAAAATAAGTTGTGGATATAAACACATAATAGCATACATAAAATTTTCAATAATATCAACATTCACTACAATCGGGTCCTGTTTCATAAAAGTGCTAATAATATTACTTAATAATATTTGTCTCCAACACTAATATTATTATGATCGTCGTATTCTGTTTCATAAATCTCTATATACATACTTAAATTACTAATATTACTAGCTCTAATTTTATTAGGTGAACATAAGATCTCATTTTCATGCATGTGTTGACGTTTGAGTGTTTACTACTTCTATCGGCGGTTTCTATGATTTCACCAATGACATAAGATCGATTGAAATAATAAAAGAGATAGATATAACTGTGGTAAGCTCTTTTTTACAAGGGATTATTTAACAATCTAGTAACGAGAGGAAATTTTGAGTTTTTAAGGACGCCGCGCCGCGCCACGCCGCCGCCGCTTTATTGTGGTGGCGCGGCGCGCCGACGCACGTCGCCGCCGCCATCAAAAATATACCCGGCGCACAGGTCTAATCCGAAATTCGTGCCTTCGCTATCGCATGCGAATTTCGATCTACCAAATTTCATCTAAATTCGTTCAGAAGTTTCGGCGTGAAAGCGGAACAAACAAACAAACATCCATACTTTCGCATTTATAATATTAGTGAGATTTTTCTATCTTACTTAAGTAATTGACCCAAAGAAAAATTTATTTCAACCGAAGTTTTTTACATATCACGAAAATTATTATAAAAGTACATCAGTTTTTCTTGAGCGTCACTGTTTACTTCATTCTCTTCGTCATCCACTCCGTCGACGTCAACTTCTTCATCGTTTTCATCAGAATCATTATATTGTTCTGCTTTAGTTAGGTTGCATAGAGTTACGCAACATTTTATAAGTTCACATGCAAATCTTGGATTTATTCGCAAATGGTTAATACATGGAAATTTCTCCTTCAAAATACCAATGGCACATTCAATAACTCTTCTTGTCTTCTTGTGAGCGACAAGAAATCGTCTTTGTGATACATCTTGTGCATCGCGAAGTATTGGTGGTATAAGCCATGGTTTCAATGGATATATAGAGTCACCAAGCAAGACTGCACCAGGAAACGGCGACCATCCACTTTCAAATCTGTTACTAAGTGAACTTATTCTCCACACCCTCGCATCGCTGACACTGCCGGGCCAGTTAGCATTAACGTAATAGAACTCCATAGAAGGTCCACATACTAGCATAATATTCAACGAGTGGTTGCCGTGACGGTCTACAAAAGCAGCTTCATGTGATTGCGGAGCATCAATTTTTATTAGAGTACCATCTACTGCTCCACATATCAAAGGTATATTTCCCAATTGAGCGAATCCATTTATGACTTCACCGATATCATTTGGCCAACGAACTGTTTCGTGAAGAAGAGTTTGATTTATAGCTAAAGAAACCTTCTTAACTATTCCGCATACGCTTGCTTTTGAAATACCATGCATATCTCCTACAGCATGGTATTGAGATCCAGTCCCCATCCAATGAAGAGCGACCATGAATTGCTGCTTGGGGGATAGGGCATTGTTTCTCCGTGTCGGAACTTTCAACATTTGTTCTATCTATCTATCTATCTATCAGCCGAAAGACGTCCACTGCTGGACAAAGGCCTCCCCCAAGGATTTCCACACTGACCGGTCCTGTGCGGCTCGCATCCAGCGGCTTCCTGCAACCTTTACCAGGTCGTCGGTCCACCGAGTCGGGGGCCTGCCCACACTGCGCCTTCCGGTGCGCGGTCGCCATTCGAGAACTTTACTGCCCCAACGGCCATCTGTTCTACGAGCTATGTGCCCTGCCCACTGCCACTTAAGTCTAGCGATTCTGAGAGCTATGTCGGTAACTTTAGTTCTCCTACGTATCTCCTCATTTCTGATTCGATCACGTAGGGAAACACCAAGCATAGCACGCTCCATCGCCCTTTGGGTGACTTTGAGCCTTCTTATAAGGCCCATAGTAAGCGACCATGTCTCGGATCCATATGTCATCACTGGCAACACACACTGGTCAAAGACTTTAGTCTTGAGGGACTGCGGTATTTTGGACGTAAAGATATTGCGAAGCTTCCCGAACACTGCCCAGCCGAGTTGGATTCGACGATTGATCTCTTTCTCGAAGTTGGACCTACCTAACTGGACTGTTTGTCCCAGGTATACATATTCGTCAACAACTTCGAGTGTAGAGTCTCCAACCTTCAGAGGAGTGGGTGTAACACGGACGTTTGACATGATTTTCGTCTTATCCATGTTCATTTTAAGACCCACTTGTTGGGAGACTCTACTAAGTCCTTCGAGCATTGCGCCTAGGTCTTCCAAGGTCTCAGCCATGATCACGATATCGTCAGCAAATCGAAGGTGAGTGATGTACTCGCCATTGATGTTAATGCCGAGTCCTCTCCAGTCCAGAAGCTTGAAAACGTCTTCCAGTGCAGCGGTGAACAGTTTCGGAGATGTAACGTCTCCCTGTCTCACCCCACGCTGCAGCCGGATAGGTTTCGAATTCTGATCCTGGAGGTGGACCGACATGGTGGCGTTTTCATACAAACACTTCAACACTTCGATGTATCGATAATCAATTTGGCACCGTTGGAGAGACTGCAACACAGCCCAGGTCTCGATCGAATCAAAGGCTTTCTCATAGTCCACAAACGCCAAGCATAGTGGCCGATTATACTCTTCGGTCTTCTGTATAATCTGCCGCAGCGTATGTATGTGGTCTATGGTACTGAAGCCTTTTCGGAAACCGGCTTGTTCGGGAGGCTGGAAGTCGTCAAACCTGCGTGCGAGACGATTCGTAATGGCTCTCGAAAACAGCTTGTAGACATGGCTCAGGAGTGAGATGGGTCTGTAATTCTTCAGCAGAGACTTATCACCCTTCTTGAAGAAGAGCACCACCACACTCCTGTGCCATGCTGTAGGCGTTCGTCCCTCGAGCATGACGGAATTAAATAGCTTCTGAAGAGCTATAAGTACCGGTTCTCCACCTGCTTTCAGAAGCTCAGCCGTAATTCCATCATCACCCGGTGCCTTGTTGTTCTTAAGCTGTTTGAGAGCCATTCTAATCTCGCACAGGCTGACGTCTGGGATATCTTCGGTATAGTGTCGGGACAATCTGGCTCTCGGGTCTTCAGCCAGATTGCTGACAGGTGAGCGTGTAGTCATGTATGATTGTCCGTAGAATTTCTCAACCTCTTCCAACAGCTCGGGCTTGGACGACACGACTCTGCCATCCTCGGTCTTCAGCTTTGTCAGTTGGCTTTGACCAGCAGACAGATCCCTTGCGAATACTTTTGACCCTTTATTGCGCTCGATAGCCTCTTTAATACGATTTGTATTAAATTGGCGTATATCACGGGTCAAGGACTTGGAGATCTGTCTGTTTAGTCGCCGATACTGACAAGCATCTTCAGAGGATTTCAGAATCAGGCTTCGTCTTTCCTCCATGAGCTTGCTGGTGAGGTCCGAGATACGAGATGTTCTTTTTAAACGGCCGGTTTTGAAGGCCTTATTCCCAGCCGTATGGACAATTTCTATGAACCTCTCGTTATAATTGTCCACATTTTCGCATTCAATTTTAAAACATTTGTTCAATTTTAGTCAATATGAAATGAAACTTTTCATAAGACAACCGAAATCTTTCATTGAATTCGAATGTCTCTAAAAACGTATAACTCGTCCTCACCCTGAAAATTCGAGACCTCCGTGTATTGAATAAGTCTTCGTCACTTGAATCGGAATCCATACTAAGAATTGAAATTGATTAAATTGTTAATTGCAGTTGAAAATCTTAATTTTATTGTACTCGCAAAGCTAATAACAATCAACTAATACTATGAGATAAAATTATTATGACATAATGACAGACAACGTCAAAATACTGATAATATTGGCATTTAGCTCATATAATTGCTAATGAAATAACTAATAATTTTTGAAAAGCTGATATTATTACAGATATTATTAGATTATTCTAATATTTTCACTCATATTATGAGTAAACATCTAATATTATCAGGCTAATATTTTTTATGAAACAGGCCCCGATCTTTAATTACAATTGTTAATAAATACAGGGGAATCATTAACTCCTGAAATACAGGTTTTTACCTAGTTTAGGAGTTAAGGTCGAGGTTTTGTATCTTTCTTTGTTACAATAAAAGATTTTTTATTTTTATTAGATAAAAAAGAAGTCTACAGCAATAGGGTATTTTACTCTATACAAGAAAAAATCGAAAACTGCTTATTTACTGTGGTATTTGTAATACGTAATCGATTTCATATGATTTCTATACAATAAAATGAGAAAAAAAAATTAAGAATCCCAACGCTTTTTACGATCCCAGTATCCCGGGATTTTTTTCTATGAAAATCTATTTTATTGGGAAAGGCATATCCATACTATTCTTTCTAAAAACGAAATTGCATCCGAATTTTCGATCACTAATAATCACACATGTCTTGAACTCAATATTTTTTATATTTGAGTTGATGTAATGAAAGGTAATTTGCGGTTTACCATTTATGACGTATTAAAAAAAAACTACTTACTAGATCTCGTTCAAACCAATTTTCGGTGGAAGTTTGCATGGTAATGTACATATTATATTTTTTCTAGTTTTATCATTCTCTTATTTTAGAAGTTACAGGGGGGGGGCACACATTTTACCACTTTGGAAGTGTCTCTCGCGCAAACTATTCGGTTTAGAAAAAAAAAGATATTAGAAACCTCAATATCATTTTTGAAGACCTATAGGTTTGATGAAAAAAAAGTTTGATTTCTATTTTTGTGTGAAAATCTTAATGCGGTTCACAGAATACATCTACATACCAAGTTTCAACAGTATAGTTCTTATAATTTCGGAAAAAAGTGGCTGTGACATACGGACGGACAGACAGACAGACAGACATGACGAATCCATAAGGGTTCCGTTTTTTGCCATTTGGCTACGGAACCCTAAAAATATATCTCCGTTGTTATATTATAACATGAGAACCATCCTATTTTTATTCTAATTTTTTTTGTGAAGGAGCACTTAGATATATCATTAGATATATATGACAGATCCAAAGTGCTTGCTGGTGCCAGCGGGCGTGGTGTTTCCGCACCCGACGGACAAGTGCGCGCAGTGCGTGTGTCAGGCAGGCCCCGGCGTGCCCGTGGTCTCCTGCCGCGAGCTGCTGGACTGTTGTGAGTTCTCTCAGCGCCCGTATGGCCGTATGTGACACATGTGCGTAGTGCTGGTGTTCCCGCACCCGACGAACAAGTGCGCGCAGTACGTGTGCCAGGCGGGCCCCGGCGTGCCTGTGGTCTCCTGCCGCGAGCTGCTGGACTGTTGTGAGTTCTCTCAGCGCCCGTATAGCCGTATGTGACACATGTGCGTAATGCTGGTGTTCCCGCACCCGACGAACAAGTGCGTGCAGTGCGTGTGCCAGGCGGGCCCCGGCGTGCCCGTGGTCTCCTATCGCGAGCTGCTGGACTGTTGTGAGTTCTCTCAGCGCCCGTATGGCCGTATGTAACACATGTGCGTAATGCTGGTATTCCCGCCTCGACGGACAAGTGCGCGCAGTGCGTGTGCCAGGCGAGCCCCGGCGTGCCCGTGATCTCCTGCCGCGAGCTGCTGGACTGCTGTGAGTTCCCTCAGCGTCAGCACCTGTATGGCCGTATGTGACACATGTGCGTAATGCTGGTGTTCCCGCACTCGACGGACAAGTGCGCGCAGTGCGTGTGCCAGGCGAGCCCCGGCGTGCCTGTGGTCTCCTGCCGCGAGCTGCTGGACTGCTATGAGTTCCCTCAGCGTCAGCGCCCGTATGGCCGTATGTGACACATGTGCGAAATACTGGTGTTCCCGCACCCAATAGTTCAGTGCGTGGTTAACGTTTAGGGAAGTTTTAACGAATTAATTAAGAAATTGTTAATTAACGAGAAACTGAACCTGCATAATATATTTAAACTGTTCCCAAATGAAAGAGGACTATAGGCAACGAACACGATTTTACTTCTTCAAAAGTACATAATTGTTTAATAAAATAACTACGTTTTTTTTAGACCGCCCCCCGAAGCCGCCGCCACCTGAATTACGTGAGTAGCAAGTTGTAGCTACAAGGCGCTAAGTATAGCCAAATCGCAATATTCAATTCAAATTCTTGAAATAATGGTTAAAGCTATCACCATGGAAAAAATATATAACATACTTGAAACAACAAAAAACAAATTGTATTGAACAGAATCATTAAAATCCCAGAAACTTTGATTAAAAAAAATATCCTGTAAACCCTGTATTTTGCATTAATTGCAAATTCTCTCGGAAACACAACATTTGTTTATGTTGAAACCAACACACAAAAATCGGCCAATTTAATAACTTCAATTTGTATTGAACGGATTTTTTTTAACTTATTTAAAAGCCAAGAAAAGTAATAAAAACATCAAAATCTCGAGAATTTTGCGTTCGGCCTTGACGTAACCGCCGCGACGGTACCCACACTGATCTGAACTTAAAATGATTGGCGTTACGGTCGATATTAAATTATCATGCATCAACCTGCTCAGATTGAGTGTACTTCCCGCCTTAATAAGCTACGAATAATAGTAATGTGAACAAGAGTGCGTGCGGCCCACAGCGGCGGGGGCGTGCGCCGAGCTGCCCAAGGAGGTGCCCTTCCAGAACCCGCTGCAGCCGTGCCAGACGTGCGCGTGCGTGTCTTCGCCCGCGCCGGGCGGCTACCTGCTCGTCTGCTACGACAACGCCGAGTGTCGTGAGTCTAATCCCTTAAAATGATCTATTCCCAAAATTAAAGTGAGTGAATAAAATTATAAGGCCCATAGTAAGCGACCATGTCTCGGATCCATATGTCATCACTGGCAACACACACTGGTCAAAGACTTTAGTCTTGAGGGACTGCGGTATTTTGGACGTAAAGATATTGCGAAGCTTCCCGAACGCTGCCCAGCCGAGTTGGATTCGACGATTGATCTCTTTCTCGAAGTTGGACTGTTTGTCCCAGGTATACATATTCGTCAACAACTTCGAGTGTAGAGTCTCCAACCTTCAGAGGAGTGGGTGTAACACGGACGTTTGACATGATTTTCGTCTTATCCATGTTCATTTTAAGACCCACTTGTTGGGAGACTTTACCAAGTCCTTCGAGCATTGCGCCTAGGTCTTCCAAGGTCTCAGCCATGATCACGATATCGTCAGCAAATCGAAGGTGAGTGATGTACTCGCCATTGATGTTAATGCCGAGTCCTCTCCAGTCCAGAAGCTTGAAAACGTCTTCCAGTGACAGTGACAGTCATAAAATAGGAATTATGAATATTTAAGTTTAACAACGTTTTTTGTTATTTGTCAAATGTAATTAAGTACAAAAGTTACTTTTTGAGACTAAACTTTGAGATACCTGAGAGTAGCTGTTGCTAGGTCTAATAAAAATCCCAGTTAGCCCCTACAATTATTAATGAGATCCGTATTAAGCTGATTCCTTATTATATGGGTAAAGTATATGAATTTATATGTTTCCGCAGGCCCCAGTGGACTGCCAGAACTCCCGCCACTGCCCCCACCGCCAAGTATGCGTACAATAGACATTTTGTATTTAATAACATTAATACTCTAACGTGAGCTACGCGTTTTTCAAAACTGATGTATTTATTTCAAAGGTACAATTTGCGACCAAATTCCACCGTTCGTTTGGTTCCCGAACCCACAGGAGCAATGCAGCAGATGCATGTGTGTGCCATCAAACGGCGGCCCGATCCAGGTGATCTGCGAGCCCGGCGACTGCGGTAAGAAACTCAAATGTTTAGGTTTACTAAATATTTATAAATCTGATAGATTTTCTCCATACCTTAAGCATTACAAGACCTAGAAGGGTTTATAAAATATCCATCAATATATCTACTGATCCGTATTGTATTTGCCCGCCTCTTTTAAGCACATGACTGCAATGTCTGTCGCATATCTGACGGGCAGTATCTAATAAAAAAAAAACATAATAATAATTAATGTACATAGCAAATAATGAAACTAATCAGAAAAAACTCACACCACCAACAGGTGCGCTGCCGTCGCTGCCGCCACTGCCGCCACTCCCCCCGCCTGAACCGACAACGAGTAAGCATGTTTTGCAAAAGTTTTTGCTATTTTATAATGACTTGAGATGGCAAAATGAAAAGTGAAGTGCATGTATAAGAATGCATACGAAATATGTACGTTTTCTATTTATTTAATTACTGGTTTTATAGATGGAAAAAAGATTTATTTTATGTATTTTCGCAGGCCCCAGTGTACCGCCGTCATATCTTCCGACACTGCCCCCACCGCCAAGTATGCATATTAAATTAATTGTTATTTTTTCGATAACATCAATAATGTAACGTGAGCTACGCGTTTCTCAATACTGATGTATTTGTTTCAAAGGTACAATTTGCGACCAAATTCCACCGTTTGTTGGGTTCCCGAACCCACAGGAGCAATGCAGCAGATGCATGTGTGTGCCATCAAACGGCGGCCCGTTACAGGTGATCTGCGAGCCCGGCGACTGCGGTAAGACACTCAAATCTTGAGATTTACTAAATATTTATAACTAAAGAAACACTCATAAATTTTTACCATAATTAACGCATTACAAGACATACAAAAGTCTAGAAATTATCCATAAATATTTATAGTGATCCGTCCTATATTTCGCCGCCTCCTTTAAGCACAAGAGTGCACTGTCTGTCGCCTATCTGATAGACAGTATCAAATGCAAAAATACCCAAACTAATAATTAATTTAATAGCAAGTAATCAGAAGAAAACTCACACAACCACCAGGTGCGCTGCCACCGCTGCCGCCACTCCCCCCGCCTGAACCGACAACGAGTAAGCACGTTTTGCAAATGTTTTTTGCTATTTTATAATGACTTGAGATGGCAAAATGAAAAGTGAAATGCGTGTATAAGAATGCATACGAAATATGTACGTTTTCTATTTATTTAATTACTGGTTTTATGGATGGAAAAAAGATTATTTTTATGTGTTTTCGCAGGCCCCAGTGTACCGCCGTCATATCTTCCGACACTGCCCCCACCGCCAAGTATGCATATCAAATTAATTGTTATCAATATTCTAACGTGAGCTACACGTTTCTCAATACTGATGTACTTGTTTCAAAGGTACAATTTGCGACCAAATTCCACCATTCGTTTGGTTCCCGAACCCACAGGAGCAATGCAGCAGATGCATGTGTGTGCCATCAAACAGCGGCCCGATCCAGGTGATCTGCGAGCCCGGCGACTGCGGTAAGACACTCAAATGTTTAGATTTACTAAATATTTATAAATCTAGAAATACTGATAGATTTTTTCCATACTTTAAGCATTACAAGACCTAGAAGGGTTTATAAAAGGTTTTATTATAGTGATATGGGGAAATTGTTCCAAAATAGAAGAACTATTCATAATACAAAAAAAGAGTAATAGAATCATAGCCAATATAAATCCTATGACTTCCTGTAGACCATATTTCATCAGATATAAAATACTAACATTAACATCCCTATATATTCTTGAGTGTGCAAAATTTGTAAGAAAGAACAGTGAACTCTATACCCCAAAAAAGGCGATAGCACGTAATAACAGAAACGATCACAAACTAGTCGTCCCCTTTTCAACAATGACATTGTATGCAAACGGACCTCACTGTATGGCAATAAAAAATTATAATCAAATTCCAACACATATTAAGGCTTTACAGAAAGAAAACATGTTTATAAATCATCTAAGGAAACTTCTAGTCAGTAAATGTTACTACAGTCTAAAAGAGATTTTATTGATAAATTAGTTTAAAAGTAATGGATTAGATAAATATTGTAAATTGTAAGTATGTATTTCTCTTTTATATATAGAAATAAAACTATTGAAAATTAATATAATGAGGTTAGCATAAGTAAAAACAATGTTATGAAAAGTAAAAATAAACTATATTATTATTATTATATACATATCATTAAAACAACATGTAATATGTAGTAAATGTCCAGTATTTTAAACAAATCAATTATATATTATATACATGGTAAAATCTGTAATGCATTACAAGTCACTAACTAAATACGTAAATAAGAATGTAAAAATTAAAAACTTTATAAATATATTATACAAATAATAAATTAAATTATGAAATGATATAGGTACTTATATATAGTTAATACAGTTATTAATTTAATATTTAAGCCCTCTCTGCTTGTATTGCACTGCTCCAACGGGGTGTCACATTGTACAATATTAGATATTTAAGACCCATAAAAACTGTGGCAAGCAATAAATAAATTGAAATTGAAATTATAAAATATCCATCAATATATCTACTGATCCGTATTGTATTTGCCCGCCTCTTTTAAGCACACGACTGCAATGTCTGTCGCATATCTGACGAGCAGTATCTAATAAAAAAACCATAATAATAATTAATGTACATAGCAAATAATGAAACTAATCAGAAAAAAACTCACACCACCACCAGGTGCGCTGCCGTCGCTGCCGTCACTGCCGCCACTCCCCCCGCCTGAACCGACAACGGGTAAGCACGTTTTGCAAATGTTTTTACTATTTTATAATGACTTGAGATGGCAAAATGAACAGTGAAGTGCGTGTATAAGAATGCATACGAAATATGTACGTTTTCTATTTATTTAATTACTGGTTTCATAGATGGAAAAAAGATTCATTTTATGTGTTTTCGCAGGCCCCAGTGTACCGCCGTCATATCTTCCGACACTATCCCCACCGCCAAGTATGCATATCAAATTAATTGTTATTTTTTCGATAACATCAATATTCTAACGTGAGCCACGCGTTTCTCAATACTGATGTATTTGTTTCAAAGGTACAATTTGCGACCAAATTCCACCGTTCGTTTGGTTCCCGAACCCACAGGAGCAATGCAGCAGATGCATGTGTGTGCCATCAAACGGCGGCCCGATCCAGGTGATCTGCGAGCCCGGCGATTGCGGTAAGACACTCAAATTTTGAGATTTACTAAATATTTATAACTAAAGAAACACTCATACATTTTTGCCATAATTTACGCATTACAAGACATACAAAAGTCTAGAAATTACCCATAAATATTTATAGTGATCCGTCCTATATTTCGCCGCCTCCTTTAAGCACAAGAGTGCACTGTCTGCCGCCTATCTGATAGACAGTATCGAAAGCAAAAATAACCAAACTAATAAATAATGGAAATAGCAAGTAATCAGAAGAAAACTCACACAACCACCAGGTGCGCTGCCACCGCTGCCGCCACTCCCCCCGCCTGAACCGACAACGAGTAAGCACGTTTTGCAAATGTTTTTGCTATTTTATAATGACTTGAGATGGCAAAATGAAAAGTGAAGTGCGTGTATAAGAATGCATACGAAATATGTACGTTTTCTATTTATTTAATTACTGGTTTTATAGACGGTAAAAAGATTACTTTTATGTGTTTTCGCAGGCCCCAGTGTACCGCCGTCATATCTTCCGACACTGCCCCCACCGCCAAGTATGCGCATCAAATTAATTGTTATTTTTTCGATAACATCAATATTCTTACGTGAGCCACGCGTTTCTCAATACTGATGTACTTGTTTCAAAGGTACAATTTGCGACCAAATCCCACCGTTCGTTTGGTTCCCGAACCCACAGGAGCAATGCAGCAGATGCATGTGTGTGCCATCAAACGGCGGCCCTATCCAGGTTATCTGCGAGCCCGGCGACTGCGGTAAGACACTGAAATATTTAGGTTTACTAAATATTTATAAATCAAGAAATGAAATACTGATTTCCATAACTTAAGCAATACAAGACATAGAAGGGTTTATAAAATATCAATCAATATATCTTCTGATCCGTATTATATTTGGCCGCCTCTTTTAAGCACATGACTGCACTGTCTGTCGCATATCTGACGGGCAGTGCGTGTATAAAAATGCATACGAAATATGTACGTTTTCTATTTATTTAATTACTGGTTTTATAGATGGAAAAAAGATTAATTTTATGTGTTTTCGCAGGCCCCAGTGTACCGCCGTCATATCTTCCGACACTGCCCCCACCGCCAAGTATGCATATCAAATTAATTGTTATTTTTTCGATAACAATATTCTAACGTGAGCTCCGCGTTTCTCAATACTGATGTATTTGTTTCAAAGGTACAATTTGCGACCAAATTCCACCGTTCGTTTGGTTCCCGAACCCACAGGAGCAATGCAGCAGATGCATGTGTGTGCCATCAAACGGCGGCCCGATCCAGGTGATCTGCGAGCCCGGCGACTGCGGTAAGACACTCAAATGTTTAGGTTTACTAAATATTTATAAATCAAGAAATACTGATAGATTTTTTCCATAACTTAAGCATTACAAGACCTAGAAGGGTTTATAAAATATCTACCGGTCCGTGTTATATTTGGCCGCCTCTTTTTAGCACATGACTGCACTGTCTGTCGCATAACTGACGGGCAGTATCTAAGACAAAAAAAAACCCAACGTAATAATTAATGTACATAGCAAATAATAAAACTAATCACAAAAAAAAACTCACACAACCACCAGGCGCGCTGCCGTCGCTGCCGCCACTGCCGCCACTCCCCCCGCCTGAACCGACAACGAGTAAGCACGTTTTGCAAATGTTTTTACTATATTATAATGACTTGAGATGGCAAAATGAAAAGTGAAGTGCGTGTATAAGAATGCATACGAAATATGTACGTTTTCTATTTATTTAATTACTGGTTTTATACATGGAAAAAAGATTAATTTTATGTGTTTTCGCAGGCCCCAGTGTACCGCCGTCATATATTCCGACACTGCCCCCACCGCCAAGTATGCACATCAAATTATTTGTTATTTTTTCGATAACATCAATATTCTAACGTGAGCTACGCATTTCTAAATACTGATGTACTTGTTTCAAAGGTACAATTTGCGACCAAATTCCACTGTTCGTTTGGTTCCCGAACCCACAGGAGCAATGCAGCAGATGCATGTGTGTGCCATCAAACGGCGGCCCGATCCAGGTGATCTGCGAGCCCGGCGACTGCGGTAAGACACCCAAATGTTGAGATTTACTAAATATTTATAACTAACGCTGCCACCACTGCCGCCACTCCCCCCGCCTGAACCGACACCAAGTAAGCATGTTTATCAAATGACTTGAGATTGTAAAATGAAAAGTGCAGTGTATGTATAAGAATGCATACAACACGAATGTACGTTTCAATGTACGTTTCCTATTTATTTAATTAATGTACGTTTCCTATTGATTTAATTAGTGGTTTAATCTATTTATGTGGTTCGGAAAAAAGATAAATTTTATGTGTTTTCGCAGGCCCCACTGTACCGTCATATCTTCCGACACTGCCATCACCGCCAAGTATGCATATCAAATTCATTGTATTTTTTCGATAACATCAATATTCTAACGTGAGCTACGCGTTTCTCAATACTAATGTATTTGTTTCAAAGGTACAATTTGCGACCAAACTCCACCGTTCGTTTGGTTCCCGAACCCACAGGAGCAATGCAGCAGATGCATGTGTGTGCCTTCAAACGGCGGCCCCATCCAGGTGATCTGCGAGCCCGGCGACTGCGGTAAGACACTCAAATGTTTAGGTTTACTAAATATTCAAATCCACAACGTTGTCACACAAACAACAACAAAATGAAGGATTCATGCAATTTACTGTAATAGTGATGAAAAAATAAACTTCAATGTGACTTAAACAAATAACGTACTACGATCACTTTCTAAAATATCATCATCCATAATTTCAAAGCCTGTTTAAGTCGAATAACTGTATATCACAAAACCGATTTTTTTCAAATTATAATAAGCTAAGAAGCATCACAATAAAACTAATTTAAATACTTTATAAATAATGTTTCAAGCAAGGAGGCCACACGCATCCACATTTTTTTAATGAAATAATATTCCAGATTAAATTAAGTTTTTAATAAAAAAAAATGCAAAATTAAATACTATTACAAAATAATTAAACAATCTTTATCACACCCCGAACACTTCATATAAATTTCGCGCCATTTTTTACTACTGTACTCGTATGTATTGTTTGTTCACATGTAAATGTGTGCGTGATGTTCTAGGGATAAATCGAGATTCGATTAGCCCTCATTGTTTTTTATGGTTAGCTAAACTTTTACAAATAAAGTGAAGGCTGTATACACCAGACAAGGCTGTGTTAGAAACCTTAACCTCTTTCTTTTAAAATTAAAATTGTCTTTAGTTATTAAACTGTGCTTTGGTTTGCCAACCTCTTAGTGGAGCGATGGCTGACTCTCGCGTTGTACCCGTGATCGGGTGCTGTCCGTGTGGACTGGCCTGCTCTTGTCATTGGTTTTTTGCAATTGTTAGACATTAGCTACAAATTACTTTTATCTCTTTTGAGTCCTTCCTTTTTTTATTCTATTTTTGCTCTTTTCATTTTTATTTACAGACGTGACATTATATTCATCATCTCTTGACCTAGCATTAATATGTAGCGTCTATTTAATGTACCTATTCATTCTAAATTTTTTATGTATGGACAAAACGGCAAAATTTATAATTTTAATTTATTGCTGCTATGGTATACCTATAAACGAGTACATTAAAATACACGACTCTCCCGCCCCCCCCCCACAATCCGTTTCACCCCTTCCCCCCTTGAAAAGAGTCCCATTTTACAGGTTTTCTAAATTTTCAGGAAAACTATACAAGTTAGGACAAAATGGTCAAAGACGAAATTATTTGTCAATAAACTGCCTACCAATAAGTATTAACATTCATGACCTGCGTCGTGTATTTTAATATACTCGTATATAGGTATCACATAGCAGCAATAAATTAAAATTATAAATTTTGCCGTTTTGTCCACACATTGAAATCTAGAATGAATGAGCTAATTCTTCAATATGGCTTTCTAATATGGGGTAACTGTAACGATACTGAAATAGTTTTCCGAGCACAAAAAAGTGCGTAAGGGCGACGTATGGGGCTCATTTCAGAGACTCTTGCAAACCATTTTTCAAAGAATCGAAAGTTTGCCCCTTCCGTGTTTGTACATGAAAACTGCATGTTTATTTGTCAAATAGTATCCGGAACTTTTCCCTACTCGTAAAGATGCGTGTACAAGAGTTGGACAATCAGCTTCAAGTACCTTTATGCAGATTGACACTTCTAAAGAGGAACTGTTTTTTTAAAGCAACAGAAATCTATAACAAAATGCCCGAAGGCATAAGGGATCTGCCTTTAATACCATTCAAGACTAAACTGCATGCATGGCTGTTAGGAAGGCGTTTTTACTCTGTTGGTGAATATCTCGGACGGTGGTTTTAGTATTGTATCGTATTAATCATTTATGACATCTTAGAGAAAATATATGGAATAAAATCGAATGTGAATTATTAATTAAGTATTACTTTTGTTAATTATTTATTATTTTGTATTTATTGTCATAAGATTGTAAAAATTCCATTGATATTTAATAATTTGCACGCTGAATTTTTCGGACATTAATATTAATAACATCATGTACTTGTACTTACAAAAATTCAAGCGAATAAATATATTTCATTTCATTAAGACGTAACAGAATAAAATAAATTTTCAAAAAATATGTTGGAGGGAGTTTCTTTGGAATCGTCATTTCTTCTCACTCCGCAAACACTTTCCGAAACGGCGGGTATACGAGTTCCGAGTGGTAGGACCCTCGTATTAGGTAGATAAAAGAATGATGTTCGAAAGTGTACACTGCTACCTCATCAACAGCCTGAATTAGTCCACTGTTGGACATAGGCCTCCCCCAAGGCACGCCACTTATACCTATCTTCGGCCACGCGCATCCAGCTGTTGCCAGCAATCTCGCGCACTACTGATACGAGGGGAAATTATCGCTCCACCTAGCCGGGGGGCGTCCCACGCTAAGTTTGCCCAAACGCGGTCTCCACTGTAGAACTATGTTTTCCCACCGGTTGTCAGTTCTGCGACATTTATGTCCGGCCCATCGCCACTTCAGTGTGACCTACTTCACACTGCTACCTACATCGAATAAATATTTTTATTTTCACTGTGGATCTTTATATTCATATTTATCTCCTGAGTACTATCTGTGGTTAATATAACTAGTAGTTGTTGATGTCAATTAAACGTTGTACACTTTGGTGAAAGTTGTTCACCTTCGATAAAGTTGTTCACTTTGATGGAAGTTGCTTGTTTTGGGTGGAAGTTGTACACTTTGAAGAAAGTTGTTCATTTTGATAGAAGTTGCTTGTTTTTTGTGATAGTTGTTTGTTTTGTAGAAAGTGGTTCACTTTTGACGAAAGTTGTTCGCTTGGTGGTGAGATATTTTCATTGGAGAAAGTCGTTCAGTTTGGAGAAAGTTGTCCATGCTGAAGAAAGTTGTTCACTTTGATGGAAGTTGTTTGTTTTGTAGAAAGTTGTTCACTTTAAAAAGTTGTTCACTTCGGGAAATTCGTTCACTTTTGGTAACCTGTTCAATTTTGAGAGTCTTTCATGTTTGAAAAGATGTTCAATTTTGAGAAAGTTGTTCACTTTTAAAAGGTGTTCACTTTGGGAATGTTTCAATTTGGAGACTGGTGTTCAATTCGGAGACTGTTGCTCATTTTGGGGGACGTTGTACACTTTTGTGGAAGTTGTTCACTTTTACAAAAGTTGTTCAGTTTTATTTTTTTACCAATGTGTCGATAGATTAATAAATGGGGGGTTGATGTCTTATCTAAGTTTCATTGGAAAGTTAATTAGTAAAACTGAAAGTAGTTAAGAATTCAGAAATATAAATTAGAACGATGTGTAGGGCTAATACTGAGTTGATTGATGGCCTGCAGTTCGTTTGGATCTTAGGGAATCTTGCGCTGTTTCATACCAAGATTTTCCCTTCTGAAGCGGTGGTAGCATGGTCTTTTGGGTTTGACTTTAGTTTGAAATAAAATGGTTCACCAGCCTTTTGTTTCTTTAAATTGCAGACTTACCAAACATAGCGGGTTGCGTCACTTGTTCGGGGCCTTGTGTTATTTGTATTTATTTTAAATAATAGTTTTCGTGATTGGTCTCTTTTGATCTCGGGAAAATCTGTAGTCTTGCATTCATTCAAGGGCCTTTGGTCGGATGCAAAGCCTATCAAAGGAGTAGGCGAGTTGAGGTGCAGTACTGTATTGAAACTCAATTCGATCTATGTCACCCGTGGGGTACGTCTAAGCGTACGTAGTGAGTAACCAATTAGAATTTCTTGTTGCATAGAGTTTATAATAGCTGGCACAACGGCTAAGGTAAACGCGAAAAGTAAAACATTTGGTAACTCGGGGTGCGTTCGTGATTTGTTATGGGACATTGACGTTTAAACGATCCTTCCCTCCCTACTAATAAAAGGTTTTCTTATGTCATAAACTTCAGAAGTTATGGTGGTTCAGTTTTAAGTAAGTATGTATTCATTGATTGATATATCTCTGTCAGGTTTTCATATGAGGTAGAATTTGGAGAGTGTCACTTTACAGTTGGTTTCACAAAAAAGGGTAAAATAATATTTAAGTGAAGCGTAATGTGTTCGGTCTTAAGTTTCTGGTTTAAATTTAGGATATTGGAGGTAAAGGTGATGAAGTTGTTGGGGTGATTTTCAAAGATAATGAATTTTAAATAAATGGACTTGATTTTCGTTTAACAAAAATATCATAATATTGCATTGCATCTGTGAATGTGAAATCTTACTTATGGTTTTACATTGAGGTAAACGGGGACGGTGAACTGTTTATATTCTTGTTTTATTTCACAGCGGGGTGAAAAGGGGTAAATGGGAAATATTTTTTATTTATATTTTGGGTGATGTTTTCAAATGGGTAAAATTTATTAAAAATAATAAATCTATGTATACTTAAATTATTACAAATCTTCGCTGCATTTGTTTTCCAATCTAACCGGGTAGCATTTGTTGTTGGTATTTGAAATTCGGAATATGAGAAGGATCGTAGAATTCAAGGGACTTTGACAAGTTATATTTGGTGTAGAGATGGAATGAACTCTAATTGTTACTCTGGTTTAAGATTAGCGTTTATTACAACTCTTTTGTAAGAGATGTATGGAGTAGGGTTTCAAGTTTTGACAACGAAAGAAAACTGGTTAGCCTTTTGGTGCTTCCTATCAGATAGGATATTCACGGGACTCACCGTCACGAGGCCCAACTGACAAAAGTAGTCAAATGCATCGTTTTGTGTTTTAGAGTAATTTTGATGCGTTTTGGCTAATACTGACAAGAAGCTAGGAATAGAACTTGTAACACTCTACATTCTCCAGGTATGATTGTATTGGCATTCAGTGAGGTGTCAGTTTGTGGGATCGGTTGGTTTGCTTTGTAACATTCTCCGGACCTGCTTGATGGAGGTATTGGGATTCTCAGGAGGGGTATATTAGAAGGCCAACTTTCATTTGCGTTGGGGATGCCTCTCATAGCGATTGGTACGCCGGGAGTTGGATGACTGATTGTTAGCTTGAATACTTACCGTTTCGAATAGCCTTGTTTGAGACCAAGGTCCCTGTCTTTGTCCGGGTTTCCCGATGCTGGTAGAGAATTGTGCCTTTCAAATTTGGCTAGATCTCGAATTGCGCACCTAAATGAAGACTGATAAATGAAGTGCCTGGTTTAAATATACTGTCATAATTACAAATTGCATTCTGAGGGAGGTTCCACAAGGAGCTTCATGGACTTTTGACTTGTTTAGTGGGTTTTACAGATTTTGAAAGTTTGATTCAAAATGGCTTTGTGAATTTTATGGGTTTAAGATTTTAAAATTTTCAACGGGTTTCCTTTTTAAAATTTTGGGGGTTGAATTGTAACGGACCAAACTACGTTACATATTCACAAATGCAATTATTTAATAAAACTTTTACGAATTTCATAGATTTAAAGACTAATAGAAATAATGCTTCACATTCAATCTTCTTGCGAGTCATTTCCAGGAATATAATCTTTTTAAATATTTTCATCTCCTTTACGCTTCATGAAATTAAAAGAAAAGGATTGACAATTCCTGCTCAGCTGTGAAAATGATGGTTTTTTGGGACACTTAGGGGAAGGTCTGGGGAATCGAACTCGGAATCAGAACGGGATAGTTTTATAAATTTGAAGTGGGGAAATTTATTTCAGCTTATTTAGATAGATAGAGGGGATGCGGGATAGATTATGAGTGTTTGTATTAAAATAGATTTCGTGAATCTATTAGGGTTTTAGCTAGGAAAGTGGACGAATCGGTAAAGTATTCACTCTAGGGCGATTCCTTAGAAGCGCCATGGATTTTATGTTTACGTATGGATCGAGTGATGGTTTGAAATAATAAGTGTATTAATTACACGGGACTCTGGGGTGTCTTCCTATTTGGACCTAGTTTTATTTAATATGCGGTTTGAACTTGCATGCTTTTATTTGTCTATTTTCATGTGTTTTATAATGTGACATCTTTGTTTTGCTTGGAAACAAATCTCTACTACGCAGCATGCTTGATAACTATTATATTTTATCCTGCTATTTAGTTCTATGGAACTTTTATATCGCCGAGGGCTGAAGTTATTCTGTATAATATCATAGAGAGATCAAACTACTCAGATATCTGCTGCAAACAATCTCCGAGTTCTCATTTCGGTTCTTTGGTGTTACTGCCGAACCTGAAAAGTACTAAGCTTTAAAACATTAAAGAACTGCGGCATTTACCATTGATCAATAACTTTATTCATAACCTATGCGTTATCGTTTGGTTCTTTGGTGCTAATGCCCAAACTGAAAAGTACTAAGCTTTAAAGCATTAAAGAACTGCATCTTTGCTATAAAAGTCTTCATGTTTACTCGCCAACGTCGCTAGATTCATTCCAAACCTATGTGTTTACACTTGGGTTCTTAGTGGTGTCGCGAAACCTGAAAAGTACTACGCTATGACAGCATTATTGACCTGAGTCTTGGATGAATTTAGTTAGCTACAATCTACGGTGAAATTCTACAAACTCGACATACAGAGAACTACAGCTTTCTACGAGATTTGAGTATTCGACCAATCAGTTGTCCAGTGGGATGTGTCCGGGCGGAACAACGCTGTTATCTACAATAATTGTTGAATACTTTAAAAGAGTGAAAAGCATTCTTGTTTCAAGCGCTGTTTCCAATGTTTACGAGAAAAGAATATGGACTAAATTATGGGGACAGAGCACTATCCAACTTAGGAGGGTTGAGGTGCATGGAACGTTGCGGGAGCGCCTAAATTTAACTTATTTGTTTGTACAGAGTTCAGTTCTCTGATTAATTAACCTTTGCTCGTTTTGGCTACATTTATATATCAAAAATAATGTGCGACTAAATTTTAGTTACGCATTATACTAAGCTAAGGGGGCAACTTTCCCTCTCCCTTTGGGGAGGGGTCCTTTACAAAGAGTATTTATCGTATTAGGTTCTAGAATTTATGGTTCAGGGATTTAAGGTTCTAATTTAGGGAAATCCGTTCAGTTGACTTTTCTTTAATCTCAATCCATTCTAAAAGAATTAGGGGTACTTATTTCTAGACGATCACAATTTAAGGTTCTCGCTACTAGCGATCACTGGCCATACATACATGTATATTTTAAGTTCCGCTATATTTTAAGTTTCGCTATTACTATTTTAGGTAGGTTCATTATATATTTAGTTTCCTTTAGCTAGGTAGGTTAGGGTGTTATAATTTGTTGCAGGTTACCAGGATTTAGTTAATTATTCAATTTTCCGTTTTAGTTATAGTTAGTTCGATCTAGGTTAGTTAGGCTAGGGTGGGTTGTTACAATTCCTTTGTTAGAATAGAATAGAAAACGTTTATTTATCAACAAAATACAGAAAACCAAACAGCATTTATTTAAGTACATAAACTTACTAAACAACTAGTTAATTATGTGTATTACAGTTTAACTTCTGTATTGCGCCAAGAAAAAGGTTTTGCCTCAGCATATTGTTGCAATGATAATCACTGCAACACTGATTTTCAGTCAAAACCTTATTTAAATAGTGTTAAAATATAAAGAACAGTGTGTAGTGTTGTGACATCAGTTGTGCAGGTGTACATGCTTATGGTGCTTAACAGAGCGAATTGTTGTAACAGAATGAGTGGTCATAATTTTTAAAACGATTAAGCGGCGATTGTGTCGCATTTATAATAAGAGTAATGTCGAAGCGGTCGTGGCACAGTGCGGCTTGCGTGGTCACGTCGATTACGTAGGTTAACTGACTACAGACACAATCATAACCTGGATGGGTTGACCCTTAGTGGCATTTATCTCGACCGTTTCCGTGCTTCGCAAGGCACGTTAAGCAGTTAGTGCCGGCTGCTATCGCTAGATCAGTCGTTAAGCCATGTCAGAGGCCTTACAGGTGGCTTGGAAACTTCTGACACTGGGGTTGGCCACTAGGGGCTAGTGGACAAGCTCCACCAATCCGGACTTGGACCCCGTGTGTGGAGTATAGCCTAACCTCACCGATGTATGGGTAGAGACCCGTGCCCTTGCAGTCGGGACGTAATGGGTTGTTAACAATCGAAAATTTGTTGTATATTGTAGCATAACTAAAAACATGCACAATCACAAAACCACACAATCTCACACACACACACACACACATACACACACACACACACACACACACACACACACACACACACACACACACACACACACACACACTCTTTTTCGCTCACACACACGCACTAATTTCTGTATCAAATCGTAATGTCTTAAAAGAAATAGTAAAGTTTTTATAATTTATGGATTCATGAAATATTAAATATGGCACTGTATTTACATTACTATTGCAAAATCTATCTAGAAACAGGATTCAATGAAATGTTTTTAACAATAACTATTTATTTTATTATTTATTTTTAGTTTAATTTATTACGTGAATTAGTTTTAAGATTTATTTTTGTACAACTTTAAAATTTCATTTTGTTTTTAAATTCTACAATTTTACTTACTTAGTTACTATAAAAAATAATGAAACAAAAACCCATTAGGATCTCTCCAAAATTAAATAAATGACGAAAAATGTATTTAGATTGTACCTATTTATAACCGCGCGATGTTATCAACAATTTTTTAAATAGCTACTTTTACGGGGAAATGTCTCACTATAACCCATAACACAAGTATGTAAAATACTTAGTATGGGTATAGGAGATGTGAATTTTTTGGCTCAAATTGTAAAACTACCATCTGTAAAAAAAAAAAAAAAAAAAAATGTACTTTTTAAGCGCTTATGTATTAAGGAGTCTGTAATATTTTGGAATGAAATAAATTATTATTATTATTATTATTATTATTATTATTAACAATGTTGATTGTAAAGGGTCTCGCCGGGTTTCCTTGTGAAATCTGCACTGGCGTCTTTTTTGACATTGGTATCTTTATTATATTGCTAGTTGTTGAAAATAATTTTTGGCCAATTCTCATATAACTTCGTTCGTTTTCGGAAGGTGGGGGTTGCAAACTTCAAAATTATTTTTCTACGAAATTATGACAGATATTTGAATGAAACTAACGCGACTTGAAAGGTAATTAATTTTTAAATAAACTTTAAAACCGAATTAACTTTACATAACATATTTTTTATAATTTTTCAAATAACTATAATGCTGCAAAAAAAAAATTGAAAAAAATATGGGTGGTTTTTAGTGGCTATTTCTTGAGGTAGACCGACCAAAAAAAAAACACGTATAATCATTACGTATCTAAATAATTACATAGATGTGTGATTGGTGGAACATATTTAAAAATATAAAAATTCTATGTAACCAGGCACATATTGTATTCTAACTAATCCTATAAAAGTCACATAAATTAAAGTGTAACACATTTTTCATAAAATATTAATACCTTTTATTTTACATATAAAAATATTGAAATTATGTAATCATAAAAAGTAATTATAATATTTAGTTTTATTTAAAAAATCAGTATTGCGTATTTATTGACTTTCAAATAAATAACTTATTCTGTATAGCAAATTTTTTTTATTCGTTTGTGTATAATTTGAACATGATTTATATGGTTATAATTGACCACGCTGAATACGTTAAAAACAACCGACTTCAATCGCAACAACTCCAATTTTGCTATGTTTTTGTTGATTTTCTCAAAAACCGCTGAATCGATTTCGATAAATTTTATATGGATTTTTTTAAGTTGTTTTTTATAAATTTTACCTGTGAAGTATACACTTTTAAACAAAAGAAGAATTTTCCAAATCGGTTCAGGCATCTTCGAGTAATCGATGAACAATGAACATACATAATAAAAAAAAAGATTCCGACGAATTGAGAACCTCCTCCTTTTTTTGAAGTCGGTTAAAAACATAATGGAATACAATAATGACGGAACAAGAAGACGCATCAATTGTAATTCCAAGTGAAAAAAAGAATGTGGAAAATATAAACGAATTGGAACAGGCGAAGAAATTCTAAAATACCAAGCTGCTTGCAAAAGATATACGTATATAAATAAATAAAATATTAACACATATATTTGATGTTACTAATATAACTACAACTACCTATATAACATAATAGTGACAAAGATTAAATTATTTCAATATTTTTATATGAAAAATAAAAGATAACAATATTTTATGAAAAATGCTGTTAACTTTTAATTTATGTGACTTTTATTGGATTAGCTAGAATACAATACGTGCCTACTTACTTCGTTTTTTTTTTTTTTAATATGTTCCACCCATCACACATCTATACAGGGTTACAGTAAAAGTCGTGCTGAATATTAAACGACGTTATTATTCAGGTCATTTCTGATGGATTTGATTCTATGATATGGTGTCCAAAACTTAACCGATATGGAGATATTCAACTTTAAAGATTTTTTTAATGATAATTTTTTGGCTTTCTTATTGTTTTTTTGGGTTTAGTGATTCTTGGGTCTGTTTTTTTGATGTAACAGGCATCTCAATTAATAAAAATGATTAACCATAACTGAACATACTACTAACAGCTTAAAAAGACTGCTCGACAACGGTTAGAATTAAAGAATTTTCAATTAGTGTTTTTAAATTGGAAGCTCTCTTTTTTTTTTTTAAAACGTGTATGAAATTTATTCTCCAAATGGTTTTAAAAACTTCTATGTCTATTTAGCTATTCAAAAAAGTATAATAATTGCCATTAAATAGGCAAAACATTGACCAAATAGCACTTAAGTTACTAGAGGGTACATTTTTTGTCAACTCTTTATTCTTTTCAGCTCCATACGAAGCAGCTATCTTCTCAAAACTTTGTTTAAGGCCTTAATTCTTGTTAATTAATTCTTTAATTTACAGATTCTCATCGATTAATAAGACGAGGCCTTGAGTTGCGTTTCCACTGCCGCGGAGCTGGGCTGAGCGGGGCGGAGAAGATCAGAGAATAGTAGCAAGTGTTTCTACTGAAGCGGGGCGGAGAAGACTAGAGCAGAGTGGAGCGAAGTAGGGCGGAGCGGAGCACGGCGGAGCTGAACGGGGTGGAGCTGCGTGGAGTGGAGCGGAGCGGAGCAGACTTAGCAAACGGTCACATGCAGCTCCAGTCCGTACAGCTTCGCTCCGCTCCACCCTGCTCCGGTCCGCTTCAGTCCGCTCTACTCCGCTCAGCTCCACTCCGCCCCGCTTCAGTGGAAATACTTGCTATTATTCTCTGATCTTCTCCGCCCAGCTCCGCGTCAGTGGATACGCACCCTAAGGCCTTTATTGACAACTTTTATTCCTTTTCAACTCCAAACGAAGAGCAGCTTTCTCAAAACTTTGTTTAAGGCCTTTAATCTTGTTAATCGATTCTTTAATTTACAGATTCTTATCGATAAATACTCTTATTTATAATAATATTTATAATAATAACAAAGTTTTGAGAAGAAAGCTGCTCTTCGTTTGGAGCTAAAAAGGACTAAAAGTTGTCAATGAAATGTACCCTCTGCTAACTTAACTGTTATTGGGTCAATGTTTTCCCTATTTAATAGTAAGTGTTATACCTTTTTGAATAGCTAAAGAGACGTAGAAGTTTTTATAATTATTTGTAGAAAAAGTTCCATACTTTTTTTTTAAAGAGAGCTTCAAAGTAAAAAACACTTATTGAAAATTATTTAATTCTTACCGTTAACATGCAGTCCTTTTAAGCTGTTAGTAGAAGGATCAGTTTTAGTTTATCATTTTTATTAATTGACATGCCTTCTAACTAGATACAACAAAAAAACGGACCCTAGAAGCACTAATCCCAACAAAATCGACAAAAAAGCCAAAAAATTAAGGATGTTTTAAAAAATCTGTAAAGTTCAATATCTCCATAACGGTTAAGTTTCGGACACTATATCATAGAATCAAATCTATCAGAAATGCCTTGAATAAAACATCCTTTAATATTCAGTACGACTTTTCCTGTAACCCTGTATATTTATTACGTATTATAGTTGGATACGTACTGGTTATACGTGTGTTTTTTGTCGGTGTACCTCAAGACATAGCCACTAAAAACCACCCCTTTTTTATCAGTATTTTTGCAGCCTTATTGTTATTTGGAAAATTTAAAAAAAATATATATGTTATGTAAAGCTAATTAGGAGCTTTTATGTCACGTTGGTTTCATTCAAATGTCTGTCATTGTTTCGTAGAAAACTATTTTTGAAGTTAGGGCGTCAAATCCCAATTTTCCAAAAACTAATGAAGTCAGAGGTTTGATAAATTGGGCAAAAAATATTTTCAACAACTAGCAATATTTATTTTATTGTTTATTGTACACTGATACATGATAAATACAAGGATTGTAAACGTAATTACAAATGGTATGCTAAACTCTGTAAGAGTTTTCTACCAACAAACCAATAAGTATGAGAGAATGGGATGTAATAAATAAATAAATAAATAAATCTATAAGAAAAATATACAAAAAACAAAATAACAAATATCATAACACATAAATGATATACAAATATATATTTATTGATATACTTACACTAAATAAACATATTTACATATAATATGTAAAATATGTAATTAAATAATATAGAGTAAATATAATGAAGGCACTAATGTTAAAAAAGACGCCAGTGCAGATTTAATAAGTAAACTCGGCGAGACCCTTTGTATTTATTTCCACTCTCCACTTTTATTTTCCACTAACCCAACATGTAACTGTTATTTTGTGACCACAGAAACGCCGGAACAGTGGCCCACGCCTCCGCAACTGCCACCGGATGAGAGGCCCTCGCTGCCGCCACTGCCACCGGATGAGAGGCCCCCGCTACCAACACTGCCACCGGTTGAGAGGCCCGAGCCACCACCATTACCAAGTACGCACGTTTTCAGAATACACTGCGAAAACTACTCTGCAACCTTTGCCAGTCAAAACTGATTTTGTTTTCATTGGATGGAAGGTTTGAGTATGGTCTTACGGCGAACATCTATTTTCTCACTTCCACCGACAGCGCCACACCGCCTCTGCTGCCAGATATAAGAGGTTAAATAAATTTTACTATGACATATTTCCGCTTCAATGACATTTGTAACTTTTAAAATGTTTCCGACGTAATTTCAAAAGGCTGCAAAACAATCCCATTTTTGCCCTGCAGATTCCATATGCGAACAGATCCCTCAAAACATTTGGTTCCCGCATCCACAAGAGCAATGCAGCAGATGCATATGCGTTGCGTCACACTTTGGCAGGATCCAGGTTATCTGTGAGCCCGCTGGATGCGGTAAGAGTCAGTTCGAAAGTTATCTTCCACCTGCGTAAGGTTGCGTTATGCGTAAAATACTTCGTATTGTAAAAAATAAAACAATATATAAATGGGGAAAAACACTGACTGAACACATAATTAAATTGAACCTTCTTTTTACTTCGCAAAAACCATACAAATTGAAGTTAGAAATCTCATATTAAATGAACGTAAGTTCTTCTACATTGAAATAAAGTAACTGGCCTTAATTAATAATGATTCCTTTGTGTCAGAATGAGTGGTCGTAATTTACAAAACGGGTGATTGTGCCGCATTTGTAATAAGAGTAATGTTGATTGTAAATTTGCTTTTATTTCCACTCTCCGCATTTATTCTTCCACTGATTCAACGTGTTACTGTTATTTTGTGGCCTCAGAAACGCCGGAACAGTGGCCCACGCCACCGCAACTGCCACCGGATGAGAGGCCCCCGCTGCCGCCACTGCCACCGGATGAGAGGCCCCCGCTACCAACACTGCAACCGGTTGAGAGGCCCGAGCCACCACCATTACCAAGTACGCAGGTTTTCAGAATACACTGCGAAAACTACTCTGCAACCTTTGCCAGCCAAAACTGATTTTGGTTTCATTGGATGGAAGGTTTGAGTATGGTCTTAAGGCGAACATCTATTTTCTCACTTCCACCGACAGCGCCACACCGCCTCTGCTGCCAGATATGAGAGGTTAAATAAATTTTACTATGACATATGTCCGCTGCAATGACATTTGTAACTTTTAAATTGTTTCTGACGTAATTTCAAAAGGCTGCAAAATAATCCCATTTTTGCCCTGCAGATTCCATATGCGAACAGATCCCTCAAAACATTTGGTTCCCACATCCACAAGAGCAATGCAGCAGATGCATATGCGTTGCGTCGAACTTTGGCAGGATCCAGGTTATCTGTGAGCCTGCCGGATGCGGTAAGAGTCAGTTCGAAAGTTATCTTCCACCTGCGTTAGGTTGCGTTATGCGTAAAATACTGCGTATTGTAAAAAATAAAACAACATATAAATGGGGAAAAACACTGACTGAACACATAATTAAATTGAACCTTCTTTTTACTTTGCAAAAACCATACAAATAGGAGTTAGAAATCTCATATTAAATGAACGTAAGTTCTTCTACATTGAAATAAAGTAACTGGCTTAAATTAATAATGATTCCTTTGTGGCAGAATGAGTGGTCGTAATTTTCAAAACGGGCGATTGTGCCGCATTTGTAATAAGAGTAATGTTGATTGTAAATTTGCTTTTATTTCGACTCTCCGCATTTATTTTTCCACTGATTCAACGTGTTACTGTTATTTTGTGGCCTCAGAAACGCCGGAACAGTGGCCCACGCCACCGCAACTGCCACCGGATGAGAGGCCCCCGCTGCCGCCACTGCCACCGGATGAGAGGCCCCCGCTACCAACACTGCCACCGGTTGAGAGACCCGAGCCACCACCATTACCAAGTACGCACGTTTTCAGAATACACTGCGAAAACTACTTTGCAACCTTTGCCAGTCAAAACTGATTTTGGTTTCATTGGATGGAAGGTTTGAGTATGGTCTTAAGGCGAACATCTAATTTCTCACTTCCACCGACAGCGCCACACCGCCTCTGCTACCAGATATGAGAGGTTAAATAAATTTTACTATGACATATTTCCGCTGCAATGACATTTGTAACTTTTAAATTGTTTCTGACGTAATTTCAAAAGGCTGCAAAATAATCCCATTTTTGCCCTGCAGATTCCATATGCGAACAGATCCCTCAAAACATTTGGTTCCCGAATCCACAACAGCAATGCAGCAGATGCATATGCGTTGCGTCGAACTTTGGCAGGATCCAGGTTATCTGTGAGCCCGCCGGATGCGGTAAGAGTCAGTTCGAAAGTTATCTTCCACCTGCGTAAGGTTGCATTATGCGTAAAATACTGCGTATTGTAAAAAATAAAACAACATATAAATGGGGAAAAACACTGACTGAACACATAATAAAATTGAACCTTCTTTTTACTTTGCAAAAACCATACAAATAGGAGTTAGAAATCTCATATTAAATGAACGTAAGTTCTTCTACACTGAAATAAAGTAACTGGCTTAAATTAATAATGATTCCTTTGTGGCAGAATGAGTGGTCGTAATTTTCAAAACGGGCGATTGTGCCGCATTTGTAAGAAGAGTAATGTTGATTGTAAATTTGCTTTTATTTCGACTCTCCGCATTTATTTTTCCACTGATTCAACGTGTTACTGTTATTTTGTGGCCTCAGAAACGCCGGAACAGTGGCCCACGCCACCGCAACTGCCACCGGATGAGAGGCCCTCACTGTCGCCACTGCCGCCGGATGAGAGGCCCGAGCCACCACCATTACCAAGTACGCACGTTTTCAGAATACACTGCGAAAACTACTCTGCAACCTTTGCCAGTCAAAACTGATTTTGGTTTCATTGGATGGAAGGTTTGAGTATGGTCTTAAGGCGAACATCTATTTTCTCACTTCCACCGACAGCGCCACACCACCTCTGCTGCCAGATATGAGAGGTTAAATAAATTTTACTATGACATATTTCCGCTGCAATGACATTTGTAACTTTTAAAATGGTTCCGACGTAATTTCAAAAGGCTGCAAAATAATCCAATTTTTGCCTTGCAGATTCCATATGCGACCAGATCCCTCAAAACATTTGGTTCCCGCATCCACAAGAGCAATGCAGCAGATGCATATGCGTTGCGTCGAACTTTGGCAGGATCCAGGTTATATGTGAGCCCGCTGGATGCGGTAAGAGTCAGTTCGAAAGTTATCTTCCACCTGCGTAAGGTTGCGTTATGCGTAAAATACTGCGTATTGTAAAAAATAAAACAATATATAAATGGGGAAAACACTGACTGAACACATAATTAAGTTGACCCTTCTTTTTACTTCGCAAAAACCATACAAATTGGAGTTAGAAATCTCATATTAAATGAACGTAAGTTCTTCTAAATTGAAATGAAGTAACTGGCCTTAATTAATAATGATTCCTTTGTGTCATAATGAGTGGTCGTAATTTTCAAAACGGGCGATTGTGCCGCATTTGTAACAAGAGTAATGTTGATTGTAAATTTGCTTTTATTTCGACTCTCCGCATTTATTTTTCCACTGATTCAACGTGGTACTGTTATTTTGTGGCCTCAGAAACGCCGGAACAGTGGCCCACGCCACCGCAACTGCCACCGGATGAGAAGCCCCCGCTGCCGCCACTGCCACCGGATGAGAGGCCCCCGCTACCAACACTGCCACCGGTTGAGAGACCCGAGCCACCACCATTACCAAGTACGCACGTTTTCAGAATACACTGCGAAAACTACTTTGCAACCTTTGCCAGTCAAAACTGATTTTGGTTTCATTGGATGGAAGGTTTGAGTATGGTCTTAAGGCGAACATCTAATTTCTCACTTCCACCGACAGCGCCACACCGCCTCTGCTACCAGATATGAGAGGTTAAATAAATTTTACTATGACATATTTCCGCTGCAATGACATTTGTAACTTTTAAATTGTTTCTGACGTAATTTCAAAAGGCTGCAAAATAATCCCATTTTTGCCCTGCAGATTCCATATGCGAACAGATCCCTCAAAACATTTGGTTCCCGAATCCACAACAGCAATGCAGCAGATGCATATGCGTTGCGTCGAACTTTGGCAGGATCCAGGTTATCTGTGAGCCCGCCGGATGCGGTAAGAGTCAGTTCGAAAGTTATCTTCCACCTGCGTAAGGTTGTATTATGCGTAAAATACTGCGTATTGTAAAAAATAAAACAACATATAAATGGGGAAAAACACTGACTGAACACATAATTAAATTGAATCTTCTTTTTACTTTGCAAAAACCATACAAATAGGAGTTAGAAATCTCATATTAAATGAACGTAAGTTCTTCTACATTGAAATAAAGTAACTGGCTTAAATTAATAATGATTCCTTTGTGGCAGAATGAGTGGTCGTAATTTTCAAAACGGGCGATTGTGCCGCATTTGTAATAAGAGTAATTTTGATTGTAAATTTGCTTTTATTTCCACTCTCCGCATTTATTTTTCCACTGATTCAACGTGTTACTGTTATTTTGTGGCCTCAGAAACGCCGGAACAGTGGCCCACGCCACCGCAACTGCCACCGGATGAGAGGCCGTCACTGCCGCCACTGCCGCCGGATGAGAGGCCCGAGCCACCACCATTACCACGTACGCACGTTTTCAGAATACACTGCGAAAACTACTCTGCAACCTTTGCCAGTCAAAACTGATTTTGGTTTAATTGGATGGAAGGTTTGAGTATAGTCTTAAGGCGAACATCTATTTTCTCACTTCCACCGACAGCGCCACACCGCCTCTGCTGCCACATATGAGAGGTTAAATAAATTTTACTATGACATATTTCCGCTGCAATGACATTTGAATTCTGACCAGTACAGTCGCACTTCTTTGGCAGGAAGATTAGACGAGATTGTTTCATTACATAATATAAGCATATTATGCTATTATATGTATAATATAAGCATATTATGCTTTCACTTCGATGGTCTCGTTGTTAGACAGAATCGACAAATCAACTTTATGCTTGATCGACTGTTCCCTTCACCCACGCCAGAAACTGTGCCACTTACTTCAGTTCTTTTCAATCTTAGCAGTTCTACTACTCTTGATGTTACGAACGACTCCTCAGAACCTTTATCGATAAGAGCACGTAAAACGTGTGTTTCTCCAGAAGTTGATGTAAAGTTTATCAGTGCTGTTGCTAACCGAACTTGTTGATCAGGTTTTTCTTTCTCTTGAATGTTGAGCTGTAACTTGCGTTTCAGAAATATCTTGATTTGTTTGAGTCGCTGCTTTGTTATCTTCACTTAATTGCTTCTCCTCTAAATTCAGTAAAGAGTGATGTCTTCTTTTATAAATTCTACACGACGTTGGTTGTTTGCATCGGAATACATTGTGATTTGATATTAGGCAGTTAAAACAGATATTATTTTTAAGGCAAATTCATGTCTATCTTCTACTGATTGTTTTGCGTATTGCGGTCTTCATTTCTAGCAACTGGACTTTGTTGACGTTTAGCTTTACAGAAATATTTTCTCTTGTGGTTGAAAAACTCGTAGATGGTGCAATTATTTCTAGAGTGCGAAATTTAGCTTCTAAAAACGCCTGGAGGTTTTCCCATTTCGGTAGCTCATCACTTATGCTACTGTAGGCATGTTCTTCCCATTCTTTGTGAGCTTGTGTATCTAATTTCTGTACCACAAGAAAAACAATCATCGGGTCCCAAGAATCTGTGGGAATTCCTAAGTTCTTTAGGCTGTTAAGGCATTCCATTGTTGCATCCATCAGACACCTGATAGAGGGGGCTGTCTGACTATTTATTTTATTTTGGTTAAATAGCCTTTTGAGTAAGGATGTTGATATTAATCTTTTATTTCCATATCGGCTTTTCAGTAAGTCCCGTGCTTGTAAATAGTTGTTATCTATTATTTGAATGTGCCGCAATAGTAACTCTGCTTCACCAGTAACGCTTGTTTTCAAATAGCGCAGTTTTTGTAATTTCGACAACGACGAGTTTTCATGTACGAGTAACGTAAATAAATCTTCATACGTAGGGTATTCTTCGTACTTGCCTGAGAAATAGGGCAGTTGAATTCTAGGCAACTTTACGCTCACGAACTTAACATCAGTCGTCTTCCCACTTGCACTTTTTTTACAACACTCGTCATCCTTATTTTTGTTCGACTGCGATTTGTTCAATATGTCCAACATATCTGCTTTCAACCCTAGATAGTATTCCTCATTTAGAAAGTAAGGCACAGCACCCCGTTATTCCCTCGTAGTATACTTTGTTAACTCCAAATGTGTTTTATTAAACGATATCCAGTATTCATTAATACTTTCTAATCGTGCCTTCAAATAACCTTCAGGTAATCTCGCTTTCGGACATTTCGTGTAATTAATTTACACTTTTCGAAACGTAGCTGTAAATCTTCCAAAATTAATATGTATCCTTGTTGTTCATAGGTTAACGCAGTAATATTGAAAGTCCTTTTTCATAAAAACTGCACTTCTTTACGATATTAATCTGCAGAACTACTGCAAAAGTACTCTGCAACCTTTGGCGGTCAAAACTGATTTTGGCTTCATACTATGGAAGGTTTGAGTATGGTTTAAAGGCGAACATCTATTTTCTCACTTCCATCGACAGCGCCACCACCGCCATTGCTGCTAGATATGAGTGGTTAAATAAATCTTACTATAATATATTTCCATACCTACCTACCATTAATCATTGTCATCATTAATATCAAGCTAGTCAATAATTTGCGCTGCAATGAAATTTGTAATTTTTAAAATATTTGTGACATAATTTTAGAAGGCTGCAAAATAGTACGATTTTTGCCCCGCAGATTCCATATGCGAAGAGATCCCTCAAAACATTTGGTTCCCAAATCCACAAGACCAATGCAGCAGATGCATATGCGTTCCGTCGAACTTTGGTACGGTCCAGGTCATCTGTGAGCCCGCCGGATGCGGTAAGAGTATAACTGGGAAAATACGTTCTGCTTGCTTGCTTTCGACGAAAATCTAGGATTAGGGGTTAAAAATCACCAGAAATCAATCTATGAGGGAATTATCTTTCAAAAACTTCATTTTAGGGAGATTTGGGAGATTTTGATTTATATATAAAATATGATCACATTATGATGCTTATTTTTAACAACGTATTTAAGTGCTTAGTAGCCCTGGTTTTGGTGCGAGCCGTTTTCGTTTTGCTACTTTTAGGTCTGGATTCGTATCCCATGAGACTATTGTTTTTTGTATTTTTTTTTGTGTGAACTTAAGTAAATATAGGGTGACCCTAAATTAGTTTTTGATACGAAAGTCTATGAATGTGCTCATGATAACAAACAACTTTCCCTAAGAAACCCATAGTCAAATCGCAAAAAAAAATTTTGAGTCTCCATAGAAATCGATGAACTGACCGGCCAAATTAGTATGAAGAGTCCAAATTTTTTTTGCGATTTGACTATGGGTTCTTTAGGGAACGTTGTTCGTTATCATGAGCACATGCATAGCCTTTCGTATCAAGAACTAATTTAGGGTCACCATATATATGTAATTAAAAAGACAAAAAAATATATTTTACGGACATTTGAACGATTTTTTATTTATGGCGCCGTCTTTTGCCGTATAAGTGAATTACATACCTGATGATTGTGCCGCCCTGCCCCGTATAATTGGCAATATTTTCCACGGCTTTCTCTTAACTCAACTAGACGGCGCTGATCAAAAATCTAAATAAGAAAATCTGAGTCGCTAAAACTGACTAACATTACTGACTAATATCATAATAAATGATGATAACTCTCTAATATTATATATCATTGAATATTTTTCTGTATTTTATCAAAAAATACTTTTCATAATTTTTGATTCACAACGCTTGTCAGTATTTTTTTTTGTATTTCCTAATATAATTCTAACATGATACCAAGTTATTAATTGCATTTTTAATCATAAAAATGTATTAAAGTGAATTAATTTTTAGTTTAGAAGAAGAAATTACATATAACAGAGAAACCAGAACTCACCCAGCTCATCCATAACTTGACCAAGTTGAAAAGGATGGGTGTCAACACGATAGGTGTTTTCCCCTGAAACATTTTGGGTTTTTATCCATTTATATAATGAGAAGAGGTAATTTTATTTAACATACAAGGTAAACAAAGTCAAATACTTTAATATGTAAGAAAAAAATAATGAAGTTAAATAAGGAAATTGAGTTAACAAGTTATAAAATCAAATTAGATTATCATTAATTACTTATGAAAAATAATGAAAATAGTAAAAATAATCGAATTTTCGCAATTATAATCAGACCAAAGAAACGTTCATGGCTTAGTGCGGCATGTGTGATTGCATCGATCACGCAGGTTAACTGACTATAGACAAGTTCAAAACCTGGATTGGTTTCTGATAGTGGCGATTATCTCGACAGTTTCGTGCTTAGCAAGGCACGTCAAGCCGGTGGTGTCGACTGTTATCATTGCATGGCAGTTGTAAGCCATGTCGGAGGCCTTATACGCCCTTTGAAAACATCCGACACTGAGTTGGCCACTATAATCTCATACACACTAGCTTATACAGACCTAAATCATTAAAATGCTCTTGAATATAACTTCCCCCACTATTGCAAATAAATATTCAAGAATTATACCAGCTCCGTGTCATCTTTATGACATAATTTGTGCGTGGGCAAAATGATGCGTTTAATGATGATCGGCTGTTGTCAACTTCGTCTCTGCGTTTGTATGTCGGCACTGGACCAACACTTTTATATTTATGCATTTTATTGTTTATAATATGCTACATTATATATGTGAAAGACAAAGTGTTGGGAGATTGCGCTCATGTAAAAAAATAATTGTAAAAACTACAAAAATGATGAATTTTGGGAAAAATCTCAGTTTTCTTATCGTGTGGCACCATTTAACCGTAGCTGTTATAATGGATAGATAGAACTTGCTTTGTGTTGCACTTAGCATTACCCGCGGTCACCTGTAGGGTATTTAGATTTACACCTACGGACGTGTGCAAAATTATCTAGTGTGAAATCATCTGTAATACCCCATTTCAAACTTTAAACAAAAACGAGAATAATCATAAAAGATCAAAAATTTTATCGTAGACGCACGGAGTACATGGTCTAGTAATGAAAAAACGTATTAATAGAATTCTGTTATAATATTTATTTTTGCGGGATTTATAGGGGAATTTTGTTAGGTTATTGACACCCATCCTTTATTGTTTGTTAATTCAATTAATGAGAATCTATGTTTTTGTGGCTTTTTATGGCGTGACGTACGTCATCTGAAAATTCCATATTATAGGACTTTTTTTTTGTAAATGGGTAATTTGCATGTTTTTTTTTTCTGTAGAAACAAATATAAAAAAAATATTATAGATATTTTCAGAACAAATATTGTTTTTCCTTTCGTCCCTTAGAAGGCCACTATTGACTAAAACAACACCTTGCAAAATGTTTTATAGAAAATAAATTTTATAGGTACTAAACAAGTTATCTTACGTAGTTTATAAACGCTCCGATTGAACGAGCGACGCTCGGTCTCCCAGCTAGTACAGTAATAAACTGGTGTTTCTTCTTACTTCGCAAAAAACTATACAAATTGTTGGGAGGTAGAAACTTCATATTAAAAAGAAACAAATGATTACGAACATTTGGGAGCTTTCACTGAAATAAAGTGATGTGACTTAGTGAATAGCGATTATTAATCTTTTGCATTAGAATGAGTGATAATAATTATTTAAAAAGAGAGATTTTTCGTCTATAATAAGAGTAACGCTGGTTATAAATTTTCTGTTTTTTTTAAACGCTCAGCTTGTTTTTTTCTATTGACTCAAAGTGCTTCTGTAGAGACAGAACAGCCGGAACCGTGGCCCGCACCGCCGCCACTGCCACCGGATGAGAGGCCCCCGCTGCCGCCATTGCCACCGGATGAGAGGCCAACACTGTCACCAGATAAAAGGCCCCCGCTACCACCATTACCAAGTACGCACGTATTTAAAATAACTCATTATGCATGTAAGACTATACTATGTTTTAGGAAATATGTGTTGGATATTCTATTCTATTCAATTCTACTCTCTCCGCGAATACTTCCCGAAATGTTGGGTACACGAGCTCCAAGTGGTAGGAGCTTCGTATTAGAGAGACAAAAGATTTCTTTCGAAAAGTTATTAGTGCTACCTTCTCCGAATTAATAATTTTGATTTAACACTGAAATAAAATAATTGGCTCGTTCATGATGATCTGACTATAAGACTGTAGATTATTTTAATGATAATGACAATTGGAATATTCCTCCAGGAAAATAATATGACGTTTTTAGGAGTGCTTAATGTACCTACGTTAAGAAATAAATGATTTTGAATTCTTGAATTTTGATGATTACTTTGTGTAAGAATGAATGGTGATATGGTCAAAAACTCAAATAAGTAGTGTATAAATATGATCACCTGTGCCAGGGCGAGGAAATGGTCCTGACTCAGCATTTGTTTTAGGTAAACAAATATCTTTTTTTCAAATTATTAATACATTATTACATTTTACGAGTTTATTTTTTGAATTATGGTCGTTTGTCCATTTCATTGTTACTATCAGTTGCAAAAAGACACGACAGAGTCAGAGACGACTTTAAATTATTTCAAACTGATCTACTGAGTACTATCGGGGATACTCGTAACGTAAATATAAACATTCAAGTTGTTAAAACTGATTTAAATAACATATTTTACTATATATATTTTTTACAGGACCAAAACCGACTTTGCCCACCCTGCCACCTCTTCCTGAGCCAGAAGTTATTCCACCTTCACGTATGTTGAAATTTACAAGTAGTTGGATAGTCAGTCAGCAAACACGGGCTACTCCGGTTTATCGAGAACTCAGAAATCACGATTTTATTTCGACTAGAGCTGCGTCGTCGTCGTCTTCAAAATAATTTCCTGTGTCTGTTACGCTATTTACCGATAGCCTTGGAAAGTTAAACTTCAAGTATAAAAATTAACTGTCATCCTTGTCCTTCTATATTATTTGATTCTTTACGCGCTGCATTATACGAACGGTAGCAAAATCTTACATCGGAAAATAACTTGAGCGGATTATTCCCTTCACATTATTGACGTTCGTGTCAGACGTGACAGTGTTCCCTTTCCGCAGCGTCAATATGCAAGGTGGTGCGTCCCAACGTGTGGTTCCCGAACCCAGCCGAGGCGTGCAGCGTGTGCATTTGCGAGCCGGCGGCGGAGTGGGGCCAGCCAGTGATCCACTGCAAGCGCGTTCACTGCGGTAAGGGCCACTTCACTAGCGCGACATTGATTATTCCCGAATGTGTTTCATTCCATTCATTCAACGTGTTCCTGTTATCTTGTGGGAATAGATTCGCCAGATCTGAACCCCACGCCGCCGTCACTGCCACCGGATGAGCGGCCCCCGCTGCCACCACTGCCACTGGATGAGAGGCCCCCGCCGCCCACACCGCTACCGGATGAGAGGCCCTCGCTACCTCCGCTGCTGCCACCGCACCTAAAGCCCCCACTGCCATCTCTTCCACCAAGTATGCTTCATTTGGGTTTTTCATACGAAAGTTTATAGATAGGTTACATTAAAAATCTGGCCAAACTGATTCAATTTCAAGAACCATCCCGTTGGTGACTCTGTCCTGTCATGTTTTACCCAAGATCTTTGAACAACTTTGGTGTTCAATATCTTTATAAATACTACATCCGATAACAATTATGTAGTTCAAAGAAACGCTACTTAATTTTAATATAACCATTCACCGACACCCGACACGTAAAGTACATTCCATCCAACCCCCTTTACTTTTGCGTACCTCTAAAAACCTACGTATTATATTTAACAAAATAAAGCATTAATAAATCCTTACAAACGAAGATCTAAATTCAAAATTCATGCGATTCGGTTAAAAAGATATGAGGCTGCTGTGGCTATCAGTGACGAGTGGACGGAAAGAGATAGAACGGTATTTTAAATTAAGGTTCCTCGTATTAACTACAGAACACATGAGCCACGGAAGGTTTAATGACTTATTTACATCTACCTATATAATAACTTATGTCTCTGTTAAAGTAGGCATGTGCCTGAAGGTGCCGCCGGGCGAGTGGTTCTCGCACCCGGAGCAGAGCTGCGTGGAGTGCGCGTGCCTCCCCGAGCTGGTGTGCACCGACGCCAACTGCGGCAAGGAGCCGCCGCCCACGCCCTCGCCGCGTACGTGTGCCCTTGTGTACTGCCACCTCATCATAATCAGCCGAAAGACGTCCACTGCTGGACAAAGGCCTCCCCTAGCTGCCACCTCCCTTCGAACAATCCCACTAATACAAGTCAACGTATTAGTATTTTTCTTAAAAAGCCTCTCACAGTCGACAGATAGTGAAATATGCTTTTCCAGGGACCCGTGCCCTATCAGCTAAGACCAAATATGCAACAATTAATTTAACTATTTTTATGTATGAAAATACATTAATTGTATTTGCGTTTTTTATGCATATTAATGCGTATATTTTCCTTTCTTTCCAGCTGGTCCACTTCCTGGTCCTCCACCGCGTAAGTATAAGCTGTATGTTCTGTTGATATAAAAAAAGTAAAAATTGGAGCAAAAAATCGCAGTCCACATTGTGCTGTATCAAATATAACCTCCTCAGTCCTGAAGCATGATTTCGTTTGTACTAGGGGTTTTATATCAGTAAAATATATATTTTGTTTGTCCTCTATGTAACACTTTTTTATATCTAGTTCACATGCATTGCAGTAATTTTTATTCAAAAGATCGCCAGGGAAAGCCCCACGGCAAATGTTCCCTATAGGGGACGCGAGGCCCGACGAGGATAAAGTAAACACCCGCTAATTTGTTAATGTAACGATGGTAGCGAATGAATAAATAATAGTGGTGGATAGACTATGATGCGACGTTAAGAATCAACTCCTCGAAATCTGGCTTGCGTGAAAAAAGCAACAGTGGAATCGGTCGGTAGTAGTGTATCCGTCACGTGGCAGCTCATGAGAGGAGATGGGATCGAGTTTATATAGGGATGTCTCAGTCGAAGTTTATGTAAGTGGTTGCTTTGCAGACAAGAGCTGCTACCCGTACTCGCCGGGCGTGCCGTTCCAGCACCCGTGGGACGAGTGCCGCGAGTGCCGCTGCACGGAGGCGCGCTCCAGCCACCTCGTCTACGTCGAGGTCGACTGCGTCACCAAGCTAGAATGCTGTAAGTCGCATTCATTGCATGGCTGTTATGAGTATTTTAATTATTTATGCACTTCAGTAGTAGAAGTATTCAATCTTCAAAATCAAGGCTTCAATATTAGTACATTCTAGCTTTATAATAATAAGGATGTAATAGTAATATGCATATTTTACACACAGGTATCATTCCGTTCGATAGCGCGGTCATGACGTACCCGGTAGATGACTCTAAACCCCAATCATCATACCCAGCTGTCGGTCAATCCGCAGGTATTGTGTAATTAATTACTTTTTAATTACGATTTTCGCGTAGTTGTCACCTCGATGTTGTCAACTCTTTACATTAATGTGTAGTGTTCGAACGATGGCAATTTAAGTTTTTCTTTTCATTTCAGACGCAGGTCTTTCGCAGGGGACGAAGCTACTGTCTGCCAACCAACCGCAGTACATGATAACAGCGGAAGCAGGCGCCATCGTTGGTGACAATGACAACATAAAGGAAACGCATGGAATTGTCGAAGCACAGGCAAACGCCCAGGCACATGCGTTGGGTGACACGATATCATATGAAAACCTAGATCCACGGCTTTACGGATTATTAGGAAATTCAGGGGCATCGGGCGACGCTTCGGGCGCTGCTGGCTACAACTCCGCAGGCGACAGCCAGTTGCAGCCGTCTATTTATCAGTCACCTAACTACAATCCTGCACTGCCTCCGCTCATCAATTCACTGGGTCAGGGGTATTACAACCAAGCGCAAGCCGCTGCCCAGGCTGCGTCTCAAGCAGGCTCGGAACACGCTAATTCGTACCCGTACGAAGCCGAGGCATCAGCTCAGGCGTATTCTCAATCAAGTTCGGGATTAAACAACGCCGTTCCCTCATTCACCAATAATTTGCCCTACACTTCGTCCCCCTCAAATCCTGTAGGTCTGGGATGGAATTCTGAAGCGCAAGGATATGCTGCTGCATCTTCTCAAGCCAGCTCTGGATTAGGCTACTATTACAACAATATGCGTCCCTTGCCCTACTCATCCTCTCCAGAAATACCAGTTGGCCAAGGATGGAGTAAAGAGCAAGCACCTTCTCAAACAAGTTCATATGGCTTGGTGCAAGCCCTGGAGCCAGTATCGATGCTGCCGCCCCTTCCGTCATCGACGTTCTTCTACCCGGTGACGAACTACTTGAACCCGCAGTGGAGCTACACGTCGCCGCTGTATGCGAGACCGGTGCCGCAAATGCCTGTTCAGAGCGGTGGCACTTACTATCCCAGTAGTACAGGTGCGTCCCGTTGTTAATGTGTGCAGGTTTGTCATTTTACGTAGACGTAGGATCATCAGGGGACTAGCGATTTTACTTATCAGATCGATAAACTTTCTTTTACGACTATTGAAATCAGGAAAAATGTGGGATTTCAGATGAAGCTACAGAACCAAGGAGGGAAGAAGTACTGTCGTGGCAAATAATCTAAGTTGAGATTTTGATGGGGATCTAGTATAATAATTAATAATAGACCTAAAAAATAAAATAAATAGTTAAATACTCTGTGTGTATGTGTTTGTGTGTGTACGGTGCCTAGCACCTAGCGCCTAGATTACTGGATGGACTTGGATGAGAGCTAGGACAATGTTTGCAATATCTCCAGCTGCTTATGTATTTTAGGGTTGCTCTTGATAGTTTGTTACTCCGGAAAAAGTATGACTGAGCTACATCCCACAGAAGCCAAGATTCTTTGTTATTTTTTCTGACGATAATTACTGCCCCTAATGTTTGCTACTAATTTTGATTTTTTATTGCTAATTATTGACAACCCTGTGTGTGCCAGATAGTAAAAGGATTCGCGGGAGTTTTCAAGTGTAAACGGTTTCCGCAGGAGCTTACGCTAAAGCGGAGGCGGCGTCCGGCGCCGCAGCCTTCCCCTCGCGCCCGGGTGAGTCTGTGCTACTCCAGTGTAATGGTAGGGGGTACTGTTAAGTTCCCGAAGGCATTTTCTGACTATTTACTACTTAGGGTCCAATTTTCATTAAAACTGGCTAGACTAGCGAACACGAGGTTGGGTCTGAATATCTAATTAATATGCTGATAGGGGTATTTATGAAACAGGACCGCAATATGTAGAATATAATGAGTTGTGCTCATCAGCGATAGAGTTCAGGTGTATTTATTACTTTATGTTACTAATTACTTGTCTTAATTCTTGTTATTCTACCAAATTTATTGTAAGTATCAGTGATTCTGTGTGCCTTGTAAAAACTTTTACAATTACTTCTATAAACCTTCTCTTTGTTTTCCAATCTACATAATATGCGGGTACTTCTTTTCTCGCGAACTTTTTTGTCGTGTGCTCTGTATCTTGTACTGACGTGATGGCGTGCGTGCGCGCGTGGCCGCGGCCGGTGCGCAGGCGCAAGTGGCGCGAGCGGCGCGGCGCGGGGCCACTGCCAGTACGAGGGTGACATGTACCACGAGCACTGCCAGGCGTGCTTCTGCCAGCGCGACGCCAGCGGCGCCCTCTACGCCTCCTGTTTCGGCCCGCCTTGCCGCTCGTAAGGCACCTTTTACTCCTTTCTCTTACTCTTACTATGACTTTGTTTCACAGTCTTTTATATGTCACCAACTTCTATATTATTACTTTCATGTATGCATCTACATATATTATTTTGTTAGTTTCGACGGATTATGTACGTATATGTAAGATGCGTGGAAGCGTGGAAGCGTGGAAGGGGAAAACCGTGGGAAGACCGAGCATAAGTTATATGGACCTTAAGAAGAACAGAGAAGTTAAGAAGGCCTTGAATAGGGATGTGCGGAAGACGAGGTGTGGGCAGGCCTCCGACTTGGTGGACCGACGACCTGATGAAGGTTGCGGGAAGCCGCTGGATGCGAGCCGCTCAGGACCGGTCGGAGTGGAAATCCTTGAAGGAGGCCTTTGTCCATCAGATAAAGACAGGGATGAATGGCGAGAGCTGCAGTAACAAGAAGTCCAGCTTTTAAATTAGAGATGAAGAAAGTTAATATATGTATAAATGAGCGATTCCTCCCTCAGGTGAAGCATAGACGTCATCACCCCAGCGCACACGAGCTACCCACCGCGCACCGGGCCGGGAGAAGGCGAAGTCCAAAAGATTTTGAGTAGTGATGTACCTAATGAATGTACCGACTTACAACTTATTCTGTGATTTTGTGTCAAAAACGAATGCGTTTTATCAACAAATAGATGACATTTATAGAAATTAGAAGTTTTATTATTATTATTGTAGTCCAAAAATATATCAGAATATTTTATACATTTGATACAATTTTACTGCTAATCAAGGTTTTTTCCATGCGTGAGCATTACTGTCCGAAGCTTTAAAACGACGCACGATGGGGTAGTTGATTGCATCCAAATAATTACGAAATATTGTTTACTAAAAGATGCTTCACTGAAATTGTATTACAATTTTTCAATTTTTAATTTATATTTCGTTATCGATCTTCTATATTGAACTATGACATCACCTATATAAGTAATTAAAAAAAAAAAGAAATATCATTTTTGACATTCGATAAACATTAATTCAGATGACTAGCATAGTCAACTATCACGCAGTAGCGCTCTTGTACATTTTTACGTACGCCTACATGACAGCATATCAAAAACAAAAGGTTAGCTATTGAAAAAACAGAAGTAAAATTGCGAATTACAATATTTATATGTATGTACGATATATATTATGTACGTAGATATAAAAGTATAAAAATCACGGTCAGGTATTTATTGTAAAGTATTAAACAAACGGCAATAAGGGAGCCACGACGCGGCGCGTTTCCAATAAACAATAAAACACACGGGCGGGCAGCGGCAGGCAGCGGCAGGCAGCGGCTGTGACGAATTGGCTCGCCGCGTCCCGCGTTAGTATTTATGTGAAAACGACAACATAAATAATGTCTAAACGCCTGCAGCTTTTAGTCATTTTACTTATAAATGGTAAGAGTTTATTGACAATTGCAATGTGTTTAAAACGGTCAGTTTAGCGATGAATGGTATGCCCGCTGTCAGCTTCCAGCATCGTCATCGCTTATCCTGATATGCGAGAGTGCTAACAAATATCTGAAGCCTTTATTTAATAAATAAACTAGCTCGCGGCTCTCTGCGAGCTCAGGCTCATGTGCCGAGTGGTAATCACCCTTAGCTTGACAAGTGAACGTCTTCCGACTAAGATCATGATGGCGAAACCAATTTATTGTGAGCAGAATCTCACGCCTTTATTTCGCTGTACGGGATTTGCGTAACCACGTGTTGACGATGAAAGCTGGTCCAATTTACTGGTGATGGCGGGAGAAAGAGTCAGCAATTACTAGCAGAAGAGCAATGGAGCGAGCACTGGTTATATCATCTACAATTGAGTTAGGGAGTTGTACGAGTGTTGACGAGCTGCGGACTATGGTCGCAGCGCGGCGGCAGGCGGAGGCAACGAGGCACGACGTGCAGGCCTTCGAGGCGGACTACATCGCCACGACGCACCACCTGCAGGCGCTGGATGAAGGCAGCGTGGCGCACTTCGACGACGCGGCCCACCGCGGCCACAAGTGGTACGACGACGTGGTGGCCGCCAAGGACTCCGTGAGCACCATGAACGAGGACCAGACCAGGTAAGCGACACGTTCTACCACGAAATAACAAAACTAATTCAAAATTATGCAGCAAACGAGTATAACTTGAAAAAAAAACACATGTTTTCTTTGTTTCAGCTCAATAGAATCATCGGATTCCGGGGACCTAGACAGTGGCGGCGGGTCTTCCGAAGCGTCTTCCATGGAGACGGCCGAGAAACACATGAAGTGAGTTGCGCGTTTGGTAATACAGTGTGGGATATTGTGCGTGTATAGTCTAGTGTACTAGGAGGAACTGTCCATATTCAAGTGCGTTTGGATACCTATGTATAATAGGTTCCAAAGCCAGAACAAGGGGCAGATCATAGGTTTCATTTAAAAGAGCTGGACAGATAAAGATCTTTAAAAAAGGTGGTCTGGGATGGCACTGTAGCAAATGGAAAGGAAGCTTTCGTTCAGAACTTGTACAATGTAGGCTAGGCTAAGAAGATACTGCCGATGTATTCTAATTGGTGTAACTGATCACTGAGGATTGTCATGGAATACATTATGTTATATACAGTTAAGGAATACATAAATAGAATACACTATGTAATAAAGCTTACTATAGTAAGACGATTCAATACTTAGATGACGAAAAATAAATGTTTGTGCGGGAAGTGTGACCCCAATGACATCTGGAGCGGTGCAAGCGTGCTTAAATTTTCGCGGGGATTTCGTATCGGGAGCTGCGTCGTTCCTTTTCCTCAAAAAAGGTTGATAACCGACTCTAGCGTTATACTCGTGATCGGGTTCTGCCTATGTCGACAGGCCTGTTCTTATCATTGGCATTTTGTAATAGTTAGTTATTACTTTCTAACTGCAATTTATATACTTTTATCTCTTTTCAATCTTTTCTTTATAAGTATTATTATTATTTATATCACTCTTGTGCTATTTCTTTTTAAAATCTAAAAGTTTATTTGGGCCTGTTGTTTCTTATCACTCCGCAAACTCTTTCCGAAACGGTATACGATATATGAGTTCCGACTGGTAGCTACGAACCTCGTATGAGGTAGACCAGTGTTTTTTAACCTGTGGGTCGCGACCCCCTCGTAGGTCGCGTAGCCTTTCTAAAGGGGTCGCGGGAAAAGAAAAAGTAAGTGCTTATAGGTCCTCCACTGCATTGAAAAAATACGATTTCAGTGAGCTGGTCCTGTTTATTTTTTAACAATTTGTCAAAATGTGGTTCTATTTTGCAGACGTTTATAAGTAAATCATTTTCTAATTGAAGAAAATTATAAACTTAGTCTTTCAAATCATTACCATTTTGTATGTTTATGGCCCTAAATGGCGACCCCCCCGGTCGCAAGAATTTTTTTACTTGTCTTTACAAGGTCGGGTATTAAAAAATGTTGAAAAACACTGAGGTAGATAAAAGAATGACCTTCGAAAAGTGTGTACTGCTACATACTTCGCATATCATTTTCATGTATCTATTTATCGGATCGAGTGAGTAACGTTGTCGACGGGCGTGGCGCAGGTTTCGCTGGTACCGCGAGTGCACGCCGTGCCCCGAGGACATGCTGAAGCAGCACCGCAACCTGGGCATCCGCTGGATCTGCGGCATGTACCAGCGCGCGCGCCGCACCTTCAAGAGCGAGTGCATGATGCGCTACCGCAACTGCCAGGACGGCACCAGTCAGTGCTTCCACTTTTATTACTAGTTTTACTCTGAACTCAGTTTATTTAAAATGTCCAAATGTTTTTTGCCATACAAAGACGAAAAAACAGTGGTATAATGGTATTGTTCGCATTCTGCGCACTGTCACACTGCGATATGGAGATCTGTCTACGTATTCTCAGAGAAAGTTTAAACGAAAGTTATTTGTCTGATATGTTTCTGTATTCAACACTCAGTCCTCAGGAATCCCTTGAAACGTCGCAGGTACTTGTCGCACCATACAACAAACATGAAGGGTGAGGTTTCCTTCAGTTCCGATCCTCTGTCCGCAGTGTTCGTGAAGCTGTACGACCACAAGTGCAAGAACGACTCGCGCCACGGCAAGCACTGGTTCTATATGTATAAGGTGTGATTTATTATAATACAGCGCGTTATGAATATGCTGTCGTTTACATTATTATAATTTTTATAGGAAGTTCTTTAAGATTATTTCAAATTGTTGGAAAAATTACCAAAATAGTTTAAAAGTAGTCTTAAAAAATCGTTTTCATGTAATATCCATTGGTTTCGCATATTATCATCTCGTCGCTCATTAAACATAGGTTCTTCCGTTCGCATCCTCTTCCCTTCCTAGCGGACGAAGACGACGGCGTCACATTCGTTCTTAAGTTGTTCACCTACTGCGTGCACCGCATTATCTCAAGAGGAAATAGGAGATTTTCGCTAATTTCCCAGGTGAGGCCAGTGTTACCATTCCTTTCCTTCAAATTCCGTCCATCCATACACAACTGAAAATTATTCGAATCCGTTCAAGGATTTGATGATTACACAAATGTTCCGAGTAAACTGGCAAGATAATTAGGGAGTGCCTACCCAGCCGGAAGTGCCTGCTTTCTGAGGCATCAATCCGACACTGAACTATAGGTAGGCCCTATGGTTCTTAGATTGTGTAAGTGAGGCGCAAAGAGTGCAGGCAGCACCTACAAAAAGTTACGATTTCTTTCAATACACTGCAAGTGTATTTATATCGAGTGCGAATAAAGCAAAATCATAAAAAGTGTCGTAAAGCGGAGTTGTGTTTTACGAGTGTGCGCGGGCGTCGGGCGGCGGGCGGCGGGCGGCGGGCGGCGGGCGGCGGGCGGCGGGCGGCGGGCGGCGGGCGGCGGGCGGCGGGCGCAGTCGAGCCGCCGCCACCGCCATGCCGAGCCGAGCCCGCGCGCGAGCCGCCGCCGCCGCCCTGCTGCTGTTGCGTGAGTACCCACCTACCGCCGCTTCTATTCAGTTATATTTCATTAAAATTACCATCTAATCTATAATTTGAAATAATACCCCTGAATTTCATTATCTAGTATTGTACTCGCGGAAAGTACAAAAAATTCACTGCATCAGTAATTCATAAAACTTATTTTTCAATCAAACGAAACTTCAATAAAAGTTTTATATTGTACGTGATCATGAGTTGCATAAAACAGATGATGTTTTGTCACACAAATACAAATTATCTTAGCGCAAAGGATATCACCTTGCTTATGACTACGAAGATGCTAGTAAGACAAGTTTTATTTAGGTATCATCTATAGATGGGGAAAAACTTGCAGCTAGCATAGTCATCGCAAAGAGTTAAATTCGGAAGAGGCTGTTGCAGTGCACAGTGTGGCGGGTCTGGGTAACGAAACAACAGTGACAGCACCCCCAGCTGCGCCCGCGGCGCCCCTGGGTGCCTTCGGGGCCTCGCCGGCGGTGCCCGCAGTGCCCGCGCTGCCGGGCCGCGCCCGACGCGCTGGCCGCGATCGCTCTACTTCCTCTTCGAGTGGAGATCCTAAGGCCGATCAAGGTTTGCTATATCGTGTCATTGCTAGCCTACGGTCTGCGTTTCTATTAATGAAAACCTGATAGATCTGACTCTACTGCACTCGTGATTTCTTACAGGATCAGGAAGTGACGACGACAAAAAAGAAAGCTTAGATCTCGATACCTTGTCGGATCTCACAGAAGATGGTACGAAAGGCAAGGGAGGGAAAAAGTACATCCCCAAGTCTAGCGCCGAGCGGCGCGGCTGGTGAGTCACGTCCGAACACGTATTCTACAAATCATACAAACGATACTTCTACCGTAACCCGACGACTCTTCACCGGGGCGAAGAACGATCTAATAATGGCGAGTTTAATGTTTGCGGCAGGCGGAAGTGGCACCGCAAGTGCACGCCGTGCCCCGAGCAGAGCATGAAGTGGCGCGACCCGCGCATCCTGTGGATCTGCGGCGGCTACCAGCGCGCGCGCCGCAGCTTCAAGAGCGCCTGCATGATGCGCTACCGCAACTGCCAGGACGGCACCAGTCCGTACTCATTTTGTATTTTTATCGTTACTGGTATTCGGGTGAAACGGATATAGAACAAGATTTAAAGTTACGGCTTCAATATTTTTATAAAACATAAGAAAACGTTGTGAATGTGTTTCCCCAGTGTTCGTGAAGATAGCCAACCACCGCTGCGAGGCGGACGTGCCGGGGGAGCCGCGCCCCCACGGCGAGCACTTCTTCTACACGTACGACGTGAAGATCAGCGGCGACGATACCAAGGACGACGACAAGAGCTCCAGCGATGGGCCCAGCGTCAGCAGCGACAGCAGCGCCGCGCGCCGCCGCGTCATGGACTGGCGGCCCGATTTCCCGCCGCGCGCGCCTCTCCCAGCCAACCGCACGCACGCCGCCGACAACATCACGTTCAATATGGTCTAATAAAACACTTCAACCATATATTGTGTTGCGTATGTTAGTGCTCCTTCCGAAACGATGGTAAAATGCGATGCCTTTACAGCAGCTTAATGGTAAGGCAATGGCAAGTTCACTTTGATAACCATGAAATGCAAAACATGATGCGAAAAGTATCCTTGGTCCTTTTCAAGTGTTAACATTTTTCTCTTATTTTGAGTAGTACTGTTTAAAATAAAATGTTGGTGAATCTCACTACTGTAGTCTTTCTAGGGATCAATCAAGGTTCAGTATTGAGTCCACACCTATTTAGCAAAACGAAACGAGAAAGAACAGCTACAATCAGTCAGACGGTGCTTGGTGTACCGAAAAGCCCGCGAGTGGCGCTGAATGTCGTCGGTTGCGACCATAAGCCCCACACCGCACTAACTCGACCGCCGATGCCGGACTGAGGATAAAGGATCCGACAGTATCAGGAATACAAGCCCTGGGCGGAGTGACGGACACGTCTGGCAATCTGAACGACGCGACACATTTTATTTTCCGTTCAAACGAAGTGCTCTTAACCGGACACTGTTTACAAGAAAGAGATTTCCAGAAATACGCTATAAATGCATGCATGCGCACTTACCGCAGGGTGACCGCAACACAACAGGCGCAGGCAGACACTTACCTGAAACAAACATTTTATAGACGTTAATAAAACAGTCAGCAGAAAAAGTTCATGTAAAAAATAAGTAAAGGGTAAGGTCGTCATAAGAAATGTAGCTTAAGAACATCTAAAGATGGTTTACAAAAAGTTTTGAATATGTGAAATTCCAACTAACAAATCGTAACTAACAGAGGAGTCCACGGAGAAGTAAGTTGGTTTCAGGGTAACAAAATAAAAGTAGCAAGTTCCGAGAGTAAAGTTTGCGAGCGGAGTTGAGCACAGTCCAGTAGCCGCGGTGGGCCGCGCGGCCGGCCGCACACCGCACGCCACACGGGAGCACCAGCTGCACGCGGTCGGTCGCCTTTGCCCTCACCCTGGCGATAGCGCTAACTAATACTCCTTCCTTGCGTACAGTGCGTATACCGAGCGTACAAAGCCGGCTAGTTTCTGCATTGTGTTTTAAACGTATTTGCAGACATATTTCAACTAAAATCCACTTCAGTCGCAACTTAAAAGTAACTATTGGTTTAATAATATATACATTAAATACTATACTTATATTAAATTAAAAATTCAGTCAATACGTCCGCCGACCACCTGGATGCGCACCGTCTCCCAATGACATGGTGAAGCTAGGCTTAACGCCAGAAATGACACAGAATAGCCAAGAGTGGCGAAAGAGTATCAGGGACCCCCAAATAGGGAACAGCCAGGAGATAGATTGATTGAGTTAATACAAGTTGTTAAAAATTCAGAATTTGCGCCCGCGTTCGTAGCTCTTACTACGCTAGAACTGGCAAATCACTCTCTCGTAAGTAAGTAATAACAGGACAAAACAGGACAATGACATCTCTGGGTTTGTAACTGTAAGTGTCTACATTCAGTTTATTCTTAGACAGGTTCGTTTCCCGGCGAGGACGCTGCCTCCCGTGACTTGCGCTGGCCGCGCCGGCTGCGACCCGCGCTTCAGGGAGGATCTCATAAATATTTGATGCGAGCAGTGCGCGGTGCGCGGGCGGGGTGCTCGCTTCTCGGCGGGGTGGGAGCGAGCGTGCTCGCCGGCTAATAGATTGCCGGCGCATGACAAACTGACGGACACAACACAGTCTCCTCAAGTGGTTCCGTGCCGTGCCTTGCCGTGCGGTCGGTGTGAAGTGAGCGCAACTGTTGCGTATAGAGAAGAATGTATTCACGGATACTTTTGAAATTAATTGCGGACCTGCCTGGTGAAAGTAACAGCTACGTTTATGATAGATACCCAGAGTGGCTCAAGTGTACCAACTCCCCCCCCCCCCCCGAATTCCCCCCATCCGTCCATCCCATTTCAAAGGTCGGCAACGCACTTGACTCCTCTGGTGTTGCGGGTGTCTCTGGGCGTCGGTAATCGCTTACCATCAGGTGATCCGTCTGCTCGTTTGCCACCTATCACATTTAAAAAAAGTTCTTCAACCACAGCTACCTTAAGACGCTGAAATATTGTTTCATGTTGGAACCATTCATTTCGTGATCTAAAACAAGTTATTTTATCAAAATAAATTGTACAGCCACGATGTGGCCAGCCACTATGTTATGATAGATATGGTCAAATTGTGCCGCATACTGGTATTGAGTCTTATTTTTAGGTCTCGGGATGACAATGGGTGACCGGGGCGGCGCGAAACCGACCAAGTCCACCCTCCCGCCGCTACCCTGGCCGCGGCATTCTACTGTGTTCCCAAAATGTATATACTACAAGAGCTTACATCAGCGAGTGTTCCTAGAATTCCCCGAAATCTTTCGAAACAAATCAACAGATTGGAATAAACTTCTTTAAATAGAGCAGTAAAATGTAGGACGAGAAGTATCGTGATTTGTAATGAATAAGAAAACATTGAGGTTTTTCATTTAATCGACCTGAATAGATTTAATCCCCTAAGATATATCTTCCCCTCTGAGTGAACTAGGACAGTCTTTAATTACTGCCTCATGGACTGTACTGAGTGTAGCCCGGCCGGTTGAGAACGTGGCAGGCAGTTTGTGTGAATATTTGATGGAGTGGCGGTCGATCCAGTAGGCTAGGAGGCTGCTGCCTTCGCCCCGTCTTGTCCGGATGTTGGCGCCAGCGCGGCCGCAGCCGGGGTGTCTACTGCGTGCTACTGTATTAAGGGCTGATCCGAGAGCGGTATTAGGTTAACGACGTTTTACACAGTGTGAGCGATCTCCGCGCGCCACGGCACACGCCGCCGCGCCGCCGCGCAGCGCCGCAATCTAATAACGCGCCGGTGGCGGCGTCGTCACCGCAAACTAAGTTTTGAACTAGTTTATTTTTGCTCACTTTCTGATGGGGTTTGAAAGGATGTATTGCTGCCTCTAGCGACTCGATAATGGAGTAAAAATTTAGCGCTGCGGCACTATCAATCTCATTCAAAATAGCTGTAGGTAAATACAATATCATCTATTACATATAGTCAGTTCTGTAACACTAGTATGTTATGAATAGATTTCACGTCATCTATCTGCTGATAAAGTGCACTGCACCTATAAACGAGAATCATCCAAATCTCACTTGACTGAAATTATTTTTAATGCTCCCTTTATCGACGTACAGCTTAAGGTGTTACGAGTGACGTTAATGAAGTAATTTGCATACTTGCAAAGAAAATATCGAATAATTTAAAAATAATTCGAAAACGATATATTTCGGAGCGCGCTTCATATGTAGAGATTTATTGAAAATGTTCAGTTTAAGATGTTTATAATTTGTTAAGCGTGTTTTTTGTTTAAACACTACTACTATTAAACTGTAACAAGAAAATAATTTAAATTAATTATATTTATAATAATAATTAGGATTATTTTAAAAGAACCTATTTTACACTGTTTATCAAAGATCGAGTAAAAAAAATGGTTTCATGTAAACCTCATACTTAAGCCATATTAAAAATAAACTACTCCAGCTTTTGTAGGGCCAAAATACCGACTGACTATTTCTGTTAAAACCAAGAGTTCATGCCATATTCAATTTTGCAGTTAAAAACAAAAGCGCAACTTTTGACGGCGTGGCGTGGCGCTGAATAATTTGCGCTGTGCGCTGCCAGCCCCCTCTCGAACTTTGTGGCACTTCACGCATACTAGCTGGTATATAATAGGTTTATTATTAGTTATTAAAATGTAGCACAATAAAAATTTTCGGTGACCCCACACTAGGCTAGGCCTGTGTCGTGGCACAGCACTTTACTATCGCATTCTGATGTTGGGTTTTTACGCAATGAGTGAGACGATGCAAAGAGCTAACCAACTGTGGCTAAACAAACCGGACAGGAGCGAATCCGACTCGCGCACCGAGGCGAGCGCGAGGGATCCATACAAACAAACAATATTGAGAATTTTATCTTATTTTAAGACCATAGAATTCTTATAGGTTTTATATACAATATGAGCTAGGCGTAAATAACTATTATCTGTCTTTTTTAAATTGGCTCAGTAGTTTCGGAAATAAGGCTGGTCAATTTGTCGTCTACTTTCTTAAAAAACTTTATATTAAAATTAAGGTTAGTAAACTGGTGGTATTGTGGTCCTAGACCTGTAGCTGTTTTCTTAAATTTATTTATTTTATATTTTCCACCCGCCGCGAGTATTAGGTACTTTAATATCCGAATTTAAGAGGGCGCGCCGCGAGCAAACACCCGCACCGCAGCGCCGGTGCGTCGCTTGCTATTGTGTTTCTTGCAATTGTATTTAAAGCAGAAAATTATTTACGAGAACATTTAGCCACAAGCGGAAAACAAGTATGGTGCGTCCATCCCAGAAATGTGTTGCGTGCTATCCTAATTGATGATATTACTGAACGATCCCGCTCCCTTCGTAGCACAGATTGGCTGCTAGCATCTGTTCCAAAAGGACTGATTATCATAGATAAAATATCTATAATAAGATAGATTTTACTTGACGAGCTGAGAGCTGCGTAAGACTATTTTCAAAAGCAACATCACGCGTTGATGTATTTTGTATGGCGGCTACGTGTACGGCCAAAAGCGTAGCACAAAAGTGTGGCGACTCAAATAAACTAATAATAATAATATAAACTGAAATCATCCCTGTAGTCCTGTCCGTTAATGGTTTGATCCCCGCTGACCTGGATCGTAACCTTAGGCAGCTGGGACTTCGAGGCAGACCGATAATAGCGGCTATGCAAAAGGCAGTCCTCCTCGACAATGCCCGGATAGTCCGACGCTTTCTCTCCTCGTCGCATTGACCTCCCGCCGACTGTGCTTCTGCTGGAGCAGCTCCTGCCACTTCGCCTGGCGCGAAGTGGTCAGAGTAGCCCAAATGTATACTTACAAATAATATAATAATAATAATATAATAATATTGCGGGACAAATCACGCACGGTCACCTGGCCCCAAACTAGGATTCCCTGTATCTTGGGAACCAGACTGATATTACATACACATATACATTTAAATACATACATATATAGATATAATACAGCCAGACACAGAGCAAGCAAATCTGTTCATCACAGAAATGTTTGCCCTGAGTGGGGATCGAACCCACAACTCACGGATCAGTAGTCAAGAGCACTAACCACTGCGCCACCGAGTCAGTCAACTGAGCAGCAGCCGTTGTATTACTATATATGTTGCCGTTGTATTACGTTACCTCAAATTTATTTCATGATTTAAACAAATCGCCCAAAACTTGCTCTATCTTCTATGGGTACACCAAGGATTTGTTAAAAATTTCGATTTTTAATGGAAGTTATTAGGCAAGTATGACGAGAAGGTTCAAGTCGGAGACTGCTTTATTTTTCCCGTAAATTTACACAATCTTTCGTCGGAGTTCGGGAAACGTAGAGATTTTCGCCCGAGAGACACGAGGCGCAGCCTGTTTAAAAAAATTAAGATACTATCGTAAATAAGAAAGGTAATTTTCAAACATTACGTGCGCCCACAGAACCCCCAAATTATTGAAACAGAAAAAGAAAAGTTTAACCGCAAAAGGGTTGCTCCAACTTTAGCCATTACCAGGACACTTGGACGTGTCGTGCCGGTCGCCGCTAGCACACGTCTGCACGCGCGAGGGGGTCGTAACAACGGACCACAAAGAGATCCAAAACACCACTTGATGGAACCAATTTCTATTATGTTTGTTTAAACCATTAAAACAATAAGTGGCTGTATAATACGACGCTGCCTTTTAAGTGCCGCGGTCCCGAGCAGACGCGCGCGAGTGTGCAATGAAGCGCCTTTGTAACCATTTGGAGCAAAGCCGCCCCACGTGTCCGCGCGTCAATTTCCCGGCGCTACGGACCAACAACGAGATCAATGATAATGCCGGACGGAGCCTACAATTGACGTAGGAATTACATGAAGAGAATGGGTTTGGGATTTGTCCTCCGATCGCGTAATAGTCGACAATCAAGAGAGGTCTTTGTGTAGCGAAGCGACAGACGGTCAGTCGGCGAACTGTAATGCAATTAAACAGTTTCTTTGACAGACAAAGTTGCATTAGCGGCCGCGGCGCGCGACGTTCAACGGGATGCTTTTGTAATGGAACCCTATTTTCTCCATCAAAAGACCATCAAAATTTCTGGAACAAAAGTAACCAGAAGTAGTTAGTATAATAGACTGTTGGTGTAACGGCATAAAATAATTTATGTTATCTAGTGACTTGATCGTAACGTTGGGGGGGGGGGGCAGTGCGCGGACACAGCTGATACGTTACGTTTGTAAAATATTTATCAGAGATGCAGGTTTTCCTTGGTACTGTACCTGAAAAAAATATGCTAATGCACACTGGCCGTCCAAGAGGTCGATCTCGGGATCACTCGATAGGAGAACAGAATATCGTCCGGTCAGCGAGGCGTTGGCCAGTTTTGTTTAATGTTTCATATGTTTCTGGAAGATATTTACTAAACTACCAAGTTTTCCAATAAATAAGCGTATTCACTACCGAAACGCTTCAAAATTATTTATAAAGAAGGATAAGTACGATGTAAGTATTATATTTATATTACAATATTCCAAAATTATTAATTCTTAAATATCAACACTGCTAACGAACCGTGTGCATTTAGAGAACAATTCGTGCGAAGTGCGCATTAGGGGACGAGAGGCAGGTAACACAATAGCGAGAGCGCGCGCTTTGTGGCGCGTTAATGGAACTTCGTATGGGACGGGGCGGAGCGCCCGCAGCCTCATTAGGGCAGCGGGCAGCGGGCAGCGAGCAGCGAGCAGCGAGCAGCGAGCAGCAGCGGGCAACCGCCTCTGGTTCATTTCACTACAGGGTAAATCCCAATGAATTTCTCGCGTAGCCCATATACGGTCTGGCTTACACAGGATTATCATTACTATTGTAACATACATATCAGCAATAAATACTGCTCTTGTATTATTCTCTCATTTTGATTAGGAGAAAGTATCAACCTATGGCATTTATTTAACTTTTTAGTCACAATATACAAAAACTTGTTGTAAACAGTAATGTACAAAATTATTGTTATTGATTGGTTGACTTGTAAATTAATTGCCGTAAAAATATGAATGCGAAACTGGAATTTGACAAGTTACGTTGTATATAACATCTCAAAACCAAATTTATTGAGAATTTTTATCTGGATGTCGTCCCGTTAGCGCCGATAGCAGCCAGAGAGACTTTAAAATAACCGCCACCTTTCTCAGGCGACAAAAAACTGATTTCAACATTTCCTTAAACATTTTTCATTTCGAGAAGACCTCGGAAGCAGGACGCGTCAGCGAGTCGGCGGGGAGGGGCTCGGGCGGAAATTAATTTTTGCGCGATATTCGGGGAATTCGGGCGACCGCTTTGTTTACCGAATTCACCGCTGCATCCGTGGACAATGCGCTTAACGAAATATTAAATACATTTCTGCCGAAAATTTGAGAAGGGCTTGCGTGTCCCCTACACGTACTACAACGGTCGGCGGATATTTTTAGGCTACGCTTCCAGTTCCGTTATCTGACGGCTACTTACATCTGTTTAACCGTCTCACAACACCCCCTATTCGTTAGATCCTACATAAGGCTGGTCCTATCTCACCTCCGCCACCGAAGATGACGCCGCACAAACTAATGTGTCGTTAGATAATTTAGTTCAACGAGGGCTTCGGGGTGGTCTCACTCCGCAACAGCGCGCGCCTCGGAAACGAGGTCTTCGGGGTGGTCTCACTCCGTAACAGCGCGCGCCTCGGAAACGAGGTCTTCGGGGTGGTCTCACTCCGCAACAGCGCGTGCCTCGGAAACGAGGGCTTCGGGGTGGTCTCACTCCGCAACAGCGCGCGCCTCGGAAACGAGGTCTTCGGGGTGGTCTCACTCCGCAACAGCGCGTGCCTCGGAAACGAGGGCTTCGGGGTGGTCTCACTCCGCAACAGCGCGCGCCTCGGAAACGAAGTCTTCGGGGTGGTCTCACTCCGCAACAGCGCGTGCCTCGGAAACGAGGGCTTCGGGGTGGTCTCACTCCGCAACAGCGCGCGCCTCGGAAACGAGGTCTTCGGGGTGGTCTCACTCCGCAACAGCGCGCGCCTCGGAAACGAGGTCTTCGGGGTCGTCTCACTCCGCAACAGCGCGCGCCTCGGAAACGAGGTCTTCGGGGTGGTCTCACTCCGCAACAGCGCGTGCCTCGGAAACGAGGGCTTCGGGTTGGTCTCACTCCGCAACAGCGCGTGCCTCGGAAACGGTTGTGCTGTTGATGTGACGCTTCAAATCACCCTTGAGAATATATTTATCAAGTAGATTTTTTCTCATATTGAACTCTGTCAGTTTATGAATCGTTGTTAAGATAAAGAATAACAAAAATAAAACAGTTGCCGTAACCTACATGTTACAGACATTTTAACAGATGCAATGTATATGAGTAATAATAAACACAATTACATTGGTATACATTTCCGTAGGGTTTTGTTTAATTAATAATAACATCACCAACGCGACCACCTATTCACATTTTCCCCTATAAATGAAATTGTTTTTGTTTTCTATTGCCAGTGACAGCGGGCGTCTATCAAGAGCCCTATGACAGGCGGACCGACGGCGGCGGCGGCGCGGAGAGTCAAATCAATGTCACACGAAGGTACCAGCCGAGTTTGCACGGCACCGATCCGGTCGTCCGGGAAATTTGGCCAATTTCTACTTCACCCTGATTCCGATTAGGAATGAAAATACTTTGCGTAGACGATAAAAACTACAATACGCTAGTCAAGGATTCAATACTATAGGACGACGTGCCGAGACGTTTTACACATATTTTTATATCATACTTATCTGTTGCCATTCTTTACTTGTAAGTGAAATGGTCACTTTAGCACTTTATTTGGCCCTAACAAGCAACAGACTACCGAAATACAAAAATAACTATCAAAAAACATAAAAACTTATAAAAATATACGGCGTCCTTGGCTGCCAGCGACAACAACAAAAAAACATGTATCATCGCAAAACTAACTGGCTATCTTATCTCCATGCTGGAATACATCAATACTATTAACATTGATGTCTGGCGACAAGACTTAGATAAGATGGTGGTAGCTATATAGTCAGGCCATTTATAAATAAAATACTGAATTCCTTGTCTAGCCACAGTTAAAACACATATTTTGAATTTTCTTAAATAATGCGATATAATAAGATTTATAACAATCTGCTTTCTTTCAGGAAATATTCGAAAATAAAATTGTTGCAAGACCGTCGCGGAGTTTTCGAAAAGCATGCCATTTTGTGGAATAGTAGTTTTATCGGTCCATAACAGTTTGCAGGAGCGCGCGACGCCGAGCAGGCAACAGGTGCCGGGCGCCGCCGCCGCCGCCGCCGCGCTGCGCGACCGACCCTGCTGCTTGCCCAAAACAAGGTGGGATCGGATTAAGAATTTCAATAGAGGTTGATTAAGAAGAGGAAATTAAATCTGTTGTTAGTAATTTGGCGGGCCTTTGTCCGGAAGGTGTCTCCCGCTCGCGCGTCGCTAGCGTCGCTTTCTTCGTGTTTATCTTGTTACAAAACAAAAGAAAATCTATTTCGGAAAATTTAAAACGAATTGTACTGTATTTGCATTAATTAACGCTGGTCTAACGTAGCTTAGCTCAAGAAACAAATGCGAGTACAAGGGAAATAGGTTTGTTATCGCTATCGGTGGCTAATAAGTAAACCGAGCAGGAGTGGCGCCGGGCGGCGAGAGTCCAGCCGCTGCGGGCGGGCTAGGGCACGACAGGACGGCGGCGCAGCTTCAGTGGCTCGCAAGCCATCAACCGCAGCGTTTTTTTGTCCAATGGTTCCGGATTCGGCTCTTCTTACCCGCTTTTTTCTACTCCCGCGCGGCGCAAGGCAATGCTGATTTTTTGGGTCGCAGTCGCGGTTTGAGGCAAATGTTTAATGCAAGCGAACTCAACATATTGTGAAGCGTTAATTAATAACTGGTTAACTGATGTCTGGTGACTCTACTCATGAAATTGAACAACTTTAGTTCTACAACTTTGTGTGAAGACTAAAAAGAACCATTTTGTTCTTTTCATACAAGTTCGGTCGTTCGGTATACTGCATGACGAGCTTTGTTTTCCTGTATGATATGCAAGCTAGTCTTTTGGGCTATTCAAAATCTTATCTGCAGTAGAACAGAAAATGTGCGGAGTACACCCGTGACACTGCGTGCCCGGGCTACAAGCCGGCTCCGCAGCTCCGTACCCTGCACTGGCACGAGACGTTACCCACTAATGGTCACTTTAAGAGCGTTTGACGCATTCTCTCACAAAAACCTCGATGCTGGTATCGAGATAGATCTGCAACACCTTTATTACATCGTCTCTGGGATACGACTCATTTACCTTGACACGGCCGCTAGAGCTTCTGTCGAGTCACCGAAAGAGGCGAGCTCACGATTCGAGCGGGAGCGCCCTCACTACGGCTGAAGAGGTGGAGGCAATTACTTGCAAAACATCACCCGCCACAGCCAACAGGATAGACATCAGACGCAACATACATATCAAGTTATATAACATCAGAACATTATTTCGCCACTAAACTTTGTTAATCTAAAAGACTTTTCGATTTATTTATAATGCGAACACCTTAAGAACATAATCTGAAGAATTATGAGATTTTTTCGTCAAAATTAACTTTAGGCAGGTACCAGGTGCAAAGCGACTTAATCCCTCTCCATCAATCAACGCGGGCGCGGTGCGCGGGCCGCTCGCTGGGCAATCTCTCCGGCGCGCGGGTGGGGGCGCGTCGGCGTCGGTGCATTGTGAATACTTTATACATTACATATCCTGGCCCGATTATAGGAATTGGCCAAATCATGAAATGACTGGTCATGTCGTCGAACAACTCCGACAAAACAACACCAGCATACGGCCGTTCGGACACGCGCACTGTGTCAGGCAAAAGTGTATCACACTATACATAATTATATCTAGACCCTAGCTAGATGGCGGAAACCGGAAACAGTTTACAAAAAAAATTATGCAGTACTGCCGCGTATTTCCGTAAGGTGTCTCAGTGTCCAGTGAACGGCACATTTCGACACCGCTCAGCTTTAATACAAGTTGTTATGCAGTGTACCCTGAATACCCCAAAAGCTCCAAGCCAAAGATCTTAAGGGATAATTCTAGTATAGGCGTTGACCATAATTTTTGATTTTTATTTATTCAAATCTGGCTGGTCGTACCGCATTCGGAAATTATTCGTTATTGTCATTTTGCTTTTAAGACCTTTTCAATTTCTAACACAATGCGTGAGATCCTTCGATAATCCCAGCATCCAGATTAAGTCAAAAGCTCAATAAACACCCGTTGGTTTCTTTCTTCCATATGAAACAGCCACTTGCATATCTCCTTGATGTCGTTTATATGAAGCTAACTTCAGCTTGTCGCATTGATGCCTTTTATACGATTCTGAAGCTTAACTGTCGCTCGCGTTGATGTCTCTTTGTCATGTGCACGTGTCGTTGATGTTTTTAAGAAGACAGACGTGTTTACTGGAATTTATCCCTCGAGGAGTCGTTTTCTGCACTAACTGGCGCGGCTCAAGCGCGGCCGGCGGGCGCTCGCGAGCCATTAGCCACCATTAGCACTTACCAACATCGCGGCTTATCCTGCACTCACCCCCACTCTCCCACATTACATAGTAGTTTTGTGCTGGAAGGGAGGAGGGCGGGATGACCGCTAGGATTAGCACACAGTTCTTAAGTTAGTTCCGTACATCGAATCATCTTTTAAGCAAACTATGGCGCTTATCACTGTCTTGCTGTGTCGTTGCGGCTGTTGCGTAGCTGATGTCATGTGATAAAATTTATCATTTAGATTTTTTTTTAAAGTTCGTATGACATCAAAAATGAACATTTTGCAGTACTTTGATTATCCAACGTCACCAAAATGTAAACCAAACTTAAAACAACAATGAAAACAAGCTCACTGTTAGTCTGACTCGTAGTAAGAGCAAGGATAAATGTTACACAGAAAAGTTCGAAACGCTACCCATTTTTGGTAAATACAAGGTGGTATGTAATAAATAGGTGTAAGACAAATTAACATGGACACTCATCTAACTGGATCACATTTTGTTCTAATCTAAGACTTTACTCAAATCGGTAGAAATTGAAATTAAATTGCCTAATCAATTTGTAACCTTTTTTACACCTGTATACATATGTATTGAAACCTTAGTTGCACAAATGCGACTCACTTAAACGGTATTTGAGAATCGGAATGTAAAACGAAAATAGTTATCACTGTCACAAGCTGTCACTGGTCAAGACGGCCCCTCACGGCTCACGGCTCACGGCCGGACAGTCATTATGCGCGCTCTTCGCGAGAGACGAGACGTTACAAATGTTCTTCATTTAAATAGTCGGGCAGAAATGTATTCATGCGGAGAGGATATCAAAGCAGTTTTTCCTCGCGAAGGACCACATTTAAGGGGCTTAAGTACGTCTCTAAATCTGAACCCTCTGAGGTACTCCGAGAGGATTGCGGGCAACTTAGTCCCCCGCGCGCCCCTAAAAGTACTGATCTGTCAAACTAATCTACCATTCCACGAATTAAACGTAGTTTTTTAATTAAACATTTTAATCTCAAACAGACAGCATAGCGTCGGAATATACATAATAAATTGTTATGTGCTTTACTTATACATAAAGAAAGATTAAGTATTAGTTTTATAAATTCAATGGGGAGTGTTACAATTTCAAAGTAAAAATGCAAAGAACAACCGGACGCGCTGTGTACGTACGTTGATTTTTGTAGAACCTACTGCAAGACACTCTTCCTGAGCTAGATCTGTTTCCCGAGACAGGGTCGGTTCGTTGTCTGCCACTTTGTCGAGTTTATCGTATAGAGTATCTCGCCGCGCGCCGCTGACAGATCACAAGTAGGATACCGAAGCACAGCGCCATCCATTTCAGCAAAGAGAGTGAACTGGGCCTCAGCAGCCCTCCCGAAACGGCGCCATTAAATAAATCTGCCGTTGAAATTCTGCAGATTCGCGTCGAGAATTTGACATTGTGATGTGGAGAGTTGTAGATAAGCCGCATATCTGAGCGGTATTCATAATTCATAGCCATCAGAGGCACTATTTTATTCATCGCGCATATTTTTAGCGCATTCCGCACTCGCCGACGAGACCCAGCGACGAAGACGCTATTGTTTTACTTTTAAGCAAAAGAAAAATAACATGAATAGAAAATCACTGTACGAGGCACGCTCCTGGACCCGCAAATTAGAGCACAACTGTGAAGGACATGAATCGTATTGTATGTAATCGTGTCTTTGTGCTATGCGAATTAAAAAGAAACGCCTCGGCGGACACGCCTTTGATTATTCATCAAACCGAGAGAGACGAGATTCCTCAAAGTCCACAAACGTCAATTTGTATGGCAGGTTGTTTGTGACCCGCGAACTGCGCGCCGGCGCCGCCCCGCCGCGTCTCTACCGCGCACCGCGAATAATATATACAGTACCATTATATTGTTTACATTCAACATAATGAAAAAATCTTTTAAGTACATAGATCAAGAATCCTTAACTCATTGCAATATTTTAGCGCTCGCTGTTTCAAAATACTTATTTGTTTTATTTTATTCGAAAAACAAACTGTCATTATTATTAACTAATGAGACAATTAAATAACTAAGAATGAACCACTTATATGTTTTCGCATATAACAGTCTAAAAAACTTGACTGATAATAAAAAAGGACAGAAAACAGATAGTACACAAAAAAACAAAGAGTATGGACTAAATTAGGGAACCATATCGAATTGGAATCGAATATAGGTTTCGAATTGAATAGGTCTAGCTCAGGAAATTCCACAAGCTTATTAAACTCAGTTGGTGAATGCATAAAAAATTTCTCTCAAGTTTACTGTATATGTAACAGTAAATGATTTTGATCACCTTAACGCTCGTGAACTGCGAGCTCATTCTCATAATAAAACCGATAGCCTTATCTGCTTTTTTCGCAATGTAATCTATGTGCTTGTCGTATATTAGATTTATATTATGGATTGAAACATACTCCTCGAATCATGTAAACTGGAGTGGCGTAAAGAAACGCTCAACGATTCTGTTAACTCATCGGCGAGCGAGAGACCGGGAGAGCGGGCACGGCGCCGCAAATTATATCTAACTGTAAACAAGTTTAGCGCACGTCACAAGAAGACGGATGAACTTTTAACTTGGGCATCGAGTGGATTACATTATGTGCGCCGGCGGCGGTGGCGGCGGCGGCGGTGCACCCCTCCGCGTAATGGAGTTACCTGCGCCACTTGAAGTCGCACAGAGAGACGATTTTCCGGAGCACATAACTAAAGAGTTCTTACTAGACGCCTTGCATGTTATTGATATACATTTTAAAAACACATTCTTCAATAACACCTATTGTTATAGCTGGAGCCAATAGACAGATTATCGAAATAAAAGAGACGCTTTCCCGTTTTTAAGATACCTTTGCACCGTCTTCACCTGTTGTTGCTCTTATCATCATGTTACTACGAACCTACCTACGCTCGCACTGAATGCGTTGTACATAGATGTACTCCTGAAGTGGGATTATGAGCAATGCAAGCGTAATGAACTAATGAATCATGTAGGTGAGGTGCATGATGCACTGAATGCGTAACACTTCAAGCAGGGGGGCAGCGCTGCGACGAGGCGGCCGCGGCGGCGGCGGCGGCGGCGGGCGAGCCGCGATCGCTCTCGCGAAATCGACCCAATTATGGGGACCGCGGAGAGCCCTCTGACATGAAATAAAATTACATTTCAGCCGAAGGCGGCGCCAGCGGGCCGGGGTGACGCGCTAAATGCCACCGAGACATCATTTCTTATTGTGTCACACGAATTTCGTAAATAGCTCGAAATGTTCATTTCATTTATTCGTTTAAATAACAATTTGTATTTACGCGGGGTGTTACCAAAAATATATTTTATTTTTTAAGAAGAATCTATTTTACATATGTATATTATATAATCTTCTTATTCGTAGAGTTTGCTAAGACGGTCATCTTATAATTAGTCACACTCTATTTTTGCCGGCTCAATGAGTATAACAGCTTAGCGCCCGTTTACCTCCGAGCCGATGGAATCATTGGTTCTGAACTGATATTTTAAATTTCTACAAAATGACTGTAAATTAATGTCCCTTTACGATGGAATCTTTATGGATATGATCTTCAAGCCGATCTTACCAAATTTCAATGGTCTTTTAATTTGGAAGTTTTGTAAAAATCAAAAATTGTGCAACATGGGTCGGTGTTTCTCCTTATACTAACACTAAATGTAGCCAAGGTCGGCTCTCTTGATCTCCCTGCGCCGAGACTTGCTGGATAAGTTTAGTCAGGCTGCTCCACTAGCACCCGGGGACGTCTCCTCTTCCTCTTTCACGTTACGGGAGAGCCAGTTTTACGGATCATCATCTCTCATCAGTCTTCAATTTAAGCGACTTTCCAGCAGATAGCTGGGAAGAGGGGCTATTTTAAAACCTCTTCTAACATGGTCTTTACGAATCTTGTCCAGTCTCGTCACCAACCCGACCATCTAAGCATCTTGTAGCCATGTGTTTCTTTTACTTCCCAATACACAGCCCCGTAGAGCATCGCGGGTCCGGTCCAACTGTCGTTTTGTAAATTCTATATTTTTTTATTCGGATAATCTTTAATAGCCCAATGTATAAAATTATATAGTATGTAAATAGTTCAACCATTAACGAGATTATGAAATTTTATATGCGACAGAAAAAGAACCCATTGCGACACCCATACCGAGATTTTCGATACGATACTCGTATAGGTAACATGTGTGATAAAACACCAGCGCTGTGCCCAAATATCAACAGAAATAGTTTCAAAAGAAAGCAATTTCTTCACAATCTCGTACAAAGACGAGAATCGATAGCCTGTGTATTAGAGAGTGGCGCGGCGGCTGTGGCGGCCGGCACATTCGTCAACCTGACACATCAATGGACGTCCTAACAATTACTTATTTCGAGGCGAGTGTGCGCTCGGCCTTGCGCCCCGCCGCCGCCGCCGCCGCCGCCGCCGTGCTTGTTTATGGGTTGCCTCATCTGCGAGGTCTAACAAAATCAGCTGAAACTAGCTGCGGTTCTGTTTAACTGGATAATATATTAAAGGTATCAAAAATAATAATAATAATATCTGGGACAAAATCACACACGGCCATCTGGCCCCAAACTAGGATTCCCTGTATCTTGGCAACCAGAGACTGATATACATACACATACTTTTAAATACATACATATATAGATATAATACACCAAGATTCAGAGCAAACAATTCTACTCAACACAGAAAAGTTTGCCCTGTGTGGAGATCGAACCCGCGACTCTCGGATCAGAGGTCAGGATCGCTAACCACTCAGCCACCGAGTCAGTCACCGAGAAAGCAAATAAATTCCTACGCGCAACAAGCTCCGCGCTACCTTTCTGTAGCGAGCGCGATTCAAAAGAAGTAGATAGGTGTTTTCTATTGCTTATCAATTTTATGACCAATGCACCTTAACATGTTAGTATTCATCCGAAAAGAAAATTAAATTAAGGCGTTCTAGTGCATATTTCTTTTGCATACGTTTTTGGTTTTTGCATGCGTTTATAGGACCGTTGCGCCGGCGCCGGCGGCTCGCGACGGGCGCGCGCGTCTGCGCTAGCGCCGGCGTAGCATCAGCACGCTACAGGCGCTACGGCCTACGAGCTACGGTCCCACTAGAAACAACGACAGCGCATTTTCGGAATCGGAAAGTTCTCAGCCGGCGCAGCTCTAGGCACAACAAGAATATCACCCACCACGTTATAAGAGTATGTCAAAGATAGCACCCTAAAACTTATACGGCGGACATTCTGAAATGTTTAAACACCCCACGCACCGCTATATTGCGGCGAGTCGCGCACTCGTCAAGTAACTTTGATGGCGAAACGAACCCGACAGACCCCCTTCTCTCGCAAGGCGCCACTCCATCTTCCGTCTGTTTGAGCGAGGATTTTCAAAGCGTACAGCTTCATTCCCTTTCACAGCTTTCATCTGTTGCCAGCTTTATTTATTTCATACCTCTTATTTTAGGTAATTTTTCATATTGAAACAAAAGAGTTCTTACAAACGAGGTCAAGAGTCGCGGCCGCCGCCGCGCCGCGCCCGCCGCCGCGCCGCGCCCGCCGCCGCGACGCGCCCGCCACCACCGTTATCGCGCGCCTCTCACTGACTATCATATAAATTCTATTAAAACAACCTAGCCACGTTGAGATGGACCAAATACGTCTTTTTAAAATTTCCCCACGGCATTCACCTGGTGCCTGTGTACTTCCTCGTGTAGCTTTCCTGTGGCTTTAAAACGACTTCCGTTTTATAAAAAACAAGTTGTTATTTAAGATGTTGTATACACATTCTTTAAATCGTATTTTTGTTTCTACCTAGTACAAAGTTCCTACCACTCGGAACTTGTGCACTCAACATTTAGAGAAGCGTTAGCGGAGCAATTCAATACTGTTTCTTTAATCATGTCGGACCAGATGCGTGTTCTCAAAATCCAGGAGTTCGTGAAAACCTTATTAAGACTGATTTTTAAGTTATTTTATCCCCGTAATCCGACTACACCGACTACATAATATGTCGATGCCGTGTTACTTTTATGTAAAACTGAGCCGAAATCGATAATTAGCCAGTTAGAAGATTTTCAGTACGTTACGCTAAAACCGAGTCCGATCCTCACGACATGAGTAAATCTCGTTTCGAAAATTCTTGGCGGCGCCGACATCTGACGACCACTGGACAGATTTTTTGGGCTACATCAAGTTTTTTTTTAAATAATTCCAGCCATTTTGATACATATTTGTTCTTAGCGGAGTTGTTTGGGATTGTCGCCATAGTATTCTTATAATTTTTTTTTGTTTGTTTTCAAAAATGGCTGTAACGATTTTAATTATACTTTTTATGTTTTGTCTGATTACTAAGTTTAATATGGTACCTAACCTTATTATTTCAACTTCCTCCCTTCTATTTCTTCTCAACTTCTATTTATCCTTTAAACCCTGATTATTTGTAAATCTCAATCCTGATACCGAGTGACGATCCCCATGACGATGAATGTTTACTGCCGACCTGTGTTGAGCCGCGATAATCCTGTGTATTACAAACGGAAAAGGTTTCGCAAGAGAGTGGGTACTACTGGTGTTCCGGTCGCAAGTTGTCCGCGACTGTCGCAGTTTTGTAGAGATGTCGCGGCTGGCAACTTTTGTACTGGACTCAAGGTTTCTCAGCAGTTTTTGAAGGATGACATCGTTCTTCCCGGCCGGTAGCGAGGACCCACAGATATCATTGGAGCTTTGCTTCACTTTTTTTTAAAAAGGTTTCAAATAACTCATAACTTTATTTCAAATGTATCAAGGTGTCTCACAATTGCATGACAACTTGAACGAACTGTTTCAAATATTTAGTTGTACTGGCATTTGAATTCAAAAAAGTAGTTTTGGAAACGAGATACTTTGAGCGCCATCGAGTAAAACGGCAGGTGCAACAGGAGCTGCTCCTGGCAGGCGGAGCGGGCGCCTGGTGGCGGCCTACCTGCGAGAACTTCTCTTGCGCGTCCAGGATATCGATGAAGAGCGACAGCTTGTGGTCGATGATGGGGAACCCGTTGCGGGGCTGCTGCAGCAGGTGGCGCACGGCGTCGCGCACGGCGGCCGGCGTGCTCGGCGTGCGCGGGCTGCCGGCGCCCCCGCACGCGCCCCCGCCGGCGCCCCCGCACGCGCCCGCCAGCGCCGCCAGCCCGTGGAACGTGGCCGACGGCTTGGGCGGCGGCAGCGCGCCCCCGCCCGGCAGCGACAGGCGGCGCGACGTGCTCGGCGGCACCGCGCCGTACCCGTTGCTGAGGATGGCCGGCCGCTGCAGCTGGTAGTCGCTGCGAGAGGGCGGCAGCCCGTACCCGGCGCGGGGCAGCGTGCACAGCGCGGCGGGCGCGGGCGCGGGTGCGGGGGGCCGCCGCGCCACCGGGTGCAGCAGCGGCACCGAGCGCCATTCCTCCTCCACGGCGCCGATGGAGTGCGGCCGCCGCACGGTCAGCTGACTGGGCGCCGGCCGCAGCGCGACCACGCTCGCCGGCCGCCGGGGCAGCCGCCGGTCCGCGTGGATCGGCGTCGGAGGCGAGTACGGAGAGAATCCATTGAAATCTTCGTTGAGAGCTATGGAGGAACTGGGCTTCGAGTCGGGCTCGGAGGGTGCCGGCGGCGGCGGGTCGTCCCAGCCCCGCGGCCAGGCGAGGGCCAGGGAGGCGGGTTTGCGCGGCGGCGCGGGCCGCGGCCGTCCCGCGCCCTCTGTCATGGCGCGCGTGTCCCGCTCGGCGGCCGGCGCGCGACTGCCGCCGCCGCCGCCGTCACCGCCGCCGCGGGCCCGCGCGCCGCCGCCGCCGCCGCCGCCGCCGCCGGCTGCTGCGACGCATCCCTCGACGCTCTCTTGTTTTGGCTTATGCTGATCTATGTTTGTTACTCTCACCGCACAGTATGTGCACATTTTAAATAACTTCCCAATTTCAATAAGCACTTTCTTCATTCAGCAATTAATACGCCAACAATCAATTTCTAAATAAATCTTGTTGTTTAATGGCTTGAGTGTATTTATTTCTTTTCAGAACTGTTTTCGTGCAATATTTTCTTTTTCATAAAGATTTTATTCGCTCTTTTTGTGTAGCACAATGATATCATTGCAGTCCACAATGACATCAATGCAACCGCGGCAGCGCGCGTTGGTCGCGCGATGTTTTTGTTTGTATACAATACTACACCAACTGCTACGAAGCATTGCAGCCGCTACGAAGTGCTACGCGGGGTTGCTTGATGGACATTTTTATTGTAGTTTTTTTTTATAACTTACAATTAGATAAACTTCATAGGGCATATATTACTCATAGTCGAATGCAGCGATCTGTTTCGAGTGCCAATGAAGTGGTGCTGATAACAAGCGCAGCGAGCCGGCGCCACTCCAAACCGCCACCGCCGCCGCCGGGCGGACTCGAGTGCGGCTATTCTGGTCGCCGGCGGGCGGCGGCGGCGGCGGCGGCAAGAACAACAGATCGTCATATTTTCGAAAGCACTTCCACCTGGTGTATAACGTTTGTTTTGACGCCGACTACTGAAAAGCAACCAATCACGGCAGTCGCGACGACGAATGAAGTAACGATCGCCCAGCGACTTGCGAAGTTCCTCAGCTCCGCACGCCGATGACAGCGCAGTCACCAGTCGGGGTGACTCCTGCCGCCGCACCAGCCAAGTCAAAGTCAAAGTCAAAATACTTTTTATTTAAGTAGATGCTGTACGCATACTTTTAAATCGTCTTTTTTTCTACCTAGTACAAAGTTCCTACCACGCGGAACTTGTACACTCAACGTTTCGGGAAGTGTTAGCGGAGCGAGAAGAAACGTCGAGCCCAAAAGAAACTCGCCCCAACACATTTTTTGAAATAAATACTTAATATCTATTACAATTGATGTCATTACTAAAGCTGTGAGCTGGAAGATCTATACATGTCCATACATCATTGTCATTAACATAGTCTTGGGTTTTATAATATCCTTTTGAACACAGGCATTTCTTTACATAAGTCTTTAACTTATTTTCGTATAAACTAATTACATTTTCAGGTATTTTATTGTAGAATTTTATACACTGCCCCATGAACGACTTCTTTACCTTACTCAGTCTCGAATAAGCAACTTCGATATTATTTCTATTTCTAAGATTAAAATTATGCCTGTCACTGTTTTTTGGAAATAAATCTAAATTCTTACGAACATACATGACGTTTTCATAAATGAATTGACTGGCAACAGTTAAAATATTTATTTCTTTAAACTTGTTCCTCAATGACTCTCGAGATCGCATCTGATAGATAGCGCGAATGGCTCTTTTTTGCAGTATGAAAATAGTTTCTATGTCAGCCGCATGTCCCCAAATTAAGATGCAGTAAGACATTATACTATGAAAATAGCTAAAATACACTAGTCTTGCAGTATCTACATCTGTTAGTTGTCTCATTTTCTTGACGGCGTAGGCAGCTGAACTAAGCTTTCCTGCTAAGGTTTCTATATGTGGTCCCCATTGTAAGGAATTAAGAAGGTAATACCAAGAAAAACAGTGCTATTTACGAACTCTAAAATATTAGTATCTAATATTACATTATCGTGAGTTTGCTTGACATTTGGTAATCTGAATTTTATTACTTTTGCCTTTGTGGCATTTAATAGCAAGTTATTAACAGTAAACCATTTATGTATTTCTGAAAGTGTGTTGTTTACTTCGTCGATTTTGCTATTTTTCCTGTCTACCTTAAAAATAAGAGATGTGTCATCTGCAAACAACACAATATTTGAGAGACGTTGCACCATGAATGGTAAATCATTTATATAAACAAGGAAGAGAAAGGGGCCTAAAATAGATCCCTGGGGAACGCCTATTTTTACTGTAGAGCCGAGAGAATTTGCGCCATTTACTTGGACTGTTTGTAACTTATTGTTAAGGTAAGAATTGAGAAGACTGAGAGCCCTATCTTCCACACCGTAATGCTTTAGTTTAAGAAGTAAAGTTTGATGTTCCACACAATCAAATGCTTTAGATAAATCACAAAACACTCCTATTGCATCTTGTGATTTCTCAAAAGCATCATAGATGTTTCGTATAAGTGCTACTCCTGCATCGGTAGTTGATCGACCTTTCGTGAAGCCAAATTGTTGGTTATGCAGAAGTTTGTTTAAAGTGAAGTGTTGTAGCATTTGGTTGAGCATAATTTTTTCAAAGACTTTACTAAGGACGGGTAATACAGAAACAGGTCTGTAATTTCCCGCATCAGTTTTGGAACTTGATTTATAAAGAGGTATAATTTTACTACACTTCATGAGATCTGGAAAGTCACCACTTTCTATACTAATATTGAAAAGGTATGCTAAAGCGAGGACAGTGTTAGTTTGACCAGCGCACGATTTCATTGTTCATTTAACGAAGGCGTTCCACGTGTTGACACGCGCTCTTTTTGCATTTCTGCACACCCAGACCCCGCAGCGAGCACTTCTGTTGTTACCGGGAAGGCTTGCCCTGCGGCCGCGCGGGCAGACTTGTGCACGCGTTTTAGATGGCGGGCGGCGTGCTCCGCGGGTGTATTCCCAGTAAAGGTGTCGCAAAGTTTAAAATTTAAGAAAACATTATAATATCGTAATTTATCAAATACATTTGTGCACCATTGGCTTAAATATATTAATAACGGGGTATTAACTGTACGACTTAACTTAACTTAGCCACCGAGTCAGTCAAAAGTGCGAGTCTAACTCGCGTGCCGAGGGTACCGTAAACAAACAATATTGAGAATTATACCATCTTTTTTAAGTTCATAAACTTCTTATAGGTTTTCCTGTAATCTGTAAGTCAAAAACAATTTTCTATAACTTTTCAAGATTTTTGGCTGAATAGTTTCGGAGATAATAGTGGGAGGAATCAATCAATTATCGTCTATTTTCTTAAAGAATGTTTAAACCATGCATTTTTAAATAAATTATTTAAAAACATATTAAACATTCTTAAAACACTGACATATCTCACGGTACAGATACAAGTCCGTGTTTGGGTCCCAGAAATCTACGATATTTAAGCGGTCCAGTAGATTCGGAGCAAACTGATTGTGACAACGGACAGACAGACACACGAGTGATCCTTATTTTGAGGCAAGGAACCCTAAAAATTAACTTCCCATTCTATGTTGACCAGTGACTGACTGAGCTGACTGACTGAGCTGACTGAGTTAATAAAAGTTCCTTTAAAAATACCTTATACATACCTATATTCCACGTGCGAGAACCAACTGTAGCTAAAAATACTTGATGTGCGATCGTAAACATCAAGTGGTACATTTGAAGGTTTATTTACCTACATACTACAAAAAATACACTTTTGGAAGTTTGTAAGTTGCGTACGTACATACATATCGTTAGTTACTTTAAATCTATTTGAGCTACTTAATCTATATACATATAAGGTGCTACTTTATTAGTGCCCGATATTTTAGTCAGTGCTTCTACTCCTGATTCTGATCAACTTTCCCCAAGAAACCCATAGTCAAATCGCAAAAAAAAATTTTGGACTCTTCATACACATCGATCAGCCGAGCGGCCAAATTAGTATGAAGAGTCCAAAAACTTTTTTGCGATTTGACTATGGGTTCCTTGGGGAAAGTTGATCAGAATCAGGAGTAGAAGCACTAACTAAAATATCGGGCACTAATAAAGTAGCAGCTTATATACATATAATAAAACTGTAGAGGTCGAATGTCTGTACATAGAAAAAAAATGCTTAAAACCGAGTCAGGGGGATGTAAGAAGAGAAATTTGAGATAATTATGTTATGTATGAAAACACAAATAGTTGAGTCCCCGACACAGCTGTCGTGCTGGCCCACAAACGACGCGAGCCTTGTCTCGTCTCAACCCGAAAGTCAATATTCAATTTATGTTAATTTGTTGTCATTCGTAATGTCCGGAAAGTGAGATTCATTACCTAAAAACGAGGGCTTTTGAGATTAGTGTGTAATGCACCTGGCGCTTTTTATGATACTAAGATAAAAAAATGGCCTAGGTTTTTTATGTTAATTTTCATATTGCAAGTACAAGACTTATACGCTATTTGCTTTATTAAAGTCTCATTTTAATTACATATTTGGTATTTAAGTGACCGATACTATAGAAAAAAATCTGCCAATATTCATAAATTTTTGAAATTTTCGAATATTGGCAGATTCGCTCTTTTGAATTCGTCATCGGAAACGCACGACGCCTTGAAGATCTCCTTTTGAAGTCGGTTCAAGTGTGAAATAATAAAATCAAAACTTACAAACAAGAAAATCCATACAAGAACTAGGTCACCGAAAAAACGTTCTCCTGTGCGGTTACGCGCCGGCATATGTAGTGTCGCAGCGCCACCGGGCCCGGTGGAGTGGCGGTCTGGTCAGACGCGGGGGTGGTTGTCTCGCGCGTCGGTCGGAACCGAGCTAAACAACACATTAGGTCCATATTTTTTGAACAACCGGTCCACAATCCGTAACAGTAGAGCCCTACTAAGCAAAGAGTAATATTTGGCGAGATAAGTACATGTCTGTAAATATTTTTTTTATGAGTGCTTGGGTACACCGTTAAAACTCCTTAAAATAAATGAAATGTATATATTAATTCACTAGAACAATTTGAGAGGGTTCACAAAACATCAGATTCAACATCAAACACGGCAGACCGTAACGCGGGTCAGCGGCGGGCGAGGCCGCAGCAGCGGTGGCCGCAGTGGCGGCACACGTGCGAATCGCGCGAGTCCCGCGACGAGGCGGAGGCGGGCGAGGGCGCGCGCGGCGGGGCTGCGTGCTGCGAGTCCGCGGCGGCCGCCAGCGCGCGCGCCGCCGCCGGCCGCCGCGGGCCGCCCTCGCGCCGCGCCCGCGCCGGCCGGGGGCGCCGCGCCGCCCGCCGCTTGCCCACCTTGCCGCGCAGCACGGGGCGCCCGCGCGGCCGCTGCTCGTGCGGGGGCGCCCGGCGGCCGCGCCCCGCCGCCGCCCGCCGCGAGGGCCCCGCGTGCCGGCTGCTGCGGCTCGCCGACCGCTCGAACGACCCGTACGAGCACCACGAGCCGGGCTCGCTCGGGTTTTTCTGCTCATTTTTCGCCTCAGCGTCGGCCATGTCTTTGCTGGCGGGCGTGGGAGGCCGCGTTTTATTCACCTTCGCGTCGACTTCGACCATCGTTATTTTGCAGTTCAATTTTTATTAAATTTTTAATTCCAGAATCTTGAATATTTTGTGTCTAAATTGATCAATCCATAGAGGATGTGAATATTTTTATTTTACTGAATAAAAACGTCGATTAATTTACAATGCAATAGCAATACATGACAGAATACTGTTTGACAATATTGTGACAAAGCGGCGGAGCTAAGACAACGGCTTTTTTCTTGAAGATGCGCTAATGAGATACACACTAGGCCGTAATCTGCTTTTATGAAATAAGTTTTGGTCATTTCTCTACAGAGAGCAGATATACAGTGATCTACAGAGTCGTACAATACGAAATAATGATGTAACAAATTCAACTATGTACATTTGTACAAATGAATAAAAAAATGTGACTGAATTTATTATATCCTACGTCAGTCTGAGGAAAAAGAAGAAACCAACAACACCTTGCACGCCAAAATGCATCTTGTCATTTCTGGCTCCGTTAATACTTCCCGCAACGTTGAGTGCACAAGTGCCGAGTGGTAGAAACTTTGTACTAGGTAGAAAAGAAATGACAATTTAAAAGAATGTTTAAAGCATCAGCTTAAATAAAAAATAATTTTGATTATAGCTACAGAATAACAATAAAACAGATATATATATATATATATGTACAACTTTACCCCGTGTTTAGCAGTCTGGTAAAAACAAGAATGGTAGCATAGCATAGAGTAGTTAGAGCTGTATAGACCTTTTATAAGTTTCTTCAAGTAATTTCTATAGAAGCAAAAGGTAACAAAATACTGATGATGTTACAACAGGACCTGCTTTCTTTTGAGAAATATTGCTCTAAAAATCAACTTTTAACTTACACTGATAAGTGTTACGTAATAACCTTTACTAGAAAACACAATCCTGTTACCTTTGATTATAATACTTCCGGACAGAATATCAGGCGTGTTGCTTCATTCCGAGACCTGGGAGTCACTCTGGACTCCAAGCTACACTTTAATATTCACATTGACGACATTATTGCTAAAGCATATAAGCAGCTGGGTTAAATTAATCGTTTGGGCAAACCTTTCAAAAATGTAAATACTATGAAAATATTATTTAAGGTTAAACGTCAGTCACCCTATTTCATACAAATTTACCTGGCTATTAACTACACAAATAACCACTATATTTTCGATTTTATCTGTCCAACGTAAACTTTGCAACCTTTTATTTTCTCCAAATGTATATAATTATATTATTTATTTCTGTAATATCATTAAAAACTGCAGTAAAATACCATAAATTTTACGCATGTAGTGGTGTATAATTCAGCACCACCTTTCTGATATTACAGTAACTACAATCTCAATTGGTCTGTTAAGCTTTGTTTAGCCCAGGATTTCGTTTTTAGCGCCATCTTGCATTTTGCTTGAGCATTACCAAAGTAGCAAATTTATTATAAAGACTTTTTAGTCTGAGTAATTAATGCTGGCAAACTTTTTTTATATTCAGAAAAAAAGACGCTGTCAGTCTCACGTCAGGGACATCTGAAAGACGAAAATATTGTTCACCCAACAAGGTCTAGTTGTGAGTTTCAGCTCGATATTTGTGATATACAGGCTGATATTTTTACTTATACAGGATGTAAAAAGATCACTCCGGGAAATTTAAATTATGGGATCCACTCATGAAACTGAACAACTTTTCCGAATGAACCTTAAGAATGCTGAATACTTAAGACAATTTTTGGACACACCATACAAAATTGGTCGGTTATCTTACCATATTATATGAAAACTTCATTTTTATGCGAATTTTGTATGGGTTGGTATGTTAAAGTTTCCGGAAGTTACAGCCTGTATAAGGTGCATTCAAAAATTTTTAGACTCATACCATGCCCCATTTCAAATTTTAACCGCCTCCGCTTGTCCGCTCGCTTCACATCAGGAGGTCGCGGGTTCGATTCCCGGCGGGGTGTAACTTTCTGGATTCGGTTTGGTTGGTGGTAGGTTATTTTCTGAGCCCGCCTGGCATATGCCACCATCTTATCTAAGTCTTGCCGCCAAACATCAACGTTAACAGCATTGATGTGTTCCGGCATGAAGGTAAGATAACCAGTTCCCCACTGCGTTGGGGAATCTTGGTAAGCCCGCTTTCGTATTCGGCATCATCGTCACTTACCATCAGGTGAGATGATGCCAAGGGCTTACCAATTGAGGGTAAAAAAAAAGATGATAGCTAACCATGCAGGCTCCGAGAATGCTCTACCACCGACCAAACGAAGTCTTACATATTATAGTTAGACTCCGCCGGGAATCGAACCCGCAACCTCCTGATGTGAAGCGAGCGACTAGACAACGGAGGCGGTTTTCCGGGACTATTATTATTGTCTCGTTTGACAAAAAGTAAGTAGTTACCAGCAACCACGTGATACAACCCGAACCTTAGATATGTAGATTTTCATACACGGAAAGTAAAATCCCGACAAAAACATTCACATATCAAGTAAAAAGTCTTACACGTCAATATTTATAGACTCGACTGTAAAAAGTAATGAATTCCCGCCATGTAGCACCAAGTTTCAGGTTATAGAATAATTTATTTCTCACAAAAGGATAAACAGTTATTCACTTACACAACAATTTTTGTCACCAAAATATATTCCTAAACGTAATCGTCTATGTACAAAAACCTCGTTTTATTCAAACTCACTTGTCAAACATGGTTATGATAATTTTTTCCAGTTAGTATTTTGGCGCTTTTAATGTCTCCACAAGACAGGCATTCCAGGTTTCGAACGCGGTTTTCTTTTCTCTTTAATTAAAGGCTAAAAAACAGTATCACTCCCTATCAGAGCATGAAGTATGGGCAGCATTGTTGCTTTTTATGTTCTTGAAATTGTGTCAAAATCGCAGCATGTTAAGGTTTTATTTTAAATTAGTTACCTATACGAAAATTTTATTGCACACCAAAAGAGTACAAATAACAACGAAAACACATAAAATATTTAAACATTAATATGCAAATGCGGTCTTATCGCTATCAAAAATAGCAGGTTCGATTTTTGTAAATTTTAATTTTTTTGTCTGACATGGTACAAAATCAATCCAAAACTGAAGGCTGCGTCCTCGGTTCATCCGAAAACTACACCAAATTCAAGATTATTGCCCAATATAATAGTTAACTGAAGCGCGGCAGATTAAAACGTTCACGTATGCCTTGCGCCGTGCAACGTTCAAAATTTATTTCTGAAGCTTTTTATTTAGTAATTGCAGTTAGTGTTTCTGTTTTTTTATTTTTGATTAGTTTGGTTTTCTACAAAAAAAAATTGTTTATGCCATTAGTGCACATTTTTTAAACTATAGCATCTTGTAATTTTTTTTTTTTTATTTTATTAGATTTTTTCACAATAAGAGTAATAGATTGAACAAAAGTAATACAAAAAATGAAAGCTCCATTCTCGGTTTATTCGAAAACGATACCAAGTTCAAGATAATAGGTCAAATAGACCTGCCAGGGGGTGTGGGGTGGCTACCGGGCTAAATCAGCTTCTATTTATGTACCATATACGTGTGCCAAGTGGTTTTCTTTAATCATAAAATTTGACCTCGGATACATATAAGCTTACACTATTCAGGTGCCAACAGTGAAGGAAGATTTTTTAAAACAAAATAATTATTTGTGCTATGTTAGGTACCTTGTATTTTTGTATTTTATCCTGTACAGAGAAAATAAATTAATTATGAATTATTATGAATTATAGAATATTCATATCCGCCATTAAAAAAATACCTTGTGTACCCAGAATTCAAATAAAATTAAATGTATTTCAGAACAGAAGTTACAAATGGCACATTTAAAACACACTTTTTATCATCAGTACAACAAAAAAACCGGCCAAGTGCGAGTCGGACTCGCGTACCGAGGGTTCCGTATAAATTCATAATCACACATGTCTTGAACTCTATATTTTTTTTATTTGAGTTGATTGAATGAAAAGTAATTTTGATTTATGACGTATTAAAAAAAACTACTTACTAAAGCTCGTTCAAACCAATTTTCGGTGGAAGTTTGCATGGTAATGTACATCATATATTTTTTCTACTTTTATCATTCTCTTATTTTAGAAGTTAAAGGGGGGGGGGGCACACATTTTACCACTTTGGAAGTGTCTCTCGTGCAAACTATTCAGTTTGGAAAAAAATGATATTAGAAACCTCAATATCATTTTTGAAGACCTATCCATACCATACACGTACATGTTTGATGAAAAAAAATTTTTGAGTTTCAGTTCTAAGTATGGGCAACCCCCAAAATTTATTGTTATTTTTTTTTCTATTTTTGTGTGAAAATCTTAATGCGGTTCACAGAATACATCTACTTACCAAGTTTCAACAGTATAGTTCTTATAGTTTCGGAAAAAAGTGGCTGTGACATACGGACGGACAGACAGACAGACAGACAGACATGACGAATCCATATGGGTTCCGCTTTTTGCTATTTGGCTACGGAACCCTAAATAACTAGATGCTTTATCCTATACTATTAAACGAGTTAAGTGTCCCGACGATTTCGAAAACGGCTTGAAACCTTTTGATGAAAATCTAGGATTAGGGGTTAAAAATCACCATAAATCCAGATCTATGAGGGAATTATCTTCGAAAAAATTCATTTAAGGGAGAATTCATTTAATGATCGAAATTACATAGAAGGAGAACGCATATGATGCTTAAATTTAACCATCGCTTATAGGTACATTGGTAGACTAGCGGTTTTGGTGCGAGCCACTTACGTTTTGCTGCTTTTAGGTCCGGATTCGAATACCACCCATGAGACTTTATAGTTCTTTGTTTTTTAATTTTTTTATTTTGTGTGAACTTATGTAAATATTATGAAAATAAATAAAAAGACTTAAGAGTGATAAAAAAATATATTTTAACCTCTGTATTTTAGAGACAAATAGCGCCATCTTTGGCCATATAAGTTAATTACATACCTGGTGATTGTGCCGCTCTGTCCCGTGTTTGAAAATAGGAAATTTTCCACGGTTTTCTCTAAACTCAACCAGATGGCGCTGATAACCTTTGCAATAAGAAAATCTCTTAAAAGTCGCCAAAACTGATTGATATTACTGACTTATAAACAATGAACAACTTTCTAATATTACGTATCATAAAATATTTTTCTATTTTTTTTATAAAAAAGAAGGGATGATTTGCATGTATTTTTTTCAATAGAATCAAATTATAAAAAAAATTATAGATATTTTCAGAACAAATATTGCTTGTCCTTTCGTCCCTTAGAAGGCCACTACCGACTAAAACAACACCCTGCAAAATGTTTCATAGAATTATATATTGGAGTAATTTATTATTCTTTGAATGATTATACTGATAATTATGTTATTTTAATTAACAAAACATCAACTTTTCTTAATCAATTTTATCAATTTTTTTATGGGCACATTTGCATCAGGGGCGCTTCGGGGCGGGCTTTTTGACTAAGGCGTAGGCTTTTATAGTGCCTAAGCTGTAGATAATAGAAATGTTTAATAATAATAATATTGAATTTCATATTATTAAGATATACCAAATGAATTGTATTTTATCAATTGAAAAACTTTCATCTGTATGGATAAAATAAATTGAAAAAATTAATAAAAAAATGAATCAATTTTTCTCGAGAGTGAAAACGAATTTCATGCTGCCACTTCACGGATGTAATAAGGGGGCCATTCCCTATGACATATACATAAAATTATGATTCCTAAGTTTGATACTCTCCTTAGCTTGCGGAGGTACAACCGTGACTCCAAATAGCGTAAGACTTGGCTTGCAAAGGCTTGCAAGGCCGTGCCTCCACAAATTTTCGACATCACTTCGTATCTCCTTGCATGATACGTATCTCCTTGCAGGCTATTGCTAGGCAACGTTGTTATTCAATAAATGTTATGTGACTGAACAGATATTTTATGTTTTTAATATTGGCGACAAGGCCAATTCAATGGATTTAAAGAAATTAAAACGTACAAGAAGCTCAGTACAGTTTATTAACGCACACAGAAAATGTGCTCGACACTCAAGACCCAAGTAAGTATATAGCCCCGCTTGGAGTCACTCGACAAAACAATAAAGAAATTTCACGAAATACAAAACAACATAGAACTAGAAACCGAAGATGAACATCTTGAGGAAGAAACCTTCTACAGATTCGAGTTTGAGGAGTTGTGTATAGCACTGAAAACTACATTACGAAAACTAAGTATTACTTCACCACTCATGGGGAGACCTCAGTCCGCTTGAGGCAGACAGAAACTCCAAGAGGGACTCCCTACCTACTGATGTTTGGAAAAGAGTTTAGAACTAAGCTATATGCCATGGTAGTCCCATACCTAGACCGGAGCCACGTAGTCAGAGGACAAGGAGAGGATATTTCTCTCCTGGAGACAAGGTGGCCAGGAGTTACTCCTCTCTTGCCCAGAAGTTTGAATTCGGCACAATAACCCGACGTCTGGGTGGAGTACATTATGAAGTCAGAACCGATGGGGGACTCCTGTGGATCAGTCACCTCGACCAGCTGCTGCTGTCTCCCCTGGTGTCCTGATTCGCGGGGGAGACGTGATACATATCTCCTTGCAGGCCAATGCTATGAATGATTGCTATGCGACATTGTTATTCAATAAATGATTTTTTTCTTTTAAAAAATCTTTTCTTTTATCGCTCTTGGGTCTTGTTATTTACATATTTATTTATGTTCATACTAAATAAAAAAAATTAAAAGACAAAAACAATAAAGTCTCGTAGGATACGAACCCGGACCTAAAAGCAATAACATAAAAAGGTTCGTACATAATTTGCCGCTTGCACCTCTGGGTTACGGACTACTTATAGAGGTAAGTCAAAAATAAGCATCATATACGTAAAAAAATTATGTATGTGTGCGTAATTCGAGCCCTTATTCATACAAGATAAACGCAAAACTATAATTGTAAGGGGACAAATATATCGAAATCCTTATTTAATTAACATTATTATGGTTTATTAGCGTACATTGATCTTGTAACTGCTCGCTGTTTTACGTAATATGGTTTAGGGTTATTTATACTATTTTTAAATCGAAAAACCAAGTTATAGTCAGATTAACGCCATCTATCGGATTTTTTCAACCAGGGAGCACTAACGTTTAACCTTGTACGTAGTGTTCTCGAATTTGCAAGTGTGGTTTGGAGTCCACAGTATGCAGTTCACAGAATAGAAAAAAATAAATTCAAAAAATTTTTTTTAGATCCCTTGATTGTCGAACTGGTCATTTATTCACAGACTATAAAAGTAGTGCTGTTAGACACAACGTAAAATCACTTCAAATCAGGCGAATTTATCTTGACACTGTTTTTCTCTACAAAATTATACACAACTTCATTGATTCAAACTCACTGTTGGAAAAAATATTCCACGTACATCCTCGCGTTCACAACATACTTTCTCAGTCTCTTTTTGTCACACTAACTATGCCAAAAATACATTTTTCAGGCGCACATGTGATTACTGTAACAAGTCGTTGAATAATGTTGACATTTTTTCTAGTTCTTTATTAACTTACAAGAAAATGGTAAGCGAAGTGTTGGAAAATAACTCTTAATTATAAATAATTTGTGTTTCCCTCATAATTTATTTGTTATAATGTTTTATTTTTTTGTTTATTTAACCATACTTTTTACATAATTATTTGCTACACATTGTTTAATGTTACCAGTTATCTCGCTCTAAGCTGTTGCTTGTAACTCTAAAATAATATCTTTGTTAATTTCATAGGGGCCTTTAGGTCTATTTGAAAATTTAAATTGTGTCTAAATTTTATAAAAGACTTTGTGTCCTAAATAAATAAAAAATAATAACAATAATAAAAGGTTTCCTTAGATCAAAAGCTTTTCATACATATACATATGTATTTACACATGAAATAAAGTTTTTCTTTCGTCTGAGATTTACATCTTTTTTATTTCCTTTTTTCGCAAATTCGAAGCACTTCAAGAAAAGGTTACAGGTTCCACGTTTATGGCCGGCCGTGTGTAACCAATGAACTAACCCCTATGTATGACCTCGTCATTATATAAAAGTTCTTTGCTTGTAAAGGAAGCTCACGTCAGAAGTTTTTCAACCTTCACACAGTTTCCTCCTCCCGGTTCCAACATCTCTATCATAGTACCGATAAAGCAACACAGATGGCGCTGCTCAGCAATCAAGCGAGCGCCACCTAGGCCACCCTACAAAGTTTCAAGTAAACTACGAACTGCGACTGTCACCTAATGGCAACCATGACAAAATACGAATACGTTCTTGTTTACAGTTCACGTTTGCGTGCCGTTACGGTAAGAAGTTCATAGATGACGCATAGGTAGCACCAAAAGAATAAGGAATATCAGGGGCATTATACTCAATTATGGGCATTTGATATTACAAATTAGTTCCTTTGAAATTCCGCGGGACTTCTTTGGAGGCGCGCACTCCGATATAAAAAAAAAAACTTATGCGACAGGTTTTTAATTGCGAACGGCTGAAGCAAGGACGCGTAGCCGGGCGTAAATTATATAGAAGTATCGTCATGGTAATGCTTGAGATTTACTATTCCATTTTAATCATTTTCTTTTTGGTACACGTTTCTTTTTTTTTGGTGTTTTTTGGCGTTTAGAGAGTCAAAACTTATTTTGGTAAACAATATACACATACGTATTAACATCGGTGTTTAATCAACATCGAAAAGGTCACTACTGAACACAATAAATTAAAAAAACATCGCTTGTGTCTGTTCGTCCTTTGCACTAAAGTCAAAAAATAATTAGAATGAGACAGAGATAGTCTTGGATAATATTTCACTCCTACCTGCACCGTTTTCTTACTTATTTAGTTCCAAGAAAATCGGGGTTAGCTACTTTCCCTACAAATGACTTTCGTCTGATTACTGCACCTACTCTAAAATATTTATCAGTGATTCATTGTGCTAAGCAATGACTATCTGCGTGAACAGACAGTGACAGTTTACGAGATAAAGTACCTAATACATGTACGGTACGCAGCGCGAATCTACATGTATAGGTTACGTGCGCTGATCAGATCAGATCGAGTCTGCGCTGGGAGTTCCCCTAACTGAACTCACCGGGAGAGTTGCGGTGAGAGGGGAATGGCGACGTGTCGTTCGACGGGCCACTAAAGCTACGACATGATACCGCGCCGCGACCTCTCTGCCAAGAGTGAACCGACCAAGAAGAAAGTTACGTGGAAAGAGGTTTAGTCAGTGATCTTATAAAATCTTTGGGTTTGGTTGTGAGGTAACTTGGCACGTACCTTGAGCAGGTGCGGTTCGCGGTCGGCGGCGTCCAGCAGCGACTCGGCCTCGCTGAGCCACGCCACGAACTGCTCCAGCGAGCGGTCGAAGTTCTGCAGCGACGTCACCGCCGAGTGCAGCGCCTTGCCGCGCGCCACGATGCTGCCGCAAACACACGCACATTATACACACTGAGCCACTCACAGGCAAAGATGTGACTACTTAGTAAAATAACTAGTTAGGGTTTGGCAAGGTTCCGCTAAACATAAGTGTTAATAGCAGTTGTGTTGCGGTATAAAGGAGTTAACCCATTTCTCACTACGGAGTTTTGAGGCACATTCATCTGCGAAAACATTCACGCCATCCTTTATAAAAAATAAACTTCACGTTTTCTATTTCAAATCAGTTCCACTAACAGAAAACTTTCAAACCCGCCGCCAACTAATTGCTCTTTCACATTGTCCGATACCTTGAGAAGTTTAAAGTTCGTTTGTACGTTGTTGTTAAGCTCGCTGTAGCGGTGGTTGATGCCGCGTGTCGGCTGCGTACCTGTTGTTGAGCTCGCTGTAGCGGTGGTTGATGCCGCGTGTCGGCTGCGTACCTGTTGTTGAGCTCGCTGTAGCGGTGGTTGATGCCGCGTGTCGGCTGCGTACCTGTTGTTGAGCTCGCTGTAGCGGTGGTTGATGCCGCGTGTCGGCTGCGTACCTGTTGTTGAGCTCGCTGTAGCGGTGGTTGATGCCGCGTGTCGGCGTACCTGTTGTTGAACTCACTGTAGCGGTGGTTGATGCCGCGTATCGGCTGTGTACCTGTTGTTGAGCTCGCTGTAGCGGTGGTTGATGCCGCGTGTCGGCTGCGTACCTGTTGTTGAACTCGCTGTAGCGGTGGTTGATGCCGCGTGTCGGCTGACGTACCTGTTATTGAGCTCGTTATAGCGGTGATTGATGGCCTCGGTGGCGCGCTTGATGCGCGAGGTGTCGTCGCTGCGGTACACGGCGATGAGCCGCTGCGTCAGCTGGCCGAACAGCTCGATCTGATGCTTGTACTGGTGCACCTCAGCGTGGAACGACTGCAACCAAAACAGTAACAATATTGTGGTAAAATGTACAAAAAATTCGGTCTTAATATTTTTAGTTAAAACTCCAATACCAATCGAGATTTGCAGCCGAGTTTTTTTATAGATATAGTCCATGGTATTAGTAATGTAAAAATTACGTGCTAACTCGGCTTGGTTTAAAAGAAAAAAAAAATGAAATAATTAATTACTCGTGTTGTACTAACTATAGAAGGTTCAAAATAGCTTCATAAAATGAAGCTTTAATTATTGTTGTATATAATGAAATCAGATTATCATTTAGTTCATTAAGTTTGAAGCAGTAATATTTTTTTCGTTTTTCGGTCAAATTAGGAGGGAGATTTTCATAAATTCACTGCTTCGAAACTATGCAGTATTGATACACGGGAGTTTTACTCCACCTTTTTAAATACTATTGTAAATACTAACTACTTCCGCAATAAAAACAGGATGTCCGAAAATTAGGCCGTAGAAAACGTAGAATAAACAAGTTGAAGTATCGTAGATCATTAAATTGGTCTGAGTTAGAAGAACATACTCGTGCATTTTCGTTTTAATCTATTCCATTTTAAGCAGTCTACTATCAAGCGAAATCAGGTATAGGTATTCCTAGGCCTAGGTTTTGTAACTGCCATAGGCGTTAATAAGATACGCGACGAAAGAATAATGACAAGATCATACTTGACTTTTTAAAGGGTGCTAATTAAACAGGCTTAGATTCACCTCTAAAAATCTACACTGTCCTCTAAATTACTAAGTCAGCCACCATCAATGGGCATCTAAAATACTATATTAGCCACTATAAATCTTCGATATAAGATTCTGTTAATACAACTCAGCATGGTAGTTATTATTTAGGACCAAAATTTGTAACTCATATTTAAATATATTAGGAACTACTAAAGGAAGACGAAATATACGATTTTATTAAAAAATATATTTTGTGTAGAAAGCATACTATTATACCATATAAAAAAAAACCTGCAAAATTATAATACTTATATGAAGTTTTCTAGTTGAAGCTTGAACAATATTTTTTGAGGAACACATGTTGAAGCTGTAACACGAATAAGTTTATTAGAAGCTTTCTCGTTTTCTCGTTGCTTAGTTATGAAATTAGAGGTTGGGATCTGTGGCCAAATAAAATATTTGCGGCTCGATTTATTATTCCCCTTTTTTAAAACGTATAAAATAAAGACGAAAAAAAATATGTTAAATATTAAATCTTGATTTTCAAATAAAACAGTATGGTTTTAGTAGGAAATTAATTATTCTTTTTGGAAGTTTAGTTGACTAACTGGTCCCGTAGCGCGTTCCGAGGGTACGTTCTGACAGCACCCGTTCACTCTGACAACAGGATAGCCTAATATAACAGCCAACAGTTGCTGTCAGGGAGTCCTGAGCAAAATGTCATTGTTATGCTTTTAGTGTTGCCATTTGTTACTTCACAATTGTAGAAGATTATTTCTTGTTTCATTTTTTGTGTAAGGAAATTATTCTCTTTATGTTTTTTTCTCTGGTTTAGAGACTCTTAATTCTTGAAGAAATACGTTACGGAGTAACACCTGAATAGTTTTTTGTATTTTTTATTTTTATACTTTAACAAATACTTTAACAAATTTAAATCAGGTAAATTGATATATGGGAGTTTGCCATTGTTCTTTTCGATGTAAATAAACGCTCGTAATACGATAAACGATGTACGGAAAATGTGTACGCGTCTCGGGAGCGCGAGCGCAGGCCGGCAGAGGAGTCGGTCAATATGACCCGGACGTGCCGTTCTCAGCGCGCGACGTTAGTTCAAAAACAGACGGTGCGGTGTACGAGAGGTCAATGTCAGTGGAATAGAAATAGAGATGAACAAACTGACATATACTAATCGTCACCTGTGAGTGAAAACCTCGTATATGCGGAAAGGATAATTTTGCAGGAGGAAGGAAAACCTACTACTAGAATTTGTACCATTAAGTGAGTATTCATTAGCAAAGATGAGGTTTCAGATGGTCCTTACAATATAGTACCTACATAAAAATCGGAAATAAAAAAATACATAAAAAATAAATTAGTAACTAAGTACTCGTACTTATTTTATCACAACCGGACAGTTGATGTTGTTTAAGATTTAAAAAAAATATTACTATAAAACTTGTGCTCGCGTAATGAGTGTAAAAATCAAAAACCAGCGCCCCGGTGAGTCTAGATGTAACACTGATATTTATTAAACCCATTAGGTATGCAAATTGGTTCAATGTAACTGGTGCGATAACTCGCGCGGCGGCCGACCATGATAGACTACTATTGTATATCAAACGTTTTACTTGCACATTAAATTATTTTCTATTAAAACAATACTTAATTAAGAGAAAGCATTTCTAACACCTCCTTACATACACAAGGTGACGCAACGATCAGTTAATTGACCACAAGCACAGTTATTTTATGTCAATGGAATTCATCTATATCGTTTCTGTGCTCTGAATGGCACGTTAAGCCGTTGTTACCGCCAGCTGCTAGCACAAGATATATCGTTAAATAGTCCAAATACATTTTATGCATTGCTACAGTTTGATAAGAAAGTAAGTCTATGGCATACTCAACATAACTGCATTTCTAAAGAAGGCTTTAGATAAAAAGGCGTTTTTAAGCTTCTTCCTTTCTTAAAGGAGCTTCTATATTAGCCTTGTGTATGCCTATGTCCACGATTTTTCGTAAATTACTGGACGAATTATAGAAAAACGAAAATATAGAAAGTGTATAGCGGAAAATATAACCATTTTTATAATTTAGTAACACACAGTTAAGTACTCGTTGATGTATTTTGTATGGACACATTGCACTTGAGCTGTGCTGACAAAAAATGCAGCCAAAACTAAAAATCAATAAAATAGGTAAATCAATCAATCAGTGGTCACTCGGCCCACATCAGACCCGTCAAAATTTTGAGACGGCTTATTTATTTTATGAAGATTTCATTCAAACCCCCATCCAGCACCCTCCACCAGCCGGGCTTGACCCCGTGGGTACAGGTTGAACTAACCTTCTCGAGATCTAGGAGTATTCGGTAATCGAAATACAGAGTAACTAAAATACTTTATTATCATTATCTCCCTTTAGCTCAATATACTTGATAAAGTTCTGTCTTAAGCTATGGAGATCTAAGAAGGTGAGGCCTGTGGGGTGGAGGGTTGATGACGGGGTGCGCGCCTCACGCGTATGCTCTATAGGAGTGTTCATTGCGCTGACTTTAGACAGTTGTAAATTTTTGTGGATCATAATTAAAACTCTAGATGCTAAGATGTTCTTCTTCCCCGTATCGTATGGAACAATTGGCCATAGTTATGCCATAACAATCAAACTGACACAAAAACATTGTGATGTAACTAAAAATTTATGGTTTTCGGACTTTCCTTTACTTGTGCTATAAGCATTGATTGTTGCAAAATTTCATGATTCTAGGTATACGGGAAGTACCCTATAGGTTTTGATTCCCATGTGAGTGTCCAAATATGCGGCATGAACAGCCGTATCTATTGATTACGTTGGCACAGAATTTTTATGTTTTCACAGCTTCAAAGGATTGCAGGCTTGAGTATTTGATATACTTAAATTTCAACTTGATACGTCTACGCGTTCCTGAGAAAAAGGGTCTTGACTTGAAGGGACAGACGGACAACGAAGTGATCCTATAATATTCTATATATATTCCTTTTTTCCTTTTGAGGTACTGAACCCTAAAAATGAGGCGATTGACATCATACCGTGTTATTATAATTTCAGTAGTGAAATTATAATATCACGAGTTTGACAATATCACTGTGACATATACATTTAAATACACATGTACATCTATCGATATAATAAATTCAGATACAGAACAAACAAATCTGCTGGTCACAGAAATGTTTGCTCTGTGTGGGAATCGAGGCCACTGAGCTCATCCCTGGTGGATGAGCTCAGGCCACTAGGGCACCGAGTGAGCGTCGCACGGGCAAGTGGCAAGTAGCACTGACCTTCTGGTCGCGCAGCTGCAGGTCGAGCACGTCGGCGGTGTGCGCGGGCGGCGGCATGGCGTGCAGGCGCGCCTCCATGCGCGCCAGCCACGCGTCCGCGTCGCGCCGCCGCGCCTCGTAGCGCTGCGAGTCGCCAAGCATGGCGTCCAGCTGCGCCTTGCGCGCCAGCACGCGCGCGTTCGCCTCCTCCCAGTGCGACCGCAGCGCCGACACTGGAACACCACAACGACGCACCACCCCGTTACTTATGTAGGTACGTACATACTCGAAACTTTTTCAATGATTGTTTTGAGAATTCAGTATGGGTGTTGTTTCGTTTCATGAGTGGAAGTTTCCAGCCCTAGTCTTTTACACTCTTAATGCTCGCTTAAATGTTCGTGCGGATATGGCGTATCGGGAGCCGGGTCGTTCCCTTCCCTCAAATATGGTTGAGGGTAGCGATGGATGACACTCGCGTTATACCCGTGATCGGGTGCTATCCGTATGGACTGGCCTGCTCTTGTCATTGGCTTTTATTTTGTAATTGTTAGTAATTATCTTTTAATTACAGTATCTCTTTTGAATTTTTATTTAAAGATGTGACATTATATAAATAATCTCTTGACCTAGCATTAAGATGTAATAGAATATAGAGGGCGGGGCACATAGCTCGTAGAACAGATGACCGTTGGTAAAGTTTTAGTGGCGACCGCGCACCGAAAGTCGTAGTACTCTGATACGGTGGACCGACGACCTGGGTGGGCCCTGTACTATAAAGATGACAATTCGACTTTGTCCATACCATCAGGAGATCCGTCTGCTCGTTTGCCACCTATGACATGAAAAAAAAATAAAAAAAATTGTCGAGTTGTCACTACAAGCACAATGGATTCATCCATATATATCTATCCAGTAACTACAAATGAAGTATCGAAAGAAATCAAGAACCTAAAAAACACAAATTCCGTGGGCTACGATGATATTTCCACTGGTGTAATTAAAGCCACATCTGAAGATATTAGTAAGCCATTAATTCATATTATTAATTTATCATTTGAAAAAGGGGTCTTTCCCCATCAACTAAAATTATCAGTTATTAAGCCACTGCCTAAAAAAGGTAACCACGACCAATTAAATGACTACAGGCCTGTGACATTGGTTCCAGTGTTTTCTAAATTATTTGAAAGACTAATGTACAAAAGGCTTATAAGTTTTTCAGATAAATTTGATATAATTATTAACGAGCAAAATGGATTTCGCAAAAATAGGTCAACCAATTTAGCAATTTATCAGCTTCTACAGACTATCTATGAATGCCTTGATAAGAAAATACATGTTTTTACTATTTTTACAGATATGTCAAAGGCATTTGACTGTGTTAACCATAGGATATTACTAGAGAAATTGGAGAAATATGGAATCAGAGGTTGGGCTCTAAATTGGATCAAATCTTATCTGTCAGAGAGACGACAATGTACCAAGGTCAGCAGCTTTAATAATTCTGAGGTCAAATGTGTTTGTGTGTTGAGATCGATGTACAGAGTCAATGATAGAGGAGTGCCGCAAGGAAGTATACTCGGTCCACTCCTCTTCTTATTTTATATTAATGACCTCCCTCGGAATGTCAGTAATAAAATGATATTATTCGCAGATGATAGCACAGTAGTTATAAAATGTAACTCAGAAACTCAATACGAAATAGACATAAACAACACTTTAAACGAAATTGTGAACTGGCTTAATACAAATCAATTACATGTTAATCTATCCAAGACAAGTTATATGCAATATCATACCAAATTTAGAAATCCACCACAATTAAATATTACGAGCAATAGCGCAAAAATTGTTGAGGTTAGCAGTACTAAGTTTCTGGGTGTTACCATAGATAATAACTGTAATTGGAAAGAACACATAGCAGAAGTCTGTGCAAAATTGTCAAGGTTTGTGTATCCATTAAGACGACTTCTTCATAACTCTTCAGAAAAAGCTGCCTTGATGGCTTACTTTGCCTACGTACAGTCAAAGTTGACGTATGGTATTATTTTCTGGGGAAATTCAGTAGATTTTGACAAGGCTTTTAAGATGCAGAAACGATGTGTCAGAGCAATAAGTGGTGCATCGCAAAGGGACTCTTGTAAACCATTATTTCAAAAATATAAAATACTTCTTCTTCCATGTCTTTATATTAAAGAGATAGCTATGTTTGTACAGAAACACAAATCGTTGTATCAAGAGAAAAGAATACTGGGTAGAAATTTTAGAAATAATCACAAATAAGTAAATTTAGGAGGTCACAGTACCACATTATTTAATAGAAGTTTAATCCACCAGGCAGCAAAAATTTATAATGAAATTCCTGATAATTTTAAATCTCTTGACAATTTAAAATTTAAAAAAGTGTTGAATAGATGGTTAATAGATAAACAGTTTTATGACTTAGATACTTTCATAAAAAATAAAGGAACTTTGTAATATACATATAATCTAATTGAATTGACAAGTTAATGTAAATTTTTTGACATTGTTTTTATATATATATATATTTTAAATTATAATTCGGACATACTGTTATTTTATCAATTTTATATTTTATATTAATCAATAATTATAATGTCTATATTGGACACCATTGTTATGGTAAGCTATAGCTGCTCATGTTCAACTTTTTGTCACCTTTTTAACTATACCTATGGCATTGCAATAAAGAATTTTGAACTTTGAACTTTGAAAAAAGTCCTGTATTATAAACGGACAATCTTGTAAAGGCGTGACAGGTAAACAGCAGTCGCATTGTCACCTGTCAACTCTGTCCTATAAAACTTTACAAATTGAAAAAAATGCCTTTCGGAATTTGATGTCAATTGTAGGCTACAAATGTGTCAGTAACCGTGTCAAATTTGTCATTTCAAAGGTCGGCAACGCTCTTGCGACTCCTCTGGTGTTGCGGGTGTCTGTGGGCGGCGGTAATCGCTTACCATCAGGTGATCCGTCTGCTCGTTTGCCACCTATCACAAATTAAAAAAAAAATGTTATTTTAAAGACGAGGATATGGGTAGGTGTAAAATCATGATCTACGTATAAAGTCCATCTGTTAAGTAGTTGGGTTTTCGCTGAGATGGAAAAATGGCTTAATGTTTATTGCCCAAGTTACATGATAATCCAACTACCTACATATTTGTGTATGTATGTATAGCCCTCGACAAAACTTTAGCAACTCGTTCAAACATACATTTTTAAAATTTTCATGTGGTCAGCGCGCTCCCGATTACTGAAAATTGTTAGGGTAAACCAGCACGTGCTGTGCACTTAAACAGTAAACACCATCACTATGTTTAACAATTAAATAAAAAAAGCGGCCAAGTGTGAGTCGAACTCGCCCATGAAGGGTTCCGTAGCAGCAAGTAACATAATATAAAAGTTCTTGTAGTTCGTTGTAGGTAAATTGCGGTTTACGATTTATGACGTATTAAAAAGAAACTACTTACTAGATCTCGTTCAAACCAATTTTCGGTGGAAGTTTGCATAGTAATGTACATCATATATATTTTTTTTAGTTATATCATTCTCTTATTTTAGAAGTTACAGGGGGGGGACACAAATTTTACCACTTTGGAAGTATCTCTTGCGCAAACTATTCAGTTTAGAAAAAAAATATATTAGAAACCTCAATAACATTTTTGAAGACCTATCCGACACGTATGGGTTTGATGAAAAAAAATGAGTTTCAGTTCTAAGTATGGGGAACCCCAAGATTTATTGTTTTTTTTTTCTATTTTTGTGTGAAAATCTTAATGCGGTTCACAGAATACATCTACTTACCAAGTTTCAACAGTATGGTTCTTATAGTTTCGGAAAAAAGTTGCTGTGACATACGGACGGACAGACAGACAGACATGACGAATCCATAAGGGTTCCGTTTTTTGCCATTTGGCTACGGAACCCTAAAAATGCTATCCAAGTTGAGTGGAAAAAGTTAGATCAAGATTATATTATAAACCTATACAAAACGCTGGCGAAAAGATTGAATGAAGTTCTACAAAATAGAGATACATAGCGATTATTGTATTGTTATTATTATTAAAATAAAATAAATCAATCAGTTAATATTTTTTTTTACCTAACTGTGCTATAGTTTTGTCGCGTTGCTCGAGCAGCACGATTTTACGCGGACCCTTTAAGTAAAGAATAGCTGTCCCTTTCTAATGTCTATGTCGTGGCCAGATCATAGAATTGATCACTTCATGATGTGGCCGACCATTTCATGAAATGGTCGCATTTCATGAAATGGAAAATATCCGCTGATCACATCATGATATGGTCTGGCCTGATCAATGAATACATCAACGTTTTACGATATACAGCTAAACTCACGGCTATTTCATGAAATGGTCAAGCATTAGTGATCATATCGTAAAATAGTTACAGTATCCACCGTTAGAGGCGCTGATATCTTTTTGTTTTTGTGATGTATCATGGCGGAGTACAGTTAATAATAAAAAGGCTATTAATAATGCACTAATTGAAAATAAAATAGAAGTTTAATGTCATTACGATACTAAACTACATTTTTCGAAAGCCAATCAAAAAACGAGCGCACCGTAAAAACCTTGAAGTTCGGAAAGTGTTGCATAAGTTAGTAGATATCAATCTTAAAAGGTAAGTATTAGGAATGTATAATTTCTCTGTTAACCAAGATTTGTTGCCAGATGTCATGGCATGAAGATACCAGTAACTTTTCAACGTATTTCAAATTTTTATTAAACCTTTTATATAATGGAACCCCTACATTAATGATATGGCCAAACGTGGATGGACATATCATTAAACGTTGACGTTTAAACGATATGGTCAGTTTTAGCTGGCCATTTCATGAAATATGACCATTTCATGAAATGGTCAGCCACATCATGAAATGATCAATTCTATGATCTGGCCACGACATCTACATGAATACCTTGACTATAACCGTCTTGAACCGTAGAATGTAAAAGCTGAGAGTACATTTTTATTAAGAGTTATAATGAAAAATGTGTAGTGTGCTAAAGTTTTGTCGCGGACTGTATGTTGTTACCACTGTTTATCTCATATTCATATTCACTTACTGATATTATATTTTAGAATAAATAGGTACCTAACCCTAATATTTTTTATCAATAAATAATTTTAGGTTAATTTTATCTTACAATTTGGAATTAGTAAACGTTACATGAATTATTACTAAAATAAGGTAGGATACATATTTAGTCAAAATTATTTGCTTTCTTTAAGGTTAAACGTCAGTCACCCTATATTCAGCACTAACGTTTAACCTTTACTTTTGGCTTTCCATTAGATCTCACTACTTTTGACGCCAAGTAGTCGCCCAGTACCTTGACCCCTTTTTACAGTTTTTTTTTGTTGGGATTAGCCATTTTCTCAGGTCATATCCACTGTCTCCTAAAATTATTGCATTAAGATTTTAGCATCACTTAGACTCGTTCAAAGCGCCGTTTTGTTTTGTGTTTTAATTCTCGACATTGCCCTATACCCTGCCTATGTCAAGTTCTCGTGACATATCTACAATATGTACAACTTGTCACTACAATTCAATAATTTTAGGAGACAGCTTTTCAGACTTTTCATAGTAATCGATAAGTATTATCTTTATGGGAATAAAAATTATTATTCGTTTGTTTGTGAACTCTTTAATTGTATTAAGACTAATTGACAATTATTGATCAGCGAATGTGGAAAGCCAACTTTTTAGGGTTCCGTACCTCAAAAGAAAAAAAGGAACCCTTATAGGATCACTTCGTTGTCCGTTCGTCTGTCTGTCTGTCTGTCTGTCCAGACCCTTTTTCTCAGGAACGCGTAGACGTATCAAGTTGAAATTTAAGTACGAGTATATCGAATACTCAGGTCTGCAATCCCTTGAAGCTGTGAAAAAATCAAACTTCTGTGCCAACGCAATCAAGAGATACGGACATTTATGCCGCATATTTGGACACTCGCATGGGAATCAAAACCTATAGGTTACTTCCCGTATACCTAGAATCATGAAATTTGGCAGGAAACAATGTCATATAGCACAAGTAAAGGGCAAAGTCCGAAAACCAAAAAATTTTTGTTACATCACATTTTTTTTGTAACTAGGCATAGAAGTTTGATTTTTTCACAGCTTCAAGGGATTGCAGGCCTGAGAATTTGATATAGAGTTCAAGACATGTGTGAATATAAAGGAGAACACCCAAACTCCATGGAAAATTACCCAAGGCCCGGTGCAGAAGAGAAGTATCTCAGTTATTTGTGCATTTTAAGTACAATATTTTTTGATAGGTGTGTTGGCTGTAAGAAGTGGCAAAGATAAAAAAGATGCTTTTATAATATTTTCAGGCATAAATTGAAAATTATATTTCGTTGAACATATCGACTCCAAAATGTTTCAAAATGGTAGTAATCACATTTTTATAAATATTATACTGATCTTATATATATTTTAGTGAAAATATACAGGATGTTAAAAAAAGTGCGCTTGAGATGTTGGAAAAAAGGGTGTTTTGTAAAACTAGCTTCCTGTTTTTAGCGTACACGATTCAGGAATAAAACAATATATATATATATATATATATATATATATATATATATATATATATATATATATATATATATATATATATAGCATTAATAATTTTTAATTTTTTTGGTTTATTTTTATTTTTTGCTTTTTTTTCATGATCATCAACAACCTGTATTAGTCCACTGTTGGACATAGGCCTCCTCCAAGGCACGACACTTATACCTGTCTTCGGCCACGCGCATCCAGCTGTTGCCAGCAACCTTGCGCAAATCATCGCTCCACCTAGCCGGGCGGGGGTGGCTATGCTTTTTTCATTTTTTGTGTTTTTTCCAAAAAAGATAAACGAAGTATATTACGATATTTTGTATGTTTTACGATAGTTTATAACATTTTATATAAGTAATTAAAGTTCACAATATTACATCTTTAAAACTTTGCCTGAAAATGATAAGATAGCATTTTTTTTACGTAAGCCATAAAATAAATAAATATAAACTCTGAGATATCTTTCTTTTGCGCCGGGCCTTGGGCTTTTTTGGGTGTTCACCCTTATACGGAACCCACGGTGTGCGAGTCCAACTCGCACTTGGCCGGTTTTTTTACTACGACTCCATGGATTCCGTAGGGAAAGTTACTCGGTTTTTTCTCTTGTGGGCGAATTTATCAACCATCTCTGTCCGGAACCATGGATCACGGCTGGGAACGGTGAACGAAACGCGAAAGTGAGTTTGCCTGTTTGTTCTTTCACGTTGCAGCATCCATCGCGTCGCAATAACAACAAAACCTTAATCAAAGGCTGAAGAACAACAAAGGATTATTCTGGAAAAATTATTAACTATTGAAGGTTTGCGAAACAACCATTGTGTTCTAGGCTCAAAAATACGTTTTTGCACAAAATCTTTACTTTTCAGTAGCATTAAGCGTAGAAACGCTTGTATGTTTTTCTTCTACTTAGCGTTATCCTGGCCGGAGCAATACAAAATTAGAAACTATAATAGAACTTGTATATCTACTACATATAAATTCCTTGTAGCCGTCTCGTCTCGGAATTTTTGTTTGTGTTATGTCAACAAGTTTTTATAATAAGAAGAGGTATTCAAAAGTTCCGTTTGCGTATCAACTATCAGGTTTACAATTATTGGGTACGCGCAGAGGGTTTCTATGCAAGACATCTGCACTGTTAAAAAATATGTCATTTTACATGCGTAATATGAATAACCTGTATAATGTACTAAAAAGCTGTAAAGGTAACTAGAATGGTAGGAAAGTACAATTTTACAGAGTTGGTTTTACAGAATTTTAAAGCCTAACCTAAGGGGACAATATGAATTGATGACTACAATTTTACAGTTTCTTCGAAATTCCAATTTTTTTATGCTTTAATGAGAGCCTTGTAAAGAAACTTAACAACAAGACATTTTAAAATTTCACGTTTGTTATTTGAGAAATGAAAGTCAAGTAAATGTATTCGTTTTCCCCGGAACTAAGAACTACTTAGTATAGTTGACCGTATAAAGAAATAATATAATATAACCGTATAATGTACAAAGATCCTTTTAAACAGATACTTAGACAAATTGAAAAATAAAAAAAGGTTTCTCCTAATGTAATCGCAACTCTAGTACACAATTATTATGTAAGAAAAAAAGAGCCGACTGGAGAAATTAAAGAAATACACGTATTTAGAATAACCCAAACTGTATCCCAATTCGTCTACCGACCAGTGGTTTAGGTTAGACCGGAAGATTTTCGCTATACTTCATTTTTTCTTACTTGTCTAATTTTTGAAAATATTATAGCGTACCTACTCATCATTATTGATATTATATAGAGTTGGAAAAGCTCTTCGTTAAGTTTATACAGGATGTTAAAAAAGTTTGTTTTTAAAATTTTAAGGGATTGCTCAGAATCAAGTATAGAATACAGGAAAAATATTGAAAAATTCCGATCTTTTTTTCAGTTTTTCATACTAATCTGAATAGTGAATCACGATACACCTGCATAACGATAACGTTTCCCAACATTATAAAATGTCAGTGGTTATGAATAGGAACGCTATAATATTTTTTTAAATAGGTCAAGTAAGAAAAAACGGCCAAGTGCGAGTCGGACTCGCCCATGAAGGGTTCCGTAGCAGCAAGTAACATAATATATTGTATTGATTGTAACGAGCGATGGTGGAATGGTTAAGTCGGATCCACTCACTACGACGATGGGCGTCGCTCAAGGATCTTCGGTATCGAACATCCTGTTTTCGCTGCTCTTGAACGACCTACCGTAGGCCCTACCAGATGGAGACGTCTTCATGTACGCAGATGACGTCGCTATCGTCGTTTGTGCATCCGATGTGGTCTCTTTGGAGCAGCGACTTAACAGGCCATGAGCCGACTGTCGCTCTGGTTCGGATGTAATGGACTCGCACTTAATATCAAAAAGACCCACTTCCTACACTTCCACCTAGGGGGAAAACTACCAAGACGTATGTGCGTGCGAGTAGGTGAAGTACACATCGACCAGGTGGAAGCCACCACCTTCCTCGGGTTCGAACTTGACCGCGGTCTCACCTGGGAGTCCCACATAGCAAAACTGTGTGGGAAACTAGGTGGAGTTAGCTTTGCTCTACGTCGGCTATCCTGGGTGGTTCCGAGAGAGGTGGTGAGGTCCAGCTACTTTGCGACGGCACAGGCAATCTTGCAATATGGTGTGGAGCTGTGGGGGTGCGCAGCAGACTGGGAGCGCGCCTTCCGTATGCAAAAGAGGGCCGTACGGGCAATAGTGCAGATATCACGCTTCACATCGGTGAGGCCGTACTTTAAAAGTTTAGGCATACTAACCTTACCCTCGCTACTGATCCATCAGGTGGCTGTGTATGTGTACAACAATCGACACGAGTACGTGACACCGAGAGATGTGCACACGCGCAATCATCGCAATATGGACCGGCTCCTACCTGTGCCATGTAGACTCGCCAAATCTGGGAAGATGACTCATATTTTGGGCCCTTCAGTCTATAATAAACTGCCTACTAATATTACTGAAGCTCTCACACAATCAAGCTTTAAATTGAAACTAAAACGCTGGCTTCTCGAGCACACGTTTTATAGTATCGATGAATTTTTAAATTTTAAGTAATTACAAAAATAACTCATTGTGTACAAATATGTACCAATTGTTTTTATTTTTTTGTGTAATTTTGTTTGATTTAATGTTCGATTCAATGTTTTTTTTTTTTTTTCTTTTTTAATTTCTTTATTGCTATTTATTGTAGTAATTTTATCTGACTTTCTTTTATATAAATTGTATTTGACATCACATTATTGAAAACCAAAAATTACTAAATTGACATGTAAATTTATTTTTTACCAATAAAATATTATGATTATGATTATAAAAGTTCTTGTAGTTCGTTGTAGGTAAATTGCGGTTTACGATTTTTGACGTATTAAAAAGAAACTACTTACTAGATCTCGTTTAAACCAATTTTCGGTGGAAGTTTGCATAGTAATATACATCATATATATTTTTTTTGTTATATCACTCTCTTATTTTAGAAGTTACAGGGGGGGTGCGACACACATTTTACCACTTTGGAAGTGTCTCTCGCGCAAACTATTCAGTTTAGAAAAAATGATATTAGAAACCTCAATATCATTTTTAAGACCTATCCATAGATACCCCAATGTATATGGGTTTGATGAAAAAAAAATTGAGTTTCAGTTCTAAGTATTTTTTTTTTCTATTTTTATGTGAAAATCTTAATGCGGTTCACAATACATCTACTTACCAAGTTTACACAATAGGTCTTATAGTTTCGGAAAACAGTGGCTGTGACATACGGACGGACAGACAGACAGACATGAAGAATCTACAAGGTTTCCGTTTTTTGCCATTTCACTACGGAACCTTAAAAATGAAATTTATACAATATAATATTGTTGTCTCACTAATATTATAAATGCGAAAGTATGGATGTTTGTTTATTTGTTTTTTTTTTATGGCATAGGTGGCAAACGAGCAGACAGATCACCAGATGGTAAGCGATTACCGCCGCCCATAGACACCCGCAACACCAGAGGAGTCCTAAGTGCGTTGCCGGCCTTTAATATGGGAGTACGCTCTTTTCTTGAAGGTTTGAATGTCGTATTGGTCCGGAAATACCGCAGGCGACAATTCATTCCACAGTTTGGTTGTGCGAGGCAGAAAGTTTCTAGTGAAATGCACAGTTGTGGACTATCTAAGTGATGGAGATGAATATACTGTCGCGTAGAACGATGGCGAAAAGAGGCGGCAGGGATCAATCCGAACAATTCCTCGAAGCACTCCCCATTGTACATGCGATAGAGAATGCAGAGCGAGGCTACATCTCTACGCAGCGCCAAGGAGTCAAGCCGATCTGAAATATCCTGGCAGCCGACGATTCGAGTTGCTCTCCGTTGAATGCGGTCTAGAGGGAGAAGCTGGTGGGGTGGGATGCGCCTGCCCAGAGAACAGGCCGAACCGAAATACCGCCTCGATCTATTACGCACACCAAGCTTCTTTGAGGCTAATTTAGCCTTACCCTCTACATAACCACGGAACTGGACATCACTCGATATGTCGACTCCAAGGATTGGGATACTAGCTGAGGTATTTAGGGGAGTGTCGTCAAAACGAGGTGATACGACAAATGGTATTTTCTTGGCAGTGAACGTGCAAACCTGTGTCTTAGTAGGGTTAAACTGGACCAAATTAAGTCGACCGCATTCTGAGACTTTCTTTATAGAAGCCTCAATTTCTAACACAAGTTGGTTTCGGGTCTAGATTACGTTTTCCCGAGAAATTGGCACGGCCGGTATAGAAGGCATCGCCTCTGCATAACAATGAGTGCTGCTGATTTGCAGCATATCATTGATATGCAGAAGGAACAGTGTAGGCAAAAGCACACAGCCTTGAGGGACACCAGCGTTCACAGACATAGAATCTGAGCATGCACCGTCGACTACGACCTTTATGAATTTGTCTGCAAGAAAAGTAGTGACCCATTTGCATAATTCCTCGGGAAGCCCATAAGAAGAAAGCTTCGCTAGAAGTGCTTTGTGCCAGACCCGATCGAAAGCCTTCGCTATGTCCAAACTAACCGCCAATGCTTCCCCCTTAGTCTCGATCGCCTGTGCCCAACGATGTGTCAGGCAGACAAGACAAGAAGACCGTACTGTCGGTCACTAAGCAGCTGGCGGTCTTCTAATTACCGAAGGAGCTGGCTGTTGATAATGGACACCATTATCTTTGAGAATAAGGAAGTTATGGCTATCGGCCTGTAGTTGGACGGATTCGAGCGGTCACCTTTTTTAGGGATCGGGTGCACCAAAGCTGTCTTCCATGAGTTCGGAACTACGCCAAAAGAGTAGGAAAACCGACGTTAAAACTGGAGCTAACTTTGGAGCACACACCTTCCATCCTTCCTTCCACATTCCATCGGGCCCACTCGACTTATGAATGTCGAGCGAAAAAAGTGCTTTACGCACTGAGCGTTGGTGGAACCGGATATCCGGCATACAGCTCTTGCACCGCGTTATGGTCGGCGGCTCGTTTCCCCTGTCATCCAATGTCGAGTTGGACGCAAAGAGTTTGCCTAGAAGATCGGCTTTCTCCTTTGCGTCGTGGGCCAATGAATCATTTCCCATGTGCAGTGGTGGAAATGATGGCGTGCAGAAATTCCCCTGGACAGCTTTGGCCAGAGACCAGTTGTTGGTTTGTTCCTATTTCACGCCAAAACTACTGAACGGATTTGGATGAAATTTGGTAGGTAGATATACAGGGTGTAACAGAAAGGTGTGATAATAGTTCAAGGTTGGCTTTTACCCATCAAACTGAACAACTTTTGTTCTACAACTTTGTTCAAATCGCAATTTTTTTTTAACTTTTCATACAAATCGATCAGCTGGCGAACCAAGTTTGTATGAAAAGTCCGAAAATTTCTTTGCGATTTCAAATTTTTAGAACTTTTTAGAAAGAACGAAGTCGCAGGCGGCAGCTCTATATTCTTACTCCATTGTTATTTATTGTTACTAATAAAGATGCCCAGTGCGGGGTCAACGTAAAATTTTGTAAGGTAGTATTTTTCTGAAATAAAAGGTTTTATACCTATCTCACTAATATTATAAGGGTACTAATTAAACAGGCTTCTATTTAATAGCATTATTATCTACACTGTCCTCTAAATACTAAGTCAGCCATCATCAATGGGCATCCAAAAATATCGGGTTGGCACGAAATTAATGAGAAACTTTTTTCTTACTTTATGAATTCTAACATTTTTATTTTAAAAAGCATTAAATCAATTAAATACTCGCCATTAGCAACTATGACTTCTTGCCAACGCACGGCGCGGACTTGATGCCTGTTGCCTAGAACTAAGCGGCCGTGAGTCGAAAAAGTTGATTACGTAGGATTCGACTTCCGCAACATTGTTGAACCTTTTACTGCGCCAAATTTACTTAGATCCAGGAAGAGTACTGTGGTTAAGTTTTCTCCATCTCGCTTGTGGAACTGAGCTTTACACTTAGCGCAAGATACCAGGGGTGATTTTGCTGATGTATGGTTGTTCGAATTTATTGATTTCATTGTAAATATGTCCGATTTCCGTGATATGTGTTATGGCCCTTCGGGGCTCGAACTCGGGTCGTCTTCGGGTGCGCTACCAGTGCGCTATCTTCGCTAGTATAAGGTGCGGCGAAATTAAAGTACAGTAGTATCATGTATGAGCATCGGCGCGAGATCGTTAGTCGAGGTCGGTCACTAACCCATCCCCGCTTTCCAGTCGGTGATGCTCTGTCAGAGGCCGTTGGACATCATTTTTTAGAATAACTTTGCTTATATGCCTATAATATGTAATTGTATAAAAAATCTGTTAATGAATTTGTGCTGGAGATACTTTATACTTTGAATTGATATAAATTTAATATTTAAAGCAACAATTCTACTATTATTAAAGGATTAAAATCACGGAGCACATGATGTATACGTCTTTACTACTCGGGCTACCCCCCGCTTCCAATTATAATTGTGAAATGGATGTTTGTTTGATTATTTTTTTGTTTGTTCCACTTTCAAGCCGAAACTACTTGGATGATTTGGATGAAAGGTAAGGTAGCTGGAGGAATGACTAAAAACTGAAATTTTTACTTTGTCACTAGATGGCGCTGCATTAACCTTTTATTTCTCTGTGGACCCAATTCTGAAGTCAACGCAGACGAAGTCGCGGGCGGAAGTTAGTGTTATCTATTTCCTGAACCTCGTGCAACTAAGTCCATCCTGAACCTTTGAACCAAGCGAGCGTGGGGCGAAGCGATTATGATTACTATATTTGATTTACAGTTAGAAATTATGTCAAGTAGTCCACCCGCACAGTCGGCCTGTTCTTGCTCTTCATTGCTGCGTTCATAGTTAAAGGATTTGGAATTTCTGCTGAAAATGTTAACAAACAACTTCCAGGAAGGATGTACAATAGTTGAGACTTTCTTTAGGAAATGTCTTAAGACTGGAAATTACTTGGTAAATGGAGTTTTAATTGAATAAAAAGAGCTTTGCTAACGACGGCGTGGCGGCGCGGCCGTGGATAGATTCTCTTGCCCCATTCTACGAGACGCGGGCGGAATTTTCTTTAATTCCAACTGGACGATAAGCAGATAAGAAAGGCAGCAAAAAGTGTAGTGGGACCAACTGGCTAATTAGTTTAGAGGGTGGGCTCAGCGGGTCCAAGGTGCGGGGGAGGGGGGAGGGGCTGTAGTAATGTCGCCGGTCACTGCTCTCCAGGCGGAACAAATTTATTTCTATCTGGGGCCATCCAAAGTAGAACGTATTGTATGTAAACTCGTATTTTTTATGTGCGCAAAATTTTATAGAAAGGTGTGAACGTAAATTCAGCTTTTCTCTTTACTATTTATAATAAGTGATTAAGTAAACGAATAAATTAGCGCACAGTCAAAGCGAATCAATCGCGTAATTTGGACCACTTTATAGAATACTGAACCATTATTACTCTTAATATTTTTAACATGCGGTCTATCCTCAAAGTATAGACGGCGACGTTTGCATATAACCCTTAAATAAATAAATATAAGTACTATACGAGTGGTAGTATAAGATAGATTTCAATACACTACAAAGTGTAGTGAAATTCGCGAAGATTCACTTCGACTCCACGCCAGTGTCAATTGAGCTATACCATAACATAGAAAAATTGTCTTGACAGCAATGACTCACTCGCAAATTTCGCCAACCTAGGTGAAGAAGCAAACCAACGTATAAACGTAGCATACATACATAGGATATAGTTATCAACTGAACTGTTACATGTTACAGCAACTGCTGAATGATGTGGCAGGCGAATATGGCTAACTTCCACTCACTGAATAACTGGACCGACCATTAATAATTGGGTAAACAGAGGCCGCCGGTTATTTTGCTAGAAAACCAGGCGGCGCACCGGCGCGGCGGGCGAGGGGGGGAGGCAGAGGGCGCGAGCAGCGCCTCGGAGCGTACTCGTACAACCGCGGCGCCCGCTACTAAAATAAACTCGATCATCATGCGAATAAATCTGTCTATTTCGGCTCTCTCTTATCGAGCATCCCTCCCGACGTCTCGACTGATGCTATCCCAGGGGACAATGCGGCTGTTGCACATGCTGCGCTAAGCATCAATGCGCTCACGTGTAGCGCAACTCATATTTTTACCCAAAAATCAATTTCTGACTTTAGAGGTTACTCTAGCATTAATCTGGAAACAAATTCAGCTGTAACTAATCTCTTGTCTTTAATCTCTAGTGGATATAAACACCATACTCCTACCCCCATATCACCGAAACTACTGACCCTAAAATTTTGAAAAAAATATATATAAAATAATTCATTACTTATAGATTACTGGAAAACCTATAAGAAGTCTATGGTCAATTCTTAATATTGTTTCTTCTCTGAGCTCCAGCAAGCGGAAACAAGCGGGCAGTATTAAAAAATATATATATTTATCCTAAATTGTTAAGATCTTGGCATTATATCACCTGATGGTAAGATTACGTTTCGCTTGAAGGATGTTTAAGCTGGGAGAAACAAGCCAGTCAACGTCCTTAAGTAGTAGTACAGCAAAACGTATAAGTTTTTAAAGAACAGCGAAGGTTCGATCTGGACAAGAAGGAGATGGCATAGCTAAGCCCCCTGCTAATCACAATCACTGTATCCATAGTGTCTTAACGTGCAGTGACTGTGCTCGCAGATTGGCTACTGCAGCCATTTGAGGGCCAATACGAGAGGGAAAATCAGCGAGGCCCCAATAGCTAAAAGGAGCAGTCGCTGTAGCCGAAACCGGCAAGGAACAGGTTGTAATGAAACCTCGCCTCGGTATGCGAGTCAGACTAGCACTTATCCAGTGTCGCCAAGTTTTTTTCTGAATGATTATTATCGAATTAATCGAACTAAAACGCGGCTTGCCCTACGTCCGTCACTTAGTTATATTTGGTCGTGAACAACTGGAAAAATACGCATTTAGGTATTTTAATTAAAGAGCAATAATTTAAGAGAATTTCACGTATATCAACTGCAGCAAAAGGGTAGCTCCAGACAAACTCATTTCCTTATTTAACCCTTAAGAAATTAACTTTCATAAATGTTGGAATATCTACGTGTATCACTACTTTAACTTGCGGCGGGGCGGCTTGTCTGGAGCCGTCGGCGCCCGACGACAGAATAAGAGGAGGTAGAGAATAATTTAGTAATTTAATTGAGAAATTAAAATCTTACTGCCACTTCAATGATGTTTTATTTCCAGAACAACGATCTATAACAATTATAACAAAGATTAAAATATTATTCTAAGAACTATGGAACATTAACATGGAACATTCAGGGCTAGAGATATAGGAGTAACAATTCTTTTTACAAATTTGAATACAACGAATAGGTATAAAAACGAGAAGATGAGAGATGTAAAGTTGGAGAAAGAAGTGATGAGAACTTACCCTAAGGGGTCGTAAATAAAACTGGTTGTCGATTGTATAAGGCACTTAAAAACTGATAACTTAAATTGGAGATAGGTAACTGAAAACTTAAACTGTTATGCGGTAAAATACTGAGGTGATGTTACGGTGTCGAACGTTTGAGATTCAGAATAGAAATGAGTCAATGCTCCTGCGCCTGCCAAAAGATATTCGAAATTTGAATATAATGATCGATTATTAAAAAATCAATAAAAAATGACATCAGAAAGGGCCAGCGACAGAGCAACGATGCATAAACAGGTATAGCATCGTTACACACTAAAGAATTGTCCTCTTTCAAGTACGAGTATATTGACTGAAGGAACTTCTTACAAATTTTCATTCCCTATTTCAACTCCTTAGAGGATGAATTTTCAAAAATAATTTCTTGTCAGATGCCTACGTTACAGTCACATAAACCTTTGTACCAAATTTCAGCTTTCTAGACTCACAATCAGTAGTGTTGGCTGTACGTTGGTAGATCAGTCAGTCAGCACAAACGATTAAATAAATATAAAGAACATAGAAGACGAAATGCGATAAATTAAACGATAACTTTGTCGTAATTCCTCATACTTGGTGACGCATAATGAAACGAGTCATATCCATAATAAATGTATTAAAAATGTCTACAATTTGACGTCGGCACAACTGCGTTTAAGTTGGTGAAATAAAAACTTGGTAAACAGTAAAGTAAAATATAAACTTTAGCCGGAGCTTACCGACATTGTAAAGTAGACTAAAGGTGCGCCCACGCCAGTGTTTATGCCATTATACTAGCATTAAGAACTTTATTTTGTGTAATCGTGTGCCTGAGCTAGTTACATTGGAATAAAGACATTCGCAACACAAGGGGAGAGGCCTAACAAAAAGTTTTTGTTTGTTTCGTTCTGTTTTGTTTGTTCGGTCGATCCAATATCGATCACAAGCGGTCGATGGAGTGGTGAAATGAAAGAAGGTTCTTTCTTGGAATAGTACAGTTTGAGAAGATACGACTGTGCTCCATTTAACTAACACTGGTATTCATTCCCGTGACGAAGAGTGTCTACGTGGGCAGCTTCTGTTGTGCGGCTGCGGCGTGGTGGCGGTGCGGAGGTCTTAGGCGGCTTGAATCGGCCCACATGGTGGGTATTGTATAACAGGACAAATACAAATATGAATGCGTAACTAGATCGGCTGAGGCGGGCGGACGGCGCCGGCGCGTGGACGCATGGAGTCACAACGCCATAAATCTAATTCTGTAAATCAGAAGAATACGCGCGGCCGTAGTAAAACTGTACACACGCAGGTCTGTTTACGAGCGCGCGGACGCAGCGCGCGCCTGTGCGCGGGCGCATACACCAGTCAAGGACCGCTGCATATTTTATTTACAACTTCTGTGTCATATCATATAAATTTTATGTGATTTATCTCCAGGAGGCGGCGGCAGATGCGAAGTAAGAAATAACGTTTCTTTGAATCATGAATGAATTCTAATGAGTGTCGATAGAATGTTAGGTAAATTATGCAAGAAAAACAAAAATGTCAAACAAGTCTCTCAATGTGTATCTCAAGCTAGCTCGAAGATTGAGAGTAGCCTGACTCCGAGGGGCTCTGTTCGACATCCTTGTTACTCAGGCACTTTAGTGGGCTCATTGGTTGACGGGTCACGCGAGCGTTGATCAGCGAATTTCTGTACGTCTTTTAAATTTATATTAATCTCCTATAAATTAATAACCTTTTGTTCCCTGCCACCTAAACGTCATTATTTTGATGCCTTATCCGATGAAGAACTCCATTAAATAGGAAGAAGGAAGATACCCGTGCCCTGCAGTGGGGACGATATGGGTTTACAACACGCAATGAAGGCAAATGAACACAGCGACCCAAAGAAGAAGATTTCATGCTCCAAAACGCTGCTCGCCTCCGCTCGAGATTTGTTTATTTTAATAACGTAATCACAATTCGGTATCCATCCACATCGATCTACATAAATAAACATGCCGCCGGCTCGCCCCAATCCCCCAACGCAGGCCGGAAACAAATCGGCGTTATTATATGCACATTTGTTGGCGTGTAGGATGGCGTGGCCTGCCACACGGCAGGCGCTCGTGCATTTGCCAGGCCGAGTTGCATAAGTACGTAGGTCCGTACAGGTGTCTTCTTTTGCCAAAAGGCCCGGGATCGATTGCCGAGTAGTGTATGTTTTAAAAAATCTACGAATGCAGTTTTTCTCCGAAATCGATGAAGTGGTTCCTGACATATATTTCTATCTCTTTATTGTTTTGGCGGTCCACATACTGTCCCCATACTGACTTCACCCTGTGTACTTCGAACCTGCTCCACATTCCTTACACGTCACCCAGATAACACGTACAGCTAACCTTTTTACAGATACCTATTGAATTTTCCACCAACGTAAGGAATAAACGACCGATTTCCGTTTTTTCGAATTCCCTTCGATTAGAAAAGCGTTGACGAAAACGTTCTTCGATAGTTACGAGTATGAAGGTAAGGTTCGAGAAAAGCGCGAACCGCTAAACGGGCATACACTTGTCAGACGGCGGCGGCGCCTGTTTGTGTGTAGCGTACAGCGGCTAATATCTTACAACAATTTACGTCTCATGTATGAATGGGATCGATAGAGGGGTGCACTGCCGTGGTGCCGACTGCCGTGAGCGCCCCGCCCGCCCAGGCAGACGCTCGCCGCGGTCGATGACCCCGCCCCGCACCCTCCTACAGCTGTTGCGCTTTGTATCTTTTATTGGAATGTGTGTCAGTAATTAAGTGAGAAAATATAAGAGGTCAAGGTAGCTGTGCAAGGCAGACGGATCACGGAGGATGCGATAAACAAGTAGAATATTTCTTCGAACACAAGGATGCCTGACAGGCTCCAGTCAGTCGGACAGAAACTCGTTCGTTTTTAATACGACTCATGCATGAGTTTTCTAATCAGCTTTTTGACACAATCCACCATCATATACTCTTTAAACGTTTGGCTTTAGTTATCAGGGGTTATCTTCACAAGTGGTTCTCAAGGGTAGCATATCGAATCATCGAATAATGCAATCAGGTCAGGGGTGCCACAGGATTCATCAGTTCTGGCTTTAATACTTTGTATTATTTTCATATCCGACATTGACAAATGTTTCTACAACACTGACTTTCTCTTATTCGCTGATGATACGAAAAACGTTATCCAACACGTCGAAAAAACGAGCCGAGTTTTATAATTCCCTTTTACAAACTACTCTGGGAAATATAAATAACATTATGATAATACCGACTGTGATGCGAAACAAACTTGCGACATCACATTTTGCAGACAGTGGACTCGCTCCCGACTCGTGGTCCCACCGCGTTGACCCACTGGTGGGTCGACGAATAATTGACTGTTTACTCGTGGTCCCACCGATTCACTCTTGGCCAGTAATTAGCTAAAATAAATATGTCCAGAATCAGAAGAAGAAATGTCCATGTTATTCTGATTTGCACAGTGCAAGTAATAGAACCAGGGAATTTAATAGTGTGTGTGTCGCGGTACCTTCCGAGTTGAGCCCCAGCGAGTGCAGGTCCTGCTGCGAGCGGCGGCGCTGGCGCACCTCGGCGCGGTAGTCGTGCCAGCGCGCGCCCGCCGCCGCCGCCCCCGCCGCCGCCGGCGCGTGCAGGTGCTCCTGCGACGAGCAGCGCGCCTGCCACTCGGCGCGCGCGCGCCGCGCCGCCTCCGCCGAGCCGCCCGCGCCGCCCGCGCCTCGGGCGCCCCACTCGTGCGCCTCCGTCAGCTCGTGCCCCTGCACCGACGAGGAGCGCTGCGGTCCGTAGCGCCCGCCGCCGCCGCCGCCGCCGCCGCCGAACTCCAGCCCCATGCGGTGCGGCGAGAAGTCCAGCCCGCGCGGCCCCATCTCGAAGTGGCCCACGGGACGACTGCTGCGGTACATGTGCGGCGCGAAGGGGTTCTTGTCGTGGGCGCTCCGCGGGCCGTAGTTCGCCGCGTCGCCGCACTCCGACAGGTCCTGCGACGCTCGCCGGCTCAGCTCTTGGACTTGTTGCGGGAGCTGAGACATTCTCGTCCTTGTCTCTTCTCAAGATTTCAACATTCGATGCACAGCGTGTTTATATAAACGTCTTCACGAAGGTCGTACGCATATAAAGTGTGTATAAATAGTTCAGAGTACAAGTATGTCCTTTAACTACATGTATATTTTTTTATGTATAAACACTTAATTCAAAGAATTCAATATATTAAAAGCACTAGGTAAATTAATCACAACCGAATACAGCAGCTTCTAAAATGAAAATGAAACACACACACACGAGTTGCTGAGGCTCTCGGCGATAGCTCAGCGACGAAGCGCGGAGCGACCAGTGGCGGCGGCGCTTGTCGTTTGTCGACCCTAACGCGTCCGAACCGACGACGACGTCGGCAGTCGGCAGGCATAAAACTCGTAACCAACACGAGGAACTTTAAGACGATTCGCAATGCTTTTTGGAGAAGGTTCCAAGTCGCTACAGTTTGGGACCAGTCTCTTATGGAACACCACTGTCCAACTGTGGAGCTCCCAATTTCGATGGAAGAGGTAGCGTACGATAAACTACATACGAAATATCTTTTCTTTCAAAGCTACTCAACCTTTAAAACAATTTAAACGGTTTTGGGTAAAATATTAGCCTCGTCCACGAGTTCAATGTCAATGTACAACTGTCATATAGTTACGAGTATGCTTGGAATTTCTTAATGTGATCGAATCAGAAAAGAGCAAATCCTTAGAAAAATGTGAGGCACGAACATACCTAGTGGACTTAGCCCATACAATAAGCAAGTTGAAGTGGAAATTGTACATAAAATTGAAATACATTAAATACAGGAGACATAAGCTTCATATACTCTAAATATTCAATTTGAAATTGAAAATAAGCGAATCAATAACGGGCGTAATAAAAGCTGAAAATACTCGGGTTTGTTAAATCACGAAACTGACCAAGTTTCGCCACCCGGCACCCACCATCAATTAATCGCTTTTTTTTACTTTTCATCACAGATGCATATGGCTGCATACAAAAATACATCTTATGAGGGCAGATTTGGCTCAGACCAAAGATAATTGTTATGATATTTTGTTGTCCACATCTGTGGCCATTAAATTATTGTGCAAGAAGTGTAGCCTACGTGAAGCCCATTAAATGTTGCTTTGGCGAAGTTAGCATAGTGAGCGGTTGGGTCTTTCTGTTTCAAGTACTGAAGGTGGTTTCGAGCACAGATTTTTAATTCACATTGCTTGGGACCTTTCTCGACAAGATGCGTTTAGAAACAACAATCACGGGCACGATACGGAGTGCTCGAACCTGCGTCCATAATCAAGGAGGTCCATAATCAAGAAGTGTATTTGAGCACCAAATACACTTCTTCTTTTTATCAGTGGCACAATTTAAGCGTACAAGGTTACACGGCCGTTGCCTGGTATTGCACTTAGCATCATCAAAGAACTAACTTCAAAATGTTTGTTGTTGTGTTGAGACCGTTAAAAGACACTCCTCATTTCGAAACAAGCCTTTATTTCTAAACGAGGATTATGTTAGATTTTACTATGTCACACAGTATATTTATTACTATACTATGTGACGTATTGTTGCTTTCAAGTGATTAATAATCCGAGAGTTGATTTACATCAAAAGTAGATTATGAAATTAAATATTGTGTACTAAATAATACTATTAATACTAATTATATTAAAGGGTTGTCTAAAACAAGAATGAAGATAAACACAGCAAAGGAATCACTTGGGCAAACCAGACCCATCAGCGCGCGACACAAAAACAACAACTATCGTATATTAACTTCCCGGCTACACGCGGTGCTTCAGACCCGTGGGCTCGCACGCCGCCGCCGCAGCGGGCGCGGCTACGGCGGCGACAGGTAGCGTAAATCGATTCAGTCTCGTTGCGAGCAACTCGCTACGACCGCCGGCGGCGCTGCCGAAGGCCTACAAGCCCGCCTATAGTCAATTTATTATGTCTTGTCCAAAATGCAGGACATTAATTATCCAGAATAACGACCACGACGAACATTCCACATTATTTGGTAAGTCGCAGCCTCATTAATATCCTCCCAGGCGGCCGGCCGGTGCGGGGCGCTCGATACCAGCCGGCGGCGGCGCCGGCGTATGCACCGCTCCGCTAAGAGGTTGCTTGAGAACGTACCACCAAACATATTTTCGTTTGCGTCCTCGTCGTTGTCGACTGTCGCCGAGTGGATTCAAAATAAACAAACCGGCCGGGGCTGCCGGGGGCCGGTTGTTCGACATGACTATCAGACATGTTTTTTTGCGTTCAAATGTGATTTAGCAAACTTGTCGTAAAGATGAAGTGGTCACTTCGCAGTGAGTAAAGGCGAAGAGGTTTTCACCATGTTTATTACATGAATTTGAATAAATGAATTGAGTCTCGTAAAATACGAATCCTAAAGGAGAAGAAACATATAGACATCTAACGATTTCCGCATTGTGTACGTTAATATGAGAATGGCGCCCCGGGCTGGGGGTGCACCCGCGCGCCCGGCGAGCGCCGCCACTGGTCGCGCGGCGCGCGCTCGCGGCGCCGGCGGCGGCGGCGGCGGCGGCGGCGCGATGGGGACGCACCTTAGCACTACGTTGCTATGATATGTGTAATGAGGCCTCAGAGCGAGTCGGCCGCGGGACAGCGGCGCGGTGGCGCGGCGGCGCGTCGCGAGGGCGGGCGGCGACTACCGGCGCGCCGCCGCCGCCGCCGCCCGCCCTACTCCGCCCCGCCCGCGCCACCGCCCGCCCTCCGCATGCCGCTCGCGTTACTCTCAGTCGGTCGCCTCATTATCATGTTTTCGAGCAACAGATTAAGGGCCATTAAAAAATCAACATCGCCGAACTTTGAAGTTCGGATCTTTGTCGGTGAGAGTTGTTGCAAAGCTGTCCATCGAACACTAGCACGCGTCACACACAGCGGCGCGCTCCTGGCAGGCTCCGCTGTGACCGTCTGGCGTCTGGAGTGGCAATTTTTGGATGCTCATATCAAACTCATAATGTTTTAATTTTAGTAGATACTTTGCATATTCATTTTAATAGTAAATCACTCGCAAATATATTGCTCACTATTCCCCTTAGACATTTGAAAATAAGAAGTAGCCTGCCAGCTACCGTAACTGCCCTCGGCGATAAAGGGGACATCCTTAGGGGAAAATTTAAACCAACGTCGCCAGCTCGCGCCAGGTTGGGTTAAAACTTGCCGGATTTAGATTTCGAATATTGACCCTCGCGGAGCAAACTTATTCCTAGTGAACCCTTCCAGGTACCGGAATTTTCTAGTTGTAGCCTTGCTATGATTTTTGGCCGATATGGAAACATGTGACAGTTGCTAACACATTTATTTAAAGGCCTTCCTTCCTAGCAAAGATGGTGGCACACAAAAAGCTGTGCCCAAGGGATTACAAGTCCAGGTAGAAAATAATTTTAATAACGACGACTTATCGAAAATAAATGTAGGTATTTTCTTTTCAAAACTGATTTATCACGTTAACGTTTTTGATGTAAGTCTAAGCGTACAGTGATAGGTGCGAGCGATCACAGCCAACAACATGGCGTATCGAACACAGCGAGTGGTTCCACCGCACACCGCACACCGCCCGCCGCGCCAGCTTTCACTGGAAATGCAACGCAACGCGGATGATAGATGGCGCGATGCGCGGAAAAACACAGAGGACGCACCTGACGGGGTGGCGTTGGGGTGGCCAATGGCTCACTTGCCAGTCTTCGAGTCTCTGGAGGTACTAAGGATTTTGCAGTGGCCGAGTAATAGCTAGCGGACGTTTGGCGCCGAGTCAAAATTACTTAGGTTAAACACTACATTTTACATTAGTTTAAGTTATTAGTCACTAGTATTAGTTTAAGTTTAAGTTACATTAGTTTAAGAACTTAGTTATTAAGGTTAAATAAAAAAGGTTATTATATTATGTTTGCTTTTTAGTTTTTTCGGCGGTTGAATTTTTTTGTTAATATTTTTTAATATTTATTTTATAATTTTTTGTGGCTATATTTTTCCAAATTTATATGGGACCAACTTCGGGGTATATCCTTTCCAATAAAAAAAGAATTATCAAAATCGGACTACTCTGTAAAAAGTTAAGCGTGATCATACATAAAAAAATATATACAGGGTGATTGGTAATTCGACGTGATCCTTCAAAGAAGTTATACTAGAGGTCATTTGCAACAAATTAAGTCCGGTTGACCAGGAGTCAAAGATGTATGGTTACTGCGATATTACTGTTTTTAGATTTTTTTTGAAATTTTCTACCTTGTTACCAAAAACAATTAATTATGAAAAAAATATTATACTGTTTACATTAAATTGATACTTTTTTAAAAGCTGAGAAATGAGCGCTCGGTTGGAAAAAAAATCCTTGCCAAAACTCACAGTCTCAAAAATAAACGGTCTTAAGTTGCATAAAAATATTCTTTTGTATAAATTTTCCATAAGTAATTGAGTATTACTAGAAAAATATGTAGTGAACTTAGTGTACAAAGTAATGACAAAAGTTTCTTGTTTCATAAGCTTTCTAAAAAGGTGTAAATGTTACCAACTTTTGCACGAGATCGAAAAAACATTCCAATAAACCAAACAAGTAACACATTTTTAGGGTTCCGTAGCCAAATGGCAAAAAACGGAACCCTTATGGATTCGTCATGTCTGTCTGTCTGTCTGTCTGTCTGTCTGTCTGTCTGTCCGTATGTCACACTTTTTTTCCGAAACTATAAGAACTATACTGTTGAAACTTGGTAAGTAGATGTATTTTGTGAACCGCATTAAGATTTTCACACAAAAATAGAAAGAAAAACAATAAATTTTGGGGGCTCCCCATACTTAGAACTGAAACTCAAAAAATGTTTTTTCATCAAACCCATACGTGTGGGGTATCTATGGATAGGTCTTCAAAAATGATATTGAGTTTTCGAATATCATTTTCTTCTAAACTGAATAGTTTGCGCAGAGACACTTCCAAAGTTGTAAAATGTGTGCCTCCCCCCCCCCCCCTCCCGTAACTTCTAAACTAAGAGAATGATGAACTAAAAAAAATATATGATGTACATTACCATGCAAACTTCCACCGAAAATTGGTTTGAACGATATCTAGTAAGTAGTTTTTTTTTAATACGTCATAAATCGTAAACCGCAATTTACCTTTCATTCAAGTTACAACGAACTACAAAAACTTTTATATTATGTTACTTGCTGCTACGGAACCCTTGATGGGCGAGTCCGACTCGCACTTGGCCGCTTTTTCCATACATATCCTGCATGGTGCCGCCCTAACTTTTACTCGTGTCGTGCGTGACTCGTGAGCTAACATGATTCGATAATTTGTAGCAATCTTTGCCACAGTTCGTGGATACGAACTCGTACAGTTTCCAACCAGATGGTTAGTTCGTGCGTACAGAAAAGTCACAGTATTCGTTAAATAATAGTTGATAACTATTATTTAACGAATACTGTGACTTTTCTGTACACATTCTGTATCCTTGTTAATTGACTAAAAGTAAGTTTAAACACATTAATTTTGATATGCGAAAAAATGTGTTACTTGTTTGGTTTATTGGATTTTTTTTTCGATCCCGTGCAAAAGTTGGTAACTTACCTTTTTAGAAAGCTTATGAAACAAGAAACTTTTGTCATTACTTTGTACGCTAAGTTCACTACATTTTTTTCTAGTAATACTCAATTAGTTATGGATAATTTATACAAAATATTTTTTATGCAACTTAAGACCGTTTATTTTTGAGACTGTGTGAGTTTTGGGCAAGGTTTTTTTTTAAACTGAGCGCTCATTGCTCTGGCTTTTAAAAAAGTTTAATGTAAACAGTGTAATGGTTTTTTTCATAATTAATTGTTTTTAGTAACAAGGTAGAAAATTTCAAAAAAATCTAAAAACAGTAATATCTCAGTAACCATACATTGTTGGCCCCTGGGTAACAATGTATGGTTACTGAGATATTACGGACTTAATTTGTTGCAAATGACCTCTAGTATAACCCCTTTGAAGGATCACGTCGAATTACCAATCACCCTGTATACGCGTCGACTTGATAACCTCCTCCGTTTATTCGTCAGTTAAAAATGTAACTTGAGTATTAATAGAGATCGATTATTTTGCACTAATAGAGCCCAAAAAAATAAAATCCCTCTATGGGTACGTGTGCGTTGTGTAAAGGTGCACTGCACTGGACGGATTTAGATGAAATTTGTGGTAGGGCAATCTTCTTCTTGTAAGCATTCATTAATCCCGCTTTGTGGCGCGGTGCTTTCCTTGACTTGCTCTCCACTTCGCTCACGTTCGTCCTTCGAAAGGCAACAATAGTTTATTCGAGTATTCGGCGGTCATTTAATGTCTATCTTATACGAAACTTCCACTACTCGGAACTACCTGCTCCGTTTGGGCAAATCTTTGCGGAGTGAGAAGAAACGACAGGCCTCAGGAAACTCCCTCCAACATATTTGGGGTAAGGCAATATTTTGAAATTTCTCCAGACACTTTTAGTTTTTTTTAATGTATTTTAGGGTTCTCATCATAACAAGTATCCTTTTTAGGGTTCCGTAGCCAAATGGCAAAAAACGGAACCCTTATGGATTCGTCATGTCTGTCCGTCTGTCCGTCCGTCCGTCCGTCTGTCCGTCCGTCTGTCCGTCTGTCCGTCTGTCCGTCTGTCCGTCTGTCCGTCTGTCCGTCTGTCCGTCTGTCCGTCTGTCCGTCTGTCCGGCTGTCCGTCTGTCCGTCTGTCCGTCCGTCCGTCCGTCCGTCCGTATGTCACAGACACTTTTTTCCGAAACTATAAGAACTATACTATTGAAACTTGGTAAGTAGATGTATTCTGTGAACCGCATTAAGATTTTCACACAAAAATACAAAAAAAAAACAATAAATTTTGGAGGTTCTCCATACTTTTTTGATCAAACCCTTTCATATTATGTTACTTGCTGCTACGGAACCCTTCATGGGCGAGTCAGACTCGCACTTGGCCGCTTTTTTAAATGATGAGATAATTTAATGATTGAGATGAAACTTTGTACAAAACTATTTTCTCATACACTAGGTCTTCTTCTTATCATGTGGCATATTTAACCGTTCTATCCACAAAGTATAGACGGCGGGTGTCTAGTGTTGCAATTAGCATCACCCGCGGTCACGTGTAGGGCATTTAGATTTACACCTACGGACGTGTGCAACGCGACCATCACACATATCTAGAAATCAGATGTGCAGGTTTCTTCACGATGTTTTCCTTCACTAACAATTTACGAAAATGACAAGACTGGCCAGTCCACAGTGTAAGCACCCGCACCCGAAAGAGTGCCGATGTTGCATGGTATGTGGTGTGAGCCGTAACGGAAATTTCTTCTCCGACTGTACTTTATAAAAACAGGCTCGGCGTAAAGAGACTAATCTTATGAATTATGAATACGAAGCGACGCTTAGTGAGCAGTGTAGGCTCGGCGGCGGCGTGGCGGCTGTCGACACAGAGGGAAACATTCAGTGTGTGGTGTGATGTGGCGACTCACCCTTGCCGTGCAGGTGCTGGCGGTTCTCGGAGCCGCGCAGCGCCTCGGCCGTGTGCAGCAGCTCGTCCAGCTGCGGCTTCTTCTGCTCCAGCTCGCGCAGCACGCCCTGCAACACGCGCGCCTCACACTATCTAGCACTGCCACACGCTGTTCAAACGTTGTTCTGGTTTTAGGATATTGGTTGTGTCCACCATATGGAAAAAATATATATATTTTGTCTTGACCAGCGGATGGATATTGTCTTGTTCCAAAACATACTGTCTTGAAACTAGACAATGTCCTCTAGTCAAGACAAATAATTTCTTTCATATGGCGGAGACGACCAATATTCTGGCACCAAAATAACCTTTTTTTTTGCACACTGCACCATACATACGTAGGAGCTGTAGATATCTCAGACTATGACAGATATGGCTGCACCATACATGCATAGCCTGAGATATCTAGAGCTCCTCTTTTTGATTGTAAGGTAAAAAATAAGGTTTAAAATTTATATTTGTAATGACTTTACGACGAATACGTAACCTTTACGAATATGACAATAAAATCATGTAACCAAACGCTAATTGGGCTCGCGATGCGAGGGGTTAGTATAGTGCCACATCCTGTTATGTCACCATAGAGAGTAGTGTAGTGAGTTTGTCACGGTGTTATCATGAATTTTATAAAAAACATGATAGTCGCGTAATAAATGCTTTGTCCGTGATTTTACGAAATGCAAGTACTTAAATGATATAAAGTTTTTCATTTGAAGTTTATATGTCCAATACACACCAATCTTTATCAAAAAACTGTTAAAAATATTGCAAAAAAGTATATAATTAATCTGCATTCTAGATTATTACAATAACCTCTCGTCTCATTTAAGTTGATTTTGATTGGAATGGAGTGTGCACTCTTCACTGTCAACGGATATATTGTACAGGATGTTAAAAAAAACGTTTGACATCTAAGGGGTTACTCAGAATCAAGTATAAAATACAGGAAAAACATAAAAAAATCCGATCTCTTGCCTGTACTCTATACTTGATTCTGAGTAACCCTTTAATAATTTAAACGCATTTTTTTAACACCCTATACACTATTTCCGTTAACAGTGATAAGTGTACAGTTCATCCAATCAAAACAAAGCAAAAGGGAAACAAACTTGTTACGCAACTGACGTTGACATGTGTCAGTTCCATAGTAAGTTTGTTGATCTTTTGCTTTTGGTGAGTGGAATGAAGTAGAGGTGCATGCGCAGCGCGCACTCACCTGCTGGCGGTCGAGCAGGGCGCGCACGGCGGCCGCGTCGCCCACCGGCGCGCTCGGCGCGCGCAGCATCTCCGCGCCCAGCCACTCGCCGATCTGCGCACACGCACACGCACACGCTCAGCCATCGGTCTGCCCTCCACGCAGTAGAACCATAAAGCACTGCCAACCCTAGTAATGACTGGCTCCGTGCACGCTCCATCCATCGAAGTGTCGTCGACGACGGATACGTCATCATCCACGACCCCACATTATTTGTATTCTTCATTATATTAAATTAAAAATTACACAGCAAATAGATTATTGATTTAAATCAAGTTCTGTCGCGTTTTAACATGAAAAGTCAACTTAATTGGTAGGCACGTGATACCAATTACCTAAGTTCTCAATTACTTTAATTTTAAATTACATGTGTGCCTGCATTGTGAAGACACTCTGTGCACGCTGAACAAGCCGCCACCTTACCTCCTATCTCCGGGCATAGGGAGCGAATCGCGGGGGACTTGTGCGGTTAACATTTGACGAATAATAATAAAGGTGGCTGCCTTACCTGCAGCACGCTGGTGTCGAGGTGCGCGGGCTCCCCGGGCGCTGCGGGCGCTGCGGGCGCTGCGGGCGCCGCGAGCGACTCGGGCGCGGCGGGCGCGGCGGGCGCTGATGCGAGCGCGCGGACCGTCTCCGGCGGGGGCGCGCGCTCTGCAACAACACGACATATGCACATCTCGCTTGACACGCACGACCGAACAAACATAATGAACATGAAAGGCCGCGCCGCCGTCGCCGGTGCCGCTACAGTAACAAAACCTCCAAAGTGACATTATGTAGAACTACACTCCGATTTTTTATTCCGCGGAATTCTGACAGAAGTCATTTTGATTTTGACAAATGTGAATGCAGAGGTTGCAAACCAAACTCCTACATAGAAAATGAGAAAATATTGTAGACTAACTAAATATTGTGGTATAGGTACAAATAAATAATATTTACTTAAATTAATTAAAATAATAATCTTAAATGTAAAGGTTATTTAAATGGTAAATTAATTTAAAATAAAAGGATACTTTCTTTATTTTGGTTATTGTTTTGGTCATCTATTCATAACAAAAATTACAATTAAACATTTTTTAAATTTCCCCTTTGCTGACAATAACTCCGTGGTATATGTTTTGAATAATTTTATGATTAACAAATATTTTTAAATAACATATTCACTTATATTTGACTGAAGTGTTCTTTCGGAAAATATTTGTATTCCTTGTGTATTGTTTTGCCGCTTTTCGGGACTCATTTTCTACAGTGCTAGAGTTTCTACATTTTAGCACCATATTTGGCTTGCTTGTATAATACCAGCGTTACCAGTGGTGTATTTCCCGATCTCATGAAATACAGTAAAGTACTACCTTTATATAAATCTGGCAAAAAAACTGAACCGGGAAACTACAGGCCTGTCTCAGTGCTTCCTGTACTTAGTAAAGTTTTTGAAAAAATTATGTTAAATCAAATGGTTCAGCATTTCAACATGAACAATCTCCTGCATAATCGACAATTTGGTTTTGTCAAAGGGCGTTCAACAACAGATGCAGGAGTTGCTTTAGTACGCAATATTTATGAGGCATTTGAGGAATCACAAAATGCAATAGGGGTATTTTGTGATCTACCTAAGGCTTTTGACTGCGTAGAACATCAAACCTTACTCATAAAATTGGAGCATTACGGCGTGAGGGATAGGGCACTCGGTCTCCTTAAATCTTATCTTGATAATAGAATGCAAATGGTACAAGTCAAGGACGTTAATTCTTCTGGGTCCACTGTGAAAATGGGCGTGCCACAAGGATCTATTTTAGGTCCTTTCCTTTTTCTGACGTACATCTATGACTTGCCATTCATGGTGCAAAACCTTTCAAATATTGTGTTGTTTGCTGATGATACTTCCCTTCGTTTTAAGGTGAGTAGAAAGACAATCGAAATTGACGAAGTGAACAACAATCTCTCTAAGTTACTAGAAAAAAACAAAATGCATCAAGTTTTCTTTGCCAAATGTTAAACAGACTCATAATAAAGTAATATTAAATGGTAATGAATTAGATTTTGTTCCTAGTACAGTTTTTCTCGGCATAACTATAGATAGCACGTTACAGTGGGGCCCACATATTGCAACTAGCGGGGAGGCTTAGCTCGGCTGCCTACGCCGTCAAGAAAATAAGGCAATTGACGGATGTAACAACTGCCAGATTAGTATATTTCAGTTACTTTCACAGTATAATGTCTTATGGCATTTTACTGTGGGGACACGCAGCAGACATTGAAACCATTTTCATTCTACAAAAAAGAGCAGTCCGAGCTATATACCAACTACGATCCCGAGAATCACTTCGAGATAGATTTAAGGAAATAAATATTCTAACAGTTGCCGGTCAGTTTATTTACGAAAATATCATGTACGTTCGTAAAAATCTAAACTTGTTCTTCAAAAATAGTGACAGACATAACCGTAATTTGAGAAGTAAAAATAATCTTGAAATAGCTTTCTCGAGGCTTAGTAAGGTGAAAAAATCATTTGTGGGGCAGTGTGTACGTTTTTATAACAAAATTCCAAATGACGTGTGTGAACTACCAGAATGTAAATTTAAGAAACATAAAAAACGCTGTATTTGTTCAAGTATAAGACTGTAGATTATTTTAATGATAATGACATTTGGAATATTCCTCCAGCAAAATGATATGACGTTTATAAGAGTGCTTAATGTACCTACGTAAAGAAATAAATGATTTTGAATTTTGAGTGACAACACCAAGAAGCGTCAGAATTCCGCGGAATTAAAAATCAGAGTGTAGGTTACTAAAAAATAACGTATTATGAAATGTAAAGTTACGAAAAAAGTGTTTTTATAAGAAATTTCAAGAAATTACACATATTTTCAATTAAATTTATTTAAATTTATTTCTTAGGAAAACTAGAAAGAAAGAAAGAAAAAAAACTAGAAAAAAAGGAAAAAAGAAAGAAAATAAAAGAAAGTATATTGAAATTAATAGAAAACTTACAGCTAGTTAACACTGTAATGGAAAAAAAAAAACAAAAAACTGTAAGTAATAAAAAGTTTTGTGAATTTATATACAACAAAATAGGTGTAGGACCCCTTAACTGGGGATCCTACTCACCGTACTAAACAACTTTTGTACTACGCAAAAAAAAATTTGGACTCTCCAAACAAAAATAGCAAAAAATGCCCAAACCGATGATCAATTTGTATGAAATGTATTTTTTTTTGTGATTTGAGCAAAAGTTGTTCCGTGCGATGAGTAGAATACCCAGTTAACGGGTCCTACACCAATTTCGTTACATTCTGTATAAATGTACAGTGCGTCACGCTAAAAGTAAAGCTCAGATAAAAAGAATCTAATAAAAGTGTGTCTAAAGATGAAGAGTGGAAAAGTTGCAAATACCCGTAAATATAAATACAATAATATAAAAATACAAAAAAAAACCTTTTCACCTCTCCAGCACGAAAAGGGTGCCTTTGGTCCCCAAAAAAATAAAGCAAAAACGGTTTTTGCTGCGAGCGTGAGAAAAAGTGATTCGAATTTCGAACACCATGTTTTGCGTGGCGCTGAAAAAAATATGGGCGATAGTGCCTTCAGAAACTCATAGGCACAAAATGTTGTCTGCTATTTAATTAAATTTAAGTTTATAAATTTTGCCATTGCATTTTTAAAGACGTAATATTTAAAATAAATATGTACTAGTAAACATGAATATCGCTTACTTAAAAATATCATGTTTGCTTTTCATCTTAGGTTTTCATAAAAATGACAAGCAGCGCAGTTTCCGAACGCAACCTCTAAATTAAATAAAAAACATAAAAAATCTATGTTATTGTCTCCAACACGGAAGAAAGAACCTCTCTGAACCTCTTTCTTCCGTGGTCTCCAAAGAGAATTTAATCAACTACGTTTTTGCTTTTCTCGCTGGTCGAGGTGAAAAGTTGTATGTTTAACACGAGAGCAAGTTATTTTATATCTCGTGCCTTTAAATCACTCACTGTGCTCAGTAGTCTATATTAGAATTCAATTCTAGACTACTTCGCTAGTTCGTGATTTAAAGTCAGCACTCGTAGCAAAAAATAACTTTGCTCACTTGTTAAACAAATAACTATTGTACAATGACACTGAGTTTAGATTTGACAAACATGAATTATTGTGCCGTATGTCTGTCGCAGAAAAACTCCTTGTTTTTGACATTTAAAAAATGATGTAGGTACTGTAGAGACTATATAGGCCAGGAGTTATGCCTTAGGCCTGCATAGGCTTGTATAAAAAGTAAATACGACGTTGATTCAAATATTTGAAATGATAGAATAGAAAACAAATGTTTGTCAGTAGAGTTTAAGTTGGTACCTCGCCCCGAGTGTATGTTGATGTGAAAACGTATAAAACAAAATATATAAAAGAATTCAACGAGTTTCGATAAATAGAAGATCCCTACAGTACCTACTGCAGTGAGAAATGATGTATTTTGAAGCGTATTTTTGGTCAAATTAGTATTAATGGTATTGTTGTATAAGTACATTATTCTTATAAATTATTAATATAGATTATTAATCCATTATTCTTATAAATTATTTATAAAGATTATTAATCCGAAAATATGAACTATTTTATATAATTTTATCATGAAATCTTTCAAAACAACTTTGGGTTAAAAATATGATTGAAGGATAGCGCGGAAAGCGGAAAGAGAATGTGTGGAACGACGCGGATTTGAGCCGTTTATTTCCCGCTTCTCTCTAAACAAAACCCCCTCTACGGGTAAGATCCAAGTCACGCAACACACACAGTAACGCGTTAACAAACGTCATATTGTTATGGACAATAGCAGTAGCAGGCAGTAGCAGCGTCATGGGAAACACTCATGCCTCTCAAGAAAATCACATGAATACGTTTAAAGCCAGTAACAACGTGCCGCAGCAACCACGCATAAGTGCGGCTGCGACTGCGGTGGCGGTTAGTGGCTGCGGGCAGGATGGCCACGTGTCAGCTGATCGCTACGCTCGCTGGCGCAGCCCGCGTAGCGCCGGCCGCGTCTCATTACCGATGCCGGCGCGGCGGCGCGGCGCGTCGTAGTATGCGTTCATCCAGTCTGTACGGGAGCTCGACTCGCGACGAGCCCTCTCCCGCGGACTTTCTAACCATCACCACTTGAATATATAATTGTTATAATTTCACAGTGAATCATCTTGAAAGACTTGACGTAGAGCATCATTCACATTAGCTTTAATGGTGAATGGTAAATTAAAAAAAAATACTAAATAACATTTTCGGATTCTCTCCCATTCGTAAGCTACGCTACAGCGAATCCTTTTTAGCCGCATTTTGGTGTCAACTTATTTAAACATCGCAGTCGCATTTAGCCCTTTACCGTAATTTTTGAGTTTGTAGACGTAAAAAGTTTGATAGATAGATAGTATTTATTCAGAGACTAAATTACGTATTATAGAAAATTAAAACTAAAACTAGACAAATAATATTATTAATTAAGATAGGAAGTAAAAAAAAGGTGAACTGTAGCCCTGAAAAGGCATCGACTCAGCATAATTCTGTGTAAGTGAGTTCACATCCACAGCGCTGGTATTCTGTCGATACAACCGAGTCGTGAACAGTCGCCAGACTCAATAGTATGGAAGTACTTAAATAAAATGACGTGTAAGATGTATGTCTATGATATAAATAAAATTTGATAATGGTGCACATAAGATAGCCGCAGGTAGGCTGGCTTTTACAACTATAATTTCACCAGTGAGACCCAAACATCACGGGCTTGACAACATCACTGCTATACATACATATACAAGGTGTTAGCAAATTAGTTGTCATTACTTAAACTGGGGCTTCTACTCATGAAACTGAACAACTTTCCCAAAGGAATCTATAGTGAATTCGCAAAAAAAGGACTTCCCATGCTAAGTGGGCTGATCAGGTGACCGACTTGTTAGAAAAGTACAAAAAAAAAGTTGTTCAGTTTCACTAGTAGAAGCCCCAGTTTAAGTAATGGAAACTAATTTCTTAACACCTTATACAGGTTGTAACAAAATTGGTGAAGGACCCGTTAACTGGGGATTCTACTCATCGTAATGAACAACTTTTGTTCTAAGACTCACTCAGACTTGCTCAAACCGCAAAAAAAAATTTGGACCCTCCATACAAAAATGGCAAAACAGATGATCAATTTGTATGAAATGTCCAACATTGTTTTTGTGTTTTGGGCAAAGTCGTAGAACAAAGTTGTTCAGTATAATGAGTAGAATACACCCTGTATATTGTTTTATTGAGGGGTCAATGAAAAAAGAAAAGAAATTAAATGAGGGAGTGAAAAATATTTACGGGTGAAGGGATTCTAGATACTGTGAGATTTAATAGGTATGCTTCAAACTCCAGTTATCTTTGTTCTTCCATTCTTTATTCGGTATAGTCTACGAATTTCAAAGAATCCAAAAAATCGTAATAAGTGTAGTAAATGAGAGCGAATCGCATATACCATTAGGTATATTGTAGGTAGGTAGGGCGGGTAAGAGTTTGTAGCTCTTCGACTGTGGAGGGGTGGGGGCAGGGAGGGGGACGGATTTATAACCTCCCGGGATTGCAACGCGGCCGCCCGCGCGATCCTTCCTGCTTTTAATACTAGTCGTTTGTGTTGTTCACCTTGTCACCTGACAGTTTTCATTGCGTCTTCGGCGACAGACAGACAGACGGACGGACGAATGTAAAAGAGACGCGAATATGTTTATATCTATAGATAGTGATGATGATGATAATGGTTACCTAAGCACTAACTAAGTACGTACGTGTGGTGTGCAACTTCTCGTGAGTCATTGATACTTTTAGAATTAGTGAACGATGAATACTAAAGGAGATCAATAGGTATACCTGCTGAAGGAAACCGTCACCAAAGGTCAATCGGTCACGTCGCGTCGCGCTTCGACACGTTGTCATGGGCCAGTTAATGAATATCTTGGAAATAAAGTCAGATAACTTTCATTGGAAGGATCTTTAAAAAACATAGTCTATACCCAAGTAGCACAAGTAGCATTATAAGAGACCACATTTGGTGTACACGGAAACTAAGAGCTGTATAAGACAGTGTTATAATGGTGTTTACAGCGCTGTTAACACTGATATAACTCTTAATTGGGCACAAATTATTCAGCCTATGGTTCTAATTTAGTCCACATCTCTACTTAAAAGCATTTTAGTAGCACTATATTGGAATTGTTATGGTTCACAAGGCTGTTTATCAGCTGCTTAACGGAATACGATTGTCCTGTTATACAGATTAAGCGCTAGGATTGGGTTACTGCTAGTCTTAAATAACGCTTTAGGTTCTGTAGTATTATTCTTCGATCACTAGAAAACTTTATTTTATTTGTCAGAGCTGCTTTAAATAGCATTATAGCGGTGCCGATAATTTCCCAGAGTGTGATTAATAGTGAAGTGAATGTTATAATTGAGAATTTTTGGTAACTTATGTATAAATACACTTTTATTATGTTATTAGCATGTGAAAACACTTGGGATTGCAAGTTCACTGTGAATGTTTATATGGTTTTAAAGCAAAAATTTTACGCGCCTCGAAAATATCTCGTTTTTAATTAGAAATATTGTGAAAAAACTAACACGTTAAAATATTTTTGTCTGATTTACATAAAATTATGAAAAAAAATTTTATACTATAATAAGTGTATGTTTATGGTGTAATTAAAAACAGAAATATTTAGTAAAACATAAATAACAACATAATATACTGTTTAGGTTATAACAAAATGGCGCATTCTTAAGAAACCTATGTGAACTCTTTAAATCCTGAATAAATTACCATGGCTATACAAGAGTACACTCCAGTTCCTCAATTATGCTTATTGCAGTAAATAAGAGTTCCAGTGAACCATTTCACAGCCAAATGCTGTATTTCTGAGTTAGACCAGGATCTCGAAATACGTTTGGTGTTCACGTGTGTTAATTAAACACCTTTATGCAGCTTTGCAAAGAGGCTAATAACAGAGTCGAGGTGAACCGATGTGGAACTTTTTGCGTCAAATCACTCTAAATATACACCACTCTAAGACTATTGGCTGTACGGTGACTCTTTTAAAATGCTAGCATTACAGTGGTATAATTCTACGTCTTTATACAGCAATCGTCATATTCTACTACCACTGAAATTCTCTTAAGCAACCAATGCGATAAAGGCTGTAAGTAGGTATTTTTGACATCTGCTTTAATTCTGATCCCGTAACATCATAATTAAAACGGATACTACATCCGTTGCTACTTTTATGATGCTATTATACAGACCAAAGCGTAATGCGCAGCTCTAAGTTCTCGGTTGAACCATATTAACTGTTTATAATTCCTTAAGTTCCGAGTTATACCAAACGTGATCTTTTGTAATGCTACTTGTGCTACTTGGGTAGGTAAATATATTTTATGAAGAAAACTGCTCGTGTCCAGAAACTTTATGGTTGATAAACGCATCCTGCAATACCAAACGGATATTTATATTACAACATATTTTTTTTACCCCTAAGAGTGTTTTTTAAAGATGAGGCCAAAATAAAGGACTTACACGTACGTATTTTATTTAATTTTCTTTATATTTAGTTAATTCATGAGAAAAAATAATTTTTTACTTTTAAGATTTTATAGGTTGAATGGAGTGTTATTCTAGAGACTACTGATAAAACAAATCAAAACTATATGTATCTCTGTAAAATCCATTAATTATTTCTATCAATTATATATTCCCTCTGATGATGTATCGCCGCTGCCGGCTGCCGCGGCCGTCTCCCGAGCAGCCCGCAGACCGCGGGGCGAGACGTGAGCTGCTGTTTCAGTTTTGCAAATTTTCGTCAATTATTTTTTATTTCCTGGCATAGAGTTTAGTTGTTATTTTAATTATGTAACAAGTAACTGTTTTTAAAATATTCGTTTACGTAAATAAACATTTAAGTACTATTTAGGTACTTTATACGGTATTATGATCAGCTTTTATTTAAAAAATGATATTGTCGGTTAGTTCGTAAGCCTGGCAGGGGTGGCGCGGCGGGGGCGGGGGCCGGGGGCGCCCTTGACCTCGCCGCCGCCGCCGCCGCCGCCGCCGCCACCGCCGATTCCACTCGACTCGCGCTCGCGCCAGCAGCGCCGCCGCCGCCGCCGCCGCCGTCGCCGTCGCCGGGCGCTCCTTCCGTGCTTACCGACTACACCACTGATCAAGAAATATTTAGTATCGGAACTAGTGAACACTAACTTCCTACTATACGTACCTTACTACGAAGATATCTACGATATGGAAAATATGTATGGTTTTCTGTTCTGTTTTTGTTACAACTACTAAGCGGTTACATAAACTTTTATAAACATGACTACGAATCCCCACTGCATAAATTGTTCTTTGAATTTTGTTATTGCCACAACTGGCGCGGCAACAGGAAGACTAATGAAGGCGGTCGGTTTGTACGATGAGATTTTTACACGGTAAGTTGGTGCGGAGCGTGTCGGAAGCGGCGAGGTTGGCCGACACGACACACGAGAGCCGCTCGCCAGTCGCCGTCGCGCTCGTGGCCGGCCGGGCGCGCGCTCTCCCTGCGACGCACGCGGGCGCCCGAACCGCACTGTCGCCCGGCGCCCCCGACCGCCCCGACCGCCGCGCCGCCCGCCGCTGCCGCCCTAACGAGAGGGAAACCTTCCCCCAGCGGCCCATCCCTCTCGCACCCGCGCGCCACGGCAGCCGTCTCCAGCCCCTCATGTTTTCAATGTCCAAATATTTCATTGACGCCTGTCTTTAATAAAGCGAATTCCTGTTACGTTCTAAGCAGATCAACGCTACCTTACTCATATTTTCTTATTAGTAAATTTGTAAGAAGTAGTTAAAAATACCTACGAGTATTTTTAACTCGTTATTTCGAAGTACCAGTTTAAAATACCTATAAAGTTCAACTATGTCAGCTGAAACTTTTACTTTTGTCTATCGCTATAAATTCATTATTGTAGAGCGAAGTTATAATTGAGCAACTCTCTAACTAATCCACTCCATTGCATTTTAATACTAAACAGATAACCTTATGATGTAATATGTTTTTCACCTCTCCAGCAGGAATAATGCTTTTTGCTGCGAGCGTGAGAAAAACTGATTCGAATTTTGAACACCACCTTTTGCGAAGCGCTGAAAAAAATATGGGCGAAACTCATTTTGGCCTAGCGATTTAAGTCATAGGCACAAAATATTGTATGTTATTTAATGGAATTTAAGTTTATAAATTGTGTTATTGCATTTTTAAAGACGTAGTATTTAAAATAAATATGTACTAGTAAACATTAACATCGCTTACTTAAAAATGTCATGTTTGGTTTTCATCTTGGGTTTCATAAAAATGTCAAGCAGCGCAGTTTCCGAACGCAACCTCTTAAAGCCTCCCCCAAACAGGCGCGTTTTTTGTGGCGCGAAATTCGCGCGAAACTCGCAGGTGAAGCTGCGACGTCGCGTCGCAAAAAGCCGCTACACGTCGCGGGAATATCGCGCGAATCTCGCGCTACAAGTGGCGATACTTCTGCGACACTGCGTCGCGAGACGTCGCGCGAAATTAGCGCGAATTTCGCGCGACAAGCGGCGACGCTACATGTGTCGCGCGAATATCGCGCTACACGTGTTGCAATATTCGGCGACGCGACAAGGTGTCGCGCGAAAATTGTGCGATATTTCTGCGACACGTAGAGGTGGGTCGGTAACAGATATTCCAATAACGTAACGTAACTGATTAACAGTCAGTATCGATAATGGACTTGGAAACTATTTATTTTTACTCCTCACAAAGGTAATAAGAGACGTTTATGTGTTTCTGTTTCCTCAATATCAATATCTCTAAATATTGCATTACAGAGTGTAGAATAATAAATGCATATACGATTCAAAAGGTTCTGTAAGTTTTAATTGTCGTCCTGAACTTGGAACAGGTTATATTATAACAAAGATAAAATAAATATACAAGGATAAACAAGAATAATAATAAATGCTTTTATGTAATGAAAAAAAAAACTTCTTTCTTGCATTCAAAAAAGGGTCTTTGGGTGGCTCCAGACCTACCGATTCTGTTCTGCCTAGAACGGGTGGAGACGCGGGCAAAAGCTACTATCAGATAAACAATCTTACTAGCTAGGAAACTGGCACATGAAAATGTAAATTGTCTATTAAGTGTGTAAACTGGTGCAGTCGGGTAAAAACATAACCCACCTTTTGGCACAGCCGGGTAAAATATAACCCTCCTTCTGTCGTAGTCGGGTAAAAACATAACCCTCCTACTGGCGCAGTCGGTTAAAAAACATAACCCTCCTTCTGATCCAGTTGAGTAAAAAACATAACCCACTTTCTGGCGCAGTCGGATAAAATACTTAACCCTCCTTCTGGACCAGTCGGGTAAAAACATAACCCACCTTCTGGCGCAGTCGGGTAAAAACATAACCCACCTTCTGGCGCAGTCGGGTAAAAACATAACTCTCCTTCTGTCGTGGTCGGGTAAAAACATAACCCTCGTTCTGGCGCAGTCGGATAAAAACCTAACCCTCCTTCTGGTCCAGTCGGGTGAAAAACATAACCTACTTTCTGGTGCAGTCGGGTAAAAACATAACCCTCTCTCGGGCCCAGTCGGGTTAAAAACAAAACCCTGCCTCTGGACCAGTCGGGTAAAAACATAACCCACCTTTTGGCGCAGTCGGGTAAAAACATAACCTTCCTTCTGGCCCAATCGGGTAGAAATATAACCCTCCTTCTGACGCAGTCAGTTAAAAAACATAACCCTCCTTCTGGTCCAGTTGAGTAAAAAGCATAACCCATTTTCTGGCGCAGTCGGATAAAATACTTTACCCTCCTTCTGGCCCAGTCGGGTAAAAAACATTACCCTCCTTCTGGCGCAGTCGGATAAAAACATAACCCTCCTGGCGCAGTTGGGTAAAAACATAACCCTCCTTCTGGCTCAGTCGGGTAAAAAACATAACCTTCCTTCTGGTGCAGTTGGGTAAAAACATTACCCTCCTTCTGGCGCAGTCAGATAAAATACTTAAGCCTCCTTCTGGCCCAGTCGGGTAAAAAAACATAACCTTCCTTCTGGCGAAGTTGGGTAAAATCATTACCCTCTTTCTGGCGCAGTCGGATAAAATACTTAACACTCCTTTTGGCCCAGTCGGGTAAAAACATAACCCACCTTCTTGTGGAGTCGGGTAAAAACATAACCCTCTTTCTGGCGCAGTCGGGTAAAACATAAACCTCCTTCTGGCGCAGTCAGGTAAAAAACATAACCCCCCTTCTGGCGCAGTCGGATAAAATACTTAACCCTCCTTCTGGCCCAGTCGGGTAAAAATATAACCCTCCTGGTGCAATTGGATAAAAAATATAACCCAGGAGGGTTGGAGGAGTAAAAAGCATAACCCATTTTCTGGCGCAGTCGGATAAAATACTTAACCCTCCTTCTGGCCCAGTCGGGTAAAAAACATTACCCTTCTTCTGGCGCAGTCGGATAAAAACATAACCCTCCTGGCGCAGTTGGGTAAAAACATAACCTTCCTTCTGGTGCAGTTGGGTAAAAACATTACCCTCCTTCTGGCGCAGTCAGATAAAATACTTAAGCCTCCTTCTGGCCCAGTCGGGTAAAAAAACATAACCTTCCTTCTGGCGAAGTTGGGTAAAATCATTACCCTCTTTCTGGCGCAGTCGGATAAAATACTTAACACTCCTTTTGGCCCAGTCGGGTAAAAACATAACCCACCTTCTGCTGGAGTCGGGTAAAAACATAACCCTCTTTCTGGCGCAGTCGGGTAAAACATAAACCTCCTTCTGGCGCAGTCGGGTAAAAACATAACCCTCCGTCTGGAGCAGTCGGATAAAATACTTAAGCCTCCTTCTGGCCCAGTCGGGTTAAAAACATAAGCCACTTTCTGGCGCAGTCGGGTAAAAGCATAACCCTCTTTCTGGCGCAGTCGGGTAAATTAAAAACATAAACCTCGTTCTGGCTCAGTCGGAAAAAACATAACCCTCCCTCTGGCCCAGTCGGGTTAAATACATAACCCTCCTTCTGGCGCAGTTGGGTAAAAACATAACCTTCCTTCTGGCGCAGTTGGATAAAATACTTAATCCTTCTTTTGGCCCAGTCGGGTAAAAACCATAACCCTCTTGGCCCAGTCGGGTAAAAAACATAACTCTCCTTCTGGCGCAGTCGGGTAATGAAATAAATACTTGCACGCAATAATCGTTATTTGAACAAAAGCTATAACGTACTAGTTACAAAAACGGAACGCGGAACGCGAATCGCGGCGCTACTCTACCTTGGCCCCCCCGGGCCTCACCCCCGTTGTCGCGTCGCAGGAAATTCGCAGAATTCCGCGACAGCGACGCGACGTGAAGCGGCGACAGCGGGGCCTGGGGCCCGGGGGGCAAGCGCGGCGTCGCAGAATATTCGCAGCCACACAGAGGGGATGAAGCGGCAACAGCGGGGCCCGGGGGGCAAGCGCGGCGTCGCAGGTAAATCGCCGCTACACAGGGGGGGTGAAGCCGCCACATCGGGGCCAGGGGAGGCTGTAGCTGCGAAATCGCCGATTTATCGCGGCAGTGTGTAAAAGCGACAGCGTCCTTGTACAAAATGTACTGAAAGTAATTATTCGCGCGTTATTCGCGCTACAAAAATCGCGCCTGTTTGGGGGAAGCTTAATTAACAACATCATAATAAAAAAATATATTATCTCCAAAGAGAATTTAATCAACTACGTTTTTACTTTTCCCGCTGGTTGAGGTGAAAAGCTGTATGTTTCACACGACCGCAAGTTACTTTTATGTCTCGTGCCATTAAGTCACTCACTGTACTCAGTAGACTTTATTAGAACCACTCGCTACGCTCATGATTCAATTCTAGACTACTTCGCTAGTTCGTGATTTAAAGTCAGCACTCGTAGCAAAAAGTATCTACGCTCACTTGTTGAACAAATAACTATTATACACTTTTAGTAGCCGTTGAACTAGCGGGCGAGCCGCTTACTTTGTTACCCAGTATTTCAAAAAGCGGTCGGCCATCTAGTTCCGGTAGATGCATTGTAGCAATTTTGAAAAGGTCTTGTTTTAGATTACAGATTGATCTGAGTTCTGTCAATATGGTCACTAACGCTTAAACCGCGGCGTTAGTGGTGACATTCCCGCCTACTCGGCTAACAAGATTCGCGGGCTCGATTCTCTTTTACAAAAATAATTTTATTAACATTTTTATATCAGAATTTGCATCTCTCGCATATGAAGCATACAAGGGAAAACATGCGATGTCACACATTTATGTTTTTTGAACTGGTAATACCATTGCATAGTACAAATGCGGCAGAACGGAATGTTAAAATACACTTTGCAATAACATACAGGATCACGGAGTATAATATTCATTGAAAAGTATTGATACAGTGCAATAACAAGCAATGTCCAAGTCGTACAGGAAAAAAATAAGAATTGTCCGTGGTTCTCAACTTGACTTTTGATTTATTGACCATTTAATTTAATCATTTAATAATTTAATAATTTGCATGCCACATGGTTACAAAGTTGTAATAAATAATACAGTCCAGTACTTAGATACATGTGGCACCCCGTAGGGGTACCGCAAATTTTGAGGGCACTACTTATTAAATTAAAATAAATTATTATAGTAAACGTTATTATCAAAACTTATCAAACCCATCACCAAAATATAAAACGCAGAAATATAAGTAATTTGAAGAAATATAGAAAGAAACTAAGAAAGGCCGCCAGGAAGCACATGCAGAATTGCCGTTTATTTATTTACTTATACATACTTATATAGTTATTCTGTTTTTGTCTTCAAAGAATTCGGTAAGATTGTAATAGCACTTTTGGATAAGGATTTTCTTCAGTTGTTTCAGACCGTCAACAGATTTTTTTAAATTTCTGTAGAAGAGGGTGAGGTTAATCTGAAGCAATCTACGAAAAAACGCAAACTTTATGGTCGATTATGGTCGTACATTACTACTTAATAAGATTACACTTCAATGCCATGAATGTGGTAAAAATTGTAATTGCAAAAGATGCAAGTGCTTTGAAGCTGTTAATGAGGAACAGAGGGCTAGAATTTTTTAACATTTTAACCTATTGTCATCTAGAGATGAACAAAACTTTTATTTATGTGGTCTAATCACTGTTTTGGAAATCCAAATAAGACGACCTAGAAAAGAAGAATCTGATGCCAAGTTACATACACAGGTTTTGAGAACCAAGAGCTAAGCAATACTTCTCACTGATTCCATATTCCATGATGCTTCCACGATATTATTTTAGTTACTCTACCATGAGTGTACAGAAAATACTGTATTTTGTGACTTTGTTTTTTTCCGCTAACTTAAGAAGTTTGGCGACCGCGCACCGGAAGGCGCAGTGTGGGCAGGCCCCCGACTCGGTGGACCGACGACCTGGTAAAGGTTGCAGGAAGCCGCTGGATGCGAGCCGCACAGGACCGGTCGGTGTGGAAATCCTTGGGGGAGGCCTTTGTCCAGCAGTGGACGTCTTTCGGCTGATAGATAGATAGATAAGAAGTTTAAAAAATAAACGTTTTTTTTTTGCAATACGCACCTTAAAGAAATATATTTTCTTTATAAATAAATATTTGTCTTTTTAATTTCAAGCTTTATTGTACCTTATTTCAAGGATCAAAAGTTCAATTTACTGATTTCTCAGTTTATTGTCTTTGTGACATTGCATGTTTTCCCTTGTATCCTTCATATGCAATCGGAAAAAAACGTATTATGTGTTTCTTTTGTTAGCAGTACTAGGTTGCTAACCAAGTGTGCACACAAGCGCACACAAACATATGTTTTGCCCTTTGGTTAATCATAAGGAATCCCGCAGCGAAGGCGCGGCGGGCGCGGGGGAGGGGAGAGGCTCCACAAAGAGCTGCCTATTGTTCGGCACCCTAGTTTTTTGTCGGCTGTCGGCTGCCTCGCGAGTGATAACTAGCGAGTGGGGCACACGTTTTCAGGCGCTTTCCGTGATTCGCAAATGAATATGCAGTTCTCCGTACCGACAATTTCAAACAGAGACAATGTTTCGTCATGTCGATGCATGCGACAGCCTCGGTGGCTCAGTGTTTAGCGATCTTGACTACTGATCCGAGAGTCGTGGGTTCGATCTCCACCAGGGCAAACATTTCTGTGATGAGCAGATTTGTTTGCTCTGTGTCTGGGTGTATTATATTTATACGTATATGTGTATGTATATCAGTCTCTGGTTCCCATAATACAGGGAATCCTAGTTTGGGGCCAGAAGACCGTGTGTGATTTGTCCCAGTTATGTATTATTATTATAAATGCTTTGGCCTTCCCCATACTAAGTATAGCTACAAAATAGACACAGAAGGTCCGCTCAATACAAATCCCTAAAATCGTAAGCATATACATGCTTATAGAAATATACGGTCGGTCGAGGCAAGGTCACGATCGCACAGTACGTAATCTTGCCTACAATGACCGTATACGTATATAAGCATAGGATTTTAGTGAGTGTATTGAGCGGACCTTCTGTATCTATGTGTTTTGAGGTATGGCTGATAAAATTCAGTATTAAGTACTAAGTCGTTTTTTCGCGAATTTACAGAATATGGGGCAAAATGTAGGTATTTAAAGAGCGATAAAGATGTTTATAATATAATAGCCTTATGTATGTGTTATACATATCTATATGTTATTATGCCTTTTTGTATTAAGTACGTTTATCATAATTCTTATATTATATATACATATACATATGGTTTTGTCATAATGAGCGGATGGATGACAGGAGAGTAACGAAAAAATATACAGAGCAGAAGTGAAAGGGCAAGTCGGCCGAGGACGTCCAAGGCAAACTTATATTAACCAAACTGGTGATATTAAAAAAAGGCCAAGTAAAGAGTACCCGGAACCGACGAGCAAGCATGAAAAGAGTAATAAATGGGGATGAAGCAAGAGACGTTGAAGACCTAGGCGCAATACTTGAAGGACTTAGTAGTCTCCCAACAAGTGGGTCTTAAAATGAACATGGATAAGACGAAAATCATGTCAAACGTCCGTGTTACACCCACTCCTCTGAAGGTTGGAGACTCTACACTCGAAGTTGTTGACGAATATGTATACCTGGGACAAACAGTCCAGTTAGGTAGGTCCAACTTCGAGAAAGAGATCAATCGTCGAATCCAACTCGGCTGGGCAGCGTTCGGGAAGCTTCGCAATATCTTTACGTCCAAAATACCGCAGTCCCTCAAGACTAAAGTCTTTGACCAGTGTGTGTTGCCAGTGATGACATATGGATCCGAGACATGGTCGCTTACAGTCACCCAAAGGGCGATGGAGCGTGCTATGCTTGGTGTTTCCCTACGTGATCGAATCAGAAATGAGGAGATACGTAGGAGAACTAAAGTTACCGACATAGCTCTCAGAATCGCTAGACTTAAGTGGCAGTGGGCAGGGCACATAGCTCGTAGAACAGATGGCCGTTGGGGCAGTAAAGTTCTCGAATGGCGACCGCGCACCGGAAGGCGCAGTGTGGGCAGGCCCCCGACTCGGTGGACCGACGACCTGGTAAAGGTTGCGGGAAGCCGCTGGATGCGAGCCGCACAGGACCGGTCGGTGTGGAAATCCTTGGGGGAGGCCTTTGTCCAGCAGTGGACGTCTTTCGGCTGATAGATAGATAGATAGAAGCAAGAGAAGTATGTCAGAAAAGGAGCGAATGGCGATCCGTTGTTTCTGCCTACCCCAATAGGAATAAGGCGTGAGTTTATGTAGAATAGAATAGAATGTATGTATGTATCACAATACTTAATAACGTAGGATTAATTTACTTAATCGAATTTTGTGTTCAATCGTTATTTTAAGCTAGTGTTGTTTATTTTATTCTATGTAATTGTTTAGTGTGTGCAGAACATGCAGGTGAAGGGCCTGGGAAGCTACTGGATGCAGGCAGCGCACGACCGCTCGCCGCTGGAATACTTGGGGAGGCCTCTGTCCACCAGTAGACGGCTTTGGTTAACGATGATGACTACGATGACGACTCAGATTGTTAACTGACATGTAGATGTGTACTGCAGAGTGTCATTAAATACTTATACAAAAACACAAATATATAAAAGCTGCCCTTATAAAACTGAAGAATAACAACAAATTGATATATTAAATAAATACCTATTTAGTATCCAACCAGGTCTATAAAGCGTAGAAGTAATTTGTTATTAATATGTTGACGTTTCTTTCTAGAATTTGTACCTGTAATATACGGGTATCAAAAATTGAACGAAAATGTCGCCCAATCAACGTTCAATCCCTTTGACGATTCCACGGGCCATCGCCGCCGCCGCTAACCATTACATGAGGTAATAAAAAAAACATGATCATAACCATTAAAACACGGACAAAGTGGTTACTAACAGTTTTTAACCGAAGCACCCGTAAAGTACAAAGTGGTTAAAATGTTAATAGTTGGCTTCCCATGTATAGCGGTGGCTATAGACTAATTGTCTTCATAAGACCTTACACCCACTTACGCCGTAGGGGTGGCATATCGCTGAATAGGTATTTCAACATCGAGATGATGTTTTCTAGCCTATTTGATAGCCATAAGCTCAGTTTAACCTGCGTGCTGCCTGCTTCTCGACAGAGTCCACAATTAGTTGTATATTTTAATTTGGAAATCTTATATTACGTTATTCGTTATGGATTGCAATAAATAAAGTATTAAACTAAGAATAAGACAGTTAAGACTTTCTACTGTTAGCTCCACACACTTCGTTTCAAAATGTTCTCGTGGCATGGTTATTAAAGTTATTTTTTTAAATAAGCTGTCTTAATCCAAGATGAATCTCGCGATAAATTCCTTTAGTGATGATGAAGCCGGAACTGCCCTCGAAGGCCATTCACTTTGCCCAATTCCCTTCGTATTGGAGCCAGCGAGTCATGTCTGGCTGCCCGTTCCTTTGGACTACCGTTCCTTTAGACAGCACCAATGGCGACGGCAGACGGCATTGACACAGCTAAATGGCGGCGCGGCCATTTTTTTTCTATACAATCCGCAATGTTGGTGAGAAGACAAGGTATGTAAGGATGCGAGGCACTCACCGGTGCCGGTGCCGGCAGTGGCGAGGTGGTCCTGCAGCGCGGCCCAGTCCTCGGCGAGGCGGGCGAGGCGCGCGCGCAGCTCGCCCGGCGGCGGCTGCTCGGCGGCGGCGCACGCGCGCTCCACCTCGCGCCCGCGCTCCAGCGCCTCGCGCACCTCGTCCGCGCGCGCCGCCACCGCCCTCTGTCGCACCCCCCACACACACACACACACATACTGTTATACAAGGTCTAACAAAATCACATGTAACTATTTGAACTGGGGCTTCTTCTCGTGGTAGTGAACAACTTCCCTCCAGAAAACCTATTAGTCACTCGCTAAAGTTTTAGCATTTTCTTCCAAGTCGACCAGCTGAACGGACAACTTCTTTTGGGAGTACATTTTTCTAAAAGAATTCGACGCCTTTCAATGTACAAACGTGCAGTGGCATTGCGGTGTATTGTGAGCGCAGAGATGGTGATGCTGCTGTGTACTCACGGCGAGGTCGGCACGGTCGCCAGGCGAGGCGAGGCAAGCGCGCGCGTCGTGCAGCGCGGGCGCGGGCGCGGGCTCGGGCGCGGGCGCGAGCGCGGCCAGGCGCTCCGCCAGCGCGGCCAGCGCCGCCAACCGCGCGCCCACGTACGCGCCGTGCGCCGCCAGCCGCCCCGCCGCCTGCCCCCAACACACACGCAATGCAACACTCGCACAACACCGACCATTTACAACAAAGCTTTCTCCGAGGAGTATAAATGCGCAGAATATTTAAAAAAAAAAACGATGACTACTGTGATCACTATGGTGTCGTAAGGTCGTTCAGTTTCGTCAATGGACTCCACAGTTGAAGTGTCGCCCCCTATTTGTAATCCAGGGTGACTTGTTATTCGCTGAAATGGAACTGAACAACATTCAAGTGGAATTCTAGGAGGAATGGTTGCACAAATTATTATTTGTACAGATGTTCGTAGAAACATGAAAAAGTTTCTTACAACTAACAATTTCATGCTGATAAGATGTTGGGAGCTAAGGTTTTCTTGTTTATATCGTAATATCACCCAATCCATATGTCGCAGTAAGATAGTCCGTAATATTAATCCCTAGGGATATAATTATATACCGGGATTTACTTATATGACAGCGGTTCATAACTATCTTACTAGGGATATAACTATAATACGAGCACAATCTAGTAATATAACTATGTTACTAAACTAATCTAGTAAGATAAGTATATTTCCTTTAATTTGCACAACTGGTACTTATTTTACATAAATAGCTCCAATAAAATAACTTTTTTATCACGAAAATCTCACAAACAAAGCAAACAAACAAGCTTCGTACTCCGGTTAGTGACTTCATCCTCCTAACCATAGGTCGCGGGTTCAAATCCTGGCCAGTGCACTTATGAGTTTTTCGAAACTTAGGTACGTGCATTTTCATACTGACTACTGCTTTAACGGCGAAGGGTAACTTCGTGAGGAAACCTGCACATCTGATTTCTAGTTGTGTATCATGGTCGCGTAGCAGACGTCCGTATGTGTAAATCTTAAATGCCCTACTACACGTGACCGCGGGTGATGCTAAGTGCAGCACCAGGCCACCACCGTCTATACATTGTGGATAGGACGGTTAAATTGTGCCACACGTTAAGAAGAAGAAGATAAGTAGGTAGTACTTAAAATAATATACATTAATCTGTTTTTGTATTTGAGTATAGAATCAACAAATTATTACAGTAAAATGAAAGGAAATTATTAAAATCTTGTACATAATAAAGAAGTATCTAATCAAGTACAATGTAATGTTCATTCGGTCCTTAGACAACTATTTCACTAGACTGATCTAGTGATATGATTATCTTACTACTGAATTGCCGTGTTATAGTTATATCCCTAGTAAGATAGTTATAAACATCTTACGTATTACTATGTTCCGGCATATAATTATATCCCTAGGGATATTAATACAACGTTACTTTAACGTACAATAATTCCTGGGTTGAGGTCGCGAATAGCAAAGAGAATTTGTGAAGATGCGAACCTGATCGAGGTCATGCGCCAGCCGCTCGGCGCGCGCCTCGTCAGCGCGGGACAGCGGCGCGCCGGAGCCGGCGCCGGAGCCGGGGCCGGCGCCGGAGCCGGGGCCGGAGCCGGGGCCGGCGCGCAGGGCCGCCATCTCGCGCGCGCACGCCTCCACCTCCTCCTCGCGCGCCTGCGCAGAGTGCCACACGTTATTAAAATGTCGCACACGATAAATGCGAGGAACAGAACTATAAACGGACATTGCTAGACACGCAAAGTGCCAGAGTAGAAATATTCCAGATACCATCCTCATTTCTGACGCCACGAGTGTTTGACTGCACGCGTAATATGAAGTTCGCGCTGTTCCACTGCTCACAACAAACACTCTCAATCTCAACGAGCACACTGTTGCTGACCTGTCTATCCACCTGATACATCAGCACTGTGACGGACTTTGACAGCCCGCCCACATTAAATTTTTCAATTTATATGGTTATCAATTAAAATCGACAGAAAATTTGGAATTCTATACAGAGTGATCAATTTGACTTGACGAACAATCTTCGCGAACTTTCCAGCCCGGGAAACAAACACTTAAACCAAACGAACGAAGAAAGTAAGTTAAGGGTTACACTCTTTATTTTGTTGACAATATCTAAAATATTTGATAAAACTTACTTCCTTACAATTAACACACTTTTTTACAAGTTCGACTCTAAAACGTGCGCAAGTTCCAATAGTTCGATGTATATAGATAAAACAAATTGGCAAAAGTGTAGTTTCAAAGGGGCGTCGACACCTGCGGCGCGCGGCGGTGTGTCGGGGAGACGCCGGGCGCGCCGGCGACGGCGGCGGCGGCGGCGGCGACGCGACAAGCGACACTCGGCTGGCGCGGCGTGCGCACGCGGCGTCGACGCGGATATAGCCACCTCTCAGAAATAGCCGCGCTCCCCCGCGGCCGCCGCGCGCCCGATTTGGACCACGCGATTCGCCTTCCTTATGGAGCCATTTACTATCTTTGGAACTATTGGTATAGCACTCTATTTGGGAACATTCGCTGAATTCAATTTAAACTTTCTTCTTTATTATAAATTGACTACGACTGGCTTGATTTCAGCTCAGGAGAGTCACTGTTCCACAATCAGTAAGTGTCAGTAGTCGGAGAAAAAACTACAAATGACCGGAATTTGTACGATAGGCCTACTACCTATTTCGAGATTCCTTGCATAAAAAAAAATATTTACATTATTTTATTCGGAAGATTAACAGTGGAATAACAAGATTCTTCGCTTATAATATCTTAGTCTTGTAAATAGTATAAAAATATAACAAAAGTAACACTAAAATATAGTTATAGTTATAGCACGCAATAAATGTTTTGAATTTGTATTTAAAATAGGAAACACTACCCTAACAAAATTACCAAAATCCGTGTAGTGTTTAACAAGATTTGTTCCGCATTCGGTATTTTTTAGTTTTTGATTTTTTTTTTTATCCACTATTGGTAAGCCCTTGTTGGCATCATCTCACCTGCTGGTAAGTGACGATGATGCCGAAGATGGAAGCGGGCTTACCAAGATTCCCCACCGCAATGGGGAACTGGCAATGGGGAATCTTATCTTCATGCCGGAACACATCAATGCTATTAACATTGATGTTTGGCGGCAAGACTTAGATAAGACGGTGGTAGCTAGTCAGGCGGGCTCAGAAAATGCCCTACCACCAACTCCTGCCACTCCGAACTTGTACACTCAACGTTCCGGGAAGTGTTAATGGAGCGGAGCGCATGTTTCCACGTGTGATGGGGTGAAACATGAATCGGATAATTCATATGCCTTCACGCCTTTTATAAATACATGTGACTCCTTCAATGAAATTATTTACGAAACGTTTGGAAAATGCACTATCTCTGTCAGATTTGATAGGCGTAATAGAGATGCACTGTAATTTGTTCTCTGGAAGTAACTAAAAGATTTTTTTATAAAAAAAACAAGATTTCATCAAACCAATTTAAATTAAAACTTGTGTTACGATCGAAGTCGGCCGTTTGTCGGTCGCGTATTCTTCAATGGAGCGTATAACTATAAAATAGTCTAGGAAACATCATCTTGACTTTTTTTCTCGTCCATGGCACCATTTTGTATTTTGCAGCTACCATTTTCGTTTTATAAGAAGACAGCTTATATCTATCGGTATCTCACGGTTGAGTTAGATGAATCGACAGACGTCTTATTCATAGGAGAAAACATCCAAACATTTATACATACGCGTGTCTGTTTTTGCTGTCACGCGCACAAACGTCTAAAAGTGTGTGTGTGCGTGCGTGTCTGTGTGTGCGTGCGTGTCTGTGTGTGCGTGCGTGTCTGTGTGTGCGTGCGTGTCTGTGTGTGCGTGCGTGTCTGTGTGTGCACGCGTCTGTGTGTGTGTCTGTTTGCGTGCATGAGTGCGTGCGTGTGTTATCTACTCTTAACGCAATTGGGTGTGGACGGCACGGCATATGCAGTGGTACCTTGACAAGGCTGAGGCGGATAGCGAGGCTGGTGTGGTCGCCGGGGTTGGCGGCCGTGGCGAGCAGAGCGCGCGCCCCGCTCAGCGCGCGCTCCGCGGCCGCCGCCCACTCCTCGCCCGCCTCGCTACCCTCGCTGCCCTCGCTACCCTCGCTACCCTCGCTACCCTCGCGCGTCTTCTCCGCCTCGCCCGCCTCGCTCTCCTCGCGCGCGCTGCCGCAACATACACACACATTGTCTAACTAAACTATTCAAATCGCTACAATGTTCAAACAAATATTGTAGCATATATATTAGCGTCGGTGGTATTGACTTAGACCCCCTGACCAGAGGTCTCGGGTTCAAATCCTGGCCAATGTACCAATGAGTTTTTCAAAACTTACATACGTTTTCATACCGACTGGTTTAACGGTGAAGGAAAACATCGTCAGGAAACCTACACATTCGACCAATAAATGTGCAAGTTCAATGAATATTAGTTAATTTAATTTATAATTGACATGTTATTACTAATAATTGAAGTATGAAGGTCGCGTTGCACATGTCTGTAAGTGTAAATCTAAAAATGACCTGCAACACCAGGCAACTGCCGTCTATACCTTACGAATGGACGGATTTCGCCACACAATAAGAAGATCACACCTATGAGTAAGTCACAGATATATGCGATTGAGATCAATTGATCATGTACCACTAATTAGCAATTATTTACTAGTTATCCGCATCTCGACCTGTATCTAGCACTAGTATCGACATCAGGGGCAGGTACCTGTCGTGTTGTTGGCGGTGCCGGCGCAGGCGGAAGGCGTGCCAGCGCTCGTTGAGCGCGTCGAGCTGGTCGCGCACGGCGCCGGCGAGCGCGCCGCCGCACGCGCCCGCCACCGCGCGCCCCGCGCCCCGCGCCCGCTCCACCGCCTCGCCCACGCGCGCCATCTGCGCCGCAACACAACACCACACCAAGCTCACACACATCGTTGCATAGGTTCCCCTTCTGGGAGTTTAAGGTCTTGCCGTGGCCGTAACCATCGCAGTTTTAATTAAATACATCGCCGCTGTTTAGTCTACATGCTCTTCTATTCTCCAAAAAGTATTTATCTTATTGAACGCAACCGTTGCCTTTGAAGACAGAGATAAGACTTTATTTATTTGTGTACAGAAACATACAAAAAATAATTAAGATAGCTGCAAAAAACCACTAAGGTTTAACTTGCCAGTAGCCTTTCTGTGGATCCACTGTGTAACCCGAATCGTGAGCAACAACTATACGAAGCTATGCGTGTCCAGTATAACAATGCCTTCCGAGTGCTGTTGCGTCTGCCGCGCTTTTGTAGCGTCTCAGGCATGTTTGCGGAGGCACGAATTAATGGTTTCCATGCCATAATCAGAAAACGGCACTAAAACACCACGAGATCGGTGTTTCTTAAGGTTATTTTAGTCAGTGTTACATCTGTTCTGAAATTAATTGCGAAGATCAACTAAAACATTCTTTGACGAATCATATTCCATGAAAATTCATCCATAGTCAATTAGTTATTCATCTATTTAATTCGAAACCTACAAAAACAACGCCGTTCAAAGGCTGGTGTAATATGGTAACCTGATTACTCTTTGTTTCTGTCACATATTACTGTCAAGCTAGTTTTGAAATTTTGATATGCGAAAACAAGTGGTAATACTGTTATCGTTATCCAATCAAAATAAATAAATAAAATAAAGTAGTCGTCGGGACGCACCTGCGCGTCGGAAGCGCGCGTGGCGGCGGCGGCGGCGGCGGCGGGGGGTGTGGGGGGGGCGCGCTCGGCGGCGTCCAGCCACTCGCCGGCCGCCTCCAGCGCCGCGTACAGCCGCGCCCACACCGCCTGGCACTGCGCCCACCTGCCCCGCACACGCCGCACACTTATTACTCTATCACACAACATGAGACCGACTACCTCTTAACAGTGAGAAGCATCCAGAAGAAGATCCCAAAGAAAAGCTTATCCTTATCACTATTTTTCTCTGTGACTTCTGCTGCATGTTTGCAAGGGATATTAACGCTAACTGTCACACTCCCGTCCCTACCACATTGAAACTAAACGTCGCGGTCGGGTACGTTCACAGCCTGGACTGGCAGTGGTACTCTTCTCGACCGTTTCGTCGCTTCTCCACAAACGTAAGTACTAGTGACTGTAGCGAACGTACATCATTTTACGTCGCCGCACATACTTGTTGTAGTAGTTAATTAGTGTAAAACAAGACCTCTAGTTAATCTACTTTATAACCAGTTCAACACTTCTGTACACTCAAAGAACATATTTCTTCGGATTTAACATTTTATCATCTTATCTTGAGTATTGAGTATAGTATGTACATACGAGTAAGCGATAGGAGTGACAAACTATGCTTCCTGCAGTAACTACAACTTTGCGGACCACTTAAAAACTTGTGGGTGTGCGACGCTTGTCCCTCAACGTCCATCAATCCGGAAGTGGGAGCGGGGGTGTGGGGAGGGGTGTGCACGGGACCTGGCGTGGCGGCGCCGCCAGTCGCCGGCCAGCTCGGCGCGCTCGGCCCGCGCGCTGTCCACGGCGCGCCGCACGCGCTCGCCGGCCGCGCCGCGCGCCCGCGCCCTCACCCACTGGTACTCTCGCTCTAGCTCCTCCACCGCCGCTGATGCTTCCTCCATTGATGATTTTATTTTCTGACCAAAAAGAGATGTCGTTACACACACAAATATAGTTTAAAAGGATTTAACTTGTAAAAAAACTAGGTAAAGACAATGAGTAGCAAGGTGTCGGGCGTTGCGGCGGAGTGGGGCGTACCTGCAGCGCGTCCTCCTGGTGCGGGAACTCGTCGTAGTCCTTGCCGCCGAGCGGCGGCGCGCGCAGCTCGCGGCCCAGCGCGGCCAGCGCGGCGCGCGCCGCCTCCGCGCGCGCCACCAGCGCGGCCGCGCGCGCCTCCACGCCGCCGCCGCCGCCGCCGCCACCGTCCTGTGCACACAGAAAGTGTATCGCAACAGAAACGTGGGCTTCTACTCTAAACTGTGTGGAAACTGTGTGTTCCCACTCTTCGGAGGAAAAGAGAGGTACCTCCGCCAGGCGAGGTGTTATGCCTGGGGACCGGCCGTGGTCGAACCAATGATGGTTGGAAGTTGTATATGTAATTAATCCAAAGAAACTTTCAATAGCGCGTTCTAGGTTTAGTTCGTGGCGATGCGATAGATGATACCGCCACAACTGAATAAGTTGAGCCAACAGTATTTGGGCATATAAACAACGGTGCGTGCGCGTGGGGCGGGGGGTGACTGACCGCGGCGTGGGGGGCGGCGTGGGGGGCGGCGTGGGCGGCACGCTGCAGCGCCGCGGCGACGGCGCGCTCGGGCACGCGCACGCGCGCCGCGCGCAGCTCCGCGCTCAGCTCCCGCAGCTGCGCCGCCAACGCCGCCGTCTCCGCGCGCTGCAACCACACCTCACTTAACACAATATGTCGCTGCCGTATTGTTACACTACATTTTACACATGCGTCATGCACAATTGCACACGAGTTATTTTTTTCGAATGCAGAGGTTTTTGGAATTCACTTCCACTCGTAAACTAGATCCACAACTACGAAAAAACAAAGGCAATTTATTATTGAATTCAGTTTTACATCGTCTGAAACTATAAGTTGTGCGCAGAATTCACAGTGAACTTAATTCCAATTACGTTTAACCTTTATTTTATAGTAATGGGGCGCCCGCGATTGTGTACAGGTAAACAAACTGAGATCGTAAACAGCTCCTTCAAAGTAATTGGTAATAAAACTGCCATTATATGTATTTTTGTGTTCTGGGTCATTTTGTAAAATTCATTAGTATACAGTATGTTAGAAAAATACCCCTAATGAATTAAGGGTGTTAAAGTATGTCATGTAAGGAGTCCACTGTAATTTTCTTTTTTAACGAAACATTAAATATTTTTTTTGCGAAAATTTGTTATTTTTAATCATAAATAAGAGTATCGACTATATAGAACCACAGCATTATTGTATTCACCTGTCAGTTCATAATAGGGTGCGGATAGCCGCGCTATGATGGCTGCGTTCATATGCCGCTGCGCTATGATTGGCGCGTTTGCGCCAAATAGCGCGTTTTATTTCTACGGCGTCATGACCGCGACCAGAGTTGGAAAATTTAAAATATAATGTCGATATTTTTGAAGAAATCCGATAAGATGATTTCTCCGAAACGTGAACTGATGCAGCAAAGAGAAAAGTACCCAAAATTTAAAATGATTCAGTCCCCGCCATTTCAACCATTAGGGGTATTTTTGTAATACCTTGTATTAGATTATTTAAGACTGTTTGTGTCCTAAATAAATAAATAAAATAACACATACTATGTAATGCGATTTCTTTAATCAAAATTTGTCGTCAAACCTATGGACCAATATGTATTTGTCGATAATAATTTGTTCTTTGTTTGTTTTAGCCAAGACTTCATTACTTTGTATTTTTATTGCTGTGCGTGTATTTCTTTTTATTTGGCGTCAGTGTAGAGAGCGTCACCTGCGAGGGGGTGCAGTCGTCGGGCGGGTCGGTGGGGTCGGTGGGGGCGGGCTCGGCGCCGTGCAGCGCGCGCACGAGCGCGTCGAGCGCGGCCAGGCGGCGCTCGGCGCGCGCGCACTCGCCGCGCCGCGCCTCCACCTCCGCCGCCAGCGCCGCCCAGCGCGCGCGCAGCCGCTCCGTCACCTGCGCCTGCACACCACCCCCCACACACACAACACCGTATAGCTCCTCTGTCTGACACAACACCTTTATGGAACTGTTATGAAAACATCAATATTTATTTGAATTTTGGTACGCTTGCTTGTATACAACTGCTGCTTCAATCTATGATTTCAATCTAACTTGTGATGGTTATTTTGACCGTGCGGTATTTGTGTGTGCATGTGTGCGTGTGCGCGTGTGCGCGTGCGTGCGTGCGTGCGTGCGTGCACCTGCAGGTAGTCGGCCAGCAGCGGGTCGGCGCGGTGGCGCGCGTAGACGAGCGAGTCGCCGCGCGAGATGAGCGCCGCCGCGTCCGGCGCCGCCGCGCCCACCTGCGACTTCAGGATCTGCGAACGCAACACACACTATGCCACAATCAGAAACACCTGGGTGAAGCTTTGGATAGTTCTCCGACTTTCAAAGCAAACTGTCTAGAGACAAGTTTGCGCTCGAAATAACATTTGACATTGAATTTAAAGCCTTTTGGGGAGCTGTATCTCGATTTTGCCCTGCGAGTTGCTTCGCGAACCAGATCCAAACAACGCTACGACAAAAGCAGCCAAGTTATCTGAATGTATCGACACGGTAAGGAGCTCCATCGGGGGGCAGTACCTCGCGGCGCTTGGCGGGGTCGCGCTCGCTGGCGACGGCCGCGACGGTGAGCCGCGCCACGTGCAGGCGGCGCAGCAGCGCGCGCGCCTCCGCCGCGAAGCGCGCCAGCTCCGCGTCGCCCGCCAGCGCGGCCGCCACGCGCGCGCCCCACGCCTCGTCCCCGTCCTCCCCGCCCGCCTCCGCCGCCTCCACGTCGACGCCACTCTGCACAACACACACACAATCAGTCGCTTCTTATGTTAGTATATTCCAAATTAATAGCTACTCATACCAAAATGGGCTTTTTAATTTCCAACCGTGAGCATGTATATGCGTTTTTTCTAACCCTTCGCGAACTGTTCAATAAGGTGGGACAGTCACCTCTCCCATTTGCCAGCTTTGATAGTTGTCCTCCTCGATCTAAAGGTGTCTTTTAGTTTCGTGGCATCTCTTTCATTCTAACTCAATGTGCAAATAGGATCGATTCGATCTTTAGTCATCTTCTCAAAAATGGCAACTGAGATTTTTTTTGAACTAACACAGGTGCACTGTTCCCAATGGGGCCTCGTTTATTTTGCAATTGACGATTACGCAAACTTCTGAAGCTATAATGAGACGAGGCTCGAACGCTAGCTATTGTTTAGCAAATTAACAAAGATACATTACATTATGGTGTTGTGGCGTCGTCGGCGGCGTGTGTGGCGTGTGTGGTGGCGTTTGTGGCGGCGTGAGGGGTACCGGCGGCGCGTCGCCGGGCGCCGGCTTGGGCTGCGCGCCGACCACGGCGGCGGCGCCCCGCAGCGGCGTGGACGTGCACAGCGGGCCCTCGCGCACCTCCTCCGCCGAGCCGTGCTCCTCCTGCTGCAACCGAATCTATATTATTTTACAACTCTAGGTTTGCTTATTCAATACGTAAGTATACAGGGTGACTGGTTGAACGACGGACGTATTTAAGGACATGATAGGATAATTTACATACTTTTCAATCATATAAAACAAAAAAATCATGCACTCAAAAAACACAAGTTACATATTTTTTTATAAAACGCAACTATTCTTGTGTTTTCTAACTCTATGCCTAGGTACTTACCACTTTCCCACAGCGTGCACCGTGCTGCTTGTGATCGCTAAGGCCAATCTCTTGGACAGGCTGATAACACACTGATAATGAAAGGATGGAGTTCATCTTCATGTAGGATACGTTACTCCAACCACTGGGATACCTGGAAATGCCTTCCTGCATTCCGCGTACTTTCACATGGATAATCATCGAAGTAAATTGCTTTGTGCAACTGGATAACGAAGGATTCCTTCCTCTTCCTTGATCAGGGTTAGGAACTGGAGAAAGGCCAAACGCTCTAAGTCTCCTAAGAAGTCCTATGACGGCAACTTATGTAATTCGTGATACATTGCAATATCACGTTAATTCACGTCTAACAACACTAGCTTACATCACATAGCACCACACCATATCCCAGTATCCTCATTAGAGTACTGATAAGCCATTATCACTCACTATCAAGCCACCGAAATCTACGTAAGTAATACCAGAATGTTCGCGACTAACGCGACGTGCGTGAACGCACGCCACCCCTACGATGGCCCGCGGGCGACTGACTAGGGCCGGCGCGGCGCGGCGCAGGGCGGAGACGCGGGAGCAGTCACTCACGCGCATGCGCAGTATTGCGCAGTGGCGAGACCGCGCCGCTACTAGGGGTCGTTGCCCGAGGCCGCGTACACGTCACTTAGTATTTAGTAAATTGTAGAAGTGAACTATAAAATTATTTTTTAAATGATGAAAATTAAGGTCATGTTTTTTTTACATATTTGGAATGTGTATCAGCTTCTTATTCACCTCCTTAAATGCGTCCGTTGATTTACCAGTCACCCTGTATACACGAAAGTACTTTCGATTCATTTAATACGGTTTATTTTTAAAATGTTTCGACTCCCGTAACCAAAATATGATGCTTGTTAAGAGGTCTTGCCGATAGTTTTTCCATTTCGTTATTTTCCGACATTTACCTGTGATATCGGCGATTCTTCAACCTCTGAGTATATGCTTTCGTAACAGTCGAGCTGCGAGGGCGTTGTGATCGGCGTGGGCGGCGTGAGCGGCGTGGGCGGCGTGGCAGCTCGCGGCGTGGCGGACGGCTCAGGCAGCGCTGGCGTCTCGTGCGGCACCTCGTCCAGGATCAGGTACTCGTCGCGGCGGTGGCGGCGCGCGGGCGCGGGCGCGGGCGCGGGCGCGGGCGCGGGGGAGCGCGGCGGCGAGGGCGAGGCGCGCGCCACCACGCCGCGCGTGGCGCGCCGCCGCTGCTCCAGCGTGCGCACCTCCACCACAAAGGTGCGCGGCGCCCCCCCCAGCGGCCCCAGCCCCTCCCCTCCCGGCTGCGGCGGTGTCTCGCCGTCTTCCGTCTCTGAAGGGCTCACGGTTTCTTTCACTATCTCGTGTTCTTTTACTTCCACTACGTGGTATCCGTTTGGATCAGCTTCGACATTGCCCTCATTATCCGTTGTAGCATCCTCTGTTTTTGATGTCTGCGTATCGTTTCCACTGTCGTCAAGCGACGGGGTCTCGATAGTGGTGGTGGTGGCGGCGGTGTCGGCTGCGGGCGTGTGCGTGGCGCGCGCGCCGCCCTGCTTGAGGCCGCGGCGCAGGGGCGCGGGGCTGCGCAACGCGAGCGGGATGCGCGACAGCTTGCGCGCGGGCCGGTCGCGCTCCGGCTCCGGCTCCGGCTCTGGCTCCGGCGAACGCGCGGGGCTCTCCAGCCGCCGCTTGATCGTGTCCGTGACGCTCTCGTACTCGCCGCCGTCGCGCGGGGCCTCCTGCAACCGGAAACCCTCCGCTGTACTCCCGATTAGTGCGTGTGACATGGCCGAGCTGCGCCTCCCGCGGTATGTACAGTAGGGTTAGTGCTCCCGCCGCTGCTCGCTCTGATGCCGCGTGATGTATGGCCGCCGCACCCAGTGAGTCTCATGTAGAATGTGATGTATTGATGTTTCCCTCCATAGTCTAGTATATTATGTCGTGAATTGCAAGCACAGTATAAACACATTACAGCAGGCATCCAACACCAAACCGTGTTTATATACAATGTACAAGTATGATCCCAGTGCATGTATGACAGTCAGCGGACCACCCACCAGGATCGGGCGCGGACGCCGGCGCCGCGCACGTGCTTCCACTCCACTCTCACTCAAGAGCACACAGAAAGCTCAAAAAGCAATGTTCAGAAACCAAGTTAATTAACGTATCCGTCTGCAAGCTCTGTCGCATCCTAACAGACTTGTAATGATATGGTTACATAATAGTATTGTCGTTATTTCATGTAAATTGCATTACTTATTAATTAAATGGCATATATGTTAAACTATAGATAACTGACACTAGCAGGCCGCCGGCAGTAGGTATGTTATGAGTTGTTAACTAATGTTTATATCATAGACAGAAAAAACAATTTGATTACCTTGCTGGCCGTAAAAAGACTGGTACCAGCTTGCTTTCTGCCGAAGGCTTACACCTAATCGACGAGCGGAAAGGAACTTTAAAGAACTCTGTGAACGTTGAAGTAAATGAAGGTTTGCAGATCAGCCCGGGATAGAAACTTAATATCCCAGGAGATCAAGGGCCACCGACTGGCTTGGTTTGACGCATACCGCATAGAAAAGGAACATGTGACACGAATAGGTATGGAGGTGAGGGTAGGATACAAAGCTAGAAATATACCAAAGAAATGATAGTGAGGTGGAATGTTGAGTGACGCGACCTTTTAACTAATGAATCAAGCGCGTGCCCAGTGGGTCAAGGGGGTCTGACCCCCAAAAATCCTAAGCATGTCCCGAAAAAATGGCTCTAAATATAAATAATAACTGAAATCTAACAAAACAGATTGCATATTACTAATTTAAGTCTCTCAAGTCATTACTGTGATCATCAATCTATCTATGAACGGTTCATGATCTTTCACTGACTTGTATTTCGACGCGTTCCGGAGAAACAGAAGCATTTGCATTGTATGTACATTGTCAAGCGTCAGCTTGTTAGACGGCGCAGCAGCGGACGCCGGGGAGTAATAAAACACATTATACTTGTCATGTGCCCAAGTAGAGAAAACGTGCCAAGTGAAAGGATCAAACTAGAGCCCTGTGTCCCGCTCGCAAAGTTGCTACTACGCAATAAAATTACGGAATAGTAGATTATATTATAAGAAGTAACTTTACATAAATTACAATATATCGATGTAATTTTATGAAATATAATAATTCGACAATATTTTCGACGCCGCTACCACTGTTATAGTTCATTCCAATCAAAAAAAAAGCAAAAGGTAAATAAACTTGCTATGGAACTGACACATGTCACCGTCAGATGCATACTATTTTTTGTTTACCTTTTGCATTATTTTTATTGGAATGAACTATATATTATTTAGTTCTTATTTAACCACTAACACAGCGTTTGAAAATAATTTAGTAATATTTCATATTTTTTTACTGGCATCCCTGGTGATTGCATAATATTGCGTAAATTATGGTGACTGATTGCACGCTTGCTATAAAATGTGAAAAATGTTGAAATATAGTGTAAGTTTGTTTTATAAAAGGCTACAAAAGTAAGAGCTATGATAACTGTGGAATTCTTTTTATAGATTGGACGTATTTCTAATTTCAAAGATGAATTCTGTGATCATAAAAAGTAGTGTGACCATGTTTACACAGAACCTAAGACTAAAAGTGGATACCAATAGAGTGTGAAAGTAGAAAACTATTTTGTTCAGTAATTAAATAATACCAAAATATAAAAACATATAAAAATTGTAGTTTTTTTTATATTTATCTGCTAAAAAAACGAATGATCAAGTAAAAGAACTACTTGAATACTTAGAAAGCAGGCTGACTCTTGACTAGAGTAAGACTTATAAAGCTGTATGATTGTTGTTCTTAGGGTTGGCCTAGAGATGTAAAAAACATTTTTTTTCTGAGGTAAAAAGAACCATAAAAAAACATGAAAGAAAACAGTCTCTTTTAGCGCAGGTTTTTATTCTATATATCTTGAATTATTAAATTTATTTAACGTACGATCTACATTGCACTGCCGATGCCGGTTAGACACAACTGGCTCGGGAGCTAGGACTTTGATCGACATAGGTACTACAGTTTTTTGCGCCCCAGCCACGCACGCCAGGAAATTGGTTCAATTCAATTCATTTATTGATTAAAAACATATAAATTAGTCTTATCATCTAAACATAAAAAATATGAATAATAGGTATCTTATGATACATGTAATATTTTATGATCCATGTAAATTTGTACTTGGGATTCTGCTCATCATACTGAATAACTTCCCCCAAAGTGCCTATATTCAGGGGCGCTGACTTCATAAAAATATTGGGGGAGGGGGGGGCTAGAGCGGAAAATAAATTGTTATTTTCCTAATATTTTCTTATAAGCTTTCGCCCATGGTTTCAGTGGCGTGGGTATAGTTTTTGAGATTATCGTTGAGCGTGCATGGAAATGAAGTTTTTTGGAATAAAAGTATCCCGAGAGAAAAAGAAATACCAGTTATAAAATATTGGGGGAATCGGGCACCCCCTGGTGCTATGGAGTCGGCGCCTATATTATCTTTGACAGACGTCTGTGCGTACATGCTTAGTTTTCATTAAATACTTTTTCATAAATCTGTATTAATTCATGTCGGAATCTTAATACTAGGGATTTATTATTTATTCTATAGCCATCCTTAAAATGATCAATACTCTAGCTCAGTGTTTTTCAACCTGTGGGTCGCGCCCCCAGGGGGGTCGCGAAGCCTTTCTCAAGGGGTCGCGGGTAAAAGAAAAAGTTGTGTTTGTAGGTGTTACACTGCAATGAAAAAATACGATTTTAGTAAAAAGGCTGAGCCTGTTTATTTTTGAACAATTTGTCAAAACGCGATTCTATTTTGGAGATGATAATAACTTAATAATTTTCTACTTGAAGAAAATTATAAACGTAGTCTTTCAAATCACTGACATTTTGTATGTTTATGGGCCTAGGGAGGGCCGCAAGAATTTTTTAACTTGTAATGGGGTCGGGTAATGAAAAAGGGTGAAAAACACTGCTCTAGCTAAGATTCCAACATTAAGAAAACTACCTTTTCGGTTGGTTTATTATTATAATAAATCTTATTCCCAAACTATTATATAGTTTGGTCACCCTACTTAGAAAGAGAGATGCAGGGCTCTAGTTGAACCTCTCTGTAGTCACGTTTTCCTTGCAAAGTGCATAGTCCAATTTGAATAGTACATCCATGCTACAGACACGGTCATAACCTGGATGGGTTTGACTATTAGTGGCATTTTTTTTGGTGGAAACTTGTCAATAGCATAGTTTGATATATTGTTAATTTAACCTATAGTTGTTATTTAGCTGTAAGTTTTCCGAATAAATATAAAAAAAAAGAAAAAAAAATATTTCGACCGTTTCCGTGCTTCGCAAGGCACGTTAAGCCGTTGGTGCCGCTTGCTATCGCTAGCAGTCGTTAAGCCATGTCAGAGGCCTTATAGGCGGCTTGAAAACTTCTGACACTGGGGTTGGCCACTAGCCCCACAACCTCCACCAATCCGGACTTGGTCCGCGTGTGTGGAGTCGGGCCTAAACCTTCCCGAGTTATGGGAAGAGACCCGTGCCCCTGCAATGGAGACGTAATGGGTACAACACCGTGCATGTCGCATAGCTGCGGGATGGGTCAAGAACACGTCATCGTTTTGTATCAAGTCACGTTTAAGAACACAAAAACCAGACACACGCATGATTTCAGTCTTCAGACCTTCGCGGGGCAGAACGCACTCGCCGAATTAATGGTTACTGTTAATCAAATGATGTTATGTTAATAACTGAACTTCGAATTAAAAAATAGTGGGTAAGTCACATACCATATCAGCTGGGTAGAATCAAAAATGTTTAGCATGGAAATCGAGAAAGTGAGCTGAAGATATACTGAATAATAATGTCAGACATCATAATGCTAATGTATATTAAAATATACAAATCTGTGCAGTTTTGTGGTTTTGTAAACAACATCTCGGTCGAAATATACCTTCAAGAGAGTATGCCACAGTACCAAAAAATAAAATAAAAACCCACCCGACATTCATGTTTTAGAAGTGACGAAGGTATCTAACCGAGGGCCGGGAACGATATTGATACGAGCGTGGCTAGTTGCATACTGATTTATTTCACAAACATCCGCTGCTTACGAGTATAAGTTACAGCGAGCTTAAATTATAGCTACCATACTTAACATATAATATAATGTCGCGGTCTAACTAAAACAAATTGAGAACCACTGGAAAAGTTTGACAACCTCTGTCACTGTATAGTTCTAGTAAAAGAAACGTGTCGTGTGTTCCAGAAATGGATAAGTATAGAGAGATGTACGAAAGTGTGAGACACCTCTCGTACTCGTACTTTCTAGACCGTAACCGCGGCGTATATAAATAGCAGCTAGCGAATCGGGCGATCAGTTCTGTTTGGACTAGCGTTGAAGACACTTCGAAGCGAACTCCAGGCGATAACAGCGGATATCTTCGACGACCTTGGCGACTCTTTTGGACCTTCGAGAGAAGTGCGACTGGATAACCTTTTGACCTTGTGCTGGAAGTTGGTGAATAAATCCTCGGAACCTGTCATTGGTGTTTGACTCCAAATCTTCGAACCCTCGCACATAACAATAACAATTAGATCTTTACTAAACATAGAATACGCCTCCCAAGTATGGAACCCCCAGTATGAGACTTACAAGTCTCGTATCGAGGGAATACATAAAAAAATCCTAAGACATCTGGATCAAATCACGACAAATATCTGCAGATTATAAACACAGATGCCAACACTATCACTTCTTGCCTTTGGAGATAAGACGCAACATTAATGACCTAACGTTTTTAATGAACATTGCGAATGGTAAAATCGTCTGTCTTTGAATTTATACGATTTTGTCCTCTTTTGTACCGGCACTGCCACGGTTCGAAGGGTTCTTGCCGCAGAGTTCTTCGGAAATGCCTCCGCTTGATTACTACTCGTTTATAAATCGGATAGAACTTACATTTTATCTTGTTATTATTTTATCTTGTTTCGTACATAAAACTATTATGTACTATACTGATCACTATTGCGTGCGTCGTCTGTCTGTCACAGTAGGTTTCGGGCGTAGGGTTAAAACCTATGTCTGTAATCTAAGATTCCGTGGTAAATAAATAAGTAAAAAAATGTCGACTCTACTTTTTTATTTGGTTCGCAATTTGACAACACTTATATTCTCCCCCTAAATTAGTGTACAGAGTAGGCAATAAAACAACCACTTTTTATATCATAATATATTTCTCGAAATATAATTTTGTTTTCATTACTGTTTAACGGGTGGGTAGGTAGAGCCATTACCAACTGTGTGACAACTTATTTATAAATCCAATTTTTATATCTGAAATTTTGAAATTAGGCACGAAAACTAAAATACAATAACGAAAGTCTACTTATTTGTTTTTATCTAACAGTGACGTCACTTCGAAAACCGTCATGGCGGCTGGCGTTTCAAAGATTTAAAGAACAGATTAAAAATTGTAAATGAAAATTAAAATATTGTACCAATTTTTTCACTTACTGCATTTTAGGAGTTTTTATTGTAAAGAGAAAAAGACCGTATTGCGCTGTGCGTGATTAGACATACCTCGTGGTCACTCGCGGGCGCGGCGTCGTCCCGCGCGGGTGCGGGCGCGGGTGCGGGCGCGGGCGCGGGCGCGGGCGCGGGCGCGGGCGCGGGCGCGGGCGCGGGCGCGCGCGCGTGCGCGGCTTCTGCGTGCGGCGCGCGCTGCTTCCTCAGCTGCTCCCACGCAGAGTTCACTTCCTCCACCTACAATATTCCACTACAAGTATTAGTTCCAGTCGCGAGTTACGTTCAAATGTACCTTTCTGTGCCCTTCATAAGGTAGTAGACTGAATCAACTTTTTTTTTTTTTTACAATTTATTGAAACAGTAGAAAAAGTCACTAGCTTCGAATTTCATTAAGTGTATTTTTTTGTAAACACTAATTTCGTAGATTGTATGGAAACTATTATTTATTTTGTTTCTGGAACATTAACACTATATTTTATGACGTCATGCAAAGTTCGCTATTTCAAACATTGTACACCAAATTGTAATTTTTGACATTTTATAAAAAGTAACTAGATGAGTAACAGAAAAACTATCTAAAGTGAAATATCGAGTGCAAACCTGTTTCCTAATGTCGGCTAGCTGTGGGTCGTCGGCGTCGGCGTCGGCGGCGAGGCGCGCGTAGTTGGCGTTGAGCTGGTCGCGCGTGGCCGCCATGCGCGACATCTCGAGCTCGAGGGGGCCCCCGCCCCCGGCGCCCGCAGCCCCCGCCAGCCAGCCCCGCAGCGCCTGCAGGTCGCTCTGCAGCTCGCGCGCGCTCACCAGCGCACGCTCCAGCTTGCTCTTTGCTTCTGTCACCTGGTGGCGCACAGTTGGGAACTTATAAACTATTTATAAAAAACGGTACGTTCATTTTGTACAAATATAACGTCATAGCTTAAAACTAGGCTGGTCAGACCGACTAATTTGTGTAAAATATGCCATCTAGCAATAGACTCCTTTTGGCTAATGATGATGACTCAATATTTTACTATATATTATCTAACATCAAGTAGAAGAGCTAAAGTTAGTTAACTGTTGTGCGTTGTGCGTGGAGTGTCGGCAACGTGCAGGTACCTGCGCGCCCAGCTGGTTGTAGAGCTCCTTGAGATCGTCGACCTGGCGCGAGAGCGCGGGCGCGGCGGCGGCGGCGGCGGCGCGGCGGCCGGCGCGGATGCAGCCCTCCACCTCGCCCTTCAGCTCGCTCAGCGTGCGGTACAGCCGCTGCGGCACACGCACACACCGCCTCTTACTCACACAGTATTAAGGCAAAACAAAAGAAACAACTCGACTGTTTTACCAAAATGGAGTCATCGCACATGGTGTCGTCTTCCGACCAAAACTAGTACGAGTTACCACCATGTAGCTATCTAAAACGGACGCTTCCAAATTTCGAGCTCACTTCGCTCACTTATGGATTTTAAAGAAAGACGAATACAAAGGAAATTTTCAATTAAAGTGCATTCCATTAACTCAGAAAATAGGGTAAAGTGGACTTTTTCAAGTTTACTGATTGGCGATTTGTAATTATACTCACGATCCATCTCAATACATTCGTACTAAACACTAAAATTAAGTAAAGCGTATCCCAACTCATGGTAAAGATGATATACAGGGTGACTGGTTGAACGACGGACGTATTTAAGGAGATGATAGGATAATTTACATACTTTTCAACCGTATAAAACAAAAAAATCATACATTCAAAAAACACAAGTTACATTTTTTTTTTAAAAACGCAACTATTCTTGTGTTTTATAACTCTATGCCTAGGTACTTACCACTTTCCCACAGCGTGCACCATGCTGCTCGTGGTCGCTAAGGCCTATCTCTTGGACAGGCTGATAACACACTGATAATGAAAGGATGGAGTCCGTCTTCATGTAGGATACGTTACCCCAACCACTGGGATACCTGGAAATGCCTTCCTGCATTCCGCGTACGTGGGTGGTAATCGAAGTAAATTGCTTTGTATCATTGCTTCACTGGATAACGAAGGATTCCTTCCTCGTCCTTGATCAGGGTTAGGAACTGGAGGAAGGCCAAACGCTCTTAGTCTCCTAAAAAAATCCTATGACGGCAACTTGCGTAATTCGTAATACATCGCAATATGACATAATTCGCGTCTAACAACACTAGCTGACATCACATAACACCACATCATATCCCAGTAGCCACGTTAAAGTACTGATAAGCCATTAACACTATCAAGGCACTGCAATCCACGTGACAGCGACGTAAGTAAAACCAGAATGTTGGCAACGAGCGAGAGGCCCGCGTAACGCACGCCACCCCTGTGACGGCCCGCGGGCGACTGACTAGGGTCGGCGCGGCGCGGCGCAGGGCAGAGACGCGGGAGCAGTCGCTCACGCGCATGCGCAGTATTGCGAGTCCGCGCCGCCACTCGGGGTCGTTGCCCGAGGCCGCGTACATGTGACTTAGTATTTAGTAAAATGTAGAGGTGAACTTTAAAATTATTTTTTTAATGATAAAAATTAAGGTCATGTTTTTTTTACATATTTGGAATGTGTATCAGCTTCTTATTCACCTCCTTAAATGCGTCCGTTGATTTACCAGTCACCCTGTATAACGGAATGAACGGTCCCTACGGCGCGCAGTGCAGCCTGGAGCGTGGCAGGAGGCAGCGTTTAATGCGATGATATCAGATTGCCGCGATTACACGGCGCTGCCTCACGCAAGCAAATGAGATTACTGAGTTACGTCCTTAGCAATCGGCAGCGAAAAATATTCTAACTAGCGCTTGAAGCAATCGATGTTTATTCGATCAAATTGTATTGTCGTATTCAAAGAGTAAACTGTGCCCCTGGGTTGATATATATTTTATTTCGTAGTATTTTTTATTTATTTAAGACACCGACAGTCTTTTATTAAATTTAGACACAATTTAAATATTCAAAATAGACGTAAAGGCCCCTATGAAATTAACAAAGATAATTATTTAGAGTTACAAGCAACAGCTTAGAGCGAGATAACATTAAACAATGTGTAGCAAATATATTAGAAATAACATATAAATAATTAGGAAAACACAATTATTTATGATTAAAGGTTTTCTTGTAAGTTAATAAAGAACTAGAAAAAATGTCAACATTATTCAACGACTTGTTACAGTAATCGCATGTGCACCTGAAAAATGTATTTTTGGCATAGTTAGTGTGACAAAAAGAGACTGAGAAAGTATGTTGTGAACCAGAGGATGTACGTGGAATTTTGAAACAATTTTTTTCCAAGAGTGAGTTCGAATCAATTAGGTTATGTATAATTTTGTAGAGAAATACAGTGTCAAGATAAATTCGCCTAATTTGAAGTGATTCTACGTTGCTCTATCAGCACTACTTTTATAGTCTGTGAATAAATTACCAGTTCGATAATCAAGGGATTTAAAAAAATATATTTTGAATCTTTTGTATTCTATCCTTATGAACTGCATACTGTGAACTCCAAACCACACTTGCAAATTCAAAAACACTACGTACATAGGCATTAAATAATATTTTCATAGTATTTACATTTATGAAAGGTTTGCCCAAACGACTAATTATGCCCAGCTGCTTATATGCTTTAGCAATAATGTTAAGTAACAGTTGGTTTTCAAAGCAATATTTCTCAAAAGAAAGCAAGTCCTGGTTTAACATCAAATAGTCTTCACTGTCACGAATAACTTTAAAAATCTTCGTGTCGTCTGCGTAAATTAAATGACAGAAGTTTTCAAAACAGCTTCCAATGTCGTTGACATACAGCGTAAAGAGAAAGGGTCCCAAGTGGAAGCCCTGAGGTATACCAGACGGTATACTAAGGAATCCAGACTGATATCCCTTGAGCGCTACTGCTTGACTGCGATTTCGGATGTAAGATTCGACCCACCACAGGAGATCGCCGTGTACACCGATTCCGATTAGCTTTTTAATTAGAGTAGAATGGTTGATTTTATCAAACGCTTTAGAGAAATCGATGTATACGGCATCAACCTGGCATCCAGAATCGAGAGCGTTAAGAATAAAATCTGTGTAAGCCACTAAGTTAGTGTTAACACTACGACCGCTGAAGAAACCATGTTGTTCGACAGCTATGTGATGTCGAGAGTGCATAGTTAAAAATTTTGTAACAATTTTTTCAAAAAGCTTAGCGAAAAGGCACAGTTTTGAAATGGGTCTGTATTGGGTTATATCATGTCTGTCACCACCTTTTGGGATAGGCGTTATAAATTATATGAGCCTTACACAAAACTTTAATAATTTAATTTTTTGTTTACTTTTTTCCTGTTTATGTTGTGCGTCAAAACTTTTTCGTTTATTCATTCCTTTAATAACTTAACCAATTTAACTTATCAATACTGCATAAACTGTTATGCACATTTATCTGCGAATGAAGGCGACATATCACAAGCTGTATTGGCTAGAGGCAATAAACATAAATACTTACATTCCTTACCTACCGTACAGTTCCCAAAACGCAATGGGGAACTGGCTATATTATCTCCATACAGAACACATCAAAGCTATTAAAATAAAAAATAAAAATAAAATAATTTTATTGCGTAAACTAATTATATACAACTTGATTCATGTTGAGACTTCCTTTTAGGTATTTAATGTGTGTGTGTGTGTGTGTGTGTGTGTGTGTGTGTGTGTGTGTGTGTGTGTGTGTGTGTGTGCGTGTGTGTGTGTGTGTAGCCATAACACCAGTTTTTTTTACATTCAGATAGTTTCATGGGGTAAATATCGAAACTTTATTTATTCGATTATACAGAAAAGACGATCGGGTTGGAAATTGGCATGATGCAAAATAAGTTCTGTTTATGTTTGCTCGAGTGACAATGTCCTTGCGTCTTTTACTGAGGTTAAGAATATCAAACACTAGTGATTTGTGTTTTTTTAAAATAGTGCAAAGCACATATAGCTTTCTAACAGACAAAAGATTACAGGTTGAATAAAGCTGTTGAGTTGGAAACCTTATTTGTTTGAAGTACATGACTTTTAAAAGTCCACGTTGTGAGCGTTCCACGTCCAAGAAATATGTCTTTGAAGCACCTCCCCAAGCTGGGATGCAATATATTAACAGAGATTGGGCTAATGCAACGTAAATTTTATTTAAAAGGTTGGGTTGAGCTATGTGTCGCAAGTTTTTAAAAATCCAGATAATTTTTCGTATTCTGCATGCTACAAGTTCTAAATGCGTGTACCAGTCCAACCGTTGATCGAGTATTACTCCCAAGTATTTAACAGATGTTACTCTGTTAAGGAGGGCGCATGAACACCGAGATTTATCGGAGTTATTATGACACTTGTGGATCCTGATACGGAAGTCATCATTAGGGCGTGTTCTACTGTTAATGCTAAAACAGATGTAATTTGTTTTTGTCACATTAAGTGTAAGAAGATTTTTCTCAAGCCATTTAGCCACTAAATTAAGACCTAACTCAGCTGCAGTATGCACAGATTGCCAAGATTTGCCGGAAAACAGTATTGCGGTATGATCAGCATACGACAAAATATGTGCACCATTCACATGTAGGTTACAGAGGTCGTTTATGTATACAAGAAACAGTGTTGGCCCGAGCACACTCCCTTGTGGGACACCATAATTTACGTTAGCATTATCACTTGTGTATTGTCCTATCTTTACCTTTTGTTTTCTTTTACTTAGATAGTCAATGAACAGAGAGAGAGGTGTACCTCTGATACCAAGTCTTTCAAGTTTGTGTATAAGAGTGGATACAGAGACGGTATCGAAGGCCTTTTTCAAGTCTAGAAATACCGTTAAGCACTTATCGCCACGGTCAAGGTAGCTAGTGATCAAAGAACTTAAAGCGAGAACCGCATCTTCTGTAGATTTACCTTGTCTAAAGCCATACTGTGTTTCCGATAGAATATTGTATTTATTAAGATATTTAATAAGCCTAATGTTAATTAATTTTTCTATTATCTTAGAAATAGCTGGTAAAACTGATATGGGCCTATAGTTGTTTACATCGTCTCTGTCTCCACACTTATATACCGGTGTTATGATTGCCTGTTTTAAAAGAGAGGGGAAGATACCTTTATTAAAACAGAGGTTACTAAGATGGCATAAAATGGGGACAATTAGTTTATTTGCTAGTTTAAGGAATTTTGTTGGGATACCATCCCATCCCGGTGCACTTTCAGACTTGAGGTTTAACAGAATTCTGTCCACCTCGTCATTGTCTGTCTCAAGAAGCACGAAAGACGTAGGCTGCATACCGAATGTTAAAGAGTTATCTAGAGGTTCATCTCTTCCCGCAGAAATATCATTAGCGAGATTTTCCCCTATGTTTGCGAAAAATCCATTAACATGGTTCACTGATTCTACTGGAGAAGTTTTAACATTAAGAAGATCTAAATTACTAGTCTTTTTTTGTCTTATGTTAGTAATATTCTTAATACAGTTCCAAAGACTTTTTGAACTACTTGTTGATATTGCTAGTTTTTCTCTTTCATAACAGCGTTTAAGTTTTCTGATCAATTTAGTACAAAAGTTTCGATATCTCTTGAAAGTTATACGGAGCACTTCATTATGAGGATCAGAACGGAGTTGCTTTTGCATTTTATTCCTGTTTCTAATACATTTGAGGACGCCAGGCGTGATCCAAGGCTTAATTGTTCGTTTATTTTTAGGAACAGAAATAGTAGCAGTATTTTCTTCTAGAGATTGTGAGATTTTATCAACGAGTAACTTCACAACTGTATTAGGATCGTCACAAAGCAAAAGGTCAGCTAAATGTTTTTGAGCAAGGCTGTGAAGTGCCGCGTTATAGTCTGTGATAGTTTTTATAAAGGAGCTAGGCTTTTCGCAAGAGATATCAGACAAACAAAGGAATATCATTAGGTGATCAGTTATGCTGGTATTTAAGATAGCCACCTTAGCAGACGTTTTCTTACTATTCAATTTTAGAATAAAATGGTCCAGGCAGTTACCATCCCTGGTAGGCAAAGTGTGTCCTGCTAACAGCCCGTGATTAGCTAACATGTTCAGATAACCAGATCTGTTATTCCTATCGTAAGGTTGCTCCGTTGGTTTAGAGATTAGGTTAATATTAATATCACCGGTAATTACTATATTATTACCAGTTTTAATTTTTTCAAGACACAAGTTTAAAGAGTCAATAAACTGATCAGCATTTGTGTTCGAGGGTGAGCGGTAAATTCCCAAAAGTGTCAAATCATCAACATCAATTTGGAGACATGACGCGTGCTTGAGCTTAATTTCCTTTACTTTAGATTTAATTGACTCTTTAATATATATTACTACTCCATCATTCTGATTCAGATGATGTGTGGTAGCAAACACTGAGTAATTGGAGATACATGGGACTGGTTTGTTCCGATTAAGCCTACACTCCGTCAAGATTATAAAATCTGCGTCACAGCCAAGTTTGTGTAAATTTACTTTAAAATCATCAATGTTAGTATATACAGAACGGATATTTTGGGAAACAAAAGTAAAGTCATGAGTTTTACCTGGAATATGTTTACGGAGATCCTCAATGTCACACGATATGGCTTCAGCGATGTCTGTACTGTCTATTTCTTTTACGACTATAGAAGTGCTATCCATAATTAAGACGAGTTTTGGGACTGCAGTGGTTATTTAGATTTCCGTCAATACCGTTTATACCACGTAGGAGTTTGGAAACTTTGTAACCCCATTTATGTAATGGAATGTTTTCAGAGTAAAGATTGTGAAAGATAGCAAAGCAGTAAGATGTGTTTGTTTGTGTTTGCGAGGTTTGTAATAGTGGTAATGTGGTGTGAGGCGAGTATGTAATGTGTAGAAACAATACTTTAAGTAACTTAAGCATTAAAATTATAACTAATGTAATGATAAAGACAATACAGCGTCAGCGAGCAAAACCCTCCAGTTATACCGTCACATAGTCAGGTATCCAAAGCCTGCTGCATCAGTTGGTTTACTTGAGCTTCAGAGCGTATAGTTATTATGGGTGAGTTTTCATCCTTACGCACGTACACCTTCCCGAATGCAGTCCAGCAGAATTTGTAACCATTAGTTTTTGCTAGGTCTCGCGCTAAGAAGTGAAGACGAGATGCTTTTGCAGTCAACTGCTCGGAGACGAAGACGGGGCTGTCCTCAGCTACGCGGTGGCCCAGGTGTTTTGCACATAGTTTCGTTTTGTGTTTGATGTTGAACGCCTTCGTCATTTTTAGCATATCTGTTTTCACAATCGTTGAGTTAGTCTCTACTATAATCGGTGTGTTTGTTATTTCCTTTTTTCCTCGTACTCTATAGATGTCGCGGATATCCTGTTTATTTATGCTACTACCCAAGTTTTCTGAGAGACACATCACCATTTCAATGAGGTCCTGCCTTGTTTCATTATTTTTCTTTGGCACATTTCTTATTTCAAAGTTTGACTTTCTCGCGTTCCTCTGCATGTCTTCTACTTTATCTTCTAACATGGCTATGTATTTTCTGTCTTCCTGTGCTTTATTCTCAAGTAAATCGATTTTCTTACGAAGTTCTTCATTTTGAGTGGTGAGAAATGCCACTGACTGCTCAATATTTTGGTTGGATTGCTGGATTTCCTTTAAAGTCGGGGCAATTTTCTGCAGTTCCAGCGTTTGAGTTGACATAAAGGTAGCCATCATGTTCCTTATTTCTTCCAATTCCGAGGTCATACTATCATCTCTTTTACGTTTGTTTCGGGTGAACACGAAGTTTGGCGGTGTAGTTTTATCCTTAGATCCAAGCGTACTTAGGTCTGATTCGGAAAGAGACTTGTCCATTCTGTCGTCCATTGTACCAAGTTTGTAGAAGCACACAAGAGGTAGATCTAAGATGCTGTATTGTATGGAGTGCCCTGATTCCGTAGCGCATGCGCTGCCCAGATCCGCAAAGCAAAAATGGTGGCGATAGCACGTAGTGTGATTGGCGAAGGGGCGGGGCTAACCACAATACAGTGGGCGGAGCCAAGGATCTCAAGATGGCGTCGCGCACAGGCGTTGGGCGTATGCGCAGCTTGGTGAGATAGAAATATCAGCGCACTTACTCGATTACTCCTGGTACCGGGTTAACAGGTGGCTTAATCTCTTCGTCGGTTATGCACTCCTATTTTTTGTACCTTGATTAAATTATGAAAAATCTTTTATTTTATTTTAATAAAATGCGATATAGGGTTTCAAACACGTGTACGCCTATCGGCGGTCCGGGGGGAAGAGGTATTAACACTGATGTTTGGTGGCAGGACTTAAAATAAGATGGTGGTAGCTTGCCAGGCGGGCACCGAAAATGCCCTACCACCAACCAAACCGAGTCCTACAGAGTTAAACCCGCGACCTCCTGTCGGGAAGCAAGCAGACTAGCTACTAGACCACGGAGGCGGTAAAATTAGATAATTTTGACATGCAAGTTGTATGCAACGCAGGCAGAGCTATTTCAAGATTTTTTTTTATCGGCGCCATCTAACGTGAAAAATAAAAACTACTTTTTTAAAACTTAGCTGTCGGAAAATAGCTCATTAAGGATTTAAAAAAAAAACCTTTCTTAACACCTTATGCGGTCGGGTAAAAAATTAAGAAAATTTCTGATTCCACTCATTTACGCACGGGTCTCTATGAGTTTGGTTTGAAAGGTCGTGATCCCGATAGATATCGGCTTCATTCCGGTAGTCGTAACAACGTGAGCGAGTGGCAGACAGTGTGGGTGGGCACTCACGAGGCAGAGGCGCAGGCGCGCGCGCACGCGCTCGGCGTCGGGCGGCGGCGGCGCGAGCGCGTCCCCGGCGCGGGCGCGCACGCCGCGCAGCGCCGCCGCCGCCGCCGCCAGCCGCGCCGCCACCGCCTGCTCGTCCGCCGCCTCCGGCTCCGGCTCCGCGCCCCCGTTCGACTCCCCGCCCTGTGCCCCGCCCGGCCCCCCGCCCGGCTCCCCGCCCGGCCCCGCCGCCTCCTCCAGGCGCGCCTCCACTTCATCCAGTTTACTCTGAATCGAACATACGTCGCCCTCAAAAATCTAGCAAGTCAGGTTACAGGCGGGACAAATGCAACGGACATACATACAGTAGAAAAACATGGCTCGCTTTATTTTATTTTTATTTTGTAATTTTACAGAAATTGCTGAAAAGATCGGGTAAAAATATCTTAAAATACAGAACTTTTAAGCAGGTCTTGAAACCGGTATCATTAATGTTCCAATACCTAATAACACAACAATAACGGGTTTCCACGTGATTGCTCAAAGCCGTTTTGTAATAGGCTCCTAGCGTGAATTGAACGTGGCAACTATTGTATCGAAAATACAGCAGCTTCCGCGAACGTGCAAGGTCGCACGCAAGTAAGGCGGTTACCGTGAGCAGCGCGAGCTGGTCGCGCAGGCGCGCGGCGGCGGCGCGCCGCTCCGTGCGCTCGTACTCGTCCGCGTGCGCGTGCGCCTCGCGCGCCACCCCGCGCATGCGCAGCGCCTCCGCGCGCAGCTCCTGCACACCACACCACACATTGCAAGTATTTTGACAAATACCTATAACGGAAAGTTTTCATAGTAACACAGCTTACCTACTTGCGGGGTGGACAAACAGTAAACAGTGCGACAATGAAATACTACTAAGCACAATTCAACTTGGACCGCCGGACGGCAGCGTCATTCAGCTTCATTACATAATATGAGAAAGTGTGGCGCGGGTACCTGCAGGCGCGCGGGGTGCGCGGGGTGCGCGTGTGTGTGCGCGTGCGCGAGCGCGGCGGCGGCGGCGTGCAGCCAGCGCTGCAGCGCGTCGAGCGCGAGGTCGTCGCGCTGCGCGTCGGCGGCGGCGCGCTCGAGGTCGGCGGCGCGCGCCCGCGCCCGCGCGCGCAGCCGCCGCGAGCGCTCGTCCAGCGCGCGCAGCTGCTGGCGGATCCAGGCGGGCATGATGCGCGCCGCCGCCAGCTGCGCGCCCACCGCCTGCGCGCGCGCCAGCCGCTCCGCGCTGTGGTTGCGCACGTAGCTCTCCAGGTCCTGCGCAACGCCGCCGCCTCACTCATTGCTATCTCTCTATATACACTGGAATGTTCTAGGGTACAAAGAAGCACACATACATACGTATACAAAGCTATATAGGTGCGCATAAAAAACCTGCATTTGCTATCGCGCACTCGGAGAAAAACCCACATTAATAAACGTGTTAATCTAGCCAGACTGAACCGGTCGTGGTTCAGTGCAGCTTCCGTAGTCACATCGATTGCGCAGTTTCACTGACTACAGACACTATCATAAGCTATTTTAAATGGATTTGACTGTTTGAGGATTTCCGTATTTCGCATTGGTGTCGGTTGCTATCGCTAAGATGGTAGTTGTGAATTCATGTTAGAGGCTTTTTAGGCAGCTTGCAAACTTGTGGCACTAGGGCGACAAGGTGAGCAGACGCGCCACTCACGGCCAGGTGGTGCGCCAGGTCCTCGGCGTCGGCGGGCGGCGGCGCGGCGGGCCGCAGTCGGCGCTCCAGCCCGTCCAGCCAGGCCGCCTCCTGCGCCATCCAGGCGCGCAGCTCGCCCACCTCCAGCCACGCCTCCGTCACCACCCTGCCGTGACCGCACCGCACGCACGCACGCGCACATTATTCGGAAAAAATAAAATACGGCTGGAAAGAACGGCTGCAGCAGCTACTATCAAAATATTGCCTTAGCCCAAATTTCATCTTAATCCGTCTAGTGGTTTAGCAAACCCTGAATGGACACACATTCTTCATCGCTCGCTACCGCTTGGTTCTCAGTCGCTCGAGGACCGAGTCGAAAATAGAAATATTCCTACGAGCGACCGTTCGTAAATAAATAAACAACAAATATCTGAATTACAAATCATGATGAACTGTGTAAGATCGTAGTTATTATTTGTGCCATGATTATGTGTAACGTGCGCGCCAACTCACTTGTATCGCTCGTAGACGCCGTGCGTGACGAGCGTCCAGCGCGCGTTCAGGTGCGTCAGCGCGCGCCGCAGCGCCGCCGCCGCCTCCCGCTCCTCCGCGCCTCCCTCTCCCCCCTCGCCGCCCTCGCCCCCCTCGCCCCCCTCACCGCCCTCGCCGCCCTCGCCGCCCTGCAGCTCCACCAGAATGTCGTTCCCTAAGGGAGATACATTGTAAAATTACCAAAGTAATGTCAAGCCGTTGTTACTCGTTCGACAGTAACAAAGTCGTAGACGATTACCGGTTTCATTGATGGTGCGGAACTCGGGCGTGTGTTCGTCGCAGTCGTCCTTCAGCGCCTGGAAGCGCGCCTTCATCTGGTAGAGGTGCTGCGCGTGGTCGATGGCGCACTGCTCGGGCGGCGGCAGGCGAGCCTCCAGCGCCGCCAGCCAGCGCGCCAGCGCGGCCGCGCGCCCCACCACGCGCGCCGTGCGCACGCGCGCCAGGGCGCGCCCCGTGTCCGCCTCGCCCGCACCCCCCGCCTCGCCCGCCTCGCGCACCTCGCGCTCGCATTCCTGTCGGCGCACACGGCACGCTCCAGAGTTTTCATTTATTGGTCAGAACACAAACAGTCATATTTGTTAAATCTAACTAGGGACACTGTTTTATACAAATAGACCAGGAAGTTCATTACTCAAATATAACAATAACATTTTTGAGCACTTAAATTCAGTATAGAATAGAGCAAACATATTTGAACTTGGTAGGTAGGATACTTATTAGATGCTTACCTATGAAACTGCCGATTAGTTAAAAAAGTTCAAAGAGAAAATATATAAAACAATTAAGCTTTTGAAACAACTTACTATTTACAAAGTGATATTGGACATTTAGATATAAGATAATGGTTGATAAATGCACGTTGTCTCAATATTTTGAGAGCACAGTGGTGTAGAAGCTATGAAAATGGATTTCTTCGTCACAAAAAATCGCAATTTTCTCATTATTATTGATTTTTGAAGGCTACACTTATCCCAGCGAGGTCTTCTTTACATATTACGCATAATATTTCACGATTTTCAGATACTTAATTTCGAAATTTTTGGTAAAAAAATATACTTAATTGACCTCTAAGAAAACGCCAATTTATTTTATTTCATTTCTTTCGGAAAACTGACAGCTCATGTTAACAAATGATAAGTACTTAGATATTGTAGGGTGCGTGAGTATGTGGATTGAAGAGAAACTCAAGTTCTTTGATAACAAAAAATATTTTATATTCTAATGTCCACAAAAATGCTCTAAATCTATATAATAATAATAATGTTTATTTCATCTCATTCACAAATGTACAACATTGCAGTTTAACATAGATAGCTTAAAATAAAGTAATATAGCAAAGTTGAATAGCAGAGTGTTTTGTTTTTGGTATGTGTGTGTGTATGGTGAAAGAGAAACAGCGAACTCATTAATGTGTTAGCTTGGTTCCTACACTAGGCAATGCCTGTCCTGTGGGTAACCAAATAGGTCCGAGTTTATCTAATGAAAACGATGCGAGATGTCAACTTTTGAGAAGTTATCTATGGTTATGGTTCCTTATTATCTAAATATCTAAATATCGAAACTGCTTGTGGATTTTGAAATGTGTATGCGTGCGGTGAGTGCGTGCGTGTGCATGTGTGTGTGTGTGTGCATGTGTGTGAGAGCGTGTGTATCTGTGTGTGTGTGTTTGTGTGTGAGCTGCTAGGTGATCCCTCTTAAAATTTGTTCAATTTCGTTATAGGACAGAGTGCCAAGCCAATTTTTGAGCTTTGGTTTAATTTCCTTTAATGCATCATAGTGAGTTTACCCTATTGTAGATAAAAGGATGAAGAAAAGCGTTGTATCTTCTTGAAAAGGAGGTATTGATTGATGGTACTGGAAGCTTAAAAACTCTTTTTTGTAGCATTTCTTTATAATTAGATGAATTTAGTACTGTTAGATGAATTTTTGACATTACGCGCATAATAAATAAACCACGTATACTTCATTCCAATAAAAAAAAGCAAAAGGTAAACAAACGTAGTATGCAGATGACATTGACATGTGTCAGTTCCATAGTAAGTTTGTTTACGTTTTGCTTTTTTTGATTGGAATGAACCATACGCTAAGCGCTTCAAATTCTTTATACATAAGTGTAGTAGGATATCTGATAGGCTTTTTCAAAATGATCTTAATAATTTAAATTGTGAATGTAACTGTCTGCAGTTTTTTAAACACTACATTTGCAAGCATATTATCGGGCTTGCGATTAGGTTGAAATATACCACACCACCTGCCGAAGCTAAAAACATTACTATCGACATAAAGCTAAAACGAGCGAGTCCAGCTAAATTGTATATGTTATATGGGCCTCGTTGCCTGAAATAAACAAATAAATAAATAAAAGCAAGACCTGCCTGAATCATAGCAAAAACTGAGTTACCACACTTTGCTGCAATGTTTAGTGTTTAATAAGATGATACTTCATTCTTTTGTTGTATGACTGATTAAATGGTGTTTCATTTAGAATAACAAATTTACTTAAAAGTATAATAGGTAATGGGTTTCAATAAAATAGATAATATTTTTTATTGTAACTCAAAGAATTATTAGATTTACTTTCAGATAACAGATGATCACACGGTAAATCAGCGTTGCTTTATCTAATAAACAGTGTACTGGATTTTATTTATTTGGTATGCATATTTAGTGTGCAATTCAGTATTTTTGGTGCTACTTTCGAATATTTTGTTCGAAAAAAGGGGATTTATAGTTGTCGGATTAAATACTACCCTATTTAATGGAACCCTACTCAGTAAGTTTTTACATGAGAGATATGACATTACTAATTCACGAAAGACCTTGAATGTAGCCAGAAAATTATATATAATTTAATGGAAGTATATTAATTTGCGAGGTAATATTATTCTGTTGAACTTTTAAAACTGAAACGGCAATTTCTTAGTTAAGCACCTACCCGTATGAGTGAGAAAGTACACGACATGGAAATTATATATTTTTTGACAACTGTGTTTCGTTTTTTCCGAAGTGGATAGATGAATGGACGATGGACTCACGTCGATGGCGCGCAGCAATGCGTCGTGGTCGCAGTCGGCGGCGGCGGCGGCGGCGGGGGCGGCGGCGGCGCGCGCCAGCTCGGCCGCGCGCTCGGCCGCGACGCGCGCGCGCTCCGACCGCGACTGCGCCTCGTCTTCCTCGGGCTTAGCCTCCTTCTATATTACATACCAAATATTCTAATAAAATTAAACACCATTCCAAAGTTATTGGTGTTACATATTTTACCGTGTACATATGCATGTGATGTTTAACCTGCGCTTGGAGGGCTGCGTGTGGGGCCGCGGGCGCGCGGCGCAGCTGCTCGACGGCGGCGCGCAGCTGGGCCGCGTGCGCCGCGGGCAGCGCGCGCGCCGCCAGCGCCCCCGCGCGCTCCACCACCTCGCTCGCGTCCGCGCCCGCGCCCGCGCCGTCTGCGAGCGCGGCCGCGCGCGCGCATATGTTCTCCTTCTCCTCGACCAGGTTCATGGCGTTGCGCAGCTGCACAATCCGCTGCAGGATCATCTCGTATCGCTCCTTTAACTCCTCCACTGTCTTCTCGTTTTCGGGTTCTTTCGCTTTTTCTGTAAGGAAAACCCGTATGGTTAAAATTAGCTAGTATATTAATACATTTAACCTTCAGTTTGGAGAGCTACGTACCGTGTGTGGCGAGTGTGGCGAGCCTGGCGAGGGTGGCGCGGCGCTCGGCGGCGGCGCGGGCGGCGCGCTCGACGGCCGCGCGCGACTCGCGCCACGCGCCGCCCGCCTCTAGCCGCGACCAGCACTGCACGGAACGTTCATGTCATAAGGTCATTGTAACGAGAGCCGATACACCGATTTACTTCGGGTAAGAAACGACACGTAAAATAAAAGTGACCGGCAGTTGCAGCGAGCCAGACTTACCTCGGCGAGGTCCTGCTCGGCGCTGAGCAGCCAGGCGCGCAGGCCGCAGCTCTCCTCGCGGAATTGCTGCTCCGCGCCCGCGTCCGTACCCGCGCCCGCGTCCGCGCCCGCGTCACTCGCGTCGGCCAGCCGCGGCTTCTTGCACGAGCTGCCCTCCGCGCCCGTCTCCTCCTCGCCCTCCCGCTGCTGTTCCGCCGGCTCCGGCTCATCGGGCTCCAGCTCGTCCGGTTTCGTCGCGCTGTCGGTGGACGATTCAGATTCCGCGTCCTCCTCGTCCGTCTTTATCGTATCTAGGTTCGTTTCGAATCCAAGTTCCGTCATCTGCAGTTATAAACGAAAATGTCATTACACAGTCACCCACAATCTTGTAAAAGTTTATCGGTTTTTTGAATTTTTTATGCATTTTCAGCACACCGAGTCGGCTAGAAATGAGTGTATCATCGGCGCGCGGTTGTCAGTGTGCGCGTGTGCGAGCGCGTGCGCGTGTGCGTGCGTACCCGCTGCGCCTGCACGTCGATGATCATGTGCAGCGCGTCGAGGCGGTCGTGCAGGTGCTCGGCGGGCGCGCGCAGCTCGGCGGGCGCGTCGGGCGCGGCGTCCAGCAGCGCGCGCGCCGCCCGCCGCAGCCGCCGCGCCGCGCCCGCCGCGCGCGCCAGCTCCCCCGCGCGCGCCGCCGCCGCGCCCAGCTCCGCCACCGGGCACGCCTCCATCTGACACAAACCGACCGCGTTACACACCGACCGTTACACACACCGAATATTCAACACGGTCCTATTGAGCACTCAGTCGATAGAATGTAGAGTAGCGGTGTGTACCTGTTTGAGCGTGGCCTCGAGGTCGTCGACGCGGCGCAGCAGGCGGCGGCGGCGCTGCGCGAGCGCCTCCAGGCGGTCGGCACGCGCCGCCAGCCGCCGCAGCCGCGCCAGCGTCCAGCCGCACGTGTGCGCCCAGCGCTCGCCCAGCGCGCGCAGCTGGTCCTCGATCTCCGTGACGCCCGCGTCGGCGTCGGGCTCCGCGTCCACCACGACCACGCAGTCGGCGAGCGCGTCCACGAGCGGCTGCTGCGCGCGCAGGTCGGCGTGCAGCGCGCGCGCCGCCGCCAGCTGCGCGCGCACCGCCCGCGCCTCCCACTCGCCCGCCCCCGCCCCCTCCGCCTGCCCCATGCGCGAGATGCGGTCCTCCGTCTGCGTCAGCCACTGCCTGCGCTCGACACGCCCACGCATGGGTATGAGTCACACTGACATCCCATGAGGAACCCGAACGAAAGGGAGAAAAGAAACTATCTATGGTATGCCTTAACGTGTAGTAAACAGATCCCACAGAGTAAACAAACTATAATATTTTTACTATTGGACCAAACGTCTGTTCAACTGGTTTAAGGTATGAGTATTTTTCCAAGAAACCGTGACATACAACCTCTGCACACGACCTCATACTCTTGAACTTGGATAATCGAGAACTCGCTCCCAAAGAAGTAAATAATATCCAAGGTCTATTATTTACTTCTTTCTTACGGAAAACTTAGAGCTTCATATCATTTTGCCCAGTTGCAAAAAACAATGTGTGTGATTTACCGCCAAAAAAAAATCACTTTTGTGTTAGTAACGGATCGATTTCGACAAGTAAATGTGTGTGTAATCCGGACTCGGTCCCCGTGTGTGGAGTGAGACTAAGCCAGCCCAGCAGGGGGCAGTCGTCACGGAAGGTGTCGCTGTGTGGTGTGTGGTGCGTGGTGCGTACCGGAAGGCGGCGAGGCCGTCGCTCTGCGCGCGCATGAGCGCGGCGTGCACGCGTGCCTGCCGCGCCATGGCGCGCACGCGCAGCGCCTCCCAGCGCTGGCCCAGCAGCCGCATCTGCAGCCGCACCTGCCACACGCCCGCCATGATGCCATTAACATTCGCCTCCAATTTTATGAGAGACTAAGTTATCTTTGCAAAGTTACGACAAACTCTAGCAAGGATACGTCTACGTGGTTTCCTATAAGTATTTTTTCTTTGTTGAATTCTGGAATCAGAAATCCAGGTTACTGAAAATGCTAGTTGAATTCGAGCACCCTCAACCGCACCGCTCGCTGCCAGCTACACTAGCCGGCTAACTAGGCCATCAGGCACGCGCCCCGCTCCAGCCCGCACCCGCACCCGCACCCGCACCCGCACCCGCACCCGCCACGCTAGGCGCCTACCTCGGCGGCCTCGTCGCGCGCCAGCTGCGCGTCGGCCAGCAGGCGCGCGCCCTGCTCCAGCACGCAGCCCACGCGCGCCTGCTGCTCCGCCAGCTCCAGCAGGAACCGCTGCCGACATATGCGTTCAATATAAAATCGATTTCAGGCCGTAGCCCATAAGCGTTAGTACGTTATACCCGCTCACTAAGAATGAGAATCAGAAAAATCGAGGACATTTTTATAAAGGACTGGTGGAGGAATGCTATATACCAGATGGAGGGGTACCTCGTGAGTGTGGAACTGTTCCTTGAGATGGTGCAGCTGCAGATGGCGCGGCAGGTCGGCGGCGGGGTCGGCGGCGGCGGCGGGGGCGCTGTCCGCGAGGCGCTCCTCGGCGTCCAGCAGCCACGCCAGCGCCTCCTCCAGCGCCGCGCCGTACCCGCCCAGCTCCAGCGACGCCGACGTGGCGCACGACACCGGCCGGCTGCCGCTGCCGCTGCCGCTCTGCGCCAATGTCGGTTAGAATATGTATCCATATAGCAACCATGAGAACGATACTACTTTTAACAAAAAGCATTCGAAGAAAATATTGTGAATTGTGGGACCAGGTTTTATTTTTTTTATTTGTAAGATTATCAGACAAATAACAATATTTAGGTAAATACAAAATGGATCAAACAACGCTAATTATAAATCTTCACCAACAGATATTACAATAGCTATACTGCTAACATTTTACATTTACATAAACATGTAGGTATATAGAGAATCTAGAAGAAACAACAGTTTAGTGAAATAATACATACAGTCTAGAATATACATCGTTACTATACTAGTCATCCGTTCCGAAAAATAATTTGGTAAGCATTCGTCTAATAGCTGGAGTACTGGTATTAAAGATATCAATATCAACTGTGTTAACGTTTCCGCACAACACTAGGCTGTGCAATCGATGAAAGTGGTGACATCACTATAAACGTCAAGGGACTGCGTACGCGGGGAAAGGAGCCGGTTGTTGATCAATTATTATGTGATCTTCTTGTGATTTAACTGAGTTTAAATGAGATTGTATTATGTGAAGATAGTTAATAAACATTTGAGCTTTTACCAACATTTGTCATCACTCTGATTCTACCGAAGTTAATATATCAGAAGTGGGATGTTACCCACATAACCTTGTCCCACAAAAGTGAAAAAGTTTAATTCCTGAAAGAAAAACAATAATAAATGAACACAGAAGATGCCAAAACTGATTTGAGCAATGAGGTATGTTTGTTTTGTGTATCAGTGAAACACGACAAGTTGCCTGTGCGCATCATCGTTTTTGGGTGACACACACATTTTATGGATGAACCAAGTAAGAGAACGCAGAAGATGCCTAAACTGATTTAAGCAATAAGGTATGTGATGTGAAAGAATACTACACGACAAGTTGCCTAAGCGCGAAATAGTTTTTGTGACACACTGATTTTAGGGATTTTATGATGATTATGTCAGTTCTGACCTAAGTAAGAAAATATATTCGATCTATAAATGATACCTATTCTCTTTTGAAAAATGAAGTAAGACAAACCAGTTTTGAGTTATATAATCCAATCACATGGTACTAATAACAGTCGTAGAGAAGACTGCTGCAGTTCCCATGGTTTCATGCGCTAGAGCAATGGCAGAGCAGTGGCAGACCCTCTGACCCAGCTTTTCTATGAAAGGTGATGACTTTATAAGTTGTAAGTATGATGTATTAGGTAAAGTATGATTTTATACTTGGCGACTTTTCTACATCTAATTTTTGTCTTCTAAGAAGCGAAATTGATTGAAATGACCAAAGAGAAGTACATCTGAGTACTTTTAATAAATAGTAAAAAGTAGGCACATATTTACTCACTTGATGGATGTTTGATTTCATTAAAATATGAAATTAAGTATTTCCCTAAGTTTCTGACCCTATATTTATTGCACTCATTAATGTATATTCAATCTTGAGTTGCCAGCACCTTTGAATAATCTGGAGATTGATACATGGACACCTTCAGTCAGTGTTCTCCGTGTAAGGAGGTACACATGATGGGCACTAAGACGTGATATAATTTATGATTTTTGTTTTTTTTATGTTGCATATGATGAGAATAATGCAGAACAAATTATCAAAGCTGTAGTGCAACGGGTACAGTGTGAATAACATCCAATGCAAAGAATAATGGAGTTTGGGAGATTCTAGGAATCAGCGAGAAAGATATACTATACCATGACCCCTTCTGATATGATTTGGTAAGTTATGGAATATTATATTATTTTTTTCATTGATAAAAAAAAATGGATTTTAGCTATGGACACTTGCTTTGAAGATGTCCACTTTGACTGCAGTAAGGATTAAAATCAGTTCCGGATCAGGTTATGAGTTGGCAGGTGATGATAACGTGTTCTGATACTGTAATTATATGATTGACTATTTGATTAGTCTCATTGCATAAAGCCACAGAATGGCTGCTTGCGAAGTTGTTTGTATGCCAGTATTTTAGTTGTATAATATTTTCCTTACTATTGAGTAAGCGAACATTATAACAAAGATGACTTCTTCTGACTGACCCTTGATGAGCTGAAACTTTTGGCGATGGACTTTAGTGATCATCATTGAATATTTTATCACTAGCTTATTTAATTATGTTTTCGGTTTGATATTTAACTAAGTTTTTGATGTAGTTTTTGATTTGAAGTGACTGTAAGTTTATTCATTTAAAAGAACTGTAGTTTTAATCCTATTTACTGTATGCGTGAAGCGAAACAAATTGATAGAATGATAATGGTACCTAAACAAAATAAATTTTAAATATAGGTATATAAATTCTAATTTAATTGTACATCTCATAATTTGTATCTTCACTGAAAATCTATCCGATTGTGAAAACTGAAATAAAATCCGTTACAGAATTTACAGACATGCATACAGATATATGTTTAGACTATTTTATTATATAATATGGATAGACCAACCTGTTTATATACTTATTGTTTGTATGACTCAGTTTATTGGGAAACCTCCTGAATTATGTTCCGCAAATTTAATTTTCGATCTTAACAACCCTGTGTGCTAACGGTTAAGCTACTAGTTAGTACTAACTGCTATCCCCGATACTAATGTTTTGTCATTAAAGTGTAAGTACGAAATACGGGTGCTGTATTCTATATACCCTTAAACAAAATATATTATTACATATTTAAATATTAAATATTCTATATAAGTAATAGATTAACCTTACCTACTTTGTGTTTGACAAGAAACTCCAATCAAAGATGGAAAATAAAAGTAATAAAATAAAGCATAAGCTACTCCGAATATGAGAGACTATTATTGGGTTCTGAAATAAGAAGTTTACTAACTTCTCACTAAAACCAAAAGATCATCTCTGACATTGCAATTGCACGATTTAAGGGGGCCTAATAATCTAGCTAATTAGTTTCGAGTGGAAACATGACAAGATTTTACTTCTTTAGAAAGAATGGCAGAAATTATACGGTTAGATAATGACCCTGATCCATAGAAACATGTTACCTAAAGGTAACATCGACATTGAAGATTTCGTGTAACGATTCAACTATTCTTAATGATTACATGATGATTAGAATTCAGTTGTATAAAGAGAACAAGGTTTTCGAGGATCGGCAAAAACGACTGCCTGCCATAGACGGTAGTAACCAATTTTAGTTATTACCTCATTTGACAGATGAAGTGACTGATTGTTGTGACCAGTTAAGAGCGAGTGCGTATGTAATTGTTCATTCTGTACGCACATATTGCCAGACTCTGCTATATGGAATAGATTCATTACTGGATAAAGTGTAACAAAATTGAGATATAAGAAAAAAGCCTTATACGGTATGGTAAAAGTAGGTCAAACTGAAGTAAGTTTAATTGCTGGACTATGAATGGAATCTCTCCTTAAATTTCAGTGATGGGAGGTTTTGAATATTTTTATGGCTTATATCGTTATGATATGATGTGAAATGTTGTTTAAAGTTAAAAAAAATGTTACTTTGACAGATTTTGTGATATTCTAAAAATGTACCATAAAATTAATACAATGTCTGATTTTAGTTACTTTGTTAGTACCAGTGCAGTGGTAGGGTACTAAAGTACAGAGTGCTCGTTATTACTAGAAGGTACAATCCTCTTAGATGGCAATTTGCTTTCTTCCTTTTTCGAACCAGACTAGAGAAGAAGCCAGACGGATACTGTTTGTTATTTCTAGAAGAAACGGAGAAAATCGGGTAATACCTAATGTTAGACAAAAAAGTAACATTCTTCATAGCATTATCTTTTTCATAATGTAAAAAAAAAAAAAGTTTTCTGATTTTATTAATCCAAAAGTGTTCCGTGTTTTTTGTATAGATGGATCATTTGATAGGTAATTAATAAGACACTGTAAGAAGTTTACAGGTTCCGCGTGGTAGGGATTTAGTACTAGAAAAAAATGACGATTTAAAGAAATGTGTAAAGCATCAACTGAAATAAAATCAAATAAACATTTTGAATTTGGTTTATGATTTATAAGCATAAAATTGAGGCCTTGATATGTTTATTTAATATGTCTAATGCTGTGGCGCCACATACCATGAATACTAATAATTTAAATAACTAAGGAGATTGATTAATTGAATTACTAAAAAAAAAACATGTAAAAAAAAGGGTAGTCATTAATAAATTCACAGATGCGTCCATGATCAAACTGACTACCACTAGATTTTATATTTATTTTTATGACAGATATATTGATGAGCCAAAAAAAAAAAAAAAAAAAAAAAGAAATTTGACGGCAATGTACATAGTAAATACTTATGCTTATTGTAATGAAGGTGTAAAAGCAGACACTGTCTAATAAATATAGATTAGAATTACGAAATATGACACTTTTAACTTGAAACTGATGATAAGTTGATGGTCTTTCATATAGATAATATTTACTTACTTGAAAATCTACCTGAAATGCTGCGAAAACGCTAAAAAATTACAATATTATCTTTAATGGTGAATTAAATTTGGAATAATTGATTAGTTATGTCGTTCATGGAGAATGTTCACTTACTTTAGACCTGTGTGAAATTGAAAATTTCGAATAATTGATTTCGTTATAGTGTGTCTTAAATACTTTCGAGCACAAGCTAGTGAGAACAAACGAAACAGTTGCAACTCCACCTGCATGAAGCTGTTCACACCGAAGCGCTGCGGACAGGGAAAGATGACCGTACCTAACTCGACCTCGATGAACAATCTACACTATTAACTGACTCACTTCGTGATGGTGACATTCCCCAATTCATGGGGTTACGACTTGAAAGTTAATACTTTCTGATCGAATAATCTTTTAAAACATATATGCTGACGTATAGACTTTTACCCTAACAGTTTTCTTAATAGTTCTCATACTCGATTACCGCCCAAGATTAACGTACAGGTTTGGGCTCCAGATGTTCTCCGGCAAAGCAGCTCCACTTTCAGTGCTGGCTTTCTAGGGTCGACCTTACGAAATAAGGTGTTGATTTCTTTGATTTATAGTCCTGTTGCAGTGCTACGTTAACTGTCACTACTTCTTCTTCAATATGACTAACACGAACGTCCATTCACTGTCAGCTCTCTTGTTGTCGTTCACCAAAGTGACTTTATATGCAAAGTTGAATACCTATTTGATAACTTATTATATTCTAAGCGACATGAAGCAGAAACGCCGATATATGCACGACATTATTGACTTTGTACTCCCTAAATGAATGAGACCGCTATATCTTTGACGGGTACAAGCGGTAGCCGTGAGGCAAACGCCGATATATGACATTATTGACTTTGTACTCCCTAAATGAATGAGACCGCTATATCTTTGACGGGTACAAACGGTAGCCGTGAGGCAAACGCCGATATATGACATTATTGACTTTGGACTCCTTAAATGAATGAGCCGTGAGGCAAAAGCACCTGTGATGCGTGCTAGAGGGTAGGCCGTACCGCGCTTGATGCGTGTAAGCGGTAACCCGGGTAGACCGTATCACCTGAGATGTGTGTAAGCGGCAACCCTAGGTGAGTCCGTGCCTCCCGTGAGGGTTGGTCACGGTAACCTGTGTATTGATTGAGCCATGAGGCAAACGAACCTGTGATGCGTGCGTATCCAAATCGCAGCAGAGCGTGCAGTGATTTCCTGAACTTCACACATTGCGTATGTGCTGAGGCCGAAGCAATGATGCCTGCGGCACTCTTATCTCTTACAATCTCTAGCACCGTGAGTGTACAATAAACTCCATTTACGGTTAGGCACCTGATGTGTGCCCTCAATTTCGAGCCTAAAATTACATCAAGAATAACCGAAGAAGTATCTTGGGAGAGTCCAATTATGCGGGAGAGGTCAGTTAGGCGGATACAGACAGCAACAGCCGATTTAACATAGACAATGATATTATAATTGTATTATTCAAAAGATTTTATTAAAATGACACCCCTATAATTCAGGGTATTATAGGATGTTGTTCATCAATTACATGAATGTATTACCAAAGTACAGTCTTAAAGAAAATACTGTCATAATTATATGCTTACGAAAAATGTTGTTGCATTTCTTGATATTTTTTTTATAACTTGTGATGTTTTAATGTATGTTTCAAATTTGTATTGAAAGAGTATTACTAAGTATAAAATACATACATATATTTATATTAAATATCTTATTAAATTTGTTTATGATTATGTATCTGAGTCAGTATTTTTTCTGAGGTATCTTAAAGATAGAAAATTATTCTAATATTTAAAATGTTAATATTTTTAAACTGAGAGTTATATTTAGTTTTGTTCCTAGAGTTATATTGATTCCATCTGGAGTACACAAGAAGTGACACAATAGAATTTTAAACACAAAGGCAACTAATTTAATTACCTGTATCGGTAAATAAATGTTTTGACGATTGTTTAACTCTAATGATGGAGTAACAACTAATTCTGAATTCTTCATTAGACCTCTGATTCCCTGGGATACAATTAAGGATTGCTTTTTCATTCCAGTTTATATTTTTATGTAGATATTTTATAGGTATTAGTCTTCCTAGGTAGAGAAAATAAAATTCTGAAGAGAGAAAATTAAAACCTACTTTTCTTGCTGGATACAATGCAGACAACTTGCTCATTCATAATGTTGTCTATCACAGATTAACAGTACGAAAATTTTGATGAAAATACTGTATTACATAGATGAAATATTTTAATTCATGATAACTGTACAATGTCCGAGCACAATGTCTGACTTACAAATATTCTTAGATATTAATAGATTGCATTAGTCATTATGCTTTATTAATAACAGATCAATTCATATGATATCAAGTAATAATTTTTGTCAAATGAAATTAATGAGGCAAAGCTATATTCACAGTTTCAACAATAACGATAACCGTTTCTCGGTACTTGATTCAGTTAAAAAAAAAAGATTGCTTAATGATAATGAACGAAGCTTCTGCACATTAACGTGCAATTTAACATATTATTTTGTAGCTTAACAGAAAGACAAATATGAGAAAGATATAAATCGAGGTGTTAGTCAAATATGGGTAGCTGAAAATTAAGTGAAATCATTTCTTTAACTTGGATTAAATTGTTGGACTATTAAGTTTAAAATTTACTTACACTTTCAAGTTGAGGGATCCGAATCGTTTAGTAGGTAACGAGAATTGCCGAGTGTAAATAATTCTCTAACGTTTATTTGTTACTTTAGTTTAGCACTCGCTAAAAGATTCTGAGATTGTATAGTAGACAGTAACTATGGAATTTTGGGTTACAGTGGAAACAGACCGATATATGACGCAGTGCACCGTTCTACGCGATGACACGCATCTAGACATTGCACTACAATGATGGCCTTTTCTCATCTTTATTAATTCTCTTTGGATAACTACATGAAACTAGAGGGTCCTAGTAAAAAAAAAGGATGGCCGAAGCGTCTGAAAATACCTCATAGATAACATTATTATTGGCCAATTAATTTCTATTATTACAAGTTCTGTAACATAAACGTTGGCCAGTTTAGATTGTGGAACGTTTTTACAAACGGACAACTTAAGTTAGCAAATCTTTTTTAAATAGGTCTGGTCTTTGTAAGAAACTGACTGGCTGATTTCGGATTATTTTGAATCTGTTATCGGATTGGGTGAAATGGTGTCGGTACCGTGTTACTTATTTTTGAAACGCTCTGATTTGTATGAAAGATACTGAGGACGAATAATTACTAGTGGAAATGAATTTTCAGTATTTTTCCCTAAAGCAAGTCATGTTTACCGAGTTTGAATCTCGCGGTGCCGAAATCGGTTGCAGACTGTTTTCAATAAAGCAAAAGTTTGTAATTGTTCGTAAGTTTAGAGTATCACAGGACTGCCGATTAGGTTTCTTTTTCAGTGCATCTTTAACTGTATATCAGTGCCAAATAGTAATCTGTTTTACGAACAAGTTGACAACAAGGGACTACATTATGTTGTTTGTAAAACTAATAGTTGAATACATGTACCGTTCAAATCCCCTTAAACAGAAACGACTGAGGAAGAAGCGATCTGAAAGTTTCTTTTGTCATCATTTAGTGACCAAATATAACACTGTTCTTCTTTACATGTTTCGACTGGACATTGAGCTGGAGAAGGGCGCTACCGAGACGCGCTTTGAGTTTGGCGAACTTGTGTCGACGGGAAAACTTGGCTGACATCATGCTGCGATCCCTTCGAGGACGAAGGATAATCAGGATGGCCGACTGTTAACGTTTCCGCACAACACTAGGCTGTGCAATCGATGAAAGTGGTGACATCACTATAAACGTCAAGGGACTGCGTACGCGGGGAAAGGAGCCGGTTGTTGATCAATTATTATGTGATCTTCTTGTGATTTAACTGAGTTTAAATGAGATTGTATTATGTGAAGATAGTTAATAAACATTTGAGCTTTTACCAACATTTGTCATCACTCTGATTCTACCGAAGTTAATAACTGATAGCTTGTTAAATTGATGGCAAACTCTTACGAAAAAGGAGTTATTACGATAATTTGTTCGGGCAAAACGGGATAAATAACACAGAATGCTGTCTGAGGCGCAGTTGAGGCGCAGCGTATATTAATATTAGATAATAATTCAGGACTATCAATAGTTCCTTGTGCTATATTACATAAATAACAAATATCAGGCATGTTCTGCCTACCTTCAAGAGGCAAAAAGTGGTAACGTTTACATCTGTCGAGCTACCCTGCAGATCTTTGTCAAGTTTTGTAATCGAGATACCGTAAGAACCTTTTCTGAATACCCTCAATACGGGATCTATAGATCTCGTACTGGGGATTCCAGACAGGCGAAGCATACTCGAGATGACTACGGACGTAAGCGCAGTAAAGGATTTTAATAGTTTTTATGTTACGAAAACTTGCAGAAGTCCGAAGCACGAAACCTAATGCTCTATTAGCTTTATTGACAATAACAATAACAACAATAACAATAATAATAATTTATTTATTTGTAAAAGGTAGATAATTTACATAGGTTTCTAAAAAATGTTATTGATATGCCTAAAAAATGTTGTTAACATCGAACGTAATTCCTAGGTCTCTAATGGGGAAGAAAACGCAAAGCTATTTGCAGATGGCGCTACGGATGCTTGACTCATAACAACTTTTAATTAGTTCCCGATTTTTATTATCGAGGTGTTATAAATTAGTTTTTTTTTCTGTAAAATTGTTAAATGGAAAATGTATGCGACTTGGACTGTTCCTCAATTAAAGGCGAAGTTGAAAAGTACATAATTGAAAACGTAAATTTTCCCACGTCTTTTTCATCCGAGAATCTTTAGGAAATTAATGATAATGTTACTTTTACGTGAATATGATGAATAATAAATATTTTGAAATATTTAAATCTGTTGAGGCCGTTAGTATCGCAGCGTGCCGATAGATGGCACTGTGCTACTTTAGAAACGCGCTATCGTTTCGATTTTGTCGAATCGTATAGGACAGTATTTTTCAACCTATGGGTCGCGACCCCCTAGGGTCCGTGGAGCCTTTCAAAGGTGGTCGCGAGAAAAGAACAGGCGAGTTCTTATGAGTCCTACACTGCAATGAAAAAATACGATTTCAGTGAGAAGGTTGGTCCTGTTTATTTTTTAACAATTTGTCAAAACGTGGTTCTATTTCGGAGACGTTTAAAAGTAAAGAAAATTCTGAACGTAGTCCTTCAAATATAATAACTAACATTTTGTATGTAACATTTATATGTAGGGGGGTCGCAAGAATTTTTTAACTTGTAAAGGGGTCGAGTATTAAAAAAGGTTGAAAAACACTGGTATAAGACATTGACTTTTTTCTTATTTGAGTTTAGAGTTCAAGTGTTTAGAGTTTTAGTATTAATTAGTTCTAGTGTTAAATAAAAGTGTAAAATCAAAGTGAAGTTTCATTAACAAAATCTAAACAATTTCCTGAACAATATAATTGAAACCTAAGGAAGTCGTCCTGGACACCCTGGGTTTCTTCAATTTTACATATTTTCTTTAGTATTTTCATATCAGGTATGCGCTCTTTTCCATACAACGTAGTTCTTTTTTTGTGGCATCGAAATCAGTTTATTATTTGTTTATTTACTCTGCTTGCAATTTATTAAAAGATTCGAACAATGCTGAAGATGCAAACCTCTGGGAGAGCCGTGGGAGAGGTCGGTGCGGGTGCGGGTGCGGGTGCCGTGGCGGGGACGGGCTCCTCCTCGGCGGCTGGCAGCGCCTGCGGGCCCGCGGCGCCGTGCTGCAGCGCTTGGAACAGGCACATCACGTACATCATGATGGACTTCTTGTCGGGGCGGTCCGTGTTCACGTCTGCGCACAAACACGTCACACGTCAGTGCGGTGCGGCGAGGGAGGGGCGGGGGGAGCGGGGCGGTGGGGGGTGCGCGGCGTACCCTCGGGGTCGAGCAGGCGCGCGATGCCGAGGTGCGCGTGCGCCAGGTGGAAGGCGTGCTCGAGGCGCTGCGCCGGCGCGCGCGCCAGCAGCGGCTCGTACCGGAACAGCTGCGGCCGCCAGCGGTGCAGCAGCGCGTTCAGCGCCAGCCCGTCGCGCCACGACGCCGTGAAGTCGCGCACCTCCACTCCGGTGTAGCCCTGCCGCACACACACGCACGCACGTTCAAATATATTATCTCCAATGCACACGACACAAAAGAAAAGTATGGTTGAAACTTCGCCTCGTTGTCGCAAGCTCTGCGGGACAGACAGTGTACGCGAGTTAAGTGCAACGAACCCTTAAATATAAGCTTCGCCAGCGCTTCTAGCACGGCAACTCGTGGAGTTGCCGCGTAAACTAAAACTAAAATTTTAGTATATAAGTTAGCTATAAGCCCATTTGTATTGAATATTCTCTTATAATAAGTCAGACTGTTACTCTGTCCGTTTATATTAATAATTTATTTTTATTAACTTTCTGTCTATCAGTAACTTAACTCGAGCGACACCACGCCAGTAGGGTGGTCTCCAGGCTGGAGTGGCGCAGCTCCGCCATCAGCTCGCGCGGTGCACTGGCGTCCAGCAGGCGACAGTGTGGGGTGTGAGTACCTGCGTGTGCGTGCGACACCACGCCAGCAGGGTGGTCTCCAGGCTGGAGTGGCGCAGCTCCGCCATCAGCTCGCGCGGTGCACTGGCGTCCAGCAGGCGACAGTGTGGGGTGTGAGTACCTGCGTGTGCGTGCGACACCACGCCAGCAGGGTGGTCTCCAGGCTGGAGTGGCGCAGCTCCGCCATCAGCTCGCGCGGTGCACTGGCGTCCAGCAGGCGACAGTGTGGGGTGTGAGTACCTGCGTGTGCGTGCGACACCACGCCAGCAGGGTGGTCTCCAGGCTGGAGTGGCGCAGCTCCGCCATCAGCTCGCGCGGTGCACTGGCGTCCAGCAGGCGACAGTGTGGGGTGTGAGTACCTGCGTGTGCGTGCGACACCACGCCAGCAGGGTGGTCTCCAGGCTGGAGTGGCGCAGCTCCGCCATCAGCTCGCGCGGTGCACTGGCGTCCAGCAGGCGACAGTGTGGGGTGTGAGTACCTGCGTGTGCGTGCGACACCACGCCAGCAGGGTGGTCTCCAGGCTGGAGTGGCGCAGCTCCGCCATCAGCTCGCGCGGTGCACTGGCGTCCAGCAGGCGACAGTGTGGGGTGTGAGTACCTGCGTGTGCGTGCGACACCACGCCAGCAGGGTGGTCTCCAGGCTGGAGTGGCGCAGCTCCGCCATCAGCTCGCGCAGGTGCCACTGCACCTGCCAGTGCACGATCACGCTCCACACCAGGCCTGCGCACACGACACGCGTCACCTTCCACTATAAATCTTAATTTACTTACTTAACTTTTTACATTTATAAAAGTTTATCACGATTCGTCATATTTTTTAATATGCTACAGTTGTACATTTAATTTTTCCCAATTTTCTAAAATGGTAATTATATTTCTATCCAGAAGAATCCATAGCCAACTCATTGTTTAGTTAGATTTGGATCCTGCTCGATTGAGCCACGCTAGGGAACAAACTGGCACATTTTGATTAATTCGTGCTACATGAATCATATCGTAAGCCCCTTTACCTCAATCAGTTAAAAGAGACCGATCGCGTAATAAACTACTGTGTTAAGCGCCTCGTTTCTCACCGAGCGTCAGCTTGGGGTTGCCGTCGACGACGTCCGCGGCGCTGATGTTGACGAGTTTCACGCCGTTGGCCTGCAGCACGCCCAGCGCCGTGTTCACGTTGTGCACGCGGTGCACGCGCATGCGCCCGCGCTCCCGTCTCTGCAACACGCGTACGCGTTTACCTAGTGCGGGAGCAAACGCAACAAGTGGGGAACACAACACGGGCGAGGGCAACGTGGCACTTACGTATTGCTGCGCGGTGAGGATCTCCAGCAGCGACAGCAGCAGCTCGCCGTCGCGCAGGTCCTCGAACAGGTCATGTACCAGCGGCTTGCCATTCTGCAACAGATCGCCCGAGCTTTACTGCGGATTCCCGTTGCGATTCGTCCCTCGCCACCGTAAGCACTAATAGTACGAGGTGTAGGAACGAAGTCGTCGAATGGATTTCCGGCGGGGTCTCAAGACCTGCTTTAGTAGTCCCACCTACGTTTGGGGCATTCTCCAAACGAGCTTGCTTAAAGGTTTAATGCCTGTTTTTTACTTAACTCTTACTACAAAAAAGTATTAAACGTATAAGATAATGAAGATCCATCGTGATCGCTTTCTATCAGGTATCGTCAACTATACACTAACGGAACGTACCTTAACCAGCTGGGAATTTATCCATTTCGTAAAGGTTTTCTTCTGGACGTCCTCTCGCTCGTCTGCAACAGAACAAGCGAGAAACATGAAAATCGCCCGAGTGTGCGCTGGACTACGGCTTGCGTAGAGATGCTCGACCGTATTTTTTTACTCTCAAACAGTTACCACAGTCTCACGAAATTCTTTTACATATTCACTAGTAAATTGTAATGTAAGTATGCACCAAACAAAAACGCACATAGAGTCGACCGCGAATCGCAGAAAGCACGCGCGGCCGCCTCGCTCGCCTTCAACACCACCATCATCTTGCGCCGTCTTTGTTTGTTAAGAATAAGGCAAAGTAGCAACAGTGTCTAAAGCGTGTCAGCAAAGCGCGGCGACTGCGCACGGCCTGGGAGCGGTACCACCAGCTGCGGCCCGTCGCCGTGTCGCCGCGCCGCGCCGCACATCCGCAGCTTGCAGCCACACCCGCAAGGCCGCGCCGCACTTCCCCATGTTTATGAGTGTGTAAATGAGTAAAGATATCGAGTGTAGTGATAAAAGGATATACTTCTTTATTGTAAGATTGCATAAATAGAAGGAAACGAGTACTAATATTCGAACGTAACCGAAGAGCGCGAAAGATTTGCACTATCTGACGTATTGAAAATGGTTCGCATTCTTTCGATAAGCGCTATTTGTAAATTACGCGTATATATTTCTTATTTTGCGTTCACGAGATCTACAGTGACCATAAGTGACATTATAATAGGTAATATGCGCATATAGATAGGATCCTACTGTAATACCTACTTGAAAAAAAAAACTTTTCCTCATGAAACTCGGAATCTTTCACAACCTACTCGTATAATCAAAACATTTTTTTTTAAAATACGCTTCATACTAATTTATTAGCTGATTTGCCAATTTTGTGTGGGAAGGCAAATATTTTTTCATTTGCGAATTGAATACAGGCCCCTTGGATAGTGGTGAAATTGTTCAATTTCATGAGTTGCCAAAAGATATATTATTTCAGGTATTTCAGAATATTCCTAAACAAAGTAGTGGGATTAGGTTAAGAAAAAGTTCAGCAAATCCTATGTTCGGATTATAGCGCTATGTGGCTGCGAAACATGGACTATCACACAAACAGGCATCAGGCATCAGGCAACAGGCATAGGCAAGGCCAAACATCTCTTCTTCAAAACAGTGTGCTGGCAATGGCACCGAAAGTTTATAATAAGCTCCCAGTGGACATTAAAATGTGTGTCAAGTTAACGGATTTTAAAAGAAACTATTTGATTTTCTCACCGATTAATTTCAATAATATTGTACAATTTTGACGAACACTCTGTCAAGAGTTAACCGATTAAAATAGAAGATCTGTTTTTTATAAGCTGTCTTGGAGAGTCATATTGTGCGAATTGTTTCGCACGTAGGTATGATGACTTCTAACCACCCAAACAAGCAAGTTTCGAAAAATGTTTCAGTATCGTAGATCACATATACAGGGGAAAAAAGTGCAATACTTGATTCTGAGTAACCCCTTCAAACGCACTTTTTTTAACAGCCTGTATACGCTGTGGCATATAACATAATAGAAGACGATGGAGTGTCAGTCACTATGTTTGGCATTTTGGACTATGAAAAAATATTTGATTTGATCGAGACCTGTGCCGTATTAAAAATCTAAGCTGCAGCGAGGGGAGAGATTAACATAGATGTTTCTTCGAAAAACTGCTGCCTGTCTTCAAGCTTCTGGACTGGAGAGGAATCAGCATTAACATCAATTTCCACTCCAAACCTGAGGATTCAATTATTATTGATGTCCATCCAAACTATTCTTATTCTTCTGGTACACGTGCAGTGAATATTGCGCATACGCATCAGAGGTGGCAAGGATACCAGTCGCAATGAAGCATTTACTTGCATGTTTGGATTTTGCGCAGATATTTATGCCGTAGAATACGGTTGGGGTCATGCAATGGCACAATTAAAAAGAAAGACGAGAAAAACAAAGTTCTGATACCTACAACAAGTGCCTTTTCAAAAAAGGAAACAATCAAACATGAAAAAATACAGTATATTCCATGGTTTATTAAGTTGACCGATTTTTTTTACTATGCTTATAAAAAACCTTACCTATGTGGGTAATCGCTATTGGAGAGAAAATACCATGACTCTCTAACAAGTTCGTGCGGCTTTCAACTGCTTCTACGAGATCTCTCATCTCGTAAATATCTGAGCAAATCCTCACAACGAGTATATTCTTCAGTTTAACTGGCATCCTTGCTACCGTTTCTGATGTGTGTGCGCAATATTTATTGTACGTATGTACCTGCAGGCACATTAATAGTTTGGATGGACATCAATTGAACTCTCAGGATGGAGCGGAAAATTTTGGGGTAAAGCGTTATACCTGTGGCTACCAAGCTTCCATTTGCACTAAACCAGTTGCAGATTCACATCCTGGAAACCCCATACTAATAATTTGAGTTATTTACCTACTAAAATTTCCCTATCTAAAATGTAGACGCGAGCGAGAAGTGCGTGACGAGTGTCGACTGGCGACTGTATGGACTGTCACCGGACCTTAGGGGTGGTGGGGTCGCTTTCAGAGAGCAACAGGGATTATTCATACTTAATGTAAATAGTACTATTTAATATAATGTGGCAGGCACTATGGGTCGACACAGTGGTTCAATCTCGTAAATAATAAGATAACATAGATATCGATGATCAAAATGGCGAATAAATATAGTAATTCGTAAATATTAAAGAATCGTATGTTTTATTTTATTTCTATTTTGTGATTTATCTAAAGCATTTGATTGTGTTGAATATCAAACACTACTTATGAAACTAAGGCATTACGGTGTGGAAGACGGGGCTCTCAGTCTTCTTAACTCATACCTTAGCAAGCGAACACAAAAAGTTCAAATAAATGGCATCAATTCTTCCGGCTCTAAAGTGATAATGGGGGTACCCCAGGGATCAATATTAGGTCCTTTTCTTTTTCTTGCGTATATTAATGATTTGCCGTTTATGGTTCAAAATTTCGCAAATATAGTGTTGTTTGCAGATGATATTTCTCTTATTTTTAAAGTTGATAGAAAATTAAACAAAACTGATGAAGTAAACAACACTCTTTCAAAGATACTCAACTGGTTCACTGTAAACAATCTTTTTTTAAATGCTAAAAAACCAAATGTATAAAATTCGCATTACCAAACGTTAGAAATATTGACGCTAGTGTAATCATAGATAGTAATGAATTGGAATTTGTTAATAGTACTGTTTTCCTCGGTATAACTTTAGACGCTACATTGCAATGGGGTCCACATATAGAAACTTTAGCGGGAAAGCCTAGTTCAGCTGCTTATGCCGTCAAAAAAATTAGGCAGTTTACAGATGTAGACACTGCACGGCTAGTGTATTTTAGTTATTTCCATAGTATTATGTCTTACGGAATTTTACTTTGGGGACATGCATCTGATATCGAAACTATTTTCGTTTTACAAAAAAGGGCAATCCGCGCAAGATGCGATCCCGCGAGTCGTTGAGGGATAAGTTTAAGGAAATTAATATTTTAACGGTTGCTAGTCAATTCATATATGAGACCATTATGTACGTCCGCATGAATTTGTATTTGTTTCGTAAAAACAGTGACAGGTATGATTTAAACCTAAGGAATATAAATAACATTGATATTGCCTATTCGAGAATGAGCAAAGTTAAAAAGTCGTTTGTGGGGCAATGTGTACGATTCTATAATAAAATACCAGACAATGTAACAAATCTGCCTGAAAACAAATTCAAAACGTATGTAAAAAAATGTCTGTGCTCAAAAGCTTATTATAAGATAATAGATTATGTGAATGACAAAGACATTTGGAAATGTATTGCTCTTCCTGATAACTGTATTGTTGATAACGTACATTGTATTAGTAATTAAGTATTATTTTAAAAAATGTGTTGAAGCGAGTTTCTTTTGGGCTCAACGTTTTTCTCGCTGCGGAAACACTTCCCGAAACGTTGAGTGTACAAGTTCCGCGTGGTAGGAACTTTGTACTAGGTAGAAAAAAAAGACGATTTAAAAGTATTTGCAAAACATCTACTTAAATAAAAAACCTTTTGATTTTGATTTTTGATTTTGAGTTGTCAGTCACGATGCTTTAGACTTGAAATTCATATGTAGAAAATTAATCTTATTTATCAGCTGAGATGTAATGAACTACAACTTAATTAATTACTTGTATTTTTTTATTAATGTAGTTTCGTTTTGTTGCTAAACATGAAAGGAATAATTTTTACTAACAATATTTTATAAATACTTTTACAGTTTTCTCAGAAAATCAAGAAATCGGTACAAAATTGGGTATTTTCAATTTTTTGTCATATATAGACAAGCATATCTCAATAACTAAAACTCCTATTGATATAAAAGTAGTACCGTTTGATAGGTAATTTAATAAGGATTAATTGCCTCTTCAACAGTTTGACTTCAACATCTAACTCCTACTGGTTTTGAGTAAAATGAAAAATACTGAAAATCTTGACCTTTCGAGGGGGGAGGAGAGTGGGACGCCGGCACCCTAGGAGTTGGGACTTTTCAGGGTATACTTCTATGGTCCCAAGGAACGACTGTGCAAAAAATCAGCTTTAGGTTTTTTTTTTCGACCTCGCCACACTAGCTTCACCTAACTTGCCCGTACTATATTATATGTATGTTTGTGTTTCTTGTATGACAATAAAGAGTATTTGATTTGATTGATTCATTGATTTGATTTGATATTTCTCAAATTCGAAAATGTTTTAGTTTAGACTAAAATTTAGGTGAAATGGATCAGGATCATTTTCTGAACTTCCTATAGAATTATAGATCGATCAAAATGTTACAATTATATCGTGATAGCTGCGTTATCGGCCGTGTCTACGATAATACTACGTATAGTTTTTGTTACGGTGCGTCGTTCGTCGGGCGCATACCAGACAACATTATTCAGCATAGATACATGTCCTCGAAGCACGCGCGCGGTGCGCCGCAGGAAGACGGCGCAGGCGCAGGCGCGGCGGCACGGCGGCGTCGTCGCGGCGCAGGCGCGGCCAGCCACTGAGCGATCGTCTCGTCAACGAGATCTTTGTCACGCACGAGTTGTTGAGTCAATTAAATGGTGCTTCTATTAGCGCCGCTTACTAATCATTTCTCACACAACCATAATACACTTGTTCTCTTTCTGGGCTGCCTCGCCCACGAGAGAGGTTCCTATCTAACAAGAGTTTCAAGACTACGGTGCGGTGAAAGAAAAAAAGAAGAAGAAAATACATTTATCCAATGATTATGTAAATATAAAAAAGTTGACAAAATAAAAATTTTATAAACAATCATGGTTTTTGAAGATTTCGCCTAGTAAAACGATATTTATAAAAAACAAAGTTTTAGATAAAGCAAAACAAAAACCCGCCAGTTAGCTAGTACGAATGTTTGTCCTTCATGGCAGTAACTACGCGTCTCGGCTCAGCAGTCAGAATCACCTCCACCCCGCAAGGCCGTTACCTAAATGCTATTTCATCACCGTGTTACTTGATACCATGTTACTCTAGGATGTGCATTAATATTTGCTGTTTTCGTCACAGCATATTCAAATTTTCTGAGCAATTACGAGAGATAGAGATGATTGAGAAGCGCGACGCGGCGGCGGCGCGGCGCGGGCGGCGGCGAAGGGGCAGACGGGGCAGGCGCACTATGGGACGCGTCCTCATAAGAGGGTGGGCATTCATCGGTAACACTGACCTTCGAAATATAAAAAGACAAATACATGTTCTTATAGTAGACACTTCAGACTTTCCAACTGTATATATTTTTTTCTTTAGAACTAGCTCAGAATAGGTAAAAAACAATAATAAAGTTGAATTATCGAGCGCGTTGCAAAACAACGGCATTTTTTCTAAGGTTGTTTGAAATGTTTGTATTCATATTGAAAAAATATTTTCACAGTTGTCAATACAAACAGTTATGTCGTATTTATATACCATAATTGTTTTTTAGAAAAAATTAAGTATTCCAGGAATACAGGCTTTTTAAAAATAAATATTTTCAACAAAAGAAAATTCGTATTTTAATTCAAACCCCAGAAATCCCAAGGAACTGTTATATACTGTAATGCGTAGTTCAAAGTGTCTTGAACATTTTCTTACAACATTATAGATCTGCATTCGTCCGCGTTTCAGATATTTTTAACGAAAACTATCACAAAAACCTACGCGCCTGCTCAAATCTTAACAGCAAATGCACGAAAAGTGAAAAAAATGATACAAATACTTAAGACATTAAGACAATGCGAGGTTCTGAGACTAGGTTTTTATAATGCGTTTCTTAGCATTTGAGTGAACATTTAATGTTTAAATAATATTATGAATATTTTGTTCTCTCAGTACAGTTGAAGAATAAGTAAAATTTGAATAACTGTTTACTTTAGTAATTATTTTTGTCACCCACGATTAAGTTTTATGTTTTATTTTATAATGATAACGTAAACACAACTCTTTTAATTACACTGTAAAAATTTGAACATTCTACGTTGCATCGATCTTTATTTATCTTCAAATAACTAGAGCAGGTACCGAATGTCAAGCCGTTTCTATGGAGGCGTCCCATTGTGAGGCGGGCGTAGCGATCATCGCGCTAATTTCTCCGCGTGCGGATCACATAACCGACAACCGTATCGCATTCTGATCAATCAGTCGCCCGCGAAGTGTGCTCTGGTGCAGGTGCCTGCATTCCTGCATTGCTGTGGAATGAATTGTCGCCTGCGGTATTTCCGGACCGATACGACATTCAAACCTTCAAGAAAAGAGCCTACTCCCATATCAAAGGCCGGCAACGCACTTGTGACTCCTCTGGTGTTGCGGGTGTCTATGGGCGGCGGTAATCGCTTACCATCAGGTGATCCGTCTGCTCGTTTGCCACCTCTGCCATAAAAAAAAAGAAACAAACGGAATTAAGCATGCAACTACAATGTCACTACTACTCAATTTACTTACTTTATCAATAATGGCTGTCACAGGGAGCATGTTAGTCGATTACAAATGAAGCCAGCGCGAGCGGCGGAGAGCTTGATGTTTAGATTAACTATGTATTTGGTACCATACGTAATTCATCTAAACATCATCACATCACACCGTACTTGGTTCACCTACCCAATCCATCTATTCTTCTTGTGTTAGATAATGGGTACACTCTTATCTATAGGTTGTGTACACGTCTCTAGATAAGATAGCTGGCGGCGGCGGCGGCGGTGGCTCGGCCCCGGCACGGATCCTACTGATACTGTTAAAACCGCCAAATACTCGAAGCACTTGAACTCTAAGCAGTGATAAAGTTCTTTCTTTTGTTTCTTGACTACCACGATACAGGCTATGCCTAGTGTGGAGTCATTGTGTAAAACTGTATATCTTTGTAAAATGAACTTTTTGGCAAATAAATATTCTATTCTATTCTTTTAATTTTATGGGAAGCAAGATATTATACATTATTTAACGATGACATCCATGTGCTGCTTCACGATCTTCTTTTTACACCCTCATCACTTGTTTCTCTTTGGTTTTTAGGATTCCGTAGTCAACAAGGAACCCTTATAGTTTCACCATGTCCGTCTGTCTGTCTGTCCGCGGCTTAGCTCAGAGACTATTAGTACTAGAGAGCTATTATTTGGCATGGATATGTATATTTATCACGCCGACAAAGTGGTAAAATAAAATCTTGAGAATAATTTATTTTCAGGGTACCTCCCTTACACGTGAAGTGGAGATGATTTTTTTCTCGACTATCCCATGGTGTGGGGTGTTGTTGGATAGGTCTTTCAAAAATATTGTGGGTTTACGAGAACCATTTTTCGATTCAGGGATCCGTTTCCGAAATATTAAGCTTCAAAGTGCAATTTTTTGTTAAAGTAATGTGTGTGTGTGTGACTGCCAGCTAAACGGTTGTTTCTAGAAATGTGAAAAAATTCACGGCAGTAGTATATATAACAAAGTTAATAGGAAATCTATTACAGCTGAGTAGGCTTTACAAGTTAAAGAGTAGTAGTCAATTTTGTAACACGGGAGGTCGAAGTAGTACGGAACCTTACACTGCGCGTGGCCCGACACGCACTTGACCGCTATTTTTTAATCTACTTACATCATTCAGTCATGGCGACAATGTAAATTCATTAATAACTGAAATATCAGTCTCACAAACAGCTCAAAAATCTTAAAATAACAAGGCACCGGGTGATGATGGAAATATAGCTGAGCTTCTGAAAGCAGGAGGAAAACCTGTCCTTCAAGCTCTTTAGAAGTTTCTAATTCCGTTATGCACGAGGGACGAACGCCTACGGTACGGCACAGAAGTGTGTTAGTGCTCTTCTTTAAAAAGGGTGACAAGACCTTTCTGAAAAACTATAATAATCATTTAACTTCTGGACCATATCTATAAACCCTTTTCGAGTCATTATAAAATCCAAGTTGTGACCGTGTTTATAGTCAGTTTATAGGCACAGAGCCACAACCGCTTCATTGTCGTTATTGTGTCATTACAGTTGAAAAGTGATTTTTTTAATATACGGAACCCTCGGTGCGCGAGTCCGATTCGCACTTGGCCTGTTTTTTTGTGTTTTTAGAGTTCCGTACTTTAAAAGGAAAAAAAGGAACCCTTAAGCGTATCACACACTACGAAGTTAATGTAAAATATATATATATATATATATAGTATATTATATCCCACCGATCGCTCACGTACAAATTGTATGGAAGACCACACACTGCTAAGATAATACATATATATTTTACCGCCGACTATACGCGGATTCGCGGGATATATCCGAGCGATACGGATATATCGCCCGGCTATAGAAATATATATTTCATAGTTGGCGATTTTATCTTAAGATAAACTACAGCATAAACTACAGCATGTTGTAATTATTACTAATTACTAATTAAAACTAAAAATAGTATAAATGCGAAAATGACTTTTTTGATTGTGTTTCTTTCACGTCTGCAACAGGTATGATGATGATTTTTCCACTGTGCCAGAAGGAATGTTATGTTTTCGAGTGTTTTTTTCTTTGGCAAGCTGTAGCCTAAACGGTTTAATAGATTTAAGCTTGAGAGATGTCTTTAGATTCGTCTTTATTATTTTATTTATTTATTTTAATATTTCAATAATACTTTAAGGTGGGCTTTTACCCATCAAACTGAACAACTTTTGTTCTACAACATTTGTTCAAATCGCAAATTTTTTTTGGACTTTTCATACAAATCGATCAGCTGGCGAACCAAGTTTGTATGAAAAGTCCGAAAATTTCTTTGCGATTTCAACAAATTTGTAGAACAAAAGTTGTTCAGTTTGATGGGTAAAAGCCTACCTTGAAGTATTATCACACCTTTCTGTTACATCCTGTATATCATGATTTACTACATATACCTTTTTTTTTACTCACCTTAAACATATAGCAAGTCGCTTTTCTGTAGAGATGCTTTGTCGCAAGTGTGTATTTATTTTTCTTATATCTTCTTTTATTAAATCGTAAAGTTCATTAAATTTAGTTCTTGGGTTTCTAAAATAAATACAAAATTTATTTTCAGACAGATCTTTGTAGAGATTGAATTCACCATGCTGGGTTCTGGTTTTTATATGGTCTTCTATCCAGATCATACGGTTTTTACTTATTGACGCAACATGAATGTTGAACTGACTGTCCCAGTCATTATCTGACGAACTGTCAATTAAATCAAGCAGAAGCGGATTGCTGGCTAGCTTCCCTGTGAGATTTATTAAAGAACAAATAATAGTTCAAACAAGACCTGTCACTGTTAACCGAATAGAAAATTTTAAAACAACACTAATTGAAAAGCTGCCCATACCAAATTTTGATAAACACGTAGACGCGAATAGTTTTTATAATGATTTTTTCACAGTGCTTGACAGAGAATTTCAAGATATATTTAAAACAAAATCCAGAAATATTAATCATCAATTCAAATTTTGTGAGTGGGCTACTGTAGGTATTTATAAAAGCCGACAAACTTTGTTTGATCTCTATGACAGAAAAACCTATATTTCTGATAATAACTTTAAAGAGTACGTAAAAAAGTATTCGAAAATCTTTAGACAGGTATGCCGTGCAGCAAAATCGAATTACTTAGCCAGAAAAATCAAATCATCAGATGATAAAATTAAAACCGTTTGGAATATTATAAACAAAGAAACCGGCAAGGTCAAACCCCGCGATAATGAATATGTTTTGCAAACAGATCAAGGTAAAATTACAACAAATGCCGATGTAGCCAAAGAATTCGAATCTTTTTTCACAAATATTCCACTTAAGACCACTGAGGCCTTGAATTCGTCACCTGTGCATGCTAAACAATTGTTAGAAGATAATGTCAGTATTTGTAATGAAAAATTCTCCTTCAGAGAAATTGAACCAGATACTATTGTCAAAACTTTTAAATCTCATAAAATGAAAAGAACTGAAGACCTTTGGGGACTATCAGTAAGTTTAATTAGTAATGTAATTATGACTTTAGCGCCATATTTAGCTTGTCTTTTTAATATCAGTATTGATAGGGGCGTATTTCCGGACCTAATGAAATGTAGTAAAGTGATACCCCTATATAAGTCTGGTAACAAAAGTGATCCGGGAAATTACAGACCAGTTTCTGTACTACCAGTTCTCAGTAAAATTTTTGAAAAAATTATGCTCAACCAATTACTACAACATTTTAATGAAAATAATCTTCAGCATAAACAACAGTTTGGTTTCACCAAAGGTCGATCTACAACCGATGCAGGAGTATCTCTTATTCGTAACATCTATGATGCTTTTGAGAATCACAGAATGCAATAGGAGTGTTCTGTGATTTATCTAAAGCATTTGATTGCGTTGAACATCATACATTGCTTATAAAGTTAAAGCATTACGGTGTCGAGGACGGGGCCCTCAGTCTTCTTAATTCGTACTTAAGCAACAGAACGCAAAAAGTCCAAGTAAATGGCACAAATTCATCCGGCTCTAAGGTTAAAATGGGTGTGCCCCAGGGATCTATATTAGGCCCTTTTCTTTTTCTTACATATATAAATGACTTGCCATATATGGTCCAAAATTTGTCTAACATTGTGTTGTTTGCTGATGATACTTCTCTTATTTTTAAGATTGACAGGAAAGATAGCAAAATTGACGAAGTAAACAACACTCTTTCAGAGATTCTAAAGTGGTTCACTGTTAACAATTTACTCTTAAATGCAAAAAAAAACAAAATGCATAAAATTCTCATTACCAAATGTAAAGAAAATTGAAAACAGTGTAATTGTAGATAATAATGTATTGGACTTTGTAAATAAGACCGTTTTTTTAGGTATAACTTTAGATGCTACACTGCAATGGGGCCCACACATAGAAACCTTAGCGGGACGGCTTAGTTCAGCTGCATATGCTGTTAAGAAAATAAGACAGTTGACAGATGTAGGTACTGCGAGACTAGTGTATTTTAGTTATTTTTACAGTATAATGTCTTACGGAATCTTACTCTGGGGACATGCCGCTGATATTGAAACGATTTTCATTTTGCAAAAAAGGGCAATTCGCGCAATCTACCAGATGCGATCCCGCGAGTCGTTGAGGAATATATTTAAAGAAATTAATATTCTTACTGTTGCTAGTCAATTCATATACGAAAATATCATGTATGTACGTAAAAATTTGCACTTGTTTCATAAAAACAGTGACAGACACAATTTTAATCTAAGAAATATTAATAACATGGATGTTGCCTATTTGAGACTGAGTAAAGTTAAGAAGTCATTTATGAGGCAGTGTGTAAAATTTTATAACAAAATACCCGAAAATGTGACTAGTTTGCCAGAAAACAAATTCAAATTGCATGTGAAAAATTGTTTATGCTCTAGAGGGTATTACAAAATACTAGATTATGTAAATGACAATGATATATGGAAATGTATAGATCCTCCAGCTCACAATTTTATTGTTGACATGAATTGTAATAGAATTTAAGATTTTATTAAAAAAAAGTGTTGAAGCGAGTTTCTTTTGGGCTCGACGTTTCTTCTCGCTTCGCAAACACTTCCCGAAACGTTGAGTGTATAAGTCCCGCGTGGTAGGGACTTTGTACTAGGTAGAAAAAAATATTGACGATTTAAAAGCATGTGTAAAGCATCTACTTAAATAAAAAACATTTTGAGTTTGAGTTTGAGTGAATTTTGCATGTGCTTCATTGTACAACGGAACACGCTGTATAAGCAACGAAACCGGCGACTCTCGAGACGGCTGCCGATAGAATGACGTACTTGCGATATATTATAGTATATTCGCAGTGTGTGGTCCCTTAATATAATATATATTATAGCACGAGCTATAAGATATATTATATTCGTGTATCTGTCTGTCGGTCTGTCACAGCCAATTTGCTCCGAATCTACTGGACCAAATAAGTTGAAGATTAGGAACACTTAGTCACCCATACACGGACTTATAACCTGAAATTTGAGCGTGGGTGGCACATTTGGGGAGCAAATCAGTTATTTTTTAAATCTCAGTCGTTTTTTTCCGTCATTCATTTTTAAATAAATACTTAGTTAAACCACTGAAAAAATACAGAAAATAGTTTTTTTACTGAAATGTACATGAAATCCTATAAAAAATCTGTGGTCTTATATTAACCTAGTACTTATATCTCAACAGTTTGTGTGCGTCCAAACTTAGGCATGATGACAGATTTTGAAATTCTTTTATAATATAGGTACACATCTACTATTTCCAAAAATCATTATTACAGCAATAAATTAAATTTTAAAGCAAATTATTTAATTTTTCCGCTGTGCTGTGACGTCACGCCTACGTTTACATTGTAAAAATCTTATTTATCTCAATATTTGTATTAAAACATCAAAACAAGGCTCTCCACCATCTGCATGCAATGAGTTCTCAAATTCTTTGGACACACGGTCAGAAATAGATTAGACAGCTTGGAAAAGCTAATCATTACTAGCCGTATTGAAGAAGAGGAGTAGAGGACGCATGCCTATGCGATGGGCTAATGCGGTCAAAGAAGTCACCGGGATGACACTGCAGCCCAACATTCATAGTGCACAAGATCGAGCGGCCTAGAGAGCTGTGATGGCACGTGCGACGCATGATGGTCACGTCCCTCAGACATGAGGTTAAGATATAGAAGAAGAACATTAAAACTGGGTCATTTTTTAGAATCCTTTTTTAAAAAAAAAGTTTTATTTAAGACATGAGTCCATACATACATTTTCAATACAATACAGTACAGTGCAGTACAGTAGATTGATAAATATTGATATACTTTATTCTTTGATTATTTGACCGCCGTGAACATAGCCGCCCCATTTCTTGAAACCCGCGTTTTTTAGCTTAAATCGTTAGTTCTTCGTTAGTTACGATTTGTTCAGGCCAAATTTCGTTTGTTCCGTCACGCGAAATAGCGATTTTTTTTAAATTAATATGGAGGCGGCTATGTTCACGCTAGCCGCCCCATTCCAGCTTTTCTGATTTTTTTTCGCTATAACGATAGGCATTCGTTAGTTCTGATTTGTTCAGAAGGAAATTCGTTTGTTCTAGTAATAGTTTCCGCGAAAAAAAATACCAAAGTGGGGCGGCTATCTTCACGTGAACATAGCCCGCCCCAAAGGATTTTTTTTTTAAAAAGTATACCATTCGATAGATATTCGTTAGTTCTGATTTGTTCTGAAGAAATTTTGTTTCTTCTAATAAGCATTTCTGAGAAAACAGCAAAAAACCCTCAGTTCATTTGCCAATTGAAATTAAACTCTATACACTGGAGATATGGCTCAAAATACTTATCATATGTGTCGACTCCTAAGATTTTGGTCATAGCAACGAATCAATCGTAGTAACAGTTCATGGATCTGAACATAACGTCAAAAATAACTATGTCACTTTGCTTAAGTAAGGATATTGATTCCTCACCAGATTAACAATACATAGGACGAAGTTGTAAAAAAATAATATAGGCTGAGGACAATACCCTAACTTTGTACCCACGCTCGTTTAAATAATTAGCAAAACATTTCGTTTGTTGTTCTGGTATTCCATTCTAGTCCAGTGTATTTAGTCTGAAGACGATTTTCAAATACCACACCAAGAGGGGTGCGTTTGCTGTCTAAATTCTATTTGTTCTAGCATTGTGCCCGCTATTTATCTTCAAACACATGTAGAACTACCTATTGGCTAACGTCAGGCAAAATATTTCGTTTGTTCTATGAATAATTTCATGACCAGAATTTTTTAAACTGAGATACACGGTTTTCATAGAAAATTTCTATAAGGTAGGACTGTAGTTAAATTTATCATTTGTTCTAGCCTTGTGCCCGCATTTGAACCTAATAACCATGAAGGATGGTCTATTAGCTCAAGTTAACCAGAATATTTCGTTTGTTCTACTATTCTTATCGTATCCAGAGACGTATTTAGGCTGATGGCGATTTTCAAATATCACAGCAAGAGGGGTCAGTTTGATGTCTAAATTCTATTTGTTCTAGTATTGTGCCCGCTATTAATCCTCATAAACATGTAGGACTACCTACTGGCTAACGTCAGGCAAAATTTTTCGTTTGTTCTATGAATATTTTCGTGTCCAGAATTTTTTTACTGTGACTAACTATTTTCATAGAAAATTTCTATAAGGTAGGACTGTAGTTCACTTTATCATTTGTTCAAGCCTTGTGCCCGCATTTGAACCTAATAACCATGAAGAATGGTCTATTGGCTAACGAAAGCCAGAATATTTCGTTTGTTCTAGCATTCGTTTCGTGTCCAGGGACGTATTTAGGCTGAAGATGATTTTTAAATACCATATCAGTAGGGGCAAGTTTGATGTCTTAATTCTATTTGTTCTAGCATTGTGCCCGCTATTGATCCTCATACACATGTAGGACTACCTACTGGCTAACGTCAAGCAAAATTTTTCGTTTGTTCTATGAATATATTCGTATCCAGAATTTTTTTACTGTGAGAAACTATTTTCATAGAAAATTTCTTTAAGGTGAGACTGAAGTTCACTTTTTGATTTGTTCTAGCCTTGTGCCCGCATTTCAACCTAATAAACATGAAGTATGGTCTATTGGCTAACTCCAGGCGGAATATTTCGTTTGTTCTAGCATTCGTTTCGTGTCCAGGGACTTATATAGGCTGAAGATGATTTTCAAATACCATATCAGTAGGGATAAGTTTGATGTCTAAATTCTATTTGTTCTAGCATTGTGCCCGCTAACGATCCTCATACACATGTAGGACTACCTACTGGCTAACGTCAGGCAAAATTTTTCGTTTGTTCTATGAATATATTCGTGTCCAGAATTTTTTTACTGAGAGAAACTATTTTCATAGAAAGTTTATTTAAGGTAAAACTGAAGTTCACTTTATGATTTGTTCTAGCCTTGTGCCTGCATTTCAATCTAATAAACATGAAGTATGGTATATTGGCTAACTTCAGGCATAATATTTCGTTTGTTCTAGCATTCGGTTCGTGTCCAGGGACGTATTTAGGCTGAAGATGATTTTCAAATACCATATCACTAGGGGTAAGATTGATGTCTAAATTCTATTTGTTCTATTACTGTGCCCGCTAATGATCCCTATACACATGTAGGACTACCTACTGGCTAACTTCAGGCAAAATTTTTCGTTTGTTCTGTGAATACTTTGGTGTCCAGATTTTTTTTACTGGGAGAAATTATTTTCATAGAAAATTTCTTTAAGATAAGACTGCAGTTCACTTTATGATTTCTTCTAGACTTATGCCCGCATTTCAATCTAATAAACATGAAGTATGGTATATTGGCTAACTTCAGGCAGAATATTTCGTTTGTTCTAGCATTCGTTTCGTGTCCAGAGACGTATTTAGGCTGAAGATGATTTTCAAATACCATATCAGTAGGGGTAAGTTTGATGTCTAAATTCTATTTGTTCTAGCATGCTGCCCGCTAGTGATCCTCATACACATGTAAGACTACCTACTGGCTAACGTCAGGCAAACTTTTTCGTTTGTTCTATGAATATTTTCGTGTCCAGAATTTTTTTACTGTGACTAACTATTTTCATAGAAAATTTCTATAAGGTAGGACTGTAGTTCACTTTATCATTTGTTCTAGCCTTGTGCCCGCATTTGAACCTAATAACCATGAAGGATGGTCTATTGGCTAACGAAAGCCAGAATATGCCGTTTGTTCTAGCATTCGTTTCGTGTCCAGGGACGTATTTAGGCTGAAGATGATTTTTAAATACCATATCAGTAGGGGTAAGTTTGATGTTTTAATTCTATTTGTTCTAGCCTTGTGCCCGCATTTGAACCTAATAACCATGAAGGACGGTCTATTGGCTAACGAAAGCCAGAATATTTCGTTTGTTCTAGCATTCGTTTCGTGTCCAGGGACGTATTTAGGCTGAAGATGATTTTTAAATGCCATATCAGTAGGGGTAAGTTTGATGTCTAAATTCTATTTGTTCTAGCATTGTGCCCACTATTGATCCTCATACACATGTAGGACTACCTACTGGCTAATTTCAGGCAAAATTTTTCGTTTATTCTGTGAGTACTTTGGTGTCCAGTTTTTTTTTTACTGTGAGAAACTATTTTCATAGAAAATTTCTTTAAGATAAGACTGCAGTTCACTTTATGAATTCTTCTAGCCTTGTGCCCGCATTTCAATCTAATAAACATGAAGTATGGTCTATTGGCTAACTTCAGGCGGAAAATTTCGTTTGTTCTAGCATTCGTTTCGTGTCCAGGGACTTATTTAGGCTGAAGATGATTTTGAAATACCATATCACTAGGGGTAAGTTTGATGTCTAAATTCTATTTGTTCTAGCATTGTGCCCGCTATTGATCCTCATACACATGTAGGACTACCTACTGGCTAACGTCAGGCAAACTTTTTCGTTTGTTCTATGAATATTTTCGTGTCCAGATTTTTTTTACTGTGACTAACTATTTTCATAGAAAGTTTCTTTAAGGCGGCCGTCCGAAGGCGCGATTCGCCGACGAATCCGCGCTCCCGCGCGGAGACGCGGTGCGATTCGCAGGGTATGCCACACTGACGCCGCTTCTCCGCCCGGAGGCGCGGTTCTCTTGACAGATCCGCGCTCCTGCGTGGTGCTATTCGCAGGGTAAAGCGTGAGTCTAGCAACATAACGGGGAGCGGGGGGGTTGCCTGACGCGGGGGAGAAGGGTGCGGCGCGCGTGGGTGGCGGTGTTGCAGAGCGCGGGGGGTGCAGAGCGCCGGGGGTAGTGGCGCGAGGGGCCTTGCGGGGCGCGGGGGGAGGGTGTTGCGGGGTGCGGAGGTAGAGGCTGTGACGCGGGGGAGGGGGAGTGCGGCGCGGGGGGAGGGGGAATGCTGCGCGGAGCGAGGGGGGAGTGCGGCGCGGAGGGAGGGTGTTGTGGGGCGCGGAGGGAGGGGGGTGCGGCGCGGGCGGCCTTGCGGGGCGCGGGGGGAGGAGGAGTGCTGCGCGGGGGGAAGGGGGAGTGCGGCGCGGGGGAGAGGTTGCGTCGCGGGGGGAGGGGGTCCGGTGTGAGGGGCCTTGCAGGGCGCGGGGGGAGGGGCTGCAGCGCGGGAGGAGGGGGAGTGCGACACGGGGGGAGGGCGCGGGGTTGGGGGGTGCGTCGCGTGAGGGGTTCACGAAATGATCCTTGTTACAAACAAAAACAATCTTTGTTACATACATACACGTTCGAATATTAAATAAACGCATGACGAAAATCGTCGTGCACCGCGGCTTCGGACGAAATTCGGACGGAAACCGCCCGGTGGCGCGGAATCCGCGCCTTCGTCGTGCACCGCGGCTTCGGGCGAAATTCGGACGGAAACCGTCCGGTGGAGCGGACCGCTGCCGCGCGCGAATTCCGTTACTCCGCGCTCCCGTCCGGATTCCGCCTCAATGTGTTTTCCGCCTAAGGTAAGACTGAAGTTCACTTTATGATTTGTTCTAGCCTTGTGCCCGCATTTCAATCTAATAAACATGAAGTATGGTATATTGGCTAACTTCAGGCAGAATATTTCCTTTGTTCTAGCATTCGTTTCGTGTCCAGAGACGTATTTAGGCTGAAGATGATTTTCAAATACCATATCAGTAGGGGTAAGTTTGATGTCTAAATTTTATTTGTTCTAGCATTGTGCCCGCTATTGATCCTCATACACATGTAGGACTACCTACTGGCTAACGTCAGGCAAACTTTTTCGTTTGTTCTATGAATATTTTCGTGTCCAGAATTTTTTTACTGAGAGAAACTATTTTCATAGAAAGTTTTTTTAAGGTAAGACTGAAGTTCACTTTATGATTTCTTCTAGCCTTGTGCCCGCATTTCAATCTAATAAACATGAAGTATGGTCTATTGGCTAACTTCAGGCGGAATATTTCGTTTGTTCTAGCATTCGTTTCTTGTCCAGGGACTTATTTAGGCTGAAGATGATTTTCAAATACCATATCAGTAGGGGTAAGTTTGATGTCTAAATTCTATTTGTTCTAGCATTGTGCCTGCTATTGATCCTTATATACATGTAGGACTACCTACTGGCTAACGTCAGGCAAAATTTTTCGTTTGTACTATGAATATATTCGCGTCCAGAATTTTTTTACTGAGAGAAACTATTTTCATAGAAAATTTCTATAAGGTAGGACTGTTGTTCACTTTATGATTAGTTCTAGCCTTGTGCCCGCATTTGAATCTAATAACCATGAAGAATGGTCTATTGGTTAACGAATGCCAGAATATATCGTTTGTTCTAGCATTTGTTTCGTGTCCAGGGACGTATTTAGGCTGAAGATGATTTTTAAATACCATATCAGTAGGGGTAAGTTCGATGTCTAGATTCTATTTGATCTAGCATAGTGCCCGCTATTGATCCTCATACACATGTAGGACTACCTACTGGCTAACGTCAGGCAAAATTTTTCGTTTGTTCTATGAATATTTTCGTGTCCAGATATTTTTTACTGTGAGAAACTATTTTCATAGAAAATTTCTTTAAGGTGAGACTGAAGTTCATTTTATGATTTGTTCTAGCCTTGTGCCCGCATTTCAATCTAATAAACATGAAGTAGGGTCTATTGCCTAACTTCAGGCAGAATATTTCGTTTGTTCTAGCATTCATATCGTGTCCAGGGACGTATTTAGGCTGAAGATGATTTTCGAATACCATACCACTAGGGGTAAGTTTGATGTCTAAATTCTATTTGTTCTATTACTGTGCCCGCCATTGATCCCTATACACATGTAGGCTGAAGATGATTTTTAAATACCATATCAGTAGGGGTAAGTTTGTTGTCAAAATTTTATTTGTTCTAGCATTGTGCCCGCTATTGATCCTCATACACATGTAGGACTACCTACTGGCTAACGTCAAGCAAAATTTTTCGTTTGTTCTATGAATATATTCGTATCCAGAATTTTTTTACTGTGAGAAACTATTTTCATTTTTCAAAATTTGTCACTGTGTTCTAAAGCACGGCAGATAAGGTATCTACTATGGAACAAACGATTCAAAGTCCATAAACCAGCTGACGGATTTGTATGAAGAATCCATACATATTTGTACATTTTTTTTTAGTTTTTGATGAGTAGAGCTAAAGTTACAATTTTGACGGATTTTTTTTTTGTGACCAATGCGTACCTATTTACCTATATGGAATAAAAATGTTTGAGTTAGAATACCTATTTGATAATTTGCGGCTCCATATGTCTCAAATTCTCAATGCATCACAGATGTCGATCACAAAAGTCCCTGGACACGAAACGAATGCTAGAAAAAACGAAATATTCTGCCTGAAGTTAGCCAATAGACCATACTTCATGTTTATTAGATTTAAATGCGGGCACAAGGCTAAAACAAGTCATAAAGTGAACTGCAGTCTTATCTTAAAGACATTTTCTATGAAAATAGTTAGTCACAGTAAAAAAATTCAGGACACGAAAATATTCATAGAACAAACGAAAAATTTTGCTTGACGTTAGCCAGTAGGTAGTCCTACATGAGTATGAGGATCAATAGCGGGCACAATGCTAGAACAAATAGAATTTAGACATCAAACTTACCCCTACTGATATGGTATTTGAAAATCATCTTCAGCCTGAATACGTCCCTGGATACGAAACGAATGCTAGAACAAACGAAATATTCTGGCTTTCGTTAGCCAATAGACCATCCTTCATGGTTATTAGGTTCAAATGCGGGCACAAGGCTAGAACAAATCATAAAGTAAACTACAGTCCTACTTTATAGAAATTTTCTATGAAAATAGTTAGTCACAGTAAAAAAATTCTGGACACGAAAATATTCATAGAACAAACGAAAAATTTTGCCTGACGTTAGCCAGTAGGTAGTCCTACATGTGTATGAGGATCAATAGCGGGCACAATGCTAGAACAAATAGAATTTAGACATCAAACTTTCCCCTACTGATATGGTGTTTGAAAATCATCTTCAGCCTAAATACGTCCCTAGACACGAAACGAATGCTAGAACAAACGAAATATTCTGCCTGAAGTTAGCCAATATACCATACTTCATGTTTATTAGATTGAAATGTGGGCACAAGGCTAGAACAAATCATAAAGTGAACTGCAGTCTTATCTTAAAGAAATTTTCTATGAAAATAGTTAGTCACAGTAAAAAAATTCTGGACACGAAAATATTCATAGAACAAACGAAAAATTTTGCCTGACGTTAGACAGTAGATAGTCCCATATGTGTATGAGAATCAATAGTGGGCACAATGCTAGAACAAATAGAATTTAGACATCAAACTTACCCCTACTGATATGGTTTTTTAAATCATCTTCAGCCTAAATACGTCCCTGGACACGAAACGAATGCTAGAACAAACGAAATATTCTGCCTGAAGTTAGCCAATAGACCATACTTCATGTTTATTAGATTGAAATGCGGGCACAAGGTTAGAACAAATGATAAAAAGAACTACAGTCCTTAAAGAAATTTTCTATGAAAATAGCTTATAACCGTAAAAAAATTCTGGAACGAAAATATTCATAGAACAAACGAAAAATTTTGCCTGACGTTAGCCAGTAGGTAGTTCTACATGTGTATGAGGATCAATAGCGGGCACAATGCTAGAACAAATAGAATTTAGACATAAAACTTCCCCTACTGATATGGTATTTGAAAATCATCTTCAGCCTAAATACGTCCCTGGACACGAAACGAATGCTAGAACAAACGATATATTCTGGCATTCGTTAACCAATAGACCATTCTTCATGGTTATTAGATTCAAATTCGGAAACAAGGCTAGAACAAATCATAAAGTGAACTGCAGTCTTCTTATCTTAAATAAATTTTCTATGAAAATAGTTTCTCACAGTTAAAAAAAATCTGGACACCAAAGTAATCACAGAACAAACGAAAAATTTTGCCAGACGTTAGCCAGTAGGTAGTCCTACATGTGTATAGGGATCAATAGCGGGCACAGCAATAGAACAAATAGAATTTAGACATCAAACTTACCCCTAGTGATATGGTATTCGAAAATCATCTTCAGCCTAAATACGTCCCTGGACACGAAACAAATGCTAGAACAAACGAAATATTCTGGCTTTCGTTAGCCAATAGACCATCCTTCATGGTTATTAGGATCAAATGCGGGCACAAGGCTAGAACAACTGATAAAGTGAACTACAGTCCTACCTTATAGAAATTTTCTATGAAAATAGTTAGTCACAGTAAAAAAAATCTGGACACGAAAATATTCATAGAACAAACGAAAAATTTTGCCTGACGTTAGCCAGTAGGTAGTCCCACATGTTTATGAGGATCAATAGCGGGCACAATGCTAGAACAAATAGAATTTAGACATCAAACTTACCCCTACTGATATGGTTTTTTAAATCATATTCAGCCTAAATACGTCCCTGGACACGAAACGAATGCTAGAACAAACGAAATATTCTGCCTGAAGTTAGCCAATAGACCATACTTCATGTTTATTAGATTGAAATGCGGGCACAAGGCTAGAACAAATCATAAAGTTAACTGCAGTCTTATCTTAAAGAAATTTTCTATGAAAATAGTTAGTCACAGTAAAAAAATTCAGAACACGAAAATATTCATAGAACAAACGAAAAATTTTGCCTGACGTTAGCCAGTAGGTTACACATGTGTATGAGGATCAATAGCGGGCACAATGCTAGAACAAATAGAATTTAGACATCAAACTTACCGCTACTGATATGGTATTTGAAAATCATCTTCAGCCTAAATACGTCCCTGGACACGAAACGAATGCTAGAACAAACGAAATATTCTGGCTTTCGTTAGCCAATAGACCATCCTTCATGTTTATTAGGTTCAAATGCGGGCACAAGGCTAGAACAAATCATAAAGTGAATTGCAGTCTTTACTTAAAGAAATTTTCTATGAAAATAGTTAGTCACAGTAAAAAAATTCTGGACACGAAAATATTCATAGAACAAACGAAAAATTTTGCCTGACGTTAGCCAGTAGGTAGTCCTACATGTGTATGAGGATCAATAGCGGGCACAATGCTAGAACAAATATAATTTAGACATCAAACTTATCCCTACTGATATGGTATTTGAAAATCATCTTCAGCCTATATAAGTCCCTGGACACGAAACGAATGCTAGAACAAACGAAATATTCCGCCTGAAGTTAGCCAATAGACCATACTTCATGTTTATTAGATTGAAATGCGGGCACAAGGCTAGAACAAATCAAAAAGTGAACTTCAATCTCACCTTAAAGAAATTTTCTATGAAAATAGTTTCTCACATTAAAAAAATTCTGGATACGAATATATTCATAGAACAAACGAAAAATTTTGCTTGACGTTAGCCAGCAGGTAGTCCTACATGTGTATGAGGATCAATAGCGGGCATAATGCTAGAACAAATAGAATTTAGACATCAAACTTACCCCTACTGATATGGTACTTAAAAATCATCTTCAGCCTAAATACGTCCCTGGACACGAAACGAATGCTAGAACAAACGAAATATTCTGCCTGAAGGTAGGCAATAGACCATACTTCGTGTTTTTTAGATTGAAATGCGGGCAGAAGGCTAGAACAAATCATAAAGTGAACTGCAGTCTTATCTTAAAGAATTTTTCTATGAAAATAGTTAGTCACAGTAAAAAAATTCTGGACACGAAAATATTCATAGAACAAACGAAAAATTTTGCCTGACGTTAGCCAGTAGGTAGTCCCACATGTTTATGAGGATCAATAGCGGGCACAATGCTAGAACAAATAGAATTTAGACATCAAACTTACCCCTACTGATATGGTTTTTTAAATCATATTCAGCCTAAATACGTCCCTGGACACGAAACGAATGCTAGAACAAACGAAATATTCTGCCTGAAGTTAGCCAATAGACCATACTTCATGTTTATTAGATTGAAATGCGGGCACAAGGCTAGAACAAATCATAAAGTTAACTGCAGTCTTATCTTAAAGAAATTTTCTATGAAAATAGTTAGTCACAGTAAAAAAATTCAGAACACGAAAATATTCATAGAACAAACGAAAAATTTTGCCTGACGTTAGCCAGTAGGTAGTTACACATGTGTATGAGGATCAATAGCGGGCACAATGCTAGAACAAATAGAATTTAGACATCAAACTTTCCCCTACTGATATGGTGTTTGAAAATCATCTTCAGCCTAAATACGTCCCTAGACACGAAACGAATGCTAGAACAAACGAAATATTCTGCCTGAAGTTAGCCAATATACCATACTTCATGTTTATTAGATTGAAATGTGGGCACAAGGCTAGAACAAATCATAAAGTGAACTGCAGTCTTATCTTAAAGAAATTTTCTATGAAAATAGTTAGTCACAGTAAAAAAATTCTGGACACGAAAATATTCATAGAACAAACGAAAAATTTTGCCTGACGTTAGACAGTAGATAGTCCCACATGTGTATGAGAATCAATAGTGGGCACAATGCTAGAACAAATAGAATTTAGACATCAAACTTACCCCTACTGATATGGTACTTAAAAATCATCTTCAGCCTAAATACGTCCCTGGACACGAAACGAATGCTAGAACAAACGAAATATTCTGGCTTTCGTTAGCCAATAGACCATCCTTCATGGTTATTAGGATCAAATGCGGGCACAAGGCTAGAACAACTGATAAAGTGAACTACAGTCCTACCTTATAGAAATTTTCTATGAAAATAGTTAGTCACAGTAAAAAAAATCTGGACACGAAAATATTCATAGAACAAACGAAAAATTTTGCCTGACGTTAGCCAGTAGGTAGTCCTACATGTTTATGAGGATTAATAGCGGGCACAATACTAGAACAAATAGAATTTAGACATCAAACTTACCCCTCTTGCTGTGATATTTGAAAATCGCCATCAGCCTAAATACGTCTCTGGATACGATAAGAATAGTAGAACAAACGAAATATTCTGATTAACGTGAGCTAATAGACCATCCTTCATGGTAATTAGGTTCAAATGCGGGCACAAGGCTAGAACAAATGATAAATTTAACTACAGTCCTACCTTATAGAAATTTTCTATGAAAACCGTGTATCTCAGTTTAAAAAATTCTGGTCATGAAATTATTCATAGAACAAACGAAATATTTTGCCTGATGTTAGCCAATAGGTAGTTCTACATGTGTTTGAAGATAAACAGCGGGCACAATGCTAGAACAAATAGAATTTAGACAGCAAACGCACCCCTCTTGGTGTGGTATTTGAAAATCGTCTTCAGCCTAAATACGCCACTGGACTAGAATGGAATACCAGAACAAACGAAATGTTTTGCTAATTATTTAAATAGAGCGTGGGTACAAAGTTAGGGTATTGTCCTCAGCCTATATTATTTTTTTACAACTTCGTCCTATGTATTGTTAATCTGGTGAGGAATCAATATCCTTACTTAAGCAAAGTGACATAGTTATTTTTGACGTTATGTTCAGATCCATGAACTGTTACTACGATTGATTCGTTGCTATGACCAAAATCTTAGGAGTCGACACATATGATAAGTATTTTGAGCCATATCTCCAGTGTATAGAGTTTAATTTCAATTGGCAAATGAACTGAGGGTTTTTTGCTGTTTTCTCAGAAATGCTTATTAGAACAAACAAAATTTCTTCAGAACAAATCAGAACTAACGAATATCTATCGAATGGTATACTTTTTTTTAAAAAAATCCTTTGGGGCGGGCTATGTTCACGTGAAGATAGCCGCCCCACTTTGGTATTTTTTTTCGCGGAAACTATTACTAGAACAAACGAATTTCCTTCTGAACAAATCAGAACTAACGAATGCCTATCGTTATAGCGAAAAAAAATCAGAAAAGCTGGAATGGGGCGGCTAGCGTGAACATAGCCGCCTCCATATTAATTTTAAAAAAATCGCTATTTCGCGTGAAGGAACAAACGAAATTTGGCCTGAACAAATCGGAACTAACGAAAGACTAACGATTTAAGCTAAAAAACGCGGGTTTCAAGAAATGGGGCGGCTATGTTCACGGCGGTGATTATTTGATACATACTGTCATCATGCCTATTGACAGTGACGTATAGAATGTCAATGAATGGAAGAACAATTTTTTGACTGGAAAGTTAACTTTGTCCTTCAATCTGATTTATCTTTTATTTAGAGCAAACTATCATAGTTTGTTTGTACGGAATCCTCGGAATGCAAGTCACCTCCCTCTTGTCCTGTTCTTTTATTGTTATAAATAGTTTTTGCAAGTCAACATGTTTATGTGCCTTCCAATTCACAGAATGCCACTTATAATCAAACCCATATAAGTTATAAATTTTAACCGTGTCTGTAATCAGTTAACCTGCGTGATCGACGCGAACACGCAAGCCGCACTGACCTACCAATGCTTTACACTTTATATCACTAATTAGCACTTTAGTAGCTACCGCTGTAGTCATATTAGGACACACAATAGGGCAAATCATTATAGTCCCTCTACCACGGACTAACAGTGTAGTCACCGTAGCCGAAATTGGCAAGGGAGTATCGGGAGCGTATATACAGGCTGGAATGTTGGAATGCCACCTGGAGGGAAAGTACTCTAAATACTGGAGATAGCAAATTTTACTCAAAGGAAACATTCCTTTATTTTTAAAAAGAAGCAAAACTACATTCAAAGATTTTTGAAAATACCCTTGTCACACCCAGGAATCGAACCGGCTAAAGTCGGAAAAAATTACACCTGTACTTTTATGGCATTAATTGATAGAGTCAATCATTAGGATCAAATCTCTCTAACAAACATGGTAAGTTAAATAAAAGGAAAACCATGAAATCTTGTGTTATGAACCATGAATTTTTAATTTAACATAAGTAATTCGATGAACCCTTGAATAAAAAGTGCTTTCATGCTTGAGTAAAAGTGTCTCATTAAATTTATAAGTTAAGTTTTCATGGTTTTCCTTTTATTTAACTTACCATATTTGTTAGAGAGATTAGATCCTAATAATTGACTCTATCGATTAATGCCATAAAAGTAAAGGTGTAATTTTTTCCAACTTTAGCCAGTTCGATTCCTGGGTGTACTATCTCCAGTATTTAGAGTACTTTCCCTCCAGGTGGCTTTAATGTGTGTTTTTATAAAAATTTGAATGGATTTGAAAATTTGAATCTGAAATAAATTATTATTATTTTGGAATATAAAATTGGGCTACTCTGTACACTTGGCGCTAAGTCAAATGGCAAGAGCTACTCCAACAGAAGCACAGTCAGCTGGAGGTCAGTGCGACGAGGAGAGAAAGCGTTGGACAATCAGGGCATTGTTGAGGAGGACTGCCTTTTGCATAGCCGCTATTATCGGTCTGCCTTGAAAGTCCTAGCTGCCTAAGGTTACGATCCAGGTCAGCGGGGATCAAACCATTAAAATCAAAATCAAAAAATCAAAAGGTTTTTTTATTTAAGTAGATGTTTTGCACATACTTTTAAATCGTCTTTTTTTTCTACTTAGTACAAAGTTCCTACCACGGACAGGACTACAGGAATAATTTCAGTAGATTGCACTTGCCACACATCCGTAAGCTCGTGCGTCAGGTTAAGGTACCGCGACCTCTTGGCGGCATCAGCTTGCACGAGGTTTTCGTCGTGTGATATAGTGATATCCACACAAAAACACCCTTGACTGCGCCCGAACCATCAACACGATATCAGGTTATTATTATTATTATTACTAACAAGTTTTTATGCAACCCTATTTACAGAAACTATATATGTGAGTCACATCCACACTTGCCCGGGTCTTGAGAATCATTTCGCATACTTACTTTTTTTTAAAAGATATGATTGAAGCCTGCTCTGGGCAGCTATTAGAAAGTAGTGACCATGCACTCGAGTACACCCGGAAGGAAAGCCCCATCGCCGGCTTGCTTTCACTAGCTGGCAATCACAGGTTTCTTTCATTTCAGTTTTTTTTACAACTGTTCCACACAAACTAGAGAATATACTTGGGTGCATAAATGAGTGTTATAATAACCTTAGCTCTACAGTGTCCCAGTGTTTGTCACAGTCATCTGGTGTGCCTCTGATACCACAACAAAGCAGCAGCAACGGATACCTAAGCTTTGTTGGGTCAGAGGGTATCCTTAAGGCTGAGATAAGCTCCTATAAAGGAGCCCTCTTAAAGTGCACGCCAACCGAAAATACTATAATAAGGACAATTAGGTAATACCAAGTTTATGCAATTATTTTAAGACAAAATGTCGAGACCTCACTCAGAAGTTGCTAACAGTGTAAGTAAACATGCACTGTGTTAAGTGCAATCAGCCCAACCTAAATTTTTAAATTAACTATTCTTATACCTATATAATATTACAGGAATCTGGCCGACGGAGTTAGATTGAGTTTGACGTAAATGCAACACGGAATAACTTGACCTATAAGAGAGTTCAAGACGAGTGTCATGCTACGAGACGAGAAGGCAGTGGCGGCGCGGCGCCGAGGAGTGGGCGCAACTGGCGCAGGCGCAGGTTGCATCACGGCGCGGGCGCGGCGCGGGCGGGTCTGCCCTCGCTTTCTCCCGTTTCCACTTACCTAAACAAATCGTTTCCATCTTCCACGAACTTTTTCAGCATAAAGCTTGCTCCTTTTGAACAAATATGCTTCTTTGATGCATGACAACAACACCGTCACTCACTCAACTCAAGTGAAACTTAGACCAAACTTTTGACAAGGTAAATATCGGATGTACACTGCACCTCTTCTATATACCGACGCGTTCACTGTTATTTTTTTGATAACAAAATTAATATTTCACAAAATTAATTGAAAAAAAGGACACTAATTAGGAAGTTAGTTTTAATTAACATTAAGAGCCGAGCCGAGGCGAACATCGCGCATTCCGAGAGGACGGACGGATCAGTGTTGCTGGCACAGAAAATGAAAAAAGTCCAAAACCATTCGTGAAAAGTTCCGTTTTGACTTTGAAAGTTCCGTTCAGTAAAACTTTTTCGCCACAGCGTGTGTGCGTCGCCGACGCTACAACGTTATTCGCAACTAGGTATAGGTAAAAATTCAAAATCATTTATTTCTTTACGTAGGTACATTAAGCACTCTTATAAACGTCATATTATTTTGCTGGAGGAATATTCCAAATGTCATTATCATTAAAATAATCTACAGTCTTATAGTATCCTCTTGAACAAATACAGCGTTTTATACATTTCTTAAATTTACATTCTGGTAGTTCACACACGTCATTCGGAAATTTGTTATAAAAGCGTACACATTGCCCCAAAAATGATTTTTTCACCTTACTAAGCCTCGAGAAAGCTATTTCAAGATTATTTTTACTTCTCAAATTACGGTTATGTCTGTCACTATTTTTGAAGAACAAGTTTAGATTTTTACGAACGTAGGTATATGATATTTTCGTAAATAAACTGACCGGCAACTGTTAGAATATTTATTTCCTTAAATTTATCTCGAAGTGATTCTCGGGATCGTAGTTGGTATATAGCTCGGACTGCTCTTTTTTGTAGAATGAAAATGGTTTCAATGTCTGCTGCGTGTCCCCACAGTAAAATGCCATAAGACATTATACTGTGAAAGTAACTGAAATATACTAATCTGGCAGTTGTTACATCCGTCAATTGCCTTATTTTCTTGACGGCGCGGCGTAGGCAGACGAGCTAAGCCTCCCCGCTAGAGTTGCAATATGTGGGCCCCACTGTAACGTGGTATCTATAGTTATGCCGAGAAAAACTGGACTAGGAACAAAATCTAATTCGTTACCATTTAATATTACTTTATTATGAGTCTGTTAAACATTTGGCAAAGAAAACTTGATGCATTTTCTTTTTTTCACATTTAGTAATAGATTATTAGCAGTAAACTAGTCTAGTAACTTAGGGAGAGTGTTGTTCACTTCGTCAATTTCGATTGTCTTTCTACTAACCTTAAAAAGAAGGGAAGTATCATCAGCAAACAACACAATATTTGAAAGGTTTTGCACCATGAATGGCAATTGATGTACGTCAGAAAAAGGAACGGGTCTAAAATAGATCCTTGTGGCACGCCCATTTTCACAGTGGACCCAGAAGAATTAACGTCCTTGACTTGTACCATTTGCATTCTATTATCAAGATAAGATTTAAGGAGACCGAGTGCCCTATCCCTCACGCCGTAATGCTCCAATTTTATGAGTAAGGTTTGATGTTATACGCAGTCAAAAGCCTTAGATATATCACAAAATAGGTACTAGACCCCGCTATTACCGGCTCAGAGATATTATTTCAAACTGATATCTGTCGGACATGTCCGTCGTGGAGGGGAGGCCACGTAAGGCTACCTTGAGAGGCCTTTCAACTGTGTAGAAGAACCAGTTAATGCCGCTGGTCTCCTTGAGGCTGCCGAGGTACCACTGCACAATGCGGTACTTTTGGGGTGGTGGTGGTGGCTGCGGGCGCGGCGACGAGTATCGCGGTGGCAGTGGATCTGCGTGGCGGCCGAGAGGCCCGGCAGTGAGTTGTGAGTAAGGGAGGAAGGAAAGTAAGCAAGATAGATTTTCTTCTTCGACTGAAGTTCTCTCGCTCCCCGTCAAGTCGGAGTGTCGACTCGGCAAGCTCCGCCACCGCTTTGCGCGTAGCATTGTTTCAAAAAATGTTGCCCCCTCCCCCCCGTGATGCCCCGTGATTTTTGCGCCACTTTGATTCAAAAAAGTTCCCCCCCCCCCGTGCTGGACTACTTCCGCGGTCCCTGCATTCATGTTTGTACACATGTATGTAAATGTGTGCGTGATTACGTCAGCGATTACAAATGTCCATCTGAAGTGACGTCGCAATCCCAAATTCAGTGAAATTGATTTTTCTCCATAAGTTTGAATCGGTGTGTTGTTTGCTGCATAAAGTGTATAAGTGTTTGTTGGTTTTTTGTTGCCTTTCGCTGCTAGAACTGAAATTTCAGTGCCTGTATCAATGAGGAAACGCTCTCTAGTGTCGCGATCAAAGATACATAAGCGGTGACTTGACGTAACCACAATCCACACCGAATGCCCGCTACAATCGGTTCCGATTGCTTGGTTTATATGCAACACGGTGATACGCAGCGGTTTGCTCTGTTACCAAACTTATGGTGATAGTAACATTCCATCGTTTCTACTCACTCCGCAAACACTTCCCGAAACGGGTATACGAGTTCTGTCTGAGTGTTACGAACCTCGTATTAGGTAGATTAAAGAATGACGTTCGAAAAGTGTACTCTGTAACCTGTTAACAACCCATTACGTCCCCACTGCAGTGGCACGGGTCTCTGCCCATACATCGGGAAGGTTAGGCCATACTCCACACACGGGGGCCAAGTCTGAATTGGTGGAGGTTGTGGGGCTAGTGGTCAATCCCAGTGTCAGAAGTTTTCAAGCCGCCCATAAGGCCAACTTGGTTTAACGACTGCCATCTAGCAATAGCAGCCGGCACCAACGGCTTAACGTGCCTTCCGAAGCACGGAAGCGGTCGACATCGGTTTCTCAACTACCTATATATTTTTTATAAGTTTATTATAATTAGGAAACTATAGGTCTTAAGTATAATGTTTTGTTAATTTTAGTTAATGACTGTTTGTTTCCAAATAAATAAATAAAATAAATGGCACTAACAGTCAAACCCATCCAGGTTATGACCGTGTCTATAGTAAGTTAACCTGCGTGATCGACGCGACCACGCAATCACACTGAGCCACGACCGCTTCAAAACTTTGTAATTAGATGTAATATTAGATGATGATGAGTATTTTAGATGTAATATTACTAAACTTTTTAGAAAAGAAGCCGTGCCCTAGTAGTGCGGATAATATGGGTAGTTAAAGATTTTGCTATCTTGCTCTAAAGTTAAAAAAAAGGTTGCCTACTATTATTTTTACCGTAAAACGCAAACTGATCTAGAATATTATTAAATGGTACAGATGTACAAAAAATATTCTGGCAACACTACATTCATTACGAGGAGATTCCAGTCGGGATTTCTAGCTTGTCACTAGATGGCTCTACTGTAAAGAATTAGATAAGGCATTTTCTAACAGTTTACACGGTGCGCACTAGATGTCGCTTGCATCTACAAACAAACAATTTAAAAAAGCACCTAGGTAGGTACCTATTTCTTAGAAAACAGTATACAAAGAAAAATAAAAAATCATGATAGAAGAGCGAAATTCAACTATCCATGATTTAAAATCAACAAAGATTTTTTTTAACCATATAGATAATTTATTTCATTACAAATTAGGAACGAAATACAAAAACTATGAATAAAAAAAGGTCCTATAAATAGGTCCTTAGTCAAACCCGTCCCTGCACGTTCCCGAGCCAAAAGTGCCCATGACGCTGGCCGCATTGCCGCGTTGGATAGCTATTGACAGCTGCTGGACCAGGAACGTGCCGGCACGGGGATCCCCACTGCGCTCCCTCAGACGCCGCCCTAGCTCGTGCACAAATAGTTTGGCAGCTGAGCACCACACCCCGGACGTTTCAACCGCAAACGGGACAAATTCATAGTTATGGAGTAGCTCCTCGTATAACTTTAACTTGTTCTTCGCCAAGCACTCCGCGGCAGATTCATGGCAAGTCGCGGCTTTGAGTCGTGCCAGCTCCACTCCGGAGGAGGACCCTATCATATATTTGATGACAGACCCTGCCCACAGATCATCCCATGATTTCTGCGACTCGGGTTTACTAGGAGGAGGCGTATTCGGGCTAACCGCAGTCCAGGCTGTTAATGCTTTGTTTGCGAAAGGGACGCCAAGACTATCGCCATCAACAGAAAGAATGCTAGCGATAAGAGTTTTAGCCCCACTAGCAGAAGCCAGGAAAGCTAAAGGCCCGGTATCCTGCAGACGCCTTACCCCCAATCCGCCATGACGAACCGGCAGACTAGCCTGCAGCCACTCTTTTTAGTTAAGGCTGATATTAAGTATCTCCTCGAGAGACGCCCTGAAAACGTCATCCAAAGCCTTAACGTGACCGGGAAACAACCATGTTAGGCACGTCCTCATAGTGTATATGAGCTTTGGCCATTATTTTTTAGGTATTTGGTCCGTAGGTAATTCAAAAGGAAAAAAAAACAAAATCACAAATTTTGAACATCCCCTCGACAGATATAAATGTAGTCGAAAAAGGATTAAATATTGTTTTTAACCCCTGACTGAAAATAAGTAAAGTAAGGAAGAAAGATAAAATAAATTGTACAGCCACGCTGTGCATACTTTCTCGCGAATCCCATAAATACATCTGGCATATACTAGATTGTCATCTTTCAACTTAAATAAGCAATAAACACTCATAATTAGTAGCTAGTGATAGACTTTACAAATTAACAATGTTGTTTTGTATGGGAGGTACCTTATGCTGGTATGGCCCGGAATAAGGCCGCATAAAGTTATTAGAAGGTACAAAGTTTCATTAACAACGTTATAGCTTCCATACAAAAAACTTCTTTTTGTATGGAAGGTATCAAAATCAGATTTTTCCCAGAGTAACAAACTACCTATCTTATGTACTAAGTTGTATAGAAATATGGTAGGTATTGTACAAAGTTTCATCAAAATCGTTAGAGCCATTTTTGAGCCAAATTAACAAAAACTTATTTTTGTATGGATGGAAGGTATCAGAAACAGATTTTTCCCAGAGTAAATAACTACTTAATGTATTAGGTTGTATAAAAATATGGTATTGTACAAATTTTATCAAAATCCTTACAGTTTCTTTTGAGGAAAAAAAAAAAGTTATTAAAAGGTACAAATTTTCATTTAAATCGTTACAACTATTATTGAGAAAAAATTACAAAAATGTTTATTTTTTTGTATGGAATGTATCAGAACCAGATTTTTCCCAGCGTAATCAACTATCTGATGTAGGTACTAAGTTGTATTAAAATATGGTATTCTACAGAGTTTTACAAAAATCTTTAGAGCCATTTTGAGCATTTTTTACTATGGTGGCATGGCAACTCTAAAAAAATTAAAAATACTGTGGGAGATATTAACAAAATATTGTCCTAACCCAAAGGGTCTCGCCGGGTTTCCTTGGGAAATCTGCACTGGCGTCTTTCTTAACATTGGTGTCTTTATTATAAGGTAAGTGACCCAAATAAGGCCTACCTTATTTTTATCTTGACGTAATTAGTAGGTTTTTAAGAAAAACTCACTCATCTTTCGAAATATTAATCTTTATTGATTAAACTTTAAAATAAATATAGTTGAAACGTTAAAAAAACAAAAATCAGACTTCTGTGAATCTAAATACTAAAAAAGTCATTTAGGCCTTATTGGGAGATCCATGCCGCAATAAGGCCTCTCATAGTAAAAACAATCATTAAACTTCAGTTACTAAAACATATCAACGTTATATTATTTAAATTTAGTAAGATCCTTTAGTAATCATATTTGGGCGTTATAATCAGTCTTGATAACCGCCTCAACATAATAATAATAATAATATCTGGGACAAATCACACACGGTCATCTGGCCCCAAACTAGGATTCCCTGTATCTTGGGAACCAGAGACTGATATACATACACATATACTTTTTAAATACATACATATATAGATATAATACACCCAGACTCAGAGCAAACAATTCTGCACATCACAGAAAAGTTTGCCCTGTGTCAAAGGCAAAAGTCAAAGTCAAAAATATTTATTTGCGAAATAAACCAATAAGGCATGCAAATACAATATAAATGTCATTCCTTAAATAACACAATTCAAAAATAATAACAATAATTTATCTAAAATAAAAACGATCAAAAGTAATACATTTTCATTTCTAAATAGAATTAAAAATACTATATTAATAAATAAATTTAAAAATAATAACAAATTGTAGAAAAAAGAAAAATCACGGTTAAAGGTTATTAAATATTAAATATAACCCATATAAATAACTTCATTACAACAACAAAACAATAACATTACAAATTGTCAAAATCAAATTGCTTTTTGTCAAAAAATTCGTTAACACTATAATAAGGTCTATTAATGAAAAAAATCCAAAGGTTCCTTTTAAATTCTACGAGGCTATCAGTATCTTTCAGATCATCAGTTAGGTTATTAAATATTTTAATGGCTATAAAGTTTATGTTATTTTGGTAGTTAGTAAAATGACTAGAGGGTATTTGGAGCATATTCTTATATCTTAAATTTCTAGGTATGTCACTTCGCGTTAAGTAATTACTTTTGTTATTAAATACATAAATGCAAATACAATATAAATACAGTGAGACAACAGTAAATATTTCATTCTTTACAAACAATGTCCTGTGTGTGTCAGGAATGTAGCTACACTTTTCAATAAGCCTCAAAGCCCTTTTTTGTTTAAGTAAAACAGAGTTTATTAAGCAACCATTGCCCCATACCTCTACACAATATCTTATAATACTTTCAAAATAAGAGTAGTATACAGTTTTCAAAATAGCTTTATCAGTAAATTTGGAAAGAGTCTTAAGAGCATAACAAGCACTCGCCAGTCTGTCATTAATCTTTTCTATCTGGTTATGCCATCTCAGATATGGATCAAGATCTACCCCTAAGAAACGTATACAATCTGATTTATCAATAGTTAGGTTACAGTGAAAATCAGGACTGTTCACATGACGCCTAAATATCATGTAAAAACTCTTACTGCAATTCATTTTTAATCCATTAGCGTCAAACCATTCTGTAAGTTCCTCCCAACATTGGTTCATTATTGCATTAATTAAGGTATAAGAAGCAGCCTGAAGAATTATGCTCGTGTCATCGGCGTACAAGTATGGTGAGCTATAGGACAGAGAGCTTGGTAGGTCATTAATGAAAACCACAAAGAGGAGTGGCCCTAGAACGGACCCTTGAGGGACGCCACATCTAATAGTGCCCTTATCTGAAAGGGTAGTGCTGGCCTCATCTTATCCACCTATCTCCACATATTGCTCACGACGGTCGAGATATGACATTAACAGCTTTAATGCCGTGCCTCGTACACCATAATATTCCAATTTGTCAAGAAGTATCCTATGGTTGACGCAGTCAAAAGCCTTTGTAAGATCACAAAAAATTCCTCCACATTTCATACCTCGATTTAAAGATTCCATTACTTCAGAGACTAGACTTGTAACAGCAGCAGAAGTACTTTTATTTTTGCGGAAGCCAAATTGTCTGGTTGTAAGGTATTCATTGTCTTCTAAGTATTTTTCCAGTCTAGTAGCTATGCATTTTTCAAAAACTTTGGCTAGTACTGATAGCAGAGATATAGGTCTAAAGTTATTTACATCGGTCATAGTACCCTTTTTATGAATGGGAATAATTTTTGCCAATTTGAGTGTGTCAGGAAATACACCTTCGGTTAGGCAGTCATTGAATATTACTGAAAGAGGTACAGACAGAATCTCAATACTTTTCTTCACTATCAATGTATTCAAGTTATCTGGACCACATGAATTACTGTTATTCATTTTTTTTACAATTTGAATAAGCTCAAACTTAGTTATTGGTGTCAGATATATAGATTTACAGTTATTTATTTCCAGTCGCTTCAGAATTTTAAGGTGTGTTTTGTCTTTGTTGGGGCTTTTGCTAGTACCAATGTTGAGGAAATGATCATTAAAGAAATTTGCGATCATTTTAGTGTCACAGATCGTTTTATCACCAGTTTTAAGTTTCCATTTATGTTTATTTTTAATTTTGTTTTTACCAGTATTTTCTTTAACAATGTTCCAGATTGCTTTAGCTTTGTTCTTAGAAGCTCTAATATTTTCAATAACGTTTAGCTTCTTCGCAGTTGTCAAAACTTTCCTTAAAATCGAGTTATATTTTTGGAAATATGTGGTGTCTTCAACATTACCAGAAATTTTGCTTGCCAAGTGTAATTTTCTTTTAGTTCTACAAGACTTACGAATACCTCTAGTCAACCAAGTTTTGCGTTTGAGTTTTCTTTTAACTATTTTTATTGGAAAATGTGTATCAATAAGCTTAAAAATGCACTTATAAAATAGTTCCATTTTCTTATTGCAATCCGCATTATGAAAAAGAGCAAGCCAATCAACGGACTCAAGGTCAGCTAGAAATAGTATAGTCCTTTTATGTGTATATACTCGTCTTTTTGTGTGACTGTTACGAGATTTTAGCCTGGAAATCAATTTTAGCGACATCACCTGAGCAGAATGATCTGAAAATGTGCACGGTACCACTGAGACTGAATCGAAACACTCTATATCCGTTATTATATTGTCAATGGTAGATGATACCGTGTCAGTAGCTCTTGTAGGTTCAAAAATTGTGGGTTTCAAGTTATGCTCTAATAACCTATTTAGGAATTCTTTTGTGTTACGTGAGTTTATATCAGATATATCAATATTAAAATCTCCACCCATGTTAATATTAGATCGGTTAAGATCTAACAAACAACGGTCGAGTTGTTGAAAGAATGCATCGAGACACGAGCTGGGGCTTCTGTAGATAACCATTATATTAAGTTTAACATCTTTGTCTAACTCAAGGGAAAGGGCGCAGATCTCTAACGATTTCTCAATGTAATATTTGGACATATCAATTATACTACAACTGTCTACGAGGTCATTTTTTACGAAAATCAGCGTTCCTCCCCCCTAGCTCTTGGTTCTAGAGGTCTGCGCGAGTATTTGATAGCCCGAAAGACAGATCGATTGGTATTCATTGGGCTTTAACCAAGTTTCGGTTAAGAGAATAATAGATGGTTTACGTTCCATTTCACATTCAATAAATGCTTCCAGACTTAACAGTTTATTCCTTAGGTGGTTAACGTTAAGGTGCATAAATTTAATTTAATTTAATTTAATTTAATTTAATTTAATTTAATTTAATTTCATAACATTTTGAAAGTACACAAAGTCGTAATTACTGGCGACATTAGAGAGAGCATTGTTTATTTGGCTTACATATGAGTTAAAGCTATAAGCTTGATTCTCAACACTTATTGGGATTGCACATACAATGACATTGCAATGCGACAACTTTTTTACATGGTTTTCAATAATATCCACTACACGATCATGCGCGGTGAAGCCATAATCACTACCTCCACACATTATGATAACCGTATCTTTTTTTGTAAAATGTTTAGCCTTAGTGTCAATGTCTTGTAGCACTCTTTCCGTAGATCCCGCATAAACGATGTCAGACAGAGACTCGTAGTCATTTCTTCGCACTTTCGATAGAAGATACGTGACATCCGTGCCATGTTGATCTGACACTAGAAGAAGTTTTGGTTTCTTTGTCACCGTTTGAACTTTCCTGCAAACACTGTCGTCGACTGAAGGTTCTATTATTTTATTAACATTATTTCCTAAAGCATTTTGGGATTGTTCTTGAATTAGGTTAGGGGACAGATTTTCAAGGTTTATTGATATCTTTTGGAGATGGTTTATGCTTCTTTGGATACGGCTGTAAGATATATTTTTAGTTTTTATTGTTTCATATTTAACTTCAAATGTTTTGCGTGTTTACGTGTTTCTTTACTTAGATGGCAGGTAAGTCGTTTAGTTTTTCTTTGTAAAGTTTGAATATCTAGTTGTAGCTTTTCTATCTCTTTTAGCTTATCTTTTAATTGATTTTCAAGTTCTACTTGACTTGTAACCATCAAGTTGTCCCCATTCTTTTTGTGTGTGTCTAGTTCTTTGTTTAATTCTTCAATTTCCTTTTTGTGTTTAACATCAGTGTTTATTAAAAGGGTTTTTAGTGCCTCATTCTCTTCAGTCAATTTGTGGTGTTCTTTATCGTTACAAATGTTCTCCAAAAAATCCAGTTTTTTAATGCAGTTGGCCTTGGGTGAGCTGTTCCTAAACCAATTTATTCGTTTTACATTGGTGACTCTTTTGGTGGTAGTATTACTATTTGCCGGTGGTACTGAACTTTTAGGAGTAAAATTTTCTGAGAGACCTATTTGTTTTAGGTTTTGTATTGTTAGCTTCGATTTTTCCAGTTCTCTCTTTAATGACGTATTCTCTAGTGATAAGTTTTCTAGTTCTAAATTTGTTCCATCAATTTCCATTATTAGTTGTTCGATTCGAAGCTTCAGCTCAGTAATCTCCTCACATTGTGCGTAGTATTCAGGGGTAGGCTATTTGATAAGTTGTCAAGAGAAGTGATCAGCGAGTCCAATTCATTGTCTAGTACCCGTAGATTGCTACATGACTTGTGTGGGGATCGAACCCACGACTCTCTGATCAGAGGTCAGGATCGCTAACCACTTAGCCACCGAGTCAGTCATCCTTCCTTTCTTCATTTTCTTCAAGCAACCTCCTGAACAGTAAATTTTTTTATCAACAGGGGTTAAGCTAACACACAGCTCATGATACCTACCAGATATTACAAGCAAGGCATTGCCGCATATCATCCATTCGATATTATTTGCACTTATATTATTTTGATAGGCCTTTTTTGGACCTGTCGTATGTGTAAGAAAAAAAATATTACAGAAAATACATCAAAAAAATGGCGTATAAATGCTTATGTAGGGGTTACTAAACTTTTAAATTAAATAACACACAAAAAAAATCTCGTCATGTGTGCAAAAATATCAAAATACTTACATCATTACCTGTAGAAATTTTATAAAACAGGCGTACTCTCCGCATCCCGACTGTTTTCGACTACATGTTCCGACATACTCGTGGTAAGCGGCGCTCGCTATTCTTGTATGTATCAGATACATCCTTACGCACACCACTGTAGACTTTCGCGGTTATTTGAAATGACTAAGCGGGAAATTTGAAACCTAGGCCTTATAGGGCATAGGCTTTATTTGGGTCTCTTACCTTATTTCTAGTTGTTGAAAATAAATTTTGGCAAATTATCAAACCCCTAACTTCATTCGTTTTAGGAAAATGGCGGTTGCAACTCCTAACTTCAAAATTATTTTTCTACGAAACTATGACAGATATTTGATTAGCAAGTTATTATAGAAATGGTGTGTAGATTTGTACGAATGTGTGTGAATGAGTGAATGTGTGCATGTTTTTGTGTGTATGTGAGAGTGTAAGCGTGTGAATTGCGTGTCTCATGTAAATAGTGTGAATGTAAGTGTAATTAGTATTACAATAAAAATTTTGAATAAGTTTTTTAATGAATGTTTTCCTTTTGTTAAGGAAAGGGTCAAGATCAGAGAATAATTTATTATAGGTTTTAGATAATCTATTAAAAGGTGAACTCTGAGCGTAACGTGTTTTTGCAGAGGAAAATGAAGAAGCCTATTTTTAGTATGTCTTGTACGTTTATCTGGGATACTAACACCTATTTGAGAAATGAAATAAGAGTTACTGGCATAACCGTTGATAATGGAATGCAAAAGCATTATATTTGTGACAGTTCTACGATTTTCAAGAGATATTAGCTTAAAGTGATTGCATTTTACGGAATAAGTGTTAAAAAAGGTATGAGTGCGGAACTGAAGACGTCGTAGGAAATTTTTTGGCCGCTCAGAGCGCTTATTCAAAACAAACCTGCTGCGCAAGCAGGGTTAAATCAAGCTGCTATCTCCAGCAATAATACCTATTAACTACCTGCGCAAGGTCAGTTTGATCCATACACAAACTTGAACCGATTTTATGCTCCAGCACCTATGCAGATGCAAAACCCCTTCGGCTTCTACCCGGGGCGCGACATGTTTCGCCCCCAACGGTACCCTGCTCCCCAGCACCAATTCAAACCTATGCGTCACAGAGGCGCTCGTTTTCAAGGACCAGAGCACTTCCACTCTGGTACCAACCGTACCCAAGGGAAAGCTCCCGGAAATGCAGCATTGCGCAAAGAGAAAAGAAGACTGTGACTTTCGAGCGGGCAGACTAACAAGGTTCGTAAACCAGTGGAAATTTCTGTCAGCACCCACTTATCTTCTAAACATAATCCAGGAGTTTGGAATCCCTTTTTATTGCAAGCCCCCTTTATTTTTACCGGACATGAAAAGATTCGAAACACCAGTATCGAAAGAAATGGAAATGGCGATTTCCAAACTCCTACCAATGAAAGTTTTAGAACAAGCGGTTCTTAGTCCCAGTTTCATTTCCCCGATGTTTTTAACTCCGAAAAGCGATGGGTCATTTCGCCCGATATTCAACCTAAAGAGGCTCAATTATTACGTTCAAACGAGCAAAATTCGCTTGATAAATATGCAGAAAATCCCGAACCCGAGCTTCCTACAACCCAGGGATTGGCTTTTAAAAATCGATTTGTCGAACGCATACTTTCGCTTGCCTGTGGCCAAAGGACACCGATGCTTCCTACGAATAATTTTCAAGGGCCAACTGTACCAAATGACTTGCCTACAGTTCGGCCTAGCATGCGCTCCCAAAGTGTTCGCCACACTAACGAACTGGCTAGCCGAAGTTCTGCGAAACAAAGGTTTTCGAATATTAGTTTATTTGGACGACTTTATTCTTGCCAACCAGGCCCCCAATATCTTAAAAATCAGGCAGAAGAGACTGTTTGCATATTGGAGAAACTAGGGTGGCAAACTACCCGAAATCAATCTTGACACCCATGAAAACCCTGGACTTCCTGGGCATAGCTTGGGACTCACAAAAAACATAGTTTTTGCCAGTACAGAAGTGCGAGTCATTAAAAACCAAAATAAAACAGGCTCTAAAAAAGAAAACGGCGAACTTGAAAGCGGTTCAGAGTTTGGTAGGATCCTTGAACTTCGCCAGTTTCCCGGTTCCCAGAGGCCGATTACGCCATCGAGCCCTATTAAAACAGTGCCAGGTTCTACTCCATCAAAACCCACAACGTCAGTTCCATTTACCAGCACCCGTACTAAAAGAACTGCAGTGGTGGTCAAGCAACGTACAAAGCGGTTCCCCGCTTCATTATCCCCCGGTAACGCACTATCTAGTGACAGATGCATCCGAACAAGCATGGGGCGCAGAACTAGACAACGTACGGCTTTGGGGCAATGGTCCGTACAAGCAGCGAAACTTCACTCAAATGAGAGAGAAATGCTCGCAGTCTTTTACGTACAATTTGGCGCCCGGGAAACACGACTTGGGTACAGTGCAGTGTCGGGTCAATCTGGCTCTTGGGTCTTTACGAGTTTACAACTTTTACAAGTAGTCACATTGCTGACAGAGAGGCTTATGGTCGCCTATGTCTGTCCTAAGAACTTCTTAAATTAATAAAAAGAATGACGAAATTAGGAGTTTATCTATGTTGTTTCCCATGTATCCTGAAGAACGTTTTTTCAACCGACTTCAAAAAAAGGAGGAGGTTCTCAATTCGGCGGAATCTTTTTTTTTTTTTTTTTTTTTATGTATGTTCACCGATTACTCGAAGACGCCTGAACCGATTTCGAAAATTCTTTTTTGATTTGAAAGGGTATACTTTACAGGTGGTCCCATATAAATTTTATCGAAATCGATTCAGCGGTTTTTGAAAAAATCAACAAAACATAGCAAAATTGGAGTTGTTGCGATTGAAGTCGGTTGTTTTTAACGTATTCAGCGTGGTCATTCGTTAATGTAGCTTGTACTTGCTATACACAAAACAGATTAGTGGTTTATTCATATGTAAACAATATACGTTTCTCTACATAATTTAAATATATGTTTTACTAAAAGTCTAAAGTATTTTCTATCAAGACCTCCGAACGAACGTTATTAGAGATAATTCGATTAAAATGCTTCTGTAATCGCCTTTTAAGCAAGTTTTATATTACCCGGATATTCGGATAATTTACTACAAATAATCCGGATAAAACGGATATCCATATTTTGAATTTCAAATTTTTGAATATGTAATTTTATTGTAGCTCGGATTGATATGTTTTATAAGAAAGTTAATGATGAATAAATTATACTGCAACTTTTCAATACATTCATCCGAGACTTTGAATTAATTAGAATACCAATTTGCGATCTTAGGTGAGAGCCCGTGGTAGCACGTGGAATTTGTAATTTTTCAGCCTGGCATAACATAGTATTCCCAACTCAGTTACTAGTTATGAAACAAATACAAATTGGTGAACTACATGTTACTTCAATGATCCCACTAACCTCCTATCCTGGAAAGCCATCAGAGCGGCTTTCCAGGATAGGAATACTATGTTATGCCAGGCTGAAAAAGTACAAATAAGGAGTTTCATTCCTGACGCATCTGAGTGAGTAGGAGGTACTGTAGAGATGGTATGTCTCTACATCTAAGCATTGCGGCCCCCTCGAATTTTGAGCTTTTCTATTGAAAAATAATAATAACTTAAATGATTTGGCATTCGAATATGTTTGTTTATTCATTCGTTCGGGGATCGTATCGATAATAACTTTTAAGTATAAAGTTTTAATTTCAAAATATACGCGAGTGCATAAAATCATAGTTTTTTTGTTAAGAAATCTCGCAGTTAGGTGACAGGAGCCACAGTAAGCGCTGAAGGAGACCTAGTGGGCTGCGTGGGCTACATCATGGGGGCGCGGCGCGGGGTGGCGCGCGTGCCAGCCGGCACCAGCCGCGCCCGTCGCCGCCGCCGCCGCCGCGCCGCCGCCGCCGCTACCGCCGCACGCACGCCGCGCCGGAAGGCCGGGTCACGGGGCGCGCCCCGCCTGCTTCGTAGTCCACAAGCCGCACGCCGCCGCCAGTCGGTGCCGCTTTCTCGCATTCTTTACTAACAAACATTTTCCTACTCACTTGGTATCACGGCGAGAAACTCACTACTTTATTTTCAAAAGTGAAAGTTTTAAAAATACAACTAAGTTTTTCATATATTTTTATAGAAATGATAATTTCATATGGAATAAGAAGAATTATGAATTTGGAAGAATATGGAATTTAAAGACAGGAATTTATGAATACTTACCCAGTAATTGAACTGGTGTAAGTACTTGGCGACTTTTTAAAATGAATGCAGCCACATCAGACGCATCCACATCCACTGACGACATAAAGGTTAGTGCGTGCACTGCACTGGACAGTTGGACACCGCACCACCTACTGCAGCACCGCGCACCGCCCCGTGGCCTCGCCAGCGCCACCGCGCGCCCTCACGGGAGACACTAACACAGGCACTAAGGAGACGCTTCAATTAACAAATTGGCAAGAAATCATAATAATACCACCTTGCTCTACATTTGTAGAGCGTGTTTAGGAATATTGTGTTATGTGTTGTAAGTACTAGTTTAACTGAGGAACTTACAAACTACCCATTAGGAACTTACAAACTACCACATGAAATATGTACTACAGAATAAAATCACTATAAAATATAAATTATACAGATGTATGGAACATGTATTATATAGGATGTTAGAACAAACTGTAACCGCGCTGTGCTCACTTTCTCGTGAATCTCTTATATATCATCTGGCATAAACAGGATTGTCATCGCTCGACAAAAATCAGCAATAAACACTCATAATTAGTAGCAAGTGATAGACTTCACAAATTATCGATGTTGTTTTGTATGGGAGGTACCTTATCCTGGTACCATGGCACGAAATCATTAATGACCTAGTATAGTAGGCCGTATAAAGTTATTAAAAGGTACTAATTTTTATTAAAATCGTTACAGCTATTATTGAAAAAAAAATAACAAAAAGGTTTTTTTTTTGTATGGAAAATATCAGAACCAGATTTTTCCCAGAGTACTCAACTATCTGATGTAGGTACTAGGTTGTATTAAAATATGGTATTGTACAAGATTTCATCAAAATCTTTAGAGCCATTTTGGGCAAAAAAATTATAAATGTTTTTTGTACTATGGTGGCAAACATTTAAAAATAGCGTAATAAAAAGAATTAAAAAACGGCTGGAGATATTAACAAAATATTGCCCTGACTCAAATTTCATCCAAATCCGTCCAGTGGTTTTGGCGCTAGAGTACGGGACGGACACACACACTGACAGACATTTTTTATATTTTGGGCTGTAATTATAAGTGCTAGACAATCGATCCCCATCACAACCTCCAGTTCGATTTTTTTTGCCATGACAATACTTTTCGAGCATTTTCATACCATGACCTTATATATTTGTCCTATAAAATACGACCACCCAAACCTAAACCTAAAATTGTGATGCAGCGTAATTTCAAGGATATGAACTTGGACAGCCTTTCGCTAGATGCTGGCAAAATAGATTGGACCCCTGTGTATGATGCCGTATCCATTGACTCAAAAGTTGAGACCTTTAACAGCCTTCTTACACAACTCTACGACGTTCACGCTCCGATTCGTGCTATTCGACTTAAACATCTGCCTGCCCCGTGGCTTACAGATGAGATTCGATCGCTGATGGCCAGAAAAGATGCTGCGAAAACTAAATTTAAAATATCACCCACTGATAGCAATCGCGAAAAGTATAAATCGGCACGTAATCGATGTAATCTCATCTGTCGAGATGCACAGCGGCGTCATATACATGCATCGGTCGAAAACGGTGATTCAGCTAAAGTCTGGAAGTTCCTTAGAAGCATCGGTGTTGGAAAACAGAAACAAAACCTGCCCTGTGATATCGACGTTAACGCTCTTAACCAACATTTCTCGTCCACTGCTACTCCTCTTATGGCTGACTCGACTAAAGCTGATACTCTAGCACGTATAAATGAATTCCCTTTGCCAAAGCATGCTCCTCTCTCTTTTAGTTCAGTTGAACCCGAACAAGTTAAAAAACAAATTCTTACGATCTCATCCAATGCTGTGGGTTGTGACGAGATAAGCCGTAATATGATAATTCCGATTCTGGATGTGATTCTGCCAGTCATCACTCACCTTATGAACTTCTCTCTCTTCTCTAATACTTTCCCTTCCATTTGGAAACAAGCTGTTGTTGTTCCTTTACCTAAAATCCGTAATCCCACATCCTTGTCCCACTTTAGGCCAATATCAATTCTTCCTTTCTTGTCCAAAATCCTAGAACGCCTTGTTCATCATCAACTTTTTTCTTTTCTTAATACTAATCAACTGCTTAATCCTTATCAGTCTGGTTTTCGACCTGGGCATAGCACTGTTACTGCCCTTGTCAAAGTTTCAGATGACATCCGCTCTGGTATGGAACAACAGAAAGTTACCCTCTTAACACTCCTGGATTTTAGTAATGCTTTTAACACGGTAGACTTCGATATACTGCTAGCTTTCCTGAGTTCACTCAATGTGTCAACTCCTGTGATATCATGGTTTCGGAGTTATCTTAGTAATCGTCGGCAATGCATCAAAGTTGATGATAAGTGCTCAAAGTGGTGTAATATTAGCCTCGGTGTTCCCCAGGGTGGTGTTCTTTCTCCTCTTCTCTTCTCCTTCTTTATCGATACTATCTCGCGCTCCCTTTCATCTTTTTTCCATCTGTATGCTGATGACTTGCAGATTTACATCCAGGCATCCCCTGAAGATATTGCACAAGGTGTTCACCTCATGAACGAAGATCTCGCCGAAATATGGTCATGGTCTCTTAAACATGGCCTTCTTGTGAACCCAAGTAAGTCACTGACAATTATTGTAGGAAGCTCTCGCCAACTAGCTAAAATTGACTCATCATCACTACCCCCAGTTCTCCTTAACGACGTCCCCATTCCATACTGTAAAAAAGTTAAAAACTTGGGTGTAATATTTGAACAAAATTTATCTTGGTCCAGTCAAATTGGCGAAGTGAGTCGAAAAATTTTTGCTTCTTTGGCATCGCTTCGACGCCTCAAGAACTTTCTTCCCGTTGCAACGAGAGCCCTTCTGGCTCAGTCTCTCCTTCTCCCAATTCTAGACTATGCCGATACCTGTTACCTTGATGCTACCGAGGAGCTGCTGAACAAATTGGAGCGCTTACAGAACGTTTGTATTAGGTTCGTGTTCGGTTTGAGGAAGTATGATCATGTCTCAGAGTTTCGAGCTAAACTGAAATGGCTACCCATCCGTTTGAGACGAAATATGCACACACTCTGTTTGCTGTACAATGTGCTCCATAGTCCAGCTGCTCCTCCGTATCTTAAGGACAGCTTTCGGTGCAGGGAGTCAGTGCATGGTCGCCAACCTCGGTCATGTAATGCGCTCCTTTTGGCCTTTCCTTCTTGCCGCACTGACTTCTTTAGTAAATCTTTTGCGGCTCACTCGGTACGCCTATGGAACTTATTACCTGCTTCTGTTCGTACTTCTGAAACTTTATTTACTTTTAAGAAAAGACTTAGGGAACATTATTTTAATCTATGTAATTACTGAAACTTTACCTCATCTATTTAAGTACTTATCACCATTTTTCTTTGGCTTCATACTTATATATTGATATTTTATTTATATTATTTATGTATTTATTTATTCGTTATATATGTACTAATATATATTTTATATAATATAATATTATTTATGTATTTATTGATACCTATATGTATTATGTCTAAATAAAAACCATAATTGCAGCCACCCGTTACTTGCTTTTAAAACTATACAATCCTATAAGTTTCCAAGGTTGCCTGGAAGAAATCGCTCAAAGCGATAAGGCCGCCTTTGCACTGTCTGTAAATATTTTTTGATGTCTCTGTACTATTGGTGTGCAATAAAGAATATTTATCTTATCTTATCTTATCTTACTTCCTTACTCCTTCATCGCTCGAAAGTTGGTAGGGAGTTCGGATAAAAACCGCCCGACTTCAAAAAATCATTATACAATACCAGATCGTTATTGTGTCATAGGTATAGGTAAAGCGCTCAGTTGTTGTTTATCGTTCATTGTGATCACTAAAAAAATAACAATTAAGAAGATCCATCGATACATATTCTCAGAGGTAAATAATCAAGTTTATGTACCTATCTTGAACCAAGATCTTGAAGGACACACATTGACCGACAAAATTTAGAAAATAATGCTCGTCGTTCAGACGAAGAGAATGTTAACAGAGAACAAGAGAAAGAGGCGAGACCTGTGCTATCTCTTAACTCACAGAATGGAAATAAATGACTCGACGGACGAAATAAACTGTTCACGTGGTTGCGACGAGCACACTAAAGATGGCGCGACGATTCAACAAACGAGAAGAATCTCTATGTAATCGGTGACGAAACAGTTTGGATTGGCATCTTCTTTCCTAACTTTACGAACAGGAAAATGGTATGACCATTATGCCCCCTCAGACCATATTATAACAAACTAGCTGGTTGACCGAGCTTCGCACGTTCAATCGGAGCGTTTATAAACTTTTACACTTAATACAAAAAAAACTGGAGACATGAATAATGGCAGAAAAATACTCGAAAATATCAGTGCATGTTGTCATTCATCGATATGGGAAACATTAGATAAGGTTACTCGCCATCGATATGGGAAACATAACATAGTCTTGCGGGGGCTGAAGCGGGGTGAAGAGGGAGGCATTTATTTAAACAAATATCGCCGTTGTGTGACAAGCTTAAGGTTTATGTATTTAATGTTATCTACTAGCGAAATCTAGCGACGAGTAGGGAGGCATGTAATTAATTTATGTTATCTACTAGCGACATCTAGCGACGAGTAGCGTAGCATCACTATAAAATTACAAAATATTCATATAATAACAAGAATAAAGTGATAAGAAATGTTGCTGTTAGTTTTGTTCTTTATTTTTTTATTGTTTTAGCACATTTCACTGCTCTGTAAGATTTATTTTCATTTAAACACGGGATGTTTACTCGTCGCTTGTCAGATTGCGAATGGTGCGCGAAAAGGCGGCGCTACTAAACATAGGGGAGCAAACCACTATCAGCGACTACGCTGTCGTGGAGTATTAACCACATCTAATTGTTCTCTTATATCGATGTTACTCGCCCTGTTTGTTTCTGAACCAGCGTGTTCGTCTTGCGGGGGCTGAAGCGGGGTGAAGAGGGAGGCATTTATTTAAACAAATATCGCCGTTGTGTGACAAGCTTAAGGTTTATGTATTTAATGTTATCTACTAGCGAAATCTAGCGACGAGTAGGGAGGCATGTAATTAATTAATGTTATCTACTAGCGACATCTAGCGACGAGTAGCGTAGCATCACTATAAAATTACAAAATATTCATAAAATAACAAGAATAAAGTGATAAGAAATGTTGCTGTTAGTTTTGTTCTTTATTTTTTTATTGTTTTAGCACATTTCACTGCTCTGTAAGATATATTTTCATTTAAACACGGGATGTTTACTCGTCGCTTGTCAGATTGCGAATGGTGCGCGAAAAGGCGGCGCTACTCAACATAGGGGAGCAAACCACTATCAGCGACTACGCTGTCGTGGAGTATTAACCACATCTAATTGTTCTCTTATATCGATGTTGTCATTCCTGAGCTCATTCTTTCAAGAACTGCACGCCATCTGTTGTCGAGTAGCGCGGAACGTGCTTTAAAAGTCAATGTTAGCAACAAAGGGCTCCAAGTAATGTAATTCACTGGTAATTCACCTACTCGACAAAAAATGGCGCCGTTAGTGAAATACATTAGTGTGTACAAAAATTACGTAGGTACTATCAAAATAAATTCCTCTTTTTTCTAGAATAAGTTTAGGTTTAGACTCTCACAGATTTATTGTAGATCTAAAGCAACTAACCATAGATCGATAGAATTATTATTGTTAGAATCGTTTTCGACAAAGATATAAAAAAAGCAAATGTAATGCACAGTAAATTTGAAACATAAACATTGTAGCACTCGTTGATGTCTTTTATATGAAAACTTGTTAATGCAGCTCGCGTTGAAATCTTTTATATGACACGTATAATTTTATTGTAATTTGCGTTCATGTATATATTTTACTGCGAACTTCAACAGATCCGAGTCAGAGTCTTTGAATAAGGTAGAAGCTCAGTCACTGCATTTCAAACTTTACTTGGGTCAAATCAAAACTATACAAATTCACACAATAAACTTTTTGATTTTATCTGTCCAATCTAAAAGTTAAAACTTATATATATATTTTCTGTAATTTCATTCAATAAACAGTGAAATATCATAAATACATACAGCGCCACCTTTAGTAAATAACAGTTAATACAATGTCAACTTCTTTGATAGTTTTGTTTAGCCGTGGATTTTCATTCAAATTCTACTTCATCTATGGTCTCGTTTGACAAAATGTAAGTACTGTAGGGATCTTCTATTTATGGAAACTCGTTGAATTCTTTATATATTTTATTTTATACGTTTTCACATAAACATGCACTCGGGGCGAGGTACCAACTTCAAGTCTGTCAATACATTTGTTTTCTATTCTATCATTTCAAATATTCGAATCAACGTCGTATTTACTTTTTATACAAACCTATGCAGACCTAAGACCTAGCCTATATAGTCTCTACAGTACCTAGGTTGTACCAGCTATGGCAACTACGCGATACAACCTGTAAATATTATTATTAAAACCTTAAAATTTAGAATGGTAGAATAAATAAATCATATCGAGGGTTCACGGGCGACTTGTATTAAGCGACATTTTTGGAAACACAGGTAACCTCTACTTTAAAAATTTATTTCTTACAAAATACCTCACAAAAAATAACTTCTAAATAATATTTAAAATATTAAGAATATCGAGAATCTATATAATACTAAGAAGTTAAGTTTTAATGATTATTTTTCTAAGAAATATTTTTTAAATCAGTCTCCTGAACATTTCTAAAAATGTCGCTTAATACAAGTCGCCCGTGAACCCTCGATATGTACGCGTCATCGATATAAGTGTTTCCCATATCGATGGTACGCGTTAAGTAAAATTGCTGAATATAATACTTACACTATTTTCGTTTCGATACACTTCGTATCCCGCGTGCATAGTATTTTTTTATTGCTCTTAAGTTTTTGGATTTACATAATAAAAAAATAAAAATTACCCAAAAAAAAAAGACAAAAAATCAATGAAGTCTCGTGGGATTCGAACCCATACCTACATAAAACAAAGTTAGCACCGAACCAATATGCCAGTTCGCGCTTGAATGTAGTGTTAAAAATAAGTATCATAATATGCGTTCTGCGTTTATGTAATTTCGCTCATATCTCCCTTAAATGAAATTTTTCGAAAATAATTCCTTCATAGATCGATGTCTGGTGATTTTTAACCCCTAATCCTAGATTTTCGTCAAAAGGTTTCAAGCCGTTTTCGAAATCGTCGAGACACTTAACTCGTTTAATAGTATTGGATGCTTCGAGTACCGAAATAGTAAAGTACTGCTCAAGAATTGAAAATATACAGGGTGTAACAGAAAGGTGTGATAATACTTCAAGGTGGGCTTTTACCCATCAAACTGAACAACTTTTGTTCTACAACTTTGTTCAAATCGCAAAATTTTTTTGGACTTTTCATACAAAACGATCAGCACAAGTTTGTATGAAAAGTCCGAAAATTTCTTTGCGATTTCAACAAAGTTGTAGAACAAAAGTTGTTCAGTTTGATGGGTAAAAGTCCACCTTGAAGTATTATCACACCTTTCTGTTACACCCTGTATATGCGAAAATGATGTAATTGTTTTCATGAAGGACAGTAATGATAATAATCCCGAAAACTTGCATTCTAACCTCTGTATAGCGCTGGATAAATTAAAAAATGCCAAATATGTATACTTATTACCTGTTGTACTGTACATCATTGTTATTTAAACTAAAGGACTCTCAATTATTATTTCAAACTCTGGACATCTCATGTTAAAAATTCTAAATACCTACACTATTTTGATACTTGCTATAAATTAAATAAAATAAATAACCTTAAAGTAATATCAAGAATGATTAATACGGACAAAGATACTGCTGAATATAAAGCTCAATTTCTCAATATCAAAAATATTGTGCGATTACAAAAAACAAGCTCCTAAAATTCTGGGAAATGTCCTCTACCAAATTCAATATATTTCCAAAAACCACACTCTGTCTGCCACTCCACTAAGCTGCAAAAAAGACACTGCTTGATTTGTTTCCTATAATCAAAAAGGCTCCTACAAAAATGTCCCAAAAACCAGCTCACCTGTTAATGATTTAACAATTTTCGAGGTCCCCCAGGATAATAATTGTAATTTTACGCTTATTCACCAAAATATAGCATGTTTCTTAACAAAGAAGGAATTAACTGAAATCACGCTCGAATAATTCTCTGACTAGGGAACGAAACCTGATGTTATTTGTTTCTCCGAAACGTTTGCCAAAAGAACTGAAGAACACCATATAAAATTAAATAATCACAAGCTAGCCGCAAACTATTCTAGGAAAGCGAAACGAGGGGGGACTTGCATATTGCTGAAAAGAGGCTTGATAGGTAAAGATTTAAAGTTTTTAGACAAATTTAGTGTTCCCAAAATTTTTGAATGCGTAGGTGTAGAACTCCAAACCTATAATTTAATTATTTTATGCATGTATAACTCTCATAAACTGTTTGCTACCCAGTTTCCGAACTGCTTGGAAGAAGCTCTTCATAAACTAACGAGCATGTATAAGAAGAAACAAATTAGAATTACTGGAGACTTCAATATCAACATACTCGACTCTTCAGTCATCACCCTCATCTATACATTTAAATGCTTTAACTAATAATTTTAACCTAAAAGGGTATAGCAAGATTACCATATCAAAAGTGCCCCAACGACGTTTCCATGTTATTATCTCGTAAATTTATAGCTCTTTGAGAGAAATATTTTTATACCAAATTTCAAACCTTTTTTCTCAATAGTGAGGGAAATATGGGGGTGGCAACCCTTAATTCATTTAAAGATTTAAAGATTTATTTATTTATGAACCAACAAAAATGTGAACATAATTGATATTACGTCAACAGCTACAGTAGTATAAACTGTGTCGCAGCTGTTTACGCCCAGCTCCGGATGAGAGTGGGTTCAAACTTTAACAATTTTAGTTACAATTGTATAAAAGTACAATTAGTTGCTAAAGACATATTGTTATACAAATTTCTTAACACAAGAGATATAAAAACATAGAGGTAAAAAACATGTGTGTGTATGTGTGTTTGAGAGCGTGTATGTAAGTATATGTGTATGTGTATGTATGTGTGTGAGTTAGTGTGTGCGTTTGTGTGTGTGTTTGTGTGTGTGAGTGTACGAGTGTGAGCCTGTGTGTGTGTAAGAGCATGAATGTGATATGTAGGTAGATTAGGTCATATTGTGTCAGTAATCAAGTTTTCTGTTTCAGCGTAAGTGAGGGTCTGTAACCAGTTACCTACTTTTAGTTTACATTCTCGTGAAGATAGTGGATATATATTCAAAGCCTTATTCACTCTATTGTAAAGACTAGGACTGAGATAGTGGAAGTGATTTTTGGAAAGTACTATTCTGCATGGGATTAGATTACAAACTTTATCTTTCCTGCGCTTGTTTTTAAACAAATTTGGGTCATAAGGTACTGTGGAGTGTTTCCTCAATATTACATGCAAGAAAAATAACTGTCGGACAGTGAGAACTTTACATAATGAGTACAACTCAGCTATCGGAAATCTACGAGGCTTCGATGACATAACCTTGAGTACAGCTCGCTGTGCTCGTTCAAGTCGTAGTAGTATAGTTTTCCGTGCTGCTCCCCAAGCAGTAACACAATATGATAAAATGGATTGAGCGAGACTATAATAAACTATCTTAAGGGTGACATGATCTGCCACAGCCCTCAATGATTTAAAGATAAATATGAGTTTTCTCACACGTCCAATGGTAGCCTCAATTTGTTCTTTCCAAGACATTACACTGTCAAAAAGAACACCAAGGTATTTTATACTATGAGTTCAGTTAATCTGAGTACAGTTACAGTTTATGTTGGTACCTAAGTGACACGCATGCGCTGAAATAAAGAAAGAAGGAGGTGGCTGGGAGGTCAAGAGAGGGGCAAAAGTGACATACTTGGTTTTATCTAAGTTAAGAGAAAGTAAATTACTCTTAAGCCATTTCATTACAGTTTTCATAGCTTCTTCAGAATAGAACCGAGCTTCATTCCAGGATTTCCCTTGAATTACAAGAGCCGTGTCATGGGCGAATGTTAGAATTTTACAATTTGTTATAGAGAGATTACAGAGGTCATTTACATAGATTAAAAATAAAGTGGGGCCCAATACACTCCCTTGAGGTACACCATAATTCAATAGAAATTCCTGACTACAGTAATTATCAATTTTGACAAACTGGGTTCGTTCACTTAGGTAACTTTTAAAGATATCCAATACTATACCTCTAACACCGATTAGCTCCAACTTGTTCAACAAGATAGGGACAGAGACAGTATCAAAGGCCTTAGAGAGATCTAAGAAAATACCAATAGTTTTTAGTTTATCATTCAAATTTTTTGTGACAGTATCTGAGAGCTCCAAAACAGCATCCTCAGTGGATCTACCGGTACGAAAACCGTACTGGTTATTAGATAGGATATAATTTTTAGCTAAGTAATTATTGAGCCTATTGTTGAGGATTTTTTCTATTATTTTTGACAACGTAGTGAGTATAGATATTGGCCTATAATTATTGATACTATCTCTGTCCCCAGCCTTAAAGATAGGACGGACGAGAGCCTTTTTGAAAACCTTAGGGAAGGTGCCCGTAGTAAAACACAAATTAACAATATAGGTAATAATGGGGACAAGTATATGTCGTGAACTTTTTAAAAGAGAGGCAGAGATACCATCCCACCCTACAGAACAGTTTTTGAGTTCAAGGATAATGCGTTCAACTTCCTCGTAATTTGTGTCAATCAAACCCATAGATTTAGATTCTGGTGGTAAACGAGTAATCTTGTCATGAGAAGAGGTGGAAGCATCGATTCCTGGAGATGACAGTTTCGAGGCGAGATTTATCCCAACATTAGCAAAAAAGGAGTTAACCAAATTGACAGATTGTTCAGGATCAGTTGACAATGTCAGAAGTTCATTAGGTGGAGACGTATTAGAATGTAGGTTAGTTATAGATTTAATTAAATTCCAGGTAGCTTTTGGGTTATTCTTTGCTTTTCGTAATTCAGCACGTTCATAATTCTGTTTAATTTTTTTCAGTAAATTGTTACAAAAATTTCTATACCGTGTGTAGCTTGTTTTAAGTGTAGTATTATTTGGATATTTTCTTGATTCCTTAAAGAGATGATCACGGTTTCTTACGCAACGCAGAAGACCAGGTGTCATCCACGGCTTTATTATTCTTTTCCTGCTTGGTATTACTACATTTTTAGTGTGCGCCTTAATAGTCAAAGATAGGATGTTAACAAAGTCATAAGCAGCTTTTTCCGCATCGGTGCAAGATAAGACTGATGAAAAATTAGCATTCTCTATATCCTGCAGAAAAGCTGCTTCATCAAGACGATGAGCCAGACGAGTAGACTTACGGGTTACTGGTTTATTATTAAGGCAAAAGATAACAGGAGCGTGATCAGTTATTAATGAGTCAAGGATAAGGGTAACTGAGGATTTATTTGTTTTTAGTATCACATGATCTAAGCAGCTGTTTAATCGGGTCGGGAATAAATGTGCAGGTAACATGGCATAAGACGCGGTGGTATTTAGGTAGTCATCTGAATTGGGGTCTTTAGTATGTGGAAGAATATCAATATTTATGTCGCCAATAATTGCGATAGTTTTAAAACACTTCAATAAAGTAAGAGTATCATCTAACGAGTTTATAAAATTTGAGGTATTTTTGTGTGATGGCGACCGATAGATAGCTAATAGTACAATGTCCTTGGCGAATTTCAGTATCAGGCAGTTGGCCTCAGAAATATCAGATTTTTGAACGGTGCATGCCAAAGAGTCTCTTACATATGCCACTATCCCATCATTTTGGTTGGTATGTTTAGTTTTAAAAGATAAATATCCAGGTAGTGAAGGAACAAGAGGACATTTACTAAGCCAACATTCACTCAATATAAGAACATCAAATTGGATGTTAATACGTTGAAGTAACACTAGTAATTCGCTAAAATTGCAACCGATGCTTCTTATGTTTATTTGGAGGACTTTTAGAGTGTCTTGAACGTTTAAATAGCTTGTACATTGTTCCGGGGTACAGATAAAAGATTTAGATACTGATATTTCTTCGATATCATTTGCAATTTTGTGTGTAAATGATATCGAAGAAATATCAGTATCTAAATCTTTTATCTGTACCTTTAAAACTATTTGAGATATTTCGATGAAATTTTAAAAACGTGTACTTGTTTATAAGATTTATATTGTACATATTTTTCAGATTTTTATTTTGTTTATAAATGGTAAAAAACAAGATATTTAATTTTTAGGAGTAAAAAAAAACAAAGTTACTGTCATGACTTTATGACATGATTTTCGTTACATAAAGGAAAGGTTTTTTCTCAATGAGTCTTTGTTTGAGATTTGACAATACGCGGTTTGAATATGTCGCAAAATGATCTTACGTGCATCTTCGCTTCTCATTACAGTCAACAAGTTGCAACAAAGTTGGCGTCAAAACTATGCCTTTTTAGGGTTCCGTAGCCAAATGGCAAAAAACGGAACTTATGGATTCGTCGTGTCTGTCTGTCTGTCCGTCCGTATGTCACAGCCACTTTTTTCCGAAACTATAAGAATTATACTGTTGAAACTTGGTAAGTAGATGTATTCTGTAAACCGCATTAAGATTTTCACACAAAAATAGAAAAAAAACAATAAATTTTGGGGGTTCCCCATACTTAGAACTGAAACTCACAAAAATTTTTTTTCATTAAACCCATACGTGTGGGGTATCTATGGATAGGTCTTCAAAAATGATATTGAGATTTCTAATATCATTTTTTTCTAAACTGAATAGTTTGCGCGAGAGACACTTCCAAAGTGGTAAAATATGTGTCCCCCCCTGTAACTTCTAAAATAAGAGAATGATAAAACTAAAAAATATATATATGATGTACATTACCATGCAAACTTCCACCGAAAATTGGTTTGAACGAGATCTAGTAAGTCGTTTTTTTTAATACGTCATAAATCGTAAACCGCAATTTACCTTTCATTCAAGTTATAACGAACTACAAGTACTTTTATAATGTTACTTGCTGCTACGGAACCCTTCATGGGCGAGCCCGACTCGCACTTGGCCGCTTTTTTTCTAAGACACTGTTACTCTTACTCTCACTATCTTTCTTCTCTTCTCTCTCCTTTGTGGGATATGTACATGTTATGTGCAAATAGGAAAAACGGTTGGCTGCTGTTCGCATACAGCTGCGACTATTTACTTGTCACATGATCATTTTAAATCAAAAATCATAAATTCGTGAAATTTAGAATAAAATATAATTATGACGAATAAAACCGGTCTAAGTCTAACTATCTCCATTGAGGAACACAGTGACGACGATTAAGTTTTGTTCCCGTTTCCTTCATTTAAACGACTTATCTTACAGCCATTCGCCAAAATATATGCTTCATTTTATATAAATCACATAGATTTATATTTTTTAACAATGTTCCGAGTAACTTCTTTCTTTATTCTTATTTTTTTATATTTTATTTACAGACATGCATGACATTGTATAATTCATTTATTGATCTAGCATTAAGATGTAATAGAATATAAGTCTTATTTTTAAAATGTGTTGGAGGGAGTTTCTTTACGGCCCGCCGTTTCTTCTCACTCAATACAATTATGAATATGAATCGAGGCGATTAATTATCTCGTTGAGTCCTGTCTTGAGTTCCGCGCGCGTATTCGCGGCTACGACCGCGCCCACGTCGTCCGCATACCATATACAACTCGGCTCCCTCCACTGCACCGGGCAGGTCATTAAGTAATAGGCTGAAACTCCGCAAACACTTCCCGAAACAGTGAGTTCCAAGTGGTAGGAACCTCGTATTAGGTAGATAAAAGAATGACGTTCGAAAAGTGTACACTGCTTCGAATAAAATATTTTTCATTTTCATTAACGAGCTTTGTGTAACTTTTTTAACCCCCGACGCAAAAAGAGGGGTGTTATAAGTTTAACGTGTCTGTGTATCTGTGTATCGTAGTGTATCGTAGTCTGTGGTATCGTAGCTCCCAAACGGATGAAGCGATTTTCGTTTTTTTTTTTTGTGTCATAGATAATTTTATCCCGAGTGTTTTTAGCCATGTTTCATGAAAATCTGTTCAGCCGTTTGAAGATCATCAGCTCTTTTCTAGTTGATGAGGGGATCTGACTAACTTCCTTATGTCCGATCGATTCGAAATTTGGTACCGTGTTACTTGAATGATATTGAAAGTATATGGTAAGGTAACCATGACCTGATCAGCCGTTTGAAGATAATCAGCTCTTTAATAGTTGATGAGGGGATCTGACTACCTTCCATATTATGTCCTATCGATTCGAAATTTGGTACCATGTTACTTCAATGATATTGAAAGTATATGGTAAGGTAACCATGACCTGATCAGCCGTTTGAAGATCATCAGCTCTTTAATAGTTGGTGAGGGTATCTGACTACCTTCCATATGTCCTATCGTTACTAACTCAACTAACTAATCATTATAAATACCTTCCTAATATTTATACCTACTTTAAAAAGGACAAAATAAAAGTAACATTAAAATTTTAAAAACCCCCCGACACAAAAAATAAACTCTAAAAACTAACAAATAATATTTTAAACCTATTATAATTATTATCGTCACATATATTATGTAAGTTCAAATATTTTTATTTTCCAAGCGTCGTCGCGTCGGGGGACCGCTAAGTGAGAAAAAACAGGTGTAGTCGCAGATTGCAACAAAAGAATTTACTCCGAAAAATTCGCAAAATCGACACAACCGTCAACGACGTCTGCCCTCACGTGTATGCCCGTTCGGGTCGCCGCACTTGGTGACGCCTCCCCTGCGCCGCATACCGCACACCGAGCTCGCCGCGCGCGGCATTACGTAGTGCGTAGACTATGCATGAAATTAAAGATCGCTCGTACCTAAATGTAATTCTTAATAATTAATTAGCTGTTGTTGAAAGAATATTTTATAAACTTTAGCGGTCCCCCGACGCGACGACGCTTGGAAAATAAAAATATTTGAACTTACATAATATAAGGTGCTACTTTATTAGTGCCCGATATTTTAGTCAGTGCTTCTACTCCTGATTCTGATCAACTTTCCCCAAGAAACCCATAGTCAAATCGCAAAAAAATTTTTGGACTCTTCATACATATCGATCAGCCGAGCGCCCAAATTAGTATGAAGAGCCCAAAAATTTTTTTGCGATTTGACTATGGGTTTCTTGGGGAAAGTTGATCAGAATCAGGAGTAGAAGCACTGACTAAAATATCGGGCACTAATAAAGTAGCACCTTATATATGTGACGATAATAATTATAATAGGTTTAAAATATTATTTGTCAGTTTTTAGAGTTTATTTTTTGTGTCGGGGGGTTTTAAAATTTTAATTTTACTTTTTTATGTACTAGAAAATAGACGATTATAATTTATTTTTTTGGTTGGTGTCACTCCAGGGGTAAGATAAACCACCCCTAAAAACTAAACATCTTTTTTTTATTATTTATCAATGAGATAAAAATCTGAAATAAATATATTATATAAAGCTTATAAATAACTATACACCGTAAAAATTTTACCCCCATGTCTCCTTCACTATTGAGAGAAGGGGTTTGTCTGAGTTTTAACTAGGCCGCTCGTAAAACGGCAGATTTTACAATTTGGCTACAACTTTTATCTTAAAGTTATAATAATTTGCTTTTAAAATATTTCTGGTGTAAATATGTTTCTCTCAAAGAGCAATAAATTTACGAGGTAATAACATGAAATTTTGATATGGTAACCCTTTGGAATTCAGGAACCTACACGTGGTAGCTCGTGTCTGGATTTAATAATGACCAATATTAGACATTCTGTTTGTAGACAATCGCTCTATATTTACCCGATCTTCAAACTGCTCAACTGCTGTCTTTCCCCACTAAATCAAAAAAGATAGAATTTAAATCTTGGACAGCCACAAAAAGAGATTTCTCCACTGAAAACTAAGAAATGGCAGAGGTGGCAAACGAGCAGACGGATCACCTGATGGTAAGCGATTACCGCCGCCCATAGACACTCCTAGTTGATACTCCTATTATAAGTCTGGTAACAAAACCTTTCTATACATTAATGTTTAGTGCCGAATTAAGAGTATGTACTTGATGCCCTGAGCAATCCGCGTCAATAGGCCCCTATTCACTATTTATAAAATTCGTATTCATTACAAAGATTACCATACACTGGGCTCAGAAGAAGGAGAATTGACGGAATAAGTTTGAAAACGAGTGATTGAGAGTGAGTGAGAGATGTGTTATGGAATCAGTTGCGTGCCCAACAAAACAAGCGGGCGGGGGTCTTAGGCGAAATTATGCCATTTTTACTACGGAATTCGGTTCGAAACCACCCGCACATTTTTTTAATAAAAAACTTTGTAAGGCTTTATGTATTATATTTTGACAAAAACTATACACATCCATCCTGCGAACTTATAACGGCTTGCCAACGCAGGCGTTCCAAGATTTCGTTCAGGGGGGGCAAATTTGTTGTGTACCCTTATTTATGAAGCGGATGGTGGAATCAACCATTAATATAAAAAGTCGCGAGCGTAGCGAGCGCGAAATTTTATGAATAGTTAAGAAATGCCTCTATTTATTTGCATTTTATAGAAATTTTAGTACTTCGGTCAGGCTTCAGGGGGGGGGGGGCAATTGCACCCCCCTGGGTCCGCGCCTGTGCCAACGCTCAGGTAGCTTTCGGACTGACTGGTACCTTCCATGTTTATTTCCATGAGTTATCTCCTTGTCCAAAGCTTGTCGTGATCGACTCAGAAATGAGGGGATACGTAAGAGAACTAAACTTAGAACGAAACTAAAGTCGGGGGTGGCCTTTGTCCAGCAGTGGACGTCTTTCGGCTGATAGATAGATAGATGGCTTGACACAAGGCATTAATGTCAGAGTAAGCAACACCGCCAATGGCTCTCTTTAGCTGATGGAAGCACCCGCACGGATTTAAATCAGGAGAATAAGGTGGTTGAATCCAACGTTTAGTGTTATGCAGACTCATCCAGTCCTCTACAGATGAGTGGTGGCTCTTGCGTTGTCATCTAATAACCAGATTGTGTGCTTGTGATTTCTGCCCCATTGATCCATTAGGTGCTCCAGAAACTGGATGTAGCGACTATGGTCCATGTTTTCATTATGACCCAGAAGCTCATAATACCGTTATAATCCATCACTAACGTCAAAATGAAATTCGTTCCATATCTCGACTCTTGCACAGCTGTTGGCCGCTCTTCGTCTTTGGCAAGCTGTAGTATAATGACGCACCTCAACCAATACTTAACGCTAAGTAGGTTAAGTTAGTATTATATATCTATAGCATTACGTTATTTTGACGCATTATGGTGGCGTATCGGGAGCCGGGTCGTTCCCTTCCCTCAAATATGGTTGCGGGGAGCGATTGCTGACTCTCGCGTTATACTCGTGATCGGGTGCTGTCCGTGTGAACTGGCCTGCTCTTGTCATTGGTTTTTGAATTGTTAGTCATTAGCATTACAAATAATTTTTACTTTTATCTCTTTTGAATCCTTTCTTTCTTTAATATTCTTATTTTATTCTTATTTTTGCATATTTTATTTACAGACATGACATTGTATAATTCATTTATTGATCTAGCATTAAGATGTAATAGAATATAAGACTTTAAAAAAAAATGTGTTGGAGGGAGTTTCTTTAGGGCCCGCCGTTTCTTCTCACTCCACAAACACTTCCCGAAACGGTGGGTATACGAGTTCCGAGTGGTAGGAACCTCGTGTTAGGTAGATAAAAGAATAACGTTCGAAAAGTGTACACTGCTACCTACTTCGAATAAAAAAAAAAAATTTCATTTCATATCATTATACGAGTGTCCACCAAACGTATCGTTTCACTCTCTCTCTCCCTCGCTGACGCTCGCTCCTCAGTCGCTCGAAAGTATTATAAAAATGGCATTGATTGTTGCCTATGACCCCCGCCCGCTTGTTTTGCTAGGCACGCGACTGATTTCTAACATAATTCTCTCACTCGAACCACTGTTGCTCCCAAACTTACCCGTCAATTCTCCTTCTTCTGATCTCAGTGTATGGTAATCTTTATAATGAATACGAATTTTATAAATAGTGAATAGAGGCCCATTGAGGCAGATTGCTTGGGGCTTAGGGCATCAAGTACGCACCCTTAATCCGGTACTAAACATTAATGTATTAGAAAGGTTTTGTTACCAGACTTATAATAGGGGTATCACTTTACTACATTTCATTAGGTATGGAAATACGCCACTATCAATACTGATATTAAAAACACAAGCCAAATATGGCGCTAAAGTCCAGGGAATTTGTTCATCGTTCGTTTTCTGCTAGACTCCAGGGAAACGAGTAACAGCCGGGACTGACGGGCGAGTACTGGCTGACGCGGAGGAAGCCCCATTGATAACCATTGCACAGGCATACAAAGGGTCTTTTAATTTGCGCCACAGTGAATGGAAAAAATCTGTAAGATGACTATATAGATACAGGAGCCTCTAGAATCGTTGTCAAGCCGGATCTAGTGAGAGCTTTGTTGAAATATAAGAACACTAATATCCGACTTCTTTCTGCTTCCGGTCAGCCAATACACGTCCTGGAACAAAATCTCAGTCACGATGTTCGTTGGAGAAGCACCATACTCTCACAGTGTCATCGTAGCCCAAATCATGGATGACTACATCTTGGGCTTAGATTTTATGAAGAAACATCACTGCAGAGTCGATATTGCTAATGGAGTCTTTAAAAGTGGTAACGAAGAGATCTTTATACTTGAAGGCCCCACTGCCCAAGTAACACAAAAGTGCTGTATATAAGCTGAAATACCGTCCACGTTGGAAAATTTAGCTGTATGAGCTTGCTGAATAACAGCGTAGGCAGCGCATCCTCAGGCTCCTCAGCTGATATAACTCTAATTTGGGCACAAACTGTACAGCTGTTAGCTGCTTAAGTGGATTCATAGCTTTATAAGCATTATTAAATATTAGCATTAATAAGAAGAACAGCCACCCTAAGAGCTGAATATAGGCTGATTAAGGGAGTGTATAACGAGCTGACACAAGTAGTTCTTGTGTCAAACAAGACAGCCATAGATGTCAATAGTTGTTCACATGTATTCAACTATTCAGTTAGAATTTTATTTAAATCTTTTAGCTAACTAAATGCCTATACAAGTACAATTAATCAGCCCAAGTCAGGATCAGGGCTTACATGTGAACTAATTTATGACAGTTTTCTGTTATTTTGAATTATATATGTTCACCCATGGTGTTCATGTCGGCTTATATAGTGCCGTTATAAGAGTGCCTACAACAGCTGAATAACGCTGAGAACTTTCAACTATATACAGTTTGAGGCACTCAATCATTGTTAATTGAATTCACAGAATGACTGTTTGCATTAAAGTTATTCACGTATTCTCTGTTATAATGTTCGCGTTTAAAGGGCACATTTGTGACCTTTAATTATAAATAGCTTAATTTCTATCCACAAAAAGCCCTTTTTAAAGCTGAAAGTGCTGAACATTTCTAAAAGCTGAATAACTTTGACTTCTACACCAAATATAATGCTCGCAATATTATAGTGGTGTCTTCCTGGTGCCTAATACAGTCCATGTACAGGCTAAAGCGTAATATTCAGCTTCTGCCATTCGAGTGTTCTATAGAGACTTGATAGGCTAGGTATTAGACTTTTGTAGGGTTAGGGGAGAAATAAATACGACGTAAGTTTAAATATTTTGGATAAGAACAAATCACAATGTTTGTCAGTTCTGTTTTAAGTTGGTACCTCGCCCCGAGTGTATGCTTGTGTGAAAACGTATAAAATAAAGTATCTAAAATAATTCAACGACTTTCGATAAATATAATATCCCTACAAGTTGGAGGCGCCGATTCAAAGCGAAGCGGTACATATTGGAATGCGCCTAAGAAACGATAAAGCTAAGTATTTTACAATATTATAATTTTTATATAAGATGCGACAAATGTAAACGTGAAATATTTAAAAATATAGATATATGAATAAATATTACAAACTGGAAGAGATTTTAATGAAACATTAGTACGAGAATAAGTATGATGGGTTATGAGGGGGCGCTGACAATTTTTTTACCAAGTTCAATTTACTTGCAAACCTAAAAGGATGAGACGATAATACAAAACGGTGGGCACTACCTGCATTTTTAACGGGGGCAGCCCGTTCATATTATAAATCTATATTTTATGACTAGGACAGTTATGGAAAGATAACCGATAAATTAATTAAGGAGTTCGCTCCATTTTCACAAACCACGATTGAGCGCTAATACATTCATAATTTCAAGGAGCAGCTCTACATCGAGTGACCAAAAAGAAGTTGTAAGGGAGGTGGATGTTGCTGCCTCAATGGACGGGAGGTCAAAGAAGGAAGAACTGGATACAGTTGCAGCCAATTATGAAAAATGAAATTATGAAAAACCGGAGAGATAGGAAATTCCAATACACGGGTTTGAATATATCTTGCATCTCGGAGAAACTGGCGAACCATCTCCAGTTGCCTGGTGAAATATATTTCCAAGACATCACAACAGCTGACGGTGTATTATTGAACGGTATTGGTATCGCTCAATGCTATATGCAAATAGAGTCTACAGTTTTTGCCATTAATGTTATTGTTATCAGGAATTTACATCAAGATGTCATCCTTGGTCATGATTTTCTGAACCAAGAAAATGCCAGAATAGACATTGGCCGAAACATGCTAATATTTGACAGTTGTCAGATCAAATTCTCTACAGGAGTAGACCACCACATTTCAGATTGTTCAGCAAATCCCGAATCTTCAATTCAGGATATTGAATTGGTTGATCCTTCGACCGAGGAGATTTATGCCAATAGTGAATCCACCACGGAGATTATAAGCGATAACGTATGTTGTAACAAGTCAGTTTGTGTAAACGAGTCTGGTGAACCAGACTATCATGAAGGAAGGCAAGAAGTGGAAGATGATGAGGTTAGGTGTTACGGGGATAGCTCTAATGTTATACCTCCTCGTAGGACCTCCTTGGCGCAACACAGGATCAACACCGAAAGTGAAAGGCCTAGACGAGTACCAATAGCCAAGGAGAAAGAAGTTGCGAATCTGTTGGAAGATATGAAAAGGAATAAGATAATTGAACCATCTGCAAGCCCTTGGTGCTCACCCGTGGTTTTAATCAAGAAGAAAGATGGTAGCACATAGTTTTGTGTCAATTACAGACGGCTAAATGACATCACAAAAAAGGACAGCTTTCCCTTACCAAGGATTGACGATACACTGGATACCCTGAGGGGAATGCGATATTTTTCAACGCTGGACCTGAAATCTGGTTACTGGCAGGTAGAAATTCATCCGAAAGATAAAGAAAAGACGGCATTTTCAACCGGAAAAGGTTTATGGCAGTTTAATGTCATACCCTTCGGCTTATGCAATGCACCAGCTACTTTTGAGCGAATCATGGAGTGTTTACTGGCGGGGTTAGTGGGAGACACCTGCCTAGTCTATTAGGATGACGTCATTATCATGGGGCGAGATTTTGAGGACCACTTGCATAATCTTGAATAGATCTTGACGAAGATACGGGGAGAGTTAATTATCTCGGCCATATTATCACCAGTGAGAGTGATCCAGAAAAAATCTATGCAATACAAAAGTGGCCCACTCCTAAGGACAAGACTGAGGTAAGAGCCTTTTTGGGACTGTGCTCATACTACAGACGGTTCGTTAAAGGATTTTCTGAAATCGCTAAACTGCTGCATCATTTGACAGAGGAAAAACAAGCATTTGTTTGGCGTACCTCTAGAAATTCACTCTGATCAATGGCAGGAACTTTGAGTCACAGATATTTCAGGAATTCTGCAATATCTTGGGTATGAATAAAACTAGGACTACTTCATATCATCCTCAGTCGGACGGCATGGTAGAAAGATTCAACCAAACTCTTGAGAGACATTTGGCGAAGCTGGTTGATAAACACCAGAGAGACTGGGACAAGTTCATACGTTATTCCTTCTCGTGTACAGAACATCAGTACATGATAGTGCGAAAATGACTCCAGCCTACGTGAATTTTGGCAAAGAACTACGATTGCCGGTAGACATTCTGACCGGAGGGCCTCCGAGCGAGTCTCATAGTGTATAAGATTAACATAATCTTAGATTATGTCTCCGAACTACGGGAAAAGATGCGCGATGTATATACCTTAGTTCGAGAAAATGGTCTTCAGTCGAGTGAGAACATGGAAACCCAATACGACCGGAGAGCAAATGCAAGCGGCTTTGAAGAGGGATCACTGGTTTGGCTCCACAACTTGGTTCGATGAAAAGGAAAATCTCTCAAATTGCACACAAGATGGGAAGGCCCGTACGAGGTCATTACCCGCATGAATGACGTAACGTATCGTATCCAGCGTCAACCAAGCGGAGCCTTTAAAATTGTTCACATCGACCGCTTGGCACGTTATCACGGCAGCAATGATGATGCTCGGGACGAGGGGGCAGTGTCGCGGTCTAACCAAAACAAATTGAAAATCACTGGAAATAAAAGTAGTTTGAAAACCTCTGTCATTGTTAGTAGTAAAATAACCGTGTCAAATATTCCAGAAATAGATAAGTACAGAGAGATGTACGAACGTGTGAGTCACCTCTTGTACTTTTTAGACCGTAACCGTGGCGTATACAAATAGCAGGTAGTGAGTCAGGCGATCAGTTCTGCTTGGACTAGCGGCGAATACACTTCGAAGCGATCTCCAGGCGATCACAGCGGATATCTACGACAACCTTGGCGACTCTACTGGATCTTTGAGTGATCTGCGACTGGAAGACCTATGACCTTGTGCTGGAAGTTGGACGCAATCCGCTGTGATCAGATCTTAAGCAATTGATTACTTATTTTTCTACAAATTTACAATTACAAAATATGTTATCTATGTAGGTTGCAGAAGTCTCTGTGTTTCTTGTCGGTTCGAAAAAAAAAATATCTAAATCAAACGACTTAAAATGATATGTAATTCTGGTTGTTAGGTACTTTTTTGTAGGAAATGTTAAAATTAAAATTAAAATCTCCTGAACAAGACCCGAGTAACTACCTTATTCTGCAAATGGATCAAGAATCATCATATTATATCACTTATACTTGTTCATAGTAACTTAAAAGCCAAAGAACGTAAAGACGTAGTCGGGCTTTCGATTGAAAGAAATGCCGAATTATCCTGTGTTGAGTTGGAGAAACATATTGTACTATGTGTGAACAGACCTCCATGCGATGAGAACTTTTCCGTTTTTGAAAATGTTTTGGAGAATGCCTTGAGCATTTTGAGCAAAAGTGATAAGTCAGTTATTGTATGCGGAGATTTTAATATAGATATTCTTGAAAAGAAAAAATTATCTACAAGATTTCTTAGTTTGTTTAAATCATTTAATTTAGATTTCATATTTCATGAGCCCACTAGAGTCACGGCAACATCAGCGTCATGTATTGATAACGTTCTCTTAAATTGTGAATATAGTGAACACAGTATTATTAATTGCTTAAAATCAGATCACAGCGGTCAGCTTGTGCATTTTCCCTTTGAAAAAACTAGAGTAAAAATTACAATTCAAACAAGACCCGTCACAGTCCAGAGAGTAAACAAATATAAAAATGTCTTAAGTCAAAAACTGCCGCTTACAGTTTTCGACACGGAGAAAGCTAATAAATTCTATAACAGCTTTTTTGGAATTATCAGTAAAGAATTTGACGAAATATTTAAGAGTAAAACTGTCAACGTTAATGAAAAATTTAAGTTCAGTGATTGGGAAACAGTGGGTATTTATAAAAGTAGAGAAAAATTGTTTTCTCTTTATGAAAAAAAGATTATAAATTTTGACAGCGGTTTCATAGAATATGTTAAAAAATATTCGAACATATTTAAAAAAATTTGTTTAGCAGCAAAATCTAACTTTCTATCTAGAAAAATTAAATATCTGAAAATAAAATTAAAGCTGTGTGGAACGTTATCAATAAAGAAACGGGAAAAGCAAAGCCGCGTAAGGACGACTACATTCTTCAAACAGATCGCGGCTTAATATCAAAAATACCGGATGTAACAGAAGAAGAACTTTTTTTACTGATATTCCCATCAAAACAACGGAAAGCCTTGACTCGTCGCTGGTACTCGCCCACCGTTTACTGGCTGAAAATGTAGATCAGTGTAAAGAATGTTTTCAATTTAGAAAAATTTACCCTTATACAGTTGTAAAAACCTTTAAGTCACTTAAACTTAAAAACACTTAAGATTTATGGGTCATGTCAATTTAAAATGAATAAACATTTTCATTTTCATTTTCATTTTTTCATTTTCATGTCTGTTAATTTGTTAAAGTCGGTTATTGATACTATAGCCCCTTATCTTGCTTCTCTTTTTAATATATGTATAGATAGTGGTGTATTCCCGGATCTTATGAAATTTAGTAAAGTTGTTCCCTTATTCAAATCCGGAGAAAAAACTAACCCTAGTAATTACAGACCTGTCTCAGTACTGCCAGTATTTAGTAAGATCTTTGAAAAAATAATTCTTACCCAAATGTTAAGTCACTTCAATATTAATAAAGTGCTTCATAATCTACAGTTTGGCTTCACTAAAAGGCGTTCGACAACCGACGCAGGAGTCGAACTGATAAGAAACATATACGATGCGTTCGAAAAATCGCAAAACGCTATAGGAGTCTTCTGTGATTTGTCCAAAGCATTTGATTGCGTCGAACATAAAACCTTACTTTTAAAGCTAGAACATTACGGGGTGAATAATAAGGCCTTGAATTTGTTAGAGTCATACTTAGTTAATAGAACTCAAAAGGTACATATAAATGGTACAAATTCGTCGGGCTCACGCGTTAAAATGGGTGTGCCTCAAGGGTCTATTTTGGGACCATTCCTGTTTTTGGTTTACATCAACGACCTACCTTTTATGGTTGAATCGCTGTCTAAAATTTTGTTGTTTGCGGATGATACATCTCTAGTTTTTAAAATTGACAGACAAATTGATATGATTGACGAAGTAAACGACACTCTTTGTAAAGTACACAATGGTTCACCGTGAACAACCTAGTCCTTAATGCAAAAAAAAACTAAATGCATAAATTTCGCCTTACCGAATGTTAAAAACTTAACTCAGAACGTGTCATTAGCTAGTAGTGTTTTAGAATTCGTACCAAAAACAGTTTTCTTAGGTATAAACGTAGATTTAAAACTTCAATGGGGTCCTCACATAGAAACTTTAGCAGGCAGGCTTACTTCAGCTGCCTATGCTGTTAAAAAAATTAGGCTCCTAACAGATACAGAAACAGCGAAACTAGTATATTTCAGCTATTTCCACAGTATAATGTCTTACGGTATACTTTTATGGGGGCATGCAGCTGATACTAATACTATTTTTGTACTACAAAAAAGGGCTGTTCGCGCGATTTACGGAATGCGATCTCGAGATTCACTTAGAGAAAAATTTAAAGAAATCAATATTTTAACATTTCCCTGTCAATATATTTATGAAAATATAATGTATGTGCGAAAAAACTTAAATCACTTTACACTGAATTCTGACAGACATACTCGTAATCTCAGGAATAACAGTAAGCTTCAGCTTGTATCTACTAGGCTCAGTACGGTTAGTAAGTCGTTTGTGCATCGATATGGGAAACATTAGATAAGGTTACTCGCCCTGTTTGTTTCTGAACCAGCGTGTTCGTCTTGCGGGGGCTGAAGCGGGGTAAGAGGGAGGCATTTATTTAAACAAATATCGCCGTTGTGTGACAACATCGATATAAGAGAACAATTAGATGTGGTTAATGCTCCCCTATGTTGAGTAGCGCCGCCTTTTCGCGCACCATTCGCAATCTGACAAGCGACGAGTAAACATCCCGTGTTTAAATGAAAATATATCTTACAGAGCAGTGAAATGTGCTAAAACAATAAAAAAATAAAGAACAAAACTAACAGCAACATTTCTTATCACTTTATTCTTGTTATTTTATGAATATTTTGTAATTTTATAGTGATGCTACGCTACTCGTCGCTAGATGTCGCTAGTAGATAACATTAATTAATTACATGCCTCCCTACTCGTCGCTAGATTTCGCTAGTAGATAACATTAAATACATAAACCTTAAGCTTGTCACACAACGGCGATATTTGTTTAAATAAATGCCTCCCTCTTACCCCGCTTCAGCCCCCGCAAGACGAACACGCTGGTTCAGAAACAAACAGGGCGAGTAACCTTATCTAATGTTTCCCATATCGATGTGTGACAAGCTTAAGGTTTATGTATTTAATGTTATCTACTAGCGAAATCTAGCGACGAGTAGGGAGGCATGTAATTAATTAATGTTATCTACTAGCGACATCTAGCGACGAGTAGCGTAGCATCACTATAAAATTACAAAATATTCATAAAATAACAAGAATAAAGTGATAAGAAATGTTGCTGTTAGTTTTGTTCTTTATTTTTTTATTGTTTTAGCACATTTCACTGCTCTGTAAGATATATTTTCATTTAAACACGGGATGTTTACTCGTCGCTTGTCAGATTCCGAATGGTGCGCGAAAAGGCGGCGCTACTCAACATAGGGGAGCAAACCACTATCAGCGACTACGCTGTCGTGGAGTATTAACCACATCTAATTGTTCTCTTATATCGATGCGTTTGTGGGACAATGCATACGAATGTATAATAAAATACCAGAAGATATTGTAAACCTAACAGAGAATAAATTCAAAAGTTATGTAAAAAAGACGCTATGTAATAAAGCTTACTACAAGACATGTGAGTACTCAGATGATAGAAATGCTTGGACGGTAAGTGTTTCTCCAACCAACACAGCTATATTTTTATAACATATTGTGAGACAATAAAGATGCAAACTCTATTGTGAAAGAACTGAAGGGATTCGGTAAGACTTTTCCTTCTCCTTTTTCTCTGTTCATTGAGCGGAGTGGTGCATGCTCGCTTAAATGTTCGTGTGGATGGTGGCGTATCGGGAGCCTGGTCGCGTATATAGAAATGCTACTCCAGTACGTCCCCCCAGGCGGTGACGAGCTGAGCTAGCATTTCTAGACGTTTAACTGCGTTAAACTCGCGTAAAAGCTACTCCAGTACGTCTCCGACGGTGACGTATTCTAGTAGGATTTCCGAGCAATTTTAACAATTATTACGCGTAAAAGCTGCTTCAGTACGTCTCCGACGACGGCGACGTATTCGCATAGGATTTCTAAGCTTACTAAGCGCACTAGGAACCCCTCATGACGGAATGTGCCGAGCACAATATTTTTGAAGTACTAATAATATATTCCTAATTTAAATACTATTTTTATCAATTGCTAATAACTACCTATATTTTCTTTAAGTTTTTCATAAATCATATAAAAATAAAAAAATATTTTTATTCAAAGCGGGTAAGTTTTTCCGAAATTTCAAATAACAGTTAAGTTAGCAGTGACAGTATTGCATTTTAATGTGTCTAAGTTTATTATTTATCTATTAAAGCGTTTGACCTCCATGTGATCTGATGTGTTTTATTACGTATCCGTTTATATTTCGTTATTATGGTGTAAATAGTGCAAGTTTCGATTTAAAGTTATCATAATCAGTTAATATTGCTAATATGATGATTTTTTTAAAATAAATTGCATAACCGGAATCAAGTGAATAACTACAATCTCAACAAATATATTGCTGGAAAACATTATTTCGCGATCAGCTGGTGCATGCGTGATAAGCAAGTTGAACCTACTGCAAACGACTGCCGCGGTTACGTGTGTGGCGGACGGGTTATTTCTGCGTGCACTTGCGCCCAGCAACGTCGAGCGTCAAACTGCTCATAGAATATTAGTTCAGAGGTGACACAGTATTAGTTTTGCAAAGATTTGTCTCTGTGAGTACTTTTCTGTGAAAATGAATTGTAACAACTGCATGAAGATAATTAAACAAGGCGAATTGCTTAAATGTCGCCATTGTGTATCTACATATCATTACCTGTGCATGAACATGACGTCTGCTCATTTTATGGGGAACAAATTTGATTTGGATCGATCCTGGGCTTGTCCCCAATGCAGTTCTAATGATCGAAGAAACCGAAATGATGACACGCCGGTACATAATTGTAATGAGACACCTAAGCAATCGCTGAAAGCTCCTCAAATATCAGTCGCTGATGTGGATGAATTGCTCCAGGACCAGAGCGCAGTTGTGGTTGGACTGAGCACCACAAAAGATATTCCGGAGCAATATCCAGTATCCCACGAGTACGTCACTATGCGTGCGAAGCCGGTCACCTTGGAAGGTATTCGAGAAATTGTTCGGGTTGAGGTGAAAAATGTCGTATCTGAATTACTACCTAAACTTCTGAATGATCTTATGGCTAACACATTTGAAAAAATTACGGGTCAATTGACAAAGATCGAGGAGCATGTTATCTTGCAGATATCCAAAGTGGTTTTGGGTCCAGCTTCGAAGTCTGACGCAAATTTTGACGACAATAAGATCCCACTTGTCAAACCTAAGCATTCAGGTGGCTCTGCATCAGATAAAAGTAAGAAACAAAAACTCACATATCGGGATATCGCACAAAAAAGTACTGCTGCAGCTCCAACAAATGTAGGTACTACACCTGCACCCGAAGCGGCTTCAGAAACACCTGTTGCGAGTATATCGGAGATACCTATCGAAGTAGCGTCTCAACCAGTTGCTACTTCAGCTTCTGCATCGATGTCCCAGAAACCCCTGAATGAAATTGCATCAGTGAATTCGGCAGCGTCGACTGTTCAACTTGAACCTAGTTTGAGACCTGATTCTTCGCCGTCTGAGTGGCAGGTTCAGCGTAGGCGGCCGCGATTGTCTATTCGAGGAAGTGCTGCTCCTGGGACCACTGCACTTGAGGCTGCTGAACGCACTAGATATCTCCATCTTTATTATGTGAAATATGGCACAACAGACGATCAAGTGCGTCTGCATCTCACTAAAGTCTGCGGTGGAGACGTTTGCTCCGTGGAAGCCCTCAAATCACGTGGGAACTATGCTTCTTTCAAGATAGGAGTTCCGTCCACCTTGACTGACCATGTTATGTTGCCTGAACATTGGCCAACAGACGTGTGCATAAAGTCATGGAGGCAGAACTTTTTTCGTACCAAGGGAGACAATGGGGAAAGCTCTCAGTCATCCTAAAAGTCTACGCATATACTATCAGAACGTTAGAGGCTTGCGTAGTAAAACTGAAGTCTTCTATAAGAATGTAGCGTTAAGTTGTTGTGATATCGTAGCTTTGACTGAGACCTTTCTTAATTGCTCGGTCTTGGATTCTGAATTATTTCCGCCTGGATTTGTTGTTATACGCCAGGATAGGGTAGGTAATGCTGGATGGGGTGGAGTTCTCTTAGCCGTGAAAGATACATTCTTGGTGCGGAGAGTTGATGACATTGATGGACTTGCTGATGATATGGAAATAATATTCGCAAAAATTGCATTCAAAAATATTAAGATATTGTTGTGTGTAACGTATTTACCGCCAAGCTATAGTGCTGATAAATATTTGAATGTCTTAACATGTATAGAGAATGCCGTGTGTAAATACTCTTCATTAGATATTCTTATAGTTGGTGACTTTAACCTAAACTCTTGTAGTTCTGGTACCATATCTCAGTTTCACTGTTTTACTGAATTTTGTAAATTAAAGCAATTTAATAATATCCTTAATGTTAATGGTGGCACTTTGGACCTTGTCTTGTCTGGGTTAGATTCTGACAGGATACAGATTATAGATGATGTCGAGCCGCTGGTGCCTGTGGACACATACCATCCTCCCTTTGAGGTTACATTGTCACTCCCTTGTGGATCATCTGGTATTACCTTACCTTCTTTTGCATCTGAGCCGGTAAATACATTGACTTTTCCGCGTCGGAATTTTAACAGGGCTGATATATTTAAACTATACACTTCTATTGCTAATATTGATTGGAGTGACGTGATGAATGCTAAAGACGTAAATTTGGCTCAAGGAAATTTTTCTAAGCTTTTAACGGATGTCTTTGATACACTGGTGCCCAAACAGGAACCATTTCCCAAAAAGCGCACTAATCCACCGTGGTTTACTGCTGAAATAATTACTAATATAAAACGTAAATACTTTAACCTTAAAATGTTTAAAAGCAATGGATTAGAATTTAATAGAGAGATGTTCCGATACTACCGAGGCAAAGTAAAGTATTTGTCGGACCTAGAGTACAAGCGCTACATGTTGTCAATTGAAAATAGTATCAGCCATGACCCAAAAAAGTTCTGGAGCTATGTAAGAAGCAAGCGTAAAAATAGACATGCGGGTACAGAATATATCTGCGATAATAACACTGTAGTAGGGCAAGAGGCAGTGGAGGCTTTCGCACAGTACTTCGGTTCCGTATTTCAGAGTGTGTCCCCACGGTTGGATGTTGTTGAGGCCACTCGCAGTGAATCGTTTGACTATCGTAGGGTTTCTATCGAGCACATCACTTTGGAAGAGGTGAGGTTAGCAATCCGAAATCTTAAACAAAACTCTTCTGCAGGCCCCGATGGAGTACCTCCATTTCTGGTAAAGGACTGTTGTTCTGTCTTGGAAATACCTTTGCTTCATATATTTAACTTATCACTTCAACAATGTTTGTATCCAGAGGAGTGGAAAATATCGCGAGTCACTCCAGTTCCAAAGTCTGACAATTCTTTAGACATCCGATCATTCAGGCCAATCGCGGTGTTATCAGTGTTTGCAAAAATTTTCGAAAGTGTTTTAAAACACTGTCTGACTCCACAGATAAATGTGTATCTGGACGACGCACAACATGGTTTTCGTGGTAAGCGCTCTATCAACACAAATCTCATTAACTTTGTAGATTATGCCTTATGTCAAATGGATGCCAGTAGACAGGTGGATGCAGTCTATCTGGATTTCAGGAAAGCATTTGATCTGGTTGACAATGACGTATTGCTTCGCAAATGTTCCTCCTTCGGCTTCAGTCCTAGGTTACTTAGTTTCTTAGCAAGCTATCTACGAGACCGCAAACAGTATGTTCAACTGGCAAATTACCAATCCCATGAATATTTCACGCGATCTGGTGTAAGCCAGGGTAGCACTTTAGGACCTATACTATTTCTAATTATGATAAATGACTTGCCACAAGTAGTTACTAATAATACTAAATGTTTAATGTTTGCTGATGACGTCAAACTGGCACAGTCTGTGGGCAGTTGTGCTGATTGTCATAAACTTCAGTCCACTCTTGATGGTGTATCAAGCTGGTGTGAAGAAAACCGATTGTGGCTTAACACCGATAAATGTAAAATAATATCTTTTTCGCGGTTACGTAATCCAGTGTCAGCTGTTTACACTGTTTCCTCGGGTCCATTGGAGAGAGTCGACAAAATACGTGACCTAGGTCTGACACTTGATTCAAAACTAGACATGCATGAGCATATAAACTCGATATGTAAGAGTGCCAATAAGACTTTAGGTTTTATTATGCGTTCTGCGGCCCAATTTCGTGACATAAGAATAGCAATTTTGCTATATAATTCGTACGTCCGCAGCAAATTGGAGTTTGGATCAGCTGTTTGGGATCCCAGGGAAATGAAGTACACCTTATTGATTGAACGTGTGCAACGTAAGTTCGCTCGCTATCTATACAAACGGTTATTTGGATACTATCCATTTATGTATCCCTCTGCATTTGTTTTAGGTAGTGTAAGTCTGGAAAGTCTAGAGCTCAGACGGAAGACCTCTCTTCTTGTGCATTACTATCAGATCCTCTGCAGTAAAATAGACAATCCACATGTGCTAAGTGGTCTGCGGCTCTTTGTACCTCAAGGATATACGCGAGTAGGCACCAGGCGGCGCCACCGGCTGTTCGCTGCACTCACTGGCGTGCGCACGCAGCAAGCTAGTAATGCTCCCACAGCGAGAGCTATTACACTTTTAAATGAATTTACAGACCAGGTTCAAAGTGTGGACTTATTTTTTGATAGCCAGAACATAATTTTTAAAGCTATATGGTTATTTATTAACAATAAACTTTGTCTAGAAATAACTTAATCTAACATATCTAATACTAATAAGTTAACATATATATTTTTTTTTATCTTGGAAGGCGTCTTAGTGTTAAACTGTAAGCCTTCCAATGAATTGTAATAAATAAATTAAATTAAATTAAATTAAATTAAATTGAAAACAGAACCTACTTTATATTTATTGTTACTTTTTATTTGTTTTATGTATTTATTCATCATATCATATAATATTTAATTGGTATAAGTCAAATACAAGTCAAGGTTTTGCTTAGAAAAGCATTCTAAGATTAGGTAAAATATAAAATTATTTAACCACAATAAAAATCACAAAATGTTGTTATTAAAAATGTAGCTAATTTGTTTTTTTATTATTTACATTCATAGTCAAAAGGTCACGTACATATAGCATTACGGAGATCTTTTTAGGGTTCCGTAGCCAAATGGAAAAAAACGGAACCCTTATAGATTCGTCATGTCTGTCTGTCTGTCTGTCTGTCTGTCCATCCGTATGTCACAGCCACTTTTTTCCGAAAGTATAAGAACTATACTGTTGAAACTTGGTAAGTAGATGTATTCTGTGAACCGCATTAAGATTTTCACAGAAAAATAGAAAAAAAACAATAAATTTTGGGGGTTCCCCATACTTAGAACTGAAATTCAAAAATTTTTTTTTCATCAAACCTATATGTGTGGGATATCTATGGATAGGTCTTCAAAAATGATATTGAGGTTTCTAATATAATTTTTTTATTAACCGAACATTTTGCACGAGAGACACTTCCAAAGTGGTAAAATGTGTGTCCCCCCCCCCTGTAACTTCTATAATAAGAGAATGATAAAACTAGAAAAATATATAATGTACATTACCATGCAAACTTCCACCGAAAATTGGTTTGAACGAGATCTAGTAAGTAGTTTTTTAATACGTCATAAATCGTAAACCGCAAATTACCTTTCATTAAATCAACTCAAATATAAAAAATTTAGAGTTCAAGACATGTGTGATTATGAATTTATACGGAACCCTCGGTGCGCGAGTCCGCTCACACTTGGCCGGTTTTTTTTTCTTACGTAATTCAATGTTACTAAATTCAGGAAACGTAATCTAAAATGTAAGAATATTGTAAAAAAAACAATTTCATCTGGCGTAGAATTTGAAGTAAACAAAAAAAAAATAAGAATATACACAAATATAAATAAAAAAAAGAAAATCATATTGTGTTTTCAATAACGTAATTTTTTTTTGATTCCAAGCAGTGACATTCACAATAATTAGTCGTTGAAATTGAAATATCATCGATATGCAAATTTTTAATAGAATGTAGTCGATGTTCATAACAGTAATAAAAGTTCAGAAGTCCATTAAATTGCTATATAAAAGAATAAGAAATATAACGAAATGGACTACATTTCATTCAAACCCCCAGTTTTAATGAATGAATTTATATAACATTCAAAATTCAAAAAATTCAAAATTCAAAATTCTTTATTGCAGTTACAGGTAAGTATTAATACAGATCTTAAAGTAAAATTATCGTTTCACTGTAACCTGCTATGATGTTAGCATGCAATTATATTATTTTTTAATTAATTAATCAGCAGGTCAATAAAAATTGTAATAATGTATGTCTAATTTAATAATATACAGTGGTTTTTCTTATTATTATTGTTAATTATTAATTAATATATATAAAATTAATCTATTAATATTTTATTCTCAAGCAAATATTCATTAATACTATAATAACATCTATTGCTAAAATATAAGTGTAATTTTAATTTAAAGTGTCTGCTGTTTAATTCTTTAACAGGGTCAGAAAGTTTGTTAAATAGCTTAGGTCCTAGTACGAAAATAGTATTTGCATAAAATGAATTATTTGAACGCTGCAGTGGACGAACCTCAATTATATTTCTCGTGCTTCTCGGATATCTAGTTTTAACAAGGTTAAATTCATTAAGATGCTCTTTCACATAAACACAAGCTTCATATATAAATAATGAAGGCAACGTCAATATTTTAAGTTTTTTGAAGAAAGGAACACAGCTTTCTGTTTGTTTGGCTCTACAAATGGCTCTTACACATTTTTTTTGTGTCCTAAATAAGGGTAATGTATGAGCCGCTGCTGCATTTCCCCAGTGCAGTAAACCGTATCTTAGATTTGAGGCCACGTATGCATGATATGCACATAGCGCCGCTTTTTGTGATGTGGTCTTTGCTAAAGTTCTTAGAACATGCACATATCTGCTGAGTTTAGTGTTGAGGTTCTCGATATGTGTCTTCCAATTCAAATGACGATCAAGTGTTATTCCTAAAAATTTTATGTTATTCACTTGTTCAATGATTTGTCCATTACAGTGTACTAGTACATTCTTAGGGCGTGATTGTGCTAGGTGAAATTGCATGTATTTTGTTTTATCTAGGTTTGCTATTAAATTATTGGTTTTTAGCCATTCCACAATATCACCTATCGCTTTATTTACACTAGCTTCGTATTGATCAGGGTTTTCACATTTTATCAAAACTGACGAATCATCGGCGAATAAGATCATCTTTTGGTTTATGTTTTGTGGAAGGTCGTTTATGTAGAGCAAGAATAGGAGCGGGCCTAAGATGCTGCCTTGGGGTACACCTTTTTTTACCGTTTTTAATTTTGATTTTGCTACACTTTCAACATTATATTTATCTAGATACCCTATGTGAGTTATCTGTTGGCGATTCAAAAGATATGATTTTATGAGTTTGTGTGCTGGTCCTCTAATGCCATAGGCATATATTTTATTTAAAAGGATTTCGTGACAAACTAAATCGAATGCTTTAGTCATATCCATAAATATTGTACTTATTGGATTCCTCTTATTTATACTTTCAGTTACAGTTCTCAGTAAGTCATGTATAGCTAAATTTGTAGATTTATTCTTTCGAAATCCATACTGTTCATTTCTTAATATTTTATGTTTTTCTATGAAACTGTAGAAAATGTTATGGATAACCCTTTCAAATATTTTTGATATCACGGGAATTAGAGCTATAGGTCTATAGTTTTCGCAAATTTCTTTGTTTCCCTTTTTGAACAATGGTTTGATGACCGTAATTTTTAACTTCTCTGGGTATACACCCTGGAACATACTCAAATTAATTATATGACTTAGAGGCTCAGCTAGTTCATTTGCGCAATATTTTATGACCTTTGTATTGATTTCGTCATATCCTACACTATTCGTGTTTTTCAATGATTTAATAACTTTACTCACGTCTTTTGGAGATGTTGGTGTTAAAAATATAGAATTTTCTAGCGTTTGCAGGTTATTGTAATTAAAAACAGTGACATTTTTGTTTGCAGCTATATCAATGAAAGTGTTATTAAAAGCATTAGCTATATCGTGGGGTTTCCTTAAATATTTATCTTTGTATAAAACGTTACTGCATTCTTGTGGGGTTTTATATTTGTTATTATTAATTATTTGCCATGTAGCTTTAGTGATATTAGCGGAACTGTATATAAAGTTATTGTTGTGCATTCTTTGGGACATGTCTATCACCTTTTTAAACAATTTATTGTATTTGATGTACTCATGTGAATTTTTCGTTTTTTTACTTTTCCAATAGAGTTTTCTTTTGTTTATACTAGATTGTTTTATTCCAGGTGTTATCCATTTTGGTCTCATTTTTGTGTTTATTTTAATTTTTTTTACTGGAAAACATAGGTTATAGAGTAACTTTATGATGTCATAAAAATTATCGTATGCAATATTCGTATCATCTGCAGAATAGATATCACTAAATGATAAGCTTTTTAGGAAGTTTTTAAATTTATTTAAATTTTCTACACAATAGTCCCTTCGGTGTATGTACCAGTAATATCTAGAATAATCCTTTTTAATGGGACACATCAGTAACTGAGCGGAGTGGTCTGATAACCCCAGATGTAATATCTTTTTCATTTATTAATTAACATCTGATACTTTTTCATAGTTATGCACATTTCACAGGTCACAACAATACATCTATTCAGCTTATAATGAACTTACGGAGAATAATTGACCACGCTGAATACGTTAAAAACAACCGACTTCAATCGCAACAACTCCAATTTTGCTATGTTTTTGTTGATTTTCTCAAAAACCGCAGAATCGATTTCGATAAAATTTATGTGGGATCACCTTTTAAACAAAGAAAGAATTTCATTCAAATCGGTTCAGGCGTCTTCGAGTAATCGGTGAACATACATAAAAAAAAAGATTCCGACAAATTGAGATTCTCCTCCTTTTTTTGAAGTCGGTTAAAAAGCTTTTCTCGAGAAATATGGAATTATTGAAGAAAAATATGGGGCTATATTAGTGCATTTTCTTTGCGACACACATAAGAATTGGGGGTAAATTTGAAATGTTGTCAATTGTAAAAAATCTTGTGACATGTAAATAACTGATGATGTTAATTAAATAAAGAAAGAACTTGTACAAAAACTTGAAGCCATAGGGGAGTTCAACTTAATTTGTTTACAGATTACCTAACGAATCGCTTACAGAGGGTAAAGATAGATGACTGGACGAGTGACTATCTGCCGATCTCCTTTGGTGTGCCTCAAGGAAGCATCCTTGGCCCTACTCTATTTTTAATTTACATTAATAATTTGTGTAATCTCCGGCTCCATAATGGCAAAATCATAACTTTTGCAGACGATACTGCACTTCTATTTAGCGGGAACTCTTGGGATGAAGTATATAGTCATGCTCAATCTGGTTTTAACCATGTGTCCAAATGGCTCTATAGTAATTTTTTGACATTAAACGTGGACAAAACAAAATACATCGCCTTCTCCCTTAAAAATTTTAACAACCCTCCTTACCAGAACTTATCAATACTTTCCCATACTGTCACATGTTCCTTTCAAACTTCACAGGACTGCTCTTGTCCCAAACTTGTACGAACAGATAATATTAAATATTTGGGAATTGTCATAGATAACACTCTTAGTTTCAAACTTCATATTGACGTACTTGCAAAGAGGGTTCGTAAACTGATTTTCATCTTCAAAACCCTTCGGCATGTCGCTGATACCAAGATCATCAAATCTGTCTACTTCTCGCTTTGCCAATCAATACTTAGTTATTGCATAACATCATGGGGAGGTGCCCCAAAAACATCACTAATTAAATTAGAGCGCACCCAAAGGGCTGTCCTAAAGGTAGGCTGGTTTTTGCCATTCTTCTTTCCAACTGTGGACCTGTATAATATATGCGACGTACTCACTGTACGCCAAATTTTTGTTTTATGCACAATTGTCAGGAAACACTCAAATATTTTATATGACCCTAGCAAGTTTCTCGAGCGAAGACGGAAACACACTGTCTGCTCCATTAATACTTTTAATACAACCTCCTCCCATAAATTCTACTGTTTTCTAGGAGAATTTCTTTACAATAAAATAAATTCCATTATACCCATTTATTCACTTCCAAGGTATAAATGTAAACAAAAAGTAACACAGTGGATGAAAACACTTAGCTACGACGATACTGAAAAACTAATGGCAGTAACTGAATAATATCTGTATTTAATTTAAATTATCGACTATTAAGTCACTATCTCACTATCTAATCTTATCTAGTGGTTATAAAAACACCGATCCCAAGACCTTGTATTATGTCGAAGGGCTAGGTGAGATTAGGTATCACAACACAAACTCTCACACCCACACACACACGCGCACGCACACACACACACGCACACACACACACACACACACACACACACACACACACACACACACACACACACAAACACACATACTCCTACACACACACACACACAGCGTGAATGTACAGATCTCACACTCAAATCTACTTATATTCTTGATTATATTAATCTTTATCTTAATCAGATTATGTATTCACTGCTTTATTTGTTAAGTAACAGTCTGTATTTATTATAATATTATATAAACCTATTAGCTCTGGCTTATAAATGATCACCATTATGGGGGTGCTGGTGCCTATAGCACAGGCCTCGAGCCTATTTTAGGTATCAGCCGTCACCAGATTGTACTCGGCCATCAACAATAATTTTCATTTTTGCTTGATTGTAATAGCTGAAATATGTGTGTACCAAATAAAAAAAAATAAAAAAAATAAATTAAATTTAAATAAATTTTTATTTGGGCCACCAACAATCAATAACATAATACGTATTACACAATAGTATGGTTACATAATAGGTAGACCAATAAATAGGTGTCCGCTAATGGATACATTTATGAGTAGGTACTTATAGATTTAAAGGAAATAATAAGTAACAATTACTTACCTATTATTTCCTATTCATAAAATCCCTACACTTGACTCTGATTAATTCCTATGCGAGTACGTCGCCATCGGAGACGTACTAAAGTAGCTTTTACGTATTATAATTGTTCAAAATTGCTTGGAAATGCTACTCGAGCACGTCACCGTCGGAGACGTACTGGAGCAGCTTTTACGGGAGCTTAATGCAGTTAAACGTCTAGAAATGCTAGCTCAGCTCGTCACCGCCTGGGGGGACGTACTGGAGTAGCATTTCTATATACGCAGCCGGGTCGTTCCCTTCCCTCAAATATGGTTGAGGGGAGCGATGGCTGGCTCTTGCGTTATACTCGTGATCGGGTGCTGTCCATGTGAACTGGCCTGCTCTTGTCATTGGTTTTTGGAATTGTTAGTCATTAGCTACAAATAATTTTTACTTTTATCTCTTTTGAATCCATTCTTTCTTTATTCTTATTTATTTATATTTTATTTACAGACATGACATTGTATAATTCATTTATTGATCTAGCATTAAGATGTAATAGAATATAAGACTTTAAAAAAAAAAGTGTTGGTGGGAGTTTCTTTAGGGCCCGCCGTTTCTTCTCACTCCGCAAACACTTCCCGAAACGGTGGGTATACGAGTTTCCGAGTGGTAGGAACCTCGTATTAGGTAGATAAAAGAATGACGTTCGAAAAGTTATCGACACTGTTACCTACTTCGAATAAAATATTTTCATTTTCATTTTCATAAAAATATTTATTCGAAGCCAGTAAGTAGTACAGTTTTAATATTAGAAGTTATTTTAATATTCTTACCTAGCTAATAGGAAGTTTCTAATAATGCACATACACATACTTGTATAATCAGGTCTTGTACGATCTTGTCTGCAATACTCAAGCCAAATTTATAAGAGTTTGAGTTTCAATGTTCAGGCCCAACCAACTTGTTTGCTACATATGTATACATACAGACATATCGATTTCAATATCAGAACATATTATGGTTTTTCAGGGTCACCCACTTTATTTTATTTTACACATCCTTTGGGAGTTTTTTTTTATGTGATAGGTGGCAAACGAGCAGACGGATCACCTGATGGTAAGCGATTACCGCCGCCCATAGTCACCCGCAACACCAGAGGAGTCACAAGTGCGTTGCCGACCTTTGAAATGGGATGGGGGGAATTTGGGGGTCAAGGAGGTAGGGCCTCCGGTACCCAGGCGCGGATCCAGGGAGGGGGGCAATGGGTGCAATTGCTCCCCCCTGAAGCCTGACCGAAGTACTAAAACTTCTATAAAATGCAAATTAATAGAGGCATTTCTTAACTATTTAAAAAATTTCGCGCTCGCTACGCTCGCGACTTTTTATATTAATGGTCTAATACCATTAACCGCTTCATAAATACGGGTACGCTGAAAATTTGCCCCCCCCTGAACGAAATCCTGGATCCGCGCCTGCCGGTACCCTCACTCACTTGGCGAAACACAACGCAAGCACAAAATACATACAGAAGGTCCGCTCAATACGCTCACTAAAATACTAATCATATACATGCTTATACACGTATATGGTCATTGTAGGCAAGGTCACGATACTGTGCGATCGTGACCTTGCCTCGAACGACCGTATATTTCTATAAGCATGTATATGCTTACGATTTTAGTGGTTTGTATTGAGCGACCTCTGTGTCTATTTTGTGACGCAAGAGTTTGCTTCACGCCGGTTTTCTGTGAGGCCGTGGTATCACTCCGGTCGAGCCGGCCCATTCGTGCCGAAACATGGCTCTCCCACGGTTTTCTTACATAATAACTAACACCAGAAAAGTACAACACTTACCATCCTCTGTTTTCTAATAGTGTCCTACGTTTTGACTGACTCTCATAACACGAGTTTATAAAACTTAGTATGGGTAAATCAGAAATCAGAAAACTTTATTTGCTTATAAACAAGGTACAGTCAATAGTTGTTGGGAAAGTATCATATTTAGATTCACTTGTTTAACTATATTTTATGATAGCATGCAATATTAAAGTAAGTAAAGTAAGTATCATATGTCAACGTATTATTTTTTGTCTAGCCATTCTTACAATCAGTTCATTCTTTATGTTTCAAAAAATTGTCAACAGAATAAAACATGTTCTGAAGAAGCCACTTGTGCACTTCTATTTTAAATTTATTGAAGGGTAATTCTTGAATGGATTGGATGGATGAATGGATGAATGGATTGAATGGGATTTCTCCTCTTCCAGACAGATACTTCACCAACCTCTTTATAAAAGTTTCGTTGATTTAGTTTTACACATTTTGGCCATTTCCTGTATATACAGACACGATAATGGGAGAATGTTCAATTTTAAAAAGAGGCCTAAAAAGAAACATCTTGTTTAATACCAAATACTGCACGGACACACATTTTTTGAGCAACAAAAACTTTTTTAACATTAGTACTGTTCCCCCACAATATTAGTCCGTATCTTAATACGGATTCTACATAAGCATAATATGCTGTTAATGCAGTATTTATTGTAGCAACCTTAGTCAATTTATAAATGGCAAAACTGAAGCTATTCATTTTTGCAGACACTTTTTCTACCGGTATAAGCCACAATCAAAAATAATGCACATAAGAGATACCTAACAAAAAATGGTGTCCAAAAATAATTAATTTATCAATAATAATAATTTATTATGGCAAATTAAAAAGCATTGGTTGGGTAAAAAAATATTAATAAAGCGCACTTGAAATATAAGCAATTTAGAAAAAGAGTAGGGCGAGTAGGGCCTACAATGTTTTGTCATTTTTCTGAAAGCAATAAAAATCAGGGACCGATCTTGTCTGCAAAACTCAAGCCAAATTTTTTAGAGTTTGGTTTGAATGTTAACTAACGAAATAGATACACTACAAGGGAAAATTAAAAGTTTAGAAAACACAGAAGGACAAAATAAAAAAATGTATGCTGATAACAGAAAAATATTTATTTTATATGGGTTAACTGAAAGAGTTAATGAGGATGAATACAGCCTACATGAAAGAGTAATTAACATTATTTATGACATATATAATGTAGATTTAACAGGATACATAGAGGATATTACACGTTTGGGCAATAGAGGATATAAGCGACCGCTAATGATAGAGCTGATTAGCATGAGAATGGTCCGGTATCTTCTAAAGAACTCAAGCTATTTCAAACATACGGGATTATTTATATCGGAATACCTGGATAAAAACTCGCTCCAAGAAAGGAAAGTTCTTCAAGAAGAACTTCGAAATGCGAGAAAAGCGGGCAAGTACGCAGTGATAAAAAACAATATATTATACATAGATGGCGAAGAATATAAACCAGCAAAACGTGACACAGATACTAAAGAAATAATAGGTCAAGAAGTGAGGAAGACAAATATTATAGACAATGATAAGATAGAATATTCTGGTACCACTACAAACAACAAACAAAAAAGACCTTCCTTTCGCAAATAATTTCAAGATCCTTTTTCAGAATATTAACGGTATTTTCAACAAAACACACTTAATTGAAGACTTATTAAATGATAATAAAGATATGATGGCATTATGCATCTCAGAAACAAACTTAAATAAAGCAAAATCGGAATTAATACAAATAGAAGGTTTCAATCTAGTGGCAAATTTTTATCGGAAAACGTATCAAAAAGGTGGTGTTGGTATTTTCGTAAGAGAAAACCACGAATGCATAGAACTAGTTAAGATAAAAGATATCACAATTGAATATGTATTCGAAACATGTGCAATTATAATCCCAAGATTAGATTTAGTACTAGTAGTAGTTTATAGACCTGATATCAACAGACAACCCAAAGATGTTGAAAATGAAAAGCTCCTGCAGATCATACAGTCAAAATATAACAATAAAAAAGTTATTATCGGTGGAGATCTGAACGTTGACGTATTAATAAAATCTAAAAATTCGAGAACCTTAATTAATATATTTAAAAGAGCAAACTTTACGCAACATATATCAGAAGTAACTCGACAAACTGATCATTCATCCACAGGTATAGATGTGATATTTACGAATTTTACTACACAAGATTCAATAATTACCGTAGATGAGTTTGGTTTTTCAGACCATAAGGGTATTTTAGTCGATTTGCCCCACCAAAACAGGGACTCTAAAGTATACTTACTCACAAAACGAATATTTAGTAGTAAAAACATGTCTGAATTTAAGGAAGAGCTTAAATTTATTAATTGGGAGGTTATTTTTTCAAACGACAGATGTCTTAACCAAAACTATAATTTATTTCATAACATAATATTTGATATACTGGAACGTACTATTCCAAAATGTCAAGTAAAACTGAAACCAAATAAAAACAAACGACTGTGGCTAACGCGTGGTATAAAAAAATCCTGCTTGCATAAACGACAACTTAAAATAATAACCTGTCAAACAAAAAGTAAAATACTAAGAGATCACTACAAAAGTTACGAAAAACTACTTAAGAGTATCAGTATCAAAAAAATTACAGAACATCAAAAGAGTAAAAAAATCACAAAACATAATGAAAAGTGTTTGGCAAATAGTGAAAGAAACAACAAATAAATCAAAAAAGATGTCCCGAAAAAATATTAAGTTATTAATAAATAACGAAACAGTTACAGATCCTTCAACCACTGCAGCTGCGTTTAATAAGTATTTCACTTCCATTGGTAATAATAGTAATATTTCACATTGTCCTAAATCCGTACGTTCACCAAGTAATGCTGTCGAAAATACAATTTTTTTGCGTCCAGTAGATCATTCAGAAATTAATAAAATAATACGTAACTTGAAAAACAAAAATAGCTTCGGAATTGATGAATTGCCCCCCACTCTTGTAAAAATCTGCGCTAACGAGTTTACATACCCGCTTGTGTTCATAATTAATCAATCTTTTACAGAGGGTTTTATCCCTAAAAATTTGAAAACATCCATTATAAAACCCTTACCAAAGAAAAAGGAATCAAACGAAGTAAGCCAATACCGACCCATTGCTATGTTACCCACTTTTGCTAAAATCATGGAAACGGCCATGGCTAACAGAGTCTCCTCCTTTTTAGAGAAATATGATTTATTAAGTAACGATCAATTTGGCTTCAGAAAGAATCGTTCAACAACCTCAGCTGTTTACTCATTTATGAATGAAGTGCTGAATATCATCAACAATAAGAAATATGCCTTAGGGATGCTGCTAGACATGAGCAAAGCTTACGATCATGTCTCGCATCACTTACTCCTCCATAAACTTTACCAACTAGGTGTCCGAGGAGTAGCTCATAACTGGTTTGTATCATATCTAAAAGACCGTGAACAATGTGTCGAAGTGGAGTATTGTGACGAAAAGTCTGGAATAATATCAAAGGTTCGATCACCCTTCCTTCCAATGACTTCTTCAATTCCACAGGGCAGTGTCTTGGGATGTTTGTTGTTCTTAGTCTATATTAATGAACTTCCCCAGATTATTAATAGGAATAACAATTTAAAGTGCATTCTGTACGCAGATGACATTTCTGTAATATTCCCTGCGACAAGTCAAGAAAATGCTCATGAACTTATTTTGCATAACTTAAAAGAAATAGAGTCTTGGTTAACAAAAAATAATTTGAAAATTAATTATGATAAAACAAAAATTATAGAATTTCGGCCACATCAAAAACATAAAATTGATATAAATTGCGAAGTTAATAATATTAAATTAGGGAGTGTTAACAATTGTTCCATGTTAGGAATTGAAATTGATGAGAATGTTAACTGGAAAGCTCATGTAAATAAGATTGTGGGTAAATTATCAAGTTTCACATATGCCCTTTATGAATTAAAGAAGGCAACTAATATCCAAATAGCATTGCAAGCTTACTATGCGTACGCGCATGCTTGGATGCAATACGGAGTAATTCTCTGGGGCAATAGCACAGATGTGAATGATATATTTATGCTACAAAAGAAATGCATAAGGATTATAGCGAATATCAAACAAATGGAAAGTTGTAGGCCCTTTTTTACCCAGCTCAAAATACTAACTCTTACCTCAATATACATCCTAGAGATGGCAAAGTTTGTTCGCAATAACAGTAATCTTTTCGTTTTGGAAAAGTATGTAGGGTCTAGGCCATGTAAGCAGCGCAAGAAGGGAAAATTAGCACTACCGACTTTTAAAAGACTCGAAATCTATGACAAAGGAACATACATAATGGCTATAAAAATATACAATAACATTCCCCAAAACATAAAAGAAATTGAAGCAACCAAAAATTTTATTCAAAAACTAAAAGAATATTTGATAAGGAAATGTTTTTATAATCTGCAAGAGTTTTTCTCAGAGCATAATTAAGAAAAATAATAATAATTGAACAAAACGGAACAATTATTTGTATATACTCCATTGCTTACATTATTAGTATTATACATCACCATTATAGTATGTTAAACAAATAAACATATATGTAATATCTTTATATGTAACTATATTATAACGTGTTAATTAGTTTTAAGTATATTAATAAGTCAAAGAGTGTAAGTGCAGTGCCCGCTCAGGGTTTCACGTCGATCTAAATATATGTCTTGTAACACCTTATGTATACACGTGAAAGCAATAAAGTTATTGTATTGTATTGTATTGTTCAGGCCCAACCAACTTGACGGCTCCCTTATACAGGGCTATTTTCGGACCCCCCCCCCCCCACCAAAACTTCACAGTGGCTTCTACTCATGAAACTGAACAACTTTCCCCAAGTAATTAATAGTCAATTCGCAAAAAAAATTTTGGTCCTTTCATATTAATTTGTTCACGTGATCTGCCTATTTTGTATGGAGAAGCTTAAAATTTTTTTGCGAATTGACCATTGGTTATTTGGGGTAAGTTGCTAAAATAAACCCTGTATGTATACATACAGATCATTTCGGATCAGGTGGGCTTCAACGCGAAATGTCTATATCGATTCCAATATCAGAACATATTATTGTTTTTCAGGGTCGCCCACTTTGTTTATTTTATTTTACACATCCTTTCGGAGTGCTTTCTCCGGAGCCGCCCACGGTGCTGGGCGAGCCCTTCCACGCCGCCGCCGCCGCCGCAGCCTCCGCCACAGCCGCCGCCGCCGCCGCCGCCGCCTGGCCGCCAGCGCCGCCGCCGATCTTCGCCAGAACATTTATTGACATGCGTCCCGTGTGTCCGCTGCCACTCGCTATGTGGCCGACCACGCCCGCACCGGCGCCCCCCGCCGGCGCCTCGCCCCGCCATCCCGCTATGTCCCTACGCCTGGCCTCGACCGGCGACTTCGTCTCTACTGCTGTTCGGGGAACGAGCTCCTCCGACCGGGCGCCGGTTTCGGCAACCAGCAGTAGTGCACACAAAGTACTGATGCACGGTAGGACGTTACCTCCACTTCGACCGCTCTCTCCTAAAGATTCGTCTTCTCTAGATCTCTTTGACGATCTTTGGTCTATAAAGCGCTCAAACCTTGATAGATTTTTTCTACCACCTATTCAGATGCCAAAGTTTAGTTTAGTAGAACGGGACAGATGGAGCAGGAGCGGGTCGTCACGGAGCGGACCAGATACCGCGGCGCTGACGTGGAGTAGCGCGAGCGGCGGCGGTGGGCATGGTGGCGGTGGCGGCGGTGGCGGCGGCGGTGGCGGCGGCGGCGGCGGCCAGCCTCGGAGTCAGCGGGCGGTCGCGCGAGGCGCCGGCGTGCGCAAGTGTACCCGCCCGGTGCAGCTGACGCGCTTCCTCAAAAGACTTCTTACAAGTAAGTGCGTAAGATCGATCTATATGCATATGTAAGAACCCGTGATAGATCGACCCTAATTGAGTCATATTAGGTAATATATTATCGTAATCGTAATATATTATCGGTCCCTTAGACTTGAATACGATATGAGCACCTCTGCAGCCGCCGAGACCACACAGCTCTGTTCAATATATTTCTGCCATCGCTGTCATCGAAACGTGAAACACGAGAATAATTGTTCTATTTTAAAAATATTCTATTTGATAGATAGATAAGTTATCCAAAATAGATGTGGTGGTAGAATGGTGGCGACGGACGGGGGTGACTGATAGGCATCGCACTAGGCACGAGGTCAGCGAGGGTGCCGGGGCGGTGCGGCGGGCGGGCGCGGCGCTGCGCCACGTGAGGCGGCGGCTTCGACCGGTCACTCGGGTCATTGCTCAAGTGGTCACGGCAGCCGCCGCCGCGCGGTCTTGGCTGAACGCAGTAATTGCACACCTACTTACCTACTCTTGGTGTTGCCCCGTGTGTGGGTGTACGTCGCTGCCGCTATTGCTTGCTTCCCAGGGAATGAGGTTTCCTCCCGGTGCCGTCGCTCGCTGCCCGACACTACTACACAAAGGTCCTCTATTCACCAGGTACCTGCCCTGTAAATTTTACACATAGAGGGGGAAGAAATATGACAAACATTCAGCCCACCAAAAGACATCAAAGTAAAACCGTTAAAAACAACAAAAATAAAATCTTATAAATTTAACTTGTCACTTATGAATCAAAGAAACAAATAACACAAAATCATTCAGTAGTATCAACTGGTAAATAGCACAATTTATTCTCTGGCTGGATTTAGTAACACCATCTCCACATTTCCTCAAAATATACTCGTCTTGCTATACCTTTGCCAACCATAGTACATTATACATTATTGTTGCCAACAATTTTTAATGAATTGCCATCAGGTCAGACGATGGGTTCGTAGAGCATTCAGTTCGGCGAGAGTTCTACTATACGGGCTTCACCCATGAAGAAATGTCGTGATGGCAGTGCCAAGTCGGTTTCATAGACCGGGCGCAGTGGAAATTTCAGACAGGTTTCCCTCTGGCACAGGACGGTGATCATTTCTACAAAATAATGTTAATTTATTTATTTTATTGTTTTCGGGCAGCTTACTTTCGGCTAGCTATATTTACAATATGGTTAAATGTTAATACATAATAAAATGCCAATAACAAGCTTCCACATATGGACAGAAAATGTAGACTTAAAGAAATACAGATATGCAGCATTAACGTTAACGTTATAGATGCTAAAGCAATATACTTTAGTCTACTTATTTATAAATTTTGTACTTTCAACTCAAAGTCTCTGGTCAAAGCAGTTATTGTGCCACGAATGCTACCGGCAAACAGATCGAATCGAGTGTCATCGTTTAATAAATTAAAGGCTTTGAACGCTTTTTTTAGGCTTTTTTTTAAGTTGATGGTAAGAAGCGTTGGTAATGGAGTACACACCAGCTTTCCAGATACCTCGTGGGCTGTAAGCAGGTTTCAACTGCCACTGCATTCCACCAAATTCTAGTGCCTCAATTTTTTTGCAGTAAATTCTAGTAAAATCTGTTACTATGCAGTTCCAAAGACTTTGTTTGCTCCAATATAACGTCAACGATTTCTATTCTGGCTACAAAATTTTATTTTAATCAAACCGGCAAAAATCCGAAAAAATAACATTCTGTACTTTTATGGCAATAATCGATAGGGTCAGTCATAAGGATCCCATCTCTCTCACAAACATGGTAAGTTAAATGAAAGGAAAACCATGAAAATTTAACATAAATAAGTCCCTTTCGGATTATGACGATGAACTGAATTGTATTATGACAAATTTGCATGCCAGCTGCTGGTGAAATGTAAAGAAACTGTATTTTGTAATATGTCCACCTAAAATGTAACTTCATTTCGAGCAAATAAACTATTCTATTCTATTATTATACGTCTACTTCTAAGGAACGGCCACTTGCTACTACTCAAAATTCAAAATAATTTATTTCTTTACGTAGGTACATTAAGCACTCTTATAAACGTCATATCATTTTGCTGGAGGAATATTCCAAATGTCATTATCATTAAAATAATCTACAGTCTTATAGTATCCTCTTGACAAATACAGCGTTTTATATGTTTCTTAAATTTACATTCTGGTAGTTCACACACGTCATTCGGAATTTTGTTATAAAAGCGTACACACTGCCCCACAAATGATTTTTTCACCTTACTAAGCCTCGAGAAAGCTATTTTTACTTCTGAAATTACGGTTATGTCTGTCACTATTTTTGAAGAACAAGTTTAGATTTTTACGAACGTACATGATATTTTCGTAAATAAACTGACCGGCAACAGTTAGAATATTTATTTCCTTAAATCTATCTCGAAGTGATTCTCGGGATCGTAGTTGGTATATACCTCGGACTGCTCTTTATTGTAGAATGAAAATGGTTTCAATGTCTGCTGCGTGTCCCCACAGTAAAATGCCATAAGATGCTACTTGAGTACCACCCTTGAGTAAAAACTGTTTTAGTGCTTGAGTAAAAGTGTCTCATTGAATTTATACGTTAAGTTTTCATGGTTTTCCTTTCATTTAACCTACCATGTTTGTTAGAGAGATTTGATGATTGAACCTATCGAATAATGCCATAAAAGTAAAGGATGTTAATTTTTTGGATTTTAGCCGGTTCGATTCCTGGGTGTGACAAGGGTATTTTCAAAAATCTTTTAATGTAAAAAAAAATGTTTATTTCAGTATCTCACAAGCACTCTTAATTCTATTGCAAGAAACTTCTTTTAAGTATATTAAAATACTTGTGGCAGAAGTTTCCGCTCTTCCATAAATACTTATATTTAACAAAGTTATGAGATATTTCAAGTTACCATAATATAAAAAAAAACAAAAGTTGAAACTATTTACTACTATTTACTAAAAAGTGGTTTTGTTACACTCAGTATGTGTGTGTGTGTGTGTGTGTGTGTGTGTGTGTGTGTGTGTGTGTGTGTGTGTGTGTGTGTGTGTGTGTATAAGTGTTGGTTTGTGTTGTGTGTACCTTTGTATTAGAGTTTTGGGTTTATTCATCTTTGTATTAGGTTTATTCATGTTTACTATTAAGTATTAAGCAGTGTAAATGCAAGTAGATTTATTAATTTTGTTATATAAAGTTGCTTTGTTATATGAAGTTTTGCTACTTTTTAAAAATAAACGAAAAGTTGCTTAGTTTCATGAGTTGAAGCCACTGTTAAGTTTTGGTGGGGCGACCAAAAATAACCCTGTATGTACATAGTTCAATTTCAAAATGTTTGCTAATCCATAGCTCTCAATATTCAGTACCTACTTGCATCTTAAATAGTACAGCATCACTGTTGTGTTTCGCCATGTAACGTTCGTTCGTGAGCGTCTGCTGTGATGAGTGGTGTCGCGTGGTTCTTATTTCCTAAGACGACTGGTGTTTTAAGGATCATCAAGATTTTCGTAAAGAAGTCGTCCGCCCACTCTAAAAATATCAAATTCATCCCAGTATGAATAAAAGGACTAAATGGTACTCTTTTTTTCACTTTGTGTTTTTCACTTATTTCTATTTCTTCTTCACATCATTCTCTTGACTCTTTATACTACTCTTTGTGCTTCTCACTAATATAATATACGACTACTGAACGGACTTGGATTTGGTTTTGGATTAAATTTGGTAGATAGATAGATAAAGCTGTCGGCTAACACATAGGATACTTTTTATCCCGAAAAAATTCGAGGGTTCCCGGAGGAGTGGCTAAAAACTGAAATATTTACTTTGTCACTAGATTGCGCTGCTTTGACGTTTTAATTCTCTCCGCACCCAATTCTGAAGTGCACGCAGACGAAGTCACGAGCGGAAGCTAATCATACTTAAGTTTAATGAGTTTTCAACGTCTTGTGTTGTAAGTGAACCATGTTCGCTCGTTTCGTTTGATTTTTTTATAAATTAATTTAAAAAAATTATATTATGCTTAAAAGTCTTTTTAGTTTAAATACCTACTTAGTATGTAAAATTTTAAATTTCTGGTGTTATTTTCTTGTTTGAACGATTGATGTTATCTAGCAAACGACTTCTTTCTGTGTCACTCAGTGTTGACTCAAACTGCTGCAAGCTCTTCTCACTCAATGATGGCTCAAACTCGGTGCTGACTCAGAGCACAAAATAGACACAGATGGTCCGCTCAATACAAACCACTAAAATCGTAAGCATATACATGCTTATAGAAGTATACGGTCGTTCGAGGCAAGGTCACGATCGCACAGTATCGTGACCTTACCTAGAACGACCATATACGTCTATAAGCATGTATATGCTTAAGATTTTAGTAAGTGTATTGTGCGGACCTTCTATTCTATGTATTTTGTACTCAGAGTGCTGCGAGTTCATCTCACTCAATGTTGACTCAAACTGCTGCGATCTTATCTCACTCGGTGCTGACTCAGATTGCTGCAAGTTCCTCTCACTCAATGTTGACTCAAACTGCTGCGAGTATTTTTCATTCGGTGCTGACTCAGATTGCTGCAAGTTCCTCTCACTCAATGTTGGCTCAAACTGGAGCATTTTTCAATCGGTGCTGACTCAGATTGCTGCGAGTTCCTCTCACTCAGTGTTGACCATTCTCAAGGTAAAAAAACACGGGTGTTTTCTTTTAGCTCAGTAGACGCTATGAGTTGTTACTCATGAAGAAACATTTTGAGGAGTTACTTTCTTTTGTTTGTCCAGCAACATAGATGTAACCGAGTGAATCAACGTATTGTTTGCTCGTGGATGCGTTATTAATACACGGCGAGGCTGGTACGAGACGATGAAGTAGAAGCCACTTCTGCTGAGTCAAGTCTATCTCGCTCTGGCTTGATATAGATCGGTTATTTATTTTTGATATGGTAGGCATGGGTTGCGATAATGACCTAATTTAAATCCGCTTTGCTGCATGTAGTGTGCATTGACTACTCAGATACCGTGTTGTCTGCGGGATGCCGCGGTGCGTGCACCGCGGCGCAGGCGGCTGGCCGTGGCGTGCGCACGCGCCGAGACGGCACGGCATCTCCTTGTTCGCGCGCTGCGACCATGACTCGTCACAGATAGACGGTGCATAGGCTTAGGGATGGGTGCCGCTGGTACGTGGAGGGAACCCTAAACTTACAAATAATATCGTAAACCACGAAAGTCGATTTAGCGGCAACCATTTTACTATTCATGTTGTTCGAATTTGGTGCTATTGAATAAAAAATACGTAAGCTCGGCCTTAATATCTTTTGTAAGAGCCCATTTTTAGTAAACATAGCCGAGAACGCCATTATTAAGTATGATAACGGTCGTCCCCTTACAGCTCGGATAGCGTTTGGCTGACCTTCAAGATGTCAAACGCGTGGAATGGTCAGCACGCAGCATAATCTTGAACCTTGAACCCCATCGAGCAAGCCTGGCAAGAACTGAGACGACGTGAATGCCAGCGAAATTCCCCTCCTATCACGCTTTCACGCTTCATAAACTGAAAGAAGCAGCGATAGAGAAATGGGAGAATATTCCTTAGCTTCGGCTCAGTAATCTGACGGAAAGCATGCCAAATTGTATAACAGCCGTATTGACACCTCGGGGAGCCTATACAAAATACTGAAACATTTATCAAAATCTTTTTTATGTGATCGGTGGCCAACGAGCAGACGGATCACCTGATGGAAAGCGATTACCGCCGCTCGTAGACACCGGCAACACTAGAGGAGTGACAAGTGCGTTGCCGACCTTTGAAATGGGAAGAAGGGATGGGGGGTATTGGGGGGGGGGGAGGTTGGGCTTCCGGTACCCTCACTCACTCGGCGAAACACAACGCAAGCGTTGCTTCACGCCGGTTTTCTGTGAGGCCGTGGTATCACTCCGGTCGAGCCGGCCCATTCGTGCCGAAACATGGCTCTTCCACGGTTAATCTAGTAAAAAATAATATTTTTTATATTTTTTCTTGCTTTTATAGAGAGAGGCGCTGTTATAGAGAGGGTCACGATTGTGCGTGATCTCGGTGTACTACTGGACTCTAAGATGAACTTGAGTCAGCACTTTGATAACATTATTAATAGATCCTATCGTAACCTTGGTTTCGTAATTCGTACATGTCAGCCATTTCAGGATATTCTGAGCTGGAAAATAGTATATTACGCTTATGTTCGATGTATACTAGAATACGCAAGCCCAATCTGGTCACCGTATTATGATGTACATGTGAGTAATATTGAACGAATACAGAGGAAATTCACAGAGCACTTAAATTTTAAATTTAGAAAAACAACTGCTTCTTATGTAAAGACTTGTAGGCAATATAACTTGCATACTTTAGATGAACGGCGCGATTTATTAGACATGGGGTTTCTGTATGATGTGCGGTGCGGGAGAATTGATTGTCCAGAGCTGCTGGCTCATTTGACTGTGAATACTCCTGCACATCGCACGAGACATACAAGTCTATTTCATGTACCATTTCATCGTACAAATTATGGTAAAAATGCTGTAATGACTCGCATAGTTCGTACATACAACAAGAAATTTCCCGATATTGATCCTTTCAACTGCTCTCAACAAACTTTCAAAAATCTAGTTAGCTCAAGTTTGTTTGGTACTAGTGGTGCCCCGGCATCACGGTCGCAATCATAACTTTTTCTTATACGTAACTAATCTAACGTCGCTCGCTCGATGCTCATTAATATACATGTATGTTGATGGGCATTGAGTAGGTGACATATACAACAATCTCTCAAAAATCTTGTAAGCTCAAGTTTGTTTGTTACTGGTGGTGCACCGGCATCACAGTCACAGTTTTTTCTTAAACCTAATTAATCTAATGTCACTTACATGCTCAGTAATATGTATACATGTACCTGTTAAAGTATCCATTGTTCTCACCTACATTTTCCTTCGTATCCGTGTGTTTATTGTTCTTAGGTGTTCTCATAAACACACCCGTTATGCATTGCCATTCTCTGCTCCAAACTCATATTTCTATATGCACAGGTGGACTGAGGGATCAGCTCGGGGCTTGTTGCTCGACTTTTGGGAGGATGACTCGGTCTACAAAAGTTCTAAATACAAAAAACAAAAAACTAGAAAACCACCAAACTTAAATCATAAAGGGTAATCATACAGTTTTTGAACTTTTGATTTGGTGTTTTTTTTTTTTTTCTGGATTGAGTTATTTTTTCAGGGGTCGTGCTGCGGGCCTTGGATCGTTTTTTTTCTGTCCATGAGTGTATATATTTTTTTGCTTTTTTACTGCCACCATGACGTGTGAAGTAATAAATATACACATAAACATAAATTTATATGTGTCTATTATAAGTTATTGTGTGTTGTAGCAGCCGCGGCTGCTGCCGCCTGGTAGGCGCTGCCGCCTCCCGTGTGAGAATCGCCTAATGTCGCCCACTGTGAAGGTGGTGAAGGGCGTGAACAGCACCATTTATGAGTTTTTTAAAGATCGTGGCCTGGATCTTTATTGAATATATTATGAAAATCTCCTTAAATGAAAAGAACTAAAGACTTTTGGGGAGTACTGCAAGTTTAATTAGTAATTTAATAATTAATTATGCTATGCTGACCTATGAAGTTTCAGATTTAAAAGTTGTTGGGATAAATAAATCATATGAATGAATCAAATAAAATAATGTGTATCTACTACAATAAAAAAATAATTTCCAACTCTCCAGCACGAAGAGGGTGCCTTTGGTCCCTAAAAACTCGCAGTAAAAGCGGTTTTTGCTGCGAGCGTGATTCGAATTTCGAACACCTCTGATATCCTCTTTGAAAACTACCTTAAAAAAATGGGCGATGGTTCGTTCGGAAACTCTCTTTGGCCTACGATTTAACTCAGAGACACAAAAAGTTGTATGTTATTTATTGAAATTTAAGTTTATAAATTGAGCTATTGCCTTTTTAAGGAGGTAATGTTTAAAATTAAATACCAAGACTCAAACTTAAACTTAAAATGTTTTTTATTTAAGTAGATTTACATATGCTTTTAAATCGTCAATATTTTTTTCTACCTAGTACAAAGTCCCTACCACGCGGGACTTGTACACTCAACGTTTCGAGAAGTGTTTGCGAAGCGAGAAGAAACGTCGAGCCCAAATGAAACTCGTTTCAACACATTTTTTAAATACAATCTTAAACCTACTAGTAAACATAAATACATAGTATAACACAATAAACTTACTTATCATGTTTGGTTTTCATAAAAATGTCAATCAGCGCAGTTTCCGAACGCAACATCTAAATAAAAAAATAACTATTTCTTAGTAAGTACCTTTAATCCTATAAAACTTTTCTCACTCTGGGCGAGGTGAAAAGTTGCATGTTTCACTCGAGAGCAATAGTTATTTTATGTCTCGTGCCTTTAAATCACTAATTGTGCTCAGTAGTCTATATAAGAATCACTCGCTATGCTCGTGATTCAATTCTAAACTGCTTCGCTAGTTCATGATTTAACGACAGCACTCGTAGCAAAAAATAACTTTGCTCACTAGTTGAACAAATAACTACTGAGTTTCAGTTAAAAAATATCTGCCCATAAACTCTGGTTAATTTTTCAACCGATTTTTAGTAATATCAGAAAATTTTATATTTTTAATCAAAAGATAATGATGTTTATGGATGAAGGGCCGACGAAAAGACGAGCCTATTTTGTTTTATCCAAGCGACCTTCCCTACGTTTATGACAAGATGTATGGGTGCCGCAAAAACGCAATAAAGTTTTCATTAAAATGCAATAGTACACTTATCAGGCTAAAAAAGTTACAAACAAATTATAGTACAGAAATATACAGAAGTTTATTAAAATCGCCAAGCAAGTCATTTCTCAGATCACAACTCACGCCGGTTTAAAAAAAAACTAAATACGTCCAGAAGTAAAGAAAGTCATATATTTTTTTATGTCGTCCCTCCCACGACTAACTCTCCATCTCATTTTTCGTAAGTTTTTAAAAACAACCCTATTTGGGGCTTTTTTACTTTCTGGGATTTTTCACTTTGAAAAGTGAAAAATCTATGATACTGTTAAAATATATTATTTTAAAACTTTGCGGAAAACTTCCGTAATGTCTGCATTACTGACAGCTCATTACAGGACTGACGTTCGTATTAAGTGGTAACGTATTCATACCTACCCTCAATGCAAAAAAAATATGGGTAAACTATCTGCCTTCATTGTAGTACCATCGTGGAGTATCGTCCCTCGACTAACTCTCCTATCTCATAACCTTGATTATTTGAATTTGGACTTTATCTACTTGAAATAGGATTGTTTTTAAAACCTTACGAAAATTGAGATAGGAGAATTAGTCGTGCGAGGGATGATATGGTGAATTTAATTTTTTTTCTTTTCATAATTATGACCAAACTTCCAATACTCACTAGAACAGTGTGGGCGGCGTCATTGTTTGTCTGCCTATTCTACATTGAAATAGCCACCCAATCAAGAACTTTACCCTTGCGATGCACTTGAACAACTTGTCAAGCACTGATGGTATTGTAGTTTAGTTAACGTACTTATATGATTCTGTCACACTGTTGCAGTCAGTAGTGGCATCGCGGCTGGCGCAGTCCGTGAGGCCAGCACGGGGCCGACGCCGCCGGTGCGCGCCGCCTGGCCCGAGGGGCTCGACGCGCCCTTCGCGAGCAGCGCGCGCCGCCGCCGCCGCAGCCGCCTCCGCCGCCGCGCCTGCGCCCGCGCCGCCGGCTACGTGCACGTGCTTACGCCGCCGCCGCCGCCGCCGCCACTCATCACTCAGGCCCACTGCAGGTCAGTGCAGGCAGCCGCACTCCAGGGAGGCAGATACACATTGTACAGGTGTAGCAAGCATTACTGTTACGATTTCTGGTTTAAGGGTCTTGATTTCTTTTTAATTAACTCGTCGATGTTTCACTGACGGACGTATCTGTCAAAAGAGTATAAACGTTTATCAAAAAATGTCGAAGATTACATTGTTGGGAACATCTATTATGTACTACTATACCTGTTATCTGTTCAGGTGTACCAGTTCTTCCATATCTATAAAAAAAACGATTTTAAACAAAACAAAATCAAATGGTATGTATATAAATATAGAGGTATTAATTATAAGGGTACTGAGAACTTAAAAAAATATTCATAGTATATTCCATATTAAAACACTCTAGTTTATGGAGAATAAGAGCAGCATCGTAGCTCATAATATACTATATATATTTTCTATTGTAAAACAACTGATTTAAATAAATACGTTAAAACTACGAAATATTGGGGTTGGTTTACAACATTTTAATGATAATAACCTCCTGCATAACCAAAAATTTGGTTTCACAAAAGGCCGGTGTACAACTGATGCAGGAGTAGCACTTATTCGAAATGTCCATGATGCTTTTGAGGATTCACAGAATGCAATAGGAGTATTTTGTGATTTATCTAAAGCATTTGATTGTGTTGAATATCAAACACTACTTATGAAACTAAGGCATTACGGTGTGGAAGACGGGGCTCTCAGTCTTCTTAACTCATACCTTAGCAAGCGAACACAAAAAGTTAAAATAAATGGCATCAATTCTTCCGGCTCTAAAGTGATAATGGGGGTACCCCAGGGATCAATATTAGGTCCTTTTCTTTTTCTTGCGTATTTTTATTTATTTATTTTATGTGATAAGGAAGGCAAACGAGCAAGTGGGTCACCTGATGGTAAGTGATCACCACTGCCCATAGACACCTGCAACCCCGGAGGGGATTGCAGATGCGTTGCCAACCTAGAGGTTTAAGATGAAATGCCTCTTGTGCCTGTAATTTCCTCGGCTGTCTTACTCTCCACACCGGAACACAACAGTGCAAGCACTGCTGCTTAGCGGCAGGATTAGCGAGTAAGATGGTGGTAGCGATCCGGACGGACCTCGCACAAGGTCCTACCACCCGCATATTAATGATTTGCCGATTATGGTTCAAAATTTCGCAAATATAGTGTGGTTTGCAGATGATACTTCTCTTATTTTTAAAGTTGATAGAAATTTAAACAAGACTGATGAAGTAAACAACACTCTTTCAAAGATACTCAACTGGTTCACTGTAAACAATCTACTTTTAAATGCTAAAAAAACCAAATATACAAAATTCGCATTACCAAACGTTATAATATTGACGCTAGTGTAATCATAGATAGTAATAAATTGGAATTTGTTAATAGTACTGTTTTCCTCGGTATAACTTTAGATGTACATTGCAATGGGATCGACATATAGAAACTTTAGCGGGAAAGCTTAGTTCAGCTGCTTATGCCGTCAAAAAAATTAGGCAGTTAATAGATGTAGGCACTGCACAGCTAGTGTTTTTTTTAGTTATTTTCAAAGTATTATGTCTTACGGAATTTTACTTTGGGGACATGCAGCTGATATCGAAACTATTTTCGTTTTACAAAAAAGGGCAATCCGCGCAATCTATCAGATGTGGTCCCGCGAGTCGTTGAGGGATAAGTTTAAGGAAATTAATATTTTAACGGTTGCTAGTCAATTCATATATGAGAACATTATGTACGTCCGCAAGAATCTGCATTTGTTTCGTTAAAACAGTGACAGGCATGATTTAAACCTAAGGAATATATATAACATTGATATTGCCTATTCGAGACTAAGCAAAGTTAAAAAGTCGTTTGTGGGGCAATGTGTACGATTCTATGATAAAGTACCAGACAATGTAACAAATCTGCCTGAAAACAAATTCAAAACGTATGTAAAAAAATGTCTGTACTCGAAAGCTTATTATAAGATAATAGATTATGTGAATGACAAAGACATTTGGAAATATATTGCTCTTCCTGATAACTGTATTGTTGATAACATACATTGTATTAGTAATTAAGTTTTATTTAAAAAAATGTGTTGAAGCGAGTTTCTTTTGGGCTCGACGTTTCTTCTCGCTTCAGAAACACTTCCCGAAACGTTGAGTGTACAAGTTCCGCGTGGTAGGAACTTTGTACTAGGTAGAAAAAAACAGACGATTTAAAAGTATGTGCAAAATATCTACTTAAATAAAAAACCTTTTGATTTTGTTTTTGATTTTGTTTGTACCCCAGAGGTATGGCACATATTTTAAGAACACCTTACGCCAGGCTGCGTGTGTGTGTTATTAAATTATTCGATTGTTAGGACTATTAAGTCGTTAAAACTATGTTTATGAACAAATTCGTGGATTGCGCTGTGGGTTATTAAACCTGTTAACACAATTTACACATAATTAACAAAAAAAAAACATTAACAATTACCTGCGGTACGAGACAAATACTGCCCGTATCTATATTGCCTGCTATGCGTTACGACCTTTATTGTGCCTGACTTCTGGTTCATACAGACGGAAACTAATCATATCAACGTTTTTTTAAAACTAATCGATAGGTTACATTCTCGTCTATACCGAGCTGCAGTAACACGGGGTTCTGTAAAATATTTCGAAAGATAAAGGGATTTTTTCAAAATCAGCTATTTACGGCAATATATTTGCCGTATAGCATAGAAGTAATAAAATGCTAGGGATGGGGTTTACTTGTTAAATAGACAACCGATATTTTTATCGATATTCGTTATTTAAGACACATCATTAAAATTTAACGGTTTAGAAATCAACGTAATTCTCTTAACAAGCAACATTAATTTTAAAAATATTTAAGTAACTAAGGTAAAGAAAGAGTTAGGTATCTTTTTTGCTAGGTTATCTTATCAAGCAGCTTGAAAATGTGTACAAGTGTCTTTCTTACTTCCGCACCTTCACACTTAATCGCTTTACTCATGTCGAGTTTTTTCGTGAACGACTCATTGTTTTTTCGTATATTACGCAAAAAATATCATACATCTCACTAATGGCCAGCACTATTGCTCCGCGCATTAGCGAGGAGCGGGGTTGGGTTAAAAATAATTTCTTTACTGTGCGTTACGGCAACTATTTTGCCGTACATTTGTAGAAAATTATTATATGATATTTATAGCAACAATATCGAGAATATCACTGTCTCTTTTCTACATGTACGGGAACATTAGGTAAATCGCCCCCGTCTCCAGCGTAAAACAAGGAAAACAAACTGCCGCACTGTCTGATACCCGGATACGGCAAAATACTTGCCGTAACGCAGGAAATTTGTAATTCTACACAATTTTTGCTATCCCGATAAATAATTAAAAAAAACTAATATTAGTCTCAAGTTTAAGGGAGATCCGAATTTGCAGTTACAGTAAGTATGTTGAATATGTTTTGGATTCTCTTGATATGAGTTTCGATCACTGAATCCTCAATGAAACAAGCCGTTTCCTTCGAGTCACGAGCGAGGCCAGATAAGGGAGTGGGGAGATTACGGGCCGGGGCGAGGGGCGGGCGGGTGGTGGTCGCTGCGGTGCAGCCGGCACGCGCGTGGCGGCGGCGGCAGTGCAGTCTGCAGTGCAGCGGCGCGGGCGCACGCGGCGGCTGCGCTGCCGCTGACCGCACGTCATCAGTGTCACTCACCCGCACTTCCCGCTCGTTGTGTACTACCAAAATATCAAGATCACACTATCGCCGCGGATTCTCCTTAGTGGTATGATTCATTGTTATTTTTAATTTACTTGTAGCCGACTGCATCAAAAGTAATTGGAAGGGGTGCTGTGCGCTATGCATGTGGCTTTGCGATGAAACTAAATGTAAAACTAAGCGAATTTAAACAAACGTGTGTCCCGTCACAAGACACTATTACTCACGGGTGCCCCCTGAAAGAATGTCTCCATCCAATAAATCTAATGCTACACGACAAAGTCAATTAACTTTGTTCAAATTACAATGTTTTCTGTATATTTATGTTTACTAAAATTACTGTTTAAATAAATTATTTGTAAATGAAATAACTGAAGAGGAAAAGCATTTGAGACATTTGTTTGGAAATAAAAAAGATTAATACTCTGGATTAACCTACTGATTTTTTTTGACCAAAACACAATCGTTCCTCTCCAAAAAAACCGAAGGTAATTAATTTGGTTAGACATTTAGGTATTTTTCTTTGTGCTGTAGTATGAATCCAGTAAGAAATAAAAACCAGATCTAAAACGAATATATGTTTAGGACACAAACAAACATTTTGTAGTATTTTAAAACACAATTTAAATAGGTACTCAAAATGACCCAAACGTCACTATAAAATTAATAGAAAAATGTTAAGGTTTAGAGTTACAACTATAATTGACTTATTTTATTTTCATACGGTGAATACATAATCATCTAAGTTAAATTTTACTTGACTAAAAGATTCCACGTCTACAGTGTGATCATTAATGGCAGACATGAGGGTATACTAGGTAGGTACGAGCTTTTATTCAAATCACACGTGAAAACTTTTTTCCTAGTCTAGTACAACTTTATGAATTTAAGTTTTTAACGTGTTTATTTTATTTTTGTGTTTTATTTTTATTTTTAACATAGGTATATTATTAATTTAAGCAATTTTATCGATTTTATTATATGAGATCTATATCTAGAAAACCTACTTGGACACATCAACGAGGACACAGACAAATATAAAACCCACTTACATTTTCTAAAATAGTGAAGACAAAATATTTTACTGGACCATTTTTATTGATTTGTGACTAGCTTTTTAAAATGTGCTAATTGCATAAAGCAGTACCTACAAAAAAAAGTGACACATCATACAAAGATATTTCCAAGAATGGGAGAAGCTGCTGACTGTACGTATACTTGTATGCGATTACTTGCCTTTAAAAAGTATAGTGAGATCTGATAAAGAGCCAAGGCCAAATTATTATAAGAAACCATTTGACTAAAAAACCTGTCTTACTTTTTACTCAATCATATTTTATAAAGCATCTATTACTTCCATTATTTATTCAATAAAATTCTATGCGCACTAAATTTCAAAGCTCAAAATTGGCTTACAAATGAAATAGAGTAGAGATTTTCTCAGATAATGGTAGCGCGCACTGAATTGTAACGAGGATATGCATAACTTATGAGAAAAAAATGATAGGTAGAGAAAGTATTGCAAAGAAAAAAATGTCTTTATTTAACAAGAGTGGTAGAAGAAAAGTTATCATATTTTTGCATCCGCCATTATGAATTCACCTTGAATTTATTTACGTGGGCGCGGTGCGGGGTGTTTTCTCACTGCCACTACTTTTTACTGTGGTTCTGAAAAATAAAATAAAAAAGCGGTCAAGTGCGTGTCGGGCCTCGCACAGTGTAGGGTACCGGACATTGCTTCAAGGGGAAAACTTTAACAAAAAATTGCTATTTAAGACGACGTACTGAAGATTTTGGTGGCAGGGATCTCGATTTTACTCAGCAATAACGAAACGTACGAAAGTTATATTTTGTAACCTGATTCTTCAGTTTTCTGACTTCATTTTGCCTGTTGGGTTACACGATTGATTAACTTTCATAACAGAGAAAAAAATATTAAAGATACCCCTTTTAAAAAAGAGATTTGCATTTTACGCGCAAATGGAACTGATTTAAGGCTCAAAGTTTTGTACGTACATTAATCTTCAAGCTTACTTGAAAATGCCTGTTCAGTTTTTCTAAATTAATTGTAGTTTTTAAGTTAAACGAAATAAACTGTTTTGTCGCATACGACCTTATGAAATGAGTAAGGGCGCGCGCGGTCTCGGTATGCAATCAGTGCCCTCTCCAGCCCGCTCAGTCCGCCACTGACCATTGTCAGCGACAGGTCTGTCCCAGTTGAACTATCGCACATCATCGAACGCAAATATAAGTGAGGGATATTTTATTATTAAAAATGGGGAAAAAACGTGCCATATTTTCGAAAAGGAAAAGGAAAGCCTGTTTCACAGAGCATTGTAGGAATATAACTAAGAAAAGGTGAGTAATTGCCACAATTTAAACAGTTTTAATAAATTACATGTTTCTACTAATAAGCAGTCCAGTGTTTTTATAAATATACTGCATTTCAGTAAGCAGTAAGTAACCGGATAAATTTATATTTCAGGAAAAAAACTTTAGAACAGAGTTTGGAGAATAAAGGCATGGAGTCGCCTCAAAACTATACTTCACCGACATATGCAGAGTTACAAAATGTGTTCCCCGTGTAAGATGACAATTGATTAGTTATCGTATAATAATTAATCATGGTTTCAAATTCATTAATAAATACACTTATTTTAGGACTGCAGATAAGAATAATAAAGAACTTCCATGTAACGTTGAATGAAGAATACCACCAATTTTTATTTTTTATCTTAAAATATACTCTATTAAAAATTAAAAAATATGGTGAAAAATGTTTTTTGATACGTTTGATAGTTTACGATATACTGAATTATTTAGGTAGGCAAGTGACGCGGGGTCACCGTACGCTGCTGTGACGTCACTCCACAACGGTCGCTCAGGGCGCGCACCGCTCCCTACCTGTATGTATGAAGTTTGCGTTGAAAATTTTACAAATGACGAATCCACAAACTAGAAAATCGTGCTCGTGTCAAAGTGCTTAAATACACCTACCAATATACCCGAAAAGTTATTTTTTACTATTATATTTTTGAACTTAAAGTCAAAAGAAATGGATGAGAAAGTATGATCCACCCAGACCCAAAGCCAAAAGTTTTGCATAAACAGTAACGTCGTCGCCGTAGCTATTTCTAGCCAATCTAAAATAAAATAAATATGAGTTAACCTATACACATAAAAAATAAAAACCGGACAAGTGTGAGTCTGACTCTCGCGCAGAGGGCTTTGTCCATACCTACAAACAAACAATATTTTAAATTTTATCAACTTATTTTAAGATTTATAGAAACTTCTTAGAGATTTTCCTGTATTTATAAGCAAAGATCTATTTTCTGTATAATTTGTTTAAGTTTTATGCCCAGTTTTCGGAAATAAGGAGTGAGGGGCATGGTAAAGGTGATGGTTTCAAAATCACTTATGTCATCAACTGTAATATAATGACACAATAACGACACTGAAGTGGTCATGGCTCAGCGCTGCTTACGTGGTCGCGTCGATCACGCAGGTTAACTAACTACGACACGGTCACAACTTGGATGGGCTTAAATATCAGAAGTAGTAAATATCAGTAACTATCACTAGATGGCAGTCGTCAAGCTATGTCGGAGGCGTAATAGGCAGCTTGGATGGACTGCTAGTCAAGTCCATCCAAGCTGTGACCGTGTTTATAGTCAGTTAACCTGCGTGTTCGACGCGACCACGTAAGCAGCGCTGAGACATGCCCGCTTCAGTGTCGTTATTGTGTCATTATGAAATGAAATGAAAATGAAATGAAATGAAAATATTTTATTCGAAGTAGGTAGCAGTGTACACTTTTCGAACGTTATTCTTTTATCTACCTAACACGAGGTTCCTACCACTCGGAACTCGTATGCCCACCGTTTCGGGAAGTGTTATGATTTTTAGTATTGTATGTTTGGTACAGTCCATTCAAAAGGTATTACGAGTTTAAAATGTCAGTCCAAGAAAAATTAACGCCGCCGCGCTGTAGCCGGGTGCAGCGGGCAGCGTGGCGAGGGAGGGGAGTGCACATCTAGGAAATAGGCTCCCTACATGCTCCCTGAAGCGGTCGTGGCTCAGTGCGGGTTGCGTGGTCGCGTCGATCACGCAGGTTAACTGACTACAGACACGGTCATAACCTGGATGGCTTTGACTGTTAGTGGCATTTATCTCGACCATTTCCGTGCTTCGCAAGGCACGTTAAGCCGTTGGTGCCGGCTGCTATCATTAGATGGCAGTCGTTAAGCCATGCCGGAGGTCTTTCAGGCGGCTTCCGACACTGGGGTTGGCCACTAGCCCCACAACCTCCACCAATCCGGACTTGGCCCCCGTGTGTGGAGTATGGGCTAACCTTTCCGAGTTATGGGAAGAGACCCGTGCCCCTACAGTGGGGACGTTATGGGTTGTTGACGACATGCTCCCTACATGCTTTTGACTTGATTTGATTAAATAAAATGTAAAAATAAAATAAATACCTTTGAGAATAACAATGGTTTATGGTTAAAACTAAGCATAAAGACGCGTTTATCCCAAAATGATCAAAAAATGTATGTCCACCCGAGCGAAGCCGGGGCGGGCCGCTAGTAAAGTATAAATAAGTAAAATGTAAATAATATGTTTGTAAAATAAAATGTAAAATGATCTCACCTGAAAAAAGCAGTACTTAAGTATGTTTGAATTATTTTTCTGGTAAAAATTACATACATACACACAAACATGCGTAGCCTCTTAAAATCATAACCCTCCTTTTGATTTTCTCGTAGTCGGGTGAAGTATACATTAGTACAATACATTTATGAAAAGAAAGGAAAATTAAAAGTAAAATAAATAATATTAAAGGCAACTCTACGACGTCTGTGTTCTAGCGCTCGGTCGATCGCGATTCCCGAGTCGCGTAAAACTGTCGAGGTGCGCGAGGGTTGCGGGGCGCAAACGCCCCATTTTAAAATAATTGTTTATGAGTGCGTCACCTTAAAGCTTAAAAAAACAATACTGACAAGCGTTGTGCATCAAAAATTATGAAAAGTATTTTTTAGATAAAAATACAGAAAAATATTCAATGATACGAAATATGTATTAGAAAGTTATTCTTCATTTATTATGATATTAGTCAATAATATCAATCAGTTTTGGCGATTTTTTTGAGATTTTCTTATTTCAAACATTGATCAGCGCCATCTAGTTGAGTTTATTAGAGAAAGCCGTGGAAAATTCCCTATTGCCAATTACATGCACAATCATCACGTATGTAATTCATTTAAGTATACAAAAGATGGCGCCCCATAAATCAAAATTCGTTCAAATGTACCTTAAATATTTTTTATCGTTCTTAAGTCTTTTTATTTACATAAGTTCGAACAAAATAAAAAGACAAAAAACAATTAAGTCTCTTGGAATACGAAACCGAACCTAAAAGCAGCAAAACGTGAGTCGCACCAAAAAAAATGCGTTCATATTTTATGTATATTTCGCACAAATCTCCCTAAAATGAATGTTTTCGAAGATAATTCCCACATAGATTGATTTCTGTTGATTTTCAACTTCTAATCCTAGATTTTCGTCGAAAGGTTTCAAACCGTTTTCGAAATCGTTGGAATACCTAACTCGTTTAATAGTATAAGATAAGATATTTCGAAAAGGGATCCCCGAATCGAAAAATGGTTCTGGCAAGCCCATAATATTTTTGAAGGACCTATCCAACGACACCCCACATCATGGGATACTCGAGAAAAAAAATCATTCCCACTTCACGTGTAGCGGAGGTACCCAGTAAAAAATAATTATTCAAGATTTTATTTTACCACTTTGTCGGTGTGATTAATATGCATATCCGTACCAAATAACAGCTCTCTAGTACTAATAATCTCTGAGCTAAGCCGCGGACACACAGACAGACAGACGGACATGGCGAAACTATTAGGGTTGCTTGTTGACTACGGATTTACGGAACCCTAAAAAGACCAAAGTTAGCCATCGGCTCTCAGCGACGGTCTGTGTGAGAACTCCTACACAGCATGTGGCCAGTTTTCGCAGATTAACTACAGACTCCTCGAGACCAAGCTGCTGAAACTGATAAATTAGCGATTATAATAGCAGAGCATAACATTATGATTTGTCATTGCCGCCGATGTTGTTTCGATGGAGTGGAAAGCTCAGCGAATACGTTTTAGTGATATCGCATTGACATGCATGCGAATGATCCTTTATGAAAACAATGGCCGGGAGCCGCTGCGCTGGAGCCCCTCCGACCCATCCACGACCCGACGGGGCAGCGCCCGACGTCCCCGGGTGGGGCTGGTACATCGAGCACGTACCCCAGTCGAGGGTACATGCTCGATGGGCGAGTATGATCATTTCATAATTTTGATTTAGAAAAGTAAATTACTTATTTTTTTTAGCCTCTGCCTGTTTCTTTTAAGCGCTGTATATTTGGATATCCTTTCATAAAGTTGAAGTGGTTCGATTTAACAATAGGTTGCTTTGGCGAGATTATAACTTTTTACTAGGAGATTAAATACCCAAGTAGCATTTTATTCTCATTAAGAGTACACATTTAGTTCACTAGTGAACTTAAAGCATTTACAAACTCTTAGTTTAGTTCACCCGTGATGCATTAGCTGTATTATTGCGAAAAATACACTTAAAGCTTGTCAAGTTAGCGTAATATACGACTGTTGGTATTATAATGCGATAACAATACTGTTCTAGTCAGCTTCCATTTTATGAGCTGATTAAAAGCATTTTAGGAGGGTAAATAAATGGAAATAGCGGTTTAGTGGTCAACATGTGTTATGTTGCTGGTATTTTAATAGAGCACATGTGAACATCTATGAAGCCAGTTATACAGCTAATTCCTGTAGGTAGGTCTTGTTTCTAACATATTAATCAGCCTTTTTTTCTATTCTGTATATAAGCGTTTATATGGTTCACCTGTACACTCTGAATTTTATGCTTTTATGTTTTCATTTTCTTCGTACTGTTAAATTTTACTGTACTTGTTATTTCTGATTCAAACACAATGTACTTTGTAAATGAATAAATGAACTATGAAGTATGTAACTGACAACATCTATGTAACTGACAACATCTCGCCCTTCTAAATCCTTCTTGAAATTTTAAAAGCAGTGCTCTTGTCTGTGGAGAGCAATCGCCATTTAGCACGGTCTTGTGCTAATTCCTTAAACACCTGGTGGTACGACACGTCCTCAACTTTTTCTTTTACTATTTGGTCCAGATATGTACGTCTAGGTCTTTTACGTCCTCTCCTCAGGCGCGGATCCAGGGGGGGGGGGAATGGGTGCAAATGCCCCCCCCCCCCCTGAAGCCTGACCGAAGTACTAAAACTTCTGTAAAATGACAATAAATAGAGGCATTGCTTAACTATTCAAAAAATTTCGCGCTCGCTACACTCGCGACTTTTTATATCAATGGTTAGTACCACCGTCCGCTTCATAAATAAGGGTATACGAAAAATTTGACCCCCCCTGAACGTAATCCTGGATCCGCGCCTGCCTCTCCTCCCTTCGATTTTTCCTTCCACAAGGGTTTTGAAGAAGGTGTGGTGTCGCACCAAATGTCCCATCATCTTTCCTCTTCGATTCTCTATGGTTCTCAGCAGGCTTCGCTTTTCACCAACCATATCCAACATCTCCTCGTTACTTTTTTTCTCCGTCTAGCTAATATTCTTCATCCTCACCGGCACCACATTTCAAATGCTTCAAGTTTCTGTCTTTCCTTTTGTGTAAGTATCCACGTTTCGCTGCCGTATAGTGCAATGCTCCATATGTATGTCTTTATCAGTCTTTTACGAATATTGGTTGATACGTTTGCTTTAAACAGGTGTTACTTGTTATTGAAAGCACGTTTTGCTATGGCTATTCGTGTGACGACATCTGCATTACACCTGGAGTCGTTGGTTTTTTTACGACTGGCCCTGCCCGCCCCGCTCCTCCTCCGAGTGCGTATGGGTATCGCTGCCTCTCAGTGCATCCTCATACCTAAACATAGCATGTGTTTACATACCACGGGGACAGGGTTATCGTGACGCATTAGCCTCTTTCTTCGATATAGCCGGGCGCATAATAGTTGATCGACCGAATGATGTTTTTCTACTGTCCGGAGATTTTAATGTATGGGAAGCTACTTGGGACGAATCGGATTCTTTTCAAAACTTTTTACGGTTAATACCTAATGGTAACTTCGCAGTGCAATTCCACGGTGAATTTATATCTTTCACTAATCTAAAACAATTTTATGGAAACTTTAATGTCAATAACAATATTCTCGATTTAATTTTATGTAACGATACTATTTCTTGCCGGGTCTCGCACTGTGATAGCCCTCTTACCCCTGAAGATATTCATCACAAGTCACTGGTAATTGATTTATCTTTGAATTATACCCCACGCCTAAAGCCGGCCGAGGTCTATGTTTATAACTTCATGTCTGCCGATTATGAGATAATTAACGATGCCCTGGGTGCAATTGATTGGTATTCATTCTTTAGTAATTTGGATATGGAGGCTTGTATTACTAAGTTTTACGATGTACTAAATAATATTATATCTCAATATGTGCCTCGCCGCATTTTAAAATCACCTAATTCAGCTCCCCTGTGGCATAGTAAGCCATTAAGAAAATTATTAAATGAAAAACGAAAATACCATACGCTCTGGAAAAAGTATAGGAATCCGTTAGATTATGAAAGTTTTAAAATATTGAGAAAAAGAGCAAAATACATGGAAACCGATTGTTTTAACTCATTCATACAATACCCAGAGGAAAAAATTTAACGTCACCCTAAATACTTTTGGACATACCGCAGTCGGTGGGGAACAAATATGCTGTTTGTTTAATGATCATTTTCACTCAGTGTTTGAAGAACTAAGCTCTGTTACAGTAGATTTCGAGACATTGACCCCGCCTCCCGACTCAATTGTCGATATGAATTCCATAGAAATTACATATGAGTCAGTTTTTAAACACTTAAACAGTATCAATATTAACAAAGGAGCAGGCCCTGATGGTGTTCACCCAGTTCTAATTAAGAAATGTGCTTCTGCATTAGTATTACCTATAACGTTGTTATTTAATAAATCAATCACAGAAGGGTGCGTCCCTAAAATATGGCAACAAGCTTGGGTCACACCCATTCCTAAAGGTGCTGTCAGCCATGACATTGAGAAATATCGCCCAATTTCCAAATTATGCCAGTTTAGTAAAATTTTAGAAAAAATTGTCACTAATCAAATCTTTAACGTCGTACGTCGCTATATTATACCTAATCAACATGGGTTTATAAGAGGTCGTAGCGTTGATACAAACTTACTAAGTTTTACTGACGTTATACTCGAAGCTATGGATGACAACTGTCAAGTAGACGCCGTGTATACCGATTTCGCAAAAGCATTTGATAAAATATGTCATAACACACTATTGTTGAAACTTTTGCGACTCGGTATACACGGCGATCTATTCCGTTGGATCAAATCTTACGTCGAGAACAGAAGTCAGGCTGTAGTACTGGGGGGATTTTCGTCAAAATACAAAAATATTAGCTCCGGTGTCCCTCAAGGATCACATCTGGGTCCCTTACTATTTACCTTATATATAAATGACGTAACTTCCGTTATTCATAATTCTAGAGTCTTACTTTACGCAGACGACACAAAAATTTTTAGAGTTATCCGTAATCAAAGTGACTGCGAACTTTTACAAAGAGACTTAAATTCCTTTAATACATTTTGTAAATCAAATAAGTTATTATTAAATCCAGACAAATTATATACAATTAGTTTCACTAGAAAAAGGAATGTTATTAATTACTCTTACAATCTTTGCGATAAGATTTTGTCAAGAGTTACGCAAATCCGGGATTTGGGTGTGTGCATGGACTCTAAATTAACATTTGTTCCACACTTAGATAACATCTTGGATAAATCATATAAACAGCTTGGTTTTATACTTCGTGTGGCCAAACCATATAAAAACCCCTCTACATACAAGCTTCTTTACAACAGCTACATTCGTAGCCGTCTCGAGTTTGCATGTACCGTTTGGCATCCGTTCTATGACATACACATAGGTAGGCTGGAGAGGATCCAACACAAATTTGTTAAATCACTAGACTATAGAACAGGTTTTTATTACAATGATTATGAGACGTCCGCTGAAAGACATAATATTCCTCTGCTCGAACATCGTCACGACTGTGTTGACGCTGTTGTTCTTTATAAAATAATAAACAATATTGTAGACGCCCCCTCACTTTTGGAAAGCATATCGTTTCGTGTTCCTCGCAAACAAGAGAGAAAGTGCCGTCCCAGGGCTTTATTCTCAATCCCTCATTGTAGAACATGTTACTCCAGTAATAGTTTCTTGAGACGTGCATGCAAACTGTATAACAATCAACTTAGTAACATAGACATCTTCAACTGTAGCTATAATGATGTTAAGAAAATGGTCATGACTGCATTGTCTGATAACGGTCATACTTAATTCGCTTTATTCTTTGTGTTCATACGTTTGTTTATTGGTGTCCCATTATTGTTCTTTAAAAAAAAAAACTGTGTAAAAAGTAAGGAGGCTATAGGTCTACAAGTAATTCTTGAATTTTTAAGCAATGTGTAAAAGACTGTTTGTCTCTAATAAAATTAAAATAAAAAAATAAAATAAAATAACACTAGCGAGGTACCTGAATGTGGTGATTCGTTCCAGGACTTTATTGTTCAGCTTAACTGGAGTTACTTTTGGTATTTACGTGGATGCAACAAGAACTTTGGTTTTTGGGATATTGATATTAAGTCCGGCTTCTTTAAATATGGTATCCATGTATAAAACGACGAATCTTATAAAACTTTCCTTTATTTTCTTACTAATTATCACACAATTATATCTTATTTTCTAGACGCTGGCGCGAAATCTCACAGCTCGAACTGTCCACTGTCATTATCTATTTTTTTTTAGGCGCGTTTCGAAACGTGCCGACCGCACCGTGTTACCAAAGTTAACAGTCGGCCATCCTGAGCCAGTGTCTGCCCCAGACACAAAACGTCATAACAATTTCTAATGTCTTCTACGTTACATAAATTAGTTAAAATATTGGTGTTCTACAAAAGTAACTAACTGAATTCACTGAACTGAACTGAATAACACTCAACATTTTAATAGCAATAATTGAATTAAACTTAATAATAATTAACCAATGGGATTCACTTTTACAATCTTCAAGTATACATTGGTAACATATTAATGGAAATGTACTGTTTAACTTCAACAGAGTGAGATAGAGAAGTTAAAACAGTTATAACAAATAAAACAAAAACAAAGAATTATCTTTAAAATAGGACATTAAAATTATTATTAAAAAACAACAACAAACTCACATTAACATCTCCAGTCACATTTATAATGACTTAAATTATCTCTTGCGTTCACAACCTAACCTGCACAACAAAACGGCAATGACATATAGGCACCGAACAGTAAAGAGTATACAAAACAACTTTTTTTTTAATATTTAAATTATTTCTGAATAAGAAAAATCAACTAACCATCAATTATCGCTAGCTTATTGTTTATAAATAAAACATAAAGGTATTAGGCAGCGACAAAATCAACTGAACCAAATACTATAATTTCTAGTCCTTCAGTTCTGATAAATGACTCCATACTTTCGGCCATCATTCTCAATAGAATGTCCCTATTCTAACTTAACCATTGTAGTTATCAGTAGATTGCAAATTTATATAAACTTAACATATGACATAAGATGAAAATAAATATTAATACTGAATAAAATCAATTGCCTATATCGAAGTATATCAGTTTAGTTTGAGAACCTTCTTTAATGATACTAATAAAATATGTAATGACAAAAGAAATAATAATAATAATAATCAAATAATCGATTGACTGAGGTCTTGATTCATCTGATGGGATTCTTGATTCATTCCTTTGCTGACTTTCGAGTCTTGACTACAGTTTTCTTCGCCGTTTCCAAGGTGATGGGAATTGAATTATGCATGAGCATGATGTAATAGACATAAGAATCATTTGTACACATAAGTTTTAACGTAGATTCGTAGAAAGAAGGGAGATGAGATAAAGCATTGCACACATGCGCTCACGCGCTGAGTGCAGAAGTATTTAGGAATATTTTTCACGCCAGGTGATAAATTGGAAATTCAATCATACCGCATGCACGTATCACAAGTGCTTCGGTCTCATTGGACTTACCGATCCCAACCCTCACAGGAGTATCGGACTCACCTCTAGCACACATCACAGGTACGTCATTCTGTTTACCCTACCGATTCCAACATCACAGTTGTATCGGTCTCATCCCTCTAGCAGCCATCATTGGTGCATACTAATAGTCTTGATTTCAATTATCGCAGGTAGATCTCGTCTTTCAAATCATCAAGGACGCTCCTCTTAGGTAAATCGCACATCTTTGTTATCGAGGTGTGCATATTTTCTCCTCCGTCGGTTCATGATGATTAGAGAAGGAAAGGAGAAGGATAGATGATAGATTTCATGGAGTTTCACCTTTAATGGGTAACTGTATTTCCCATTTACCTGCCATATCCTATTGTGTTAACGCGATCCGTAATTCCTAGATATAAAATATCGAAACCGCACAGTTATAATCAAGCAGCTCGGAAAATCATGTAGTCAAATTGCTACTCTCATAATCAGTCAGCGCTTGTCCGCGGTACCGAGCGTTCGTGCGTGTCCGTTGCGAAAATGAATAGTGTATCTAAGAGATTAAAATGTTCCCACTGTAATATTGTGATATCTGAAGTTTTGGCGTTTGTTCAAAATAAGTTGGACGTAATGGATGAGGAGAGCCTTATTCGTATTTGTCTAAGTGCATTTAGTGAAAGTGAAATTGAGGTAGCAAAATCGTTACTTTTTGAATCTGTGAGTAAACAGGCAAAGTCTCGCAAACGCCAAGGGAAAACACAGAGAAGTCTTGACGACATAATTTGTCTACTAAAAGATACAGATCCAGAGCAGGTACCTATTTTCGTGGCTAAAGAATTAGAGAAATTGCCTCCGGTGACTTTCGATCATGTAGACGTAACGTCATTACTCAAAAAAGTCGTTTTAATGCAAAGATCCCTAGAGGATATCCAGCAAAAATATGCAACGAAGGAAGAACTAGGTGATTTAAAACAGACAATTTCGTTGAAATGCAGCGAAACAACATCTTTTGACTATAGAAATATTAACCTAAAACGAGGTGCCTGTTTACTTGATAGCGGACCGATGGCACTTTCATTGTTAAGTAATAACCAGTCCTCGACAGAGCCGGTCATCGAATGCCAAAATTATGCGTCCCTCTCACACCAAGAATTACAAGAATCAGTGCATTCGTTTTCTCAGTCACTCTGTGCGGACGATGACGGGCAAGCCCAGTCTTCTCCAACGCTGCCGGTGTCGCCACACGCAGGAGCACCCGAACGGCAGCCGACTGAGCCCGCGACGACGGCGACCGAACAGACAGAGCCTACGACTGCGAGTGTGAGCGCGCAGCTAGTGCCTACCACGACTACGCGGAGCGCTACTGTGAGTGTGAGCGAGACGGCAAACACGCCCGACGTATTCTACGCGGCTACCGAGGGCCTATCGGCGTAAACGACCTTGCCTATAAATCGCACAGCTGATGAACGATGCACAGTCCCAGCAATTAACAATAACACGGGAACAGCTGATAAGCGTAAGCGTAAACTGACCTATGCCGATCAGGTTCGTAATGAAAAGGAGTGGAAAGAGGTGCAAAGAAAAAGACATAGAAATATGTTTATTAGCAAAACGGGCATCGCAAGCACCGGGTCCCATGGACATATTAAATTTAAAGCGGCTGATATCAAGGTGCCTCTTTATATCTCGAATGTGCACAAAGACGTGTCAGAAAAGGATATATTGGATTAAATATATGAAAAGACAGGAGAGAAGGTTTCACTCATCAAAATAAAAATGAAAATACCAAGAGAATATAATGCCTTTAAAGTCTTTGTTTCCGAGTTAAAAATGGATAAATTTTTGAATGATAGTCTATGGCCTTGCGGAATATCTTTCCGACGTTTTGTGACTTTTAGAGACAGGCAAGATATTAAATCGTTGCCGTCTGATTTAGTGGCCACTCAAACATAACTATTATGGATAATTCTGGAAAATTAATAAGTTATAATTGTAAATCTTTGAAGAGATCCATGGAAGAAGTCAGGTCATTGTGTCGGTCGGCAGACATAGTAGCCCTCCAAGAAACCTGGCTGCTGCCGCATGACCTCCCACTTCTCAACACGGTTGACGGCGACTTCGGGTGTACCGGGACCTCGGCGGTGGATACGTCGGCTGGTCCGCTTAAGGGGAGACCCTTTGGCGGCGTCGCGCTGTTGTGGAGAAAGAGCGCTTTCGAGTCGGTCTCTGTGCTGAGCTGTGATAATGTTCGCGTGGCAGCAATCAGGGTAACTGTGAGTGATAGATCTATAGTTGTTTTTACTGTCTATATGCCTAATGATTCTTATGAAAATCTACCTGTGTTTACCGAGTGTCTAAGTGCCATACAGTCAATCACTGAAGTGGAAGTGAATAACGGAGTAGAGGCTTTTTATGTTTTGGGAGACTTTAACGCCCATCCGAATGAACTGTTTTATAATGAAATGGTAGGCTTTTGTGACGATCACAACTGGTCTTGTGCTGATGTAGACGTATTAGGTATACAATCAGGAACTTATACGTATGTAAGCGACGCGCATGGCTGCAAGAGATGGATCACTGCATTGTCACTGAATCGGCTCGCACTACGATTAAAAATGTGCGGGTTCAATATGACGTGTATTGGTCTGACCACGTTCCTCTTGTAATCGAATGTGATTTATTTAAACTGAAGCCTAAACTAGTGGTGCCCCCGAATGGAAATAGACCGAGCGGGGTTTTATGGGGTTTTCGGAAACAAGAACAAATAAATGAGTACCATTATATCTGTAACACAAAACTCAGAATGATTGATTTTCCTTTAGAACTTAGCGAATGTTGTGACGGGTTTTGCCATAATCGGGAGCACCATTATATTTTAGATGAAATGTACAGTAGTGTTGTTAGAATTTTGTCTGAAGCAGCTGTACAGACGTCTGCTACAAATTGTAAAAGAAAGGGAGGATATGTAACCGGGTGGAACAAGCACGTCGCAGGTGCGCACAGGGAAGCTAGGATTAAGTTTCAAATGTGGACCTTGTCAGGAAAACCACGTAGTGGTAAAACTTTTGATGAAATGACAGAATCTCGGAAAATTTTCAAATCAAAATTAAAGTGGTGCATTGATCAACTAAAAATGGATAAATTGGCAGCAGATCATTCGGCAAAGAAATTTAAAAACTTTTGGCAAAATACAAACAAATTAAATGTAAAACCTAGCCTTCCTGTGAGCGTCGGCGGCGCGCAGGACCACAAACATATTGCTGACCTGTTCAGAGAACATTTTACGGTGAAGTCGTCTTTGGGTCCTCCGTCGCGTGAGGTGTGCAATGCTGAGACCAACGTGATGGAAAGAAATGTGAAGTTCACTTCAAGAAATGTTCAAAAACGAATTAAGTCTATGCAAAGAGGAAAATCTCCAGGTCACGATGGTCTCAGCATTGAGCATCTTAAACACGCCGGGGTGCATTTACCACGGGTATTGTCTATGTTTTTTAATCTGTGTTTATGTCACTCGTATCTTCCCAAGGCCCTGATGCATACTGTTGTAGTGCCTATAGTGAAAAATAAGACGGGTGACACGTCTGACCAAGGAAACTATCGGCCCATCTCTCTTGCTACTACAATTGCGAAAGTACTTGACAGTTTGCTCAATGGTCAGCTTCAAAACCACGTGGGTCTGCATGATGCCCAATTTGGGTTTAAAACAGGATTGTCCACAGAAAGCGTCATTCTAAGCCTAAAGCACACTGTTGAGTACTATACAGCCAGGAGGACGCCGGTGTACGCGTGTTTCCTTGACTTTTCAAAAGCTTTTGACTTAGTAGCATATGATGTCCTGTGGGACAAGTTGAGGGACGCGGGTGTACCGGTGGAGTGCTCTGCCCTTCTAAAGTACTGGTATTTAAATCAGAAGAACCAGGTGAGATGGGCCGGTACTCTGTCGGATGAGTACTCGATGGAGTGTGGTGTGAGGCAGGGTGGACTCACCTCTCCTCTGTTGTTTAATATGTATGTCAACCAGCTCGTCGAGCGGCTCAGCAGCACACATGTTGGATGCTACATAGACGAAATATGTATCAACAATATCAGTTACGCAGATGACATGGTGCTGATGAGTCCCTCGATTAACGCGTTGAGGAGGTTATTGGCCATTTGCAGCGAGTACGCAGAGTCGCATGGATTGAGGTACAATTCGAAGAAAAGTGAGATACTAGTATTCAAGTCAGGAAAGCGAAGACCGAATCATATACCTCCAGTCCTGCTCGACGGCGTCCCATTGAAGCTGGTTGACAGATTTAAGTACCTGGGCCATATCGTGACTGGTGACCTCAAGGACGACGAGGATATTGAGCGGGAACGTAGGGCGTTGGCGGTGAGGGGCAATATGCTTGCTCGCAGATTTGCTCGATGCACAAAAGAAGTAAAAACGACACTCTACAGAGCCTTTTGTCAGTCATTTTACTCGAGCGGTCTGTGGGTGAGATATTCGCGCCGAGCTTACAACGTCCTGCGCGTTCAATATAATAATACCTTCAGGATGCTGTTGGGACTGCCGTGGCGCTGTAGCGCATCAGGCATGTTTGCGGAAGCGCGAACCGACGACTTCTATGCTATTATGCGCAAGAAAGCAGCGTCTCTGCTACGTCGTTTACGTGGCATTCATAACAGCATCCTGGAGATGATCGCTGCCAGATTTGACTGCCCCATTCAAAAACACTGGGTGGGGTTAGTCACTGGAAATTTAAAATAATTAAAACCTGTAATCTTTACTAACATACTCACATAGACATTAAGTACAAATTGTTACTAATACACTAATATTCTATGGATTCCTTTGGTCCGAAATAAAGAGTTATTTATTTATTTATTTATAATCGCTCTCTGATTCTGATTCAGTAAACCTAACCCATGGTTTAATTTTGTCAGTGGGGAAAACGTTTTTATATTTCCTTTTAGAGTAACCCTCGATGCTACTTATTTCATAACGGTCATGACTCAACACAGCGGTGACCCGATATGGACCGCTAAACGGAGAATCCAGCTTGTGGCTCTCACCGGGTGTCTTTGTATTTTTCTCTATCATAACCAGATCTCCGACTTTGTATACTTTTGCTGCACATCTGCTTTTATCGCAGTGTTTCTTCATTGCTGCCTGTCTTTTTTGTATTTAGGCGCTGGCTTCTTCACGAACTTTCTGAACGTGTTTAGCGCATACTTCTTGTTGCATATTTATCTCATGAAGGTGTCCTTCTGCTGGGCTAACAGTAGTTTTGCCGAATACAATTTCTGACGGAGATTTGCCGATTCCTTGATTAACTGTATTGATTGTTAAGGCTCCATTGGACTTTGGGCAAATACGAATCCCAGTTTCTGTCATCTTCGCCATGACTCAGCGCAGTAAGCGAGGCCAATATTGAACGATTGTATCTCTAAATCTGTCCGTTTGATCGGGGTGTGGCTACTGCATTCAATGTATGTTTAAACCCTATTGACTCTATGTATGCCTTAAATTCGTTCGAAGTAAAACTCGTTCCTCGGTCTGAGATCAGGATCTTCGATGTCCCGAAAAGTGCAAATATATCCCGCAGCACCGCAACGGAAGTCGCACTCTTGGTATTCCGGACGGGCCTTAGAATGATAAACTTGCTAAAGCTCTCAATTACCCCTAATATACAGGGTGATTGGTAATTCGACGTGATCCTTCAAAGGGGTTATACTAGAGGTCATTTGCAACAAATTAAGTCCAGTTAACCAGGGGTCCAAAATGTATGGTTACTGAGATATTACTGTTTTTAGATTTTTTGAAATTTTCTACCTTTTTACCAAAAACAATTAATTATGAAAAAACCATTACACCGTTAACATTAAATTGATACTTTTTTTAAAGCTGAGAAATGAGCGCTTGCTTTGAAAAAAATATATTGCCCAAAACTCACATAGCCTCAAAAATAAACGGTCTTAAGTTGTATAAATATATTATTTTGTATAAATTTTCAATAAGTAATTGAGTATTACTAGAAAAAAATGTGGGGAACTTGGCGTACAAATTAATGACAAAAGTTCCTTGTTTCATAAGCTTTCTAAAAAGGTACAAATGTTACCAACTTTTGCACGGGGTCGAAAAAAAAAACCATTAAACCAAACAAGTAACACATTTTTTCCATACATATCCTTCACGGTGCCGCCCTCTCTTTTACTCGTCTCGTGCGTCACTCGTGAGCTTAAGATGATTCGATAATTTGTAGCAATCTTCGCGACAGTTCGTGGACACGAACACTATTAATTTTGATATGCGTGGTTTTGGGATGCTTCTTCAGCGAGAACATAGAAGCGGTCGTGGTTCAGTGTGGCTTACTTGGTCTCATCGATCACGCAGGTTAACTGACTACAGACACGGTCAAAACCTGGATGGGTTTTTACTATTAGTGGAATTTATTTCGACCGTCTCCGTGCTTCGCAAGGCACATTAAGCCATTGGCACCGGCTGCTATCTTAGATGGCAGGCGTTAAGCCATGTCGGAGGCATTAATAAGGATATTAACTATTATTTAACGAATACTGTGACTTTTCTGTCCGCACGAACTAACCATCTGGTTGGAAACTGTGCGAGTTCGTGTCCACGAACTGTCGCAAAGATTGCTACAAATTATCGAATCATGTTAAGCTCACGAGTCACGCACGACATGAATAAAAGAGAGGGCGGCACCGTGCAGGATATGTATGGAAAAAGTGTGTTACTTGTTTGGTTTACTGGTTTTTTTTTCGATCCCGTGCAAAAGTTGGTAACATTTGTACCTTTTTAGAAAGCTTATGAAACAAGGAACTTTTGTCATTAATTTGTACGCCAAGTTCCGTACATTTTTTTTAGTAATACTCAATTACTTATGGAAAATTTATACAAAATAATATTTTTATGCAACTTAAGACCGTTTATTTTTGAGACTATGTGAGTTTTGGGCAATAATATTTTTTCAAAGCAAGCGCTCATTTCTCAGCTTTAAAAAAAGTATCAATTTAATGTAGACGGTGTAATGGTTTTTTCATAATTAATTGTTTTTGGTAACAAGGTAGAAAATTTCAAAAAAAACTAAAAACAGTAATATCTCAGTAACCATACATTTTTGACCCTTAATTAACTGGACTTAATTTGTTTCAAATGACCTCTAGTATCATCATCATCATTTATTTCAAAAAACAGTCTTGCTGTGTGCGAAACAATAATAGTAACTTAAATCTAACAATAAATATCAAATTACTAATGGATAATCAAATAAAAAATAAAATAAAAATAGGATTACATTATAAAATAATATACATATTTAAAAGTCATGAAAAGTATAACAATTTTTTTTTAATAATAATGATTTTAAATTATTCTTAAAAACTGTAAGTCTAGTTTCTGCTTTTATTTCAGTCGGAAGTCTATTGAAGAATGCCACGGCTTGATGTAATGGACAATGATTCACAATATTTAAACATGGCTCCATAATATGATGCAAGTCTTTTCTTCTAGTACTTAAACGCAACGCCATCTCCTCATCTGATTCAAATACTGATTTGTGTTTCATCAAGTCCACCAATAGAACAAGAATGTAAAGACCGGGAACAGTTAAAATTTGGAACTTTTTAAAGTAATCCCTGCATGATTCCCATGGAGGAATTCTGGCTATCGTTCTAATAGCTCTCTTTTGAACTGTGAAAGCTTTTGTCAAATTATATTTATAACCATTTCCCCAATACTTAATACTGTAACGTAACCTTGATTCAATTAAGGAAAAATAAACTGACTTTAACTGCTCTAACGAAAAAATATCCCTCAAGCTCCTCAATGCATAACATGCTGAGCTTATTGAACTTTCCAGGGTACTTAGTTCTGGCTTCCAATTTAATAAAGAATCAATTTGAATACCTAAGAATTTTACATTATTTACTACCTCTATGTTCTCATTATTTAAAACTAAACTAAGATAATCTCGATTTCTTGCAGTAGGTTTAAATAGAATTGCATTTGTTTTTTGAGGGTTGAGCATCAAGTCATTTGCCTCAAACCATGAGTGAAAAGCAGCTAAAGTAGCATTTACACTGTCGTTCAATTCTTTAACGCTATTACCTGACAAAACTGCATTTGAGTCGTCGGCAAACAACACTAAGTTTTCTGTTTTTAAGATATGATTCCAGTAATTTCAAGATCCTGCCCCTGACACCATAGTGTTCAAGTTTGTTCAATAGTATACTATGATTAACCATATCAAAAGCTGAGCTTAAATCTAAGAATACACCGGTAACTTTAAGCTTTTTATTTAGTTTCATTACTACATCGTTAACTAAGGCATCAATAGCATCCGCAGTACCAATTCCTTTTTGATAACCGAATTGTCTAGTAGTTAAAACCTGATTTTGGGACAAATGAGCAAGTAATCTGGATTTTATAAGTTTCTCAAAGATCTTGGACAATGTGGGCAGGAGAGATGTAGGCCTATAATTACTAGGGTCAAGCTTGCATTTCTTCTTATAGATTGGTAGGATCTTTGCAACCTTCAATTGGTCTGGAAACGTACACTCCTCTAAACATTTATTGAAAAATGTAGCAAGACATTTGTCAAGTAGATCAATATTGTCTTTTATTACTGAAATGGGGATTTCGTCATATCCACATGACGTTTTCGGTTCCATCCTTTTTACAATGCCAGAAATTTCTGTAGAAGACACAAACCCAAAATTCATATCATTCTGCACCCGCGCAGTGTGATCAGTTAAATACTTCAAAGCCAGTTTACAATTTCCAGAGGAAGGTAAGAGCTATGGTCAAAATGCATTGAAAAAACCTTAGCTAATTCTAATGGATCGTTTACAATTTTATTATTTATTTTTAATACTATGTCTTCACTCTCGCTATGTTTGTTATTTCCTCTAACTTTATTGACGACTTTCCAAACCCCTTTCGCCTTATATCTTTCCTTATCAATATTGGCCTGTACTGCTCGATTCTTAGCTTCCCTAAGTACCCTCCTATAAATATTCATATATACCTTTTTGTATGTAATTATACTGATATCATTATTTGAATTATTCGCGTTGCACAAAACTCGTTTCATCCTACTGGACACCTTAATACCTCTTGTAATCCATTTTACTTCTCCTATATTCTTTACCTTAACTTTTTTATTTTTTTTCGGAAAGTTTGTTTTAAATGTACCTTTTAGTTTTGCCAAAAATCCATTTATTCCTAGGCTATTCCAGTCGATATCTTTAACATTTTGTCTAAAATTATGATTATTGGTATGACTGAAAATTCTTCTTTCAATAAATACTACTTTTTCGATCCATATATATAACCCCTAACATCGTATAACCCCTTTGAAGGATCACGTCGAATTACCAATCACCCTGTATACGCGTTGCCCTTTTTGCTTTTTACAAATGGCCCAAGATGATCCATGTGTAAACACTGGAATGGGACGTTAGGTTTCGGGAACGGATGCAGGAATCCTTGTTTTTTTTCCACCAGGATGCATCCATTTTTTTTAGCATGCGCGCATGGTATACATGCTTTCACATATTTTTTAACAACTGGGTCATTCTGGGAAACCAGTAACTGCGTTTCATCTTGTCAATTATTTTGTCATAAGAGAAGTGACCCGCTTCGTCGTGACATTCTTGACATATCTTCCATCTAGCATCCTTTGGGACTGCTCAACGTAGGAGTCCATCGATTTTTCGATATATTTACCCATCTTTTAGCACGTAGTTGTTCCGAATATCTTTGGCTTCTTGACCTTGCGTGTCTAAAACGGCTTTAACGTGACAGAGTCTAGGATCGCTTAGCTGGACAGCTTGTAAACAATTTATTTCATTCATTCGCAAAATCGTTTTGTCTTCCTGATTGTCAATTATTGCATTACGACTGAGAGCGTTCGCGTGAGCTAATTGAGTTCCCGGGCGATATTCAATTGAGAAGGTGAATTCTTGAACCTGGAGCCACCATCTAGCTATTCTCGGTATAAGATCCCTTTTTGTGAGAGTTGTGCGCAGGGCGTTACAGTCGGTAACTACTTTAAAGTCAATTCCTATAAGATATACGCGGAAACGGACAAGTGACGCGACAACGGCAAGTGTTTCTAATTCATATGAGTGGAACTTTTGTTCTTCTGCTGTTGTCTGTCTGCTGAAATACGCCACCGCCTTGAAAGGGCTTTCAGAATTGGGTCTTTGAAGCAAGATACCCCCTAGTCCATTTGAACTCGTGTCTTTATGTAACTCGGTCTTGTACTCAGGATTATAAATAGCCAATACGGGGCGTGACGACAAGATTTCTTTTAGTCGTCCGAAGGCTTTTGATTGTTCTTCACCCCAGGTCCATTTTGTATTGGTTTTGGTTAAATAAGTTAGGGGTTTTGCGATTGAGGCAAAGCCTAGTACAAAGCGATGAAAAAAACTCGCTAATCCGACGAATTGGCGCACTTCATGTACATTCTGTGGCGTCTTGAAAGCTGCGACAGCCTCAACCTTCTTAAGTCCTGGTTTGACGCCTTCGCTGGATATTTCGAAGCCAAGGTAATCAATGCTCTTCTTGAAGAAATTACACTTAGACAAGTTAAGAGTAAGATTAGCTTCTTGAATAAGTTGTAACACTTGACGTAGCTTATCGATGCCTCCCTCGAGGGTCTTTGACGCGATGATAATATCGTCCATGTACGCAAGCACTCCGGGTATTTTCTGTTTGCTAAGTAGTTTCAGGATAAGTCTTTGAAATACAGCTGGCGCGTTAGTTAACCCGAAGGGCATGCGGTTATATTCGTAATGCCCGTCCGGGGTAACGAAAGCTGTGATGTGTTTGGACTCCTCTGCTATTGGAACTTGATGATAACCGGATTTTAAATCGAGGGTAGTGAAGTAGATTTGCTCTGACAGGCTGTCGATCTGGTCATCGATTAACGGCATCGGGAACTTTTCTTTCACTGTTTTTCGATTAACGGCTCGGTAGTCTACGCATAGTCGCGTTTCTCCGTTCTTTTTCTCATCCATCAGTATGGGGCTAGCGTACTCCGATTTCGAGTCACGAATTATACCATTTGACAACATCGAGCTTATTATCGTGTTCACTTTGTGTCGTTCTGCAATCGATAGTCTGTATGGTCTGTACGTAACCGGCTCTTTGTCCTTAAGCTCAATGTGCATTTCAGCAAGGGGGGTTTCACCTAATTCTTCTAGTGAAGAAGAGAAACATTTGCGTTTTGCATTAAGGAGGTCAATAAGTTGGTCGAGAATATCTTGATTCAAATCTTCATCAATATTAAGTTGATCTCTGGTAATAACAGACGGCGATTGATCTTCTGCCTCCACTAGATTCACATTCATGACGGGACCATTGACTTTGACTTCGGGAACTAGCTCACTGGAGATTGAGGTAGCTCGCGCGAAAAGAGTTCCCTTTGGTATGTTGATGGGTGCGACACTCAAGTTTATAGTTATCAACGACCCAGTCCCTTTGTTCATGGAATAGACTCCTGGGAGAATCATATACTCGTGGTTCTTCTTCATGCACGGATTCGTACTGACGTATATGGAACCGCAGCCATCTGAGTCACTACAAAATGGTATCGACAATACTCCTGCTAGAAGAACGTCTTCAGCAGCAAAAATTGGAATTTTGTGAGTCTTCTCTACCGCTTCCTTGTAAAATATTAGTGCGTCATTGGACTTGTATATTCTGACGTGTGGCAATTCTGTTAACGTCTGCCCAATAAGGACATCAGCTGGTAGATACTTAGATTCTATGAGATATGCATCTATTGATTCGTTCAACCCTTCTATTTCAATTTGTATTCTTACTCTTCCTTTTGGTATCAACGTTCCATTAGCGAATCCTGTTAGAGTTGGCAGGTTGTCCATTTCTACTGGTAGATTAAGCTGCTTCGCGTATTTCTTACTTAGTAAAGTACATTGACTCCCCATATCTACGAACAATGTCACAGCGACTCCGTTAATCATAACTTCCTTGAAGTACTTCTTATTCGTAGAGTCTTTTGAAGTAATAGTCAGAACGCTCTTAGCGTTATTAGCTGGTTTCGTAGATAACCTGATATTTTCTCTCTGCTTAGGTACAATCTCTGTGGTAAAATCCTTCTCCAGGTGTCCGTAAAATCGGCATTTATTACATCGTATTAAGGGTTCAGTGCACATCGAAACGGGGTGACCTGATTTACCGCAATTAAAACAGGTTACTTGTCTCTTTTCTTTTCCAGAATCGTTTCGTTTACCAGAGGTGGAGTTTCTAAAGTTTTCTTTATTCGACGACGCACTTCTCTTAACGACATCAGAGACCTTGTGGTTGGTAGACACTTTACGAAAATACTTCAGTATTTCTTCTGATCCTTGGAAATGCAATCCCTGAATATTTAGTTTTATATTATTGTCATAAATACCGTGAATAAGACAATCGATCACTTGTTTTCCTTTCAATTTGCTCTGGTTCATCAGCGAGATTTTGTCGTAATAGTACTTTTCTAATGTTTCATTTGCTTGAGATCGTCTATTAACCATTTCTACCAACATTTCTCCGTAGTTCCTTTCATTTGGAAAGGCGGTTAGTAGTTTCTGTTGCCACTCGTCCCACGAGAAGTTCACGCTAGACTGACTGTCATACCAATGTTTTGCCAGGCCTTTCAATTTAGGTAAAGCATAGAATATTTTATGACGGTCTGTCCATCCATACACTTCTGCTGTTTCATTGATTTTTTTAAGCCAGCTTTTCATGGTTTGCGTTTTGGTTTGAGGATCAAAATTAGGCAGGACATTATGTGCCCCAAGGTTATTCATACTAAGAGACCCGGTGTTAGTTCGATTGCTGATTAGCATTACTAACTTTTCTAATAATGTATTCTCTTCAACTTGTGCATTCTTCGTTTTTTCACTACCTAATATGCTTTGACGATCTTTTAATGGTTTAGGTGTTTGGCATATTCGTTCATTATGCGCGTTTCGGGGTGATAAATCTCGCGACCTATCATGTTCTAACCGATCTCTACTAGGACCTGTAATGTTGTTTGGATTGTATCGAAGAGTGCGGTACCGACGAGATGACGAACTACGCGAACGGCGCGAGCGCGTGCTTCTACGACTACGAGAGCGATACTGTCGCTGTGGTTGAGGGGGAGTGCGGTCATTGCTGTCAATACCGTAGTTTTTATTTTCGGACCGAATACGTTAAGCTATCGCTCGAATCAGGTGATGAGGTCAGAGATCTCCGTCTGCGCTTTTTAGTATCGGTACTTCTATGCGTCTGTGACCGACTTCGATAGGGTGGCGGACCTACGGGTGTACCTCCGGAAGACATAATCCAAAAGGATCTACAGAATCAAGGGTTATAGGAAATTATATTGGATGGAGAACTGAACCTTTTTCATAGTTCTGAAATATTTATAGTATCCATCAATGTCACATGTACATCATTATTTCCAAAAACAATATCCAAACGAAAAAGAAAATGGTTAATCACCTTACTCGTATATTTAGTTATAAATCTTTTTTTTTTACAATTGATTATGTGGCAATCCGTGATCTGCTTTATTTATTTTTATTCCGTTTTACATTTGAACGTATCCTCTCAGTATCCAATGGTCATTGTTCATTCGTCAATGCTTCTATTTATCTGGAATGATAGTTCAGTTGTTTGCCGCTTGCGAGATAGTTAAAGCTAAATCCTAAATAGTTATTTTATACTTGACATCCAATAACATTAGAGTCAAGAAGGGAACTACCTATACCTACACAAGAGTAAAGTGTTGATATCAAAATATTTTGAAATGATGTAAATATCAATTATTCATTAAGTAAGGTTAGGTAACTAGAGGTATTAACAAAAACAATCTATGTTATTAAATTGTTTTAAATGGTCTTGCTGTGAAAATGGTACTGCTTGTCTGTTCCCCTTAAATAAAGAATTTTAAGATATTGTCACCTAGAGGTGTTGGAATACCTACATCACTGATTATCTGATTAATAATAAATCCGAAGAGGATTGCGACATAAATGCATTTCATAACTATTTACTTAACTTTTCAGAATGATAAATACCTAAGAAAGTCAAATACCTACCTACATTTATGAATTATTGTAGGTGTTTATATGTATTCAAATCTGCATACTTATGTTCATTCATGCACCAATTGATGAAATTTTCACATGTGATTTTTTTTACTAAGTTAACAAAATTTTACCTTTCTCTTTTTTTTACTATGAGTCGCACCATTATCATATAATGAAAAACTGTTAATTGTTCAAGATGTACCTAAGTACACACCACTTGATTAAAATCAGATTTCGAAACATACTGACATCTCAATGCTGTCAAAAATATTACACAAACTCGATTCAAATATAAGTACCTACATAAAAAAGTTTCACTTTTGACCTTAGTCTTGCTTGTTTTTTTTACACGATCCTGTATGTACAGTACACCCTTTAGATCACGATTACCTATTTTTAATATAAAGTGTTAGATCACTTAGTCCACAGTATAATGTTATGGTATCAATAAATAGTATGTAGCGGGTAAAATTACTACATACCAGGCTGTAACTCTATTTAAATAAAAACAAACATATCTATTTTGTCTATCTACTCTAGTGTCCAGTCTAATCCAATGTTCCTATTAGTCAACCTTTTCGAATAGCCAACCCCTATTATAAGTTCTTCTGACCCCATAAGAAACAAAATTATTAACATAGTCTTTTAAATCACTAAAATATTGTAAGTTTATGGCCCTAGGGGTCGCAAGGGGAGGACCCCCTTGCGACCCCTAGGGCCATAAACTTACAATATTTTAGTGATTTAAGACACTCTGTAATTACCTCTTTTCTTTATTTTTGTGTAAGACCTACAATCACTTGACTTTTTCTTTTACCTGCAACCCCTTAAAAATGCATTGCGACCCCCCGGTGGGGTCGCGACTCACAGGTTGAACAACACAAATCTAATATAATATGTATGTATCATCCCTCCATAAGTATGTATGTCAAACTTATCTTAATCCAGTTCAATGTGTGTCCATATCTCTAATCTATCTCGCTTTCTATTGTCTTTCTAGTACCAGATGCGTGAATAAGAAGACAGACAAACATACAATTTCAGATTAATGCCAATGCGATACAAATAAAATCATTCATGAATTGAAGCGTAGAAACAAGAAACATTTAGGCGAAAAACACACTGCTCCGCTCACCGCGGCGAATTGCGGTGGAGCGGATTTAAACTTTGTACTGTAAAATGTTGATTTGTATACAAAAACCGCGGAGTACCACACACTGGCACCGCTTCTCCGCCCGGAGGCGCGATTCGCACGACGGATCCGCGCTCCCGGATGGCGACGCGGTGAGATTTGCTGGGCACCACACACTGACGCCGCGCCGCTTCTCCGTCCGGAGGCGCGATCCGCGCAAAAACGAAACAGAACTACTGCTTCAGAACAAGGTCGGTAGGACAACAAATAGAGTCGTGTCAACTTTTTTTTGTACTATGGGAACCAGAGACTGAACCAGAGACTGACAGAGTGTGTGGTACCTACTATCACATAATAAATTTTATAATATGTGATTTACTCAATAATGTTATTATTTGTGACGAAATAATGTAATAATAGTAAAAAACCTCTTAGATTATTTTTTTTATCTTTTGTTCCAACTACCAGACGATCTTACATCAACTCCCTGAGCGAAGCCGGACCCTCCAGCTAGTGAAGATATAGTTCACTTCGATGTTTTTCTAAGAATGTTTGCCGTAGTAAAAAATATTTACGTTAAAAAATGAAGTAGAAGCGACTTCACTATCAACTCTGTTCTAATCGAAACGCTGTGACGTGGAATGCCACAGAACACAGAGATAACAGTAAGTAAAGTACTCCTGCTACGCGAAAGTTGTTTAACATGTAAAAACGGGCAATTTGTGTTTATAATACTGATAATTTGCAAAGAAATATTAAGAAATTAATATATTTATTAATCAAACCCATTTCGTTATTCTATAACATACATTTTGTTACTTCGATTTACTGAGTTTGGTTGCTGTTTTTCCGTGATTGAATCTATACGCTGTGGTTTTGCATACGCATAGGTCAAGTTAGACTGGATGGAAAACATAGTTATATGAAACCATCGCGACTTACCATTCAAGGTTGACCTCTGTTGACAAAGATGTATACGTATATATAGGATAAAGTACTACCCTGCTTTTTGGATGGAGTATTGTATGGAATTCAGTTTCTATACCTATTCTTGTTCTGAGCTTGTTACAAACAAAAACAGCCCTTGTTACATATAAACACGTTCGAATATTAGATAAACGTATGACGAAAATCGTAGTGCACCGCAACTTCGGACGAAATTCGGACGGAAACCGCCCTGCGGTGGCGCGGAACCCGCGCCTTCATCGTGCACTGCAGCTTCCGACGAAATTCCGACGGAAACCGTCCGGTAGAGCGGATCGCTGCCGCATGCGAATTTCGTCGCTCCACGCTCCCGTCCGAATTCCGCCTCAGTGTGATATCCGCGTTACTCTGATGTAGGATGTAGGTAAGTATGGAGTCATCTGAATGGTGAAACATGTAGTTATACAAGTAGGTATTCCTTTGTTCTGCGATAACTACACAGAATTTTCTTTCTTGATGTTGTATCGAACCCATTGGAACTTATTTTTCCTATTTGCCGGAGTTTTACATCAAAAGAAAATTTTTTGTGCAACTTACCAATTTCCTCATGAATTACCTCAATGGCTCTGTGGCGTTATGCACGTGGGTATATCCCACTTCTGAACTATAAAAACGACGAAACTTTTAAAACTTTCCTTTATTTTCTTACTAATTATCACACAATTATATCTTATTCTCTAGACGCTGGAACGAAATGTCACAGCTCGAACTGTCCGCTGTCATTAATCTATTTTTTTAGGTGCGTTTCGAAACGTGCCGACCGCACCGTGTTACCAAAGTTAACACATGTTTGTCAAAATCAAAAAATCAAAATCAAAATGTTTTTTATTTAAGTAGATGTTTTGCACATACTTTTAAATCGTCTTTTTTTCTACCTAGTACAAAGTTCCTACCACGCGGAACTTGTACACTCAACGTTTCGGGAAGTGTTTCCGAAGCGAGAAGAAACGTCGAGCCCAAAAGAAACTCGCTTCAACACATTTTTTAAAATAATACTTAATTACTAATACAATGTTTGTTATCAATAATACAGTTATCAGGAAGAGCAATACATTTCCAAATGTCTTTGTCATTCACATAATCTATTATCTTATAATAACCTTTTGAGCACAGACATTTTTTTACATGCGTTTTGAATTTGTTTTCAGGCAGATTTGTTACATGTTCTGGTATTTTATTATAGAATCGTACAGATTGCCCCACAAACCAATTTCCTCATGAATTACCTCAATGGCTCTGTGGCGTTATGCACGTGGGTATATCCCACTTCTGAACTATAAAAACGACGAAACTTTTAAAACTTTCCTTTATTTTCTTACTAATTATCACACAATTATATCTTATTCTCTAGACGCTGGAACGAAATGTCACAGCTCGAACTGTCCGCTGTCATTAATCTATTTTTTTAGGTGCGTTTCGAAACGTGCCGACCGCACCGTGTTACCAAAGTTAACACATGTTTGTCACAAGATCTTGTAGTTCTGACGAATTTTCAGCAACTGCTGCTATATCGTCTGCGAATCTGATGAACTGCATCCTTTCTCCATTAAAGATGACTTCGCCTTTTCCTGCATTTGTGATATTTCTTATTGCGCCTTCGACGAATATGTTGAATGTGAGTGAGGACCAAGGGCACCCGTGTCTAACCAGATGTCTAAACCCCTGTCTTCTAAATCCACTAGATCTTTCTGGTTTTAAGCGTAGGCGGTAACAATGACTTGGACACATGACACATAAGGCATGCATGCGGTAGTCGGTTAAAAACCCTCCTAAAATAAATACATATTTACTTATACTTTTGCAATTTTTCCCGTGAATCTGTGAATATTACCGAGCTTCTGCTTACCCGCGCGTCTGGCAAGTTGCCCGCAGAGCGAGGGTTCATTGTGCTGTCACAGATTAGCTGCTGAATGAGAGAAGCTGGTCAATATTTATACATGTGAAGACCAACCGAATACGTGTACCATGCAGAATGTAGGGTTCGAAGAAAAATTTATAATATTTTATCAGCCATACACAAATTATAGAGTAAATGAGATACCTACTCGCAGTCTTACTTCAAAGATAGACTTTAAAAGATAATTAGCATTATTTAATCAAGTTAAAAATAGGCATTATTTTTTCGTTACCATGACTACAAAAATATTATCTGACTATGCTACTACTTAATCAATCAGCGCTGTTCTAGCTGCACTGCGTGGTCGCTCCGGTTCCAGTTCACCTATTTAATTTTTTGTTGCGTGCGCGCACTTTCTTGTTCAATGATGCGCGCGTGCGAGATATGCTCTGCCGTTGCTGGGGCGCCATGCACCGGCGGGCGGCGGCGGCGGGGCGCGGCGTTCGCCTCCGCGCGTGCCGCAGTCCGCACCAACAACGCCACCTCTCCGCGCTAATTGCGTTCCATTTCCTGACATAGGTGTAATAGTTTTAAGGACATAGGTGTAATAGTTTGAGACAAAAGATCCCCTTGGGTCGAAGCGTCGCTGCGGATTATTAGATAGAAAGTAACAAGCCACTGTGTCCACTTAACGAGGTATTTGTTGTTGCAGTTACGCTATCAGTGACATGTCGACACATCCCAAAGACCAAAAAGAGGGACCAGCGGTGTGCGGGCCAGCCGAGGAGAAGCCGGGTCGTGACGTGAGTGCGCCTACCACCCCCCCGTCGCCGCCGTCGCCACTACCGTCGGCGGCGGCGGCGCGCGGCGCTTCGCCAGGGCTTTTACACCGACGCTATTCCGTTCCAGAAGTTGTCATGAGAAAGTAAGCAGTCTAACGATGATACATTAGTATACTTCCGAGATTAGGTACCTTTATAATGAAAGTAGTTCGCTTAGTGTTGCACCACACTCAGTTTGTTGAAAATATTAGATAGGAACCTACGATTCAGCACGCGTAGAAGAGAAGTTGGGGTGTTCTAATAAGTTCAAATTTTTTGCTTCGATTGATTTGGTGTCATGACTGGAAGCCACAGTTAAAATTTGTCCCGTGATTTCAATTTCATCTTGTATATTCATGTGAATTGAAGTAATTTGATGTAATGAATGACTTACATGCGAATTAAACAACCTAAAAAGTAATTAAAATAACAAATGTGTTGCGTATAAAAGTATTTTGATAAAATGATAATCCATTTATTGAAAATTCAAAACGCAGAGTTGCAAAAAATTGGTTCGGCAGAAAACCAGCGCCAAGCTCTAAGAGTGAGGCATTATGCGGAGTCGCACCCAATTTATTTCCGCAGTGCAATTAATTCAGTGCCTTGTAATTAAAGTTACAATTACATCATTATACTTATTATGGTATCTTTCCCACTTTGTACATTGACCTGTGGTGTAAATTTTCTTTAATTCTTTGTTTCTTTCAAAAATTGTTTGTTACTGCTGATTTACAAAATCATAAGTTTGAATGTCACTGCATTGTTTTTTGACAATTTCCAAATAACTGTCAATTAAATTATGGGTAATCCTTAATCAGACTTATCTATGTACCTAGTTTAATCTTACAAAGTTTGGTCCTATTCGGCTCAGCCGTTTTTTGAGAATCGGTATCAAACATGTATTTTTGTGTTGCCGTCAGATGGATCTGCAAAACGATATAGCAAAGTAATATCCGGGAAAAATCACACACGGTCATCTGGCCCCAAACTAGGATTCCCTGTATTATGGGAACCAGAGACTGATATACATACACATATACGTTTAAAATACATACATATATAGATATAGATTTATTTTGTATTAAATGTCATTTGTCATTTCATTTTAAAAAACAATTCATTTAAAATAGTAAAATTAATTAATAATACACCCAGATACAGAGCAAACAAATCTGCTCGTCATAAAAATGTTTGCCCCGATCGAACCCACGACTCTCGGATCAGTAGTCAGGAGCACTTACCACTGAGCCATCGAGTCAGTCATATAACTATATTTTCTGTAACTTTTAAACTTTAGGTGTATGAATTACATGTTTTTCGTAATAAGACTGTTTTGCATAAAAACAAAACAGTTATTATTTAAGTGGAAAAACACACGGCATTGGTTGAAGATGCAATTGTAGTTTTCCTCTTTATTTAAGCTAGATTGTCTCGAAAAGCTTGTATCTCTCCTGTAGTTCTCTTAAGGAACGTGTTTTTCCAAACGCGCCCTCCTCAGCAGTTGCGTTCATCGGAACGCACTTGTCAATTGACTGTCATAGTCTTCATCAACCACCAGCAAGCACCTTGCTGCAATGCCGTGTGTTTTTCCACTTAAATAATAACTGTTTTGTTTTTATGCAATACAGTCTTATTATTTGCGTTTTCAAAACACACGGCATTGGTTGAAGACGTGTTTGATATCTGCTGGTGGAGGAGCACAACGCTATGTGATGAAAGGTAGCTGCATCCTTCTGATGAAATCTTTACATAAGCAATATCAATGACCTCCTGTTTTAAATTCTTTCCTCTTACTTAAATCTGAAGACCAACAAACAAATATCATTTCTGATCTATCAACTGAAAGCATTACTTGTTTCAGAAATACTTATACTTCAGATATATATATATATATATATATATATATATATATATATATATATATATATATATATATATATTTAATATATTTAATAACTATAAAAAGCAGAGATCAGTAAATCACAAATCTAGATTTAAAATTTCAATATATTACTTGCCACATAACATGACTGTTAACTTAAAAAATAATAAAATTGTTGATTATATAAAACCTCTGATAACAAGTTCCTAGGTATCACTTGTAGGTCTTATATCATCCCATTATTACAACATTGCCTATCCCTCCAATGACTTCAGCTCATTCAATAGGCGACTTCTAGATGCTGCTGCACTGAACACCTACTGTCTTACAGACTTGCATGGTCAACTTAAAACTGTACTGTCGTACAGTATGCAATAAATGTTCTGAACTTTTCATATGAGTAGGAGGAACTATGTGTAAACCCTGTCTTCAGGACCTCATAATGCATTAGACATAACTTGAATGACTTGGATATAAAACATTCGCAAGTCTTTCCAGTCCAGTGTCCTTAAAAAATTTAGTTATTTAAAAGTAAGGTGCCTCATATTTCCAAAGTTAAAGTAAGACAACCTGATTGTATGTTAACTCATCCTTAACTGTTCCTTTTCTGAACCAAACAGTAGTAATGTTCTAAGATTATGTATGCATAACAATTTGTATTGTTAAATACCATGGTTTAAAATAGAAATTTTCAGAATTTCTTCATCTGCGCAGTGCAATTATGCACAATAAATTAATTATTTACTGGAATAAAAATGCATCAATATTTGAAATTCATGAAAGTCCATAAAAACGCATATATAAGGATATCTGTAACTTCAAAAGAAATAACATTTTGTCTCACATGACAAAAGAACACAAATATCATTGTACCCGGACACTGACGTGTGTGTATAATGAGATGTAAAGTAACTCAAACACTGGATAAGTAAGTAGTAGGATAGCTAAACTCCTCTAGTTATTACCACTCTAGGTACTATTCTTATATGCAAACTGCATCTACAATATTATACTTATATTTGTTTTATTTATTATACATATAAATTATGTATATAAAAATATTTAGCAAGTAATACTTAATTATGAGGCAACTCATCCTCATTTCTGTAACTCAACTGACTGACAGTTTGTAATAATATGGTCAGACCTGACCTAGGTAAACACATCTCAAGGTATAATATCCAGTTGTATTTTCCACAACTACTTATAATATTTAAGCTGTAATTAATTTCACACAAATTACACATTATGCCTCATAACAAATATAAGTTATTTTTATGTTGATAAATGACACTCCTTGCCTAAGAATAATATCAAAGACAATGCATATACTTGATTTAAAAAAATAGGCATTATAAAAAATATCAGAGGACTCTCTGTAGCTGGTATATTCTGTAGCCAGGGGAAAAATATCTACGTATATAGTGAAAAGATCTTCCAATCGAAGTAGATATATTTTAGAGGCCTTGCTAGGGCCAAAAAAGCTTTAAGCTTTCCAATAATATAAATATTTATATTTCATACTGAATACTCTTTAAATTGATTGATTCTGAACATGCCTTACAGGCAGGTGGATATCATTACCCTGATGCAGAGGTTTAGTTTGTGTTTATGACTTGTCACTTTACAAATTTTAGCTCAGTACAATTATTAATTGCATACCAATACGACCAATTGATGACTAATTAATATACATACTTCTTGATGAGTAGGTACTTTCAATCGGGTAATAGTTACGGTTGAATATTATCAGTTCTTCATGGGGAGGGGGGGTCAAGGAGCCCCTAGGACAGATGACTGCCCCCCCCCCTGCTTTTTGCAAAAAGAAAATCAAATTAACAGAAGTTGGACATGGCTATCTCATTAGTACACTAGCAACTCTGTGGAATGTTGCATGTACCCATGTCATTGAAGCCTTTCAGAGCCCCAGTTATAACTCCTTACAGTTAAACTGTTACAGCTTCAGCCTTTAATCAACCACCTAGAAGTACGTTATTTAGTAAAGCTGTGTGATCTTTGACACCGCTTACATGTGGTATTACTAACTGTAACATGGTGGTGAGGTACTTTGCCTCCTGAAACTCTGACTGCTAACAGAGTGGCTGAACAACCCTCTTTAGTTGTTTTGCATGGTAATCTCGCCATTGCAGTACATGGCAGAGCAGACGATACATTCAGCTACCGTCAGACACTAAAGTTTTGTTGCTGACAAAAATTAACACTATTAACCTCTCTCTGAAATTCCATTATACATAATTAGAGGTATATAGTATATAGTATCAAGCATCAAGTATCAAGCATTATTAGAGGTATATAGTATATGAACTGTTAGATATTTTCTGATTATGGTGACCCCTCTTATTGTACAGCCACCGAGGCCGGGGGTAACAAGTACTGTTCCAGCACAGATATAGAAATATGTATAGAAAATCTGAGTATGGTGACCCCTATTATTGTACAGCCACCGAGGCCGGGGGTAACAAGTGCTGTTCCAGCACAGATATAGAAATATGTATAGGAATTCTGAGTATGGTGACCCCTATTATTGTACAGCCACCGAGGCCGGGGGTAACAAGTGCTGTTCCAGCACAGATATAGAAATATGTATAGGAATTCTGAGTATGGTGACCCCTATTATTGTACAGCCTCCGAGGCCGGGGGTAACAAGTGCTGTTCCACTGTTCCAGCACTGATATTTCAATATAAAAAATCAGATCTATGATTCACCATTACACAGCAGTAACATCACGCGCTGTCTCCTTATACAAGCAAATGGATATTATCCAGCGAGTCCCAATACAGAATACAGCCTCCGAGGCCAGCCTCCGAGGCCGGGGACACAAGTGCACTTTCCAGCATAGATTTTACCATAAGTCGCCAAGGCTTCCGACTTTCTACAGTTCTGCCTATGGATGCATTTATTGATATAACGCACTGTAGGAGTGAGAAAGCAGACCCATATACTTATGTGAGTCTGATTGACTGGCACTAACTTACTTATAACCAGGTTTTAGGCATCTTGATATTATACAGGGCACCGTCTGATCTTGGTCCCAAATTGAATGTCCGGTTTAACTGACATACAAGGTTTTTTTTTAATGATATGTAATTGCAATAAATAAGAAGCCTTTCATGCAGGCTAATACAAACAAACATCTCTCCGAGATCAAAGCCTGTTTTAATTATAATCTGCATAATCCTCAGTGTCACTGCATAATACGTATAAGTGTACTATGAATGTTTTCGGCTTCTGCTATCAAGAAAAAAATTGCTTCCTTCATAAAATTTCCTTACTTCACTCTATTTATTTCCTCCAAAAAATTTCTTTACTTCACTCTATTTATTATTTTGCTCATTTAATCTTGTGATAACAGAAATGTACCTTTCAGGTCTCTATTATCATTTTAAAATTCAACATTCAAAAAGAAATGGTACGCCTGCCTCTATCAGTCTCGCTCTTGCTTTATCCATTTCAAAGAAGGAAGTAAGTATATAGGTAGATAAGTCAGAGCCATATGTAACAGGAACAGGCTTGAGAGTTTCTCAGTTCCTAGATTAGTGACACTCACCCACCCAGACTGATTGTTAATTTTATTACTACTGGGTGGCACCCTCTGCACGGATCAAACAGAGGTCAGAGGCACCTGGTGCTGGTGCAATTATTGACTGTGTACAATGTTTATTTATAAGGTTGTACTAAACCTGTTTTCCCAATTACAGAATGATTCAGAAAATCATAACACACAGACCTCTATAGGGCCAGAGAGGCAGAAGTAAACCCAAATAACTTAAGTGTTATAACAGTATCCTGACGTGAATATTCAATATCTGACAAATATATATATTCTGTAATGTTCACTTAATATAACTCAGCTTCTATTCTTTGTACCAATCTAGTTATTCTTAGAAAGAAGCAAAGTAAACAACAATTATGTCAGAGTTAAAAATCTAAATTATTTGAATTTCAACATTCATCACACTCCATGTGGACCACAAATAATAATAATAATAATACATTAACCTGGAGCACTTAGCGTCATTACTACAAAGTATGTTTAGTATTGGTACATTCATCTGCGAGATACTTTTGCTTAGTATAGGCCTATTCAGGCAATTAATAGATGTTTGATTTAAAATGTGCCCCGTGACCCGAGCACTATAACACTGTAACTAAGTATATTCAGTTAGCCCTGCCCGGCTAACTGAAAGCACGAAAATAATCTCAAAGTGGTTAACTCATGCCTTGCTGGTAAGTAGGGCCCAGCAGGCTCTAAGTAAAACAGTGATTTTAATGAAAACAAAAAAGGAAGGAAACATACCTCTGCTTTGCCTTTGTTATATATAACAGTGTACTTGCCAAAACTGCTGATGGACAGTGGAGAGGAGCTTCGAGCCCTCTTCCAAATATGAATAAAGTTACTGCCAGTGAAATGAAAAAATATGCCATGTTTACCGCTCTCTTCTGAAAAGAGCGGCATCGTCGGCTATTTACAACTTGCGCAAATCCGTCTAAAAATGCACGCTGCGCGTGGTTATTGTGTTTTATGGCAAGCATTGTTCTAAATTGACCGAAAACACTTGTTTTTTGTGTGTTATTGGATTATTTCACAGGTTTTTTGTTACGAAGAAAGATTTTGCAAGCTTCTCGTACGAAAAACCACAACGCTATGACAGTCAATTGACAAGTGCGTTCCGATGAACGCAACTGCTGAGGAGTGCGCGTTTGGAAAAACACGTTCCTTAAGAGAACTACAGGAGAGATACAAGCTTTTCGAGACAATCTAGCTTAAATAAAGAGGAAAACTACAATTGCATCTTCAACCAATGCCGTGTGTTTTGAAAACGCAAATAATACAATGTTGCAGTAGTGCCCGCTGGGACGACGAGACAGTCGTTCATCGATTTTTTTTAGTTTCCATATTGATAAATAGGAATGCCTCACTTCATTATTATTTAAAAAAGATACGTCATGAACGATTTTTGATTACATTTTTTGGGACGACAATCAGATTATTCAGTGAGCCAGTCGCAATCTTACTGCGCGGGCGTTACACATCCAGCGATCAATATATCACTATTATACAAGATCACTGTGATAGAGATCCGTGCCCCTGCAGTGGGGACGTAATGGGTTGTTAACAGCTCTAGTGGAATTAAAATTTCACGAATTTGGTAATATGCCTGCAACAGATACATAGGCCTTGTAATCAGAACAATATTTATTATTTCAGATGCTGGTTGAACCAGGACAAATCAAAATCCAATTGTGTTGGCGACAGCTCACCGCGTAGTGCTCGGTGCGCGTGCGCGGGCGTGTCGCCGCGCGAGCTGGTGCGGCGCGACGCGCTGCTGCGGCGCATGCGCGGGCGCGCAGCCGCCGCCGCCGGCGCCGCGCCGGTGCCGGCCACCGCGCCTGCCGCGCCTGCCGCGCCTGACTGCTGCCGCTTGTTTGACGAAACTGAGAGCCAGCTACTCTGGGGTCGCGGCAGCCGCTCCCTGGAGGGCTCTCGATCCGAGCTGAGGTCGTCTTCTTATCGCGTACAACCGCCAACTTCATCAGAAAATCGCAACTATGGAAGATGGCAAAACGCTATTTGCGTTGATTCCTATTCATGCCACTCGAATCATCCTTCGGTTGACAGCGAGGGTGAAATTTCTCAGCTTAAGTGTGAATTTGTAGATTTAATTTCCGACGAAACTAGAAAAATGCATTACAATGAAGATGATGAATGGACCTCTAAAAAACAAGTTTCCACTCTTGTCTTTCATCCATCTTCGGAAAATCATATAGACAATACAAATAAATGGCAAAAGACAACTACGTCGGCGTCTTCCTACGACGTTCTCGAGATTATCGTTTCAGAATCATTGGACGCGGGGCGAAACAGCGACACCCCTGCGCAGACACCGAGCGGATTGTCTGCTGTTGTGACTCAACCATCCAAATACCTCGTGGATCTTGACGAATATGTTTCTGATATTTTGGTGGAGAGTTTGAACTCTTTAACTGACCGCCTCGAAAATGTGACCTCGTCAATCGATGGTGACAGAAAAATAAGTATAGTAGAGAGAGAAATAAAGGTGAAACTTCAAAACACGGGTGTAAATACAGTTGTACATCTGAGCCCAATGTCCAACAATCAAATCATATTTGGAAACGAGGAATTATATGACCGTGATAATCATGAAGAAGTGTTAACTAAAATTCAAAACGGTAACGAAGGAAACAAAAGGCAAGCAAATGAGATTCCCACAGCTCCTGACTCATCAGCAGCCCTGCTTCGACTAAGAAAGCTGTTCAATGATGATCCACAAAACAACGACAAAAATAATTATATCAATATTAACAGCAATGATGAAATGGGAGCTTTATCTATCGAGGTTAAAAATGCTAAGTCTGAAGATGTGCGTCCTCTTTCTGTATCATTGGAAGTAAATGCTTCATCTGATGATGAAATCTCACCTTGTGCGAGTCTTGTCGATAGTCTGGACGACCCTGAGTCTCCCCGTACGTCCGCGCGTCGCCTGCAGCCGCGGCCCGCCCTGCGCCGCCACGCGCCGCTCGTGCGCTCCGCCATCGCCGTGCTAGACTTGCCGCCTGAGACGAGTGATGCTGCGCCGCGACTGACCGTGCCCGATAACTCTACTGTCGCTGAACGAAGCGAATCATTTTTTATACCCATAAAAGATGAAGATTACGATAGTGTGAACCCTCACATAGTTGTTGCTGATCGTATGCCCGAAAAGATAAAACAAAGATTATGTAGACGTCATCGAAGAAGAGAGATGCGACAAGAAAGAGTAAGACGTTTTCGCCGCAGCGATCGGGAGGATATACGCCGTGAATGTCTTAGTATCGTAGATGCTCTCATAGATAATGTAGTGATGAAAATTGCGAGAGAGGAGTTTCGTAACATGTATGTTCGTAAACGTGTTGCAGATAAAAAATCGAATAAAAAGGTTCCTTTTGATACACGTTATCCGTCTGGAATTGATATAGACGATCAACAGTCGCGAACGAACTGTGATCAAAATATTGTTTCGCATGACGCGGCACTTCCCATTCAGCTCAGGGATTGCGATCCTCGGCGACTATATCGCAAGTCAGAAATAAGAGACGGTAGTGAATGTATTGAAATACTAGAGATACTCGAATATATGGCAGCGCCGACCTCACGAGAATGCTCTGAGATAACCTCAGACGAGAGCGCTAACGGAGCGCGCTCGCGGCGCTCCCGCATCCCAGTGCCGGTGCACGAGGCACCGCGCCGGCCCGGCCCGCGCCTCGGCCACGACGACACTCGGACGGAGAGAGTGTTCGAGGTTATCCCGGAAGAGCTCGTCACCCGTGACTCTGCATCAGTCCGACGCTGTTCTTCATCGGAGATCGTTGGAACTCATCCCGTTGCAGCTGCACCGCGGTCGCCGGGTACGGCGGAGGAGCCGCACAACACGGGCCTCATGAGTGTCGCTACATCGCCACTGCGGCCCGTGGACAGGGGCTGCGGTGGCGTCACCTTGCGGGATGCTGCTACCATGACTTCGCCCCCTCGTGCCGCCCTTAAAGCAAGGACGCGTGGTCGCTCGCGCTTGGAGGAGTCCCTCTCGTCGCAAGGTATCCCACTATGTGCGCACAGAGCACGACTGACACACACAACGCGCTTCTAGTAGTTTAGTTGCCGTTAATAAAATATATAACACGTTTTCGCATTATTTATTTACTTCAAATATTCCCACTCAATGAAAATTGCACATAAGGTGAAATAGAGATCTAAAGAAAATTGATAGTGTGCACTTCATATATTTGCTACCCAAAACAGTTTTTTTTTTCATTTAGATTTTGGGTGTAAAATAATAAAAACTTAATTGTTTACTGTTTTCGTAATCACTATTCATTCTATTCAACTTTCGTGTAATTTTATAAAAAAAAGATATAAATTGAATGCACTGCGCTGTGGTAGATAGAGGTATTCTTTTCTTTCGGTTCTAATTGTTTCCAAGTCGCGTTCTGCACCGAACAAGACAAAGTGACCAATTCTTTTGGGATATATGTATAATATATTAAATGTAATAATAGTTTCCCTTTTATAAAGTGAGTAGCTTTAAAATTAATAGTTTTTACTAACATTTTATGACTTCCAATTAAATTTTAATCCCGCAATCTCCGGACATGCAAGTGGGCTAACGTCGATGCCACTGAGGAGTGGGTAAAAAATTATTGAGTGAGACAATATTTTTAGTTTCTTTTTACTGACGACGAGTTTCATATTTTTATTAATTACACAGGCCTGCGATGGTTTCCCCCCTAAACAACTAATTAGTAATTTGGGTAGCTATTAACTAAGCTATGAAAAAAATAATAAAAAAAATCCATCACGTTAATTTTCTTTCTTAGTAAAATAACGGGTATTACTCGCGTAACTTCCAATTTCTTTGATAACAGTGCCTGCTTACTAGCACGTACTGATGACTTTGAAATATTCATCTACCCTCATAAGTCATTGTTTGGCCTGATTGAAATATTATTGCGATTTACGTGTATCGATTATGGTACGATGGTTTTTGATTTTTGTGTGGTAATAAATAAGAGACTTATAAAAATGGCTTCTCGCAATTGTGTTTATTCTTCACATAACTTCTGTTACATATGTGAAAGTTATGTAATAAGGAAACAAAAAACAAAAAAACCACGCACAACTTCCAAATATTTCTATATCTTTCGAAGACCTGTATGAAAACTGGTTTAACATCAGAATAAAAAACCAAGACAAGGAAATAGGTGCCGCATAAAATGTGTAAAATTTTTGTTCATAAATTAGCTATCTAAATTTCCCTAAAATAAATAAGGTTATGGGCCGCTAACATGATGAGATGACAGACTACTGGTGCATGGTGGATGTTGAAGAAAGTTGAGCCGTATACAAAGCATAAGAAAAAAGATTAAACAGAAGTTTTGAAGGAAGTAGAAAAAGATAACATAAGTCTTTTTGATTTACTTAGTCTCTTTAACATTATCTTTAATCAACACTGTTGGATTTTTATGTAAAAAATAATTTTAAATTAATTATTCTTTATTTTTTCATGAAAATTGATAAAAAATATAAAAAATGCATGTCATCAATTAAAAAAAAGTCTAGACGTGGTAGAAAAAACTAAAGCTGTATTTTAAATAAACTATTTAATAGTAAGTGTTATACGTTTTTGAATAGCTAAGAGGACGTAAAAGTTTTTAAAATTGTTTATAGAATAAGTTCCATATTTTTTTTAAAAAAAAGAGAGCTTTAAATTGAAACACACTTATTGAAAATTATTTAATTCTAAACCATTGTCAAGCAGTCTTTTTAAGCTGTTAGTTGTAGGTTCAGTTTTGGTTAATCATTTTTATTACTTGACATGCCTTCTAACTAGTTACAACAAAAACGGACCCTAGAAGCACTAATCCAAAAAAATCGATAAAAAGGCAAAAAAAAAGGATTTTTAAAAAAATCTTTAAAGTTTGATATCTCCATAACGGTTAAGTTTCGCCCACCATATCACAGAACCAAATCCATCAGAAATGACCTGAATAATAAAGTCCTTCAATATTCAGTACGACTTTTCCTCAGTTTAGGTGGTAGCATGTAAAGCTTTACAGAGTCGCGATATTCAGGAAATAACTCAGTTGTTGGAGTGAATGGCATAATTTAAAAAAATATATTATATACTTTTATCTGTGCAATAAGTACTAGTTCTCCACAAGCGCTTTTAAGTAAATATTGTAGGACGCACGCGGGTGCCGGTGGCCGCTCGAGTAATATCATGTTTTACATTGTTTTTGTGGACTGTAGAAATTAAACTCCCAGGTTTGAAGTTAATGCCACCGCCAGAGTGAGAGAGAGAATCACTGAGAGCGAGCGAACACTCGCGGGTTTTCTTCTCGTCAGGGCGACGGGGAGACCGTATCGGGGCTCGGCCCCATGAACGTGGCTTCTTCTGCCGGCCATCACTATGAACGGGTCGTTGGGGTGGGCATTAGGCCCACGGCGGTCGCTCCGGCCGAGCCGAGCAACTGCTGTAAGAGTCCCAGGGCTTGCAGGAGCACTTCCTGGGACGGGGTTGCGGCGGCGGTGTCACTCGGCCTCGGCGGGACGGTGACCCCGCTTCCTCCTCCGGCGCGGCTTCTTCTTCTTCGGGGTTAGAGCTGGGGCTCCGCGCCTGCTGGCGAGCAGGTTGGCGGGTGCCATCAGGGTCGCGGCGGCCGACTCCTGCACGGTTGTTGGCCGGGCGGGGGCGCGGTGGGATGCAGCGGCGGTGGTGCGGTTGACAGTCCCGGCTTTCCGGTTCCAGAGCTCCCTTCGGAACACCGGGCATGAGGTGTGGTTGTGGTATGGCGCGGTGGTGGTAGGCGTCGCTGCAGCGGTGACAGCGATCGGCGGCTCCGTGTTAGGCCCCGGCTTTACCAGGTACTCAAATTGCCGGGCTAGGTCACCTGGCCCACCGGCACGGGCTGCATTGGCGGTGGGGCGGCCGGGCGGGCCGGCACGACCAGCGACGGCGGTGTCCTTTGGCGGTGGCGCGGGTCGAGCTGCGGTAGCAATCCCGCGACCGGGGTTGCGAATGGAAACGGCCGTTTCGCGGGTGGTGTGGCGGGGCGGTCGCCGGCGCTCAGCGAGTGATGGAACGCCCTCGCGACGATCTCGATTCGTGATGATTTTCTCCGATAAATCGTTTGAGTGCAGGATACGACCGTGGTTACCATGTTGGCCACTACTCCAGTGAACCGCACGATGTCTCTCGCATCTTCAGTCATCGGTCGTAGTTCGCAATCTCGTTCTTTATCAGGTAGGAAGGGCGGCCAAATCTTCTTTCTAGCGCGGTGAGGATCTCGTTTGGGTTGCTGGCCGTGTATACCGTCCCGTCGATGGAGTGTAGCTACACTCTAAGGATACCAACTATAAGGATCATCGGCCTTCTTTCTTCGATAATGAGGCTTCTTTTCTTCAATAATGAATCTTCTTTATTCGTAACTGGTTCTTCTTTCTTCATATCCGGCACTCGATGGACCAAACTCTGTTGTGGATTATAGAAATAAAACTCCCAGGTTTGAAGTTAATGCCGCCGCCAGAGTGAGAGGGAGAATCGCTGAGATCGCAGAGATCGAACATGGCACATTTTTTTCTAAACAGGACCCAGACTTAAAATGAAGAATTTTTTGCAGTATCAAATTATCCATGATTTGAAGCTTTTAGGATGTTATAAATATAATGTTCTGTCGAAATTTAGTAAAAGTTCAGCCAAATATCATAACAATTTCGTTGTACGACGCTTTAAATGAAGTCAACCCCTAATTTTATTCCGTTTCGTAACGAGATATATTTGAAGATATTAAATAAAATAAATGCAATTTAAGGTATTCAAGGCTTTATTTTGCTCAAAAGCTTATCATGATTCCTAAAAACCAAAAACGTAAGGTATATTTTTAAAAATATCGTACCTATATCTAGCACTTTTCTGGTACATTCGTTACCACATAGTTGAAATGGCACATTATTTTCTTTGTTACTAGGATAAATAATTAATTTTAACATGATTCAAGATTAACTAAATTAAATGTATCTATAAACAACAACAAAAAATAGCAAAATCACACTAATATTACAAATGCGAAAGTATGGATGTTTGTTTGTTTGTTCCGCTTTCACGCTGAAACTGTTGAACGGATTGGAATGAAATTTGGTAGGTAGATAGATAAAGCACTCGGTTAACACATAGGTTACTTTTTATCCCGGAAAACTTGAACGTTCCCGGGGAATGGCTAAAAAGTGAAATCACACTAATATTATAAATACAAAAGTATGGATGTTTGTTTGTTTATATGTTTGTTTGTATATCCAATTCTGTGATACACCTCCTCTTGGAAAGTAAGTGTACGGGAAAATCACACATGGTCACAATTTTATCACCACCAAAGGATGTCATGTGGAAACAGGAATTGTACCGTCTATTTTAAGGGTTCCGCACCTCAATAAGAAAACAGGAACCCTCATAGTATCCTTACCTTAAACCCTTATAGTAACATTTCTATGCCATCCTCAATAACCGTCACAAATACAATATCCACGCGGGCGGAGCCGCGGGCAGCAGCTAGTAATCTATCTATAAATGAAGTGAAAAAAAATGAACATATGATGTGGATGGAACAGACGGTTACGTTAACAGGAAGGTGACGTAAATTATAAGGCAGTAGCCATAACACAGTAAACATTTTCTATAGGATCCTTCTAAAATACCTGAAAAAAAAAAAGCGGCCAAGTGCGAGTCGGACTCGCCCATGAAGGGTTCCGTAGCAGCAAGTAACATAATATAAAAGTTTTTGTAGTTCGTTGTAACTTGAATGAAAGGTAAATTGCGGTTTACGATTTATGATGTATTAAAAAAAAACTACTTACTAGATATCGTTCAAACCATATTTTGGTGGAAGTTTGCATGGTAATGTACATCATATATTTTTTTTACTTTTATCATTCTCTTATTTTAGAAGTTACGGGGGGGGACACACATTTTACAACTTTGGAAGTGTCTCTCGCGCAAACTATTCAGTTTAGAAGAAAATGATATTAGAAACCTCAATATCATTTTTGAAGACCTATCCACAGATACCCCACACGTATGGGTTCGATGAAAAAAAAAATTTTGAGTTTCAGTTCTAAGTATGGGGAGCCCCCAAAATTTATTGTTTTTTTTCTATTTTTGTGTGAAAATCTTAATGTGGTTCACAAAATACATCTACTTACCAAGTTTCAACAGTATAGTTTTTATAGTTTCGGAAAAAAAGTGGCTGTGACATACGGACAGACAGACAGACAGACAGACAGACAGACAGACAGACAGACAGACAGACAGACAGACAGACAGACAGACAGACAGACATGACGAATCCATAAGGGTTCCGTTTTTTGCCATTTGGCTACGGAACCCTAAAAAATTAACCATGACTTATACACATGAAACTGAACTACTTTCTTCAAAGAGCCTATACTCAATTCGCAAAAAAAAAGTTGTTTTATTTTATTAATTAATAGAGATGCGCCGAATGTTCGGTTCCTGCTAAATAATTAATTTGCGAATATTTAAAAAGTATTATTCCCAGACATTTACGTATGTATTAGGTTGTCCGAACAAAATTGTCCTCTATAAAATAATTTATAAAAGTTCAGTTATAAGAGACTTTTGAGTATTGGATATTACATAATAACAAGTATTGCCTTTCCTTATTAATACGGCAACAGCAAGATACTTTCCATTTTCGTTTCCCTGACAAATCTCAGTAACTATTGCATTACGAAGAGTGTTCAACTTTTTTGTAGGCCACACTACCAATAGCTCTCTTCAGCGCCTAGAAGCAACTGTGGACGCAGCGGCTAAAGTCGACAGAATAGGTATTTATATTGAAGCCAACGTTCAGTTTGGTTTTCTTTAGTCTAGGCTATCATAGACGTACTACGATGAGATTGAGTATTGTCATCGAGAAGCCAAAAGGTGCACTTGCAATCACCATGCCAATATTTCATGAGCTGCTTGAGAAATCGAAGATATCTCTCGTTGTGCACAGTTTCCTGATCAGCCAGAATTTCGTAAAAACTTATTTCTTTGATATCTATTACTAATGTCACCATCACTTTAGGTCCGTACATTTTTGACTGTGCTGCTGGACTTGGTGTCTTTACCTTCTCAACCATTGTTTAGCCTGATATTTTTTCGGCGGACGTTGGAGAGAGATCCACGTCTCATCCACGGTACCAGTATGTCAGAGGCGGTTAGTTTGCTGCTTGAAGTACTGCAAATTGAATTTGGAGTACTATAAATGTGTTTCCAAGTGGACTGGATCAAGTTTATTTGGAACCCATTTTTTATAGATTTTTCACATTTCCAGTTTTTCAGTAACTATTTCCTGACAAGTTGTTTTAGGGATTCCTAGATTAGCCGACAGGGACCTCAGGCTCCAACATCTTGTTTGGTTGAATATTTCCCTCACTGCTTCAACTCGTTTTTGCGTTTGAAGGTTAGTACTAAAGAGTCCCACCACAACGGTCTCAAAATGTATATTTTTTTCCTTTGAATTTTGATATCGCGTTTAAACCGTAGAATTATCGAGCGCTTTTTTTCCTATCACTTTGTGTACTTGTCGATGAGCTTCAGCTACAGTATGTCCCTGTGCATACAAACACTTGATGATGACCCGATGGTTATACAGGTCAATTTAAAAAAATATATTTTAAATCTTTCTCATTGAGCCATTACGGGACGAAGCCTGCAGCGCGTTATAATATATGAACTACTCTACATAATGCACTAGTATCATGCGCACAAAATCTAACAAACATGTATAAAATTGTTTTCAAAGAGCGGACAGTTTTTTCGGACAACCTAATAGGACTCATCATCATCATTCATCATCAGCAGCAACCCCGCGGCCGACAAGCCGCGCGCCCGCGTGGTTCCGCGCGCCTTTCCCAGCGACGGTAGGTGCCTCACCACCATCAGCAGCAGCCCCGCGGCCGGCAAGCCGCGCGCCCCCATGAGCCCGTGCGCCACTCCCAGCGAAGGTAGGTGCCTCACCACCATCAGCAGCAGCCCCGCGGCCGGCAAGCCGCGCGCCCCCATGAGCCCGTGCGTCACTACCAGCGACGGTAGGTGCCTCACCACCATCAGCAGCAGCCCCGCGGCCGGCAAGCCGCGCGCCCCCATGAGCCCGTGCGCCACTCCCAGCGACGGTAGGTGCCTCACCACCATCAGCAGCAGCCCCGCGGCCGGCAAGCCGCGCGCCCCCATGAGCCCGTCCGCCACTCCCAGCGACGGTAGGTGCCTCACCACCATCAGCAGCAGCCCCGCGGCCGGCAAGCCGCGCGCCCCCATGAGCCCGTGCGCCACTCCCAGCGACGGTAGGTGCCTCACCACCATCAGCAGCAGCCCCGCGGCCGGCAAGCCGCGCGCCCCCATGAGCCCGTGCGCCACTCCCAGCGACGGCAGGTGCCTCGTCACCATCTGCAGCAGCCCCGCGGCCGGCAAGCCGCGCGCCCCCATGAGCCCGTGCGCCACTCCCAGCGACGGTATGTGCCTCACCACCATCAGCAGCAGCCCCGCGGCTGGCAAGCCGCGCGCTCCCATGAGCCCGTGCGCCACTCCCAGCGACGGTAGGTGCCTCACCACCATCAGCAGCAGCCCCGCGGCCGGCAAGCCGCGCGCCCCCATGAGCCCGTGCGCCACTCCCAGCGACGGTAGGTGCCTCACCACCATCAGCAGCAGCCCCGCGGCCGGCAAGCCGCGCGCCCCCATGAGCCCGTGCGCCACTCCCAGCGACGGCAGGTGCCTCGTCACCATCAGCAGCAGCCCCGCGGCCGGCAAGCCGCGCGCCCCCATGAGCCCGTGCGCCACTCCCAGCGACGGTAGGTGCCTCACCACCATCAGCAGCAGCCCCGCGGCCGGCAAGCCGCGCGCCCCCATGAGCCCGTGCGCCACTCCCAGCGACGGTAGGTACCTCACCACCATCAGCAGCAGCCCCGCGGCCGGCAAGCCGCGCGCCCCCATGAGCCCGTGCGCCACTCCCAGCGACGGTAGGTGCCTCACCACCATCAGCAGCAGCCCCGCGGCCGGCAAGCCGCGCGCCCCCATGAGTCCGTGCGCCACTCCCAGCGACGGTAGGTGCCTCACCACCATCAGCAGCAGCCCCGCGGCCGGCAAGCCGCGCGCCCCCATGAGCCCGTGCGCCACTCCCAGCGAAGGTAGGTGCCTCACCACCATCAGCAGCAGCCCCGCGGTCGGCAAGCCGCGCATCCCCATGAGCCCGTGCGCCACTCCCAGCGACGGCAGGTGCCTCGTCACCATCAGCAGCAGCCCCGCGGCCGGCAAGCCGCGCGCCCCCATGAGCCCGTGCGCCACTCCCAGCGACGGTATGTGCCTCACCACCATCAGCAGCAGCCCCGCGGCCGGCAAGCCGCGCGCCCCCATGAGCCCGTGCGCCACTCCCAGCGACGGTAGGTGCCTCACCACCATCAGCAGCAGCCCCGCGGCCGGCGCCGGCGATAAGCCACGCGCCTACGACACCAAAACGCAATAAATTAAGTAAATATTTGTTTCTTATGATAGTATTTTTATCATACATAAATATCCCCAAATAATACTCCTTAAACGTTCGGCAAAAACCAAATATTCGGCCGAATATGAAAATTCGGGTGAACATTGGCGCATCTCTATTAATTAGTATGAAGACTCCAATATTTTTTTGTGAATTGAATATAGGTCCCCTAAGTAAAGTTGTTCAGTTTCATGAGTAGAAGCCACGGTTACTTTTTTTCAGGTATTTCATAAGGATCCTATATAATTATTATTACATATAAGTACAGGGTGCTAGAAAAAAGCGTTTGAGATTTTAAGAGGTTACTCAGAATCAAGTTAAGAATGTAGGAAAAATATGGAAAAAATCCGCTGTTCAAAATTTTTTCAGATTCCAGACTCAATAATTTGCATGGGAAACAAAAAAGGTGCGTTTGAGATTTTAAAGGGTTACTCAGAATCAAGTGTAGAATACAGGAAAAATATAATACAAATTCTTGGTCACTAGTATAAGAAACTGGAAAAAAAACCAGTTGTCGGATTTTTAAATATTTTTCCTGTATTTTATACTTGATTCTGAGTACACCTTAAAATCTCAAACGAGCATTTTTATCACCTCTATAGATATATAAAATGTTAAAATATAATTATGTAATAATTATGTATACAGGGTGATTGGTAATTCAACGTGATCCTTCAAAGGGGTTATACTTGAGGTCATTTGCAACAAATTAAGTCCAGTTAATCACGGGTCAAAAATGTATGGTTACTGAGATATTATGGTATTTAGATTTTTAAGAAATTTTCTGCCTTGTTACCAAAAACAATTAATTATGAAAAAACCATTACACTGTTAACATTAAATTGATACTTTTTAAAAGCTGAGAAATGAGCACTCATTTAAAAAAAAAACCTTGCCCACAACTCACATAGTCTCAAAAATAAACGGTCATAAGTTGCATAAAATTATTATTTTTTATAAATTTTCCAAAAGTAATTGAGTATTACTAAAATAAAATGTAGTGAACTTGGCGTACAAATTAATGACAAAGTTCTTTGTTTCATAAGCTTTCTAAAAAAGTACAAATATTGTCTATTTTCGCATGGGATCGAAAAAAAGCCAATAAACCAAACAAGTAACAGATTTTTTCTATACATATCCTGCACAGCGCCGCCCTCTCTTTTAATCGTGTCGTACGTGACTCACTTTCAGCTTACGCTTAACATGATTCGATAATTTTTGGCAATCTTCGTGACAGTTCGTGGACACGAACTCGCACAGTTTCCAACCAGATGGTTAGTTCGTACGGACAGAAAACTCACAGTATTAATTAAATAATAGTTAATATCCTTGTTAATTGACTAAAACTACGTTTAAACACTTTTATTTTTGACATGGGTGATTTTGGGACGCCTCTGTAGCACGAACATAGAAGCGGTTGTGGCTCAGTGTTGCTTGCGTGGTCTCATCGATGACGCAGGTTAACTGACTACAGACACGGTCAAAACCTGGATGGGTTTTTACTGTTAGTGGCATTTATCTCGACCGTTTTCGTGCTTCGAAGGCACGTTAAGCCATTGACACCGGCTGCTATAATTAGACGGCAGTCGTTAAGCCATATCGAAGGCATTAACCAAGGATATTAACTATTTTTTAACGAATACTGTGCCTTCCGGTTTATCTGTTCAATTTGTAATTTCTTCTTCAATACAAAAAATAAATTATGATTAAAATGCAATTAATAACTTGGTACTTATCATATTAGAATTATTTTAGGAAATACAAAAACAATATATTACTCCTGTTATTGTATATTACTCCTGTTAAAGTTTTGTAAGTACATATTTAATTTTATCAATAAAGAGTTTATAAACAAACAAACAATACTGACAAGCGTTGTGCATAAAAAATTATGAAAAGTATTTTTGGATAAAAATACAGAAAAAAAAATCATGGTACGTAATATTAGAAAGTTATCATCATTTATTATTATATTAGTCAGTCATATCAATCAGTTTTGGCGACTTTTTTATTTCGTTGACAGTTTGGTCAATCTTCGATTTTGTTATTTCAATTGTTAGATAAGATAAGATAAGATAAGATAAGATAAGATAATCTTTATTGTAAAACTGTGTACAGAAGATGTTACATAGAATATTCAGTTTCAACAGATTGCCCATTTCGGACGTACAATATTTAAATAACATTTATAAATTACCAAAATATTCATTTAAATTGTAAAAACATTTCTTTATAAGCCACTCTTTAAGTTGATTTTTAAATTGTGCACCATGAAGTGATTTAATAAAATTAGGTAATTTATTATATATTCTAATTCCGTTTACAAATCAACTCTTTTTATATATATATATATATATATTTTATGTGATAGGTGGCAAACGAGCAGACGGATCACCTGAAGTAGTATCAGTAGTCGCTACCACAGAACACAAATTATATTGTATTTATATTGAGACCGTAGGTGTTTGTTCCTTTTATTGAAGTATTCACTATTATTTCTTATAAACAAAGTAACAGTGTAAAAATAAACTGTAAAGACATCGGACACATCAAAACACAAGGTACAACTTTAGAAAAAAATGCCCAAATCAGGGCCACTGCTGGACAAAGGATTTCCAAGACGACGACCGGTGTTGCGCTGCCCGCATGCTGCCCGCATCCAGCGGCTTCCCGCGATCCTTACCAGGTGGTCGGTTCGCCGAGTGGGAGGCGTGCCCACGCTACGTCTTCCGGTGCGCGGTCCCCACACGTCGTCGTCGTCTGCTCTACGAGCTGTGCCCCGTCCACTGCTATTACAGTTTAGCGATTCTACGAGCGATATCCGGTACTTTACCAGTGAACGGAATACATAAAATCTCATCTCATCCCACTAATGTTATAAATTCGAAAGTACGGATGTTTGTCAGTTTGTTGTTCCACTTTCACGCCGCAACTACTGAACTGTCTTCCGGTGCGCGGTCCCCACACGTCGTCGTCGTCTGCTCTACGAGCTGTGCCCCGTCCACTGCTATTACAGTTTAGCGATTCTACGAGCGATATCCGGTACTTTACCAGTGAACGGAATACATAAAATCTCATCTCATCCCACTAATATTATAAATTCGAAAGTACGGATGTTTGTCAGTTTGTTAGTTTGTTTGTTCCACTTTCACGCCGAAACTACTGAACTGATTTGGATGAAATTTGGTAGGTAGATAGATAAAGCACTCGGCTAACACATAGGATACTTTTTATCCCGGAAAACTTAAGGGTTCCCGGAGGAATTCTTAAAAACTTAAAATTATCACTTCGCCGTTAGATGGCGCTATCTTAACATTTTCTTTCTCTCTGGACCCAATTCTAAAGTCCACGCAGACGAACTCGCGGGCGAAAGCTAGGAATACATACCGGTGATTATAAAATGTTTTTTTTTTTTTTTTTTTTTTTTATGTGATAGGTGGCAAACGAGCATACGGATCACCTGATGGTAAGCGATTACCGCCGCCCATGGACACCCGCAACACCGGATGAGTCACAAGTGCGTTGCCGACCTTTGAAATGGGATGGGGGATGGGGGAATGGGGAGGGGGAGGGGGGGTTGGGCCTCCGGTACCCTCACTGACTCGGCGAAACACAACAAACGTTGCTTCACGCCGGTTTTCTGTGAGGCCGTGGTATCACTCCGGTCGAGCCGGCCCATTCGTGCCGAAACATGGCTCTCCCACGTCTAAAATGTCTGGCAATATTTTAACTGTGGCTTCGACTCATCAAGTTGAACAACTTTCCCCAAGAAACACATGGTCAAAAATAAATGACTTTCGTTTGACTGACTCGGTGGCCAAGTGGTTATTAGCGATCCTGACCTCTGATCCGAGAGTCGTGGGTTCGATCCCCACACAGGGAAAACTTTCCTGTAATGAGCAGAATTGTTTGCTCTGAGTCTGGGTGTATTATATCTATATGTATGTATTTAAAAGTACATGTGTATGTATATCAGTCTCTGGTTCCCAAGATACAGGGAATCCTAGTTTGGGGCCAGATGACCGTGTGTGATTTGTCCCCGATATTATTATTATTATTATTAAATAAAAAAATTGGACTTCCCATACAAAGTTCATAAATCAGCTGACGGATTTGTATGAAGAGTCTAAAATTTTTTTTTGCTTTTTGAGTATAAGTGTATTTATTACGTACATTATTTTTCCCGAGCGGCTGACTGAGACTATAATCGACCGGAGCCAGTTTTATTATTTATGCATATACAGATGTAATGAAGGGAGTTTCTTTTAGACCCTAAGTTTATTCTCTCTCCGCGAACGTTTCCCGAAGCGTTGGGTTACCGAGTTCCAAGTGGCAGGAGCTTCGTATTCTGTAAACTAAAAAAATACCTGTATAACGTGCACAGTGCCACCTATATCGTGTAAATATTTTTGATTTGATTTAAAGCGAAGGTTTTGTTTGCATATTAATTTTACTTTGTAAAGCGTTTTCTATACCTAGAAATGGTATTTAGATACAAACCATATCGTATACTAGGTAAACAAACAGTGTGCGACAGACATTTAATGAAACCTAAAAAAAACTTTATTTTATATAAGTGGCACTTTTCAATACTAAATATTGTTTACTTAACCATATATATTTTAAGGAAACTGTTAGTCTATAACATATGCGTATTGTTTGTGTTTTTATATTGATCTGTATGATTGTTTGTTTCTAAATAAATAAATATAAAAAAAGAAACATTTCAAAATTTTAGTAGTGAACAAACTCATTATCTATATATCTATCTAGTATTTCAATTAACTTTTATTTGTTACGAAATATGCATGTATCCTTGCTAATATTTTAAATTCATTGTAGAATAAAGGCAAACATAATTTTAAATTGAATACGTGATGGAAATAGATATGCTGTTACAAAGCGTGAAGCGCTTTTTGATTATTTGTATTTGAAATTAATTTAGAAAGTGCACCACACAAAATACATATATGTATTTGCGTAAAACGTAGGTGATTATTGGAGACAATATTTAAAAATGATTTTTATTTAGATGTTGCATTCAGGAACTGTGCTGTTTGACATTTTTATGCAAATCTGAGAGGAAAACCGAACATGATATATAGTATTTAAGTGAGCGATATTAATATTTACTATTACATATGTATTTATTTTAAATATTACGTCTTTATAAAGGCAATTAAATTTTCGTGCTGGAGAAGTGAAAAGTATTTTTTTTACAAAACAAAGAAAAGGTAACTTGATAAGTGAAGAAATTTTTACGAGGTAGAAGAAAAAAACGATTTTAAAATATGTGTACATCATCTACTTAAATAAAAAAAGATTTTGATTTTTTGACTATCTAATCAAAACTATAAAGAAAGAACATTGAAATATAATAGCAACCTATTCCGTTACAGTTTATTCATTCAATTCATTTTATTTATTATAACAATTTTTATGTACAGAAGAAGAACCTGATAGTTTACTTCTTAAATTTAAAAGCTGAAAAAAGTACTTTCTTAAATTTCTTTTTTAAATTTCTTTACCTAAACTCATTGTAACTTTCCTTATATCAAGGTGCGAGTGAAGAAGTCGCGGATGTGTCCGCGGCAGGCGCGAGGGCGCCGCGCGCGCTGCGGTCTGTGGGCGCCCAGGCGGAGCCATGCGCTCGCGGCGGCGTCGAGGCACGCCGCAAGACGATCTCTCTCAAGCTACAGAATAAGTCCTCAGAGAAGTGTAGACGTCGCCGTGACACTCGTACTTCAAATACAGAAGCATCATATTTTTCTCAAAGCATGGTCCGAATGTCACCGCGCGGCGGGTGCGGGCCCCGCGGCCCCGGGCCGGGCCCCGTCGCGGGCGCCGCGTCCGGCTCTAGCAGCAGCTCGGGCAGCGCGCGCGGGTCGCCGGCGCCCGCGCACGAGCCGCGCGCGCGCCCCCGCGCCGGTGCAGGTAACGTGCAGGGGGCTCTGTCATATATCATATTTAGTAAATAATTAATTAGTTTTTCCACAATGTAACTGAACAACCATCTGCAACTTCTAACCTATGTAACAAGCCGTTCGGCCGACAGGACTTTTCCATTTACTTGTGCTATAAGACATTGCTCATAGCTACATTTCATGATTCTAGGTCAATGTGAAAAGTATCCTATAGGTTTTGATTCCAACGGGAGTGTCCAAATATGCGGCATAAAAATTGCCGTTTTCCTTTCTCTTCTCTCTTTTCTCTTTTTATTGGGTTGGCATAGAAGTTCACAGCTTCAAGGGATTGCAGATCTAAGTATTTGATATATAATAAATTTCAACTTTATACCTCCACGCGTTCCTGAAAAAGAGGGTCTTGACAGACAGACAAACGGACGGACAAAGAAGTGATCTTATAAGGGTTCCTTTTTTCCTTTTGAGGTACGGAAACCTTAAAAACGGAACCTTAAAAACCTTAAAAACGGAAAATACGGAACCCTTATGGATTCGTCATGTCTGTCTGTCTGTCTGTCTGTCCGTCCGTATGTCACAGCCACTTTTTTTCCGAAACTATAAGAACTATACTGTTGAAACTTGGTAAGTTGATGTATTCTGTGAACCACATTAAGATTTTCACACAAAAATAGAAAAAAATCAATAAATTTTGGGGGTTCCCCATACTTAGAACTGAAAATCAAAAATTTTTTTTCATCAATCCTATACATGTGGGGTATCTATGGATAGGTCTTCAAAAATGATATTGAGGCTTCTAATATCATTTTTTTCTAAACCAAATAGTTTGCGCGAGAGACACTTCCAAAGTGGTAAAATGTGCCCCCCCCCCCCGTAACTTCTAAAATAAGAGAATGATAAAACTAGAAAAAATATATTATGTACATTACCATACAAACTTCCACCGAAAATTGGTTTGAATGAGATCTAGTAAGTAGTTTTTTTTAATACGTCATAAATCGTAAACCGCAAATTACCTTTCATTCAAACAACTCAGATATAAAAAATATAGAGTTCAAGACATGTGTGATTATGAATTTATACGGAACCCTCGGTGCGCGAGTCCGACTCGCACTTGGCCGGTTTTTGAAAAAAATTGAAGGCGTTTGACTACCATCTCACCTGATGGAAAGTGACGATGTAGTCGAGGATGGTACACGCACTCTCAAGGAATCGGGAAACATAAACGCAGGTAAGGAGTTCCACTCCTTCGTATTTCGCATAATAAATGAGGAAGCATATCACTTCGTGCAAATAGGTGGAATGTCAACTACAAAGAGATGAAAGCTTCGTTGCAGCTCTACTTTAGCCTTGGACTCAATGTATAGACCGAAATTTAGGTGCAGTATAGCTTAGTCAGGGCCGACCTTAGGGTCGTGCCACCCGTGCCCAGGCACAGGGAGCAGAGTTCAGGGGGCGTCAAGTGCCCTGGTATAATTGGACGTGGGCCTGGTGGTAGGAGGGCGCCCACACTCCCTAGGTAGAAAGGGTTTGTTGGTTTCTACATACACTTACAAAATTATTTTTAAACACATTAAAAATCATGCGCTCGCTTCGCTCGCGCTTTTTATATAACACATTGCGACGGTTCCAAAATTATCTAAAACCACTCGCCAACCTAAGAATTTTTTAACTACTTTCGTGGTCTAATGGCTAGTGGTCAGGAGTTTGCGGGTTCAATTTCTGGCGGGTTCTGGTTGGTTAGGGCGGGTTCTGGCGGGTTATTAGAGATTTAATAAAAAAGGGGATATTTGTTAATATTAAATTAAAGAAATTCGTGCTAGCTCCGCTTGCGCTATTTTACTTATTCTACAGCGCAGTTTCTTCAATAAACTGGAATCACTTCGTTGCGGGTGCTCAAGACTATTTTTCCTTATTTTTATGCAAGGAACTGTACATTATGGTATATGATTTGAAAGGTAATTTTGTGAACTTTCCAATAGTATTAAACGATTTAAAATTAATGTCAGTTTTCTATCAAAATTCTTGAATTTACTGCAGTAGGTCGAAATGTTAACGTCTAAATAAAAAGAAAATCATAAGAAAACATTAAAAAAATATCCTTTATTTCCCCTCAGTATTTTGTGTTACCTCCTCGGGCCTTAATTACTGCTTGTAAACGGTTTTTCATTGACCGAATGAGTTTTCTAATTGAATCTTGTGGGATTTCTTGCCACTCTTCGATTAAAGCACTTTTAAGTTCTTCTATCGATGCCGGGGCTAGACATCTTCCTCGTACCCGCCTTTTCAGTTCGTCTCACAAATGTTCTATATGATTCAAGTTGGGACTGTGGGCTGGCCAGTCTACTGCGGCTATCCCAACTTGTTCCATGTACTGTCTAGTGACGGCAGCGGTGTGGCAGCGAGCATTATTATGTATTAACATGAAATTTTCGCCAAAAAACCCGGCGTAGGAGAGCACATGACTAAGCAGAATGTCGTTGATTTATCTTTCTGCGGTTAGCCCCCCTCCCCGACCTCCACCAGGTATGAATACCAGCTCCGTTTTTGCTGCAACAGAAATGCCCGCCCACATCATACGGGATCAACCCCCATTTGCCACTGTTTCTGTAATACAGAATTATATTTCACAGCTTCATTCTTAGCGATTAGTTTACATATTGTAGTAAGCCCCCACGCTTCAGCCTAGCACGGATGTTTATAGTAGGGCGGAATTTAAAAAACCCTACTGGCAATACTTTTCACTCCAGCAACCCCTCCACTCTCTTCCCAAGTTCATTCTTTGTTTCCGTGCCCAAGCCTACGCACGAGCTAAATTTTCTAAAAGTGATAAAAGTTAAGCGGACGTGCTAAAAATAATGCCGAACAAGAGGAAACGTGAAGGAAGCAGTGATAGGATAAAACGAAAAATAAGACGATTACAATCGGAATTAAAAGAAAAATCGAAAAAACATTCTCGGCTGATTATATATTCCGATTCCGATCGTGAATCAAACAGTGAAAATGAAGGTCAGTATCCCAATTTATTGATTAACAAGTGGTAATTTTGATATAATCGTGATTTACCCATAAAAGTCGCGGCTTTGTTTCCACGTTTTTATTAAACTACCCTCAAAATTTTAAACTTCGATATTTTTCTCTTTATATAATTAGCACATCGACTGGCATTATTTTGTAATGCGAGACGAGAAAAAAATCCTCCCGAAACGCAAACAGACCCGAAATAAGATTGCGGTAGGTGAAGGTAAAAAAGATGACGAGCTTCAGAGTGTTGAACGTCTTAAGTACATCCAAGCCTGGTCGTTCAAACCAGAAACTTTAACCGATATGCTGGGGAAATACTTAAACAAAATCGAGATGAATGACAACTACTTCATAGAGAAAAGAAATATACGAACAGATAGACACGCCGCCTTTACAATTGGAATCCCGGAAAGTATATTCAACAAATTCGAATCGCCAACTGTGTGGCCACAAGGCGTGCGCTATACCAACTGGTTTCTGCGACGCACTATGGGGCCTTTGTTCGGTATCAGCGATCGAAATAGCATTTTTGAAAATATTGTTATAACTAATTATTTTTTATTTATTTACAATTTTGAGACATCTTACTATGCCATGATAATATTTTTATCCAATTTTATGAATCGAGTTAATATTAACGGCACTTCAAACTTAGCGTTTCATCGCAAAAAATGTTTGGAAATTTTCGTTACGTTCAGTAATGTTTTTTTTCTCGTCACCTTCGCATACAGTGCACTCAAGTATTTAATGTTTTCAAAGTAGGTTACTTACAGGATCTTATGCATATTTTTAACATCATTATATTGCTTTCAGTAATGACACAGGCCGCCATGAACAGGACCACTTCACTTTTCTATATAGGCGCCTGTAACTTTTGTGAAGGCAAAGCGCCAGACTTTTTTTGTACCTTAATTTATAGGTAATATATAGTTACTTAATAAACTACATTCAAAAGTTATGGCGCTTTGCCTTCGTAGAACTTTTCATCATATTTTTACTAAAAGTACTTATTTGAAAAATATTTCAATAAATTATTTCGATATATTTTTTAAACATTTTATTTAATTTTAGAGCTAATTTTTTTAATCCTATAATTTATTTAATTTTTAAAGTCATTTACCATAACTTCTGTATTAAAAAATAATTTAAAATTGAAAATTTATATTTTCTGTATTTAGTTTTATTCAAAATTAGGCTTAAAAAGATAATATTATAATACTTATGTATATTTGTATATAAACATATAAATAAATAAATAAATATTATCTGGCTCAAATCACATACGTAGTTGTGGCCTCAAACTAGGATTATCTGTATTACGGGAAACAGAGACTGACATACTTAATAGATTTTTTATCCAAAATTGGTAGATACATTTAAATACATACATATATAGATATAATACAACCAGAAAAAGCAAACAAATCTTCTCTTCGCAGAAATGTTTGCCCTGCGCGGGTATCGAAACCATATTGTACTACATGAGCCCCTATGTGCATAAAATACTGATTCATGGTTATTTAATAGTACAGACAGCCGTATTACCAATTGGGCAGCTATCTGAGGAGGCACAAGAGGCCCGAAATTAAGATTTTAAATTTTATCGGGAACACTTCAGCAAAAAAGCATCAAGGACGAGTACAATAACTGATATCTTTTAAAAAATGCTCTTGTCTTCCGATCCGTATGTAACTTTGTCCAGGAACATGGAAAATAAGAATAAAAAACACCTTTTTAAAGAAGTAATTGATTTGCTGCAGCAGAAAATTTTTATAAGTCAGTACCCACAACTGATTTTTGTATGTATGTTACGCGATTACTCCGCCAATTATGACTTGATTTTGATGATTCTTTTTTTGTTAGGTAAGTAATACTTTAGAGGTGTGCCCATATCAATTTCATCGAAATTGATTCAGCGCTTTTTGAAAAAATCAACAAAATCTAAAAAAAAATTTGCAAAATGGTAGCTGTTACGATTGAAGTCGGTTGTTTTTAACGTGTTCAGCGTTGTCATTAATAGTTTAATCACTCTAAAGACAATGTGAACGAAAACATAATTTTGATCACGTTTTTGGAAAATGGCCCCACTGTGCGACGGCCCCGCGAGGAACGGGGCAACGTCATCGCCGAAGCTCGGGCCTAACAGCGAGCGGCGAGTGCACCCGAACGGATGCGAACTTGCGTCCCCACCGCTGCCGCTGACTCCACCGCCGGTATCGCCTGCGCCGCTGTTTTCAAAAGTGACTAACGATAATAATAGATTAGACCGCCGCAAGCGTGAATTAATAGTGTGTTCACAAAATATCCGCTCGATCGATAAAAAAGCATTACAATTAGAAGTTCTTTTACAAACAGATTTAAAATGCGATGCCCTAGGTGTAACCGAACACTGGTTACCAGAATCAAAATTAAAATGCATTAACTTAGAAAACTTTGATTTAATGTCCTACTATTGTAGAATATCTATAGGTCATGGCAGATCATGTATTTACGTTAAAAATAATATTAAATGTGTAGAAAATATAGACATTAAAAACTTATCTGTTGAACAATATTGCGAAATTTCTGCCGTTGACTTACTAGAATATAATCTAACTGTGATTTGCCTTTACAGAACTAATTTAGTTAGTTCTATAGATTTTTTGAAACACTTAGAGCGACTGCTCGAGAAAGTCAGTGATGATGGTAAAAACTGCATTATTGTCGGAGATGTAAATATTAATAGTCTAGACCTTACGTGTCCTGATGTGAAACATCTTCAAGATATATTAGTCTCAAACGAATTTGAAAACATAGTTGACTTCCCAACCCGAGTCACCGCAACTACGGCGATAAGCCTCGACCACGTATACAGCAATGCGGGGCCCGGCCGCGCACGCTCGGCGCCTGTCGACACGCGCGTCAGCGACCACTTTGCTGTCCGGGTTGAAATCACTTGCGAAACAACACCTGTTCCGGATATCTGTCACTTGGTACGGGACTTTTCTCAGTCAAACCGCACCAATTTGTAGCGTCTATTGATAGCATCGACTGGCATGAAATTCTTTCGCGTTCAGGGGATCACTGAAGCGGATAGTTGTGTCAGTTATAAATGTGATATCCAATAAAATTCAAATTTGCTTTCCACTTAAGCGCAAAAAAAAAAAAGGCTATAAAACTTGGGTCACGCATAAAGTAAAAGATCTCAAAGCGTGGATATACGTACAACGTTACCGAGATTCATAAAAATCACAGTCATAGTGAAGAATTAACAGAATACTTGCAATCAATTAATAACGATTATAAGAAAGGAATAGTTAGAGAAAAGTCAATTTATTATTCAAATTTTATAAAACACTCTAGTAATACCTCTAAGGCAGTCTGGCAAGTAGTGAATACCGAACGAGGGAAAGCTCATAATTATGCCACAGATTACACCGATGTTCTTGTAGATCCTGGAGGTGCTAGATAAAGTCCAAAAAAGACTTAGTCAATGCTATGAATACTCGGTTTGCGGGCGCGGCCGCAGCCTGCGGCGCCCCCGCAGCCGACGCGTCACGCGCATTGCAGGTGCTGAGCGCGGCACGATGTCCTTCAGACCGCTGCTTTAGATTAAGGCCTTTCTCGGCACAGGAAGTATTTAAAATCATCACTACTCAAATCCCGCATAAGCCAACAAAAGACGTGTATGATATCTCGATGGATTTGTTACACTTAGCTGTTAACCCGTTTTCGCCAATTTTTGCTAGTCTGTTCAATAAATGCATTAGAGAGGGCGCTTACCCTGTTCCATTCAAGACCAGTAAGATTGCACCTTTATTCAAAGGGAAAGGCAAAAGAGAGGATATAGATGGATACAGGTCGGTATCTATTATCCCCGCAATCGCCAAAGTACTCGAAAATGGTCTAAGCTCTAGACTCGCTGAGTATCTCGTAGTGTCGGAGTCACTGTCGGACAAGCAATATGCGTACCGAGCCGGACGGTCTACCACGTCGCTGACCAGGGAGCTCGTTAAGATGGCGGTCGATGCTCGAGAACACAAGCAACATGCTGCGGTGATATGTTGCGACCTATCGAAAGCATTCGATGTCGCTGATCATAGTGTTCTAGCAGCTAAGTTAAAGCACTATGGAATCTGTGGCCCCCTACTGGATCTATTTGTAGATCTGTTACATGATAGGTCACAAATTGTAATATGAAGTGGAGGCGAAGTTAAATCTGACCCATTATGTACCGATGCAGGAGTTCCACAGGGGTCTTCAGTCTCCAACATACTCTTCTCTCTGCTTTTGAACGACCTGCCGAACCCGATAACTAGTGCCAGCGTACTAATGTACGCCGACGAGGTGGCAGCGGTAGTAGTCGCTCAAAGTATGGAAAGCCTGGAGCAAAAGATAAATAGTACCGCTGGGGAACTCTTCCAATGGTTCCAAGTGAATGGACTAGCTCTCAACCTACAAAAAACCCACTTCGTCCACTTTGACTTGTCGGGTAGACCCCTCAAGTCTCTGTGTGTTAACTTAGGGGGTCACAGGATTGAGCAAGTAAGAAGGACAACTTTCCTCGGCTTCGAACTAGACAGGGGTTTGACGTGGGAGTTTCATGTAGAAAAACTGTGCGCGAAACTCGGCAGTGCCTGCTTCGCGTTGAGGCGACTGTCGCGCGTGATGGACCGGCAGACGAGACGGTGCGTGAGTGCTACTTGGCGACTGTGCACTCGCTGCTGTTACAGTATGGCTCTGAGGTCTGGGGTCGCGCTGCCGAATGGGAGCGCGCCTTCCGGATGCAAAAGCGAGCCGTGAGAGCTATAGTGCAAGTACGGCAAGATGTGTCAGCGAGGCCGTATTTCAAGTCGCTTGGTATTATGACGCTGCCGTCTCTCGTCATTATGCAGGTAGCGATATTCGTGCGAGAAAATTTTTCTCTATATAAAACATTTAGAGATATATGAAATGAAATGAAATGAAAATATTTTTTTTTATTCAAAGTAGGTAGCAGTGTACACTTTTCGAACGTTATTCTTTTATCTTCCTAACACGAGTTTCCTACCACTCGGAACTCGTATAACCACCGTTTCGGGAAGTGTTTGCGGAGTGAGAAGAAACGGCGGGCCCTAAAGAAACTCCCTCCAACACATTTTTTTTAAGTCTTATATTCTATTACATCTTAATGCTAGATCAATAAATGAATTATACAATGTCATGTCTGTAAATAAAATATGCAAAAATAAGAATAAAGTAAGAAGAATAAAGAAAGGATTTAAAAAAAAATGTAAAAAATATTTGTAGCTAATGACTAACAATTCAAAAACCAATGACAAGAGCAGGCCAGTTCACATGGACAGCACCCGATCACGAGTATAACGCGAGAGTCAGCCATCGCTCCCCTCAACCATATTTGAGGGAAGGGAACGATCCGGCTCCCGATACGCCGGCCCGGCTCCCGATATACACGGTCGCGAAACTCGTAATGCAGACAAACTTATTCCTCTGCCCCACTCACTTAGCAAATCAGAGAAACTGACACACATCATGGGACCGGTAGTGTATAATAGTCTGCCAGAAAATATAAAGGCATCAGTAAGTATGCGAGCGTTCAAACATAACCTAAAACGCTGGCTAATTGAGCAGTCGTTCTATAGTTTTAATGAACTGAAAGCTTTATAGCTTCGCCATATTAATAATATATTTAATATACTTTACTGTATGTAATACTACATTTATTCAAAATAATTAATTATTGTTTATGTAACATCTAATTTCATTTTTAAATTCCAATGTTAAATTATTATTTATTTATTATCGGACCCAGATTTAGACAGTGAAATACTTGCTTTACTCGGCGATGCCCCAAAGTCTGACACAAAGTTTGGTAAACCGACACATAAAGATCTAGCATCCCGATGGCAAGAAATCCTTGAAAAAGGATTACCTAAAGAAGTAAAAGAAAAATTAATGACCCCTGAAAACTGCGATCTTCTGGTTGCGCCATCGCTCAATCGCCATCGAGCCGGTCACGCAGGATAAACATGAGGTGACGGACCCAGATTTAGACAGTGAATTACTTGCTTTACTCGGCGATGCCCCAAAGTCTGACACAAAGTTTGGTAAACCGACACATAAAGATCTAGCATCCCGATGGCAAGAAATCCTTGAAAAAGGATTACCTAAAGAAGTAAAAGAAAAATTAATGATCCCTGAAAACTGCGATCTTCTGGTTGCGCCATCGCTCAATCCGGAAGTGAAGGTCGCACCTGCCGATAATATGGTAAAAAGGGACGCTTCTCTTGTGGCTAAGCAGAAGCAGTTATCAGTTGCTATAGCTGCCATTAATCAAGCAATTGAATTGATTATATATAAGGAAAGTCCTACAAAAATCTTGAAACCAATTAGTGATGCATGCAGACTTCTCTGTGATAGCCACTGCACAGACACAAAAACGCGTCGCGGTTTTGTAATATCATCTATTAATCCTGAGCTGAAAGAAACACTCATGGAGGCAAAACGTGACAGTTTATTATTTAGAGACAATATCGCGGACAAGTTGAAATCTGCAGCTGATCTAAAACAGACTCAGCAAAATGACAAAGCACACATATTTAATAAAAATAATTTCATTAAGCATAACAAAACTTTTAACAATCGTTTAAACTGGAAAACGATGCCTCGAAAAATAATACCGAAGACAGACATGAGCCAGACTACGTCGACGAATCAGCGCCCACAGACGCGCTCTCAACAGCGGGGTCAGAGAGAGACGTCGGAGCGGTCGTCAGCGGCGGCAGCGGCGAGCAACAGGCGGCGATAGAGGTACCATATTCTGGTCGACTTAAACATTTTGTCTCCAAATGGGAAAACATCACAAACGATTCTACGGTTTTGTCTTATTTAAGGGGATACAAAATCCCTTTCACATCAACACCTATTCGTGCCAATACACCGAATATACACCCAAAGACAAATATCGAACACAATCAATACTGTGACCAATTAATTCATTTCTAAAGATACATGCTATATCGGAATGCACACATGTAGAAAATGAATTTGTATCTAGCATATTTTTAATATCTAAACCAAATGGTGATAAGAGATTTATTTTATATTTAAAGTGTTTAAATAAATTTGTAAAAACTTGCCATTTTAAAATAGAAGATTATAGAACAGCGTCAAAATTTACAACTAAAGGTTGTTTCATGGTATCAATAGATATGAAAGATGCATATTTTTTGGTCCCCATACATAAAGACTACAAGAAATTTTTGAGATTCAAATATAAAAATGTTTTATATGAATTTAACTGTCTACCATTTGGTTTATCTACCGCACCCTATGTATTCACAAAACTTTTAAAGCCTGTTATGGAGTTTTTGAGATCCAGTGGCTTATTTCGGTCATTTATCTCGATGATATAGTTTGTACAGGTAGAACTTATTTCGAATGTCAACAAAATGTCATACATACTAAACGGCTACTTGAAAATCTAGGTTTCATAATTAATCAAGAAAAAAGTTGTTTGATACCAAGCCAAAAATGTAAATTTTTGGGGTTTGTATTCGACTCATATGATATGGTCTTAAAATTACCTGAAATGAAAATAAATAAACTTAAACAGCTATTAGCACACTTTAAATCAATCACACAATGTAAGCTTCGTGATTTTGCTAAGTTTCTCGGTTATCTAACGTCAGTATGTCCGGCTATTCAGTATGGATGGCTTTATACCAAGGATTTCGAGCGATTTAAATATCTTAGTCTTCTAAATAACCTCAGTTATGATCAAATAATTATATTGCCGGAACACTTTAACGGTCATTTTGATTGGTGGATTAATAATATAGATAAAAGTCGTAATCCCTTCAGGTTTAATCAGTTTAAATTAGAAATTTTTTCGGATGCATCCCTTAGTGGATGGGGTGCTTATTGTGACAACGAGACGGCTCATGGGTTTTGGAAAGAAGATGAAATGCATATGCATATTAATGTCCTAGAATTAAAAGCAGCTTTTTTTGGATTAAAAACGTTTGCGAAAAATATGTCAAATTGTGAAATATTACTGCGTATTTACAATGTTACCGCCATCTCGTGTATTAATCGAATGGGGAGTATTCAGTACCCTCATCTGAATAAAATAGCAAAACAAATATGGCAATGGTGTGAGAGGCGTAAACTGATAGTATTTGCATCTTATATAAACACTCGAGAGAACAGGCTAGCTAATCAGCTCTCTCGCAAACATTTCACTGACACAGAGTGGGAACTATGTGATAAAGCCTACCAAAAAATCATAAACTGTTTTGGCAAACCTGAAATTGACGTGTTTGCAAGTAGGTGCAATGCTAAGTGTCCCTTATATGTATCGTGGAAAAACGACCCTAACGCAATGGTTGTGGACGCTTTTACTATTTCTTGGTCTAAACTATTATTTTACGCCTTTCCCCCATTTGCCCTTATTCAAAAAACTTTACAAAAAAATATTTCAGACAGAGCTACTGGAATTATCGTTGTACCAAATTAGCCTACCCAACCCTGGTTCCCAGTTCTACAAAAAATTGCAGTAACAGATTATTTACATTTTGGACCAAATAAAAATTTATTAAAATCTCCTTTCAGATTGTCACACAACCTGAACAAGACGCTCAACTTGATTGCCGTGAAATTATCCGGAGATCGCTACTAGAAAGATCTTTCAGTAATAGAGCTATTGATATAATATTGTCGTCCTTAAAAGACAACACATATACACAGTACAACACAAAAGTTGGGTTTATTATTGCCAATCTAAAAATATTGATTTTTTGGAACCATCAGTCGCAAATGTTATTAATTTTCTTTCTACAGTTTTTGATCAGGGTGCACAATATGGCACAGTAAATTCCTATAAATCGACGTTATCTCAACTATTAGGATCATCGTATCTTAACGATGAGAGTGTGAAACGATTTATGAAGGGAGTTTACCATTTAAGGCCACCGGCCCCAAAATATAACATCACATGGGACCCACACACAGTACTGCAATATTTAGGAAATAAGTGGCCTAATGAAAGTCTTGATTTAGAAAACTTATCAAAAAAGCTAACAACACTGTTAGCTCCTGTGACTGCACACCGAGTACAGACGTTGTCACTTAATAAAGTAAGCAATGTAAATGTGATAGAAAATAAAGAAATTATTATTCAAATACCCGATCTCATAAAAACATCTCGTTGAAATGCTTTGCAACCTGTACTAAAGCTGCCATTTTTTAATGAAAATCCACGTATATGTCCCGCTACGTGTTTAATCTCAAAAAACAAGTGCACTTCGTTCATCACATCAAGATAACGTTTTGATAAGTTACAGAAAACCCTTTAATAAAATTTCATCTCAAAGGCTCAGCCATTGGATTAAAGAAACATTAAAAGCTAGCGGCCTAGATACTTCAGTTTTTACAGCGCATAGTACCCGGCATGCAGCCACTTCCAAAGCTAATGCACTAGGTGTTAGCCTAGATGTGATACGCAAAACAGCAGGTTGAGTGAGTCTTCTGCTGTTTTTGCAAAATTTTACAATCGTCAAATTGTAACCGATACTAATAAATTTTCTCAAGCTATTCTCTCGAATGCGAACTGTTGATTAATAAGCAACCTATATGTTAATGTTGTTAAGTTCATTATTTCACTAAAATAAGTGTTTATGTTTTCTTTTTATTTGCTTTAGTACTAAATAAGTACTTTTTTACAATTAAACTATAAACAGATTTTTCACAATTGGTTTTTGTTCTGTAAACATCCTACAATATGTAAACTAATCGCTAAGAATGAAGCTGTGAAATATAATTAGTGATCAAACGAACTTACCTGTAAGTACGTGAAGTTCGATCATAATTATATAATCAGCTTCATTCGACGCGATTAGTGATATAAGAATATCCCTCCCAAATAAAAATAACAAAAAGTACAGGTATTTTCTGAGTCCCTCCCCAAATTGTGAAAAAATTATCGCTACAAACAAAATGAACCTGGGAAGAGAGTGGAGGGGTTGCTGGAGTGAAAAGTGTTGCCAGTAGGGTTTTTTAAATTCCGCCCTACTATAAACATCCGTGCTAGGCTGAAGCGTGGGGGCTTACTACAATATGTAAACTAATCGCGTCGAATGAAGCTGATAATATAATTATGATCGAACTTCACGCACTTACAGGTAAGTTCGTTTGATCACTAATTATACAAATCGCTCCCCCGGTCTCCTGTATACTGTGACCAATTAATTCATTTCTAAAGATACATGCTATATCGGAATGCACACATGTAGAAAATGAATTTGTATCTAGCATATTTTTAATATCTAAACCAAATGGTGATAAGAGATTTATTTTATATTTAAAGTGTTTAAATAAATTTTTAAAAACTTGCCATTTTAAAATAGAAGATTATAGAACAGCGTCAAAATTTACAACTAAAGGTTGTTTCATGGTATCAATAGATATGAAAGATGCATATTTTTTGGTCCCCATACATAAAGACTACAAGAAATTTTTGAGATTCAAATATAAAAATGTTTTATATGAATTTAACTGTCTACCATTTGGTTTATCTACCGCACCCTATGTATTCACAAAACTTTTAAAGCCTGTTATGGAGTTTTTGAGATCCAGTGGCTTATTTCGGTCATTTATCTCGATGATATAGTTTGTACAGGTAGAACTTATTTCGAATGTCAACAAAATGTCATACATACTAAACGGCTACTTGAAAATCTAGGTTTCATAATTAATCAAGAAAAAAGTTGTTTGATACCAAGCCAAAAATGTAAATTTTTGGGGTTTGTATTCGACTCATATGATATGGTCTTAAAATTACCTGAAATGAAAATAAATAAACTTAAACAGCTATTAGCACACTTTAAATCAATCACACAATGTAAGCTTCGTGATTTTGCTAAGTTTCTCGGTTATCTAACGTCAGTATGTCCGGCTATTCAGTATGGATGGCTTTATACCAAGGATTTCGAGCGATTTAAATATCTTAGTCTTCTAAATAACCTCAGTTATGATCAAATAATTATATTGCCGGAACACTTTAACGGTCATTTTGATTGGTGGATTAATAATATAGATAAAAGTCGTAATCCCTTCAGGTTTAATCAGTTTAAATTAGAAATTTTTTCGGATGCATCCCTTAGTGGATGGGGTGCTTATTGTGACAACGAGACGGCTCATGGGTTTTGGAAAGAAGATGAAATGCATATGCATATTAATGTCCTAGAATTAAAAGCAGCTTTTTTTGGATTAAAAACGTTTGCGAAAAATATGTCAAATTGTGAAATATTACTGCGTATTTACAATGTTACCGCCATCTCGTGTATTAATCGAATGGGGAGTATTCAGTACCCTCATCTGAATAAAATAGCAAAACAAATATGGCAATGGTGTGAGAGGCGTAAACTGATAGTATTTGCATCTTATATAAACACTCGAGAGAACAGGCTAGCTAATCAGCTCTCTCGCAAACATTTCACTGACACAGAGTGGGAACTATGTGATAAAGCCTACCAAAAAATCATAAACTGTTTTGGCAAACCTGAAATTGACGTGTTTGCAAGTAGGTGCAATGCTAAGTGTCCCTTATATGTATCGTGGAAAAACGACCCTAACGCAATGGTTGTGGACGCTTTTACTATTTCTTGGTCTAAACTATTATTTTACGCCTTTCCCCCATTTGCCCTTATTCAAAAAACTTTACAAAAAAATATTTCAGACAGAGCTACTGGAATTATCGTTGTACCAAATTAGCCTACCCAACCCTGGTTCCCAGTTCTACAAAAAATTGCAGTAACAGATTATTTACATTTTGGACCAAATAAAAATTTATTAAAATCTCCTTTCAGATTGTCACACAACCTGAACAAGACGCTCAACTTGATTGCCGTGAAATTATCCGGAGATCGCTACTAGAAAGATCTTTCAGTAATAGAGCTATTGATATAATATTGTCGTCCTTAAAAGACAACACATATACACAGTACAACACAAAAGTTGGGTTTATTATTGCCAATCTAAAAATATTGATTTTTTGGAACCATCAGTCGCAAATGTTATTAATTTTCTTTCTACAGTTTTTGATCAGGGTGCACAATATGGCACAGTAAATTCCTATAAATCGACGTTATCTCAACTATTAGGATCATCGTATCTTAACGATGAGAGTGTGAAACGATTTATGAAGGGAGTTTACCATTTAAGGCCACCGGCCCCAAAATATAACATCACATGGGACCCACACACAGTACTGCAATATTTAGGAAATAAGTGGCCTAATGAAAGTCTTGATTTAGAAAACTTATCAAAAAAGCTAACAACACTGTTAGCTCCTGTGACTGCACACCGAGTACAGACGTTGTCACTTAATAAAGTAAGCAATGTAAATGTGATAGAAAATAAAGAAATTATTATTCAAATACCCGATCTCATAAAAACATCTCGTTGAAATGCTTTGCAACCTGTACTAAAGCTGCCATTTTTTAATGAAAATCCACGTATATGTCCCGCTACGTGTTTAATCTCAAAAAACAAGTGCACTTCGTTCATCACATCAAGATAACGTTTTGATAAGTTACAGAAAACCCTTTAATAAAATTTCATCTCAAAGGCTCAGCCATTGGATTAAAGAAACATTAAAAGCTAGCGGCCTAGATACTTCAGTTTTTACAGCGCATAGTACCCGGCATGCAGCCACTTCCAAAGCTAATGCACTAGGTGTTAGCCTAGATGTGATACGCAAAACAGCAGGTTGAGTGAGTCTTCTGCTGTTTTTGCAAAATTTTACAATCGTCAAATTGTAACCGATACTAATAAATTTTCTCAAGCTATTCTCTCGAATGCGAACTGTTGATTAATAAGCAACCTATATGTTAATGTTGTTAAGTTCATTATTTCACTAAAATAAGTGTTTATGTTTTCTTTTTATTTGCTTTAGTACTAAATAAGTACTTTTTTACAATTAAACTATAAACAGATTTTTCACAATTGGTTTTTGTTCTGTAAACATCCTACAATATGTAAACTAATCGCTAAGAATGAAGCTGTGAAATATAATTAGTGATCAAACGAACTTACCTGTAAGTACGTGAAGTTCGATCATAATTATATAATCAGCTTCATTCGACGCGATTAGTGATATAAGAATATCCCTCCCAAATAAAAATAACAAAAAGTACAGGTATTTTCTGAGTCCCTCCCCAAATTGTGAAAAAATTATCGCTACAAACAAAATGAACCTGGGAAGAGAGTGGAGGGGTTGCTGGAGTGAAAAGTGTTGCCAGTAGGGTTTTTTAAATTCCGCCCTACTATAAACATCCGTGCTAGGCTGAAGCGTGGGGGCTTACTACAATATGTAAACTAATCGCGTCGAATGAAGCTGATAATATAATTATGATCGAACTTCACGCACTTACAGGTAAGTTCGTTTGATCACTAATTATACAAATCGCTCCCCCGGTCTCCTGTAGACTCTTCGTCGACGGTCGCTACCATGCAGGCACATTCTGGTTTCGTCCGAGAACAGGATTCGGCTCCATTGCTCCATATCCCAATTTAAGTAGTCACGAGCAAACTGTAACCGGGCTTGTCGGTGAGTTGGGGACAATCTGGGCCCAGTGGCTGGCCTTTTTGGGGTCAAGTTTGCTTCTTTAAGTCGTCGTCTTACTGTCCACTTGCTAACAGCCCTCCCTCGAACTTCTCTGAGCTGTTTCTGGACGTCCACGCCGGTCATGTGTCGATTTCGCAGAGAAGTGGTGACAATAAATCGGTCATCTCGCACCGATGTGCATCTTTGTCATCCTGATCCTGGTCTCCGAAGAAAGTTACCAGTCTCCCTAAAACCTCTTGTACACCTTGGAGACATAAGACTGGCTCAAATGAAGTTGTCGACCGATGGCACGCTGAGACAAGCCTTGCCGAATAAGTACAACGATTTAAGCGGCTTCTGCAGTAGTGGTTTCCATTTTCTTAGAGCTTCAGTATTTCCAGTGACGTGAAACTTAGGACTGAAGACCAATTTCGTAAATGTTCGCTTTTTATAGGGTTTCAGGACACTTGATGTTCGCGACAAAACTGTAAATAGTGTTCGTTTAGTGTCTGTGCAATAGTAAATCGTTATTTCATGTTATAGTACTCATAGTTATGTTGTGTTTATTCGTTATTTCGTAAGTGTAGCTCATTTCGTGTATGTTTCTTAGGTTAGTTATAAGTCGTTTTATTATCGTTGTATCGCTCTTTGTATGTGTCCTTTATAGTTTTTCGTATATCGTTGTATCTCTATTTGTGTGTAAATAAAGATTTAATGTGTTTGTCTTTCGTTTGGGCGGTCTAGAGGCTAAATAGGTCGCATCGTTAATAGGGAAATTAGTTAGGCTAGAGTAGAGATCGGTATAAGCGGTCGTCCCCGTGGTATTGCTCCGAGGTAGTTAAGCTTACCACGGGGGCTATCGCTATCTCGCTCGCACACCGATCTCTCACTCACACGGCGGGGGTGGCTGTCGTGTTGGTATTGCTCGGATAGGGTCACCTCCGCCGTAGGGATCGTGCCGTCTCTCTCTAATGGCCTTGAGAAATGATATAAAAAGAGGCCAGTTTTCTAGTAATCGTGCTCCCTAACTTACAGGTGCCATCCTACAAGAAGCCCCTGCCGCGAGTGCTCTCCGAGCTACACCGCGCGCTCCAAAACGCCCCACAAGATGGCAGCGAAAGAAACGGGCCCCGGCCCAACCCAGAAACCGATTCGTAGTAGCGAGCCGCGGAAGATCCCTCCGGCAGGGGACAAGGTCGCGATCCGGATTCCTCGGACTCCGTAAGGAGTCGTGAGAAGACCACACGAAGTAATCGTGCTTATTTCGAATCAGTTCGTCATAGATAACGGATCAATACGTCAGATCATAGTTTCTTGGTGTGCCTCTGTCACCGTCCATCTGGAAGCCAACCACCCGCTACTTTGTACCTCCGAAAGCAAAGTGTTTCTCTCCCTCCAAGCCTGCTCCTAAAAGAAATCGGCCAGTCACAACCATAGTTGCCGTTCGTCATCGAAAGAGGAAATACAGTCCACATCGTTCGACGCTTATGTGGGTTGATCGAAGGCGGCCCACACTTGAATTGTTTTTTTTTGTTTTGAAAATTGATGTCTTTTGTTTTTGCATTTTATGACATAAAATATATATTTTTTCTCTATGATATTAGAAGAGGTTAGAAGCTAATAATATTACATTTCCAATGATATACCACAATGTACAGTACAGTGCTTCTTCTTGCTGACGAATCAGGGACAGATCTTCGAAGAGTATTAGAAACCCTGCTTGAACCAGACTATAATGTTCGTTCCATCTTGAAGCCCAATGCCTCTTTGGCCAACATGTTAACAAATGATATAATTTCGAGTTGTAAAAGTTTAACGAACAGTGACTATCTTAGGAGGAAAACACGAGAAAGATCTGACAGCAACTCAATCCATATTACATAATTTTTTTAGTAATTTACCCAATACGAATATCTTGTACGGAACCCATGGCGTCACTCAGGCTTTGTCAGAAATTGATCTTTATAAACAAAAAACCATTAAATTTACGTGCTCCTAATTTTCGAATGTGTACTTAACAGAACTGTACTTTACCAAAAGAAATGTCATACACAGAACAAATTCAGGCAGAGCAATGGTCCGTGACATGATAATGCTTAATTATAGACAGAAGATGTACAATCAAAGTAAAACATGTAAATTATTTAAAGACTCATGCACTCAAACCGAAAATTGCCATAACTCTCCCAATAATTTTTTTCGTTCCCAAAATGCAGGAACAAGTAGCACCTAGTAAAAATACAGTCAGATTATTTCACCAAAATATCCAGGGACTCTTCTTAAAATTAAATTTACTGGAATAATGTTTCAATGAGTTTTCCCTGCTTGTCAGAAACGTTTGTTAAAAAGGGTAGCGAAGCTAATATTACCTTAAAAAACTACAATCTAGCGTCAAATTATAGCAGGATTAGAACTAAACGAGGAGGGACCTGTATACTTTTGAGGAAAGATATACAATTTAAAGAGATATCTCTGTGTCAAGAACTATCTATTGAAAAAATTTGTGAGTGTTGCGGTATTGAAATTCCTTCTATGAAGTGTATAATATTGTGTATATATAGAATACCGTTAGATTCATTGGTTGGAGAGTTTATTAAACAACTAGAATTAATATTAAGTAAATTATCTTTGAAAAGAAACCGGAAAATAATTATCACGGGAGATTTGAATATAGACATCTTAAAAAATACAAAAAAAGTATTAGCTTTGCAAGAACTTTTAGATAACTTTAATATAAAAACCATATTACTGAGGCTACACGTCTCAACGCATGCATGGACCACATAGCAAGTAAACTGTGTGAGGCTAAAGGTAGTGTTCGTGCACTCTATCTATCAGACCACGATAAAAGCCAGATTTTGAAATTCAAAGATGAAAACTTAAAAAAGCAACGTAAATTTGTATATATAAGGTGCTACTTTATTAGTGCCCGATATTTTGGTCAGTGCTCCTGCTCCTGATTCTGATCAACTTTCCCCAAGGAACCCATAGTCAAATCGTAAAAAAAATGTTGGGCTCTTCATACTAATTTGGCCGCTCGGTTGATCGATTTGTATGAAGAGTCCAAAATTTTTTTTCGATTTGACTATGGGTTTCTTGGGGAAAGTTTATCAGAATCAGGAGTAGAAGCACTGACTAAAATATCGGGCACTAATAAAGTAGCACCTTATATAAACAAAAGAGATTTTAATAAAGAAAATATTCACAAATTTAGGAATTACCTCGAAAGCTTATCATGGTATCACGAGTTTTTGGAACAAGACGTTAATAAGGCTTTCAACGGATTTCATGACTTATTTTGCCTACTTTATAATCTCTGCTTCCCGGAATATTGAATAAAAGTCAATATGAATTATACAAAATTGCAGTGGATTACAAAAGGTTTAAGGAAATCTAGTATGACAAAACGGAGATTAAGACACATGCACTATAAAAATAAAAATGATAAAGAAACTAAATATAAATACCGGTCCTACAATAATTTGTTTAAAACTTGTATGAATACTGCAAAGAAACTAATAAATAATAAGTACATAAGTAATTCAAAAAATAAGTGCAAGGCCACTTGGGACGTTATTCAAGAGAAACAAAATAACTTTCAGCTGAATAAGGAAATTGATTACATTGAAATTAATGGACAAAAGATAGTAAACCCTAAAGAAATTGCTAACGCTTTTAATAACTACATAGTCGATTCTTCAAAATCTGTAAGTTCTAAAGTCATTCCTAACCACACACTTACACCAAGCACTAATTTTAACCATAGTATGTTCTTGCTACCATGTACTCATCATGAAATAATAAAAACTGTGCGATCACTCAATAACACTAAAGCAGTAGGTTTTGATCAAATCACAACAGAAATTATAAAAATATTATTGTGTTAATAGCCCCCATACACTCCCACCTCATCAACCTTACTTTTTCTCAAGGATGTTTCCCAGAGCGTCTAAAACGATCTATAGTGAGACCACTATATAAAAAAGGAAACCCCATTAATGTACAAAACTATCGGCCAATTACTCTGATCCCAATTTTCTCTAAAATTATCGAAAAAGTTTTTCATAGTAGACTCTCACATTTCATTGATAAACATAATATTATTACACCAGAACAAAATGGATTTCAAAAACAAAAATCAACTACTCACGCCGCATATAAAATGATGCAGACAGTCACAGAATATATAGATAAAGTAATTCCAGTTATAGTAACCCTATTCGACATGAAAAGTGCTTTTGACTTTGTTAGCCACGAAATTTTACTAAAAAAGTGCGAGAACATTGGGATCAGAGGAAAACCTCTGGAATGGATCAAAAGTTACTTGCATAACCGTCTGCAATGTTTAGAAATTGCCAAGTTGAATGATCGTAACGAAAATACTACCTACCGCTCTTCATATCAATATAATAAGACAGGAGTCCCTCAGGGAAGTATACTCGGCCCTTTACTATTCATAATATATATTAACCACCTCCCAAAAATAACGGACCATAAAATGATACTGTTCGCGGACGATATATTATTAGTGATGCCAGATAAGAATAAATCGATTTCTTTTGAGAATAACGTAAATAAATCAATAAATTCCATAAATGAATGGCTTTTAGCTAATAATTTAAAATTAAACATTTCAAAAACACACTTCATACAATTTTCTAATTATTAAAACTAAAAAGAAAAACCTATCTTTAGAAATCGAAGGACAAGCCATTGAGCGTATTAAGGAGGGAAAGTTTCTGGGTATTATGCTAGACGACATGCTACTGCACATGGAAACCACATGTTCAACTGGTTTGCAATAAATTAGAGCGTTTCGTCTATGCTTTGGGGAGGTTAAGAAGCGAGGCTGGAAGGGAGGCAGCGTTAACTGCTTACCACGGCTATGTTGCTTCGGTACTTAGATACGGTCTGTTGATTTGGGGCAATTCGACCGATATAAAGAGAGTATTCCTAGTGCAGAAGAAATGTGTGAGGGCTGTGTGCGGGATAGGCCCGAGAGATTCGTGTCTGCCTCTTTTTCAAGAACTTAAACTCTTAACCCTTACAGGTTTTTACATCCTGGAGGTTGGCATATTTGTGAGAAAATACCCGGGATATTTCAGTCACCCTTTACCAAATCAAAGGCTGAGAAATGGAGACCTAACAAAAATTGTATTACCACCTCACAGAACTGCACTCTATGAAAAAAATTGTCACATGATGATCATCAAAGTTTATAACAAACTACCTGTTGGGCTTAGACAATTAACAACAAAACATTTCATTACTAGATTACGCAAATGGCTAGTTCACAAATGCTACTACTCTCTTGGAGAATTTTTCATGGATTCTGAACAAATATAGTGATTGACGCAATGAGTACCAAAATGTTTGCATGCCATATTGTGGTGGAATATACTGAAACTTTATAATAAGCAATCATCTGTATATACGTGTATTCTTTGCAAATAAAAATATTCTATTCTATTCTAATGTACAGTTCCTTGCATAAAAATAAGGAAAAATAGTCTTGATCATCCCGCATCGAAGTGATTCCAGTTTATTGCTCGCAAGTGTATTTAATCAATTCACGTGTTCTGATGTCAAAAAATATATTATTCTAGCTTTTTATTCTTAGATTACTTAATTTCCATCCTGGTATAATAAAGATTATAATCTTATCACTTCGGAACATTTAGGTATTTTAATCGTGCTCAAAATATCTTCATCAACCAAGGATTTAAAGATCTGAGTATTCTGAATAGAAATCCTGGAGACCCCCCGAAATAGCCAAACCAAGAACCCCTGAAATAAACCTACTTTCATTTATAAAAATCTTTCAATAATTGTCCACCCGTTTGACACTATTATGCCTTAGATAGAAGGAGTTCAAAGTTATAACCTAATTTTAAATTCAGGGTTCAAATGTGTTAGTTGTAATAAAAAAAACATAACCGAAAAACATTTGGCACAGGGCGCTCAAACTGCTAAGGCCGGCCCTGAGCTCTACTTAGTTATGAATAAAGGTTTTTATTCAGCCGTAAACTCACCGATTTAAAGTATACTTATTGTGGACTGACGTGTACGTTAAAGGTAAGAACGCTGGTGGAGCCCGTCAGAAGCGGAAGGTGGGAGAGCAGCCGGCCGATGAGGGCGCCGGCGCGGGCGCAGAGAGCGAGGAGGTGGGCGCGGGCGCGCGCGGCGCGTGGTCAGTGACGGTGGCGGGCGCTGGCCGCGCTGCGCCGCCCGCCGACATCGAGATGCGCCTGCGGTTCGCGCCTCCCGCGCCCCCCCGCCGCGCCCCCCGCCGGGCTGCCCACCGCGCGCACCCGCAGGTCCCACACCCTGCCTACTTGTATAATACGTCACACCGTCGGAGCCCACAGCAAGTCTGCGGCATCGTCTGATACAAATGTCGTTCAATTTACTACGGCACGTCCCACTACTTTCAGCCCTACTTACATACTGATTACTGATCAGAGCTAGGGACAAATGCAAGCGGTCAATTTCGCTAAGTGCTTCAATACAGTAATTGTAAGGTATCAAATTATGTAAAACGTTTTGCACAGTGATCGACGAGCTTTATGAACTACACCCTCTTGTAATATAACGTCTTGAATATTAGATTTTTTATATACGCAACGTAAGAACGCATTTAAAAAGAATAAAGTTACCTTATACGATGACTCCAGCGAGAGGAGCGCGTTGACTGCGTGGGCGCCGCCGGACACCGCCTCGTGTACCTAGCGCTTCCTACCACGGGCTCCCATCTAAGATCGCAAACTATTAATTTATTCATGATTAATTTTCTCATAAAAGATATCAACGCGAATTGCATTTATGTTAATTTTTTATTTTTATAAAAGACTACAATTGGGTCCAGCAGAGAAATAAAATTTTAAGGCAGTGCCATCTAATGACAGAGTAAAAATTTCAGTTTTTAGCCATTCCTTCGGGAACCCTCGAGACTTCCGGGATAAAAAGTATCCTTACGTTAGCCGAGTGCTTTATCTATCTACCTTCCAAATTTCATCCAAACCCGTTCAGTAGTTTCGGCGTGTAAGTGGTACAAACAAACAACATTCATACTTTCGCATTTATAATATTAGTGAGTTATAAACCCGAGCTACAATTGGCCGTAGTTATGCCATAACGATCCAACTGATTTTAAAGTAAGTAAGGGATAATGTACTTTATGGCACTGACATAAAGTACGTTATTATTATTTCCAATAAAAGCTTTCGTTACACTGCTCACTTCGCGCTATGCGAAGTGGCAGGAGCTATTCCAGCAGAAGCACCGTCGGCTGGAGGCCAGTGCGACGAGGAGAGAAAGCGTCGGAGAATCCGGGCATTGTCGAGGAGGACTACCTTTTGCATAACCGCTATTATCGGTTTGCCTCGAAGTCCCAGCTGTCTAAGGTTACGATCCAAGTCAGCGGGGATCAAACCATTAACGGACAGGACTACAGGAATGATTTCAGTGGATTGCACTTGCCACACATCCGTAACCTCGTGCGCCTGATTCAGGTACCGCAACCTCTTGTCGGCATCAGCTTGCACGAGGTTTTCGTCGTGTGGAATAGTGATATCCACCAAAAACACCCTTGACTGCGCCCGATCTGTCAACACGATATCAGGTATATTATGATCAGTAGACCTGTCCGTGATGATTTCTCAGTCCCAACTCCCAGTAGAGCTTGGCTCGGTCGTTTTCGAGATCCGACTCCGGCGTGTACTTGTAATATGGAAACCGACGAGCTATGAAGCTATACTTTAGAGCGATCTCTTGATGCAGGATCCTGGCTGCTTGGTTATGGCCTTGCAGATACTCTGTGTTACACATAACCGAACAACCGGAGGTAATTTGGCGCAGGGTCTCACCTGGCTGACGGCACAACCGACATACGTCCAAGGTACCGTCTTTCATTATGAACGTCCTGTAGTTGTTCGTCCTTATAACCTGATCCTGTATTGCACAGACAAAACCCTCGGTCTCCGCAAAGAGGTCTCCGAAGCGCAACCAGTGCACGGAAGCCGTCTGATTTACGAAGTGCATGCTGGCTGGCGAAGGTCTCGTGACTAGCATAGAACCCCTTGAGCCAATAGTCCGTCGCTTCCTGGGGTTTTCCAATTCGGAGCTATACGGAACGCTTGCGAAACATCTTCGGCACTAATGGTCACGGGGTTCATAGGCTCAATGCCATCACATGTCTCCTCCAACTCAGCCATCCACCGCCTTTGTTGTGTTGAACGGGCTTAGACCACAGGTTATTATTATTATTTATTGACCAAAACAAACACAATTACATTTATAAATTTTGTGCTCATCGATTGAAATCTCTAGGGTTTATAAGCCGTTGAGGAGTTCCATACATATCATGCAATATGTTTACAAAAAAAAAGAAAATAGATTTACAAAATATAAAACATATCAGTTTGTTCTAATACATGTTTTTTCAGTTTTCTTTTACACTTAATATGCTTATTTATGAGATCACATACATTCTCTGGCAGCGTGTCTAGGATTTTAGATAGAAGATACTTGTAGTTTCTACATGCATATACATTATTAATATTTTAGTAGGTAAGAGATATTTATTCATATTAGGCAAAATTCTAAGGTTATAATATAACTGAGCAGAGAAGCGAGTAGGTATCGAAGGAATCTAGAATCTAGGGAGTTGGAGAAGACGTCAAAAAGGGAAGGAAAGGGACTGTCCGCTGAGCGGAGATTACCTAGAAGAGTTTCAGAGCAGAAAGGTTTTGTCGAAGGGTTTTCTGGAGATTTTAGGCGTTATATAGAAGATTTGTCATGTTGACTTTTTGACTTATTGACCTTTTCTCATTTTGTCATTTCGAAATTTAGAGATCCCTTTATGGGATAAGTCCGCCTTTGTACATGTTTTGTTATTATGCTTATGTATTTTTGTCATATTCGTGCAATAAAGAATTTACAAACAAACAAACAAATTTCGACGACTCGAAGCTTCGACGATGTAACGCTTTGACATTTTGATAATTCGATATTTCGGTATTTCGCACTCTTAATAAAACAACGACCGAATCCAAAATTTCGGCCAAATCAGTTTTGATAAAAAAACCGACCTAAAAGAGCAAGCCTCACAGTCTCGGTAAAAAAAACACCTCTACTTCTTAAGCAATAACGTTACAAAATATTTGCGTCTTTATTCGTCCCCTGCATACGCGTGTCTCTATTTTAGGTCGGTTTTTTATCAAGACTCATTTTGCCAAATTTTGTCGTTGTTCTATTAAGGGGTCGTCCATTAATCACGTGATGTTTTTTAGCAACATTTTAGACCCCCCTTCTCCCCTGGCGATACTTGGTGAGGTTTTAGACTACCCCCCACCCCTACCCAAAATCACGTGTATTTTTTGATCCAAAATACAACAAACTTCCACTCCCATTTTAACCCTTTCAGGGAATGTATTTTGAATAACCCTTCTATTGTTGATGCCTCGTTCTATAAGGAACTCTGTGCAAAATTTCAAGTTTCTAGACCCAGGGGTTTGACCTTTACCCTCCGATATAAACTTTCACCCCTATCTTAACCCCTTCAGGTGTGAATTTTGAAAACCCTTCTTTAGTGGATGCTTTCGTTCTATAAGGAAACTCTGTGCAAAATTTCAAGTTTCTAGACCCAGGGATTTTACCTGTGCGTTGATCTATCTACATTGGACCCCCGTTTCACCCCCTTATAAGGTGAATTTTGAAAATCATTTCTTAATGCACCCCTAGACCATATAAAAAACCTACTTGCCAAATTTGGAATCTCTAGACTCAGGGGTTTGGCCTGTGCGTTGATCTATCTACTTTGGACCCCCGTTTCACCCCCTTAGAGGTTGAGTTTTTAAAAATCGTTACTTAGTGCACTCTTAGACCTCATAAGGAACTTACTTGCCAAATTTAGAATCTCTAGACCCAGGGGTTGAGTGACCCTTAGAGGGCGAGTTTTGAGAAATCCTTTCTTAGTTCACCCCTAGATCTTATAAGGAACCTACTTTCCCAACTTGGAATCTCTAGATCCAGGTGTTTGGTCTGTGCGTTGATCTATCTACTTTGGACCCCCGTTCACCCTCTTAGAGGTTGAGTTTTGAAAAATCGTTACTTAGTGCACTCTTAGACCTCATAAGGAACTTACTTGCCAAATTTAGAATCTCTAGACCCAGGGGTTTGGCCTGTGCGTTGATTTATCTACTTTAGACCCCCACTTCACCCCGTTAGAGGGAGAGTTTCGAAAAGCCCTTTCCTAGTGCAACCCTAGACCTCATACGGGACTTACTTGCCAAATTTGGATTCTCAAGACCAAGGTTTGGCCTGTGCGTTTATTTATCTACCTTGGACCCCCGTTTCACTCCCTTCGAGGGTGAATTTTGAAAAACCCTTCCTTAGTGCTCGCTTAGATACTCCTCGTTAGAAAGTTAAAAATCTTGACATTCCCTGTGCTCCTGTAGTTGCAAGCAGCGGCGTGCGCGGGCTGCTGCCAGTGCGCCGGCGGCGGCGGGGGCGCCTGGGGCGCCGCGAGCCCGCCCGGCGGCGCCTGCTCCGGCCGCGCGCGGCATTACTCTGTGGCCCTTGACGAGGCTGTCCGAGGTATCGACTAATAGTACAGGCATGGAGGCATTGTCAGAACAAAAAAGAAAACTTTCTTTTTATAAAAGTTTTTTATTAAAGTAGATGCTTTACACATGCTTTTAAACCGTCATTTTTTTTCTAGCTAGTACAGTCCCTAGGGCAGGCCTCCAATTCAGTGGACGACCTGGTGAATTTTGCGGGAAGCCGCTGCTGGAGGCGAGCCGCACAGGACCGGTCGGTGTGGAAATCCTAGGGGAGGCCTATGTCCAGCAGTGGACGTCTTTCGGCTGATGATGATGACAAAGTCCCTACCACGCGGGACTCGTACACTCAACGTTTCGAGAAGTGTTTACGAAGCGAACTTCAATAGTTATTTTATTTTCACACAGAAACAAACATACGATGGTAAGTAGACACCTAGACATATTGAGCAAGCTAAAAAAGAGTTAACAAAAAAATATATAAAAAAAACTGTCTGCCTAAAATATATTCTATGTCAATCTATAACGAAATAATGTACAACAAAATTCATCAAACAGTTTTTCTACAGTCCGTTAAAGAGAAACAGACATATGTCGATCGATATATACACTTTATACTCCAACAGCCCCTAAGGATACACTCTGACCCTTACAATACAATATACATAGGTATATTTAGGGTTTCGGCCCCGGGACCCCGGAAATGGGAATCCCCGGGAATTTTGTCAATATTTTAAAAATGTTGTTTCAGATTCTTCGTCGTGGAGTGCGCGAAAGTCTTCCCCCACCTTGCCAGTGCTTGCGGCGACCCGCTCGACCGTTAGACGGCGTTCAGACATAGTTCGAACAAAGGTGCAACTTAAACAATTATTTTAAAGCTTATCAACGTGATCAAAATAATTTTCATGGTCGATTTTCATGATTCACGCATTCTAGGCGCAGCTGTCCGCGGGCCGCGGCCGGGCGCACCCGCCGGCGCCGCGCGCACTCCGCGCCGGTGCCACCGCCGCTGCCGCACCCGCCGCTCTCAGGTACTTGCGCCTGCGCTGCGCGTGTGCGCCGCAGTTGGGTGAGGCGTGGGGGCGCGACGCGGACGATGGTCCCGCGTGCTCCCTACGCTCTCCGAACACGAGGCACCGCCGGTGACTCGCGCCTGCACCGTTCGCAGGGCCGGTGGTGACGGAGTCGGCGGCGGGGGCGCTGGGCTGGCGGTGCTCGGCCGCGCTATACGACCACACTGCAAGGCTCGCGCTCTGACGTGCACTGAGCGCGACCTGGCCCCGGCGGGACCGGCGCACGCCCGTCGCTGCCGCGCCAGCCACTGACCTCCGCAACGCTCATTACCTCAAGCCCCTGGCAATACACGAAGCAAATTTCTTAATCTTCTTCCTTTAATGCATAAAAATATTTGTGATGATATAAATATAAATTAATTGGATGAGAAATTATAGACGTTTTATTGCCATGTATTTTCCTGCGAACCCAAAAACTAAGGAATTTTTGCTGCGAAGCCATTAGACCCAGTCGCCACCTCCCACTGATTTGAAGAACTCATGGATATGAGTGCAAAGGGACCAAGGATAAAGGGCCTGCTATGTGAACTTGCCGAGTTCCTTTGACCTCCTCATGACTTCAATAACTCACCCTGCTTAGGTTAGTTTACGTTTTTTTTTTTATATGTAGGTCTAGTTTAATGAGTTGTGGGGCTGCGAACGGAATACACTCCCCACAACCCATTTTTGAGTGAATTTTTTAGAGTTGATTGGTTTGAGTAGTGTGGAAGTAGGATTGTTTCAATATATGTAAGTATCTATACATAAGAATATATATATATATCTCGGATCAGGAGGCCGATAAATAACGAGATAACTATCCGCGATTCTGACATCATTATTCGGATATACAGTTTGTGGGCAATAACACTAAATTTGGTGATGAAATTAATCTCATCGAATAAAAGCAACGCGGTGATCCCAGTGATGGCGCGATACGTGCATTTGGTTCGACGATTTATCCAAAGAGTGCTCCGCCCATCCATCTTCCCGACGACGGGCCTCAGCCAAGAGAATATTAAATGCAGGGGAATCCCCGCAACCAACATGGCCTTCACATCTCAGTGCTACCATTTAATGCACACAACAAATGTTGCTAGTTAAACTGCAACAGGTATTGCTATTTAACAACTAACGCGCGACTGTCACGCCACCACTGGTTCCACCCAGGTACTAAATACCTGACGTTTGCTTAACTTAAAATGAACTTCTAAATATCTCAGTTGAGCTGTCACTATTGTTCATTCTCCGACACGGCCATCCTGCGCGTCACACGTCCTCGGGTGACTGAACTGCAGACGAAAAGTTTTCTAGTAGACTGACCTTTTATAGACGTTCGGCCAGTCCTGACCATTTTAAGGAATTCCCAGTGTTTAAACAATACGATAAAACAAAGCTCAGAATGTAAGGCTTTAATCCAAAATTACAGTCATTGTAACAAAACTTGAAATAGTTTCAACAGAAACAAAATACTGCCATCCTATAGCTACAATAGCTACACAATAAAATTCACAGTATCGCAACTCAAACAATTTGTGATCAATTATAGTCTCAAAAGTTAGTCATCTTTACAGTCATCATCTACATCTACCAAGGGTAGGGACACAACACACAACGCATACTTTCATCACCATTAACGCAAAGTGATGGAAACCATAATCAAACATCACCACATCCAGGTAGCTGAACACCATAATGAATCATCATCACCAACACCAGATGACGGAACATCATAAAGAATCATCATCATCGACACCATGTGACGGAACACTATAATCATCATCACCAACACCAGGTGACGGAACCTCATAAAGAATCATCATCACCCATACCGGGCGACGGAACACCATAATCATCATCACCCATACCAGGTGACGGAACACCACAATCATCATCACTAATACCAGGTGATGGAACACTACAATCATCATCACCAATACCAGGTGACGCAACACCACAAGCATCATCACCAATACCAGGTGACGGAACACTACAATCATCATCACCAATACCAGGTGACGGAACACCACAATCATCATCATCAATACCAGGTGACGGAACACTACAATCATCATCACCAATACCAGGTGACGGAACACCACAATCATCATCATCAATACCAGGTGACGGAACACTACAATCATCATCACCAATACCAGGTGACGGAATACCATCAACAGTTTTATCCGGTAAATGGAACACTCACTTTACAACGCACAAATGCAGTCGCTACACATTCCAACAGAACAAGTCTGATAAAATAAGCAACAACCACATTCATACGTAAACATATAGCGCACTTAAGCACTCTTCATTTACCGCTGAAACATGTCGGAACACTTTACTAGTAAACACAGGATTTTGAAGCTGTTCACAAACCATTGTAATTGTAACATTTTGATTGAGAGATTGAGATTTGATGATACGACTATCATTGAGAAGTGGTACTTTTGAATCATCTACATCAACATCCAGATGTATGATACCTACATAACCTTCGGGCATACTTCGTTAACGGTCATGTCATGGGTATACTTGTAGCTCCGTCTAGACCTAAAAGCTTGCAGTTTTTATCTAGCACCTTCCAAAGAATCAATCACTGACACATAATAAATCACTGTTTTACGATAAGTCTCAATCTCAAATCACTAAAATGAAAATGCAATAGCTCTGTATTTCTTAATTCCACATTTTTACACACAAGACTTCGTTCACTCAGGAGGGCTTTCTCATATTTGCAACAACACTCAGCAGTTTCCATGAAACAATACTAACATAACACCACACCAGGGCAACCGCGCACCGCGAACTCACGCACTAGGTACTACGTACTTAGACACCGATTTCTCTTAAGCTACGGCTACTATATACATCTGGTGCACCTCTCAAGGAATACAAGCTATTGGAACTCTTACTCTCTCACTGTTATCCCTCTCCACATGAACATACATGCTGAACACTAATCGCGTCAATGTTTCCTTTACTTTCGGGCAAGTTTTGTTTTTAAGTGTACCGATCTACTTCTAAAATACCTAACAATATTAACACAGTTATGGCCATTCATTCGGTAACATCTAAACTTATTGTCACTTTTATGTCTTTTTTTTAATGTGAGACTAAACATTTTCTGCTCCTTTGAAACCCCGGCTCTCCTGGCCTTGCATAATCTCTCAGAAGAAAGATCAAAATACACTGCCAGAATTAATAATGAAACACCCTAAAGTACCGACAATCGTCACCACCATCGTCGTCGTCATACGAGCGAGCGATAAGAAGTGTTCACTTTCAAATGCTTCTTTTTCAACCCCTAACTAAACAGAGAATGTTTATATTCAGGGCCAGTTCCACTAAAGTTCTGCAAGCTAGAGTTCAAATCATGGCAACCAACATGGCCTTCACATCTCAGTGCTACCATTTAATGCACACAACAAATGTTGCTAGTTAAACTGCAACAGGTATTGCTATTTAACAACTAACGCGCGACTGTCACGCCACCACTGGTTCCACCCAGGTACTAAATACCTGACGTTTGCTTAACTTAAAATGAACTTCTAAATATCTCAGTTGAGCTGTCACTATTGTTCATTCTCCGACATATATATATACACATATATTTATATGTGTGTATGTGTAGATATATAAAATATTAAATTATTTACTTATGGACGCAAAGACAAAATCACTGCAGGATAAGACCAACAATGATACAACTGGACTTTAAATAAATAGGACTAGTGGTTAGAATTTTGCAAATATAAGGGTTTTGTGAGTACTTCCAATAAAAGAATAAAATACCTTATAACTATCTAGAACCAGAGCCAATAATATTCTTTATGTTACCATATAAGCAATACATGTACATTATAATGTGCCATCTTATGAGAAAATAGAGAAAGTACTCATCGAATCAATAAGCAGTTAAATTTAGTTTCTTATGAACATAGAAATGAGTTAGTTTACGTTAGGTATTCCTAAACTGCACTGGTTCATTTTTAACTTTTGGTTAGCTTCGGGTTCGGTTAGGTTAGGTTAGGTTAGGTTAGGTTTTTTTTTTTTTAATATGTAGGTCTAGTTTAATGAGTTGTGGGGCTGCGAACGGAATACACTCCCTACAACCCATTTTTGAATGAATTTTAGGGGTTGATTTATTTGAGTAGTGTGGAAGTAGGATTGTTTTAATATATGTAAGTACCTATACATAAAAGTATAAATATACATATATATATATAGTGTGTGTATATATGCAGATATATGTGTGCAATATTAAGTTATTTACTTATGGACACCAAGACAAAACCACTGCAGGATAAGAAATGACCAACATAGATACAAGTGAACTTTAAAATAATTAAGACTGAAGTTAAAATTTTGCAAATCTTAGAGTTTTGTGAGTACTTCCAATAAAATTATAAAATACCATTAATTTTCTTTTATTTATGTTACGACATTAGCAATGTACAGCCGTTAGGTGCGCCATTTTATAGGTAAAACAGCGTTAAAGGTCATCGAAATTGCAAACAATTAATTTTAGTTTCTTATGGATCCAGAAGTGACATACAATTAGAAGACACTCAAGTTACTTATTACCTATAAGATATATATAAACAATTTACTGGCTATATGGGCACAAATTCAAAATAATTGTAAGATAAGAAATGTTTAACTTTTGCAATTGGACTTAGAAATAAATGGTAGTTTATTACAAATGTAAATACGAGTATCTCCAATAAAGAGTGAAAAACATACTTATAAACTATAAAAACAAAACAATTTTTTCCCTTTTTTTTTCCTTTTTTTTTTTTTTGTTTTTTGAATTATTTGTTTTCTTTTCTTTTCTCTTTTTTTTGTCTTTTTTTTTCTTTTTCTTTTTGTCCTTTTTTTTTCTTTGTTTTCTTTTTTATTTATTAGTTGTTGTTTTTTTTATTTTTATTTTTTTCATTTTCTTTTCTTTTTCTTACCATTTACAACTACATATATACATCTATTTACAATAAAACTAATCAGATGACAACGATGATGACGATTATGAAGCCGACCGAGTCTCTTTCCTCCCAGCAGCAGCTGCGGCACCACTGACAAACTGCTGTATAACAGCGGGACGGCTGCTTCTCGACGGTCATAAGTTCTGGTGATGAAGGCGGTGCAATGTGGTGTGGGTGCCTCGAAGACGAAGTTGACTCACTCCAGCAGATCTTCATGAAGTCTGTTTTTTGAGGGCAGAGCTCGGATGAGTGTTCCCACTATCTCGATGAGATTGGTGCTCATGTTGTTGGAGGCTGTCAAGCGCTCCTTCAAATTAGTGATTTGTGCATAATGCTCAGTGATTGTCTTGACGGTGAACTCCAATTTTCTTTTAGAATGGCGCACTCATGGCACGCTCTTACGTTAATTGAGTTTCTAATGATACAAGGTGGAATTATCGAGGAGACGGAAGGCTCACGGGTAGTAGAAGTGTGCAACTCGGCCATTTTAGAGAGCCCGTCAGCATCCTGCGTGTCATTGACGATAATATTTATTTTATTTTGTAGCACCACTCCATAGCTCAGTCCCTTGTTGTTCTTTCAGTACTCGTTGGCCAGTTACAAGTGTGTAGCAGGCTATTTCTTGGTGGCTTCCCGACACGATATGGGTAGGAACACGTCAATCCCGCAACCAGTCGTGGGCAAGTTCCTGGCAAGCTGTGGGCGAGCTGCGGGTAACCCCTCGACGAGATGCGGGTAAGAACTTGCCAATCCCAAGACAAGTAGTGGGCAAGTTCCTGACAAGTTGTAGGCGAGTATGGGCAAACCCTCGGCGATATTTAGGCAAGAACTTGCCAATCCCAAGACGATCTTATAGGTAAGGTATATCTTATAGGTAATAAGTAACTTGAGTGTCTTCTAATTGTATGTCACTTCTGGATCCATAAGAAACTAAAATTAATTGTTTGCAATTTCGATGACCTTTAACGCTGTTTTACCTATAAAATGGCGCACCTAACGGCTGTACATTGCTAATGTCGTAACATAAATAAAAGAAAATTAATGGTATTTTATAATTTTATTGGAAGTACTCACAAAACTCTAAGATTTGCAAAATTTTAACTTCAGTCTTAATTATTTTAAAGTTCACTTGTATCTATGTTGGTCATTTCTTATCCTGCAGTGGTTTTGTCTTTGTGTCCATAAGTAAATAACTTAATATTGCACACATATATCTGCATATATACACACACTATATATATATGTATATTTATACTTTTATGTCTTCCAATAAAAGAATAAAATACCTTATAACTATCTAGAACCAGAGCCAATAATATTCTTTATGTTACCATATAAGCAATACATGTACATTATAATGTGCCATCTTATGAGAAAATAGAATACTCATCGAATCAATAAGCAGTTAAATTTAGTTTCTTATGAACATAGAAATGAGTTAGTTTACGTTAGGTATTCCTAAACTGCACTGGTTCATTTTTAACTTTTGGTTAGGTTAGGTTAGGTTAGGTTAGGTTAGGTTAGGTTAGGTTAGGTTTCCCCCCCGTCGTGCTGCCACCTTGTCGTTGGTGGGGGGGCTTGAGTGTCCTAATGACCTTCAAGGCTATGCCGGATAGGGTTACCCATACCGGACAGGCTTGAAGCGAGGGACCAGACGAAGCGCAGCACAGGAGGGGGCGCTTGACACTATCCCTAGGGATGTGTCTCGCGCCCACCGCGGAGGAGCTCCCTTGGACCCTTGCTGAAGGGTCCAATAAAGGGATGCTCGGGGGCGTCGATTTTATCGATGCCCCAGGCGGGTGCCGCCAGAGATTTCATCTCTGCGCGGCGTCGGTTGGCGGCGGAGCCTACCATCTTATCCGCCGCAGGGGGTCGGGTTTCCTGGCCCCCATCGCTTCCAGACAGTAGACCGGGGGGTCTGCTGTCCACTTTGAGGAAGCAGTTGGAGGGTGCACTCTGCGTCCAGTGCACACTACAAACGCGGGTGGGCAGATTATCTGCCCTTCACGCAGCCGGGCCGCCTTCGGGTGGCAGTCGCCGGTGGGGGACTGGAGGTAAAGGCTCTGCCGGTTTCCCAGACCCCTGCCACACGGCGAAGCGGGAACGCCGTTGGGTTTTAGCCGGTAGGAGTCCGGCATAACCCGGTTGCTGCCCCCGCAGTGACTGGGTATCCATGACGGATTTCCCAACGTTAAAAAAAAAAAAAAAAAAAAAAAGGTTAGGTTAGGTTAGGTTAGGTTGGGGGACCCCCCCACAGTGCTTACGTCCTCGTCGTGTCCCCTGGAAACGTCGCGCCTATCCACCGTAACGGAGTGGTAGGCCGGCGGCTAAAGTGCACTGTGACTGAAGGCGACTTGCTTGTCTTTGCGTTTCTTGCGATTCCCTGGTTCTCCCAGTTCCCTGGCCGTCGAGTTTCTCCGGTTTCAGGTTGAGCGGGACCCAGCTGATCGTGCGTTTGTTAACGATGTCGGATAACGGGCAGCAGTGTCCGCTAGCTCGGCCTCAGCCTATGAGGGACGCCTCTGGGCGTTTTATATCTAAGGGCTCTTCCCAGAGCCAACCAAAAGGCCCTTTTCAGGGCCACCCCGACAACGCTTCGGCGTTGGAAGCGAGCTGCGCACCACCTGCGGCTAGCTTGTTTAGGCGTGCGGACGACATGTCGGACAACTCTGACATAGAGTTCGCTGTGGGCGCGTCGAACACAGGTTCGAAAGCCCTACGAAAAAGCTGCCAAGAGCGGAAGAGGTCCTACTTGAGGCAAGAGTCCGGGACATCCTCGGACTCGGCCACAAATACGACCAAAAAGACAAAGGCCAAAAAACCGGTTGCCGACACGCATGACGTCGGTTTGAAGGACGCCAAACGCCAGCTCAGCCTGGAGAGGCGCACCAAGCTCCAAGAAGACTTGGAAGCTAGGGTCGCTGCCAGAGAGCGGCAGGCGCGTGCCAACAGGGCCGGGGCAGGCTATGGTGCATCCAGCGTTCTCTATGCGGACCACTCGCTAGAGGAGCTGGAGCGGATGGCCCTGGAGGACCAGCGGGAGATCGTGGAGGTCGCCTGCAAGTCCTCCAACTTGAAAGGAACCTTTCAGAAGGCCCTAAAGTGCCGGGCTGCGAGCATGCGCGGTATCGTGCGGGAGCTGGTGCAACGCACAGCGACCGACGAAACGCAGCAGCTGCAGGCGAAGGTGGATCGCCTGCAGGCGGAGGTGAGCCAGCTACACGCAAAGCTGGCTGAAGCCACGGCTCGGCCAGCCCAGGCCTCCCAGGCACCGATGGTGGAGGCCCCCCCCTCCAACCTTGAGGACATCATCCGCAAGGTTGTCATGGAGGAGAGGGCCTTCACCAGAGCCTGCTTCGCAGGAATTGAGGACCGGCTCTTGCCGGAGACGCGTCTTCGACCGCCGCTCGCGGCAGACAAGACGACGAGCAGGCCCGGGCCGTCGTCGGCGACCCCCATGCCAGTCCCGAAGGAACAGCCCCTAGCCCCAAAACCCTCCAAGGGCAAGGGCAAGGGGAAGAAATCGGGAGCAGCTCCACCGGTCCCCTCTACGAGCATAGAAATGGAGACTGAACCTGCTCCTAACTTCCAGATGGAGGATGCCCTTCTGCCCTCCACCACCCCGTCCAATCAGCCATGGACGGAGGTGGTCAGGAGAGGAAAGGGTAAGCCTAAAAAGGCGACACCGGCCGCCACCACCGTCTCCGCCCCTCCCGGCCAGTCCACAGCGACTGGCAAGGGAAAGAGGAGGAGAGGAGGAAAAAAGTCGGCTCCCAAGCCCTCCACTGCTGCCCCTGCAGCAAAAAGGGCATCCGCCGGTAGGAAGAAGCTAATTCCTCCCAAAACCGCAGCCGTTGTGGTGACGCTCACCTCGGAGGCCGCGGAGCGAGGTGAGACGTACGAGTCCGTGTTGAGGCGGGCTCGTACCAACGCCGATCCCACTCAACTGGGGATCGGCGCCGTCACGTGCCACCGTACCCAAACCGGAGCTCGAATTTTCGAGTTTCCGGGGGCCCGCGGCGGTGAAAACGCAGACCTCTTCGCAACAAAGTTGCAAGAGGTCATTGCGGACGCGGCTAAGGTTGTGAGGCCCATTAAGTCTGCGGCCTTGGAGGTGACCGAGCTTGACGACTCGGTCACCAAAGAGGAGGTGGTGGCGGCAGTTGCAGCCGCAGGAGGCTGCGACGTCGCAGCGGTGCAAAGCCGAGCCATTAGGCCCGGCCGCCGTGGCTTGGGTGCCATGCGTCTGGAGTGTCCAGTCGCGGCAGCAAAAACCGTTCTCGCTAAGAGACGGCTTAGCGTGGGGCTCAGCTCGTGCGTGGTCCGGGCGCTTGAAGATCAGCCTCTGCGCTGCTTCAAGTGCTTCGGGATCGGCCACGACCGGGCTCTCTGCCCGTCCGCAGTAGACAGGGCAGACACCTGCATTCGCTGCGGTAAGGAAGGGCATAAGGCGGCCTCCTGCAACGTGGCCAAGCCGCATTGCGCGGTGTGCGCCGCAAGTGGCAGACCTGCGGGTCACGTGATGGCGGGGTTGAAGTGCAACCCTCCACCAAAGAAGGGCAAAGCGCAGGCGGCAACTCGGCCCGCCGCCGCCGCCGCCGCCGCCGCCGAAGCTTCAGCTCCAGCGGCGGCTGACGAGGAGTGTGCGATGGTGACCGAATAATGCAGGTCCAACATCGCATACTCCAGACGAACACCAACCACTGTAAAACGGCCCAGGACCTGCTGGTTCAGGTCATGGCCGAGTGGTTGGTGGACGTGGCGGTGGTTGCCGAGCCGTACTCAGTCCCTGGCCGCTGGCTGGGTGATAGAGACGGCTCGGTGGCAATAGCGGCGCGGTCTTCCACAGACTCCCCTCCCCTCTCGCTCTTAGAGAGGGGACCGGGATACGTGGCCGCCGCGTGGGGAGACATAGCCCTGGTGGGGGTCTATTTCTCCCCAAACCGCCCTCTTAGGGACTTTGAGAATTTTCTCGAAGTCCTCGCCGCTGTGGTCGGCAGGGCGGCGCCGCGTCAGGTCTCCCTCCTGGGAGACCTGAATGCTAAGTCGGTGGTCTGGGGAAACCCAGCCACCGATATCCGGGGACGCGCCGTCGAAGCGTGGGCTGCGTCGTCTGGTCTGTCCCTCTTGAATAGAGGGACAGATCACACGTGTGTGCGGCGGCAGGGGGGGTCGATAGTGGACCTCACTTTCGCCACCCCTGCCTTAGCCGCCCGCGTCACGGACTGGCGGGTGGAGCAGGTGGAGACTTTATCGGACCACCGATACGTGCGGCTCGATATCTCCACCCAGAGCCCCCAGGGGATGGCACCCTCGGGTCAGTCCCCGTTCCCACGGTGGGCTCTCACCCGCCTAGACCGAGAGGCGGCCGGGGAGGCGGCGTTCATCCAGGACTGGCTGTCGCCACCTGTTGATGGCCTGGACGTAGACGCTGCGGCGTCCCAAATGAGGGGGTCCCTGACCGAGGTATGCAACACTAGCATGCCTCGGTCCTGCCGTCCGCCTCCCCGACGCGCCGTCCATTGGTGGTCGGAGGAGCTGGCTGAACTCCGGGCCGCCTGTGTAGCGGCCAGAAGGTCCTACACGCGGAGCCGGCGGCGGCGCCCACGTGACCAGGACAATGAGGACCGCCTCTACGAATTATACGTAGAGGCAAAGACGGTCCTGAGGTCGGCAATGGGCGCCGCCCAGGACTCGGCGAGGGCCGAGATGTTGGAGGGTCTCGACAACGACCCGTATGGGAGGCCATATAAGGCGGCGCGTAACAAGCTGCGCCCCTTTGGTCCCCCAGTTGCCGAGACCCTCGAGCCGGCATTGCTGGATGGGGTGGTCCTGTCCCTGTTTCCCCGCAGGGACAACTTCACCCCACCAACGATGGATCCCCCGCATGGGGTGGTCCCGCTGGAGGAGGAAGTCCCTCCAGTCACGGAGGCGGAGGTGGAGGCGATGGTCCTTCGTCTCCGCCCCAAAAAGACCGCCCCCGGTCCGGACGGAGTCCCCGCAAGGGTGGTGGCCATCGCCGCCACCCAAATGGAGGAAAGGTTTCGGGACCTCTTCAGTGCGTGTTTCGCATCGAGGAGGTTCCCGAAACCATGGAAGGAGGGACAGTTGTGCCTCCTTCGGAAGGAGGGGCGCCCGGCGGACTCCCCCTCGGCATACCGACCCATCGTTTTGCTCGATGAGGTCGGTAAGATGTTCGAGGGGATCATCGCCGCCCGCCTCAACAACCACTTGCGGGGGGTCGGGCCCGACCTTTCGGACGCTCAGTTCGGCTTTCGGGCTGAGCGTTCGACTGTGGACGCCCTGGCCCGGCTCAAGGGCCAGGTGAAGGAGGCAGTGGAGGCGAGGGACGGATTGTTGGCCGTGTCGTTTGACATAGCCAACGCCTTCAACTCCGTCCCTCACGCCACCATCATAGAGGCACTCCGGTTTCACGGAGTGCCTCTTTACTTGAGGGACCTCCTGGCCAGCTACTTGGAGGACCGGGCGGTCCTCCTCGTGGACAAGACTGGCCGTCTCCGGCGATTCAGCGTCGAGTCTGGTGTTCCACAGGGTTCGGTCCTAGGACCACTCCTGTGGAACATCGGATTCGACTGGCTTCTGCGGGGAACCCTCCTCCGTGGCACGAGTGTCATCTGCTATGCGGATGACACTCTCCTCACTGCCCGGGGGAGCTCGTTTGGAGAGGCGGCCAGTCTGGCCTCGGCAGGTGGATCCTTGGTGGCGGGAAGGATCCACCGCCTAGGGTTGAGGGTGGCGCTGCATAAGACCGAGGCCGTGTTCTTTCACGGACCTCGGCAGCGCACCCCGCCTGACGCCCACATATTCGTGGAGGGCGTCAGGGTGGAGGTTAAGGCCCAGATGAAGTATCTGGGCCTTATACTCGACAGCAGGTGGCGCTTCGGCCCGCATTTTAGCGGGCTGTCGTCGCGCCTGCTGAAGACCGCGGGTGCCCTATCGTGGCTCCTCCCCAACCTGGGGGGGCCTAGCGCGCGATGCCGGCGTCTGTACGCCGGCATCTTGAGGAGTATGGCCCTCTATGGGGCCCCCATCTGGGCGGACTCCCTCTCCAGGAGGGAGAACGCTGCCGCCATCCGTCGGCCCCAAAGGGCCATTGCACAGCGGGTGGCGAGGGCCTACCGCTCGGTTGGCTTCGCGGCGGCGTGCGCGCTGGCTGGCACCCCTCCTTGGGAGCTCGAGGCGTGGGTGCTAGCCAGAGTATACGAGTGGACGGCGGGTCGGAGAGCGCTCGGGGAGCGCCCGGCCCTAGAAGAGCGGGAGGCCGTTCGGCGGGAGGCGAGGGACGCCATCGTCCAACACTGGGCGGAGGACCTCGCCACCGCCACCTTCGGCCGGCGAACGCTGGACGCACTCGGGCCAGTCCTGGAAGACTGGCTCGAGCGGTCCCAAGGGTTCCTCTCTTTCCGTCTGGTGCAGGTATTGTCCGGGCATGGCTGCTTCGGAACGTACCTGCATCGAATCGGAAGAGAGGAGAACCCATCCTGCCATGACTGCGGCGCGGCTATGGACACGGCGCAGCACACTCTAGAAGTGTGCCCGTCGTGGTCCGAGCAGCGCCGTAGCTTGGTCGCGGCGGTGGGGCCGGACCTCTCGCTTCCCAGCGTGGTCAATGCCATGTTGGGGGGCGAGAGGGCATGGGCGGCGGTCGCCTCCTTCTGTGAAGAGGTCATCTCACAGAAGGAGGCAGCGGAGCGCGAGCGGGAGGATGATCCTCTCGCTCCAGCGCAACGCAGGCGGAGAAGGGGAAGGAGAAGGCGGCTGCATGACCGTCTTCACCCTCCCGGTGGTGGGTAGCGGGCGGCAAGCGTGGGGGCGCTTCCGCCCGCATTGCACTTCTCACCACCTTAGCCGGGCGGGGATGACCGAGCACTCACGGTCGTTCCCGGACCCCTCCCTATGCGGAGGGGTGTGAAGGGCCCGCCGTGAAGGCGGGCTTCGCCGGCGGGGGACTGGACGTAAAGGCTCTGCCGGTTTCCCAGTCCCCTGCCACTAAGGCGATGCGGGAGTGCCGCTGGGATGTTTAGTGGGTATACCGGAAACTCGTTTCCGGGGAGTCCCACATAACCCATCCTGTCCCCCGACAGGGTGGGTATGCGTAATGCATTTTACCCAGCGTCAAAAAAAAAAAAAAAAAAAAAAAAAAGGTTAGGTTAGGTTAGGTTGGGGGACCCCCCCACAGTGCTTACGTCCTCGTCGTGTCCCCTGGAAACGTCGCGCCTATCCACCGTAACGGAGTGGTAGGCCGGCGGCTAAAGTGCACTGTGCTTTCGTAGATATTCATTGCGGTCATCTGCGAATCTTGCGTTTTCGATGTCGAAACCTTTGCGGGACGCCTCCGGGCGCTTTCTTCCCAAAGGCCCTTCACAGGGCCACCCAAACGGCCCTTCTCAGGGCCACCCAAACGGCTCTTCGCAGGGCCCTTCAAACGGCCCTTCTCAGGGCCCCCCAAACGGCCCTTCTCAGGGCCCCCCAAACGGCCCTTCTCAGGGCCCCCCAAACGGCCCTTCTCAGGGCCCCCCAAACGGTCCTTCTCAGGGCCTCCCTGACAACGCCTCGGCGTTGGAAGCCAGCCGCGTACCATCCGCGGCTAGCTTATTCCGTAGGCCGGACGATCTGTTGGATCACTCGGACATCGAGTCCTCTATGGACACGTCGTCTCAGGGTGATGGCCACCAAGATCGGAAGAGGGCCTACTTGAGGCAAGAGTCCGGAGTATCTTCGGATTCTCCCACAAGTAGGTCGAAGAAGACCAAGGCTAAAAAGCCTGTAACCGACTCCCACGACGTCGGTTTGGATGTGGTCGTTTTGGACGCCAAACGCCAGCTCAGCCTGGAAAAGCGGACTCAAATCCAAGAAGACTTGGAGGCGAGGATCGCTGCCAGGGAGCGACAGGCGCGCGCCGAAAGGGCCAGAGGTGGGTATGGGGCATCCAGCGTGCTCTACATGGACCATTCCCTAGCGGAGCTACAGCGGATGGCCCAGGAGGACGAGCGGGAGATCATAGAGGTCGCCTGCAAGTCCTCCAATTTGAAGGGGACATTCCAAAAATCCCTGAAGTGCCGGGCCGCGAGCATGCGCGGTATGTGCGGCGCGCTGGTGCAGCGCACAGCGACCGACGAAACGCAGCAGCTACAGGCGAAAGTCGATCGCCTGCAGGCGGAGGTCAGCCAGCTTCACGCAAAGCTGGCTGAAGCCACGGCTCGGCCTGCCCAGGCCTCCCAGAGACCGACGGCAGAGGCCCCTCCCTCCAACCTTGAGGACATTATCCGCAAGGTCGTCATGGAGGAGAGGGCCTTCACCAGAGCCTGCTTCGCAGGCATCGAGGACCGGCTCTTGCCAGAAACGCGTCTCCGACCACCACTCGCGGCGGACAAGACGCCGAGCAGGCCGGGGCCGTCGTCGATGATCCCGACACCAGTCCCGAGGGAACAGCTCCTATCCTCAAAGCCCTCCAAGGGCAAGGGTAAGGGTAAGAGGTCAGGGGCAGCACCTCCAGCCCCAGCACCATCTACCAGCGCCGGAAAAGAGGCAGAGCCTGCTGGCACCCCAGTAGCCTCACAGGAACTCCAGAGGGATGACCCTCTTCTGCCCTCCACCACCCCGTCCAACCAGCCTTGGACGGAGGTGGTAAGGAAGGGGAAGGGCAAGTCCAATAAGACGGCATCGGCCGTAGCCCACGCCTCCACCTCTTCCGGCCAGTCCCAAGTGACCGGCAATGGAAAAGGGAAGGGAAAGGGGAAAACATCAGCCGCCAAGCCCAGCACTGCTGCTTCCGCAGCCAAAAGGGCACCCGTGGGCGGGAGAAAGTTAGTTTCTCCAAGGACTGCGGCAGTCGTGGTGACGCTCATCCCGGAGGCCGTGGAGCGGGGTGAGACGTACGAGTCTGTCTTGAGGCGGGCTCGTACAAATGCCAATCCCACCCAGCTGGGTATCGGCTCAGTCACGTGCCGCCGAACGGTAACCGGAGCTCGACTCTTCGAGTTTTCAGGAGCCCAAGGCGGCACAAACGCGGACCTCTTCGCAACAAAGTTGCAAGAGGTCATCGCGGACGCGGCCAAGGTCGTGAGGCCCATTAAGACCGTGGCCTTGGAGGTGACTGAGCTTGATGACTCAGTCACCAAAGAGGAGGTGGTGGCGGCGGTTGCGACAGCGGGAGGCTGTGACACCGCAGCGGTGAAAAGTCGGGCCATCAGACCCGGCCGCGGTGGCATGGGGACCGCTCGTGTCGAGTGCCCAGTCGCCGCGGCCAAAGCCGTCCTTGCCAAGAGGCGGCTTCAAGTCGGATTAAGCTCGTGTGTGGTCCGGGCACTTGAAGACCAGCCTCTGCGCTGCTTCAAGTGCTTCGGAGCAGGCCACACTCGGGCTCTCTGCCCGAGCGAAGCGGACAGGTCACAAGCCTGCTATCGTTGCGGGAACGAGGGGCACAAGGCCGCGACCTGCAAGGCTGTCAAGCCGCACTGCGCGGTGTGTGCCGCGAGTGGTCGCCCAGCGGACCACATCATGATGGGGAGTAAATGCAAACCTCCCCAAAAGAAGGGAAAAGCACAGGCTCCAACTCGGCCTGCTGCCGCTGCCACCGCTGAAGCTCCGGCTCCAGTCGCGGCTGACGAGGAGTGTGCGATGATAACCGAATGATGCAGGTCCATCATCGCATACTCCAGACGAACACCAACCACTGCAAAGCCGCCCAGGACCTACTGGTCCAGGTCATGGCCGAGTGGTTGGTGGACGTGGCGGTGGTCGCCGAGCCGTACTCAGTCCCTGGCCGCTGGCTGGGGGATAGAGACGGCTTGGTGGCAATAGCGGCGCGGTCTTCCACAGACTCCCCTCCCCTCTCGCTCTTAGAGAGGGGACCGGGATACGTGGCCGCCACGTGGGGAGACATAGCCCTTGTGGGGGTCTATTTCTCCCCAAACCGCTCCCTTTCGGACTTCGAGAGTTATCTCGAAGTCCTCGCCGCTGTGGTCGGCAGGGCGGCACCGCGTCAGGTCTCCCTCCTAGGAGACCTGAACGCCAAGTCGGTGGTCTGGGAAACCCGGCCACCGATGTTCGGGGACACGCTGTCGAAGCGTGGGCGGCTTCGTCTGGTCTGTCCCTCCTAAACAGAGGGACAGATCACACGTGTGTGCGGCGGCAGGGGGGGTCGATAGTGGACCTCACTTTCGCCACCCCTGCGTTAGCCACCCGCGCCGTGAACTGGCGGGTCGAGCAGGTGGAGACATTATCGGACCACCGATACGTGCGGTTCGATATCTCCACCCAGAGCCCCCGGGGGATGGCACCCTCCGGTCAGTCCCCTTTCCCACGTTGGGCTCTCACCCGCCTAGACCGAGAGGCGGCCGGGGAGGCAGCCTTTCTTCAGGATTGGCTGTCGCCCCCTATCGTTGGTCTGGACGTGGACGCCGCGGCGTCCCAACTGAGGGGGTCACTGACCGAGGTGTGCAACTCAAGCATGCCTCGGTCTCACCGTCCGCCTCCCCGACGCGCCGTCTATTGGTGGTCGGAGGAGTTAGAAGGACTCCGGGCTGCCTGTGTTGAGGCCAGGAGGGCCTATACAAGGAGCCGGCGGCGGCGCCGACGAGACCAGGATACCGAGGACCGCCTCTACGAATTATACGTAGAGGCAAAGGAGGTCCTCAGGTCGGCAATGTTTGCGGCCAAGGACTCGGCGAGAGCCGAGATGCTGGAGGGTCTCGACAACGATCCATATGGGAGACCATACAAGGCGGCGCGAAACAAGCTGCGCCCGTTTGGTCCCCCAGTAGCCGAGACCCTCGAGCCGGCATTGCTGGATGGGGTGGTCCGGTCCCTGTTTCCGCGCAGGGACAATTTCACCCCACCAACAATGGATCCCCCGCGTGGGGCTGCTTTGCCGGAGGAGGAGACCCCTTCGGTCACGGAGGCGGAGTTGGAAGCGGCAGTGCTTCGCCTCCGCCCCAAAAAGACCGCCCCCGGTCCGGACGGAGTCCCCGCAAGGGTGGTGGCCATCGCCGCCATCCAAATGGAGGAAAGGTTTCGGGACCTCTTCAGTGCGTGTTTCGCGTCGAGGAGGTTCCCGAAACCATGGAAGGAGGGGCAGCTGTGCCTCCTTCGGAAGGAGGGGCGCCCGGCGGACTCACCCTCGGCATACCGACCCATCGTTCTGCTCGATGAGGTCGGTAAGATGTTCGAGGGGATCATCGCCGCCCGCCTAAAAAACCACCTGCGGGGGGTCGGACCCGACCTTTCGGACGCTCAGTTCGGCTTTCGGGCTGAGCGTTCGACTGTGGACGCCCTGGCCCGGCTCAAGGGCCTGGTGAAGGAGGCCATGGAGGCGAGGGACGGATTGTTGGCTGTGTCGTTTGACATAGCCAACGCCTTCAACTCCGTCCCTCACGCTACCATCATAGAAGCACTCCGGTTTCACGGAGTGCCTCATTACTTGAGGGACCTCCTGGCCAGCTACTTGGAGGACCGGGCGGTCCTCCTTGTAGATAAAACTGGCCAACTCCGGCGGTTTGGCGTCGAGTCTGGTGTTCCACAGGGTTCAGTCTTAGGACCACTCCTGTGGAACATCGGATTCGATTGGCTCCTGCGGGGAACCCTCCTCTGTGGCACGAGTGTCATCTGCTATGCGGATGACACTCTCCTCACTGCCCGGGGGAGCACATTTGGGGAGGCGGCCAGTCTGGCCTCGGCAGGTGGATCCTCGGTTGCGGGGAGGATCCACCGCCTAGGATTGAGGGTGGCGCTGCATAAGACCGAGGCCGTGTTCTTCCACGGACCTCGGCAGCACACCCCGCCTGACGCTCACATATTTGTGGAGGGCGTCAGGGTAGAGGTTAAGGCCCAGATGAAGTATCTGGGCCTTATACTCGACAGCAGGTGGCGCTTCGGCCCGCATTTTAGCGGGCTGTCGTCGCGCCTGCTGAAAACTGCGGGTGCCCTTTCGTGGCTTCTCCCCAATCTGGGGGGGCCCAGCGCGCGATGCCGGCGCCTATATGCCGGCATCCTCAAGAGCATGGCCCTGTATGGGGCCCCTATCTGGGCGGACTCCCTCTCCAGGAGGGAGAACGCTGCCGCCATCCGTCGGCCCCAAAGGGCTATTGCGCAGCGGGTGGCGAGAGCCTACCGCTCGGTGGGCTTCGCGGCGGCGTGCGCTCTGGCCGGCACCCCTCCTTGGGAGCTCGAGGCGTGGGTGCTAGCCAGAGTGTACGAGTGGACGGCGGGTCGGAGAGCGCTCGGGGAGCGCCCGGCCCTGGAAGAGCGGGAGGCCGTTCGGGAGATCATAGAGGTCGCCTGCAAGTCCTCCAATTTGAAGGGGACATTCCAAAAATCCCTGAAGTGCCGGGCCGCGAGCATGCGCGGTATGTGCGGCGCGCTGGTGCAGCGCACAGCGACCGACGAAACGCAGCAGCTACAGGCGAAAGTCGATCGCCTGCAGGCGGAGGTCAGCCAGCTTCACGCAAAGCTGGCTGAAGCCACGGCTCGGCCTGCCCAGGCCTCCCAGAGACCGACGGCAGAGGCCCCTCCCTCCAACCTTGAGGACATTATCCGCAAGGTCGTCATGGAGGAGAGGGCCTTCACCAGAGCCTGCTTCGCAGGCATCGAGGACCGGCTCTTGCCAGAAACGCGTCTCCGACCACCACTCGCGGCGGACAAGACGCCGAGCAGGCCGGGGCCGTCGTCGATGATCCCGACACCAGTCCCGAGGGAACAGCTCCTATCCTCAAAGCCCTCCAAGGGCAAGGGTAAGGGTAAGAGGTCAGGGGCAGCACCTCCAGCCCCAGCACCATCTACCAGCGCCGGAAAAGAGGCAGAGCCTGCTGGCACCCCAGTAGCCTCACAGGAACTCCAGAGGGATGACCCTCTTCTGCCCTCCACCACCCCGTCCAACCAGCCTTGGACGGAGGTGGTAAGGAAGGGGAAGGGCAAGTCCAATAAGACGGCATCGGCCGTAGCCCACGCCTCCACCTCTTCCGGCCAGTCCCAAGTGACCGGCAATGGAAAAGGGAAGGGAAAGGGGAAAACATCAGCCGCCAAGCCCAGCACTGCTGCTTCCGCAGCCAAAAGGGCACCCGTGGGCGGGAGAAAGTTAGTTTCTCCAAGGACTGCGGCAGTCGTGGTGACGCTCATCCCGGAGGCCGTGGAGCGGGGTGAGACGTACGAGTCTGTCTTGAGGCGGGCTCGTACAAATGCCAATCCCACCCAGCTGGGTATCGGCTCAGTCACGTGCCGCCGAACGGTAACCGGAGCTCGACTCTTCGAGTTTTCAGGAGCCCAAGGCGGCACAAACGCGGACCTCTTCGCAACAAAGTTGCAAGAGGTCATCGCGGACGCGGCCAAGGTCGTGAGGCCCATTAAGACCGTGGCCTTGGAGGTGACTGAGCTTGATGACTCAGTCACCAAAGAGGAGGTGGTGGCGGCGGTTGCGACAGCGGGAGGCTGTGACACCGCAGCGGTGAAAAGTCGGGCCATCAGACCCGGCCGCGGTGGCATGGGGACCGCTCGTGTCGAGTGCCCAGTCGCCGCGGCCAAAGCCGTCCTTGCCAAGAGGCGGCTTCAAGTCGGAAAACTGCGGGTGCCCTTTCGTGGCTTCTCCCCAATCTGGGGGGGCCCAGCGCGCGATGCCGGCGCCTATATGCCGGCATCCTCAAGAGCATGGCCCTGTATGGGGCCCCTATCTGGGCGGACTCCCTCTCCAGGAGGGAGAACGCTGCCGCCATCCGTCGGCCCCAAAGGGCTATTGCGCAGCGGGTGGCGAGAGCCTACCGCTCGGTGGGCTTCGCGGCGGCGTGCGCTCTGGCCGGCACCCCTCCTTGGGAGCTCGAGGCGTGGGTGCTAGCCAGAGTGTACGAGTGGACGGCGGGTCGGAGAGCGCTCGGGGAGCGCCCGGCCCTGGAAGAGCGGGAGGCCGTTCGGCGGGAGGCGAGGGACGCCATCGTGCAACACTGGGCGGAGGACCTCGCCACCGCCACCTTCGGCCGCCGAACGCTGGACGCGCTCGGGCCAGTTCTGGAAGACTGGCTCAAGCGCTCGCATGGTTTCCTCTCTTTCCGTCTGGTGCAGGTATTGTCCGGGCACGGCTGCTTCGGATCGTACCTGCACCGCATCGAAAGGGAGGAAACCCCGTCGTGCCACGACTGCGGCGCGACAGTGGACACGGCGCAGCACACTCTTGAAGTGTGCCCGTCGTGGTCCGAGCAGCGCCGCGGCTTGGTCGCGGCGGTGGGGCCAGACCTTTCGCTTCCCAGCGTGGTCAACGCCATGTTGGGTGGCGAGAGGGCATGGGCGGCAGTCGCCTCCTTCTGTGAAGACGTAATGTCAGAGAAGGAGGCGGCGGAGCGCGCGCGGGAGGACGACCCTCTTGCGGCGCCGCTCCGCAGGCGGAGAAGGGGAAGGAGAAGGCGGATGTACGACCGCCTTCACCCTCCCGGTGGTGGGTAGCGGGTGACAAGCGCGGGGGCGCTTCCGCCCGCATTGCACTACTCACCACCCTAGCCGGGCGGGGATGACCGAGCACTCACGGTCGTTCCCGGACCCCTCCCTATGCGGAGGGGTGTGAAGGGCCCGCCGTAATGGCGGGCTTCGCCGGCGGGGGACTGGATGTAAAGGCTCTGCCGGTTTCCCAGTCCCCTGCCACTAAGGCGATGCGGGAGTGCCGCTGGGATGTTTAGTGGGTATACCGGAAATTCGTTTCCGGGGAGTCCCACATAACCCATCCTGTCCCCCGACAGGGTGGGTATGCGTAATGCATTTTACCCAGCGTCAAAAAAAAAAAAAAAAAAAAAAAAAAAAAGGTTAGGTTAGGTTAACCGCATTGGACCCCCCCACAGTGCTTACGTCCTCGTCGTGTCCCCTGGAAAGGGGGACCCCCCCACAGTGCTTACGTCCTCGTCGTGTCCCCTGGAAACGTCGCGCCTGTCCACCGTAACGGAGTGGCAGGCCGGCGGCTAAAGTGCACTGTGACCGAAGGCGACTTGTGTGTCTTTGTTTGTATCTGCGATCCCCTGATTCTCCCAGCTCCCTGGCCGTCGAGCTTACTCCGGTTTCAGGTTGAGCGGGACCCAGGTTATCGAACGTATATCTTGTACGATGTCTGACAACGGGCAACACCCGTTAGAGCAGCCTCAGGGCAATCCCGAGGCGGAGATTTTCAACTCCGGCGGTGACGCTGGGGTTTTACCGCAGGACCTCACCCCACAGCTTGGGGGAAAAGTTGCGACTGTTCGCCTGAATCGCCTTACTCCTACGGAGTTACTTGCGCACCCCAGTGGCAGCGCGGAAATGTCTTTGTCTGGCGAAAATGAGGTGCGGCTGGATGGCGAAAGCCGGTTTTTTCGTACTGAGGATGCTGACGCGACGGATTCCGATGCGTCAACGATGACGGAGGCGTCTTTCGCATCGGCCTCGAGCACTCGCTCGAAATACATGCGAAAGCGCAAAGAAAGGGAAGAAGACCTCTGCCCAGAGACGCCCAGTGCCAAACAGGCCAAGGCCGTCTCCAAACGGGGCCGTAAATTGGCCAGCGGCCATAACTTTGGGTTGGCGGAATCTCAGAGGGAACTTAGTAGGCTCAAGAGGGAGGGGCTCCAGCTTGAGCTCGAGGAGCGCATTGAGGCTAAAGAGCGTGAAACCCGTGCGGCTCGAGCCAAGTGCGGCTATGGCTCTTCCGTCTTCCTCTACGAGGGTAAAACTGTCGCCGAATTAGAAGCGATGGCCAAGGAGGACGCAGAAGAGATCATTCAGATAGCCTGCAAGTCCTCCAATCTGAAAGGGACTTTCCAAAAGTCCCTCAAATGTCGGGCCCTCTCAATGAGGGAAGTCGCGACCGACCTCACCAAGCGCTCGGTCTCCGAGGAGACCCAACGACTGCAGGCGACCAATAATCGCCTGCAATCTGAGATCAATCGTCTTCGGCAAGACTTGGAAGAGGTCAGAGCTAAGCTCAACGCTCCTCCTGACCCCGCTGAGCCACAGGCCATGGAGGTCGTCTCGGCACCCTCGCAGGTTCTTCAGCCTTCACTTCCACTGGACTTTGCGGCAGTCCTCCGCAAAACCCTTGATGAGGAGAGGGCCTTCACGAGGGCCTGCCTTGCTGGCATAGAGGACCGGCTCCTGCCTGAGAAGTCGGTCCGTCCACCGCTGGCGGCGGACAAAAAGAAAGCGGCCAAGACCCCTGTGGTTGTGGAGTTTGTGGCACCAGAAGTGCCCAAACCCTGGAAAGGCAAGGGCAAGGGCAAAAGTCGGCTCCGGCTACAGTGGCTAAGTCTGCTCCCAAGCCAACCGCCGAGGAAGTGGTGAAGGCCTCAGAGGCTGATGCTGATGAAGTGGTGAAGGCCTCGGAGGCTGATGTCACCACTCCCATACCCACCAAGGGCAAGAGAGGAAAAGGCTCCAGGGTGTCACCACCCGGGCCCACTCCTGTTCCGAAGGAAAAGTCCGGACCGTCACGACTCAAGCCAGGCTCATCCAAGGCCAGGGATCCCGTTGCTAAAGCGGGACCTCCCCAGATGGAGCAAGATCTAATGCTCCCCTCCACCACCGCCACCAACGATGGATGGACAACGGTGGCAAGGAAGGGAAGAAAGAAGAGGGGAAAGAAGGCAGCCACGGCTCCTTCTACGCCGAAGCCATCGACAACATCCAAATCGGCGGCCAAGAAGGCGGGTCCTACGTCGGCGGCAGCTCAGGCCCCGAAAAAGGTGCTCAAGCTGTCTCCCCCCGACTCTGCGGCGGTCGTAATCACGATCAAGCCGGAGGCCGTGGAACGGGGGGTGACCTACGAGTCGGTGCTAAGAAAGGCCCGTGAAACGGTACAGCCCGCCGCTCTGGGCATAACCGCTGTCACGTGCCGCCAAACCCAGACGGGTGCTCGTATCTTTGAGTTCCCGGGAGCGCAGCGTGACAGACACGCGGATTTGTTTGCAGACAAATTGAGGGCGGTGGTTGCTGACGTAGCCGTGGTAGCAAGGCCGGTAAAGACCGCAACCCTGGTCGTTTCGGAACTGGATGACTCCGTCTCCAGCGCTGACGTTGTCGCGGCTGTTGCGGCGTCCGGAGGCTGCGCGCCGGATTCTATAAAGGCCGGAAAAGTGGGTCATGGCCGCAAGGGCTTAGGCATTGTGCGCCTGCAGTGTCCGGTTGTGGCCGCGAAAGCCGTCCTCAAAAAGAGGCGGTTGATGGTGGGGCTCAGTACGGCTGTGGTACGGGCACTGGAGGAGCAGCCGCTTCGCTGCTTCAAGTGCCTGTGCATCGGCCACACCCGTGCGCGCTGCCCTGTGGCGGAGGACAGAACGGCTTTGTGCTTCCGCTGCGGGCAGGAGGGCCACAAGTCAGCCTCCTGCACTCGAAAGCCACACTGTGCCGTCTGTGCAGCCAGTGGTAAGCCTGCAGGGCACGTTATGGCGGGGTTGAAATGCAACCCCCCAGCTAAGAAGGGCAAAGCACAGGCGTTGACCTCGCCTGCCACTGCCACTACCGCGGCCAGCCCGGTGGATGAAGGAACCGATCGAATGGAACAGTGATGCCCTCAAAGATCGTACTGCAGGGCAACCTAAATCACTGTCGGGCGGCACAGGATCTGGTCGTGCAGACCCTGGCAGAGTGGGACGGCGGCGTTGCGGTAGTCGCCGAGCCTTATTTTGTCCCCAACAACTGGATTGGAGATAGAGACGGCGTAGTTGCGGTCATCCCGCGTCTCACCACGGATTCCCCTCCCCTCTCAATTATTGAGAGGGGCCAAGGATACGTGACCGCCGCGTGGGGGGAGATCGCCCTAATTGGCGTTTACTTCTCCCCCAACCGCTCCCTGGCCGAATTTGACGGCTATCTGGCCGAATTGTCAGGAGCGGTCCAGCGGATGGCGCCGCGGCAGGTCCTGCTGCTCGGCGACCTGAACGCTAAATCGGTGATGTGGGGTAACCCCGCCACCGACGCACGCGGTCACGCCGTCGAACTGTGGGCGACATCGGCCTGCTTGTCCCTCCTTAACCGAGGGACAGTCCACACGTGTGTGCGACAGCGGGGAGGGTCAGTGGTGGATGTATCGTTCGCTACCCCTGCACTTGCCGCCACCGTGTCGACATGGCAGGTCGAGCTGGTGGAGACCTTATCCGACCACCGGTACATACGGATAGGATTCACTACCGAACGCCAGCAAGGCACTCGCGGGGAGCAGTCGCCATTCCCCCGGTGGGCCCTCACCCACCTTAACCGGGAAATGGCCAATGAGGCCTCGTTCGTCCAAGACTGGTTTGGACCACCACCCAGCACTGAGGTGGACGTCGCAGCCTCACAGTTGCGGGATGCAATGACTGAGGTGTGCAATTGCAGCATGCCTCGGTCCAGGCGACCAACGCCCCGCCGGGCAGTCTATTGGTGGTCCAATGATCTCAAAAACCTCCGCGAGGCGTGCACAGCGGCAAGGCGCGTCTATACGCGCAGTCGCCGCCGCCGAAGGCGGGATCGCGAGAATGAGAACCGGCTGTATGCGGCGTATCGCGAGGTGCAAGACGCCCTCAAAGCCGCCATGTTTGCGGCGAAGGACGCTGCACGGAACGAGATGCTGGAGAGTCTCAACAATGATCCGTGGGGGAGGCCGTATAGGGCGGCGCGCAACCAACTGCACCCCATTGGTCCCCCACTGACAGAGACCCTCGAACCGGAACTTCTGAGAGGAGTGGTCCAGGCTCTGTTCCCGGACAGAGACGCAAGTTTCATTCCGCCTAGGATGGATCCCCCTGCAGGTATGGGCCCTCCCGAGGAGATCGACCCAGTGACGCCGGGGGAGATTGAAGCGGCGGCGCTATGTCTCCGCGCCAAAAAGACAGCCCCCGGCCCGGACGGTGTGCCAGCGCGGGTCCTTTTCATCGGGACTCGTTACATGGAGGAGCGGCTTCGGGACCTATTCGACCGGTGCTTTAATACTGGGAGGTTCCCAAAACCTTGGAAGAAGGGACAATTGTGCCTGCTGCGGAAGGAAGGGCGTCCGGCGAACTCACCTAGTGGGTACCGCCCCATCGTGCTTCTGGACGAGGCGGGAAAACTCCTAGAAAGAGTCATCTCGTCTCGTCTCCAGGAGCACTTATCGTCGACCGGCCCAGACTTGTCCGATGCCCAGTTCGGGTTCCGAATAGGACGGTCAACCATCGACGCCCTTCAGAGGCTCAAAAGCCTCACGGCAGAGGCCAAGGACAGTGGTGAGGGGGTGTTGGCTATTTCTTTTGATATAGCCAATGCCTTCAACACGATCCCCCACTCCACCATCCTCGAGGCACTCTCATTTCACAGGGTGCCTCGATACTTGCGGGCATTGCTGGCCGACTACCTGCGGGACCGTGAGGTTCTCTACGTAGATAGAGACGGCCGGCTAAACAGGCGCACCGTAGCCAGCGGCGTTCCACAGGGATCGGTTCTAGGGCCGCTCCTGTGGAACATCGGCTTCAACTGGCTTCTCCGGGGCACCCTCCTTGCGGGCATGAGTGTCATCTGTTACGCAGATGACACTCTGGTCACTGCCCGCGGGAGGACATTTGGGACCACAGCGCGGCTGGCGTCGGCGGGCGGTACATTAGTCGCCCGTAGGATACGGCGCCTTGGTTTGAAGGTCGCGCTGGAAAAAACCGAGGCGCTGTTCTTTCCAGGGCCTCGACAGCGTGCTCCTCCCGACGCCCACATAATGGTGGACGGCGTCAGGATCGACGTGAAGGCCAAGATGAAATATTTGGGCCTCACGCTTGATGGGAAGTGGCAATTCGGCCCGCACTTTGACGGGCTAGCGCCGCGCCTTCTCAAGGCGGCAGATGCCTTTGGGTGGCTCCTCCCGAATCTGGGGGGACCAAGGAAAAGGTGCCGGCACCTCTATGCCGGTGTGCTCAGAAGTATGGCACTCTACGGTGCCCCAATCTGGGCAGATGCCCTCCACAAAGGGGATAATGCTGCCCACTTACGCAGACCCCAACGGGCCATTGCGCAGAGGGTTGCAAGGGCCTACCGCACCGTGGGACACGCTGCGGCGTGCGCCCTGGCGGGTACTACCCCGTGGGAGTTGGAGGCGGGAATTTTGTCTGCCGTCTACCACTGGACAGCGGACCAGAGGGCGCGCGGGGAGCGCCCGACCCCGGAGGAGCGCGGCGCCGTCAGACGGGAGGCGCGCGATACCATGATCGATCTTTGGAAGAGAGACATGGCTCGCGCGCCGTTTGGCCGCCGCACATTAGCTGCTGTCGGTCCCGTCGTGGACCAGTGGCTGGAGCGACCGCACGGGTTCCTCTCCTTCCGTTTAGTGCAGATATTGACCGGGCATGGCTGTTTCGGTTCGTATCTGCACAGGATCGGACGAGAGGAATCCCCGTTGTGCCACAAATGTGGCGCGGCGGATGACACGGCGCAACATACCCTCGCGGTCTGCACAGGCTGGGAGGAGCAGCGCCGTGTCTTGACGGCGGTCGTGGGCCCGGACCTTTCACTTCCGAGCTTAATCAGCGAAATGCTGGGAAGCGAGAGGACCTGGGAGGCGGTCGCCTCCTTCTGCGAAGAAGTCATCTCACAGAAGGAGGCTGCGGAGCGCGAACGGGAGGAGGATCCTCTCGCTCCAGCGCTCCGCAGGCGGAGAAGGGGGGGAAGAAGGCGGACATATGAACGCTCTTCTCTCCCCCAACGTGGCCGGTCAGATCAGACCGGGGGTGCGGGGGCACCTCAACCACGTCCGTCGGACGGGAATAGCCAGGTGCTTCCGGTAATTCCCGTCGCCCCCCTCACAGGGGGCCATGTAGGGCCCGCCACCTAGGCGGGCAGTCACCGGGAGGGTTGTGGAAGCAAAGGATTATCCGGATTCCCATGACCCTCCCACTCAGGTGATGAGGGAGCACCGCTGAGTTTTAGTGGGTATACTGTTCGCAGGAGTCCCACATAACCCTCTCTGTCCCCCGACAGAGTGGGTATGTCTAAAGCATTTCTCAGCGTCAAAAAAAAAAAAAAAAAAAAAAAAAAGGTTAACCGCATTGGGTCGGATGCCCTCTCGGAACTTGGCATTGGCACTATGAAAATGCGGACAGCCGCGACAGGAGCAAGAGTTCTCGAGCTCCCTGGAACCCAGAGTGGTACGAAGGCGGACCAGCTCGCGGGAAAGCTCCGTGAGGTGCTCTCTGAGGTGGCCAAAGTCTCGAGACCCATCAAATGCGTCGACGTACGCATTTCGGAACTCGATGACTCCATCCTCAGAGAGGAGGTCCAGGCCGCAGTAGCAACCAAAGGCGGCTGCCCTGCGGAGTCGGTCAATGTGGGAGATATACGCATCTGTCCAGATGGATTGTTTGCTGTTCACCTACAATGCCCAGTGGCGGCGGCGAAGAAGATCAAGGAGGGTGGTCGGCTTCGTATAGGATGGAGCTCGGGGCATGTACGCATCCACTGTGCCGGTGCACAAGACCTTCTTGTGCACTCAATGGCAGAGTGGTTGATTGATTTGGCGGTAGCAGCAGAGCCATATTTCGTTCCCGATCTGACCCATTGGGCCGGGGACCTTGATGGCTCGGTTGCCATTGTGACGAGGCCGGGTGCTCATCCCTCTCTCGTTATAAAGGAAAGAGGCTCGGGATACATCTCCGTATCGTGGGGAGAGTACACTATTGTCGGTGTGTACTTCTCCCCAAACAAACCGTTATCGGATTTCGAGGTGTTTCTTGACATCTTGAGTCCGATAATCAGGAGGGCAACGCCACAAAAAGTGGTGGTGATGGGTGATCTCAACGCCAAATCACGGTTTTGGGGCAATTCCGCAACTGACGCACGGGGGCGGGCAGTGGAGGAGTGGGCCATCGACACAGGGCTGGCCCTTCTCAATAGGGGAGCCGCGCACACGTGTGTGCGACGAAATGGGGGTTCGGTGGTGGACATAACGTTTACCTCTCCCTCCGTTGTACACCAGGTCCGGGACTGGAGGGTACTGGAAGAGACTGAGACCCTATCGGATCACCTGTATATTCGATTTGGGATCTCCTCTCTTCAAAACCAAGTGGGCCCCCGTCAGGACCGCTTCCCGCGGTGGGCTGTCGGACGCCTTGACCCTGAACTGGCGGAGGAGGCAGCTATAGTCCAGAGCTGGATTTCCCCCGCCTCTGCTCATGATGGGGTCAATGAGTCTGCGGGCCATTTCCGGGACTCGCTCACTGCTGTCTGCGACGCGTCAATGCCCCGCGCACGAAGATTCCAGCCTCGCAGGGCTGTGTACTGGTGGTCGGCAGAAATTACCGACCTCCGAATAGACTGTGTTGCGACGCATCGGGCGTACACCCGTAGCCGCCGCCGCAGATTGCGGGATTTGCCCACAGAGGACCAGCTGTATGCGACCTATTGCGAAGCCAAGAAGTCACTGCAGCTGGCGATCTTTCGGGCCAAGGCGGCTGCCAGGGCTGAGCTCCTTGAGGGACTCAACAGGGACCCCTGGGGCCGGCCCTACAAAACGGCCAGAAAGAAACTCCGGGCCCAGTCGGCTCCTCTAACGGAGACCCTCGAGCCCCAGCTCCTGGATCATATCATGGGAGGACTGTTCCCTGACAGTCCAGAGTGCACCCCTCCCCCCATGCCTCCTCCAACTAGTACTGATGAAGAGGAATCCGCTGTAGTCCCTCCCGTCAGTGATGGAGAGATGGGTGCTGTGATGTTGCGCCTCAGAGCAAAGAGGACTGCACCTGGCCCTGACGGGGTTCCGGGCAAGCTTCTGGCGGTCGCCCTGAAGAATATGGGCGAGGATCTCCGGGAACTTTTCAGCCGCTGTTTTGTGGCTGGCCAGTTCCCGAAGATCTGGAAAGATGGGAGATTGGTTCTACTAAGGAAGGACGGGCGGCCTCCTGACTCCCCCTCCGCCTACCGGCCAATCGTGTTGCTGGACGAGACTGGAAAGTTGTTCGAACGAATAATTTCCCATCGGATCGTCCAGCACATGGTGGAAACGGGGCCGAATCTCTCGGACGCCCAGTTTGGTTTCCGGGCCCGTCGCTCTACGATTGACGCCATCTCCACGTTAAAAACCTGGACGATGGCAGCGGTCGACGAGGGCCAGGTGGCGATGGCCGTCTCACTGGACATCGCGAACGCCTTCAACAGCCTGCCTTTTGCAGTTATTAAGGAAGCGCTCCGGTTCTTTGGAGTGCCCCTCTATTTGCGACGGTTGTTGGAGGACTACCTCACTAATCGTGAGGTTATGTTCGTGGGTAGGAACGGAGAGATCCTCTATCATCCTGTGAGATGTGGAGTCCCCCAGGGGTCCGTTCTCGGTCCCCTGCTATGGAACGTGGGATACGATTGGGTGCTTCGTGGCGCACTCCCACCGGGAACGCGCCTCATCTGCTATGCAGATGACACCCTTATCGTGTCCCGCGGGGACTCCTTCCGGGAGGCGGCCGCAATAGCCGAGGAGAGCACCACGGTGGTGATCGGCCGTATTCGGACTCTTGGGCTTAAAGTGGGCCTCCACAAGACGGAGGCCCTCTTGTTCCATGGGCCACGTAGGGGGCCTCCTCCGGGAGCCAGCATTGTGGTGGAGGGGGTGCGAATTGCACTAAAGCCCCAGATGAAGTATGAAGTATCTCTGGCGGCACCCAGGCGGGTGCCGCCAGAGATTTTCATCTCTGCGCGGCGTCGGTTGGCGGCGGAGCCTACCATCTTATCCGCCGCAGGGGGTCGGGTCTCCTGGCCCCCATCGCTTCCAGACAGTAGACCGGGGGGTCTGCTGTCCACTTTGAGGAAGCAGTTGGAGGGTGCACTCTGCGTCCGGTGCGCCCTACAAACGCGGGTGGGCAGATTTTCTGCCCTTCACGCAGCTGGGCCGCCTTCGGGTGGCAGTCGCCGGTGGGGGACTGGAGGTAAAGGCTCTGCCGGTTTCCCAGACCCCTACCATACGGCGAAGCGGGAACGCCGTTGGGTTTTAGCCGGTAGGAGTCCGGCATAACCCGGTTGCTGCCCCCGCAGTGACTGGGTATCCATGACGGATTTCCCAACGTTAAAAAAAAAAATAAAAAAAAAAAAAAAAAAAAGGTTAGGTTAGGTTAGGTTAGGTTAGGTTCCCCCCCGTCGTGCTGCCACCTTGTCGTTGGTGGGGGGGCTTGAGTGTCCTAATGACCTTCAAGGCTATGCCGGATAGGGTCACCCATACCGGACAGGCTTGAAGCGAGGGACCAGACGAAGCGCAGCACAGGAGGGGGCGCTTGACTATCCTTAGGGATGTGTCTCGCGCCCACCGCGGAGGAGCTCCCTTGGACCCTTTCTGAAGGGTCCAATCAAGGGATGCTCGGGGGCGTCGATCTTATCGATGCCCCAGGCGGGTGCCGCCAGAGATTTTCATCTCTGCGCGGCGTTGGTTGGCGGCGGAGCCTACCATCTTATCCGCCGCAGGGGGTCGGGTCTCCTGGCCCCCATCGCTTCCAGACAGTAGACCGGGGGGTCTGCTGTCCACTTTGAGGAAGCAGTTGGAGGGTGCGCTCTGCGTCCGGTGCACCCTACAAACGCGGGTGGGCAGATTATCTGCCCAACACGCAGCCGGGCCGCCTTCGGGTGGTAGTCGCCGGTGGGGGACTGGAGGTAAAGGCTCTGCCGGTTTCCCAGACCCCTGCCATACGGCGAAGCGGGAACGCCGTTGGGTTTTAGCCGGTAGGAGTCCGGCATAACCCGGTTGCTGCCCCCGCAGTGACTGGGTATCCATGACGGATTTCCCAACGTTAAAAAAAAAAAAAAAAAAAAAAAAAGGTTAGGTTAGGTTCCCCCCCGTCGTGCTGCCACCTTGTCGTGGTGGGGGGGCTTGCGTGTCCTAATGACCTTCAAGGCTATGCCGGATAGGGCTACCCATACCGGACAGGCTTGAGGCGAGGGACCAGACGAAGAGCAGCACAAGGAGTGGCCCTCCGTGTGATCGGATGGGCCTACTGGGGCGGGTCAGCGCGCTGCCTAATCGCAGCACGTCTGGCAGGCATATATGCCACCGTCGGAGAGAGGAGACCACCGCTACATACAGTTTAGTGTTTCCCCCTCCACTACAGCTGTGGAGGAAAGGCGGGAACCTGAATCTGGTCCGCGATGGATACTGAAGCGCCTGAACCGCGACCTCCTTGAGGAGGCGGCCATTGTTCAGACGTGGAGCACATCAACAGCGGAGACGGTGGGGATTGATGAAGAGGCAGACCAGTTGTGTGAGGCAATGGCGCGCATCTGCGATGCTGCTATGCCTCGGCTGAAGAAGCCACCAGTCAAACGCCAAGTTTACTGGTGGACAGAGGAAATTGGCGACCTCCGCCGTCGTTGCGTGGCGAGGAGACGACAGTACCAGAGGTACCGCAGACGTAGAAATAGGGAGGAGGAAGAGGAGATTGCCCTCTACGCTGCCTACAGAGAGGCGTCAAAGGCGTTGCGCGTGGCTATAAGTGAGTCCAAAGCGAGAGCCTGGAGGGAGTTGCTGGAGACACTGGAGCGAGATCCGTGGGGTAGGCCTTACCGCATGGCACGGCAAAAGTTGCGCCCCTGGACTCCTCCTATCACTTGCACTCTGCAGCCGGAAACTCTGCAACGAGTGGTTGAAGGACTGTTTCCAGCTCCGGAAACTGACTTCGTCCCTCCCATCGTAGTGATGCAGAGAGAGCTGGACTCTGAAACGCCTCCTGATGTGTCATTGGGAGAGCTGGGAGCCGCCGTCCTCAGAATGAGGGCCAAAAACACGGCGCCGGGACCTGACGGTATACCCGGCCGCGCTTGGGCTCTTGCTCAGGATGCGCTGGAGACACGTCTGGCGGATTTATTCTCACGATGTCTTCGGGAGGGCAGATTTCCGAAACGGTGGAAGAGTGGGAGATTAGTTCTACTTCGAAAGGAGGGACGCCCAGTAGATGAGCCGGGGGGTTATCGACCGATCGTGCTCCTCGATGAGGCTGGAAAGTTGCTGGAGCGTGTGGTCGCTGCCCGCTTGTCCATGCACCTGGAGACGGTTGGCCCGAATTTGGCGGACACGCAGTATGGTTTTCGGAGGGGTCGCTCGACGCTGGATGCAATATCCTACTTGCGCGACCTCTCTGAGAAAGCGTGCTCCAAGGGTGGCGTGCTGTTGGCGGTGTCTTTAGACATCGCCAACGCCTTCAACTCGCTGCCGTGGACCACGATACTTGAGGGACTAAGGCTCCACAACGTGCCGGAGTATCTCCAACGCCTCGTCGGGGATTACCTCTCTGACAGGGAGGTAGTCTTCCCGACGATGCAAGGAGTGGGACGGAGTCCAATGGCGCGCGGTGTTCCGCAGGGGTCGGCCTTGGGCCCTCTCCTGTGGAACATCGGATATGACTGGGTCCTCCGTGGCGCTAATCTTCGTGGCGTTGACGTGGTGTGCTACGCCGATGACACGTTGGTTACCGCCCGGGGAGATAGTTACAGGGAGGCCGCAGTCCTGGTCACGGCTGGAGTCGCAGCGGTCGTGAGCAGGATTAGACGATTGGGCCTGCGGGTGGCGCTAAGCAAGTCAGAGGCCATTTGCTTCCATGGTCCTCGTGCGGCGCCACCGGCAGCATCAAGCATCGTAGTTGGCGGAACTGCCATTGCCGTGAGACCAACCCTGAAATACCTCGGTTTGGTCCTGGACAGTAGGTGGACATTTGAGGCGCACCTGAATCGGTTGGCTCCCAAACTCTTGGGAACGGCTGGCGCTCTCAGCAAGCTCCTCCCTAATCTGGGAGGAGGAGGAGGAATCTGCCGTCGCCTGTATATGGCGGTGCTAAGGTCGATGGCCCTTTATGGCGCCCCAATATGGGCGAACTGTCTCAGCCCAAGGATGGTCCCCATTCTCCTCAAGTCCCAGAGGATTATGGCAGTGAGAGTGTGCAGGGGATATCGGACGCTTTCACTCGAGGTGGCTTGTGTCCTCGCAAGCTCCCTTCCGTGGGACCTTGAAGCTGGGATTCTTTCGAATGTATACCGGCGCAGGGTCCAGGCGCATGAACAAGATTTGCGTCCTGTACCGCAGGAGGTAGAGCAGTGGCGGAAGATCGCCAGAGAGGCGGCACTGGAGTCATGGAGAGAGAGGCTGCTAGCGGGACCCACACAGAGGGGGACTGGAGCTAGACGGCTTCTTGAAGCCGTGCATCCCATCCTCGGTGAGTGGGTTCAGCGAAAGCACGGAGTCCTCACGTTCCGGATGACACAGATCCTTACGGGGCATGGATGTTTCGGGAGGTATCTGTGGCATGTAGCCAAGAGGGAGCCAACTCCGGTTTGTCACCGGTGCGGCCATGAAGTGGACACGGCTCAGCACGTGTTGGAGGAGTGCCCTGCAGAGGAGGAACAGCGTCGACTCTTGGTAGAGGCTGTGGGAGCGGATCTCTCGCTGCCGACCATTCTTAAAAGAATGCTTGACAGCAAGAGGTCATGGGAGGCGGTGGCCACCTTCTGCGAAACAGTCGTATCGAGAAGGGAGGCCGAAGAGCGGGAACGGGAGAGAGATCCCGCCTCACAACCGCTCCGGAGGGCGCGGCGACGGAGGAGGGCCAGTCGGGCTCGCACCCCGTCTCCGCTGGAAGAGCCTAGACCGTTGGACGTGGGGACGTCTGATGGTCGATTGGATGAAGGCTCTTCAGAGGAGTCGATGCCCGATATGTCCCCGGGCATCGCTCAAGTAGAATGGGTGGATTAATGTCCGCTCCGAGACGGATCCGCTGTGGCGGATAGCGGCGTGCGTGGAGCAGCGGAGCATGCGAAAGCGGTCCCGAAGCTCCACTCCGGCCGATGAAGTGGACATCGTGAGGTTTTAGTCGGTAGGAGTATCGAGTCCGAGCTGAGTCCGACATAACCAGGTGCTTTCCCCAGAGCCCTGGTATGCGTAAAGGCATTTCCTCACGTTAAAAAAAAAAAAAAAAAAAAAAAAAAAAAAAAAAAAGGTTAGGTTAGGTTCCCCCCCCGTCGTGCTGCCACCTTGTCGTGGTGGGGGGCTTGCGTGTCCTTATGACCTTCAAGGCTATGCCGGATAGGGCTACCCATACCGGACAGGCTTGAGGCGAGGGACCAGACGAAGAGCAGCACAAGGAGGGGCCCTCCGTGTGATCGGATGGGCCTACTGGGGCGGGTCAGCGCGCTGCCTAATCGCAGCACGTCTGGCAGGCATATATGCCACCGTCGGAGAGAGGAGACTTTGCCACCTTCTCGCGTTCCGTAACTTGCGGCGCACTTCAACGACCCTGCTGGGTGGCTCCAGTGGGAGATGTGGGGTGTCGCTTGCCGGAGGGCTTGCCTTAATTGGCCGGCCCGCGGGAAGGAAAACCCTATAAAACCCGAGAGAACCCTCGTTAAAACCTGCGGATACCTGGCGTCCTCCGCAGTATATAGCCCACCCTTTGGGAATTGGCGATACCGGGGTGCTTTTATATCGCCTACTACTCGTGGGAATCAAAATGATGTTTACTAAAAATTCTTGTTGTGATGAAGGTGGAGCGCAAAGCGCTAATGAGGTGGAAGGCGGAGCCTCCCAAGGGCTACTGCTTCAAAACATAAGCTTGTTGGATTCTGACTCTGACATGAGCTGCGTGTCGGTAGACTCCCAAAACTCTGGGAGTCAATCAGTGAGGTCGCAGCGAAAACGCTGCAGGAGTTTGGAGGACTCAACTGCAAAGTATCCTCCGGCCCGACGTGGACGTGGACGTCCTCCGACAACCGGGCAGTATGTTGGCCTGGCAAAAGCCAAGGAGGACCTTAATAAGGCGAGAGAGGAAGAACTCCGCCTCATAGCAGAGAAGGAGCTGGCAGAGGAGCTCAGCAGAAAGCAGGAGGCAACTCGAGCCTTCTTCAGAAAGGAGCCCTCGGCCAAGGAAAATGTTGAAGGTCGCGACGGGATCGCGTTGGAGTCGGTGGTCTTGGACTCCGTGGATATCATAAATAAGATAGCCACGAAGTCCAAGAACCTTAAGGGGACCTATGTGAAGGCGTTGAAAAGTGCCGCCGTAATGCTGAAGGCCTCCTTTGAGGAGTTGAAAAGCCGAACGGTGACAGAGGAGGTGGCCTTACTTGCGGAGGCCAACAAGCAGCTCACCAAAGAGCTGAGCCAGCTCCGTCGAGAGGTGGAGGAGCTGCGAGCTGCCCAAGCCAAGCCGGCCCCAGCCCCGGCAAAGGAACAGGCGCCTACCCTACCCCAGGGACCAGCCCTAGAAGAGGTGATGCGTTCAATCATGATGCAGGTGGGCAACATGATTAACGCACGCTTCGAGGGGCTCGAGGAGAGGCTGCTGCCCGAGAAGCGCCTAAGGCCGCCTCTTGCCGCGGACAAGCGTAGGGAAGAAGAAGCAACTGCCCTGCCAAGCACGTCCAGTGCGAGTGCGAGTGCGACTCCTTGCATCCCCCCTCCTAATGTTCCCGTGGCGGAAGGAGGTAAGGGGAAAGGAAAAGGCAAGGGCAAAGGAAAGGCTGCACCTGCTGCTAACATAACAGCGGCACCAGAGCGAGCGCCCGTTGGGCCACAACTCTCTGCACCTCCATTACAGGAGAAGTGGAGCACAGTGGTCAAGCGAAGCTCCAAAAAGGGTGGCAAGACGGGAGCAGCAGGACCTGCGCCCTCTCAGCGCGAACAGGCCCCTCAGTCGCGTCGGGTTGTGACTACCAATAAGGCCAAAGTGGAGAAGGCTGTCAAGCTCCGCCCTCCTCGAATTGCAGCAGTCGTCATCACGCTGCAGCCTGGGGCCGAGGAGCAAGGCATCACATACGCCAAAGTCCTGAAGGAGGCCAAGAGCCGAATAAACTTGGATGAAATGGATATGCCTCCCCTGAGGATGCGGGCTGCTGCCACAGGAGCTCGTGTTCTCGAGGTCCCAGGAACCGAGAGAGCGGTGAAAGCTGACTCCCTTGCGGAGAAATTGAAGGAGGTCTTCGCATCAGCAGGGGATCTGGTAAAGGTCTCTCGACCTGTCACAATGGCGGATCTGCGCGTCAGTGAGCTGGATGACTCCGTTGAGCCCCAAGAGCTGGCCGAGGCACTGGCCAAGGCTGGAGGGTGTGACTCAACGGAAGTCAAGACCGGTGAACTCCGCAAAGGCCAGGCAGGCATGTTCTCTGCCTTTGTCCGTTGTCCGGTGGAGGCGGCCAAGAAGGTGGCGGCCAAGGGCAAACTGCGAGTGGGTTTGGTGTCGGCTCTAGTCCGGTTACTCGAGGTAAGACCCCGTCGCTGCTATAAGTGTCTGGGGTCGGGCCACGTGAAGGCCCAATGCAAGTCTGAGGTTGACCGCAGTGACGAGTGCTATCGCTGCGGCCAAAAGGGTCACAAGGCCAACACTTGTTCCGCCCCACCCCATTGCACACTCTGTGCGGCGGCGGGGAAAACGGCGAACCACCTCTCTGGGAGCAAGGCATGCGCCAAGTCCCCAGCAAAGCCAGAGGCGAAGCGAGGATCGAAAGTGACTGAGGCTAAGGCCAAGTCACGGTCGGCCGCCCTCTCGCAGGAGCAGGTGGTAACTATGGAAGAAGGTTAGATATGGATTTGACCTTTCTCCAAGCAAATATAAATCACTCGATCCGGGCACAGGATCTTTTGCTCCAGTGCCTGGCCGAGCGATCCATTCAAGTGGCGGTGATTTCGGAACCGTACCGGGTTCCAACCAGATCAGATTGGTACGGGGACATGGATGGATTAGTGGCAATCACCACACAATCGCCGGTACCCTCTCCTTCCCTCAACGGGGTGGCGAAAGGCAAGGGTTTCACAGCAGCCCAGATTGGAGGAATGGTTATTGTGGGAGTGTATCACTCTCGCAACGATCCCCTCCATGAGCTGGAAACCCTCCTCGAGGAAGTTGGAGGCGTGGTGGGTCGTAGCCATCCACGACCTGTTGTCGTCCTTGGAGATCTCAACGCCAAGGCTGCAGCGTGGGGATCTTCAACGACCGATGCGCGGGGTCGCAGTGTAGTCGAATGGCTAACGGCGGTAGACCTGTGCGTTCTCAACCGGGGGACGGAACAGACGTGTGTGCGCCAGTGGGGAGGGTCGGTCATAGATGTCTCATTTGGCACCCCTGAGCTCGCGCGCCGTGTTCGGGAATGGCGGGTATTGGTGGATGAGGAGACGCTCTCCGACCACCGCTACATACAGTTTAGTGTTTCCCCCTCCACTACAGCTGTGGAGGAAAGGCAGGAACCTGAATCTGGTCCGCGATGGATACTGAAGCGCCTGAACCGAGACCTCCTTGAGGAGGCGGCCATTGTTCAGACGTGGAGCACATCAACAGCGGAGACGGTGGGGATTGATGAAGAGGCAGACCAGTTGTGTGAGGCAATGGCACGCATCTGTGATGCTGCTATGCCTCGGCTGAAGAAGCCACTAGTCAAACGCCAAGTTTACTGGTGGTCAGAGGAAATTGGCGATCTCCGCCGTCGTTGCGTGGCGAGGAGACGACAGTACCAGAGGTACCGCAGACGTAGAAATAGGGAGGAGGAAGAGGAGATTGCCCTCTACGCTGCCTACAGAGAGGCGTCAAAGGCGTTGCGCGTGGCTATAAGTGAGTCCAAAGCGAGAGCCTGGAGGGAGTTGCTGGAGACACTGGAGCGAGATCCGTGGGGTAGGCCTTACCGCATGGCGCGGCAAAAGTTGCGCCCCTGGACTCCTCCTATCACTTGCACTCTGCAGCCGGAAACTCTGCAACGAGTGGTTGAAGGACTGTTTCCAGCTCCGGAAACTGACTTCGTCCCTCCCATCGTAGTGATAAAGAGAGAACTGGACTCTGAAACGCCTCCTGATGTGTCATTGGGAGAGCTGGGAGCCGCCGTCCTCAGAATGAGGGCCAAAAACACGGCGCCGGGACCTGACGGTATACCCGGCCGCGCTTGGGCTCTTGCTCAGGATGCGCTGGAGACACGTCTGGCGGATTTGTTCTCACGATGTCTTCGGGAGGGCAGATTTCCGAAGCGGTGGAAGAGTGGGAGACTAGTTCTCCTTCGAAAGGAGGGACGCCCAGTAGATGAGCCGGGGGGTTATCGACCGATCGTGCTCCTCGATGAGGCTGGAAAGTTGCTGGAGCGTGTGGTCGCTGCCCGCTTGTCCATGCACCTGGAGACGGTTGGCCCGAATTTGGCAGACACGCAGTATGGTTTTCGGAGGGGTCGCTCGACGCTGGATGCAATATCCTACTTGCGCGACCTCTCTGAGAAAGCGTGCTCCAAGGGTGGCGTGCTGTTGGCGGTGTCTTTAGACATCGCCAACGCCTTCAACTCGCTGCCGTGGACCACGATACTGGAGGGACTAAGGCTCCACAACGTGCCGGAGTATCTCCAACGCCTCGTCGGGGATTACCTCTCTGACAGGGAGGTAGTCTTCCCGACGATGCAAGGAGTGGGACGGAGTCCAATGGCGCGCGGTGTTCCGCAGGGGTCGGCCATAGGCCCTCTCCTGTGGAACATCGGATATGACTGGGTCCTCCGTGGCGCTAATCTTCGTGGCGTTGACGTGGTGTGCTACGCCGATGACACGTTGGTTACCGCCCGGGGAGATGGTTACAGGGAGGCCGCAGTCCTGGTCACGGCTGGAGTCGCAGCGGTCGTGAGCAGGATTAGACGATTGGGCCTGCGGGTGGCGCTAAGCAAGTCAGAGGCCATTTGCTTCCATGGTCCTCGTGCGGCGCCACCGGCAGGATCAAGCATCGTAGTTGGCGGAACTGCCATTGCCGTGAGACCAACCCTGAAATACCTCGGTTTGGTCCTGGACAGTAGGTGGACATTTGAGGCGCACCTGAATCGGTTGGCTCCCAAACTCTTGGGAACGGCTGGCGCTCTCAGCAAACTCCTCCCTAATCTGGGAGGAGGAGGAGGAATCTGCCGTCGCCTGTATATGGCGGTGCTAAAGTCGATGGCCCTTTATGGCGCCCCAATATGGGCGAACTGTCTCAGCCCAAGGATGGTCCCCATTCTCCTCAGGTCCCAGAGGATTATGGCAGTGAGAGTGTGCAGGGGATATCGGACGCTTTCACTCGAAGTGGCTTGTGTCCTCGCAAGCTCCCTTCCGTGGGACCTTGAAGCTGGGATTCTTTCGAATGTATACCGGCGCAGGGTCCAGGCGCATGAACAAGATTTGCGTCCTGTACCGCAGGAGGTAGAGCAGTGGCGGAAGATCGCCAGAGAGGCGGCACTGGAGTCATGGAGAGAGAGGCTGCTAGCGGGACCCACACAGAGGGGGACTGGAGCTAGACGGTTTCTTGAAGCCGTGCGTCCCATCCTCGGTGAGTGGGTTCAGCGAAAGCACGGAGTCCTCACGTTCCGGATGACACAGATCCTTACGGGGCATGGATGTTTCGGGAGGTATCTGTGGCATGTAGCCAAGAGGGAGCCAACTCCGGTTTGTCACCGGTGCGGCCATGAAGAGGACACGGCTCAGCACGTGTTGGAGGAGTGCCCTGCAGAGGAGGAACAGCGTCGACTCTTGGTAGAGGCTGTGGGAGCGGATCTCTCGCTGCCGACCATTCTTAAAAGAATGCTTGACAGCAAGAGGTCATGGGAGGCGGTGGCCACCTTCTGCGAAACAGTCGTATCGAGAAGGGAGGCCGAAGAGCGGGAACGGGAGAGAGATCCCGCCTCACAACCGCTCCGGAGGGCGCGGCGACGGAGGAGGGCCAGTCGGGCTCGCACCCCGTCTCCGCTGGAAGAGCCTAGACCGTTGGACGTGGGGACGTCTGATGGTCGATTGGATGAAGGCTCTTCAGAGGAGTCGATGCCCGATATGTCCCCGGGCATCGCTCAAGTAGAATGGGTGGATTAATGTCCGCTCCGAGATGGATCCGCTGTGGCGGATAGCGGCGTGCGTGGAGCAGCGGAGCATGCGAAAGCGGTCCCGAAGCTCCACTCCGGCCGATGAAGTGGACATCGTGAGGTTTTAGTCGGTAGGAGCATCGAGTCCGAGCTGAGCCCGACATAACCAGTTGCTTTCCCCAGAGCCCTGGTATGCGTAAATGCATTTCCTCACGTTAAAAAAAAAAAAAAAAAAAAAAAGGTTAGGTTAGGTTTTTTTTTTTTTTTTTTTTTTTTTATATATAGGATTGTACTAGGAGACATGAGGTGGCTAACGGTTTACTCTCCCTCATGTCCCCTTTAGTGTGTATTGCGAAACAATTTAGCTTAACACAGTTATACGGTATTGTAAGTTAGTGTGAATAATGTAAGTGAGAAGTGTGAGTAGATAGATGAGTGAATAAGTAATGTGAGTGAGTAAATAAATAAATAAGTGGTGTGTGTAGATTAGCGAATAGTTAAAATTTGAGAGAGTATATACATAAATAATTGGTGTGTGTAAATTAATATTAGTTAAAATCAAATATTGATATGAATTTAAAGCGAGCACCCACATGTTTTTCGTGCCAACACAAGGTATCCCAGGAGCACCCTAACGATTCGCCGAAACATGCTTAACTATAGCAGTTGCAGTTTCATAACGAGACAATAATATTATTAGACACAAAATACAAGGGTAGAGGAAACAATAGTTACACTTGTAATGGTATTATAATTTTTTTTTTTTTTTTGTTTTTTTGTTTTTTGTTTTTTTGTTTTTTTGTTTTTTTCAATAATTATTATAATTTTTTTTTTTTTTTTCTGTTGTTTTTTTTTTTTTTTTTTTTTTTTTATATATATATATATATTTTTTTTTTTTTTTTTTCTCTTGATTTTTTTTTTTTTTTTTTTTTTTTTTTTTTTTTTTTTTTTTTTTTTCCTGCCATTAGTAGTAAAAAGAACACAAAAATGAACTTAATCTAGAGAGAATAATAAATCACATTGATACAACATAAAACAATGACAGGAGCATTTATACAATATTTACAATGTCAAAGGCAAAATATAGCACAAATACATTGCAAATGAATCGAAAGAGGAAAAGTAAACAAAGAAAAATAAAATAAGTCTTCTAACATAGGAAGCCCTCCTCTTTACTCCGGGTTACTGGAAGAGGAAGACAATGATTCCGAAACGCCGGTTGCTGCGCCACGCTCAGCAGATCCCAGAAATGCGGGGTCGAGGCCTTCCACGCCCCGGAGCAGCGCAGGGTTCGGTCGTAGCTCTATTGGACATTTTGCTCGGGGAGCGAGAGACTTGAAGTAAAACAGCCGGGGTAGTCCGGGTGGTTCCTGGACGGTCCACCAAGGTAATTCTTATGTTTCTTTTTGAAATGTCTTAGGATGTTTCTCGATGTGAAAAATTGCCCACATAATAGGCATTAAGAGCCGCCTTTTCTTCCGGCCCCTATCCCCACGTCAGTGTTATGAATGGGAGAGGGGACTTGCGTTGTTGCGGAGAAGAAACAGTTGTTGAGCTGTGCCGAGGTCCCCGGCCGCGGCGATGACGCGGCGGCCACAGGGGGAGGCGTGTTTACAAGGTTAGTTAATGCCTGTACAACATGGGGCGGATCAGCTGGACCACAGCCGGAGTCGATTCCCGAAGCCGGGACCGACGAAAGTGAGCGGGCCGGTTCCGAAGTAATTCGCACGTTGGGACTCGGCGAGCGGGCCGCGCCGTTCGCCGCACGAACAGCCGCAGGGGGATGACGGGAATTGTTAGGTGCCATCAGCCTGGGGGAGTCCGGCAAGAGTATTGGCCTGTGCAGAGCCGGCAGCGGCGGCGTACGTTGCTTTGGCGATGAAGCACCCCTCATAGCACCGATCGGACGCAGAGGAGGCGCAGGCTAAGCGACGGTATTATCTGATGGAGGATTGATTGCATAGGTGTTAGTACCGTGCGGGAGGCCCAAGGTTACGGTGCAACATTTCCGTCATTAATTTGATGGACAGCGCCATGTGGTCAATGGTTTTCCAGCCGCTCCCGGAGCTCGGCGTTCTGCTGAGCAAGTGGCCCACATCTGGGACAGAGCGTAGATCCCTCGGAGTGCTCTCTTGATTCAACGTAAGGGCGGAATCTTCGATCTCGAACCTGTGTCGTCACACTCGGTGGGCGCGGGGCGGCCCGATCCGTGGATGTTGTAACAATAGGGCAGCGGTCCGCACTCATGGCGTCGCCGGTGTCACAAGAGTTTTACGCGTCACCAGTCCATAACTTGTCACCAGTCACCTGCCCCCGTCACCAACCCTCCACAATCCATCCTGCGTCACCCGTCACCCGTCACTGTCCCCTGTCCCCGTCACTGTCCCCTGTCCCCGTCACTTGTCCCCTGTCCCCCGTCACTTATACCCGGTCCCCCGTAACTGTCCCCTGTCCCCGTCACCTATCTACTGTCCCCTGTCACTTGCACCCCGTCACCCGTCACTCGTCACTCGTCACTCGTCACTCGTCGCCACGTCAACTCCGTCACTACTGTCACTCAGATCGCGCTGGTTACAGACGTCACCCCGTCACCCGCACAGACAGTGTCATTGACGCGACCCGTGAAACCGACGACGTCCGCGCAACGCGTACCACCCCCTTAGTTACTGTCAAGATGTTATTTTACCATTTAACAGATGATGTTGTAATTAGTTAATGATACAGTATGGTAGTTTTCGTATATCATGTAAACGAAAGGATGTGCTTTGGTTATTTATTTTGGATATAAGATAAGATTTCTAAAAATTACAAATGTATTACAGGTAGAATATGTATGGTAATGACACCAGACAAATGGAATCTGCCTATAAATATTCGATTATTAAAACAATTTCATTAATGCCAGAATAGCTGTATGTCTCCAGCCGAGGTGTGCGCTCAGCGATTACTGTGGGATATTATTCCGGGTGGATAGAATGGAGGTCATTATGACAAAATATAGTTGATATAAGCACATATCGCTACACACGGACACCTCAGGTAGAGTTAAGTGCCATTAATCATAGCTAGATACGTTCGATTACAAACACCTTCAAGTATACAAAATACGGGTTAATCGCTATATATATGCTCTCGTCAGAAAGTGCAAAATACTACAAGTAGACACAAATTATGTTCAGCAAGCCTCGTGCAGGATGTCCCGGTCAATACAGTCATAAGATACATGTAAATCCTGCTCCGAGTCATCGTATCACGTGAGTGGTCACTCTGTATTCAGGTAGTGATGGTTGAAAGCGATAAGGTAAGAGGCTATGCATTAATGATTTGAGATGTCTGACAATGTAAGTCAGATGTGTATGGAAGGTGTCAGTTGTGGTTGTATTGGTGATGATTTCAGTTATATTGTGGGGATCTATGTTACATATATGTAAATTGTAAGAGGTGATAAGGTTGAACACAGTGCCACCTCTGCTATTGATTCTATTAGAGCCCCAGGCACTGCGCCAGCCAATGAAATCACCACATATTACATGCATGCTATCAGTATGCCTGTTTAGGAAAGATTCAAATTTGTCCAGGATTTTATTTCGGTCGTGACGCGGTTCGATGTAAACTGAGGTAAAGTATATCTTTCTATTATGGCGATCTCTGGCTAGCGCAATGCAGAGGTTTAAGTCGGTGAATTCTGACATCCCCAGGGTGCTAAATAAGTTGGTTTAGAACATGAGGGACACCTTGACAGTACGATCTGTGGGAAATTGATAGGTGGTGTAACCAGCAAGTGGTCTAAGCGAATTTATGTGTCCAGTATACGGCTCTATAATGAGTACGATATCCGGGAGGTCGGTCTTCAGATAGAGGGAAAGTTCATGGAGAGCTCTGTTGTATGCATTTATATAGTGGATTGAGGGTGGAGTTACTGGTGTTATCCATAGTAGGTACGGCTGCGAACAATTTCTATCATTTGTTTTAAACGGGGGCAGTTGAGAGAGGTAGCGCTGTGATTATCTTTAACATTCGAGATATTGTGTTTCTGATGGTGCAGAGTGCAGTTGTAACACTGCTGCTTGTCTCGTTCGGTTTTAACCGGGCAGTGTTTGAACTCATGGGTCGTAGAGGAGCAGTGTGCGCAAACGAATCCGTCGAACGTGCACCTCTTGCGCGTATGCCCGAATTGAAGGCATTTAAAGCAGTGCAGCAGAGGGACATAATCTTCCGCGTGGACTCTCTGATGATCGACATTTATTTTCCCCACCCGAATGACGGCTTTCCACAAAGCTGGGCTAACGATAAAGACAGCATTGTATAGTTTGTCGTTGCGATTGCCCCTTTTAAATCTAAATAGCAAGTCATTTCTGTCATTACTCACGCTACCGACGCAATCATTTTGTCTAAATATCAGATCCGGGAGCTCTTCAGGTGGAACGTCCTCCGATATTCCCTTAAGAATAATCATAGGTTTCAGAGTTTTGGACGGTTCGGCACTTACCAGATTAGCACGACTATCCTTCACCTTGCGAAGCGCAATCTCTCTGTGCTCCAGAGTGTCAAATTCAACTCTAATTTTGCCGTTGGACAAATATTTAACCTGGGCTGGAGAAAAATTGGTATCCTTGAAAGAGACACTCTGTTTCCAGCATTGGAGCGTCTCAGTTGGAGAAGTGACCTCGGTATTGGGGGTCACAATGAGAGATGGTTTGTATGTAGGAACTAATTCAGCGGATGGTTTACCTTCAAGAATAGAGGCGTATGTGGGCCGAGTGGGCTTGGCCAGGTTAAGAGAAACCTTGGCAACCTCCTCCTTGATCGTAGCCCTGAGAATCTCGACAGAGTTGGAGTCGAGGGCGGCCGGAGACGAAGAGTCGGATTGGCGAAGGCTCGTATGCTTACAGAAAATATCCGTAAGCGTCTGAATTTCTACCACCAGTTCATGAATGGACTCCTTATTCACCTTGGTGAGGCTCTTACCCTCATTCAATTTTGCGAGTATTGCCTTGGTCTTGTTAAAGAGTTCATTGCGGAAACTATCACAAAGACTCACCGGTCCGTTGGTTCTGGGCATAGCTGAGTCGTCAAGGCCCTCCTCATCGGAGAGAACCAGATCATCACCGAGAGCGCGGGGGCTGTCTTGTGACATAGTGCCGCACTAGAGACACTTTAAGTAACCGAGCACAACACAGGAGCAAAGAGACAAGCACCAACTACACAGATCTCGCGACGGTCAGAGACAACACCGCGGCAGAGAGCCACTTAAGTACACACATAAGGCGCGCAACGGGCCGCCACGTGTCACTCGCGTAGAAGCACCAAACGCGCCGCCCGGGTGACTAAAGTCACTCACGTCACCCGTCACAAGCGTCACCGCCACCCGCGTCACCGTCACCGGGGGCACTGTCACCGACGTAACCGTCACCGGCGTCCCCGTCACTCAAGTCACTGTCACCAAGTCACCGTCAACCGTGTCACCGTCACCGGCGTCACTGTCACCCAAGTCACTGTCCCCGTCACCGAAGTCACCCAAGTCACCGTGTCCCCAGCGAAATGTAACACGTCCGACACACAGGAGCGTCGAGGAGAGAGTCGGTTAGGTTAGGTTAGGTTAGGTTAGGTTAGGTTAGGTTAGGTTAGGTTAGGTTAGGTTAGGTTAGGTTAGGTTAGGTTAGGTTAGGTTAGTTTAGGTTAGGTTTTTTTTTTTTTTTTTCCAATCAGTGAAGAAACGAAGAGATGCTTACGGTATACTTCTCCTCGATTCCTTAGTGATTTTAGTTTTCTTATTTTTAATTTTGTTTAAGATAATTTAAATTATTGTGTTGTCACTTAAATTCTTATGTTGAATTGCAATATTATAAAGTTTTAATAAATATATAATGTATACATAGATATATTAGGTAAATAAAACATCAATAAGACCTCCCAATAAAAGCCATCATCCCATTATCCCATCTTTTTTCCCTTTTCCATCTCAGACTCTTACGTATTTCTTATCCCCTTCACTTTCAGAAAAAAAATTATGTTTATTATTTAAAATATAGTATACACCAAAATAGATATATAGGTCCCCCCCATAAAAGCCATTGTCCCATAGTCCAATCTATTTCCCTTTTCCTTCTCAAACATTAGCATTTTCCTTATCCCCGTTACATTCACAACAGTACACACTTAACCTAGAATAGAATTTATCAGCGATAACATTACAAAAGCTACATACACGGCAGATAATCAATTATATAATATAAAGCTAATAGACTTAGGTACTCTTTCTTTTTTTTTTTTTTTTTTTTTTTTTTTTTTCCATTTTTTTTTTTTTTTTTTGTTTTTGTTTTTTTTTTTTTTTTTTGTTTTTTTTTTTTTTTTTTTCCTGTTCCTTACTCTTATTTTTTTTTTTTTAGTTTTGTTTTACTCTATTACTTCTTTTCATGTTTTTTTTTTTTTTTTTTTTTTTTTTTTTTTTTTTTTTTTTTTTTTTTTTTTCAGAGGTAAAAAAATCATAAAATTACAAATAAAATTACAAAGAGAACAGAAATATGAATGTACATGGAGTTTAACATTTATCGAAAGTTATTGTTTTATATGCAATAGAATCAGATAAATACTGTACAATTCAACAACTTATCTACTAAATTACCTATAACTAATTAGATACAAATTGAATTAAAAAGATCAAACAGAAATATGAATGTACATGGAGTTTAACATTTATCGATAGTTATTGTTTTATATGCAATATAATCAGATTAATACTGTACAATTCAACAACTTATCTACTAAATTACCTATAACTAATTAGATACAAATTGAATTAAAAAGATCACACAGAAATATGAATGTACATGGAGTTTAACATTTACCGAAAGTTATTGTTTTATATGCAATAATCAATATAATCAGATCAATACTGTACAATTCAACAACTTATCTACTAAATTACCTATAACTAAAGTTAAGAATTAACTTCCTAATACTAAAAAGATTACAACTAAAATTATGTACAAACAAAGGGTCAACGCGCGAATCTAAGTTCCATTGAAACTTTTCAGGTTATCAAAGATCCCGATGATGAGGGCCCCAAAGGTCGCGACAGTGCTTTCCTTAGTTATAATTTGAGTGAGGTCATAAGGATTAATATCCATTGTGATGCATGTGCATTCATGCTTGGTTCTGAGTCCAGCAAACCTAGGGCAGGACTCAAGCAAGTGTTTGACAGATTGACTGGTGGCACCGTCGCAAGGGCACAAATCATTATCAGTTATTTTGAAGCGGAAGAGATATTCCTTATGGAATCCGTGATTCGTGAGAAACTGTGTGAGCGCGAATCCGATACCCGTCACATCCAGCACAGCACAGAGCCCCTCGTAAGTGGGACATAAAAGCCTCGTGTATATACACTTACCAGGTTGCTCGTAGAAATTCTTTCTATCCACAAGCTCCCGTTGCCTATGCAAGTGCCGCACATAGCTCAAGGGAAAACGGGCAAACTCGGGAGCGAGGTGCAGACAAGCAGCAGCCTTAGCCGCGGAGTCCGCCTCCTCATTGCCCTCAACTCCCGAGTGACCCCTCACCCAGAAGAGCTTGACTTCCAACCGGGTCCGTCTGCATTGATGTAGGACCTCATGGATGAGTGCAACCAGGTAATTACGACTCTCAGGTTTGGATATCTCGAGTAATCCGGACCTGCTGTCCGAATAGATCCTAGCCGGTGTAGCTCCATGAGACAAAATCCATTGACAGGCACGAAGAATGGCAAGCAGCTCCGCCTGGAAGACCGAGCATACATCGTGGAGCTTGAACTTGCGTGATGTCTTGCTACCGTCAGGTTTGTGGATAACCATAGCAGCTCCTACCCTGTCGTCATGCTTGCTACCGTCCGTAAAGACATTGTAGATCGGAACATTGTCATTAGGTGAATCTGATGAATCAGAGTCATCGAAAAAGACCTCAATGCCTTCTCGAAGTGACGGGTGTAGTCGCTCAGTTGGCTTCGCAGGGCGATCAAGGGTTATATCAGAGGGCAAGAAACGCGAAACGCCCCTTATCCTAGTCAACTCAATGTCCGCCACAGCCTTAATTTTGTTCGGTAAGGGGGTCAGTCTGGCCATCGAAATTGCAGCCACAGTGCTAACCGTTCTGAATCCTCTTATTATTTTTAGGGCAAAACCACGCTGCAGTGACAGAAGCTTGTCCGAAATGTATTTATAGTTGACAACGTTGTGCCAAATGGAAGCAGCGTAACAGATTATGGGCTCAATCACGCTTTCATAGATAATAGCGACGTTTCCAGCATTAATGCCCCATGTAGGCCGAATGAACATGGTAAGCTTTTTATAGAGTTTGAGAGCCTTGCAAATTATATAGTGAACGTGGTGGTTAAACTTAAGTTTTCTGTCGATCACGACCCCGAGAAGCTTTATGTGGGGGCTAAATTTAACCTCCACGCCACACATAGCAAGTCTGCATCGAGATGCCCTATTAGTAAGAGCCAAGGCATACGTCTTTGCCACACTAAATGTAAGCTTCATATCACACCCCCAACGGTGCACAAGGTCCAGGGCACGACAGACGTTATCCTGCAAATCACAGACACTCCCGGATGCCGCGAAGAGGACGATGTCATCCGCAAACGCCTGTAACGTGCACCCCTCCGGCAAAGCAATCTCCAGCAGACTGTCCACAATCAGGTTCCAAAAAAAGGGTCCGCACACCGAGCCCTGAATACAGCCCCTAGTCAAGCGCTTAGTGACCGTACTGTCGGCAAAGTTCAGTGTCGATGTGCGATCCACAAAATAGTTGACAAGCAGTTTGTAAATGTTGGGTGGGCACCCGATGACGCGAAGTCTATGAAGGATGCCCGGCCACCATGCATGATCAAAAGCTGCTTTGATATCCAGAGAGACCACAATGGCATGCTCTTTGGCCAACGACGCCTTTCTAGCAAGGTCAACCAAGTTGTGAAGAGCATGGACGGTAGAGATCTGTTCCTTGAAACCGTATTGATTAGCACTAAACAGGTCGTTCACATGCATGTGATAGGCGAGGCGTCGCATCAGCAGTTTCTCCAATGCCTTGCCAAACACGCAGATGAGGCCTATCGGCCGAAACGATGATAAGTCGGAGTAATCATCCTTATTAGGTTTTGGGAGGATTTTAAGGATGGATCGTTTCCAACACCGGGGAAAATAGCCAAGGCATAAACACCGATTAAAAATGGACGTGATTAAATCAGGGAAACAATGTGCGAAAGCCAAGCAAATGTCCGCAGTCAGACCATCGGCCCCCGGGGCTTTCTTCGGGTTCATAGTCTTGAAGACGGAGATCACCTCCTCCGAGGTAAAAGGGGGTTCCGGCGCCGAGTCAGGCAGCCCCGAGGCTCCGGCATCCCCATGACCCACCGCAGGACCGGCCTCGTCATCGGGGTAAAATCTGTCCAGGAGGGCCTTAGCCGTTTCCCCACTGCTAGAGGTAAATGAGTTGTTCGGGAGCTTCAGGGTTGAAGGAGGCTGAGGCGCGGGTCTGGTTTTGATAATGCGATTAGTGATCGACCAAACGTCCTCCGGGCCCTGACGCTCACAGAATTCCCTGAAATTTGCAGTAGATGCCTCATTAAAGAGCACCGAATACTCAGCCCTAAGACGCTCCTTCTCCGCGAGGGCCTCGTCCATAGGCAAGCCACGTCGCTTAAGCCTCTGAAGGAGGTGGTGGTTACGAATCACCTCACGCTTCTTGTCCTCCAGCTGGTCGCTCCACCACGGGCAGCGATTACCGCGCGCCGCCGGGCGTGAGAACATGTCATCACATACGCTCGCGACCACTCCGGTGATCTCGACGACCATTTCCTCAAGACCATTCTCGTCCAGCTCATCGACCCGGACGTCACCAGGAATCCTCAATGCAAGTCTCTCACCGAAGGTCGGACGAACCTCATCCCACTTTACTTTGGATGTGTCATATCGGAATGTCGTGTTTCTTTTGTCGCGACGAAGTCGGCCCCTGCCCAACGCCAGTTCAAAGGCGATAGCTGAGTGGTCAGACGCAGTGCATACCTCGGGGCAGACCTGCCAATTAACAATCCGTTCCGATGCACCCTCCGTAACAAGTGTCAAATCAATAATTGTTTCCCTTAAGATGCCATGGGTAACAGCACGAAAGGTAGGCACGGCGCCGACATTGCACACCGTCAGCCCGCTGACAGTCAGAAAGTCCACCACTGTGTTACCCCGGCGGTTGGCGGCGGCAGAGCCCCATAGGGGATGCCAGCCGTTGAAATCTCCTCCAATGACATGAGTGGCACCAGGAGTGGACTTGATAAGCGTCTCCAACCTATTAAGGATGGCACACGCGCGCCGGTCTCCGCTATCCAGCGAGGCACGGGCAGCCGCGCTGCCGTCACGTGTGGGTAAATATACACTAGTTATAAATATGTTGTTGTTGCTAGACGTCAGGCGAACCGTGCTCATGCAGGAGTCGGAGTGCTCCGACATGCCGAGAGCGGACACCCGACCAGGCCTAATCAAGACGCAAGCCCTGACAGGTCCCGTGGTCGGAAACTGGTGAACCAGATATCCGTAAGAGTTGAAGACACTCATGACGTCCTGAGCACCGATGTATGGTTCCGACACAAGAGCGACGTCGATCCCTTCCGAAGCGACATATTGCATGAACTCATGCTGAGCACGGTATCCCTTACCGAGGTTGACCTGAATGCATTTTAAAAACGGGGCTCCCACATACGCACCAAAACCATCACCAGCCACAATTCCGAAGTTACGCGAAGTTGGCGGGTCGTTCCGAGATGACGAGCTAGACATATTGGGTTCTGTCTTTTATTTTTTGTTGGACTGCCCTCACTCTCGGGCAGAACCGCGAACTTGTTGCACTGTGGTCGGTTGCTGTTTTCAAATTATATTTCTGGTTGTAGGCTGTACAATTATAACATTGGGCTGACTCAGGGGCCCTCCTAACAGGGCAATCCGCGTAGGTGTGCGTTCCGGCCGAGCAGTGGGAGCACCGGACCGCCTCAGACGTGCACTTGGTGCGCACGTGGCCGAACTGGAGACACCTATAGCACTGTCTGAAGGCAGAAAACTCCTCCACGTGCACCCGTTGATGGTCAACGTTCAGCCGGTCTCGCGCAACCGCAGCACTCCAGGCCGCGGGGCTCATTTTTAGAACTGCGTTATAAAGTTTTTCATTACGGTTTCGTCTGACGAAACACAGTTCTATTCTCGCCCCATCGGTCTGGCACAGTTCGGGGTTTTGGGTCTTGACAATCTGGACAAGCTCCTCGGAGGGGACGTCCTTATGGATGCCCTTGATGATTATCATAGGCATGAGGCTTCTCGCGGCTTCAGCCTTTAAAGAACCGCTCGAATCTATTCTGGCAAGCGTTTCGTCGCGTTGCTTCGACGTGTCAAACTCGACGCGGACCTTATTATTGGAGACGTGGCTCACGCGCGACGGAGCATAGCCAACCGTCCTGAACGTGACGGCCCGCCGGAACTTCTCCACCACCTGTTGTCTGTCAGCACCAGGGACTGACAGTATGATTGCAGGTTTATTTGTGGAAGTTCGCGGGGGCACCGGGGTCTTGGCCACGTCGGCATAAGACAATCCGACGCGAGGTTCAGACGAGGCTTCTCGAAAAGGGATCCGGTTTGTCGCCTCAGGAGGGAGAGTTGGTTTGTTTAATGAGGTTGACATTTTAGCGAACTCCTCTTTAATTGTTTCTTTGATGGCAAACGTGGTCCGCTCATCAATGAAAGAGACCTTAAGAGGGCCATCGGCAGTGGAGTGGGCCGGGGGGTCCCTCCTGGCCGATCGCAGTTCGCCCACCAAATTGACAATTTCAGCAGCCAGCTGGTGCACCCTATCCTTGTTTATCTTGGTTACAGATTTCCCCTCGTATATTAGCCTTCCAATAAGTTCCGCATTGTCCACGATCCTAGTGCATGTCAGGCTCGTTGCATCCGGCCGCGAGTCGTCGCCGTCGCAAGAAATGCAATCAAGGTCGTCCACATCAAGCGCGGCGCCAGATAGCGAGCCGACACGATTCAGACCCGACTCCACACTCATCCTGACCGAACACAGCCGACAGACGGTGAAAAGTAGCAAAAGTTAATGACGAGAGAAAAATAGTGGGGGCAGATTGGGGGGGGGAAATATCGGGGATTGATAGCACGAGAGCTCAAAGTCACTAATGCGCGATCGTTAAGGTTCCAGCTAATCTGGAACCAACTTTTTTTTTTAAAGAGTTATATAAAAAAATTAAGGGGGGGGGAGGAGGAGGGGTAATTAAGGTCCCTTACCCATATAATAGCGTCACGTCCACTCTGTGGACCAGTGAATGAGAATTTGCTCAGATTTTCGCTACGATGCACCGTTTCAGAGATATAAGGATTACAAACTTATCCAGTAATGCCGGATTTCGGACTTGCTCGACGTTAAGTATTATAGCTCGGGAACGGCTCACCGCAAAAATTCGAAACTTTACACACTAAGACTATAGAATATATGCTAAGTTATAATACAAAAAAAAACTAGGGCTCATGAGCATAAATACAAAGTTATTAAACAGCAAAATTAAGTGAGAAAAACAACTAACTGTCCTGGGCTTTACGCCGAAACTACTGGGCCGATTTCGCCAAAAGTGGTGTCAAATGATTCGTATATGCCCACAGAATCTTAATTACTCGAGATTAGCCCTTAACGATCGCATTAAATTTTCCACCCTATATATAAGAAAAAAAATTTTTGGTTGCAAAAGTGAATCCACTCTACGGCAATCTATTCAATAAGTCCAATGTAACCAGATTTAAGCAAAATTTTGTGCAAGACACGCCGCTGTCAAGAACAACACAACATAACCTCAAAAATACGGCGGCCAACGGGACGAGTCGCACTCAATATTACTAAACACAAAAACTGTTCATCAAAAAAATCTGTAATTTGGTACACGTGGAGATTACTATATACACTACAATTGTCTGTACAAAAAAAGGGGGGTTATCGCACAAATAAAAAAGTTTTGGAGATATGAGTTCAGGCGAAAAAAGTCCAATATTCTTTGTGGTCCTGACTCCAGGATATGGCTCCGAAAATTACGATAGAAACGTCTATGGATTCAGAGTAACACAAGGATTCGTTTGCCGCTGCCAAAAACAGCCGCACGGCGCAGGATCTTGGAGCACGTGGCCACGTGGTTTTCGGAAAAACTCGAAAATTACCAAAATGGCTCACCAGAAAAATCCGAAAATCCACATGAGGAGAGGGCAATCCAGGGCACACACAATGCATAAATAAAACATTTAGGTCACCGCTTTAGATCTTGAAATAAACGCACTTTTCGAAAACATAACCTCAAAATTTGGTTTTTATAATGAAAAACTCAAGGAAAATTGTTTTTCGCGGAAAATTTTTTCACAGCGGTGTTCCCCACATTAACACGAGTTCAATGACGTATCACACATAGAAATCCGAGAAATTTTAGTTACATAGAGGAATTTTTGAGCGCGGAGCTTGCGGAAAACGATCCGTACGCTGCGGGGAGCGGCGTGCGACTGGTTAGGTTAGGTTAGGTTAGGTTAGGTTAGGTTAGGTTAGGTTAGGTTAGGTTAGGTTAGGTTAGGTTAGGTTAGGTTAGGTTAGGTTAGGTTAGGTTAGGTTAGGTTAGGTTAGGTTAGGTTAGGTTAGGTTAGGTTAGGTTAGGTTAGGTTAGGTTAGGTTAGGTTAGGTTAGGTTAGGTTAGGTTAGGTTAGGTTAGGTTAGGTTAGGTTAGGTTAGGTTAGGTTAGGTTAGGTTAGGTTAGGTTAGGTTAGGTTAGGTTAGGTTAGGTTAGGTTAGGTTAGGTTAGGTTAGGTTAGGTTAGGTTAGGTTAGGTTAGGTTAGGTTAGGTTAGGTTAGGTTAGGTTAGGTTAGGTTAGGTTAGGTTAGGTTAGGTTAGGTTAGGTTAGGTTAGGTTAGGTTAGGTTAGGTTAGGTTAGGTTAGGTTAGGTTAGGTTAGGTTAGGTTAGGTTAGGTTAGGTTAGGTTAGGTTAGGTTAGGTTAGGTTAGGTTAGGTTAGGTTAGGTTAGGTTAGGTTAGGTTAGGTTAGG